>CM066729.1:40096666-41357500 GCA_033961575.1 Aselliscus stoliczkanus
GTATTCTACCTGTGGAGTTCAGCATTGCATGCTGGCCATTGGCCTAAGGTTTGTATTGCACCTTGAAGTTTCATACCCTATCATTGTAGGGTGTCACCTCCAAACTGGTGGTTCAGCTGCATCTTCAAGTAGCCATTCTACCACTCTGTTAATGGTCAGCATCTTACAGACGGTGTGCTCGGTGGTAGGGTCAGTGGATCCCATTGTCATTTCCTTACCAACTCACCTCCTGTGCTATAAAGGGGATTCTTTGGTCTAAAGTAAGGTTAAGTGGCACCCCATGTCAGTGGATTAGCCATTGCGTAGTGAGGCTAACTGAGATACTACAGGAAAGTAAGGCAGACCCTTACCCAGTCAGGAAGAAATACTCCAGAGTGGAAGGGATCTGATGTAATCAATATGCCACCAGGTGGTTGATGGGCCCCTTTGAGGTTGTGGTGCCATGTCAGGGGCTCAGCATTCATCTCTGTGCTGACTGGGGGACATTCAGCAGTGGTCAGTCTGAAGAAAGAGAACCCATGCAATTGGGCACATGCATGCCTCCCTCTCTGCCATAAGGACCACCCCATTCACGAGCCTATGGCAAATGCATTGGGGTGACGGAGACAATTGTGGGCTGACATTTACTGATTGAGTCATCCTGTCTGTTTAGTGCCTCTTCTGTGATGAATGTTCTCTGGTGAGCATGAACGCACGATACAAAAGTCCTCATCTTCCCAGAGGTCTACCCACATGCTCCTCAGGACCTCTTTAGTCTTGACTTTACAATTTTGCTTCTTCCAGGTTCCTAACAACTAGCTAGGCCATTTGATATTCCCAGTGGGTCTGTGCATATCCTTAATTTACATCATCTTTCTCTTCATGAACAAAGTTCGTGACCAGGTGCAATGGTATTGGACCAGGCACTGGAATTCTGCCTGCCGGGGGAATGTTCCCTCTCCATTGTCTTTCTAATACTCTGATGCTCCAGCCACCACATCCTTGTGTGTCTTTTTAATACCATGTTAAATCGGACAATAGTGTATTATAGAAGCAAAAGCTATGGTCTGTGTTTCACCATCGCGATTCATCATGAATAATTGAAATTTTGCTTGCCCACTGTTCAAATACTCTTATTTGAGGAGACTCTTAACCATAGCGAATGGTCAGGCTTCAACTCCGGCTAGAGAAGCTAGGGGAGATGGACATTATACTTCTCCAGCCCCTGGCAGCTAGAGGAGCTGAGTGGGTGCCTCTACCAGTTCTTGACCCTCAAAGTAGGATCAGATGGTCATTAGTCAGGGCAGCTGCAACCATGAAGTCTAGATTCCATGAAGTCCAGAGCGCCGGGGTGGAGGAGTCCTGCAATGTGGCAATGGTGAGATCAGAGTTGGCTGCAGTGTTGTATTGATGGTGACAACAATAGAAATGATGTCCTAAGAGGCAGTTGCTGTGAAAAGCCTGTGGCTAAGCTTTTCTCCCATGTTTCCTGCTGAGATTTGGATCTCTGACCTTCCTTCAAGTCTGTTAGCATCCTAAGACTCTTCTAGCGATGTCTTTTTTTTTTTTTTATCAAGTTATACAGAATCAGTTTCTGTTTTTGCAACCAAGAACCTGGACTGATATACACTCCTTTGTTAAAAGCATCAATCAAGCAACTAGCGTGGTAGGTAGTACTAGGTAACAGACACAGAAAAATATAAACCATGGGCCCTGGAAAGATAAATACCACCAAGGTCATGTAAGCAGATGACTCAGTGTGTCTGGCATTCACATGGCCTGGCTAGCAGGGAAGGGCCTAGCTAAAGGAGAGAGACTTGAACTATGCTCATGGTAGCTAATAACTGTTATTGAAGTTAACCACAAGCCGCTGATATATCATATTTACCCAGCTGTCTTTTGTTTGTAAACACCAGGGATCAAAGTCCACCAAGGTGAATGAGCTCTCGTTCTTTCATTTCATGTGTCTTTCTTCCTCATGTCATGAAACAGTTTTAAAAGGAGAAATAATTATATATGTACTACCACATTCAGCAGTCCTACCACAATTTTCTCACTTTTTTTCCTTTCCAGGATAATAGTTTTCTTACAAGAGAATTTCGCTCCAAACCACTCGGAAATGAGTATTTCCTTGTTTCCTTCCTTGCTGCGTTCCTCTCTCCCTCCCTCCATCCCTCCCCTTCCCCTTCCTTCCTTCGTTTCTTCCTTACTTCCCTTCATTTTTCTTTTTTCCCCCCCACAATCACTTTAATTTTATGAAAGCTAATATATATCCATTTCAGGAGAATTAGAACAGGCAGAAAAATGTAAACCAGAAAGCAATAATCATCAATAATCATATTTACCATAGGCCTTTTGTTTTTGTTTCTCTGGTATATTTTCTTCAAGATTTTTTTTTCCTGTTCAATTAAGTCTATACCAACAAAACTGTGATAAAGAACTAGTAATGCTGAAAAAGATTTTTTTTTTTTTAAGATTTTATTGGGGAATTGGGGGAGGGGAACACCATTGGGGAACTGGGGAAGGGGAACAGACAAGTTGCTGTCCTGTTGTTCTTCAGTCTAGTTGCGGAGGACATTGCTTCACTGTCCTATGTTGGTATCATCATTGCGCTCTTCCAGGGTGAGGCAGATCGGTCGCCAGCCTCTGGACGGCCACTCACAGCGGCTGGGCAGCGCACACCAGCTGCCGGCCGCTCATGCTGGCTGTCAGCCGCTCACAGTAGCCTATGGCAGCCCACTGCAGCAGGGGCTGCAGCTATGCCGTCCCGGGGACTCACAGCAGCCCAGCTCCAGGTGGAGCTGTTGTTCACCATCTTAGCTGTAGAGGGCAGTGTCACTGGCCCTCATATGTGGGATCTGAACTGGGGCCGCTGGTGTCCTAAGTCAGCTCTTAACCAACGAACGTGCCACTCGGCCGGCCCATGATATAACTTTTTAAAAACCATTCCTCTGGGCCGGCCGAGTGGCGCATTGGTTAAGCGCTGGTTTTGGGATGCCAGCGGCCCCGGTTCGGATCCCACATGAGGGCCAGTGATGCTGCCCTCTACAGCTAACAACAGCTCCACCTGGAGCTGGGCTGTGCAAGCCCCGGTGACGGTGTGGGCTGCAACCCCTGCTGCAGTGGGCTGCCATAGGCTACAGTGAGTGGCCCGCAGCCAGCGTGAGCGGCTGGCAGCCAAGAGTGAGCTGCCAATAGCCATGATGAGCGACATCCAGAGGCCGGCGACCGATCTGCCTCATCCGGGAAGAGCGCAATGACGATACCAACAGTGAAGCAACATCCTCCGCAGCTAAACTGAAGAACAAAAAGACAGCAACTTGTCTGATCCCCTTCCCCGATTCCCCAACGCTGTTCCCCTCCACCAATTCCCCAATAAAATCTTTTAAAAAAATAAATAAATAAATAAAAAATAAAAACCATTCCTCTAACAAGATTTGGATTGCTTCCAAATAATACAATCAAAAAATATTGTGAACATTTTATTTGTTTATGAATCTTTTCCCACATATTGTATTGCCCTTTTACTTTAGCAAAATAACTAGATTAAAGACATAAAAATTCGAAATTTATTAAAGCATATTGTCAAGTTGTTTTCAGAAGGGTTATTTTATTCACACTCTCATCAGCATTTGCAAAAGAGTGCCAATCTCAATACTGTCATTTTTAAAAAACCTTTACTTACTGAGTTATTATTTCAGTATTGTTTTAATAAACTTTGTAAGCTTTAAATTCTGTTCCTGCTTTGATAATTAGAGTTGTCACCCATACGTTATTTGAGACTTATAAATGTACAGCTTGTTAGGGGAGAGGCACAGATTATTTTTAATACATATATTTTTATCAGAAAATACCTAGTATGAGTTAGCTTATCCTAGGAAAAGAGAAAGACTATGTTGACTGTAATTTCTTAATATGACTTAGTAACCCGATGTTTTCTGTGTAAGCAAATTATATGGCTATATACACATCGTCAGGTTGTAAACTGTCTGTTGCAGGATTCTCATTCAAACGCATATAGTTTAATATGAGTCTAAAAATCATAGCACCTTTTGTTGTCTCCAAAAAGCAATTTCCCTCAAAGCAACGAAAACCTATAAAGCTAGCAGTTACCAGGTAAGATCCACTGGCAAAATAAGATGTTTGGGGCTGATAAGTTGTAAGATTTGTATGGAAAAGGATTTCAGAGAGCTCAGCAAGTGGCAACTGAAGGACCACTGACTCAGACAACATCTGGAAGAGAAATTGCTTTTGGTAAAAATGTTGATTCTGAATTCTCTAGATGTCCATATGTAAGAATTTTTTGAATAACATTTTTCTTTTATTTGAGTTTTATTTTGGTGAAACATCTTCAAATTTTTTGCCCATTTTAAAAGAACTGGATTGTTTTCTTCTTTTTGTTTTTATAACCCAAACCCTAAACCTAACACTAACTCTATGAATCCTAACCCTAAACTGTAACTTTAAGCCTAATCCTAAATAAACCTGAACCTGTACCAAAACCTAACTCTAACACCAACCCTATCCCTACACCTATACTTTTGTATCTTATTCCTCTTCATTCTCCCCTTTCATTGGCATTAGTTTGATTTATTTATTTATGTATTTATTTATTTTAAAGATGTTATTGGGGAATTGGGGGAAGGGAACAGTGTTGGGGAATTGGGAAAGGGGAACAGCCAAGCTGTTGTCCTTCAATCTTAGCTGTGGAGGGTGCAGCAAGCTCAGCTCCAAGTCCAGTTGCGCTGCTCAGCTCAAGGTGCTGTGTTCACTTACTTGCGGGTGGGCATAGCCACCATCCCATGCAGGAATTGAACTAGCAGCCTTGTTTCTATCCACTGAACCATCCAGGTGGCAGCTCAGCTAAAGGTGTAGAGTTCAGTCTTAGTTGCGGGTGGCCATAGCCACCATCCCATGCAGGAGTTGAACCAGCTGCCTTGTTGTTAAGAGCACAGGCTCTATCCCCTGAGCCACCTGGGTGGCAGCTCAGCTCAAGGTGCCGAGTTCAGTCTTCAGTTGCGGGTGAATGTAGCCCACTGTCTCGAACAGGTGACCTTGTTGTTAGGAGCATGTGCTCTCACCAGCTGAGCCATTCTGCCACCTGTTGGCAGCTCAGCGGCAGCTCAGCTTGGGTGCAGCTCACTGGCCCATGTGGGAATCAAACTGGCGACCCCGTTGCTCAGAGCTCACACTCTTGAGCAAGCTCTTAACTAACTAAGCCATTCAACTGGCCTAGCATTAGTTTATTTTTATTAAATTTTTTAAAATTAATTTTTCCATTAAGGTGACACACCATATTATATTAGTCAGGTGTACAACATAGTAATTAGACATTTATATACCTTGTGAAGTGATTACTCTGATAAGTCTAGTACCCATGTGACTCCATATATATTATCCACTATATTCCCTATGCTGTACTTCACACCCTGTGACTGTTTTATGATGGTAATTTGTACTTCTTAATCCCTTCACCTTTCTTACCCAACCCCCCAATCCACTTCCCTCTGGCAACCATCAGTTTGTTCTCTGTTTCTATGAGTCTGTTTTTGTTGTTCATTTATTGTATATATATTTCTATATTCCACATATAAGTGAAATCATACAGTATTTACCTTTCTCTGTCTGACTTATTTTACTTAGCATAATGCCCTCTAGTTCCATCAATTTTGTTCCAAAGGACAAGATTTCATTCTTTTTTATTGCTGAGTAATATTCCAATATATATACACTACATCCACATCCTCTTTATGCTTTCATCTATCAATGGACATCTAGGTTGCACCTGTATCTTGGCTATTGTAAATAATGCTGTAATGAACAAAGGGGTCCATATATCTCTTCTAATTATTGTTTTTATTTATTTTTTGGTAAATAATCAGAAGTGGAATTGCTAGATCATATGGTAGTTCTGTTTTTTGAGCAACTTCCATACGTTTTCCATAATGGCCGCACTGATTTGCAATTCCACCAACAGTGCAGGAGGGTTCCTTTTTCTCTGCATCCTTGCCAGCACTTGTTATTTGTTGACTTTTTGATAGAGATTCTGACAAGTGTGAGGTGTTATCTCATAGTTTTAATTTTCATTTCTCTAATAGTGATGTTGGGCATCTTTTCATATCTTTATTGGCCAGGGTATGTCCTCTTTGGAGAAATGTCTCTTCATGTCCTCTGTCCATTTTTTAATCAGATTTTTTTTTGATGTTGAGTAATATGAGTTCCATATATATTTTGGATATTAACCCCTTATTGGATATATCATTTGTGCCTATCTTCTCCCACTTTTTGTTTTGTTGATGGTTTCTTTCACAGTGCAGAAGATTTTTAGTTTGATGTAATCCCATTTGTTTATTTTTACTTTTAGTTTCCCTTGCTCAAGAAGACATATCCAGCTGGCCGAGTGGCACGGTAGTTAAGCGCTGGCTTGGGAAGCCAGTGGCCCTGGTTCCGGTCCCACATGTGAGGGCCAGTGACACTGGCCTCAAAAAAAAAAAAAAAAAAAGACGACATATCCAGAAAGATATTACTCAGACTGATGTCAAGACTTTACTATTTTCTTCTGGGATTTTTACAGTATCAGGTCTTACATTTAACTCATTAATCCATTTTGAGTTTAATATATGGCATAAGAGAGTGATTCAGTTTCGTTTTTGCATGTATCTGTCCAGTTTTTCCAACATCACTTATTGAAGAAAGATCATTTCTCTATTGTATATTCTTTCCTCCTTTGTTGTAGATTAATTGATCATATAAGCAAGGGTTTATTTCTGAGCCTTCTATTCCATCGTGCTATGTGTCTGTTTTTGTGCCAGTACCATACTGTTTTGGTTATGATATTTTGTAATGTAGTTTGAAATCAGGGAGTGTGATACTTCCACCTTTGTTCTTCTTTCTCAAGATTGCTTTGACTTGACTTGGATAGCATTTTTCTTTTTTTTTTTAATTAAATTTTTTTTTTCAATTACCATTGACATACATGGATAGCATTTTTCAAGTGCAGCCGTGTCCCTAAAGTCTCTTACTATGATTTCCAAAAGGCAAAGAAATTTTAAAACCAGAACAATTCAGACACAGGTTTTGTCGCCCAAGCTTTTGACCACCAATGTGGCTAGTTTACACTTTAAAAAAAAAATCTTTTTTAGAACTTGGTACTTTAAAGGGAATAACAACTTTCTACTCAATCGTTACCTATAGAAGAGTGAACTTAGGACTTCCCTATTATACACTCACATACACACACACACACACACACACACACACACGTGCACACCCACACCATCTGCCTTAGAGACTTCTGCATCTCTGATGCAGCTAATTTGATAACCGTAAATTGGGCATTGGAATTAGGCTTAGAATTAGACCTGATCATGCAGCCTACAGGAAGTGACTTGAGTGGAAAGAAGGGCAGTCCTTCCAGTTCTTCAACTAGGCTCTCATGAAATTAAAAGCTGGGGGACTGGAGTTGAGCAAGCTTTATCTTCACACCCACATTAACTAAGGATTTATAAAGGTTCTGGGCACACAAGTATTGTTGGATGAAATTTAAACTAGAAGACTGCTGGGAAGGTAACAAACAGTAACAGGATTTCGTGGTATTAATATGAAGATTCGCTAAACAAACTAAAGGAGTTAAAAAAAAAAACAATGAAGATGCCAAAGGGATTATAAATCAGCATTAACCTGAGGGGAAGTTGACAACGTGTATCAAAGGCCATAAAAATGTTCATCCTTCGGCCTGCCGAGTGGTGCATTGGTTAAGAGCTGGCTTGGGATGCCAGCGGCCCCGGTTCCAATCCCACATATGAGGGCAGGTGACACTGCCCTCTACAGCTAAGATGGTGAACAACAACTCCACCTGGAGCTGGGCTGCTGTGAGTTCCCGGGCCAGCATAGCTGCAGCCCCCATTGCAGTGGGCTGCCATAGGCTACAGTGAGTGGCCAGCAGCCAGCGTGAGTGGCCGGCAGCTGGTGTGAGCTACCAAGAGCCGCTGTGAGCGGCTGTCCAGAGGCCCAGAGACAGATCTGCCTCACTCGGGAAGAGCGCAATGATAATACCAACATGGGCCAGTGAAGCGTCATCCCCCACAACTAGACTGAAGAACAACAGGACAGCAACTTGTCTGTTCCCCTTCCCCGATTCCCCAACGCTGTTCCTTTCGCCCAATTCCCCAATAAAATCTTTAAAAAAAAAAAAATGTTCATCCTTTTAGATCAGCAATTTTACTACTAGGGATTTTTCCTAAGAAAACAATTACAGTTTTCAAAGAGATTTTGATTTCTGTGCAAAATGTTCATTGCATCATTATTTATAAAATAAAAAATTGGAACTCACCTAAAAATCCAATAATAGGAAAATATTAGGTGGAAACACATAAAATTGATGATATTCAACTATTTGTTTAACAACAATGGCAATTATATGTAACCCAACCTAAATATATTAAACATATTGTGTTAGATCCAATTTATAGACCAGATACATCAATAAAGAATCATGTAGAATACTTAATCATGTGAAAAACATCACCATGTATTGATTAGAGAAAAAAAACAATCAGATAACAAAACAATGGCTAGGATACGTCCTTCTTTAAGTGACTGAATAGAAATACACCTATGGATTAACATGATTAACATGTGTTATCTTTGGCTGTCATCTTTGTGCTTTGTTTGTTTTCCAACTAGCTATGGTAATTATGGACTAGTTTTGCAATCATAAAAATAGAGTAAATACTACACACAAATCCCTCAGTAAAAGAGATGGCAATATGTTTCCACACCATTTAGCTCTGCAGAGAAAGCACTTTGCTTTCTCGCACAGCTTTTCTCAGCTCTTGTCATGGGTCCATTTTCGTTTGCCACTGGGCAGATCATCATGCATGTAAAATAATTTATTGTTTACCCTTAAGTCAAGCCTGACTTCAGTCTAGACTGTTATTTTGGAGAGTGGAGATGTGCCTTCAGAGAAAACCATTCCTTGAGCTTCAGGTGGCTGAAATACCCTTAATAAGAAAAGCTTTCAAAAAGATTGCCTTCTTCCCTACGAGGCACCATTCTCATTCGTGCCTGGAGCTAGTGCACAAAGGCTGAGCAGCCAAGGCCTGAGTGAGGGCAGCTCAGAAGGCAGGGCAGGGAAGACGGAAGAAAAAAGAGTGGGCTGCACCGCAGACCTACTCTAATTCACAGTAGAGCAATAGAAAAATAAGAAGATTTAAGAAAAAAGAAAAGCGAAGCGTTTCTTGTTCCAAAATATGTTTTCATGTTATGATGTGAGTGGTGAATCAGAAAGCATTCTTGGTATTCCTCTAGGTACTTATGTTAAGACCTAGTTGTTGATTTGAACGAGATTTCATAATCCAAGTTAAAACATGTTGAAACGTAAGGGAAAATGATTACAAATATGAATAAGTCCAGACATTTCAATGCATGTGACACCTCATAATATGAATCTGGTTACTTCATAATTTGGCAAGTTACTTTATTTGGTAAGTTTAAAGCAAGATAGTTCTTTACTAGAGCCCTCCAGATGAACTGCTGGATCCGTCCAAGATTTCAGAATTCCTATTTCAAAATCATGAAGGGAGTTCTTTCCTAGGGTTTTATAAAACAAGAAACTGAGAAAAACACAAGAGATGTTACTGGTAAAATATACAGGTTTACTAAATAGTTCACATAGACAGGTATTGTAATATATGAGTATGTGAGTGTCATTTTAACTACTGGATTCCTGTACTTAGTGACTAATAATAGTGGCATTTATGTGTGCCTATGTTTTGAGTGCTATGGTACATTTTCCAGGATAAAAGCAAGGGTTACAGATATTGTTGACATTCTTGGCCAGTGAATTGTTTACACCATTCAGCTCAAACCACAAAGACTGTTAGGCAATGAGTATTTCAGCATGCTGTCCTGAGCTCGGTTGTTGGCTCCACTGTGACTTCTTTTTCTTCAGTTTATTTGGTATTTTATAAAGTTCTTTAAACCTTTAATGGTTAACTGAAGTTGTATAAGTAATAGTGTGGAAAATACTGCAACGAATCAAAGGAACATTACCATGGTGAATATTAAAATGAAAATTTCAAGGGGCCTAGAAGCTCCTAAAAGAGGTGTTCAAAATGACGTAAGCAGAGATCAACAGCTAACTTGGGATTGCTGAAGATGTTTAAAAGATAGAGGACACTGAAATATTTTATGCCAATAAATGTGAAAATTTAGATGACACAGATGAACTTTCGAAAACATAGGATTTACCAAACTGATTCAAAAGAGTGAAAAGCACCTACTTGAGTTGCCAACTAAAGGCAGTTGGTGAATGACAAAACTGGTTTCAGTGCAACACTGGATGAGAGGAGAATAAATGGCGATAGTCAGAATAGACAATTCTATTGAGTTTTGTTGTAAAGGGGGCACAGATCTAAATCTGCACATTTGATCTTACACACACACATGCACACACACACATTGCTTCACCAGTTGACTAAAATCAATTAACCTGTTAACTTCTAGATTCCATATTAAATTACCTTCATGTTATTCCTGCCTGGTAAAATCTCAGCACAGGTATTTAGATAATATCACGTTATATTACGCACATCTCTAGAGGCTTTGCCTGTCTCTACAGTTAAGGTACCAAAGTTATGTTAATGTTCCAAATTACTTAATTTCTCTCTTTTAAATGGTGAATTGGAGTTTGTTTGTTTTTTTGTTTGTTTTGTTTTGTTTTTAAAGATTTTTATTGGGGAATTGGGGGAGGGGAAGAGTGTTAGGGAATCAGGGAAGGGGAACAGACAAATTGCTGTCTTCTTGCTCCTTAGTCCAGCTGCGGAGGACGCCGCCTCAGTGGCCCATGCGGGTATACGTTCTTATTATTGCATATCTATTATAGTACCATACCCAGTCTTTGGGTTTTTAACCTTAAAATCTGTTCACATAATTTATCTAAACTGGCATTTTCCAAACGGTTTCTAAGTAACACTGGTTCCATGAGACACACAACCAAAAAGGTTTCCATGGTCAGCTACGTTTAGGAAATGCTACTTTCTGGATCCGCCACCATCACAATCCCCACCACCCCTTTGGAAATTTACAGTGCACATAGCGTATTAAAGGTTTTTTTTTTAAAGATTTTATTGGGAATTGGGGAAGGGGAACAGCATTGGGGAACCAGGGAAGGGGAACAAACAAGTTGCTGTCCTTTTGTTCTTCAGTCTAGTTGTAGAGGACATTGCTTCACTGGCCCATGTTGGTATCGTCATTGCGTTCTTCCCGGATGAGGCAGATCGGTCGCCGACCTCTGGATGGTCGCTCACCGCAGCTATTGGCAGCTCACGCTGGCTGTCAGTGCCTCACGCTAGCTGCTGGCCCCTCACTGTAGCCTATGGCAGCCCACTGCAGCAGGGACTGCAGCCTACACTGTCGCTGGGGCTCGCAGCCCTGCTCCAGGTGGAGCTGTTGTTCACCATCTTAGCTGTAGAGGGCAGTGTCACTGGCCCTCATATGTGGGATCCGAACCGGGGCCACTGGCATCCCAAGCCAGCTCTTAACCAACGTTCCACTTGGCCGGGTTTTTTGTTTTTGTTTTAAACAAAATAGAGCCACATGCACCATTTTATTTTCATCCTCATCATTACCCAAGTGAAGTGGCCAGGGCTTAATTAGCTCATTTTGCACATGAGAAATCCATGGCCCAGAGAGAGCAGGCAATGTGCCCACAACCACCTTGGGTTTGGGAACTGTGGGCCCCATAGAGATGATTCTGTCCAATTCCCCCATTTTACAGATGAGAGAATTGAGGTCCAGAGAAATGAAGTGAGGTGTCCATGGTCATTAGTATCAGAGTTGGAACACAAACACAGCATTTATAACTCTAATATCATTCATTGAGTAATTGAGAATTGGCTATGTTATTGTCTCCTTGGAGCCACACATGTTGAGTTTTATTTGACACAGCCTTTTTTTTTTTTTTTTAGAGGGCAGTTTCACTGGCCCTCACATGTGGGATCCAAACTGGGGCCACTGGCGTCCCAACCCAGCTCCCAACCACTGCGCCACTTGGCAGACCCTAATACAACCTTTTAGCATGGAAATACTTGTAATTGGATCTGAAAATATGTTAAGATACCTGGAATTCACTTTAAAATAACTTCAGCATTGACTCAGTCTTTGGCCCTAAAAGAAAATACACAGGTCAGGTCATCAGCAGCTTTCTGAACTCCAGAAGTAGTTATTTTAAATGCTTCTGTTATATATGCAAAAAAAATACTCTACAGTTTGCTAATTGGCATAGTAAATATTATAACTGGTTTTTTGTTGTAAAAAGTTAATGGCTACCTGACAAATGGTAGAAATGAGTTCTCAATAGTGAAATAACATATTTAGGACATGTGAACTGGCTAAAATATGATATGTGCTTTCATTAGAACCTGGTAGCAAGATTGTGTGGAGTCCAGAACCCTCGCCCACCTCAAACATTTTCAGTGACTACCATTATCTACTAAAGAAAGTTCTAGAGTCAGGTATTCCCAAAGTGTGTTTGTAAGAAAATGTTATTATTTAAAAATGGGCATTGTGGATTGGAGAGTGCAAGATATGTAAATGAAGGATAATATCTGACACAAGCCTTTCAAATAAAGTTTAAATAAAAGCATAACTTACTCTGAGTGTACAGATGATTATGTATTTGCTGCTTTGATTATATTACCTCCAGCAAAGGAGAATTGGCTAGTGGAAATGAACCTATTGAAAACTTGTCCAGTACATCTGCTTGAAAATTAGCCCTGGGCCTCGATAGCCCCTGCATATCCTCTCAGCTCTATCTAGAACAAAACTTTTATAAAGGAGAAAAATAGTGCCATTTCCATGGTGATTCATTGATAATTCACAGACCCCAGGGGATCTAAGCAAAGGGGAAAAATTCCAACTGTTCCACACTCTACTGGGTGTTGTGAACTGACTTAAGCACATTTGATTGTTGATGGAAATCAGATTCTTTTTAGTAACCTCAAATATTTAGGAGTGAAGAGCTAGCATGCTCCTCCCCGCACAAGCTGGATTCCAGTTTACAGTGAAGTCAAGGTTTAGCCAGTAATCTGCAAACAAACACTGATCAGCAATGTTAGCTTGCTTTTGTTAGCTTGATGAAGTCCAAATGCCTTTCATCACATGCCCAACCTATATCTCTTTTTTTTACCAACCCATATCTTTTATGGAAAGGTCATTTCAGGTAAAAGTAATAAATTCTAACAATAGACTTCAGCTAGCTTCCTGGTTACAATCAGTTAATAACACTCTGGAAATTTTGCTGAACAAAGGAATATGTTTTGATCCTTTACCAAAGAGCCGTTCCAAAGGGTGTGGGTGCTGGGCTCACTAGCTACACAGGCCTGGTTTGGACTGGCACAGAAGTGCTGGAACAGAATCCACAGAAAGCCTGACTGTCTTGACAACCACTTGTTCCACCAAAGAAAAAATCATTTTTAAATTCTTTTGGTTGATCTAAAAAAATTTTAAAAAAGTAGCAGAAACGCTTGTAGTAGGTTTTTAAAAAGTTACTAGAAATCCTGAAAGTGTATTCTCAATTAGGGCGTAGAGTTAAATTAATTAACATAACTTTCTATTCCAACTACTAGTTGGGGTAACTAGTACTGGACTTCCCATCATAAACAATTGTGTATGCAATGATTATTTTGCAATGATTGTATGCAATGTTGAGCAATAGGCAGCTGTAGAGAAAGAGAACAAACAAGGTGAGCCTAGCAACCACCTAGCTTTCTGCCTGTAGGCATTTTGCAGGCCCTAGCACAAGGACAGGTAACCCACAGGCAGCATGGCCATCTCACTGAGTTGAGAGCACAGAGAAATCTACTTGGTGGTCTCGAGTGTCTGCCCATTCTGTGAATGCAACTTCAAAGAACTATTGGGGAAAGAAAAACCACCAGAGAAGTGAGCTGCGTGCACACGCACAGACACACACACACACACACACACACACGACATTCCATATGTGATTACTTGGAAATCACTAAATAATTGTATGTGTAGTAAAGTGCTCAGTAAATATCCATTTTCTTTTTTATCCCTTAATTTACAAGTACTCATTTTAAATTTTCACTTCCTTCCTATTTCCGTTTTGACCATTGTTTAGATGTAAGCTGTTTGGCTTTGACCGTTGTTTAGATGTACACTGGCTTTGCCTTGATTGTGGGTAGAGATTCAACAAGGCCTTTCATGTCCTATTTTTCCATAAATATAAGAACCAAAATGAATAAACAGAAACAATGACCATAGAGGGATATAGACAATTGGGGTTTGGTATATTGGTCATCATGTAGAATAATCATGTAAAGCAATGAAAATCTATTTTGTATGAAACCTCATAAATTTTTATTATTGAAAATAAATGAAGATTACATTATAACTACATACCCTACTTATCTGAAGGACTTTGTATAGAAATACAAGAGTACTATAGTAGCTTTCTTCCTCGGGTTACTTCTCAAGTGATACCTAAAAATGAACAGCTTCTCTTTGTTCCTGGAAGAGAGTGGGAATTAAACTTAAGAAAGTTTGCTTGCTTCCTCTTGGAAATCAGACTGCAAGTAATAAATCAGGGTACAGTTACATAATTTTAGTGGAAAAAAACTGTGGATGGACCAGTCATGTAATTAATTTTACTTTATACTAAAATAACTCTATTTCTTCTCAAGTGGGGTAAAGATTTTCAAAGTTACACTCTACCTTATTAATTCAAACTCCCCTAGATGCTACTATGAGGGGGTTTCACATTCCACAAGAATAAACCTTTCATTTATCAATTGTAATGTGCAATGTGAAACCAAGAATACCATCTGTGGCATATTGACTTCATTTAAAAAGCCGCCTTATGAGCATTCAGATGAAATGAGTATTTCCAGAATCCTTAAGGGACTTAAATTACCCCAAACTTTCCTTCCATGGTATACAGCAGCGAGTAGGTTTTTCTGCCTGTGCAACACTTTGCCCACATGGAAGAGACAAAATCTTGGTGGATGATTCAGATTACCAAAGGTTTAAAAAGTTCACAAACATGCCTGGGCATCATACCTGAAACTCACCCTAGCCACATAAAGGTGGTTAATACCTTCCTTTCTACTTCAGCCTCATCCTAAATCAAAAAAGAAATTTTGATGCACTAATTATTTTTTATATACATGAAAATTAACAGAATTATTAAAATAAATATTTACCTACTACTTAAGATTATCACATGGAGCACCAGCGACATGAATACAAACTTGGGGAACAGTGGACTAAAGTTTTTACAGCATTGGGCAAGTAGCTACAGTCTGTCCAGTAGAGAGCAGCTTAAATTTTGCTGAGAAAGGAGCTTCCTTTCTTCTAAGTATGCCTTAACCAGTGTAATGTGAATTTAGAGATAAGATGATAGAGAGAGGGAGAGGGAGAAGGAGGAAAAGAGAGAGTCAGAGAGACAGAGAGAAGGAGAAGGGGTGGAAGAGGGTGAGGGAGAAGGAGGGGAGGGAGAGAGAGAGAGATATGACTGCATCTTTTAAGCATCCAGATTTGGTTATGTCTGAATCCAGTCTAATTTCTACACTTTTTGGTTACGTTCTTGAAACATTCTCATTTTTACAAGGCAGCGAAACACTTCTCCCCTGGCTGAGAAGTGATGATTTCTGATAGGTGCTAGCAAAGCAGCAAGCTAAATTGTTGCGCCCCACCCCCACCCCCACTTTTTTTTAATAGACTTTATTATTTTTCTATTTTTTTATTTTTTTTGAAGGCAGTGTCACTGGCCCTCATATGTGGGACCCGAATCAGGGTTGCTGGCATCCCAAACCAGCTCTTAACCAACGCGCCACTCGGCCGGCCCAACAGTAACAGTTTTTTGTGTGTTTTCTTTAGCTGAGCCTTCCTGCAACCTGTTGGCATCTTAGCGGCACCTAAGCTCAGGCTGGGCATCGAACTGCTGTTACTCAGAGCTCAGCTCGCACTCTTGAGTGAACTCTTAACCAACTGAACCACTTGGCCAGCAC
This sequence comes from Aselliscus stoliczkanus, assembly GCA_033961575.1. NCBI lineage: Eukaryota > Metazoa > Chordata > Mammalia > Chiroptera > Hipposideridae > Aselliscus > Aselliscus stoliczkanus. Next base: position 40,112,677 of record CM066729.1, read on the forward strand.
TTAGACTTTATTTTTTTAAAGCACCTATAAATTCACAACAAAATTGAATGGAAAGTAGAGAAAGTTCCCATATACCCCTTACCTCCCTATATATACAATTTCCCCCACTATCAATATCCCCCACCATAGTGGAACATTTGATACACTTGCTAAACCGACATTGACACATCCTTATCACCCAAAGTTCATAGTTTACATTAGGGTTCACTTTTGGTTTTTTACATTCTAGAGGTTTGGAAAATGTATGACATGTATTCACTATAATGGTATCTTATAGAATAGTTCAACTACTCTAAAAATCCTCTATGCTCTGCCTAATTCATCCCTTTCTCTCCTCCAATCCCTGGCAACCACTGATCTTTTTATTGGGTCCATAGTTTAGCCCTTTATAAAATGTCATGTAGTTGGAATCACACACAGTAAGTAGCCTTTCAGACTGGCTTCTTTCACTTAGTAATATGAATTTAAGTTTCCCCCATGTCCTTTCATGGCTGGATAGCTCATTTCTTTGTAGTGGTGAATAACATTTCATTGTCTAGGTATGCCACAGTTTACGTATCCCTTCACCTACTAAAGGACATCTTGGTTGCTTCTAGATTTTGACAGTTATAAATAAAGCTGCTATAAGCACCTATGTGCAGGATTTTATGTGGATATATAAGTTTTCAATTCATTTGGGTAAACACCAAGAAGCATGATTTCTGGGCTGTATGGTAAGAGTGTGTTTACTTTTGTAAGAAACTGCCAAGCTGACTTTCAGAGAAGCTGCACCATTTTGCATTCCCACCAGCAATGAATGAGAGTTCCTGCCGTTCCTTATTACCAAATGTCCTCTCCAGTATTTGGTGTTTTCAGTGTTTTTGAGTTTGGTCATTCTGATAGATGTATAGTGGTATCTCACTGTTATTTTAATTTCAATTCCCTAATGACATGATGTTCAACATTTTTTCATATGTTCATTTGCTTTTTGTGTATCTTCTTTGGTGAGGTGTCTGTTCAGGTCTTTTGCCCATTTTCCAAATAGGTTGCTTGTTTACTTATGTTGAATTTTAAGAATTCCTTGGAAATTTTTTTTCTTTTAAGATTTATTGGGGAAATGGGGGAGGGGAACAGCGTTGGGGAATGGGGGAAAGGAACAGAAAATTTGCTGTTCTTTTGTTCTTCAGTCTAGTTGTGGAGGACGTCGCTTCACTGGCCCATATTGGTGTTATCACTGCGCTCTTCCTGGCTAAGGCAGTTGGTTTCTGACCATTGGACGGCCGCTCATGGCAGTTCACAAAAGTGCACGCCAGCTGCTGGCCAGCCCCACTGCAGCCTACACCATCGCCAGTGACTCACGGCAACCCAGCTCCAGGTTGAGCTGTTGTTCACCATCTTAGCTGTGAAGTTAAACAAATATAAATCAACAGAAGCTAATAGACTTCAAAGGAGATCTGTTACAAGCAAAACCCAAGCCCATTACCGAAGAAATGAAAAGCCAGCAAAAATACAACCTCTGGTGCTAGACCCAGGCCTCAGAACCCACGCCAACTGGAAATAGTCTAATGTAGTACAGTATCCCCCCAAAAATGAATTCTCCCTGACGTTCATCTCAGCCAGGGCCAGGTTTTTATAGCTAGTGTCTGTGTCAGTGCGTCAGTGTGGGTGCTCTGCCAGTTACTAAATATTTTGAACATCTAATTGAGAGAGAGATGCTGACCTAAATTTTCCTTTGAATATATTTTTGTGTATGGATAATCACCTTGCTTAATATAATTGACTCCCAGATGCTTCAAATATAGTTATAAATTTAAACTTTAGTCAAATAATGGAAGAGGTTGGTTTTTACCTAAAGTATAAAACCAGAATAAAGTCATTAAAAAAGAGCATTGTGGGCCGGCCGAGTAGCTCAGTTGGTTAAGAGCTTGCTCAAGAGTGCGAGCTGAGCTCTGAGCAACAGCTGTTCGAGGCCAGCCCGAGCTGAGTTGCCGTTGAGCTGCCAACAGGTGGCAGGATGGCTCAGCTAAAAACAAACAAACAAACAAACAAACAAAAAGAACATTGTGGAGCCGGCCAAGTGGCGCGGTGGTTAAGCACTGGCTTGGGAAGCCAGCGGCCCCAGTTCGGTCCCACATATGAGGGCCAGTGACACTGCCCTCAAAAAAAAAAAAAAAAAAAAAAAAAACTGTGTGGAGCTCATTGTATGGAGAGCTGGAGCTAGCCACTAGTCCTAATTTTCTGTGTGTGTAAAATGAAAGGGTTAGAATCTTCCAGCTCAGAGATCTCATTTGGATTAAGGAGAAGCAAAAGTGAAAGAGTTATATAAAACAAAACTTAACAGTACCTGTAAGCATTACTAATTCTAGGAAATCAGGCTTCCACTCAAAATTTGACAAGGAAGTTTGGAATGAACAAACATTAATACAAGTACTCTCTGGTGCATTCAACCACAATTCCACAAATGCCCAGAGACATGCAAGGAAAAAGCATGTCGTGAGTACACCATGTTTGATTTAAATCCAAGGAAGGCATGAGTTAATTCAGCATGAGATGATGTTATGGGTTCTTTTTTTTTTTTTCCCCTTCTGGGATATGGATCTTTAGTTTAATAACTCTTCTCAGACTAAGCTGAGAATATTTAAGGCAAAGTTTGCCAGCTAACTTGGGCGTGCTCAGGCTTATATCTTCCCATATTTATTTACTCCAGTAAAAATGTGTTCTGGAAGTCTTACAAGTGTAGTCAGTACACACCCAGTTTTTTTCTTTTGTTTCTTTTCCTGGTTTTAACTTCAGAAATGGAAAAAGAGAGTAGAGATTTAAAAACAAGGAGAGTAGAGAAAGGATGAAGAAAGAAAGGAAAAAACCCAGGAAAAGAGTTTAGGTCTGAGCATAAGAAAAATATCTCTTTAATTTATTTATTATAGATTTTAAAAAGTTACAAAGATATAGTACTCATTTACAAAAGAAGAGAACAAAAAACATCTTACGCATTTCTTCTTTACAAATTAAATGCATATGTGTATTTTACCCAATGCACTGGGGGTTTTTTTGTTTGTTTTTCGTAATGATAATTCTTCAAATAGACCCTTGGGGATTAAGAACATGAGCTTTTACACAGAGCCAAATTCTTATTATTGTGACTGTTTTTTCCCCCACATGAAACAGGATGAAGTAAGTCAAGACAGAACATGTAAAGCATTAAATTAAAAGAAGACTTCATCATTGTTTTTCCAGTTGCTATGGTAGGATGAAGCAAGACTTAGTCAATACTTGTCCAGGGGTCCAGCTTCCAGTCTCTCTCCCATCTGCTAAGGAAGAAACAAAGCTCTGTCTGTGTCCCAGACTTCTTGCTATAGGAAAGCAGATTAGTTGGTTTTTTTTGAGACTTTATTGGGGAATTGAGGGAGGGGAACAGCGTTGGGGAATCGGGGAATCGGGGAAGACAAGTTGCTGTCCTTTTGTTCTTCAGTTTAGTTGTGCAGGATGTCACTTCACCAGCCCAGGCTGGTATTATGATCATTGCGTTCTTCCCAGCTGAGGCAGATCGGTCACCAGCCATTGGACGGCCGCTTGTGGCAGCTCCCGGGCAGCCCCCGGCAGCTCATGCCAGCTGCTGCTCACTCACGCTGCCAGCCACTCATGGTAGCTTACAACAGCCCACTGCAGCCCCACCACAGCCTACACCGTTGCCAGTGACTCACAGCAGCCCAGCTCCAGGTCTAGCTGTTGTTCACCATCTTAGCTGTAGAAGGATAGCATCACTGGCCCATGTGGGATCCGAACCAGCAGCCCTGATGCTCAGAGCTTACGCTCCCAAGCTAACTCTTAACCAACTAGCCAGTCGGTCCGCCCCGGAAAGCTGATTAGTTTTAAGCTGAGCAGCAGCAACCACCTGGGATTCCACCCCCTGAACAAAAGTTCTGGGGATCTAAGACTGAGATGCAAAAAGAAAGGAAATTACAGGCCTGTCCACTAAATATCTCAGGGGATTTTCTTAAGTTTTGGGGCCTCCACTGGTGAACATTCCTTAAATTCTTTGCGTTTCCTGGTGTGGATGCCAAGTAGAGTGATGGGGAGAGATCCAGAGTCCACATAGGTTGCTTTGTTTCCTTTCTTGCTCAGCGATATTGGGCATGTTCGGGACAAAATTCTGAGTCTGTTTTTTTTTTTTTTTAGAGGGCAGTGTCACTGGCCCTCATATGTGGGATCCGAACGGGGCCGCTGGTGTCCCAAACCAGCTCTTAACCACCGCGCCACTCCGCCGGCCCAAAATTCTCAGTCTTAATGTTTGTATAGTGATGTGAGCTGTGGTAAGAGCAGGATTCCAAATTCTGAAAGAGCTTTTGTCTGCATATCCCTGGGTATAGCATTCTAAACACAGCAAAGATCAAGAAAGAATTTATTGTTTCTCATTAAAATTTAGGTGACTCAGAGCTCAACCCAGGCAAATCCACTCTGAATAACTTAAGGCAGTCAAGACCCATAGGTATGGACTTTGTGTGTTTTTCTACAACTGTGAAAGTATAACAAAGGCAGATATTCGTGTTCAACCTTGGTCAAATTCACCAAAGAAATAGAACAAAAAATCATCAGATTTGTATGGAATCACAAAAGACCCCGGATAGCCAAAGCAATCCTAAGAAAAAAGAATAATGTGGGAGGCATCACACTCCCTGACTTTAGCTTGTACTACATAGTAACTACAAGCAAAACATCATCGTATTGGAAGAGAAAGATTTTTTTGTTCTGTTTCGTTTTTTAGATAAATAAATGTTAGTCTCTTAGCCTAATGTAAATGTTCACTCTCATGCTATCTTGGACTTCATTTAAAACATCTAAAGCACTCCACCCAGTCCCTGGGAAATTCCAGATTAATATCTCATTAAGTGGAGTTAAGCATTAGGCTAGCCACTCAATGGGAAGCAATTTGTAGGTGACTGAAACTGCTCAGCTGAATTCAAATACCTTCAATTCTCTGAATTGGCACATACATTCTCTTTAGGGCCGACCGAGTGGCGCGGCGGTTAAGTGCTGGCTTGGGAAGACAGCAGCCCCGGTTCGGGTCCCACTTATGAGGGCCAGTGACAGACAGTGCCCTCAAAAAAAAAAAGAAATCTCTCTTTACCTGAGAAATAATGTGTAAAGCTAAGATACTGTTCTAAGAGAACAAGATAAAAAAATTCCTACATATTTAAGGATACAGATATTTAAGGATACAGAATAAAATAGTGTATATTCATTTTATATATGTGAATATATATAATATGCATAACATATATACATTTGTATATATACATATATTTTTCTTGGCAACTCATAAGACACAGACAACAGTTTTGTGGTTACCAAACACTAAAGGGGGCGGGGGAATGGTAGAAGAGGGTCAAGGGGTCAAACATACAATGATGAAGAACTCACTCTGGGTAGTGAACACACAATGTGATACATAGATGATGTGTTATAGAATAGTACATTTGAAACCTATGTAGTTTTGTTGACCATTATCACCCCAATCAATTTTTTTTTTTTTTTTTTTTTTTTTTTTTTAGATTTTATTGGGGAATTGGGAGAGGGGAACAGTGTTGGGGAATCAGGGAAGGGGAACAGACAAGTTGCCGTCTTCTTGTTCTTCAGTTTAGTTGCGGAGGATGTTGCTTCACTGTTGGTATCGTCATTGCGCTCTTCCCGGATGAGGCAGATCGGTCGCTGGCCTCTGGATGTCGCTCATCGCGGCTATTGGCAGCTCACGCTTGGCTGCCAGCCGCTCACGCTGGCTGCGGGCCACTCACTGTAGCCTATGGCAGCCCACTGCAGCAGGGGCTGCAGCCCACACCGTCACCGGGGCTCGCACAGCCCAGCTCCAGGTGGAGCTGTTGTTGGCTGTAGAGGGCAGTGTCACTGGCCCTCATGTGGGATCCGAACCGGGGCCGCTGGCATCCCAAAACCAGCGCTTAACCAATGCGCCACTCGGCCGGCCCAACCCCAATCAATTTTAATAAAGAAAAGATAAAATTGCAATAATACAGTATACAAAAACAAATTCTTTCCCTTAATGGAGAGAAAATCCTAATAAACATGATAGAGAAGGGAAAGAAATAATAATTTTTTTAAACTAGCTTTGGGTGCTCACTTCGGCAGCACATATACTAAATTGGAACGATACAGAGAAGATTAGCATGGCCCCTGCGTAAGGATGACAGGCAAATTCATGAAGCATTCCGTATTTTTAAAAATAAATAAAGTTAAAATAACAAAAAACAAAAAAAAACTAGCTTTGGATGTAGGTGAGCTCAGAATGTGTATTTGGCGATTCAAGGTAGTTTATTTTTATTTCAAGCTGCTGCTTGCCCTCAGAGGTTGTCCGCGCATAAATGGACAATGAGAAGTTGATTCAAGAAATAGAGAGAAGGTCCAAGATCCAGGATCATGTTAAAATTACAATTAAGTTCTAGAACAATCAACCTCGAGAATCATCTGAAGACTAGATGAACTTAACTCCTATAACTAAGGATATAAAGAAGAGGACACATTGAGACTGGTAGGAGGGGCAGAGATGCAAAAATGGGCTGACCCCAAACCCACAGGTAGTGGTTGAGCACCAGGAGGGACATCTCAGCAGTGGAGGTCCACCCTGAAGAGTGAGGGATGCCAGCCCCGCACTGGACTCCCCAGACCAGGAGTCCTGTGATTGGAAGAGGAGTCCCCACAACATCTGACAGTGAAAATCAGTGAGGATTCCGTCCATCTATCCCTTTGAGACAGGAGGAAGCTGGAAACCCAAATGTCCTCTTAAAGTGCTCACACACAGACTCACTCCCTTGAAAGCACTCACCCTGGAATCCAGCAGAGGAGTGGCAGTTTGAGAGGTGCAAGAGAAATACAGGGAAGGACTGAGTTGTGTAGCTATAGGACAAGGGCTGGAGGACAGCCGTTATTATCCCTGTGTGGAGCCCACTTTACGTGTAGTCTACAGGAGGGTGCCATCTTTCCTGTGTTGAACCCTCCACCAAAGGGCCAAACCTGAGACCACATTGGTCTGGTAAAATCCATCCATGCACCACCTTGGTGACTCCCTGGAACCCAGCCTAGCTAGCATGGTATATCACAAGGGGCACTCTTGGCTCCCGGCAAACAGCCCCTCCCTGCAACCTGTGGCAGCCTTTTACCGAAGCAAACAGCCCATGGCAACCTAGAGAACTTTCATTGGTGACTATCCGGTCAGCCACAGCTTGTACTACAGCCTCTCTTGGGCAGCTTTTGGGGATCTGCGGGCCCAAGGTGAGCAGTGGCTGGCTGTGGTGGTCTCTGGGCTTTTTGTGGTGTGGGAAGCTGACAGCCCCCCAGTGTCTGACAAGGCCACATTGCCCTGCTCAGCACTGGATATTAGGGGTGCTGCCTTATGGTTGGTCATGTAATATCTCCTGCCTCTATGAACCCATGTGCCTTTCCTCCTATAGGAGACAATATACTCACTGCATTTATGGCAAGTTCCTGTGATACCCCAATGAGCTAACTACGCAGCCAAAGACGGGTAAGATCTCCTAAAAGAGGGGAGACAACCTAAGCCAGGCGGTAGTTCCGTGGGGAACCCCTGAACTGAGATATTGGGGACTCAAGCCCCTTTGGAAACTGAGGCATAGGCCTTTGGCCACATAGGCCTAAAAAAGCCAGTCTGTGAGAAACAGACAGCCTCTGTGAGAAACTGGTGCTATCGTTCGTCCTTGCCTGTGCAGCTGTGAAAGGTTTCCTTGGAGACCAGGAGACCAAGGTCTCTCGGCCATGAAAGTTCTGATAAGAGGCAACTCACTGACCATAAGTTATTTTAATTAACAGCCTTGTGTAAATTCCTTCGTTTAGTGCCTTGTTGCAGCAACAGATACTGAAGCTTTAATTAAGAAACAGATGCAGCCCTCTGTATGATAGAGTGGTGTGAGACCCCTTTAGTTGCTAGGTATTGTATTTACATAGGAATAAAACTTTAGATGCTTTTACCCTAAAACAAGGTAACAGCTAGTCTTTTAGTAGTAATTCAAGTATACTCCCTGAGAGTCTAGCTGCTGGAATTTGGGATAATGACTAGGTAGTCATGGTAACCATTATTTAGGAGATATATAGAGACAAGTCTATCCTTAGCATAAGATAGTTATGATAAATATTCTTTGGATGACAGGCAGAGACTGGGTCTGAGTCTCAGAGGTTATCACAGTGTAAAACAAGATAAATCCTTTAATGGGAGAGCAAGTCACAGCGCACCCTGGAGAGAGCACTTACAGGGTAGTAGAAGACTGTGTAACACATCCTGAGAACAGCAAACCACCAAATGCTTTGTGATTGAGATAATGGTCAAAAGCCCCTATAAAAGGAGCTAGGCTTTAACAATAAAATGTGACACTCCTGAGAAACTCTTTCCAGTGTCTCCGCTTTCTTTTTTTCTGCCTTTACTGTAATAAAAATTTTCTGTCTTTCATATCGCCGACGCTGTGTCCACCTTCTTGAGCCCTGGTCAGCAGGGGCTGGTCCCCCGCATTGTGGAATGGCTACAGGCTCAGCACTAACACAAGAACTGAATCTGAATTAGCTTTGAAAAAACCACCACCATACACCGTGACTCCCTGAGACCCCATCCCGCCCAAATTGGGGCATTGTCAACACCAGGTCAACCAGCCTGGCCTGCACACCTAAGGAGGCTCTTTTAGAGGCTGAAACTTAGGAGTAGCCAGCAGGTGGCAACAGGCCGAGGGGTACCCTAAGCCTTTACTAAACTGTCCTAGGGCCTATACTGATGGCAACTGACTTCAATTAACAGCAAGGCCATCCCCACATGCCTCCAGGTCCAGCATAGGCAGCAACTAACTGCATATAACTTTGTAGCTCCTACCAGGTAGCAATGGGCCAGTCACAGGCAAGGCTAAAATTGGCCTGCACAAGAACCCCTCCCAAGAGACAGAAACAGCACATCCAGGGGCCAGCTTCAGACCACACTGGAGCACTACCTGAATAGCCCCACAAGTCACATATCCAAAGGGTGGTCTCAACAAGCACAAGAGCACATTGGGGCACCCTCTGAGTGGTCAGCCCCCACACAGCAGCTCATACACTGTGGGCATAGCCAATCTTCATAGCCAGTCAGCCTGAGTCAATCCCACCCATTGACACACCAATAGCAATCAAGGCTGAACTACAAAAGGAGAACACACATAACACACAAGGGACACTCCTGGAACACAAACACAAGTGATCAGGGAGACTGTGACATTGGACTGCATAGGACACCTACTATATAAGGCCACCTGACGAAAGACTGAGAGGCATAGGAGATCTATATAATACATAGAAGCAAAAAAAAAAAAAAAAAATGGAGGCAGCCAGAATAAGAAAACAAAGAAACATGTCCCAAATAAAAGAACAGGAGGAAACTCCAGAAAAGGTACAAAATGAAATTGAGGTAACCAAATACCAGAGACAGAGTTTAAAACACTGGTTATAAGAATGCTTAAGGAACTTATTGAGAACATCAGCAAAGAGATAGAAAACATAAAGAAGGAAATAGAAAACATGAAAAAAGATCAGAAACAAACAATACAGTAGCTGAAATGAAGAATACACTAGAAGGAATCAAAAGCAGTTTAGATGAAGCAGGGGATTGAATGAGCAATTCAGAAGACAAGGTAGCAGGAAACACCCAATAAAAACAACAAAAAGAGGGCCAGCTGAGTGGCTCAGTTGGTTAGGAGTTGGCTTGGGAGTGCCAGCTCTGAGCAGCAGGGCCGCTGGTTCGGATCCCACATGAGGTCCAGTGACCCTGAGCCCTCTACAGCTAAGATGATAAACAACAGCTCGACCTGGAGCGGGGCTATCGTGAGTCACCAGTAATGGTGTAGGCTGCAGCGGGGCTGCAGTGGGCTTCCATGGGCTACCGTGAGTGGCTGGCAGCCAGCATGAGCAGCCAGCAGCCATCGTGAGCCACTGTGGGCAGCTGTCCAAGTGCCAGTGAGCCATTGCCATTGCCTCATCTGGGAAAAGCGCAATGATAATACCAACATGGGCCAGTGAAGCGACGTTCTCCACAACTAGACTGAAGAACAAATGGAAAGCAACTTGTCTATTCCCCAACTCCCCAACGCTGTTCCCCCCACCCCCAATTCCCCAATAATATCTTTTAAAAAAAGAAAAGAAAAAAGAATTTTAAAAAAAGAAGATCGTTTAAGAGACCTCTGGGATAACATCAAATGTAACAATATCTGCATCACAGGATAACTCCAACTTGTGATAACCTGTGATGCAAATAGTAGAGGAGGAGAGAGAAAGTGAAGTATTAAGAACCTATTTGAAGAAACAATGACTGAAAACTTCCCTAACCTGGCGAAGGAAATAGATATACAAGCCCAGGATGTGCAGAGTCCCAAACAAGATAAACCCAAACAGGTCCACACCAAGACACATTATAATTAAAATGGCAAAGGTTAAAGACAAAGAGAGAATCCTAAAAGCAACAAGAGAAAGACAGTTACCTATGAGGGAGCTCCCATAAGACTGTCTCAACAGAAACTTTGCAGGCCGGAAGGGATTGTTATAAAATATTCAAAGTAATGAGAAGCAAGGGTCTACAACCAAGACTTCTCTATCCAGCAAGCCTATCAATTAAAATTGAAGGAGCGATACAGAGCTTCCCAGGCAAGAAAAAGCTAAAGGAATTCATTACCACTAAGCCAGTATTACAAGAAATGTTAAAGGGGCCTCTTTAAGAAGAAGGGGGAAAACAAACAAAAGATCAAAAATGTGAATAATAAAATTAGCAATAGCTATGTACCTATAAATAATCACTTTAAAGGTAAATGGCTTAGATGTTCCAACCAAAAGACATAGTGTAGCTGAATTGATAAGAAAACAAGACCCATGCATATGCTGTTTACAAGATACCCTCTGTCAGCTGTCCTAGAATAGTGTACCAAGTGGGACAGAGACCCCTGAGGGGTCTATTTGATGGTTTTCTACTATTATAGTATTCAGAAGCTAGAAACTTCTTCAGCCTCCAAGGTGAGGAGAATTGTAACGTTGAAACCTCCCTCTTGCTGGTGTTGTGAGCACCCCTCTCAGGAGGGAGACGCCAAAGTTGTTCACCTGGAAAATGTCACAATATGAGGGTCATGTATTCAGTGGAGATGTTAAAGTTAGATGTTAAGTTTGTCAATAAATTTCTCTTCTAACTTCCCTGCCCTCGTTTCATACCATGAGTGAGAGTGGTAATGAGAACAGAGCAATGTCATCTAAAGGAGCTTTTTTCCACTCACAGCACAGCTGCTTTTGAGCTGTGGTTCCTGAGCAACTCATTCAGCTTTCTAAGCCTGAGATTCTTGCTTGCCTGTTTCTCTGTAACCTCCTCGGGTAGAGTAAGGAGTAAATGACATGTGTGTGGAGGCACTTTGCCTATGCAGACATGAAGCATTAAGTTTTACTGCTTGCCTAATAAAAGTAAGAACACAGACATCATTTTTCTCATTCAAACGACTAAGGATTGGAGGGTAAAAGGAATCACCCTGGGTTTCTGCCTGCCTCCACTTTTGAGGTTCTGGGAGATATTCTGACCTAAAAAGAATAAACTCCAGAGTCAGATAAACATTGAATGCAAACACCATCACTGTGGCCTTTGCAGATGATTTATCTGCTCTATGCTTCTGTTACATTGACAAAGTAAGGACAGTGTAGGTACAATAAATAAATTACATCTCTAAAGCTCTTCACAGAAACCAAAGTTATAAGGAACACTTGTTTTTCAAAGATAATGGTACCAGCAAAGAGTCAAAATGACTCTTATAATTAGGCGCAAATTTCAAGGTAAATAGTGAAAACAACTAATTCTTCAAAGTTAACAGAATTTATGTGATTAATTGCAATGATGCACTAATTCTTGGTCCAAAGAATGTTGGGGAACTACTTTGGCATGGAGAGGACGCTTATTATTAGTCAAAATTGTAGGATGGCAAAATGCAATTGCAATATCCTTTAGTTCATGTTACTCTGTGCAATACCATCAAAGGAGGATCATTTTTCTAAAAACTAATAATGAATAAATAAAATAAATCAAGGTTTTTAACTCCGTCTTCAAAAAAAATTTTTTTAATTATTTGATATTCAACCCAATAGCTTTTGGAAGCATTTACTGGGTTATGATTTCTACTCATTTACTTTTCTTTAGTGTTAGTTTATCTGATTTCTTGCCTATTTTTCTTCATCTTTTACCTAGCCTCTTGACACATGACTATAAATGAAATTGGAGCAGTTCTCCAACATCATAGATAATGCAAAATGTGGTCCTAGAAAATTGGGTGAATTATGCATTTCAACTTTTATGCATTATTGATTTTTAAAATCTCGTTTTTATGTGTATATTTTTACATATATTTCTTGTAAATCTTATGGAATTATTAAATATTAATCATATAGGTAATTTTGATTTGTATAATAAGTAAACTATAAATGCTTAGCCTTTCCTTTCAGGCCTAGTAACATTCTGAGTTAGAGTATTTGTAATTATTCACAAGATCTAGACAAATATTCCCAGTTAAAGTTTATTAGAAAATCAACTATTCTTATTTCTCCTATTCCACCACTGTTGTCTCAACATATAAATAGAGAGGTGAAGTAAAAGAAAAAAATCAATGAGAAAAGTAGGACTGACTTGACATTAAAGAAGGACATAAGATCCCATGCAAAATGTACCACAGCACCTAGATCATGATTCTATTTTTAAAAATTATTTTCTTGTTCTAAACTGTTTTATTGAGATATAATTTATTTATTTATTTATTTATTTATTTTTAGAGGGCAGTGTCACTGGCCCTCATATGTGGGATCCAAACCGGGGCCACTGGTGTACCAGGCCAGCTCCCAACCACCGCACCACTCGGCCAGCCCAAATTCATTGACTTTTATTTTATAGGTTCTCTTTCCATTTTCTTGATGCTGTAATTTTTAATTTTGATGACATCTAACTTATTTATTTTCCTTTTTATTGCTAATGCTTTTGGTGGCATATCTATGAGGGCTATGCCTGGTAAGGTTATGAAAATTAATCTTGTGTTGTCTCCTATGAGTTGTATAGCTTTAGCTCTTACATTTGTGTCTATACTCTGGGAATTATTTTTTTGTGTATTGTATAAGGAAATGATGCAGCTTAACCGTGCACTTAGATATCCAGTGTTGCAGCATCATATTTGGAAAAGACTATTCTGTCTCCATTGAATTGTCTTGGCACTCTTGTCAAAAATCAATTGATTAAAAATGTGAGGATGTATTTTTTGGACTCTCAATTCTATTCCATTGATCTCTATGGAGATCAATTCTATTCCATTGATCTCTACCACACAATTTGATTAGTGTACTGTTTTGAAATTGAGCAGTGTGAGTCCTGCATCTTTGTTTTTTTATTTAAGAATCTTTTGGCTATTGTGGGCCTCTTTAATTTCCATATAATTTTAGGTTAAGTTTATATATTCCTGTGCAAACAATACAGGGATTTGATAGGTGTTGTGTTTAATCTATGCATCAATTTGGGCAGTATTACCATCTTGACCACAGTAAGTCTCCTAAATCTATAAACATGAACATTTCCTTTTTTTCTAAATTACAGTTGACATTAAATATTATTTTATATTAGTTTTATGTGTATAGTGCAGTGGTTAGGCATTTATATAATTTATGAAGTGATCTTCCCAATAAGTCTAGTACCCACTGAAGCCATACATAGTTTTTACAACATTATTGATGATATTCCCCATGCTGTATTTCACATCCTAGTAACTATTTTGTGACTACCAATTTGTACAGGCTAATTCCTTCACCTTTCTCACCCATTCCCCGACCCTCTTCCTGTCTAGCAACCATCTCTTGCTCTCTGTATCTCTGAGTTATTTCTGTTTCATTTGCTCATTTATTCTGTTCTTTAGATTCCACATATAAGTGAAATCATACAGTATTTGTCTTTCTCAGTCTGACTTATTTGACTTAGCATAATATCCTCTAGGTACATCCATGTAGTTGCAAATGGTAAGATTTCATTCTTTTTTATGTCAGAGTAATACTCCATTGTATAAATGTACCACAATTTCTACTGATGGGCATTTGAATTGTTTCCATATCTTGGCTATTGTGAATAGCACTGCAGAAAATATAGGGGTGCATACCTTTTTTTTTTTTAATTAATGTTCAGGATTTCTTTGGATAAATAGCCAGGAAGGGAATTGCTGGATCATAAGGTGGTTCTGTTTTTAATTTTTTGAGGAAACTCCATACTGTTTTCCATAGTGGCTGTGCCAATTTGCAATTCCACCAACAGGGCACAAGGGTTCCCTTTTCTCCGCATTTTCATCAACACTTGTTGTTTGTTTATTTATTTTTTAAAGATCTTTATTAAAAATATAGCTAACATACTATATTATTTGAGTTTCAGGGGTACACCATAGTTGCTCAGCATTTAGACCTAAAAGAAGTGATTGCCATGCTAACTCTAACAACCATCCGACACCGTACTATGCTATCACAATATTACTGTTTTACTATTTCACTTTAGTTAAAAATTGTTTTGCTTGCACATGCTAATAATATTTATTTTGTCCCAGGTTAGACATGCTAATATCTTCAGATATTTCCTATCATTACTCTCAATATCTAGATGGTCGTTTCAATAATCTAAACATTTCATATATATACTAATTTACTATTTACTATATATATGAAATGTATAGTAAATATATATATATATACACATATATATGTGATATATATATATATATATATATATATATATATATATATATATACTAATTTACTATTGCTGCATAAAAAATGCCCACAAATTAAGTGGCTTAAAACAACACAAATACATTATCTCATGTTTTCTGTGCTCCAGGAACCTAGGTATGGGTTAGTAAGGACTTCTGCTCACACTATGCTAGGTTGAAATCAAGGTGTCTGATGGAGTTGCAAACTCTGCCGAGACTCTCAGAGTGCTCCTCTTCCAGGCTCACTGGTTTTTGGCAGAATCCAGCCTTATGACTGTTGAACTGAGGCCCTCAGATACTAAAGACTATCCTCCATCCCCTTCCATGTGACTCTCTCCACAAGATGGCAGTTTGTTTCAAGGTCAGCAGGAAAGCATCTGCTGCTGCTTGCAATAGCTCTCTTCTGTCTGTCACAGCAGTCTTGTATAACTTCACCTAAACAAAGAACTGGCTACCCATCATATTCACAGCTCCAGCCCACACTCAAAGAGTGGGGATTACACAAAGGTTGTATAGTACTGTATCTACTGTTACAGCAAGGAGTGGGAGTGTTGGGACCATTTTAGAGTTCTGCCTGACACGCTGTCTACTTACTGGTTCTTATGAGGGTAAGAAGTACAGAGACATGTATCTGACATCAACTATGAATACCATGAAGCATAAAATCAATCTGAATTTTGGTGTGTCCAGCTGTCCCCAAGTTTTTTACTCCTGCAATTTGATCTTCCCATCATAGTAAAACATGACTTTAAACTTGGATTTGAAGAACTGGAATTGAGGGATGTTATTCATTTACATGGGGGACAAAATAATGGTGAAGGGTTCTAGTATGCTACTTTTTGGAAAAAATGCAGCTCGTTGTCTGCATAAATTCTTTTTGGCAGTATTCAGAATAACAAATTATGGTAATTGTGAGTGAGTAATAGTAACAGTCACTAGTTCAATGCCTAATATATACCAGGGGCTCTACACACATTATTTCTTCCAATTTTCCCTACAAGGAAATTGAAGTTCAATTAATGTTAATAATGAAAATATATTAAAATGGTAAAAATTAATATCAGTTGATTGTTCAATCCCTACAGATGGTAGGCCTCAGAGTTAGGGTTTCAAATCCAGTTCCATTAGATTTTGAAGACTATATCTTCTAAACTGTACATTGATATTAATACTAAGACCCTGAAAAATTTCCATTAATTTGTCCACAGACATTTATTGAGTTCCTATTATGTGCCAAGCACTGTGCCAACCACGGGGGATAAAATGGTGAATAAGATAGAGCTGGTCTCTGCCCTCCAGAATAAGAGCTCAAGTTTCCACCAGAGTCTAAGATCATGAATTGTTCTTACATCAAACAAAGAGCTTACCTATGTTATTAGTATTATTAATACTAATTAGTAATATTAGTAATACTGTTCTATATTGAATATAATAAATATGTCTGGCTTCCTGATACAATCACAGTGAATCTAACACTCTTAAAAACTATACTAGAATACCATAAAATTTTTATTTGTAATTACTGTTAAAAAAAAAGAAGAAACTCTGTGTGTGTATGTTAAACTTAAGTTCTTTTGCAAATTACACAGAAACAACTATTGCCACCAAATGGTGACAATGCAAGCTGCAGTAGGTTCTTATTTTCTTTAGCTAGCACCTGTAACTTTTATATCACATTGAACTATATAAAAATGGTGTCAGTTTAATATGCAAATGCCATTAAAATAAAAAGTTTGGTAATGATAAATATGGAAACATCTATTAACATCACTAACTCAGTATTATATAGTTATAGGACTTGGAAGTTCTTCATGCCTCATATTAATACCTGACATTAATAATGTTAATAGTTCTGATGAATGTTTTCATAATGATACCTGTACTATAACAAAAGCATAATATACCATAAAAATTACTTTTTATGACTTTAGTTAGGTTTTTTTCAATTACGTTGGAAAAACCTACTAAATATCAAAGGTGAATTGCTTTTAGTTTACCATGAGATAAAATGTAAATATTTGAAAGTGGCTTTATAATTATTTATTGTTTATGTATTTAAATGTTGCATGAATTTTATTTTCTCTTGGGAAGTATATTTAAAATATTTAGCTAAAACTAATGCTTATTGTGTAATTTAAGAGAAATTATCATAATGTCAAAGTTAGGTGGTCAGTCAGTATAATGATTTTATTGGGATGTGATAGTTGTTAGTATTCAAGATATGCCCTCTAAATAGACGACACAGATAGGTGCCCACCTAGTGGGATTTGTAGGTTGCTCAAATGATTGCAATGTCATACTACCAAATTCTACCACATAAGAAGGTCATCAGTGTTTCCTTAGTTAAAGTGAAAGTTACTCTTTAAGATGGCTGGCTATATTATGTTTTTGTTCATATATGTGTATTTGTTGTGTCTTGTTGATATCCATGCTCTTTGGAAGAGGAGCGTAGGACAGAAAATTTTGATGGATAGTCAGAAAAGAAACATGGTCCTGACTGTGGAGCACTGCAGGGTCTGGCTCGTGTGGAAGGAAGTGCCCAGTGTGAAGTCACACATTCCCCCCCCACCCCCACCCCCCACCCCCGCCCCAGCACTGAACTCTTGGGAGAACCCAAGTGAAAGGGAAAATTTTGAGAGCAACGTAAGAATATAGGGAGATCATTTATCAACTGTTCTATGTTGATGATAAAAGACTAAGATTTGCAGTCAAAAGACCTTCATGTTGTAAACCAAAAAAGAGGCTCTGTAATAAATCTGACAAGTTTAGGGACCAAAAGTAATTTCACAAAGTGATCTAATCATAAATTCCTTATGGTAGGTCATGGTGGGTAGTCAGTCCCAGGCCTATAACTTCTTTAGTAAAAGATTTATCTTTGCTTTAAGCAAGCCTTGTCCATTGTTCTTATGCATGTAGGTTAACACATATTTGAAATGCCAGAGTAAACCTCTTTTTCAGATCCCTCTGATGTATAATCACCCTCAAGGGAGTGCATAGTCTTGTTAACTGTCCTGTAACCCAATCACAGAGATTTCCCCACCTTGCTTTCTCCCACCTTCATGTCATCTTCCTTAATTCCAAATGTATAAAAGGAACTGCAAAACTGTCCGTCAACAGAGCATTTGAGACCTTACTTCCCAGCATGCCATCAGTTTGTGTCAAATAAACTAAAATAAACTCTTATAAAAATTCTCTAAGTTTTGGACCTTCTTATGTTGACAATGTGTTGACTCTATAACCCTAACTGGGTTATTAATTCATCTTAGAAGTTTATTTATTTACAAAATAGACATAGAAATAGTTATATTAATAGTAAACATGTGCTGGCTTGGGATGCCAGCGGCCCCGGTTCGGATCCCACATATGAGGGCCAATGACACTGCCCTCAAAAAAAAAAAGAAGAAGAAAAAAATAGAAAACATGTATAATTGATAGATCCCATAATAGCCAATCTTTCCCTTTGGTTGCTAGGTCAGTTTTTCTCAGTGAGAATGTATTAATTCAAAAACACATATAATATAATATAATATAATATAATATAATATAATATAATATAATATATAATATAATATACATTTTAATTTTTAATGTCTCCCTTTCTGACCTATGAGATGAGTTTCATATGGCTTGAGGTATGCTTTATGTAGATTATGCAGTACATTTTATCTACTAAAAAACATTGAACTGAATATGCATACTAAAAATATAAAAATAAATGGATTTTGAACCAAAGAACTTGCACTTCTAAAAAATCAATTTTATGTTAAAACTTTTTAATTAAAAAAAAAATAGCTTCAGATTATTTTGTTTTGTTTTTGTTTTGTTTTGTTTTCCGTTGAGCCATCCTGCCATCTGTTGGCAGCTCAGCGGCTGCTCAGCTCCAGCCGGGAATCAAACTGGCGACCCTGATGCTCAGAGCTCGCACTCTTGAGTGAGCTCTTAACCAACTGAGCCACTCAGCCAACCCCACTTCAGATTATTTTGGATGAGGAGCCACTTTCTATCTCTTGAAATCCTCTGTAATACAAAGTGTGAATTTTGCCAACAAGGAAGTACAGTGGGAATTTCCAGACTGTTACCAGAAATCAGTATGTCAGAAACTTGGACATGAACCAGATGAAACTTAAACAACTTCTGGCTTATTGTCTGATCTCAGAATACTTGATAAGAAGGGTTGTGTCATAGTCTGAGTTTTCCAGAGAAATGACACCAATTGTGTATATACATACTCGTATACAGAAGGTTGGACAATTAAGTTTCCAAACTTGTTGCAATAATGTTGCTAATGTTTTTTGACATCAGAGGGATTATTCATTATGAATTTATACCAACTGAACAAACAGTGAACCAAGTTTATTATTTGGAAGTGCTGAAAAGGCTGCATGAAAAAGTTAGGCAACCTGAACTTTTCGCCAACAATTCATGGCTCTTGCATCACAACAATGCACCAGCTCACAGGGCACTGTCTGTGAGGGAGTTTTTAGCCAGTAAACAAATAACTGTATTGGAACACCCTCCCTACTCACCTGATCTGGCCCCCAATGACTTCTTTCTTTACCCTAAGATAAAGGAAATATTGAAAGGAAGACATTTTAATGACATTCAGGACATCAAGGGTAATAAGATGACAGCTCTGATGGCCATTCCAGAAAGAGTTCCAAAATTCCTTTGAAGTGTGGACTAGGTGCCGGTGTCGGTGCATAGCTTCCAAGGGGAGTACTTCAAAGGTGACCATAGAGATATTCAGCAATGAGGTATATAATACTTTTTCTAGGATGAGATCACGAACTTAACTGTCAGATCCTGTACATATACTAATATGTATATATGTGGTTTATTATAAGGAATTGGCTCATGTGATTATGGAGGCTGAGGAGTCCCAAGATCTGCAGTTAGCAAGCTGGAGGGAGCCCCAGGAGAGCTGGTAGTGTAGTTCTAGTTCAAAGACAGAGAAGACAGAAGCCCCAGCTAGAAGACAGGCAGAGTTCCTTCTTATTCACAGAAGGGTGAGCCTTTTTGTTTTAGTACTGTCTTTAATGGATTGGATGTGGCACACCCACATTAAGGAGGGACATCTACTTCAAATGCTAATCTCATCCAAAAATACCCTCCCAGATATACCCAGAATAATGTTGACCAAATATCTGGGCACTCCCCATGGCCACTCAAGTAGACACAAAATTAAGCATTACAACTTGTTTTAACAGTATCTCCCACTGCCTCCAAACAATCAATGCAGCTGTTAAAGTTGGCACTTGGGTTAGAAAACTCACCTTCTTTGGGGTAGAGTGATGTGATAAAAGAGCACAAACTTTGGAGTTAAACTGATCTGGATTCAAATACTCCATGTCAGTCACTTTCCAGCTATGTGATCTTGAATAAGGTAATTGACCTCTCAGTTTCATCACTCACCAAGAACAGTTTGTCATAGATTTCAGAAAAAAGTATTTGTGATGTTTGTCACATACATAAGCATTTAATACTTTATATCTACTATCATTAGTGATTCCCTCAGAATTTACATTAGCATTGTTCCAAAAAATAATTATTTTACACTGAGTACTTTACATAATACAAAATCATTTGTAGATGGAGGGTGAATCAGAGTTGCTTGAAGGTAGTATATTTTTTAAGGTATGTTCAGTGTTCTTTTAAAATCACCAATGTGTCAACAATTTTAAGTCTGTAAAATCAAACCAGACCATGATATTAGTACTTCATATGCTCATGTTCCTCTATTATGTGCTTTGATTTTTGAGACATCCCGAGTCTTCACTGGGTCTCTGATGTACCAAACTTGTCAAAGCAAGACAAGGACACAGGGCACATCTTCACTGATGGACAACAAAGTGTTCCCTCATTTCCAGCTCTCTCTCCCTATCATGCCAATTTGGAGACTGAAAAACACATGGTGTCGGGACTACTTACAGGGCATTTTAATTTGGCTACGTAGAACTTCCTGTGCTAGTTGGGGCACATTATGGCCCCAGTGACAAAAACAAATGCTGACCACAGGGCAGATAAAACATTGTTTATCACATTATCCTGGTATCCCACACCCTCTCAGCAAAGCTGGAACAAATGAACCAGGTTTAATTATCATGGGCCTGGCTATAAATTCAACCCTAGAAATGAATGCTGGGACTAGCAGTTATGGAACCTGTGTAAGCAATAGGGCCAGGCCTAAGTGAAGTTATGAAGCAGTGAATGATACCTGTTAGTGACATGCATCTCCTATTTTTATACTATTTTCCTCTATTCCAATTTCCATTATGTACTTTCTGTCTTTTCTGTGTTTTCTCTGTAAAACCAGGACAATAAAAATTACTTCCCAAGTTGACTGAGGATTAAGCATTACATCTGTTAAAAAAAAAAAGGGGGGGGGAGGAAGAAAAATGATTTGGTGAACCATGAGTTATTATAAACACTTTTAGTTATTTTCACCATTAGATCAATATCATTAACTTTTCCATTTCTGTCACAGGATTGTTAGCTTCTTAAGGGCCTGGAGGTGCATTGTTCATGACTGATCCCTAGGGACTGGCCCTGTGCTAGGCATTTAGGAGGGATGCAATGACATTTACCAAATGAATGAGTAAATGAATGAATAGATGGATGCCAGACCATTGGGGAAGTGGGTATTTTGAGATCCAGTATTTTGCTGAGGGCATCATCCTTGTGCCCCTCCTCTGCTTGGACCATCCTCATTGGCCATAGAAGAGAAGCACAGTTCTCTTTCTTGATTGACCAATAAACTGACAATTTATGTGAAGCCTTCATCTTTACCGTGTTGTTATTACAGCTTGTGAGGTCCTTCTTTGCCTACCATAAGCCCAAGTGGGGCATGCAGGAAAAAATATTTGATCATTAAACTCATACTTAAAAGGAAAGGCTAGTAGTGCCTTATTAGTTTGTTATTATGCTTACAAATTTTGAGCTTCGATAACCACTCGCTTGATGTTGTAATAGAGCTACACCTATTATTTCTGTTAAGTACCAACCTAAATTAAATATCACTTCTATTATTTTTTAAGTGTAATTACTGCAGAGAACATAAAGAGCTAAAATTTTCCTGTGTGAAGTGGACATGGAAACCATCTACTTTTTTTTAATTATCTCTGCTGCTAAACCCCAAACTACAAAAACACTAGATGTTGGGTTTCGTCTACAGACCCTGTGAGCTGGGTGTCTTCTGTTTCTAGATCCATTTTTCCTTCTTCTCTACCCTGCTGTGGGCCCACAGAGTTTGACCAATAAGGACTGTACAAATGAGCTGCCTCACTTCCAGTTCAGAACATGGAAGGCACAGACAGGAAAATGGATAGCAAAAGATGGAGGATGAAGTTTGGGGAATTTATTTCCTGGTTCCTTTTCTTTTTTTCTTTTCTTTTTTTTAATTAGTTTCAGGTGTACAAAATAATGTACTAGTTAGATTTTACACCCCTCACAAAGTGATAACCCCCCTCCCACAATCTACTACCCCTCTGACATCGTACATAGCTGTTACAATTCCATTGACTGTATTCCCTATGCTATACTCCACATCCCATGATATATCTATATATATCTATATATATATATCTATATATACCTATATATATCTATATCTATATATCTATATAGATATATAGATATTAAATTACAGTTGACATTCACTATTATTATTATTATTTTTAAAGATTTTATTGGGTAATTGGGGGAGGGGAACAGACAAGTTGCTGTCTTTTTGTTCTTCAGTTTAGTTGCGGAGGATGTTGCTTCACTGGCCCATGCTGGTATGGTCACTGTGCTCAGTCACCAGCCTCTGGACAGCTGCTCACAGCAGCTATTGGCAGCTCATGCTGGCTGCCGGCCACTCACGCTGGCTGCTAGCCACTCACTGTAGCCTATGGCAGCCCACTGCAGCAGGGGATGCAACCTACACCATCGCCAGGGCTCGCGCAACCCAGCTCTAGGTGGAGCTGTTGTTCACCATCTTAGCTGTAGAGGGCAGTGTCACTGGCCCTCATATGTGGGATCCGAACCGGGGCCGCTGGCATCCCAAGTCAGCTCTTAACCAATGTGCCACTCGGCCAGCCCGACATTCGTTATTATTCAGCTTCAGCTTCAGGTGTAGACTGCAGTGGGCAGGCATCTACACAGTCCATGAAGTGGTCTCCCTAGTAAGACAAGTATCCATCTGACACCCTACAAAATCTTTACAACATTATTGATTATATACCCCAAACTGTGTTTCATATCCCTGTGCAATTTTGTGGCTACTAACTTGTACTTTCTAATCCCTTTATCTTCTCCCCCATCCCCACCTCCTTCCCATCTAGCAACGATCAGTTTTTTCTCTTTATCTCTGAGACTATTTCTGTTCAGTTTCCTAATTTAATCTGTTCTTTAGACTCCACATATAAGTGAGATCATATGGTATTTGTCTTTCTCAGTCTGACTTATTTCACTTAGCATAATGTTCTCTAGATCCATCCATATCATTGCAAATGGTAACATTTCATTTTTCTTTATGGTCGAGTAATACTCCATTGTATAAATGTACCACAGTTTCTTAATCCTGTCGTCTACCAATGGGCAATTTCGGTTGTTTCCTCGTCTTGGTTATTGTAAATAGCGCTGCAATGAACATAGGGGTGCATATATTTTTCTGAATTAGTGTCTTAGGTTTCTCTGGATAGATACCCAAGAGTGGAATTGCTGGGTCATACAGTAGTTCCATTTCCAGTTTTTTGAGATACCTCCATAATGACTTCCATAGTGGCTGCACCAATCTGCAATCCCACCAACAGTGCAGCAGGGTTCCTTTTCCCCACAGCTCCGTCAGCACTTGTTGTTTGTTGATTTATTGATGATAGCCATTCTGACTGGAGTGAAGTGGTATCTCATTGTTTTTATTTTCATTTCTCTAATGATTAGTGATGTTGAGCATTTTTCATATGTCTGTTGGCCATCTGTATGTCGTCTTTAGAGAAATGTCTCTTCATGTCCTCTGCCCATTTTTTAATTGGGTTGGTTGTTTTTTTGGTGTTGAGTAATATGAGGTTTCTTTTATTTAAAATTTGGATATTAACCCTTTGTCAGATGTATCATTGGAAAATATCTTCTCCCATTCAGTAAGATGCCTTTTTGTTTTATTGATGGTCTCCTTTGCTGTGAAAAACTTTTTAGTTTGATGTAATCCCATATGTTTATTTTTTCTCTTACTTTCTTTACCTGAGGGTAAAAATTATCAGTAAAAATGCTACTAAGGGTAATGTCTGAAAATTTACTTCCTTTATATCTTCTAGGAGTTTTATGGTTTCGGATTTTACATTTAAGTCTTTAATCCATTTTGAATTTATTCTTGTATATGGCATAAGGAGGTGGCCCAGCTTCATTTTTTTTGCATGTGTCTGTCCAGTTTCCCAGTATCATTTATTTAATAGACTGTCTTTACCCCAATGTAAATTCTTGCTTCCATTGTCTTACATTAAATGACCATATAGGTATGGATTTAGTTCTGCGATCTCTATTTTGTTCCACTGATCTATGTGTGTCTGTTTTTATGCCAATACCATGCTCTTTTGATTACTATAGCCTTGTAGTATGGTTAGATGTCAGGTAGCATGATACCTTTCACTTTGTTCTTATTTCTCAAGATTGCTGTGGCTATTCAGGGTATTTTCTGGTTTCATATAAATTTTAGGATTAAATGTTCTAATTCTGTGAAAAATGCCATTGGTAATTTAATAGGGGTTGCATTGAATCTATATATTGCCTTAGGTAATGTGTACATTTTAACTATATTAATTCTTCCTATCCATGAGCATGGTATGTGTTTCCATTTATTTGTATCTTCAATTTCTCTCTTCAGTGTCTTATAATTTTCTGAGTACCGGTCTTTTACTTCTTTGGTTAAATTTATTCCTAAGTATTCTATTGTTTTTTATGCAATTGTAAATGGAATTGTTTTCTTAATTTCTTCTTCTGATAGTTTGTTATTGGTGTATACAAATGCAACTGATATCTGAATATTAATTTTGTGTCCTGCTACTTTACTAAATCCTGATTTCTTTTCTGAATCCCACCAAATGACGTTGGATATCAGGCTTTCTTCATGCAGCTACCCTCTTTTAGAATGAGGGATCACTTCTTTCCAGGTCTAGATGAAGTAACAGCTGCCTATTGCTACTATTCTGAGTATCTGAGGACCTCCTTAAACCATGCCCACATTTTTGCATAGACTCCCTTTCTTAAATGTTTTTCAAATGAACCAGCTTAAGTGAGCCATCTCTTTCCTGCTGGGACTCCTAATGATATACCTTGTGTGTAAGGCCTGAATGGAAGCCATCTTCTATCGATTTCTCTGAGTAATTCACTGACTACTATGGGACATTATTTGTAGCTCTAAGTTATTTCATAAATATTTACATGTATCCTCTCTACCATTCATGTTTGGAAGGTAGGTGATCATCAGTGGTAGTGTCACATAACAGAGAGCCTCACAATATCTTCACACCAGCAACAACAGTGTCACCTGCGGCCTTGTAAAAATATAAATTATTGGGCCCAGTCCCAGACCTACTGAATCAGAAACTTGGGGAGTGTGGCCAGCAATCTGTGTAGCAGTCTGTGTTTTATCAAGATCTCCAGAGAATTCTAATATATGCTAATGTTTGAAAACCACTGATATAACATACCATGGTAACATATGCATTTTAATGTAAGGAACCCCATTCTCTACTTCCCCAACCCCCAGTCCACTGCAAAGGAATTTTCAGCCTAGAGGTTCTCAGACTGATGTGCACTGATGCATCAGAATAACCCATGAAATTTGCTTAAAATTTGCTTAAAATCCCCAGGCCCCACAATTCGTTCACTGAATCAGAATCTCAAGTTTGAGAACTACTGATTATCCCTTCAGCTTCCAGTGGTGAGAAACCACACCTGGAATACAAACCTGAGGAAAGTACATCATCTGGAGGATGTGAGATCTGAGGAAACTACCTTTGGACCTGACTTGAGGTCTTTGCATACTGGGAACAGAGAGAGGGTTGTCTACAGCTGGATCATGTTTGTGGCAACTTTGGATGAAGACAAGAGTAAAATGTCTGATCTATGTTTTCAGGTGCCTGCCCACCCATTCCTCTCTTTCTCAGAGATTTCTAATAACCAGTGTTTGGAACTCTGCATCTGGTAGATTGCTTGTCTCCATTTTGTTTAGTTCTTTTTCTGGAGCTATACGACTGGAATTTGCCAGCAAGCACAACAAAAGATGAAGGTCCTGTATTTCCTGCTGCACTAAAAGGTCGTTCAAAAATACAGAACTTCATTTTCTGTCAGCCTTTATCCAAATGGATGGCAAATATCTATCATGAATAACAAATGTTAAAGAAAAAAAGACAAAGCACTGTAGTGGGCAGAGAGGTGAGTCATATGTTAACAAAGGATCAATGTGAGTTGTTTTTGTTTTGTTTTGTGAATTCAGATATTTTCTCTCAGATGCTTATATGAGGATTTTAAAGTCTATTTTTAAAAATCCGATTTAATATACTCTGAAATACAGGATGGCTTTTTATTTACCTTTTATAAAAAGTAACAGAAAGGTAGTGGGAAGTCTTTTTATTCCGGATGAAACATAACCAAGTATGTAGATTGGCTAAATGCCATTTACTGTCAAGCGCGCCCTCTGCTGGCGATTGCCTTGAATTTTACAAAAACACTATTTTCGGTTTCAGGATTTCATTTGTTGACCAAATGAAGTTATTAATGCATTGGTTTAAAAAAAAAAAAAAGGGCCAGCCGAGTGACGTGTTGGTTAAGAGCTGGCTTGGGACGCCAGCGGTCCCGGTTTGGATTCCACATATGAGGGCCGGTGACACTGCCCTCTACAGCTAAGATGTGAACAACAGCTCCACCTGGAGCTGGGCTGCTGTGAGTCCCCAGGGACAGCAGAGCGGCAGCCCCTGCTGCAGTGGGCTGCCATAGGCTACAGTGAGTGGCTGGCAGCCATGTGAGCTGTCCAGAGGCCAGGGACTGATCTGCTTCACCTGAGAAGAGTGCAGTGATGATACCAACATGGGCCAGTGAAGCAATGTCCTCCACAACCAGATTGAAGAACAACAGGACAGCAACTTGTCTGTTCCCACATCGTCTTTATCCAATCATCTATCGAAGGACACTTTGGTTGTATCCATGTCTTGGCCACTGTAAATAATGCTGCAGTGAACATCCAAGTACATGTATCTTTATGGATAAATGTTTTCAGATTTTTTGGGTTGTTACACAGGAGAGGGATTGCTGGGTCATATGGTAATTCTATTCTTTTTTTTTGAGGAACCCCCACAGTGTTTTCCATAGCAGCTGTATCCATTTACATCCCCACCAACAGTGTATGAGGGTTCCTTTCTCTCCACAGCCTGTTCAATCCTTATTATTTGTCTTGTTGATGATAGCCATTCTGACAGGTGTAAGGTGATATCTCACTGTGGTTTTCATTTGCATTTCCCTAGTAGCTAGTGAAGTTCAACATTTTTTCATGTATCTGTTGGCTGTTTGTATGTCTTGTTGGGAGAAGTTTCTGTTCATGTCCTCTGCCCATTTTTTAATTGGATTGTTTGTTATTTAGTTGTTCAGTTGTATGAATTTCTTATATGTTTTGGATATTAGCCCCTTATCGGAGGTATTGTTTGCTAATATCTTTTCTCATTCAGTTGGTTGCCTCTTTGCTGTGCAGAAGCTTTTTAGTTTGATATAGTACCGTTCATTTATTTTTGCTTTTACTTCCCTTGCCTTTGAGGTTAAATTCATAAAATCCTCTTTGATCCCAAACTCCATTAGTTCTTTATCTAAAAAAAAAAAAAAGAAAGAAAAAAGAAAAAAAATCTGAATGGGGGGAAAAAAATCCCCAGAGATTTTATCTTAAGAATATAAAAGGGGTGGCTGGTTAGCTCAGTTGGTTAGAGCATGGTGCTGATAACACCAAGGTTGTTGGTTCGAACCCTGTATGAGCCACTGTGAGCTGAGCCCCCCTTAAAAAAAAATTCCCCAATAAAATCTTTAAAAAATAAAATGTATGAGGCCGGAAGTAATCTGTGGGAAATTCTTCAAATCATCAGATGCATTAAAAAATGTAAGCAGGGGATTTTGTTCTAATCAGCGACTAGTCAAAAGGGAATTGTGGTACATTAAATATGACTGTAAATTCTTTGTAACTCCTTCCAGCAAGCTGTGGTGTCTATTTCCCCTCTCCTCGAATCTGGGCTGATCCTGTAATTTTCTTTGACCAACAGAATATGGTGGAATGGTGCCGGGTAATTTCCAAACTTGCCTCATAGAAGATCCAAAGCTCCCCACTTTTGCATACTTAGAATGCTCTACCTTGGATGTTTTTTTTTTCCTCAGCCCCAGTTTAACAGAAACTACAAAAGATCCAAAGTGATGTTCTAGTATTGTACACATCAGTTGGCCTGTCTCATAGCAAGGGTCAGGCAAGAAAGCCTGGCTTCCCCACCCCTGCAGGAAAGGCCTGTCCTGTCCCATACCACATCTGGGCCAAGTCTAAGGTCTCGTGTTTTAAGAGTGACAATAGTACAAAAGAGGTTTTGTTCTCATGGCTGTCCACTGTAGCCTGACCCTAAAATGGCCCAGCACTCATTTCTGCCTCGATGCCAGGCATTTTGAGTTCCATTGCAGGAGGCCATGTGCAGGAGATCCAAATCACTTAGCTAACAGCCAGCAATGACTGCTAGCTAGCCATCAAGTGAGCCACCATGGAATTTCCAGCTCAGTGGAGCTCTCTGATGATTTGCAGCCACAGTCAACACCTCATTTAGTACATGATTCGCCAAGCTAAGCGTAACCCAGAATCATGCAGTGGTTTCAGAATAATATGTCACTCAGCAATAGATAGCCAAAAAAATTGCAGTGTTTGGATCAGAAGGAAAATAAAATGGAGATAAAGGGGCCAAAAGGGAGATTCTTCTGGACAAGACAGATTGAACTATATTTATAGAGCTAAGAAGGAATGAGTAGAGTGAGAGTTAAAGGTACAGGAGAGAGGGGAGGTAATGTAGCAAGTCTTTGAATGAGATGTTAATGAATTAGATGAAGGACACAAACTAAGGTACTGGCTTTGTGTGGAAGGCAGGGAACTTCATCCTCTGAGGGTGGTGGGAATGAAGTCAGCAGGGGTGATGTGACTTAGCTAAGTGAATCATCTATCTCATAATACATAAAATAACTTCCATCTGTAGCCAAGCAAATAGGTATTTATTATTTCTTTATTTTATGAATTTAAGCAGAATAAAGAAAATATAATTTGATTCCCTCTTTAAAAATAATGGAAACAGAAAGAAGAGAAGACAACATTCTAAAAGTAGTAGAATTGCTTTGATCAATTAAAATCTCTCAAACTCTGAAGTTGACTTTTGTGGAACACTTGTGGAATACGTTAATGTTACAAAGATCACTCTTTTAGGGCAGTTTGTAACAGCTCACATAACATAGCAAATACCTCAATATCTATTAAGAAAAATGCAGAAAGGGCTTGAGTTGAGGAAAGGAGAAAAAAATCTTCACTTTATCCATTTACTCAAAAACATTTTTTTGCTTTAAAATTTGGTTGTTAAAAACAGGGCTGAATTTACTTTGAATTAATTAATTTTGCTGGGAAATATTTAGTTTTCAGTCAAAAAACTATATATTTGACATCAACTTAATAGACTTCTAGAAAAATCACATGGAAAAATAATACCCTAATTATTATAAGGTCAGTTTTTCTCAGTGAGAATGTATTAATTCAAAAACACATATGAAAGGGCCACTATGTGCTCTGTTCTAAATACTGAGGAAATAGGAATGGACAAGACAGACAGTCCCCCCCATCATGGAGCTTACATTTAAGAGTGTGGGGGGAAACAGAAAACAAGCACATAATCAAATAATGAATAAGAATTGCAGATAGAGAAAGCGAGATGGCAAACAGCAATGATAAACACAGCCATCCAATAGAAAGGCCTGGGGCGGAAAGATGGGTGGAGATTGGAAGGGTTGGGTGCTAGTTTGGACAGTCTATCCGAGAAGGTGGAGCTGTCAGTCTGAGATGTCAACAATGAGCCACTGGTCAGGGAATCTGGGGAGGAGCTTCCAAACAGAAGACACAAAATATCACCAGCTTCTCTCGGGATGATGGCACCAAATACTGGTGCTACATTACAGGGCTGAGCAACCCACGGAGGCCCACTAGAAATCATATTTACATTTCCCATCTCTCAGATCTGGGGAATGTGGTACTGATAACAATATCTTCCAGAGGTTTAAATAGGGGCTCCATTGGAAAATATGAGATGTTGTAAAAAGAGGGCGGGGAGAATAAAAGAAAGAAAGAAAACCATAAGAAAAACTATATTAAAACAGAGTGCAGTTTTAAATGTCCCATAGGAGACCTGCTGGAACCAATAGTGAATTCCTCCAGTAAAACATAGCCACACACCAGAGGTTTTGTTAGAGAAGATGCAAGTAAATATAATTGAATGGGAAAATCTAATTTACACACATGTATGTGACCATTTAGAACCAATACACACAATTCACTTTGGAAAAAAAAGTTTTGTCAATTTCTATGACATTGATATAAACTAAGCATAATAAACTCAAGTGTGAAATTGTTACATTTGCTTGTAATGACAGGGTCAATTTGAGAACTTGCCTTCAGTGAAATTCATACTTCTTTGGCTGAAGTAGTTTAAATCCAAATTCATTTGCACTATTATATCCCTTCCTAATGTGTGAGTTGAAAGTCCCAAAATTGTCTCGGGGCCTACTCCACTTTTACGAATATTCTAGCCAGTCCAAGGCTGGTTTCCCCAGTATGAGTACACATACTGTATCCAGACATGAAGTGAATGTCATCAAGGAGGCCACTGAGCCACCTTTCAGTGACTGAAAGGCAACTGGAGGACTCCAGCAGGCAGACGACTTGGGCAGAATTGTGGCTAGGGATCTGGGATATGGACAGAAGGAGAGAGAAGGGAACCAGAAAATGAGACGAGGGGCACATTTCCAGATGGAACATTTTATTTCCAAACATGAGTCAAAACAGATATATACTTTCCTACTTCTACACTGGATTTTCATCTTATATAATAGATTTGCTGCTAAAATCCTTCATAAAATCTGCCTTTCCCTTTGCAGTGGGAAATAAGCAAAAAGTCAAAGATTAAAAGGTCATGCATAAAACATTATATCCACCAAGATAATTATATAATAGTCTTAGTTTCTTCACAAATCAATGACAAAGCATTAAGACAACACTTTACTATATTTTGCAGTTTTTCAGCACTTCAAGATTTTTTTTCTTCATATATTTATGTTCATATTTCACAAGCAATGATATTACAAAAAGGCTATCAACTGTTTCATAAAATAGGAAAACAAAACAAAGCCATAGCGTGTTTGTTTGTTTTTTAAATAAGAACAAAAACTAAAAGAAAACGAACTCACCCCAAACCAAAATACCTTCAACATAAACTCTGTAGGCTTGCCACAGGAGTTCTTAGCACTCAGATTTTTGGTTAGTTTAACTTCTCCTTATCTAGCGGTTTTTGTATATCATGATTCACAACTGTTATTATTCCAAGGAGAATTTCAAGCAAGAAGACCTTCATGCAAGGTCTGAGGTGGGATACAGTGCAATTCATTAGACAAATTATTCACATGTATAAAAGCCTTAATGAAACTCAAGTATTCCATCAGAAATGGTGCTTGTCCCCTTTTTCCTTTCACTCCCTTTTCATCTGAGAGAACTCTTTTGTGTGTGTGTGTGTGTGTGGGGGGGGACCCGAACCGGGGCTGCTGGCATCCCAAGCCAGCGCTTAATCACCGTGCCACTCCACCGGCCCTGAGAGAACTCTTTAAAGATCTCTAATCATTTATTATCTATAAATTACTATAGGATTTGGCTCACAATTCAGGGGGCAAAGGGATGGCATTTTAAGGAAATCTGTGCATGTATTATAAACTCTGCTTTCATTAGAGGTAGATAACCTCTAAGGTCCAAACATTGGTTCCTTCGAAGGGTGTCAAAAAGAATAGGATTAAATAAAGAGTAAGAACTAAAATCCCAGTTTGTGTCAGAATAAAAAAATTTATGGTGCCTGTGTCTATGGAATAAATGACCTGAAGAAAACCACTCTAGAAGAAGAGTCAATACAATTTGCCAGTCTGACAAAAATGGTTGAAATTTATAGTGGAAGAGACCTCATAGACCATCCAATTTAATTCTCTGATTGTAGAGGAAACAGGAAAGCGGCCCAGTGATGGTACATGACTTGCCTGAGTACATTAGCACGCTAAATTGTATGATTATTTTTATGCTCAGCACAGGCACACACACTGCTGTATTCATTTCTGTGTTGCACATAAAATGCTACTAGCTTATATAATAAATGTAAAATAACCATGCAACTTTTCCTTTGTGAGAAATACCCAACTTTCCAAAGAGAGAAAGCTTGTACTTCCTCCTCACTGATACATGTATTATGTCATCGCTTGGCTGGACTGCTGCCCTCGGCCGCCCCTGGAAACGGCATGGATGGCGGGAGAAGGAAGAGTGGCAGGGAGGAGCAGCGGTGCTCCACTCAGGTCAGAAGGAGAGCTTCTTGTTAGGCCAAAGATGTTCCCACTGGCAGTGACAGCTTTACACCGAGTTAAATGTGGGCTACAGGGACTTCTAGACTTGGTGGAAGGAGATAATGAGGGTGCCAATGGATGCCCTTTACCCAGAAGAATATGAGCTCGCGTTCCTCTGACCACAGAGAGCAGACATGAGCAGTGTGGGTCTTGCCTAAGCTGTAAACTATAAACTTAGATGGCTTTCATAGGTGCAGTCACAGTTTCTAGTTATCTTAGTTTGTATACGCATAGGAACATCAAAATAGTTAGGCCTAATGTATAGTAGTATTAATAGCTATGTTACTTTTTTCCATAAAATTACAAGTGGGTATAATTCTAAGGTAGTTTTTTAAACTCTAAGGTCATTTTCTTAATTTTAATATTCATTAAAGATGTTATCCTGAAAAATCTTAAGTCTAGTTACATATATTCACACTACATAATTTTAAAAAATAAACAATAATTATATATACCAAAATAGCCCCATTTTTAAACCATGTAAGTGAAAAACTTGAATTTTTCAAGACCCTCTATAAGTATTTTTTATAACTTTAAACTAATACCTTCTTTCCTGACTATGCCAACTATATACACACTACTCTTGGTAATTTATGTCAGAAGTATTCATTATGAAAACAATAAATTGGTTCATTGGCCTGTCTTGTTCTATAATGGAAAATGAATTCTAAATTTAAATAAATTTGGTCCCAAAAGTTCTCCCCCAAGGAGACGGTATAACCAAAAGACAATATACAGATATCCAGTGCATGCAAGCTAATGTTTTCTAATAATAGTGGTAGAAGGTAACTTTCAAGTATCATCATAATCCAACTGGACTTATAGATAGCTATCTCATAAAATTAACACTCTAAGGGAAGAAAGTCATTTGAGAAACTTGTCCTTGCTAGAACACCTTTGCCAAAATTCCCATAGGAAACAAAACCATCTATCCACAAGGGACAAGAGCACTTGGTACCCAGTTCTGGACCCAAAGTGCTCACATTTAACTGAACAGTCCTCTGCACTCAAAGTAAACTCTGGCAAGTTGAAGACGAGCTCACATTTTCTCAGCTCATTCAAGGTCACTATTATCACCCACAGCTGGAAGAATTTCTTCTATTATAATAAGTACCGCTTGATGACGGCAGGACCCGCAGCTATTTCCAACTCCTAGTCCTGCTTATTTGTAGTAGTTTGGCTAAAACAAGAACAGAGAGACTGGCCCACTTTCAGAACCAGATTTAGATGTTTTTTGCACTTACGTTAGTCAAATGTATTTTAAAAAATTAAATTAACACACAGCAGGGAAGAGAGGTTCCATAACTCACAAGTAACAAGGGGGAATTAGTCAACTAAAAAGTGCATGTCTTTCCAAAGCAGGTACAGGAGGTCAAGAGGGGCACAAGCATTCTAGAAATTTTACTCCTTTACAGGTTTTGATCCAGCCACTTGATGTAACTATTCCGAGTCCGGAGTCCCACTGAGAAGTTGGTGGGCCAGCTGGTGAAAATCATGCACCCATGGAAGGCATCCTCAAAATGATCGAGGGTTACCTTCACACCTGCACTCTCCAAACGCTTTGCATACATGATCCCGTCGTCTCTTAGGACATCATACTCACACGTCAAAATATAGGTCTTTGGGAGGTGCTGCAGGACCTCCTGGGCTGCGATGAGTGGCGCCGAACGGGCATCCAGCAGCTGAGGGATCTCCTGGACAATCCTGGCATTGCCGGTGGTCTGCATGACAGGCTTGTAGTTCTTCGTGATGGATGTGGGCAAGAGGGACGTCCAGTTTAGACGGGCCCTGAGGGCAGCAGCCTCTTTCACATCAAGCGAAGTGTGATTGTTAACTATCATTGCCTGGACAAAGTCAGGGTTGCCTTTGAAGTAGTCTATCCAGTACTTGACCATGGTGTACCGGGGCACGATTGGGACGTTCATATTTTGCTGATAGGAGGGTGTGTTAAAATCTAAAGCTTGAAGAACTGGATAAATTAAAGCTTGCACTTTGAGCTTGTTTTTCAGGTTGGCATCTTGACTAAACTGGAGAAGAAAAAAGCAAACACATGATTTCACTTTGCGTGGCTCCTTGTATAGAAACCACACCTCAAAAAGTAGTGTAATGCATTGCTTTCAATTAATCAAAGGGATACAGTCATTAGATTTCTACCAGTCATGGTATTGTAAAGTAGTTTCACAAATAAATAGTTCCCCATCACCACCACCCTAACAAGCTGCTGACTATTTACTAAGACAGGTCTGATGTTTGCAGCTCATAGTTTTGGCTGAACACTTCAGTGGGACATGGTGCCCTAGGTCTTTAAACCCTCATTAGCACTTTATTTGTACCTATCCTTTGGCACTTAGCACACCTTGTTGGGTATGATGGATGGACAATGTGTGAACCTTATTTAGTTTTGTGTTCCATGCAAGGCCCAAAAAAGGCAATGGCTTCCTAGGGAGAAAAAAACTAGTTTGACTCTTCCAAAGGAGAAGGGTGGGAAATGCTCAATGAATAGATGATGGGACTCCAGAGCATTTTAGTAGGACCTCAGGGTATCTCCTCTGATGAGCACTTAGTCTTCATGCTTGGTGAGAGAGAGAGAATATAAATAGTGCTGGCAAAGTACCTGCCATTCTACTAAATGAACACATGCCCAGGGTGAAATCCACATGGGAAGGGGAATGCCCCGCCCCCACAGTTCTGCTGCTCTCAGTTGCCCCATGCCTCCCCAAAATGTGAATACATTGCCTTATTTTGTAATTGTAGTGTCTAAAATGACATTTTTCATATACCGTGTTTCTCCCCAAATAAGACTGGGTCTTATATTAATTTTGCTCCATAATCTACATTTATTAATTTATTTTATTTTTTAAAAGATTTTATTGGGCAATTGGGAAAGGGGAACAGTGTTGGGCAATTGGGGAAGGGGAACAGCAAAGTTGTCCTTCAATCTTAGTTGTGGAGGGCGCAGCTAGCTCAGCTCCAAGTCCAATAGCCATGCAGCCGCCCGTTGGCAGCTCGTGGCAGCTTAGCTCAAGGTGTTGTGTTCAATCTTAGTTGTGGGTGGGCATAGCCCACCATCCCATTCTGGAGTCTAAATGGAAACCTTGTTGCTAAGAGCCCATGTCTAACCACTGAGCAATCTGGCCGCCAGTCGGCAGCTCAGGACAGCTCAGCTTAAGGTGCCATGTTCAGTCTTAGTTGTGGGTGGGCATAGCCCACCATCCCATGCAGGAGTCAACTGGCAACTTTGTTATTAAGAGCTTGTGCTCCCTCCAGGTGAGCCTGTTGGCAGCTCAGCTCGGGCCCAGCTCACTGGCCCATGTGGGAACTGAACTGGCGACGTTGTTACTCAGAGCTCACGTTCTTAACCAACTGAGCCACTCGACCAGCTCCCATTATTCATTTATTCATGTACAAAAATCTACATCTATTCAAACAATCATGTCTGGCTGACGATCTAAACTGGGGCTGATGTTTGAGGTAGGGCTTATATTACAAGCATCCTGAAAAATCATGCTAGGGCTTATTTTCCAGTTAGGTCTTATTTTAGGGAAACTTTGCAACATCTAAAAGACAGCCAACCAGCTCACTGTAGGCAACTAAACAATCTTTAAGGTAACTTTAGCTACACAGTTTTGTGTCATACGAGCCTTTAAAGCCTCACCCCCAGGGAAGATGTAACTGCTCTGTAAAAGCCAAAGAAAATGGTCAGTAAATAGCACTATTAATACGTGCTAAGAATTGTATATGCATCATCTCACTAAGTCCTGGCAACAGCCCTGCAATCAGAAGACATTATCTTCATTTTCCTGAGTCTCAGAGAGACTAAGGGACTTGCGCAAAGCCCTGTGGCTCTGAAAGGCTGTGTGGGACTAGGTTCCATTTCAGTTCTATTTCGTTTTAAAGACCGTGATGCTCTCCCCACGGCACCAGGGCTTGCTTCTCACTGCATTTGGACACATGAATAATGGACACATGAATAACAAACCGTCCAATGCCAAGTGGAGAGCCAAGTTCTTTAATTATAGCAAAGGGGAAGGGACTAAAGGTACACCACCAATAACAAAAGCAGATACTGCTTGAGAATACCAAAAGAAATTTGATGGTGAAAAGGAGAGGGATGCTATTCTTAAATTATTTGACATATTAAACAAAAAAACTTTGCAGCCAAAAGCTTTTCTGAAAAGAAAGGCTTACTGAGACATATATTAGACAGAAAAGAACCTGGGGCCTGCAGTCTGACCCACCCGCAGCAGGCCAGATGGAGAAGAGGGACAGCCCTCTGTCCTGGAGCTGACAGGCTTTTACATAATGGGTTTCAGGAAGAAAGGTGTAAGTTGTTTTGAAAGAATTTACGTTGGCTGTAGGTAAGGAGGATGCAGGAAGAGGGAAAGCCAGGGAAGTTCTAGAATAGACGCAGAGCCCATAAGAGGTCAGTATTCTCTACTTCTGTTAGGTAGAAGTTAGAACATGTAGGAGGAGGATCGGTGGGAAGGGGTCCATAGTGCTTACAGCAAAAACTCATAAACAACTTTGATTAACTGCCTCAGCCACATATCGGTTTTTACAGTGGATAACAAGAGGTGGTCTGCAGCAAGATAAGGATCTGGGTGAATAAACTCCACCCATCTTAGGAGGTCACACCTTCCCACAGAAGAGCATGAGAGCAAATACCACCTTTTCCCTGCCACATCAATATGTAACTCCCTCACCACACCCAGCAAATTATAAATCCTCAGGACAAGGGGACAGGAGCCTATATGCCTCTCTCGCCCACCTGGGCTAGGCCTATTCTCTTCCCGGAGAACGAATTGCTATTATAATAAACCCTGCTTGTATACTAATCAGTTTGCTGATCTTTGATTCTTCACTGAATTGGCAAAAAGAGCAGAGACTCCCACAAAACTTCTGGGTTGGTTGTGACAACAGTCTGGAAAGTTCATGCACTGACGGATGCAGTGGTGTCTGGTGGTTGGCTATTATTTATTTACTTATTTTTAGCTAGCCACCTGGAATTTGATTCAAAGCTTTAACAGATGGTTTAGGAATGTGAGCAGTTTTTTGTTGGTTTTGGCAGAAGGCTCTGTGGTTAACTGATTAACCTCCTCTTCTTTCCACCCTCAGGCCTGCTACAATGTAATTTATAACACCTCAGAGTTTTTCTCTTGTCAGCTCCATAGGAGGAAGAAACTGTGCTTATCTTTCAGTTTAGACAGCTGCCCTAAATTTTGTTTTCAAAGAATTTAACCAGGTAAAGCTCAGGCTCAGATTAACTTGTATTATTACATTTAAAGGGCCTGAACCATTTAATATTTTCTTTGATAGTTAAAAAAAAAGAAATGGGGAGGCACTTTTAAATGTTTTAATCTGGCTCAAAATTCTAAGGAAACAATCTCGGCAATTGGAGCAAAACTACCCTGTTTTGGAAGTCTAACATGGAAAAGGAACAGGGGATAGTTAATTTCTGCTCATTCCGGGAGAAGCATGGGAGACCTCTAAAATGTTAGACCTCTTCTCACATTCATTGTGCTCTGGGCCTTTACAAGGACTCAGAAGTGACACTTCCATCAGAAACCCCTCTTCCTATCTCAAAACGATCTCTGAGAGTTCTCCAGGTTCAGGCACCTGAATGACCTAGCCAGCCAGTGACCAGACCACCTGGCCAAGCCTTTGCCCTGTGTAGCGGAGAGTGTGTTGGTTTTTTGGACATTATCATGCACTTTCCTACCGTCAGCATCTCAGAGCAGTCTGTTACCTGTTGGCTCAGGGCTGCAGCCAAATTCCCACCAGCACTGTCACCAGAAATGCCAACTCTGCCAGGGTCCACTGAATACTTCTGTAAGACTTCTGGCTGCAGAAAGTACTTCGTAGCACGTACGACATCGTGAATTTGAGCAGGAAAATGAACCTTGGGAACTAGCCTGTATCTGTGAAGACAAAATTTGTATCCATTTAAGGATGTCACCAAGACTTTGCACGCCATTTAAAGTTTAAGGAGAAACTGGTGATGTCAGAAATAAACAGCAAGGAATGAAAATAAACCACTGATTTTCTTGCCAATCAAATATTTTTCAGAACTTCAAAGTACAAGGCAGATGTCAATTATTCACATCTGGATATCCCAACAGATTTGGGATATTATTTCTGGAAGTCAGTGATCCGTTCACAACATATCTGGGTTAGCAGGGGACTCAGCAGCCCTGACCGCTTCAAAGGGTCTCACGTTTAGTGAGTCCATATGGTATTCTTTATGACTTCCTTAGTAAATGTAGTAACATTATACTCTGTAGAGATCATGCCAGCCTGATGTTAAACCCAAGCAATGCATTTACTCCCTGGAAGGCTGGAACTAAAATGCCAGTCGTCAACCAGTAAAAAGGAAGCCAAGTCTGCCAGGTGGCCCAGGGCAGTCCCGTTGGGACCCTTCTGGAGCTTCTCCTATTGCCCCACTTTGCAAGTTCCGAGTCCCTTTGGCATCCTACTCTGTACATTTAGTAGAATTCATATTCACTTTGGAGTTCCAAAGAACCTTGATTTTGTTAA
Organism: Aselliscus stoliczkanus; assembly: GCA_033961575.1. Classification (NCBI taxonomy): domain Eukaryota; kingdom Metazoa; phylum Chordata; class Mammalia; order Chiroptera; family Hipposideridae; genus Aselliscus; species Aselliscus stoliczkanus. The sequence goes on from CM066729.1 coordinate 40,151,643, forward strand.
ATGCCCCACTCCTAATGTCACCTTACAAATCCATATTTGGTAGTGTCATCTTGGAGAGCCCTCTTGGTCTCCACCCTCCTGTCTTGCTCACTAATTCTCACTCATCCTTTAAGCCTTATTCAAAGGTTTGCCTCCCTCTTGGTAGCCTTCCTTGACTATAGCTCCAATTGCTTCGGGGGCTGAGCTAGCTACCATTCCTTGCTACTTCCGTTTGCTGGATTATATTACTGTTCTTATTGTCGCATCTTAAAATGATTGCTTTATGTATTTCCTCTAAAGAGCATGTTCTCTGATATCAGGGACTGTGTTTTATTCATCACTGTGTTTCCAGTATCTATCAAAGGGCTCGGCACATAATCATCATCCATCCAGTAAACCTTTTCAGTATTAACATACCTTCATTTTGCAAATGAAGAAACTGAGGCACAGAAATGCTACTTGATTTGTAAAATAAGTCTAACACAGATCAAAGCAAGGTAGGATAGAAACTAATTACTTAATTAAAATGTAATAATAGTTAAGAACGCAGGTCTTTTAATTTCCATTTTATAATTAGTATACTTAGTCTCTGGAACTAATTTTTTTCTAAGGTACTCTATAAAGGCCATTTATTTCTCCTATCTAAAAATCCAGCTAGTTAGGGCCAGCTGAGTGGTGCAGTGGTTAAGCGCTGGCTTGGGAAGCCAGTGGCCCCGGTTCGGGTCCGACATATGAGGGCCAGTGACACTGCCCTCAAAATAAAAATAAAAATAAAAATAAAATAAAAATCCAGCTAGTTAATTATAAGTATCTTGGCATTCAGTGCAAATACAATCAAATCGACAAATATTTGTCAAATACTTTGATAAGCACTAAATATAGATTTGGTCACTCAGAAATTCTACATTTTAAAACTAAATGCAATACAAAATTTCCTTAGTGGTTGTCTTACAACAGGTGAAACAAGTTTTCTAATTTCTTTCTTATTTTTCCATCTGTGGTGATCAATTAATCATCTAAAATGTTTTTCTGCAGTTGATTTTCACTGTCTAAAAGCTGCTGCTGTATATATAGCATTCCATTGTTAACAATGGGTGAAAGCAGTAGGATTACACCATTTTGTCCACTAGGGGGAGATACCTCACATGATTTTATTTACCCCCAATTCTGGGACTAGGTCTCAATTTTTTAACTTCAGTATTACCAAACTGAATTCTTAATTCTTTCCATTAAATAAAAACACCTGTAATTTATGACCCACGTTGTGAAAAGAAAGGCTATTTTGTTTCAGCAAGATTCCACGTATCATGAGAAACTGTTTTCCTGGTGGCCTGGGAGGTCAAAATACATTCTACTTATCACAGAACACATGAATTAAATTTTGAGATGTTTCACAAAAGGTCTTAGTGGCTTTAAATAAAGAGAACTTGGTAATCTAAAAAACATGCTACTACCTTAAATCTTACCAGTCAAGTATAACTGGCTAAGACAACAGAGTAAACATACTTCAAAACAAACAGGTTACAATGCAAGAGTCTTCCTGGTGCCTTAAAGAGCTATCTCCCCACCCCTCCTCTTAACATTTGTTTAAGCTGGAAACATGCTCTAATTTTATTCAAAAAGAAGACACACTGTTTTTTTCACAGACTGGAGAATAAAGTGAAACTGGATATTTCTGAGGTCACCTAGTGTAAGGTGAGCCTCCTGCAGAGGAGCTTGAAATTGACCCGAGGAGTATAACAAAGTTCCGTAATATCTTCATAGACACAGAAAACTGAGGATTAATGGAAATTTATGAGTGGTATAGCTAAAGAAAGCATGCATAAATATAGTTATCTGCTGCTTTTGTTCAAAGCTATGCTACTGCAAAGTGCTGAAAGAGCATCCTGCCTTTTCTATTTAATTTCAAAAGGACCTGATGAATTCGTGACAAATATAGTCTCCATTTCCCCAACTCACTGCAAGGATGATGACTCTGCAATACCAGCTTCTGCCTATCTATTACTGTGCATGCCTCCTCCTAGAAGAACAAAATTTAGCATAAACTCAGGAGTGAGGTTAAATCAATTTAATACATATATACACTCTGTAAAAATTATCTTATTCCTGCTAGGTGAGACACCTCACCAAGTGTTCTACAGATGGGTTTTCACTCAAATCTCAAAGCAAACCTGTGGGTTTAAGGATGAGAATATGAGGCTCAGGGAGAGCGTGTAACCACAGCTAAGGAGTGGCAAAGCTGTGATCTGAATTCACAACTGACTGTGAAAGTCACGTGTACCTCCCCTTTTAAAATATTCTCATTCTTCAAAACTCACAGCCTTCCAAATGTGTGTGTGTTCTCATTATCTCACCAAAGCAGTCAGTTCTCAAAATTGTAAATTTCTGGCATTCCAGAATGTCTCTCATGATTCCAATGGTTTTACAATATTTTCAAAACAAACCACTTAGTACAGTACCTGGGCACATGGTCCATCTTGTGGATGAAAAAGGGCTGCTATAATTCATCATAAATTCCTAACTGAGCAGATCATGATGGGTAGCCATGTCCCAGGCATGTAACATCTTTAGTGAAAGGTTTTTAAGCCAAGCCTGTCCATGGTTCTTGTGCATCTAGGCTGACACACCTTTGAAATGCCAGAAGTAATACCCTTCAAAGCTGTAACAACCCTCAAGAGAGTACATAATCTTGTTAACTACCCTGTAATCCAACCCCACCCACCCTTGCTTTCTCCTAGCTCCATGTAATCTTTTGCCACTTCCCTCCTTAATTCCAAATGCACAAAAGAACCTGCAATTTGTCACTCTCTGGGCATTTGAGAGCTTGCTTCCTGTCAACTGTCAGTTTTGGCTCAAATAAACTCATAAAAATTCTGATACAGGTTTGGACATTTCTTTAATAACATATTTTCTTTCCTCCAAACAAAATTGTAAAGATTTTATATCTGTTCCATGTCAAATGTATGTCATATAACACTATCTGCAGTGAGAAAAATAATAAGCCATGTGGCTTTAACAACACAAAAAAGAATTTATTCCTAATCCACCTACCCTTAGGGCACACCTCCAAGGACTCCACTTCCTGTACATATGCATAGCTCAGTTTCTCAACTCTACTCACTGTAGGATAATCCTGGGTGCTTTGAAATAACGCTGAGCTTTGAGCCCCTCTACAAAACATTCCAATTCATTTGATCTGGAGAGGAGCCCAGCATGTCTCTATTTAAAGAAAAATTCCCCCAAGTAATTCTAATCTGCAGCCCAGGTTCAGAAATATTTCTGAGTCCAGCTACATTGTTATTCTTCTCTAAACACATCTCCCTGACCCTCTACCCAGTGTATTGGTCCCTGGCTCCCCAACCTCTATGCCCTTCCCTGGGCAACTCCTCATCAAATGTCCCCATCCTTTAAGTCCCATTTCAAATGCCACTTCTCCCATGAAACCTTCCTTAAAACCTAGGCAAAAGCAACTCTCGGGATGGCCGGTTAGCTCAGTTGGTTAGAACGCAGTGCTCAGAACATCAAGGTTGCCGGTTCAATCCTCACATGGACCACTGAGTTGCACCCTCCGCAACTAGACCGAAACAACCACTTGATTTGGAACTGATGGGTCCTGGAAAAACACATTGGTTTTTTTCCCCAATAAAATTAAAAAAAAAAAAAAAGGTAACTCTCCTTCCATGCAACCCTCCAAACCTGACAATAGGTCATACCACAGACACCTTGACTTCCTCTAGAAGTAGATGGCAAGTACCAATTCTGTACTAAAGAGTTTGATGAATACCTATCAGAAATAAGCAGCAGCATGTCCATGACCTGTCACTTTATTACCTGCCTTAATGGAGCAACGCTCAGAAAGTCTGACAAACTGCTCCTTCAGTCACAGGCAGGTACTGTACCCAGTCCAGAGATGAGGGGGAATGTGAGTGGTCCCAAGCCTGTGGAAGTCGAAGCCCTGCAGGTCACTAGTGTTCTAGTGACTTTGTAAAGGAATTCTCCCTCAAAATAACCTAACCTGGAAACACTGTGTACAATCTTCTGCTGTGGACAAGGACACTGAGTTCTCTCCATGGAGTGCCAGTTGGATGAAAGGCACATGGGATATTCTGGAATGAAATTATACTCCTGTTAGCTTCAGTGAGAATGAGATAAAATCTCATTCCTTTTTTTTTTTTTTTCCCTTTTCACCATCTCCCAAGGGGAGCTCAACAGAGTCACCTTGAGAATACAGAAAGGTTAATATTCTCCTCAGTCATTGAGAACCCATATCTCCAGTAGCGGTTATCTTAAACAAATCAGTAGTTACCTTCATATAGTGTTCTCTGTTTGTGGGAGACCGCTCCAGAGGAGAAATCCACTTATTCCTCTAACAGCTCAATGCTTCATTTCCATTAGAAGAACATACAGTAAAATTGCACAAAAGTGGAAGGACTGTGAATGGATAATTGTTTCTCTTTTTGTTCTTAAACCGTGGTTCGTGCGTAAAGGTTGAGGAATGGTCTTCCTTTCTTTTTCTGCTCTCAAGATTGGCCCCTTGAGGTAGCTTTGAATACCAGCCCTTCAGCAAGGCAGAGCTGACATTAGCAAGGGCCTGGCTGATTGGGTAAGAATAACATTCAAAAGAACTGATGCTTTCGGGACCTTCACCAAAATCTTACGCCTGACTGGGTCTAGAATTAATTGTGAGCCATTCCAAGGACGGGAGTCTGACTCTGGTCACTATTTGAGATTCTGAGCCATATCTCCGTACACAGCAAGGAGGTCCCCAGGCTCTGTTTATCTAAACTGCCTCCACCCATTCTGTTGGGAACCGCGCCTCTAACCTCAAGTGTAAACAGAGACGCAGCGCACTCCCCCAGGTGGCTACCAAGCCCAGGGAGGCGTGGTGCCCTGGCCCTCTGGCCTCCCTTCTCCATGTCCTTTCAGGAGCTAAACAGAGCTCTGCAGGGTTCAGGCGTGGGTGGAACTAGGCTTTACAACCTCCCTGTAATGTACAGGCAAAGGTGTTCTGTGTGGCCTTTTTGTAAAGCTCCAGTTTACCCCAGAAATTCTAAAAGACCTAAAGCACGAGAGAACCAGTGGATTTTTGTTAGTAGAAACTGGAACCATTAAGATATTAGTTACATATGTTGAAAAAGGAGATTTGTTAAGTTAATGCGAGTGAAGAAAATAAAACAGCCTATTTCTCAAGAGAAGCCACAATATTATCTTTCCGTAGTACTGAATTATTTGTGATGGTGGCCTGCCTTTGGGTGTGCTAAAGTTAGCCTGGACCGAGTGAAAGGCAAGTTTTGAGCAAATCCTCCCTTTCTGATCAGGGAACCCTTAGGAATTGGTCTGCCCACCTTCCAGGGCTGCCCAGGTGGGGGCGATGTGTGAGGATTTCTCTGCTCAGGACTGAGGCAGGTAAAAGAGCAGAGGGAAGTCACAGCTAGGTCACTGTCACTCTGTGTTTTTCAGAGTAGCTTATTTGTATGATTATTTATCAAGATGTGTATTGTATTGTGCCCCCTAAAAGCACTGTGATTTTGTCAGCTTGTATTCATCTAATTTTATAGATGGGGAAAACAAAACAAAACAAAACAAAAAAACAAGGAACAAGGGTCCCGTTGCTTATAACTCTTAGTAGCAAACTCAGGCAGGTATTACAGCCTCTTTTCTGTCTACATTAGCAACAGTGTTCTTTCCAGCCCTGTTAAAAGCTTGAGGTTCTCTGTGCATAGTGCCACCTGACTTTTGAGGGAATGGGAATGAATCTCCGTTCATAAAATGGACACTATGTGTCTAATAAGATTAAAAGCAAACACAACTTGAAAGTATTCCACACCCAAGAAAGCAACATACATGCTTTCTAGAACTTAAGAACATTGTTTAGGATTCAATAGAATTTATTAAATAGACTTTAATAATATCCAACATGCCTGCTCTGTTATTATCTTGCAGTTTATCCTTTAAAAATGAAATTAAATCTTCCTTATCCCTTATGTCTTCAGGTCCTAGCATTGTGTCTTATGATATAAACTACAGGTAAAAAGGTACCATCCTATATAGTTCAACTGCACTGAACTTGATGAAAATCAGTTTATGGTTATAATACAGGACCTTCCTAGATTATATAAATGAGGATACAGCCATGTATCTTGGGGATTATGAGATACGTTTTTTTTCATTTATTGAACAAGTACTGATCATGCAATTAATATGTAAAATAGCATAGTGCTGGAGAAGCTACTGAGTAGAAGACATGGCTATTTTTTTTTTTTTTTAACCCTGAGGTTGTTGGCTCTGACCCCGAAACCTTGAGCCAGTAACCAGTAACATGAACTGAGGAGTTCCAACTCCTGGTGCTCGCTTCCTGTGAGGGGATTCCATTACAAGTGCTGCCCTCAACCTTTGCCTACCAGCTTCCTCAGATAACCTTCCCTGAGGCCATGCCCCATATGAAGCAGAGCTATGACACCACTCCCCACTCCCGTGGGCCTCCAGGATAAAGAGCAGCTAGCTGTGTCCAGAGAGCCTCTCTGTTAGGAGAAGGTGGTATTCCGGCAGAACCAGGAGCCCACCACCCTCCTGAAGACTGAGGATCATCTACCCTCATTTCTTATTTTCCTTAGTCATTGCCAGAAGTCTAGGTCCCTCCATCTGTCTTCTCCCATGTTTTGTTCCCTTCATGTTCTCTGCTTCTTCCCCGTCCTCCCAAGTCCTCTCTGAACACCACAGGGGACCTCCATGACCAACTCACTTTGTCTAACGAGGGTCCACTCATCCTTAGGAGGTCAATTCAAATATCACGCTCTATAGGACACTTTTTCTGATCCTTTAAACTAGGTAAAATCTTAGCTAGTAGGTGCCTCCTTCTACTTTACATCGCTGACCACACTTAACATGACTTGTTCAAGGTCTATTTTCTCACCTAGATTGTAAACTCATTGAGGGTAGGAAGTACATCTGTCCTACATTGTTAGGTCACCAGAATTTAACATACTCACTGGAACATAATGGGAATTCAACAGATATTTATGGAGTAAAATTAAGAGAAAAGAGCAGTGAGAAGAAATATGTTCCTAGGTTACATCTCTGAACATACTTTCCAAGAGAAACATCATGATCATATGATGTTGGCGATGTGTCAACTAGAGCATAGGTTATGTGGCTCTTTGTGAGCTGGCTGGCCTGAATCCTAAGCATCTGACCTCATTAGTTCCGCAAAGAGAAGTGCTGTGAGTTCCAAGCACATGTTGATAAATAAATTTATAAGTTGGACTTTTCAACCTATGGGCTAGAGCACAAATACTGAAGACTTGTCTAGTACTTTTGGGATATCTGAAAGCTCTTTTATCTCAATTGTCCAAAGTGATTCTCACGACAACTCTCTAAAATCATTAGTCTAATTCAAGCTATACCTATTGACCAGCATACATGTTCTAAGCCTTGTAAGGCGTGATGGGGACCCAAAGGAAAGAAGACATGATTCTTTTCCCAGTAGCTCGCATTCTAGACACACAAGAAGGAGTCCTGACCCCATTTTGCACGAGGTTAAATGACTTGTCTCAGGTCACACAGTCATAAGTAAGGGGACTTGCCCGCTGCCAGGAGGCCTCCTAAGTGATAAACTTCTGGATGCTACATTGTATTGATTAGGCACAATGGAAAGTTAAGATGAAAGCAGTGCTATGTTTTAGTTCTTATTCAAAGTCTTAAAAATACCTCATCCATCCTTGTGTATTTTATGATAAGCCCAAGAACACCTGTTTCACTTGAGACAGATGCTGACAGGTGGAGAAGGGCTTGCAGGAAGAGCTTAAACATGTTGCCAGTTGCTTATATTGAAGCCCTAGAGGGCGAGGCCTGTGTGGAGAATACTTATGGCGCCAACTAGAAGCCCAATGACCTCCTTTCCTCAGGACTTGGAGGAGCTGGAGCTACACAGGAAACCACTGAAGGCGCCCTGAGCCTGGTTCCCCAGCACAGAGCTGTCGGGCCTTGCTCCATATAATGGGGCTTAGCTGTTTAAACAGCACCTGCTTTCCTCTGGCCAGCTGCCCAGGCCTGATGATCTAATCATTTACTTAAAAGTTCCTGAATTACAAAACTTCCTGACGGCCCTTGAGGGAGCTGGGAGGCCTTCCTGGGAGGACTGGGAGATGCCCAGCGCCTTCGGGAGCCAAATCCGCTGAGGAAGCAGTCACACCACCCTGTGGGACTCTAAAGCTTCTGTTCACAGGGTTAGAGCTGCCTAAATGACTCAGGGGACCGCCCTTCTAAGGGATAGCACAAGAAAGAATTCTCTTTGGTCTCAGATCTGGATCGGGGCAAGGAGGACATGAGCCATGAATGGGAGAGCAGCTAGCAGAGAGAGGCAGAGGGAAGGAGAAATGGATAAGCTTAGGGCATGGCAAGTAGCTGCTGTTGCTATGAACCTGTCACTTAGCATTCTCAGCTTCCTTCAATATTGACTCAATACTGGGTCAAAAGCGTATAGGGGCCTTGGGAGCGACTCGACCTGGTTGAACTCCTCACTCCATTGGTGTGACTACCTAGCTATGTGACCTCATGCAGGTTACTTAACTGCTTGGGCCTCCATTTCCTCATCTACGAGGAAAATGACAAAATTTTTATTTTGGATGATTTACATGAGAGTTAAGCAACACTCTTTATTCATTCATTCCACAAATATTTATAGAATGGTCACTATCTGTCAGGAATGTCTCCAGGCACAATGATCAGCAATGAAAAAAAGAGACAAAAATCCCTAAAATCTCTGCCTTTGTGAAATGTACATTGTCTATTTCCACCCAGTATAATAAATACAGAATAAATGAAACACATGGTCTGTCAAATATTGATGAAAGTGTTGGAGGAACATAAAGCAGAGGAAAAGTGGGTTACTGTTGTAAATAGCGGTGTCAAGGAACACGTTGCTGAAAGGATATTTGAACAAAGATGTGAAAGAGGAGAGATAATGTCTGCAATAGCACCTGCAAAATGTCTGCCACAGAATAGGAACCGTGATTTTTGTATTATTACTATCACCACAATTGTTATTAAGTATCAATCACATTCTTCTTAATTTCCTGAAAGGATGGCTAATACATAACTGGTAGAAACAACTCAAAACATCGATATTAATACTACTACTAATGAGGACAGCAATAACTAATCAACTAAGATTTGTTGAACACATAACTATTTACAAGGTCCGAGTTACAGAATCTGACTCAGGAGAATAACTTTTCCAATTCTTAGTTATATGGGAGATTTTCTTCAAGTGCTGATGGGTTTTTAGTTTCAAAAAAAGGCTGTAATCACCAGCTGGCCGAGTGGCTCAGTTGGTTAAGAGCTCGCTCAAGAGTGCGAGCTGAGCTTGGAGTAACAGCAGTGCAATGCCCAGTCTGAGATGAGCTGCCGCTGAGCTGCCAACAGGTGGAAGGATGGCTCAGGTGAAAAAAAAAAAGGCTGTAATTAATCAAACTTATATGCAATAGATAACTGATTTTATACTTCTCTTAATTTCAGTTAATTCATTTTCCAGAAGTTTCCAAAACTAAAATAAAAATAATCTGGGGCATTCTAAGGCTAGTTCAAGAAATTCTAAGTTATATCAGAAATCATTTTGTGTAACCTGGAAAAAAAATCACCTAACCTCTCTGGATCTTTATTTTATGACTTGTAATACAAAGAGACTAGATGGTTATCTAGGCCCTCTTCTTAAACATTTTTTTTAATGACTAGTATTAATACTTACTCAATGGAGACAATGACAGCGTTCAGTTCCTCAGCCATCACAGTACACAGTTCATCATAATATTTGATTTCTAAAAGAAACAAAAGGGTATCACTATTAAATAAGTTATTTAGTACAGTCCATTCTTAAATTCTGCCAATGGTGGATCGTTTTTAGACTTGGACACAAGTTATTAATAATAAAAATAATAAAAAACCAAATGTGAACATATGTCTCATTAATAGAGTTACATGTACAAATGCAGAATTTAAATCAGGTTTCTGATGAAATGCAATTACTATATAATAACAGCAAATCCACATTAGATTACCTTTTAACTAACTAAACAGTTACTTCATAATGGACTATATGAGATGCATCAAATTAATTCTGACATTGTAGTCTTCAAATGTATGCCTTTCCAAAAATCACAGCAAATAAGCACTTTCCTCCTCAGAGCCATAAAACTTTTCTCTTTTAACGTCCTCATTTGCTGCAATTCAGGAAAGTCACCAATTTGAAGAATATGGTATTTTGTTTAAACCAACACATAACAGACTTTTAAGAAGTCAGCATTTTTTTTTTCTATTCACAAAGAAAAAGCTCCAGTCCATCTTTTAATTTTTTTGAAAAATTCCTGACATTACAGAACTAAACTGAAATGTATTAATATTCCACTCTTACATTTCCATGACAAACAGAAAAAAAAAAATTCATGAGCCAAAAAAACAAAAAAACAGGGAGAAGCTTATAAAACTAAATATGGATCTCAGCATTAACAGCTGAACAAAGAAAGGAATTAAAACGCTTTAATTAAAAAATCACGAGTGGATGATATAGTGTAGAAACTGAAAATTTACAAACTATTTAAAACCTGGAATCGCTGACTGTTCAGAAACTACACAGATGGATCATGGGTGGTGGTGAACAGCAGAAAGGGATTATGGATAAATCTGCATTGTTCTAGCTGCTCCCCATGCCACCCGTCTCCGAAGAAAGCCTGACATTGATTAGATATTGGGCCAGGCTAATGCTGGCAGCAGATCCAGTGATGGTAACCTGCCTATCAGTAGATACTTCCACTGGGTTCGCAATTTTGATCTGCGCCCCAGACATCTGACGGATCTCATTGATTTTGGCGCCCTGACGCCCGATTATGCAGCCAATCAAATCATTTGGAATGCTGAGTTCATGAGAAGTAGTCTGAGCAGATGCATCCAAACCTGCCCAATAGCCTTTCACCTCTGGAGAGCTGGATTCAATGCCACTGAATCCGGTGTTGCCATGCGTCATGGGAAAATGAGACTGTTGCATTGCCAACTGGTGCAGCTTGGTCAAATCTGGCTGTGGAATGGCATACTGTCCTTGGATGGTATAGGCCTGACCACCTGCAAAGATGACCGGAGAACTGGATGGCTTGGGCTGGTACGGGATGGTCACGCCCTTTGGGGGGGACTCCAACATGACCACGCAGATCTGTTTCACACACTCAATGATGGATTGCGGAATGCCAGCAATAGTGATGGCCCGCTCAGTTGAGTTGGGGAGCATATCCCCTGCCACCTGGACCTGAGCCCCTGTACTCTCTCTTATTTCCTTGATCTTGCAACCACCTTTCCCAATGAGAGAGCCACACTGACTAGCAGGGACCACCAGCCTTAGGGTGACTGGGGGTCTACTGGCAGCTGTGCTATTGGTCATAGAGCTGCTGATGTCCTCTTCCAGTTTGTCAATGATCATAGCAAAGGCTTTGAAGATGGCATTAGTGGGTCCAGCCAAAGTGATAATTCTCTCAGGACAATTCCCTTCTGAGATGTTGATACGTGCACCACTCTCCTCGCGCATCTTCTTAACTGATTCTCCTTTCTTTCCGATGATACTGCCAACTTCCTTTCCATGCATAAGTAGCCGGATGGTGAGAGTGACGTTTAATCCACCTTCAATTACACCGGTGTCCATGTCGAGCAGTGTTCTGGGGAGCTGGACTTTGAGTGGTCAAGTCTTTGGTCACTGGTGGGGGTGAAAGCCAAAAACTGCAGGCGCGAGGCGACTGAGGAGAAAAGGGGAGCGGGCGGGAAGGGGAAGGGCGGGAGGCCGGGAGCGGAACAATAGGGGCGGGCGGGAAGGCGAGGGGGGCCCCACGGGCGGGCGGAGGAGGAAGGGGGGGTGGAGGAGGAGGAGGAGGAAGGGGGAAAGAGACCCCGGGGGCGGGCGGAGGGCGGGCGAGGGCGCAGGCTGCGGCTGCTCCGGCTGCTGCCTCTGCTGGTCTGGGCGAAGTCAGCATTTCTTAAAAAGAGGATCCAAAGGTTTGCAGAACAATTTTAATATGTAAAAAATTAATCCTGTTCTTTTGATAAATTAAGAGAGGATTGTGTCATCAGAAAGTGAAATATTACCTAATTCATGGCCTTTCAATGACAGTTATGGAGCCAGACGTTGAATAACTACACAACTGTCTACTTACCTCCCCCAACCTGAGCTCTTCCTCCGGTTGGTCAGTCAAAATTATGGGGAAACAGCCAGGTTGACTCTTCTAATCTATACATTCCCAGGACTTACACTTTTTGGCCTCCAGCATCACATCTCACCTGGCGAGTGTCCAACAGTACAGACTCATTCTTTTCTAGGGCAGAGACTCTCTCTTATTCATTTTTATATCCCCATCACCTAGCACACATCAGTGTGACCCGAGATCTTGGCTTGCACACAACTGTTTTTGTACTGGAAGTCCCGTACCCCAGGAAACCTCTCAGTTCTTTTTTTTTCTTTTCCTAAGATTTTATTGGGGAATTGGCGGAGGGGAATAGCGTTGGGGAATCGGGGAAGGGGAACAGACAAGTTGCTGTCTTTTTGTTCTTCAGTCTAGTTGCAGAGGATGTTGCTTCACTGTTGGTATCGTCATTGCGCTCTTCCCGGATGAGGCAGATCGGTCGCTGGCCTCTGGATGTCGCTCACCGCGGCTATCGGCAGCTCATGCTTGGCTGCCAGCCGCTCACGCTGGCTGCGGGCCACTCACTGTAGCCTATGGCAGCCCACTGCAGCAGGGGCTGCAGCCCACACCATCACCGGGGCTCGCACAGCCCAGCTCCAGGTGGAGCTGTTGTTAGCTGTAGAGGGCAGCATCACTGGCCCTCATGTGGGATCCGAACTGGGGCCGCTGGCTTCCCAAAACCAGCGCTTAACCAATGCGCCACTCGGCCGGCCCGAAACCTCCCAGTTCTAAGCAAACCCACATACTCAGTTACTGTCCATTGAAAACGTGAAGAAACCCTCGAATACAAGAATAAATGATGAATATGGAGTTAAATGAAATGGGATTACTAGAGAAAGCAATACTTTTGGCCTTTAACTCATTAAAAAAAATGTTATTAAAAACAAACTAGAAAATGTTGCTATTGTCTTTAAGGGGATGACAAAGCTCCCAGCTGAGGATGAGGAAAGACCTCCACAATAAGGACAGGCAGATATAGGGCCCTTACTTCCTCCTTGGCACCTACACTTTCTGCAGGGCTGCTCCATTTGGCAGCTTGCCAGTTTGAACCTGTTCTGCTCATCAAAGTAACACAAGGCTGAAGAGAATATCCTTGAACTTTGTAAGGTCATTTCCTTTCAGTGGTAGCATTCTTTTATATTTTCATCCTTGGTTTCATAAGCAGATGAAATGTTGATGAGTTAACATGTGTATTCAGAAATACTTGTTCTCTTTCATAGAAAGGTGTCTTCAAAACACAAGTTGGGGACCGGCCGAGTGGCTCAGTTGGTTAAGAGCTCGCTCAAGAGTACAAGCTGAGCTCTGAGCAAAACCAGTTCGATGCCCAGCCCGAGCTGAGCTGCCAACAGGTGGCAGGATGGCTCAGCTAAAAAAAAACAAAACACCCAAGTTGGCACAAGAGCTCCAGATAATTCCCTCATCTTTACGACCCAATGAAACTGCACCTTGTTTTGGTGCAGAAGCTATTGGTAGTACTTCCCAGGAAGTTGGTCTTTGATTTAGGTCCCAGGAAGTATTTTCAAAACAGTTTGTCTTAATTAACAAATAAGCCAACAAATAGATAAAAACCTCTATGTAGGGTATAAATATAGAATTAGTCATCCAAACCAGGATAATTTTTTGGGACAGTAGGGGTACCTGGAACTGTGCAGAAGAAGCAAGTCAAGTGGTCCCCCTCTTCTTATCCAATCAGAAAGTCAAATTCAGTTGCATACACACCTCTCCCAGGGCCAACCACAACCCCCAGCAACCTGACGGTGACCAGGACATACTTGCGCTTCCCAGGGCCCAGCCTCCTCCGTGGATATAAACCACACTGCGTTTCAGCGGCTCTTCTGGCTTTGGGGAGCCTTCGAACACTCTGACTTCCACACCGTCAAAGTCAGTGTCCGTCACCTTCACCTGAGCAGAGGACCAGGCGCTTTTCTTGCCGAAAGAAACAATGATAAAATTCAGTGCAAGCAGGTGATGGCTCAGGCCCAGGTAGTGAATCAGGTTACTCTGCAGGGTGAGGGAGGGAGAAAGGGGGAGAGCACATGTGAGCTTTATCATCACCAAAACCACACTCACCAAGTCTCACTCGCTGAATTCTTACAAGCAACTGCTACTGCAGCTGAGGACTCACTGGTGACTTTTAGTACAATAACAAATTGTATTTACCTATTGCTTTTAGAGCTTACAAAATACAGTGATGCCTGAAATCTCCTTTGACCTTCACATCGGCTCTGAGAGGGAAATGGAGCAGGTATCATCAGTCCCATCTTATCAAGAAGGCTTAGAAATTAAATAAACATGCCCATTTGGCTGGATAAATGGCAGATCTGGGACTGAAACCTGGAACTTGCAAATTCCAGGTTTCAGTCCTTTTTTCCCCTTAGATCAGCACATCACAGTTCCAATGATATACTAGGAATAGAAGAATGCTTTATTTAAATGCACATAAAAGAGAGGAAAGTTTTATATTTACTGGATTTTTTTTTTTTTTTGAGGGCAGTGTCACTGGCCCTCACATGTGGGACCTGAACCAGGGCCGCTGGCTTCCCAAGCCAGCGCTTAACCACGGCGCCACTCAACCGACTGCTACTGGAAGTATTTTTACAGTGTTTTTAAGCTTATATATTTAAGAGTGTCTGGTTGTTTTGGGACTAGGAGAAAGGTTGTTTTGCGGCTGTCAGAGGGAAGGAACAGTCAACTGTAGCCCTGGCATTTAGAAGCAGACCAACTCAGACATAAATAGGAGCTTTTCAGAAATATGCAAAGAATATATGGCCTACTATCTCTTCCCCTTTGAGCCCTGAGGGCATTGAGCTCATCATTAAGCGTTCACAGGGACTTATTTGATTGGATACAGAGCATAGAGAGAAGAGACCCAAGCCATCCATCCACTCAGGAAAGACCCCATGGAGTGTATTCCCCTCTTTTCCCCTCTCATACAAGCTCTTCCTGTTGAGGACACTTATAAAACTGACCTCTCTGCAAGACTTAATGGCTGTGTTTCAAAGCTGGAGATTTGGAAGCTGTCAGGAAGCCAGTGACTAGTCAAACTAGAGAGGCCAAGAAGTGTCCATGAGTGATTGGAAACTTGGCTGGTAGAAGTGCCTGAATTTAGATACTGTATCTTCTAGTGGCTCTCAAACCTCAGGCAGGGGAACAGCTGGAGAGTAACAGCTGGAGAGAATACGAAACAGAACATTGATGATTAGTGAAATATTTAATGCCATCATAAGATCAAGGAAACAATGTTACTAGCAGGAATCAAGACTGTATAAAGTCTGCAATCTACCATAATACAGCTTTCCAGCAGTGTGCATGGGGCACACCCGTGTGCCTCAAAGAGAGAGTGGATGGGTGTCCTGTTATACAAATCCGCTTAGTCCCTGGGCTCTGATTCAAGCCAAGCTCCTGATTCATTTACCCCAGCATCCCATATAAATATCGTCATTGTATACATACACCCTGCCATAAAAAGAGTTTCAAAGCACTGAATTATAAAACCATTGTGAAAAACAAACAAAAGGCAAAAATACCCAGAACAGTACCTGGCACATAGTAGCCTTAGGCAAGGTGGTTATTGTTATTATTACACCTCATCCAGGTGCATGAAGAAATATGAGCCCAGGGACAGATAGTCCAATGTTTCTAGCAAAGCCATGACCACCATTTTCCCCCATTATGTACATTTGTTATTTGGACCTCACTGATTACCAAGTCCTGAAATTATGATGTGTTCAGCATATGTAAATCATTATCTCTAAAATGTTCATTTGTATGCTTATGTCAAAGGGGGTGGAGGAGGCTGGGGAAATGTCATAGTACACTGATACCCCATACACATAAATAACTTAGCATGTGGTCAACTTTCAACTTGAACCAACCACATTAAATACTTAGAGCATCTATTGTAATTCACTGCCTGCTTCATTTCCCATATCCAAAGGTTTGTATTCTACATCAGTGGTTCTCCACCTTTTCCAGTGATGTGCATTTCATCCTGACCGTTTTTTAGAATTCTCCTCTCCAAATCCTGCTCTACTCCTTCGTATTATAGGGAAAAAAAATGTTTTCATGGAACATTGAACTGCATGAAAATTTACAGTCATATTTTTAAAACATCGTAAAGTTTGCGTGTGCTTTTAAATGCAGATTTAATTTTCTTTACTGGCATGCAAATTATATATGACTTGCACTTAAGACCACTGTGCAAATCACCTGAGATTCACCAATGCAGAACTCCTGTTCTACAGAAAAACCTCAGTGTTTGTGGGAAGAAACTACCAAAGGTCATATAACTGTAATTCAACAAGTATTAATGAGTTACCTACTATAGGTAAAGACTCTACTACATGTTAGAAGAATACAAAGGTGGGTAAAAGATGGACTGAGTACTTAAATAGGTAAGCATTTGTTGTGTCTGATTCCCTCCATTTTCCCAAGTTTCCATCTCTCCTTAAACTTTCACAGCTCTCTGCACTTTCTCTGAGACTTTAACTTTCCAGGGAAATCCTCTGATTTTAAAGCATTGATTCAAATTTAAAATTTTTATTTTTTCTTAAGTTGCAGACCAAACAAAACATGTCTGCAGGCCAAATCTGGACTAAGACCCACCAGTTGCAACTCCTGATGTAGATAGAGGATGATCCAGACTGACTGAAGTTGCAGCTGGAAAGCTGGTGGCCGATCAAAGTCTCTTAAGTATAGATCTTGGTTAGTTGTCATCAACAGTGAAACAACAAAGATTTGGGGACACTTTTTTTGTGTGTGTGTGTGAGGGCAGTGTCACTGGCCCTCATATGTGGGACCCAAACCGGGGCCGCTGGCTTCCCAAGTCAGCGCTTAACAACCACGCCACTCGGCCTGCTTGGGGGGAGGGGGGAGAGGATAGGACACTTTTTTTGTATAAGACCATACTTTGGGAAGAATTGCGTAGCTGAAGTGTATACAATACACTTCATAAGAGACTAGACTGGAGGCAAGGGCAACAGCTGTAAGAATTTGGCAGTTGTCTGCAGGAGAGAAAATAGAGGTCTGCCCCAGGACAACACAGGGGAGGGGACATATCAGAAAATCCCAGAGTTGATGGGCTTTGGCAACTGCACACAAAGTGGAGGGAGGCAGGCTGGTGGGACACAGAGAAAGGATTCAGAGATACTGGTGGGTCTTCACTTGGGGTATAAGAAATGGAGAACATAGGAACATAGGCAGAAGATCAGTGAGGGAAATTTTAGAATTATTCCATGTAAAGCCAATGGAACATCTAGGCAGACAGGTCCAAAAAGCAGATCACAAATACAGCATCAGAGATTCTGGAAGATAACAAGCTCAGGAGTAACTGTTAAACAACAGTTAAACTCAGGAGTGGTAGCAAAGAGACAAATACATGGTGTCAAGGAAACAGACAATGGAAGAAACATTCTTTGACAGGCAAAAAAGAAGAATCTAGATGGATGAATATATACAATGGCAAAAGGAAAACTAAGGGCACATCATAGTACAAAAGTAAATTTAAAAGAATTCTTTAAAAACAGACAATTTGGCAATTTAAAGAAGATTTAGGACCAAAAAATGACCATTAGCATAACTACGATGTCATCCCTAGTAGCAAAAGGAAGTTTTAGGTGCATCATGGAAGCATAATCCAATTATTTCAATATCCTCATCATTATCTTTACTTTGTTTAACATAGCCTACCTCTGCGTTTTGAGTACTGCTCCCTTAAGCAACTTAGTAGCTATGTCAACTTTTTGTCAAGATCTTCCCTTTGCTTCCCATTCCAACCTGCTGAGAATACATTCCCATGTTCATGTTGCTCAGGTCCAGTGGTAAAAGTGTTGGTCCAGGCTAGGTGATACTCAGGAATTTGTATTGCACCAGGATTGATTGATTGCACCATATCCATCTTCCTGCATCAATGTGCAAATGGGTTTGAATCTCATTTCTACCACTTCCTGTTGTGTCTTAGTTAATGTTCTTATGTCTTAATTTCCTTGTTTGTAAATTGGAAATAATAGTACCGAACTCCCAGAGATGTTCTGAAGATTAAATAAGTTAATCATTTGGAACAGTGCCTGGCACATACTAAACACTATATAACTGTTTATTATTATGATTTTCAATGAATAATTGGTATTATGAAAGTGTTTATTCAGGTTTTATCCCACAGAACAAACTTGACAATATTTATGACTAGTAAGTTAACGAAGACTAATCATAATATTTAGGGAATGTTTGCTTAATTTATTAAAATTTACAAATTACATGTTTAGAACAGCTTGACTTGGTTTTGACCACCAGTAACTTTTAAGCTAACTTGTAATTTATGCTTAACTTATTGTAAGATCCCAGCATATCTTCTAGTGAATCTGAGATATAAAGCTCTTCAAAAACTCCAAGCGGTTGGTGGGACTGCAGATTGGTGCAGCCACTATGGAAGTCAGTATGGAGGTATCTCAAAGAACTGGAAATAGAGCTACCGTTTGACCCAGCAATTCCACTCCTAGGTATTTATCCTGAAAAAACCAAGACACTTATTCAAAAAAAGTTATGCACCCCTATGTTCATAGCAGCACAATTTACAATAGCTAAGACTTGGAAACAACCAAAAGGCCCATCAGTAGATGACTGGATTAAGAAACTGTGGTATATTTATACAATGGAGTATTACTCCGCTATAAAGAAGAATGAAATGGTGCCATTTGCAATGATATGGAGGGACCTAGAGACTATAATGTTGAGTGAAATAAGTCAGTCAGAGAAGGACAAATACCATATGATCTCACTCATTTGTGGAATCTGAAAAACTGTATGAATGAGCAAAGTAAACAGAAACTGTCTCATAGATATAGAGGAAAAATCAGGGTTGCTAATTGGGAGAGGAATGGGGATGAGGGAGAAGGGGAAGGGATTAGACAGCAAAAATAGGCAACTACAATATTGCTACTGGGATAGGAAAAACAGTTTGGGGAATATAATTAATAATGTTGTAAATATTCTGAGGAATTTCAGATGATCATAGGTCTTGTTAGGGAGACCATTTCATGGATGGAGTAGAGGTTTGATCACTGCACTGTATTACTAAAGTGGAGGGGGTATACCTACTGTAATTGAATATATATAGATAGTCATGGGCTGTGGATTATACTGTGGAAGAGAGTCAGAGGAAGAGTAATAGATATATATGATATGGGGGGGAGTGGGGTGGTGTATTGGGGGTGGGGGGTTGTCCCTTTGAGGGGTAAAATGTATAACTATTGCACTGTGTTGTACACCTGAAACTAATTAAAAAAATAAATAAATAAATAAAATTTAAAAAAAAACAAAAAAACTCCAAGCGATTTTTTTTTTTTTTTTGGTTCTCTTTGTAATAAATATATTGGGTTGTCGGAAAAGTCATGACATATTTTTTTTTCTATGTTTTTCGTTCCAAAAATGTGTCATGACTTTTCTGACAACCCAATACATCATTTAGAACTTGCAGGAGAATGGTGTTACAAATATCAAAATTAGCTTCAGAATCTTAACACATTTTTTGCGGGAAACAAGTAAACTCGTCATATAGCTCAAATGAACCGCTTACAAAGTGTTAAAGAAATTACAGGTGACTTGGAAAGGAAAATTGGATTTACAAGCTCATTACAGAGATTGGGGGTGGGGGTGTAAAGTGTTGGCCAGGAAGCTTATGGAATGGCCACCCTCCAGGGAAGAGACCTGGGGACAAGATTGAGTTACCAGTCCAGAAAAAGAAAGAAAAAAGGCATAACTGTCCTCCAAATGTGAAAGACAGGGTGACTATGACACAGACATGCCCCTGTATTGGGCTAATTCCCATCCTACCTCATTCTTGGAGGTTGAATAGAGCTAATGTGACATTTCTCCAAATGTTACACAGTTCAGCCAGTTGGCCAATGCACCACCTCTGAGAGAATGGATAAGAGACTAAATGGATCTCCCCATCACTGGAAAGAACCAACCTGGGAAGCTGAAAGGCAACATAAGGTCACAGTCAGAGCCTAGGCCTGCCTCTTACCAACTTTATGGTTTAGGCAAAGTTATGACATCATTCTGAGCCTCTGTGTTTCTCCATGTGTTAACAGAAACAAGTCTCATCTCCTTCCATTGAGTTATTGTGAAAATTTTATTTAAACGTCTGGCATAGAGCAGACACTAGAACACATATCTACTTTATTCATTTAATCAGATGGTTCTCAAGCTGGCAGCATATTAGCATCACCTGGAAGTTTTTAAAACTCACCAATGCCTGAGTCCCATCCCACACCTGTTAAATAATCATCTCTGAGAGTGTGACCTAAGACATGGGTATTTTTTTTATCTCTCTAGGTGATTTCAATACATTACAAGGTTGAGAATCACGAAGTAAATCAGGTCAACTAATTCATTCAACCACCATTTATTAAGTGCCCATTCGGTCATGACTGGTCTAAGCATTGTGTGTATAAGGATGAACCTTTAAAGCAGAAGAGCTTATTTTCAAGAATCATATAAATGTGGAGGGGGGGGTCGGGAGGGAGTCTCCCCAGAATGTGCCATCCTGGTATGCAGCCTATTTCAAGCTAAAAACAATGAAAGCCAAACAAGCTCAAGAGGAGTTTTTTTGTTTGTTTTTTAATCTCAGGCTTACCTGGCTAAAGAGGTTTAGATAGAAAAAACCTGCTTCATGACGAGAACCTTAAATACTTAAATATTCACCTGAGCATGTTTGAATTAAGTATGGCAGAGGGAGGATCCATTAGCTAGATTCCCCCTTGTGTCCCATTGTTTCTTGGTGGCCCTGTAGGAATTTGTCGATCAAATGTTCGCCCATTCTCATCTACCTGTGCCTTGCCTACCTGGACCTCCTTGGTCCAAAATGACATATAGACCTCACTTTGGCCCTTCTTTGGAATTTTCATGCTTCTGTGAATTCCCTATGCCCACAAATTAAAATTTGATTTTTCTCCCGTTAATTTGCTATATAGCCTTTGCATTATTCAACCAGCCAGAAGAACTAACAGGGTGTTTGGACTGAGACCAAGTTGTCCGAAGATTTATGCCTGGGAAGCAGCAAGCCCAAAGAATACACCAGGTGGCTGAGTGTAGGACAGGGTTTATTGAGACTTGCAGACCAGGGAGAGTTTCTGGTGGAGGCTGGCGGGAGGGGTAAAGCTCCGTGCTCAGGCCGAGAAGAAGCAAGGTTATACAGATCCAGCAAAACAAAGAGCACTCCATGGAAGAAATCGTTGGCAGGCCCTGCAGGCCTGAGCAGGGCCTGCACGCAGCGTCCCAAGAAGCCGATAGACCCTGACTGCCGGGCCAGTGTACAGCATTGGCTATCTGATAAGCAGCGTCCCCATGGAGCCCTTGAGTCCGTGACCACCTGGTCGCTCACCCGCCTGTGTGCCAGGTCCCTACAAGAGGTAAGTGGAAAATATCATGGGACCTAAAGTGGGAACATCCTATACACAACAGATGATTATGAAATGGTGTAGAAACCTCAAAAATAGAGATCTATATCTTAAAGTACAAAGGTGTGTGACAGGCTCTCTGAAGAGGCTGCCTGGAGACACTATCTGCTGAGTTGAACTGAGTTTTAATGAATGAGCAGTTAGGCTGGGGAAGGAGGAAAGGGTGGGGAAAAGCACGCAGAGGTTTTCGTGGTGTGGGGCAGGTGTTTCTCACTTCGGCCTTCGGCCTGCCACACACTTTGTTTAACAAGTGTTCGGCATTACCCTCCTGCAGTAAGAATGGGAAAGCATTCAAGTCTGTTTTCCTGTTCCCACCCAGATTACAAAAACAAAAACTTCCCTTCACTTGCTGGGGGTGGGATCTCTAATCCAACCCAACTCGATGAAAAGACAGGGCTATCTGAGCACCATTTCTGCAGGCTTTCAGCAATACTAAATTCCTCCAGAAAGGGAAAGGCAATTTGCTCAGGGAAAGCAGGAATTGCAACATTGAATTAAAAAAAGAAATGAAACCTTGGGTATGCCATCACTTGAGGAGATAGTAGGGAGGAGAGGAAGAACCAATCGTTAAAAGACACACACACACACACACACACACACACACACACACACACACACACACACGAGGAGGAATTAATTATTGCCATGGCAACAGAAACAAGAGACTGGACAAGCCAAGTGGGAAGAGAGTTTCCAGAAAGCGTAAGTTGTAAAATGCTTGCTGTGAGGCCCAGTGGGTCATGGCGTCATGGCATTATTGGTGAACCCAGTAAGTACAGTTTAGTTGCAGATATCTGGTGGGAAGCCAGACTGTAATGGGTTGTAAAATGAATGGGAATGAAGAAATAGAGATAATGAATGTAGAGGAAAACTTTCACTATTTGTAAAGATAAAGCAGCAGCACATGAGGCTGAGGGATAGACAAAAGAAAACCTTTTTTTTCTAAGGTTGAGACTTGAGCGTGCTTTACAGGGAAAGAGCCTGTAAATAAGGAGAGAGACAAAGGTTCCAGAGGAAATGAGAAATGACAAGTGAACTGAGAGACACTGAAGAAAGAAGGAGACAGGTTCTGGAAAATAGATGGAAGAGCTGGTCTCCGGGAGGCTGTGACAGGTGAGTTTATTGGAGGTCGGGAGGGAAGCTAATAGGATTTACCTCCTGAACATTATAGAACTTAATTTCTGTAGAAATCAGTTCTGTCCCTACCCTAAAGAAGATGGTGACTTCTCAGACTGCCCTCTTTGAAGGTACCCTGTTACAATCCGGCTTCCAGCCAGGGCTCTCTGACTAAGCTGTCCTTCTGAGGCTCACCAGGGCCCCCACCACCCCACTGCCAGCCCAGTGACCTACTTGGCCCCACTGCAGGTGTTTA
Source organism: Aselliscus stoliczkanus (assembly GCA_033961575.1). Classification (NCBI taxonomy): domain Eukaryota; kingdom Metazoa; phylum Chordata; class Mammalia; order Chiroptera; family Hipposideridae; genus Aselliscus; species Aselliscus stoliczkanus. Next base: position 40,174,667 of record CM066729.1, read on the forward strand.
ACAACAACTTGCTCTTTCTTGCAACTCTCTTCCCCCTTCTCCAATCTTTTGTTTTTCTTGCCATGCTAATAATTCATGCCTCCCCCACCCCATTTTGGGGGTCTTTTATTGATTGCTTCCTCCTCTCTTCCTCACTGGCCCTTTAAATGCTGGTGTTCCCCAGGTTCCTTTCCTTATTTTATTCAACTGTACAATTCCAGCTTTCCCTGAGCAAGCCAAGGCACTGTTATGGCACAGTGTCCAACCAATAGGAAGTGTTTACTAACCATTGGCCTGTGAACCAAAAGGCTATGACCTCTATCCATATGCTGATGACATCCAAATCTCTATCTCCAGTCCCTCGTCTGTCTTCTTAAGCTCCACATGCTGCATATTCCCAACCACTACCAGGATCTAACCTAAAAACTCTTTACAGTGAACATGTGTTATCCTCCTTTCTCCACCCCCAACTCAGCAACTCACTCCAGTAAATTCTTTATTAATGACTGGACCATAAGTCAAGCTTTCAAGCTGGTAACTTTGATATGGGTTTCTTCCACTATCTGAAAGTAGAACCTTCCTATGAAAGTTATTATAAGCTGAAATAGCATAAAGTGAAGAGGAAATTACCATTAATTTATATGAAAAGATTTGTGAGCATTCCCAGACCCCCAAAATAACCTTTGTAATCATACCAAATGCACGTAATTACACCCAGTTTTAGGCTAAAGATAACACCGTTGTGAGCTCCCTTAGGCTCTTCTGATATTTTAGGACACATCTTGCCCATGGATGCACAAAATACTCATAAACTGAGGGCCGGCCGAGTGGCGCAGTGGTTAAGCGCTGGCTTGGGAAGCCAGCGGCCCCGGTTCGGATCCCAGATATGAGGGCCAGTGACACTGCCTTCCAAAAAAAAAAAAAATACTCATAAATTGAGGAAAGCACAGATGCTCACAGACACAGTTCAAAGCTATGGTGGCCGGATGCTGAGGTGCTGCTGAGCGTGGTTCCCAGGGAAGGAGCTGGGGGTGCCACCATCTCGCTGCACCGATGTGTGCTACCTCTGTAAGGCTTGCTGCAACACAAATGTTGAATGCTACTTTTGCTTTTCGCCTTTATTTGTAAAAGCAAAATCCTCTTTGAATGTCTTTTGGTTAGCAAAAACTGGTGTTGATGTAGGTCTTTGGTGAAAGCAAAGTGGCGTAAAGCAAACTTGCAAAAGGTGGGAGAGACTTACATTTTCTTTCACTCCTTCATTCCTTCACGTGATAGCCAATCGATTATCAATTCATGTCAATTCTACCTGCTACCATTTTCTGAGTCTGGTTCTACCCCCAGCTTTCACCGCCCCCCACCAACCCCACCTCCCCACACACACATGCTACTGCCTTGATTATAAGCTCCTCATTTCTTGTATTTGTTTAACTTGAATTCTAGACAACACTTTTTCTATACCCTGATGCATACTGCTTATCAGAGTTCTTACCCTAAAAGGTGATCACATTGCCTGACTGCTTAAAAGCTTCCATTGACTTCCAGTTTCCTACAGAAAAAAAAAAATCTGAACTGGACTTTCTAATCTGATCCCACTTTACAATCCAACCCCATTTCTCACCTGCCCCTCGTACTTTCCAGTTCTCTAGAGTCAAGGGTACTCAAGCATAACTTTATTTTTTGCTGTACTTGCTGTTCTCTGGCAATGGCTTCCTGTGGTGTGCTGGAACCAGCTCTTGCCATGTCTCAAACACCAACTGTTAAGTTTACAAGTCACTTGACATCAGGTCAGTAGCTTGAAATGGGTCATGGTGGAATACTTACATCATGAAAATCGGCAATAGGTACAAATCAGGGTTTCCCCATTTTCCGCCCTGCAGAAAGCACTCCACTGCCTCTACTTCACCCTTCTAATCCAGAACACAGCATATTGTTTCAGGTATGTGGACTGGGAAGTCAGTTGGCCAAGGTTCCGTCCTGGCTCTGACACTTACTAGTTGGGTGATTCTGGGCAGGTCACCAAACCTTTCTCTGCTTCAGTTTCTTCACCTGTAAAATTGGGGTGATCATAATACCTACTTTATAGTGATTCTTTTTAAGGCTACTTGGTATATAATGTAGCATATAAGTGCTTGTACTACTCTTTTTATTTGCTTACATCATAGTGTTGGGAGCCGTCAGCACCCCAATATATGACAAGGTTTCATGGTCGGTTATAGTCTCCATGCCTGTGAACCCATGTGCCTTTTCTCTACATCAGATCCTATAGGAGAAAGTACTTTCACTGTATTTATGGCAAGTTCTTGTGGTACCCCAATGAGATAACTACGCAGCCAACGACGGGTAAGATCTCCTAGAAAAGAGGGGAGACAACCTAAGCCAGGCGGTAGTTCTGTGGGGACCCCAGAACTAAGAAATAGGGGACTCAAGACCCTTGGAAACAGGCCCAGACCCCTGGCCACATAAGCCAAAAAGCCTGGCTGTGAGAAACTGATAATAACATCAATCTGTTAACACATTGTTTGTGGGAAACGAGTAAACTCGTCATATCGCTCAAATGCCCGCATACAATGTGAATGTGGGAAACGAGTAAAGTGTCATATCGCTCAAATGCCCGCATACAATGTGTTAAGCTGTTTGCCTAAGATAACCACAGTGAAAGTCTCCTTGGAGACTAAAAGTCTCCAGGCCATGAGAGTTCCGATAAGGGACAACTTGCTGACCATGAGCTATGTTAATCTATAGCCTTAATTGGATTCTTTGCCTTATACATTGTTGTAGCAACAGACACAGAAGCTTTAGCTCAACTATATGCCCTGTGAGTCTTATTGCTGGAATCCGGGACTAGATAGTCAAGGTAATCATGGTAACCATTCTTCAGGTGATATGTAGAAACTGAGTCTGGGTCATAAAGAGATTATCATAGATGAGATTATCCTTAAAAGTAGAAAAGGTCACAGTGTGCCCTGGGGAGAACAATTATAAGGACAAAAAGTCTTAAGAGAAAAATACATCAAAACTACGTGGAACTTTAACTTGTGATTCGATAATGGTCAAAAGTCCCTATAAAAAGGGCATGTTATTGCAATAAAGGGTGACACTTTTTTCTCTTTAACTACCCCGGTGTCTCCACTGTCTCCCTTCTTTATTTTCCTCCCCCGCCGACACCACCTCCACCTGAGGGAAACCCTGGTCAGCGGAGGCTGGTCCCCCGCATCACAGCATTTCTGTCTGTCATACTGAAGTCTCACTGCCTTAGCTTAGCTGTGGTAACTCCCAAAGTACATCTCACAGTGGCTTGGAGGCATGCTGACTCGCCAGCTGCCTGGTCCTGAGACTATATATAAATATATGGACTTCAGAGTAGCAGAGCTCTTTAAGTGACATAAACTCCATCTTCAAGGCTTCCTCAGAAGAAAAGGTTGTAAAGAATCACTTTTCGTCATCCTGCCCTGAAATTCTTTGACCAAGGTTAGAAAGGGTAAAGGAAATGTGATAGAGAGGAGGGAGCACAGTCCATGGACAGAGACGAAGGCCAAGCCCTGGCTCTAACATGTATTAGCCACATGACTTGCGCATGCTCCCTAAGTTCTCTGGGCTCCAGCTTCCCAGATAAAGCAGGGAAAAAAGAGTGCATGCGAAGAATAAATCCCCATTACCTACTTAATATTGTCCAGTCTCTTCGGAGGCCATGAATTGGCAGGAGCCTGGCTCAGGCCTTTGGTAGGTCCCCATCCCCTCCTGATACTTATCCTTTCTCCTGTATTTCTTTAACTCAATACTGTAAAATATTTTTCCCTTTGTCCCACACTCTGAGAGTAGGCATGGACCAAAAGAGCTCTAAGTGGGGCATAGGTGCACATATCGCAAAGCATGGTATTGTTAAGCCATCCTGTGAAATACAAATATAACTATGTAACAGTAGGGTTCTCTGGTAAGATTGCTCTATTACACAATTTCAAATTTGTTCAGTCTTGTATCCAAGGGTTTCATTACAAGCTACAAAGCAAACCTGAGGAGAAGCTTACTACCATCCAGTGAACAAGACAACCTAGAACAGAGCAAGGAAAGAGCTCACAGAGAGATCCGACACCCTAACCTCTTCACCCTCAAGCCTTCAGTGTGTTCTCTCTCTCCCAGGGCTGCAATTCAATCTGGGGAGCACAAAAGGATAAGCTTGTCTCTTTCCAGTTTCTATACCTTTTTGGTAGTTTTTTACTGTCACATAGAAGACAAATAGTTTCTGTATTGCTAGTTTCTGTATTGCCAAAGTACTTGCTTAACTCCCAAAGCCTCCTATATTCTCCCTATATTCTCTCAGGATATGTCAAGCAGAATAATAGCTCAAACGTACTGACATTGGATCTGTGCCAGTCAGCGTTTTCAGTGTGGAGGTGTCTCAGACCAAGAGTGGTCCAGTGAATTGCCCAAGGTCACACAGGCAGGAAATGGTCGGCTGATTGTGAACTGAAGCATTCTGGATCCAGAACTCAAACAATCACTCTACTGCCACTCAGGAGTCAATGTATTCTCAAGCCTACATCATAAAACTGGAAGATTTTACATCTAGAATGAACACTTAGCCTCTCATATTTACACAAAGGGAAACTGAAGCCCAGGAAAAAAAAAAAAACATGACTCACCCAGGGTCATCAGCTGTAGCCTTGGCCACTCTGAGGGGAGGAGACACCCCCACCAACCCTTTCCTCACCAACCCATTTCTCTCTCAAGCCTTCTCTAGTAACCCCTCTTTCTCGGTCCTGTTCCTGTCTCACTCTCATTTGCCTTCCATACACAGGCACATGACAGTTGAAATGAGACTTTAAACAATTAAACTGAGTCCTTTTTTGCTTCTATCTGTTACCTATCGTAGCAATAACTAGATGGTGAGTTCCTCTGAGTCTTGGGAATCAAATTTTTTTCCCATGCCCCATGGACAGCTGGTCATCAACAAATGTCCCTCATGAGATTACTAAAGCTGCTAAAAGCCTCCGTTGATTGCCAGGACAAGCAGCATTTGTTTTCATTTGAGTGCTTTAGATAGCAGCTGACTAAAGGCAGCACAAAAGAATGAAACATCATCTAAACAAAATCTCCCAAGCTTCCTTCTGTGATAAGGCAACTCAGAACTTGCCCACTCACACCCTCTGCCTGGCTTCAGGAGTGTGATAGACAAGATACTCCAGGATTTGGGTGAACCCTCTGCTTTATGTAAAGTGTGAGAAGCAGTGAATTAGATGTGACCTTTGAGAAATGGTTCCTTAAATGACATGTAAACCCAAAAGACACAGGCAAATGATTTCTGTAGATATCTACAGATACCTGAAGAGCCAGATTTACATGATGTGTATAATAAATTAAGACCCCTTTGTGTACATTCAGAATGTGCTTATAATAAGGCATCCCATATAAAGTACATAATATATTTTAATAATTATAATGATTACTCTTTGATACAATGTTTTACAGTATATGGCTGCTTGTAGTTTCACCTGTTTGAATCTCACAAGGACCTGTGAAATAGAAAAAGAAGATATTACACTCATTTTAGTTTAATTTGAGGCTTAGTTTAAATGCCTTGCCCATGATCACAGAGTTTGAAATGAAAAAGAGAGCACCAGAATCTGCCTCATCCATCTAAATATTGTTACTCAGAGTTCAGAAGAAAAATCACTAAGCAAACCATTATTTTAAGCTGAGCCTCTCCCATCACACAGGTTTTGAACACTTTAAGAGTGAAAGGTTTAAAATCGGGGTGGGGCAGGGAAGTAGGTCATGAAATGTAGTATCCCAAACTCTACCCTACCAGCACTGTACTTGCCAGCTGATCTGCTAGGCTGGTTAGCAGGACCAGTTTGCCTATGTAAACTGACATCAGTACCAAAGCCAGAAGCTTTACAGCAATTAGAATTTCTACTGCCTGGTTTCCTCACTCCTTAGCCTGAGACATTAGGAGAGAGGATGGTCACAAGTCCCAGAGGCTCAGGAATGCAGGCAGCGCTGCTGTGAGGTTTTAAATCTACCCCAGGCAAGGCTTCTCAATGTAACAGATTTAGGAAACTGAAACAATTTACTCTTTACCAATGAACATTTAGTCAAGGTCCACAGCTTCAACAATCAAATGTGTCTAATGTCTAACGTATTAAGTCTAAATCAAAATATCTGTACAACAGATGAGAAAACTATATTGTCCTCCTGAGGTGAATTCATAGGGTTAGGTATCCCATCACAAGGAAAAGAATCCATATCTATTTTTTATCTACTGGGTCACCAAACATTTCAGTGTTAATATTGAGTACCAGACACTAAAGCTGGTATAGAGACAGGGGGAAATACAAAGATGGGTTCCATCCTTAAGAAGCAGACAGTATATAAGGCACTGTGGACCAGAAAAGGGGTTCTATAAGAAGTAACCTCACAGGGTAATCTGATCATACATTCCTAAATGGGCAGGTCTTGGTGGATAGTCAGATCCAGGCCTATGACTTTTTAGTTAAAGATTTATCTTTGCCTTAAGCAAGCCCTGTCCATTGTTTCTGTGCATCTAGGTTAACAGACCTTTTAAATAAGGCTTAACTACCCTCAAGAGAGCACATAATCTTATTAATGATCCTGTAATCCAATCTTCACTTTGCTTTTCCCCACCTCCATGTAATCTTCCTTACATTCCCTTCTTAAATTCAGAGGCATAAAAGAAGCTGCAAAACTGTTATTCTCTAGAGCATTTCTCCCTGGCATATGTGATCAGTCTGGCTCAAATAAACACATAAAAATTCTCTACAGGTTTGGACATTTCTTACATCATAAACTGCAACGCAATATTATAAAAAGTACCATGGGTACATATACAGAGAAAGGAGTAACAATTTCTAGGCAGAGGAGTTTGAAAGATGCTCATAGCATTGGGACATTTGAGCTGGGTCTCTAAGAACAAATAACAAGTTGCCAGAAGAACAAAGTATGTGGAACAAAGTATGGCAACACACAAAGGTACAGAAGAGCAAGGCTTGTTGGGAAGTTGGGAAGGACCACTCTTCTGTTGCCCTATGGGAAATAGGGTTAGCACTATATTTTAATGTGTTAAAATATTCTTAATTTGATGACTTTGAGTCTGGTCTCTAAATGCTTTTTAAGAGTATCTATTCCTCCTCTCCATCACCTCCCCCCAACCCCAGGACAAAACTCAGGGAAGCAAAAGTCTAATTCCATTAAAAGAGCTAGATCATAACTGAAAAGACAAATGGAGTTTGGCACAATAAATAGGTTTTGCTAAATTACTTTTTAAAATTCACCTATTTTTAGTGAAGGTTATTGAGAACTAGTTCTTTTATCTCTTATTTCTATTATCACCATTACACAATCAAATAAATTGTCCAGTCCAAGGCTACTCAAAGAGTCTGGCTCTGTGACATACTGAGTCCTTGCCCTCAAAAAGCTGCAGAAGAAAAAGGCATCCAAATTGGAAAGGAAGAAGTAAAGCTGTCGCTATTTGCAGATGACGTGGTGCTATACATAGAAAACGCTAAAGAATCCACCAAAAAATGAATAGAAATAATAAAAGAATTCAGTAAAGTAGCAGGATACAAAATTAATATACAGAAATCCATCATGTTTCTCTACACTAATAACAAACAATCAGAAGGAGAAATTAAGAAAACAATCCCATTTACAATTGCATCGAAAAGAATAAAATACCTAGGAATAAATTTAACCAAGGAGGTGAAAGACCTGTACACTGAAAACTATAAGACATTGAAGACAGAAATTAAAAAGGACACAAATAAATGGAAGGATATACCATGCTCATGGATGGGAAGGATTATTATCATTAAAATGTTCATACTACCCAAAGCAACCTACAGATTTGATGCAATCTCTATCAAAATACCAGTGACATTTTACACAGAAACAGAACAAATAATCCTAAAATTTATAGGGAACCATAAAAGACCCTGAATGGCCATGGCAATCTTGAGAAAGAAGAATAAAGTTGGAGGGATCATGTTCCCTGATTTCGAACTATACTACAAAGCTATAATAATCAAAACAGCATAGTACCGGCATAAAAACAGATAAATAAATGAAACAGAATAGAAGGCCCAGGAATAAGCCCTCACTTATGTGGTCAAGGAATCTATGACAAAGAAAACAGAAGAGAAATAGCAGTCTTTTCAACAAGTAGTGTTGGGAAAACTGGATAGATACATGCAAAAAATGAAACTGGACCACTCTCTTACACCATATATAAAAACAAACTTGAAATGGATTAAAGACTTAAATGTAAGATCCAAAACCATAAGACTCCTACAAGAAAACATAGGTAGTAAACTATTTGATATCAGTCTGAGTAATATCTTTTTGGATATGTCTCCTTGAGAAAAGAAACAAAAGCAAAATCAAACAAACAGAACTTCATCAAACTAAAAAGCTTCTGCACAACAAGAAAACCAACTATAAAACAAAAAGACAACCTATTGAATGGGAGAAGATATTTGCAGATTATATATCTGATAAGGGTTTCATATCTAAAATATATAAGGAACTCAACTCAATAACAAAAAAATACAATCCAATAAAAAAAATGGGCAGAGGACATGAAAAGACATTTCTACAAAGAAGACATACAGATGTCCAACAGACATGTGAAAATATGCTCAACATCGCTAATCTTCAAGGAACTACAAATCAAAACCACAATGAGACACAACCTCACACCAGTGGGAATGGTAATTATCAAAAAGTCAACAAATAACAAGTGTTGGCAAGGATATGGAGAAAAGGGAACCCTGGTGCACTGTTGGTGGGACTGCAAATTGGTGCAGACACCAAGGAAAACAGTATGGAGATTCCTCAAAAAAACTGAAAATAGGGCTACCTTATGACCTAGCAATTCCACTTCTGAGTATTTATGCAAAGAAAATAAAAACACTATTTTGGAAAGATATATGCACTTCTATGTACATTGCAACATTATTTACAATAGCCAATATATGAAAGCAACCTAGGTTTCATATACATATACAATGGAATATTATGCAGGAATAAAAACACGAGATCTTGTCATTTGTGACAACACAGATAGACCTAGAGGGTGTTATGCTAAGTGAAAAAAGTCGGACTGAGAAAGACAAATACCCTGTGGTTTCACTTACATGTGGAATGTAAAAAAAAAAAAAAAAAACCAAACAAAAACAGACTTGTAGAAACAGAGACCAAAGGAATAGTCGCCAGAGGAGAGGGGTGATGGAGATGTAGGTGAAAATGGTAATCAGGAATATAGTCAACAATATTGTGATAAGTTTGCACAGTAATAGATGATTACTAGAATTAGTGGGATGATCACATGGTAAGGTATAAAAATGTCAAATCACCATATTATATACCTGAAACTCATGTAATATTTTATACCAACGAAACTTAAGTTAAAAAAATCGTTTAATAAAAGTTGCAGGAGCGACATGAACAGATAGAAGACAAATTTGATAAAAAATTTCAGGCTCTGAGGAAAAAAAGTATAATGATATCTATGAGGTCTTTCTCAGGATCCATGAGGTCACTGGCTAAATGGAAGGACATGCATGGACCTTAGAGGCCAAGGACTCGAGGACAATGAGGTGGGAGAAGGAGGACGAGGAGGAGGAGGAGGAGGAGGAGGAGGAGGAGGAGGAGGAGGAAGTTGAGGTGGAGCCTAAGTATGAGGCTCCACAACTCATGTGTCTGATGAAGCGGAGAAAAGAACGGGCAGAGATTGTGGATGAGAAAAAGACCACTAAACCACTTGAGAGTATTGGTGGACTTAAAAAGGGGGCAGTTTTTCTTTAAAATTAAAATACACTGGGAACCTATTCTGACATTCCTAAAATATATTAAATGGAAGCAAAGAAATCCTGGCCAGCCCCTTAGTTGTGAATTTGATTTTCATTTTGAACTCAATAAATACATCCAAAGGTATTGAAGAAGAGCTAAATGAGACTATTTTTTTTTTCATGATGTCTTCTGTGAGGATTGGAAATTGAGCCTTATAAAGGAGTGTCAGGTACATATAAAGTAAAGATTTCCATGTTGAAATCCATTCATCATGGAATCATGCTACACATGGAACATCCGAGCAAAAATGGAACGTTCTCATATTCTCAATGTTTAATTCTTCAATTCCTTTAGCCATGAAATTTCCTACTGCAGAGAAAGCCAAGAAAAATGCTGTCTTTTGTAACCCAGAGATCATCCATCATCTTTACACCTTGGAGAAGCATGGGTTTGAGGAGGCCGTTTTGGAGATCAGGACTCTACTAATAATGGCCCCACCCACAGCTCAAACGTATAAAAGGTTTACATTCAAGTTTGCTTGCATCGGTTGGACCGTCATCATTTTGCTGAATAAAGATAAAATGGTGCACAATCAAATTTTACTACTTGAAGACAGACATGCAGCAGTTAAGGATTTTCAGGAAGAAAACATTTCATGGAAGACTCAGCTTCTTTGTGGGTTTTGAATTGTGTGCGACCAAGTGATTGATAAAGAAACATAATCATAAGGCTATTTACCACTATGGTGTTAATTTTGTTTTATTTAACATTTTCCTCCTCTCATACCATGTACTAGTTGTGTAAAAAAAAAATAATAATATAAATAGAGCCACTTTAAAATGGAGTCTGTCAAGCTTAGTTTTTTTAAAAAATAAATATTTATTGACAAATAAAAATAAAAATAAAATGAAGTCTGAGCTGCCATCCCCGAAGAACTGCCTTGTACAGCTTATGCCTCAAGCCTGTGGAATGTTAAAACAGGGCAAAATAACTTTTGGACTGGGCCTAAAGCAACATTGTTTCCTGAATAACTCCTTGCAAAGATAAGACAGCAGAGTATAACTACTGATGACTGCCAGACTGAACATTTAAAACATTCTTTAGAATTAACATCACTGATGTTCATCAATGTGTTAACATCACTGCACCTATAGCTTATTGGCCTGCCTTCACTTTCCCTTTTTCATAAATACTCCTTGCCTTTGCCTCCTAATGGGAACACTATTTGGGTTTCTGCCTGAATCAGTGCTTCCTGAATAGCTATTGTTTTTGGTCTCAACTAAATGCTGTTGCCTCTCATTTTGGCCTTTTATTTTTTAGGTTAAATAAGGTTGACAAAGCGCCTTTTCTTTCAATTAAAGCCTCACTGAAAGTTACCACTTCATCATGTTTTATAACTTGAGATGAATAGAATCATTAAATACACATGAATGAGGGACTGAATATTTACAAAGGCAGCAATTCTTTCTTGAAAGATAGGTATCCATTCACACAGGTCATGGGGATAATAACAGTGTTTTGTTTTGTTTTTTCACTTCTTTAACCCTAGCACTTAACACATGGCCTGGCATACAGTATGTGTGCAACAAACACTGGTGCAATGAATGGGTGTCCATAATCACACTTAGAAGTATATATTTAATGCTTGAAAAAGAAGTATATTGGTGCTTCCTCTATATCTGAAACTATTTACCAAGGCATGTATTACTGTGTCTCATAATTGTGAATTACTAAAACTAATTTCACCTCAGCAAATACCCAAGAAAACAAAATCCAGAAAATGTTACAAGACTGCAAATAAACAAAAATTGGAAATGACTCACTAAAGTGCAATTATCTAGGCACTCTACTACAAAAAAAAATTTACACAAAACCCCATAAATCTGGGCAAGTTAATTAAGTAAATCAGTTCCTTAGGAGAGAGTTAATGGTAACTCAACCTCTTTCAGATGTCTGGTGTGTTTAACTGGGAAAGTATGCCATGTTCGCATACGAAGACATCTGAACAGATACCATCTAGTTTATGTGGAATTTTGTGGAGAACTCCCAGTAGTTGGAACTGAGTTTCACAGAGAACCATTAAAGATCCATCCTTAAGGAGTTTGTAAAGGGGCCTCTCGGACCTAAGTCTCTCTCATCTAGGTCTCAGCTCATTTGTTTATACATCTTTCCTCACCAAATCCCTTTCTGAAGGGCTCAATCTTTACTAACTTAAACTGGATGTAAATAAAGTTGTACAATTTTAAAACCCAAAGGGCCCATAGGTATACAGACTCTCTTCTTTGAAAACCAAGGAAACTGATGTCCAGAGAGGTAGGGTGACAAGCCCCGAATCATCCAGTTACTGACACGTTTGGACTAGAATGCACGTCAGCAGATTCTTGGTTCCAGGATCTTTCACTACATCACTATGGGGGAAAAAAGTTTCAATGATCTCAGAAAGTTTCCGCGACCTAACCTTTCGTTCTCATTCCCTTCACAAAACTGCTTAACTCTATACTTATGCTTGTTATTTTAACTCTCTCAACCCTTCCACTTTACTGTTTCATCTGCTTCCCAGACCTCGAGCTAGAGCATCCATGTTTCAACAGCATCATTCTAAATCCTCACTACCCCAAACAACAACCCCCCACAAAAAAAAACAAAAAACAAATCCTCACTACCTGCTGACCTGATCCCTGAGTTCTCTGTGACATCCCCAGCTTTCCAGGCTTTTGTTGCCCTTTTATATACTTAGAATATTAGAATGTTAGAACTGGAAGGAAAACTACAAAGCGGCTTTTCTCAAGCTGAGTTGTATGAAACAGAAATTTGAGGAGATAATTTTGCACAGAGAACAAAGAGGGAAGGTCCTGTGGTCCTGTGATTAAGTTTGGGAAATGCTGCCTATCAATTCTCTCAGAGATCCACAGGCACATCAGCTTTTTAAAGATGTAATGCGTTCCAGTGGTAAAACAGAAACCTATTTTTTACTGTGCTTAATCTTTAATCTTTTCATACCTATTAAACTCCTTAAAGCTGGTTTGGGAAGGCCTTGCCTCATCCAGCCACCTTGCTTTACAAATCAAAGCTGAACTTGCATTTGAATGACTTATCAAGGTCCTGCTCTATTTTTGTTGTTGTTGTTGTTGTTTTTTAAGCTGAGCCATCCTGCCACCTGTTGGCAGCTCAACAGCAGCTCAGCTTGGGCTGGGCATCGAAATGCTGTTGCTCAGAGTTCAGCTCACACTCTTGAGCGAGCTCTTAACCAACTGAACCACTCGGCCGGCCCTGGTCCTACTCTATTTTGGGGCAAGTGTCAGAGCTCCAATCCAGCTCTGAGTCCCAGGCCAGGGCCCACTTGCTATGTATTGTTTTTCCTCTGCTGGATCCAATTCTTTCTGGTCTTCAGCATACCCAATATCCAACCCTTTGCCCCTGAATGGACTGCAAATGTTCACGTAGTATATGACTGTGGGGGGAGGTGAGAAGAGCGGATGCTGGATCTTACTTATTATTTCAACTTGATCCTACATCCAACCAGGACATAGGACCATGCTGGGTTTCCTCAGTCATACAACTTCTATGCAACACTGAACACCAGGACATGGGCATGCAAAGCCATCCTACAGATCTTTCTCAGGGGTTCCAGGGAACTAGAGGAACAAGCCCAGGGCCGCATGTTCTAAAGTTGATTTGAGGGTGAGACTCTTTAGATGAGGGCCATAGTCTTAAGGGGAAAGGGTTGCATGAACCTGGGCCCATCCCAAAATTGGGCGGTACAGGCATGAGGACCCTTCATCTTCTCCATGTTTCCTTTTCATGTTCTCTGAGTTTCCCCAGATGATTTGAGAGACCCTATATTCCAAGAATTAAAGTCTCCTTTCCATTTTTTTCCTGGGGGAGGGAGAGCTAGGAAGAAATAACACAAAGGAAGAGTTTTTAGAGAGTGGAAAACATGCTTTGCCTAGAGGGAGGTGGGCCAATGTTTGACAAACTTCCTGCTGCCTTTCTGTTTGAGCATTTCCAGAACAATCGTGAGGTGAATGGACAATGATGGTGCGAATTCAAGGATGGATATCAGATAGTTTCACTGATGTGTGTTAGCCCATGCTTGTCTAAACAGCTCCTCGATCCAAGAAAACAGGCCAACTCACACCTCCCAAACATGCTCATTCCTACCAGTTTGCTTTTGTTCACATTTTATATTAATTTCTTCTCCCCTACCACGTTAGTCTTTCCCTAGCATCCCTGAAATGCTATATTCTGACCTTGTCTTCAAGATACAGCTCTGATCTTCACTCTCCCAAGGTCATTCTCGCCGAGTTGTCACCCTTCTCTGAGCTCACAGCTGTTGTGAACTACACTACCCATTTGAAAATTACCCAGGTACTTCAGGCCTCCAGACCTCTCTAGGTTTGTGCTCCTGTATTACTTCAATTACTGTGCAATTATGTCTTGTCCATCCAAATAGCATCTGAACCCCTTAAGCATAGGAATCATTTGTAACACTTGTGCAAAATGAAAGTTTTCAATATTTGTTAATTCGGTAAAACATTAAATTAGGGTTAACCGTAGAACATAGGTTATAAACTCATGTCTTCACGGGGCCAGGGCAACTAATGCAAATGAGTAAAACAGGTGTAATACATTAGGGGGTGGGGAGGCTTGTAGCAAACTGGAGGAATAAGGCCCTGAAAAAGGAGGAAGCTGCTGCTATCCCTAGGTGATTGCATGATGTGCAAATTCTGGCCCCATGTTGTTAGATGATTTGTTTTTTAAAAAAAGAAACAAGAAACCCAGATGTTGATGTAAAAATATCTTGAATTTTAAGTGTTTACAATGGATGTAAAGATGTTTAATATACAGTGTGGGGAAAAAAACAAATAACATATTTGCAGGTCAGTCTCTGGCTCTCAAACTGGTTATTTGAAAGTTAAATTTCAATTTAACATTTTTTTCATATAAACAATATGCATGATTGACAGTATTCTATCCCCAAACCTGGACAATAATAAACAAAACCAAGACATGAAATGAGACATGTTTTTTTAAAAAAGACATATTTGATTTTTTTTTTGGTTTTGTTTTACAATCTAAATTATGGTGATGCATAGAAGTAGTTAATTAGAGAGCACTGACAATGGACATGGAGATTATGGAGAATCGGAATAGGATTTATGGGTCCTCTCAAAGACTGCAAGGGTCAGTGCACTTCTTTCTTTTTTAAAATTCCTTTTCCCTTCAAAACACACAGATTTCCTTTTCCTTGATTTGAGTTTAGTCTTGCCAGAGATATTTATGACAATTGGGGGGGGGGGAATCACAAAAGAAATGGAGAATAAAGATTAATTTTTCTGAGATAATTGACTGTGTTAGAGGTAAAAAATTAAAGAAAAATATGTTAAAGAGAATATAATATGATATATGCTATAAGAATGAAAAAAAAGTTCAAGCGACCTCAATGCTGTCTCCTTTACCTCCCTTTCCCGCCCCCGCCCCCCAAGGATGCCAGGAAGTGGGCTATTTATAACCGGGTGTTATAATAAGAGGTGCCCAATACTGTGCCAGAGGTCACTGGCCCTTCTCCTTGAGGTTGACATAAGTGTTAAACACTTGTTGGTGGTAACCCACAGGTGCTCGGGACATGCAGGACTCTACACCCCATGCAGGATTGGAAGCGGACAGTTCTCACACTAACTGAAAACCAAAGCAAAATCCAGAGCACGTTAGGCCTTGCCAAGAAGTAGGGTATTCACAGGTGTGATCCAATATGGCTAACACTGACTAAAGCAGTTTTTTACGACTGCTTTCCGAGACTTTGGTTCCTTCCTTTGTGTGAATGGGGACACATCCTCTTTCCCTGAGGTTGAATTTGATTTCTGGAAAAGCCAAAGTTCCTCTCCATTAGAGGTGTGTGATACAGCTGAGGATTCTACTTTGTTCATAAACAAAACAAGACTATGAAGCAATGAGCCCGTGTTCACATGCACCTAATGAAACGGCTTGGCATGAAATTTCTAAAAAAAGGTTTGGACATGTTCTGAGTACCCACAATGGCATCATCATTAGATTAAGCTTAGAGGAAGATACTTGGAGGAACAGGTATTCTGCTAACAAGCCCCTATATTTGCCTTCACAGGGTCGTGTAGCACATTGGGAACACAGTGGGATTGAAATAAAAGGCCAGGTGGGAATCCCTTCTTAGCTGTTTACCAGCTGTATAAATTTTGCAATAATACTTAACCTCTCAAGTACTTTCTTAATGAAAGTTTCTTTATGTGTAAGAATATAGAACATGAGAGCAGAAATTGTAGTAAACTCGTTTACTACATTTTCCTTAGAATAGAGCTGATACAAGGTAGATGTGCAATAAATAATCACTGAAGGAACAAATAAAAATTCTAATGTCAACTATTTTTGATGAAATTATAATTAAACAAAGTAGCCATTTAGGCTATTAAATTAACAAGTTTTTAAAAACCAGTTCATGCTGGAAAGAGTGTGGCACACTGGCATTCTGTTGCACTGCTATTAACCACATAAATAGGAGAATAACTTGGAAATAAGAAACAGGACCTGCAAAAATATTTATGCTCTTTGATCTAGCAGTTCTAATTTTTGGGACTCTCTTGAGGAAAAACACTGAAAACAAAAAGTTTATTTTTATTTTTTTATTTTTATTTATTTGTTTTGGTTTTTTTTGAGGGCAGTGTCACTGGCCCTCATATGTGGGACCGAACCGGGGCCGCTGGCTTCCCAAACCAGCGCGTAACCACCGCGCCATTCGGCCAGCCCACAAAAAGTTTATATATACAAATATGTTTACTGTGACATTATTTATAATAGCAAGTAACTAAGTAGCCTAAGGTAATAGGGGAATAGGTACATTAAAAATGGTACATGCTCCATTACAAAGAGAAGGGAATGCTATGCAGTAATAGTGTGGTCCAACCTCCTGATATAGTGATAAGTAAAATAAGTTGTCCATAAAATTATCTGTACTGAATGACAGCATTTGAAAAAAGTAAGACAACATATACACAGGAAGAGAAACTGAAAGGAAACCTAGCAAAAAGGAAATGGTGGCTGTGTTAAGGTGAGATTTACCACTGTGGACCCAGCTCCTAAAAGTACCTGGCACATAGTAAACACTCACATATTTGCTGAGTGATTAAATGGTGAGTGACCCATTTAAGATTTTCTACTTTCTAAATTTTCTATAGCATAATTATATGCCTCTTCTGGTATATCAAAAACAAATTGGCCCTCTAATTTACTACAGGAATTATGTTTCTATGGGAAAAAAAACTTGTAAAGCAGCTGTGACTGCCAGGAATGATAGAATTTAAAGAACACTCCACCTGCTGACATCCACGTACTGCCCAAACACACACTTACCTGCTCGTATTCCCACATACCACTTCCCTGCAAACATCTCTGCCGGCACAGCTTGTCTGTGTTGCCCATGCATGATATACTTTATATACATAAGATACAGAAGGCTGAACTGTAGGGTGTCACCTGCTACTGGAATTTCTCCTGCTTCCTCTCATGGCCAAATTCCAGCTCATCCTTCAGTATCCACCTCAAACATCCCCTCCTCTGAGGTATTCTGTCCTGAAACTCACTCCTTGTGCAGTCACTCCTGCCTCAGTGCTCCCTCTACTTAGTTCAAGCTTCTACTTTTGATACTTGTCATAGTGTTCTTATCAGTTTCTAGATCTATCTCTTTAACTGTTGTTCTCCTAGAACTGCCTAGTACACCATTACTGCTCAATATAATTGTTCAATGAATGACTATGTTGCCGATTATGTTTCCTTCTGTTGTTACTTCTAAATTCCTTCTTCCTGAAAAAGCAGGCAGTTTACTTATCATTTTCTTACTTGCCCTCTTCACGGAGAGGATATAGGAATCCAGGGCAATAGCAAAGCTATTTTGTTGGTTGATATTACCGATAACGTCTCATAAGAGAAACGGGATGTCCAGAGAAAACTTCCTGTCAAGGTATTATCACCACCCTTCTTTACCTTAGAAGCTGCCCAGAGACGTTGGATCACTCACCCTTTAGTCACTCAGCAAATATGTGAGTGTTTACTTTCTGCCAGGTACGTTTAGGAGCTGGGTCCACAATGTTGTGAAGCCCATACAAAGGCTTCCTCCCCGCACAGAGCTTCCAGCCTGGCAGAGAAGACAGAATTACTTAGGGAGACAAAGTACTTAAGAGTAATTAAACAGGCAATAATGAATAGCAGAGTGTGTTCTCTGGAGATAAAGAAAAGGGTGGAGTGAGAAAGGAAAATCGGAGTGAGAAGGGAACCCAGGCTGGGTGGTTAAAAACACGAGTCCAGTTCTTTCACCATAGGCCCAACCCCTTTGACAAACATTCAAGAAGCTTTTGTCTCAAGTGAGGCACCATGGGTGCCAACAACTGCAGTGTTTGTTTCAAACTTTAAACAAGGAACCACTTTCTAGAGCAGAGCGTTAGAGATGCAGCAAGAAAGACTGACTACAGCAGTTTCCGTTTAAGACAAAAGCTACTAACACCAAACAACAGTAGAAAAACTTATTGTTTTCCATCAAATTATATATTTGGCCACCAAAATGTAAACACTATTCTAAGGGTTTGTAACGGAGAGTATTTTTAATAAGTTTAAAGCTTCATTTGCCAAGTAGTACTTATTCTTGAAAAATCATACATTGGTTGTGTGCTTTCATAATCCTCCTATAAGCGTACATCAAGTTACCATCATTAAAACTGAAATATATCTTAGCCACAAAAGGCTGGGACTAGTTCCACTCATGGATCAGTTCTGTAAAGATCTCCTTCAAACTTTTATTTTCTACCTTTCAGAAACAACAAAAGTACTTCCCTGTATGTACCCTGTTCTCCTACCTCAGAATTTTGTACTCGCTGTTTTCACTCCCTGGAATGCCCTTCCTTTCCTGTCTGTCTGATGTGCTTTTTCTCATCCTTTCAGAGTCAGCCCAGCTAGTATTTCCTCTGGGATCCTTTGCCTGTGTTCCCCAGACATACAGAGGCACCCTCTGCTAGGCTCCCACAGCACCCACTGCGGACCACAAAACTGTGGCACCCAACAAATTTTGTAGGAATTGTCTACTTTTGGATTTCCCGAACTAGAATATGAGCACCCCAAGGTCTCTGCAGTGTCTGGCACATGCCGGGTGATCAATAAACGTCTGCTGAAAATACATCAGCATTTTAGAGAATGAGTCATGCATAGTTTTCTTCCATGAACAAATAGAAAGAGCTGTAACAGAGTATAATACTGCACATTTAAGTAGAACTTCAAGGTTTACAAAATGACCCTAAGTGAACCTGGCTCTCCCATTGGCACATAAAACCACAGGCACCAATCTTTATTGCAACAACTTTAAGGATCACAGATGGTACTAGAATTTAAAAATGCCACCCATGGTTGCTTGCCACTCTCCAAAACCTGAAGATGGAAAAAAAAAAAAAAAGAAAAAAAGAAAGGGGGTTGGGGTGGGGCAGTGGAGAAAAGCGGTATAAAGACCTTTAACCACTGACAACACTCAGATGAAAAGTCCAACTTTTTAAGGAGTTAAAATTCTATGATTTGCCCAAAAATGTGCTTTTTATGAAGTCAGGAATTCATGTTAATGTTTTTAAAGTCATTGAAAATCACTTCTAAACAGGTTCCCTCTGTAGACATTACCAATAACAAAGTTTTTTTCTTTTCATGCAAGGTATATCTTCATTTAAGTTACAGAATTATGCCACTTTAACTGGCTATATGAGGAAATAAGGCTGACAAATTATTGGTTTTGTTCAGTAAGAACTTCTGTGGCTGCTAAGACCCAAGTCTGGCACATGGTGTGTCCTGTAAAATACTGGCCCACTGTCCTTGGCAAAAGCATAGCAGTACATTTAATTGGTATGCTGCTGACTACAGAACTACAGGGCATCAATCTATAATTCAATGAGTGTAATATTCATCTGATGTGAACCTCATTTTGAAGCAGACCGGAAAAACTGTTCAGCTTGTAAGAGATTTTAAAATGTGCTTCCATATAGATGAACCAACTAACATAAATTTAAAGTTATTTGGGGAAGGGGAGATACTTCCCTTTTTTATTCCTTTTGTGTTTTGTTTTGTTTTGTTTTTATTTTTTTATTTTCATAATGAAGTTTATTGCCCAGAGGCCCACCCTGAAATAACTGCTGAAGGATGCACTTCAGAAAGAAGTAAATTGAACTCAGTAAAAGGAAATGAGAGGCAATAAGTAATAGTTGAACAAAGACATTTGTAAAATACAGTGGTAAATCTGGTAATGATGGATTAGAAAATACAATTTAAAAAATTGAGTGTTTAAAAAACAAGATGAAATTATATAAATATTTTAAATTATTTAAAATTTTCAGTTACAGTTGGCATTCAATATGATTTTATATTCGTTTCAGGTATACAGCATAGTGGTTAGACATTTATATGTAATTTATGCAGTGATGTCCCTGATTAGTCTAGAACCCACCTGGCACTATACATAGTTATTACCATATTATTGCCTATATTCTCTATGCTCTACTTAACATCCAAGTGATTATTCTGTAACTACCAATTTGTATAAATACCAATTTGTATTTCTTAATCCTTTCATCCCATTTTTTTTAAAATTATTTTTTTAATGTACTAAATAATTACATATGTATATTAACTATTATCTATAGTATACACATAAAACTACTTAGTATGTGAGTAATATCCATCCATAATCTGCATCTCAGGTTTTATCACAAGCTATAAAGTATATTTTGGCTATGTCCTGTGAGAAATGAGAGAGCAATATCAACATTGCTTAAACTGAAACATCAGTTTCGGGGGGCATTCTTGAAATGGTAACAGGTTAGAGGTTGAGATGCTGAAATGTAAAAGCCCCAGTGCCCAGGGAGTACATTTTTTGGCTGATACACTGAAGGACCCACTATGATGCAGAGCCGATGGGCGTCTGTGCCCGCCTTGCCTCAGTCTCTCAGGAGAATTCAGAACAGATGGTGACCCCTTCCTGGGGTGCCCCTCATTGGTGTCTTTGACGCTATGTTTCACAGTATTCCTCTTTCTCCTCTGGCTGTTGTCTCCTTTGTTTGCTTTACTTCTTTTCTGCAACTCTAAAACCATTCTTACTCAACACTGTTTCTTCCTTAGGGGATTTCATGTCTTTATGTGATTTCAATAACCACTGATCTGCCAACATATTTCTCCAAATTTCCTTCTTTTCCTTTATATAATTATTTGTCACATAGTTTTGGCACAGATTGTAGCTCCAGGAAGAGCTGGTGCTGGGTGTGTGTGTGTGTGTGTGTGTGTGTGTGTGTGTGTGTGTTTGTTTTGTGAATTGTTGTAACCCCAGTTCCTGGCACATAATGATTGCTCCATGAACAAATGACAGATGTCATGTGAATTTCTTCTATGATGGTTGCCAATGAACGACACCTGCCTTTAATAACTCAGCAGTCAAATTATCTTTTCCAAAGTTATAGCCCAGATCTCCGAGCCCTAGAGATGGCAATCATTTGAATGATTCCAAAGCCTTTTGTTGAAGGAAAATAACCCTGCTTTGCAAGTACCTGTACTTCTTCATTACCTTCACATGGTGGCAAGATGGCCCACCACTGGGACAGAATTCAAATAAAGCACTCTGTGTGACAAAATGTCATATCACCAATTTTATCTTAGGTACCTAAAGTCTAAAGACCTCTTTTCAGGTGACACATAATATTTGAAAACAAATTGATACCTTGGCAAAGCCCAGTAGAGATCTTTGATATATGGCAGCGATAGTCTGAGAGACATACAATTTCTCCAGCACTAATTCCATAGCCAGACTCTCTGAATTAGTGCTCTGGCTCTAGGTGTATGACTGGGGCAAGTTACTTCATCCCTCTGTGCCTCAATTTCTTCATTTACAACACTAGAATAATAATAGTACTTACCTTACAGGCCTGTTATAAAGATTGAGGTAATATGTATGTAAAATGGTTAAAACAGTAAGAGTTAGTGAGGATGGTGATCATCATCATTCATATACCCGGTTAGAATATCCCATGGACTCCAAAACTTTGACCATGGGAAGGGGTTTTTAGTTCTTGCTATATACCAAGCACTATGCTGAGAATTTTATATACACAATCACATTTAATCTACATAACAAGCCTTGAGAGAGGCACTGTCATTATCCCACTTTTATAGACAAGGAAATTAAAGTTTACAGAGTTTAAGTAACTTGCCCAACAGTCTCCCCACTAGTAAGTAAGTGCTAAAACCAGAATCTAAATCCAGTAACCTAGCCAACAGCAGTCAGGTTAAGAAGATCTACATCTGTATAGAAATCCACAAACCTGAGAGCAGCAGCCAATAGACAAAAATAATGGTGAAAATAAAAGAATAAAAAAATAGCATATTACTAGTGGAGTATACTGTAGACAATTGCCAAAAATCAGATCTAAATTAAATGTATTTCTTATATGCCGGTACTGTTCCAAGTGCTCTACTGATTAACTAATGTGTGATGATGATGGTAAACCATAAAGCTTTATACACATTACTCATACAATCTTTGAATAACTTTACGGACTAAGTACTGTGACCACTTAACTAGATCAGGAAAAAAACTCACAGGTGAAATACTTTTCAAGGTCTCACAGCTACCATAGCTCAGAGCCTGGAGATGAAAACAAATCTCCCTCCTAATCCCGAAATCCATACTCTCAAACACTATGAAAACGGTCCCCCAAATTTGGTAAATATACCATCGGTGTCATACATTCTTTTGTAAAATACAGATGTGTAGTCAATTAAATTTTTTGGGACTCACTATATATTCTCCCTTGAAGATTCAAAATACATGTGTATGGTAGGAATTCTGAAATGTTTTACAGTTAAAAAAAGAAACAGTTAATTCTGTGTAACTCAGCACTTCTCAGCCTTATTTAACTATGGAACCCTTTCCAAGGTGTTATATTAAAATCCTCTAGAACTAAAATTTGTAAATACATAATACACTCCTTTCCAACATGACACTTCTTAATGTGGATCACATAAATAGTACAAAAGATTTCACAGTGGAGGGTGTGGAGTGGGAGGGGGTGGAGGGGACACAGAATAATCGTAACAGGAAGCTGTGGAATATAGTTCAAAGGGCTATGGAGGACAGCAGACTTGGTTCACAGCCAGCCTCACCAGGCAGTCATGTGTCTGTAAACCAGTGACCTAACCTTGCTGAGTTTCCATTTTGTTCAGGGAGGACATTCACTAGTGTTTCACAAGGTGCTTGTATTAATTTTTCAGTAAACGGATCCATTATTATGTAGATATGTGCCAGATATCTTATTCTATTAAAAGCAAATCATCTTCTAAAAGCACAAGAACTGACTTGCCTTGCTAAAAAGTCAAGGCAGCAGGGATTACTGCTGCTCTGGACTTGCTTCTCACCAACAGGGAAGAAATGGAAGTGATTGAAACCTTGGGAAAGAGTGACCATCTTTATCTGATGTATACACTAGGAATGGTGAGATAAACATCTTGCACTTTAGAAACGTAGACTTCAGCAAAGTCAAAGAAAAGGTCATTTGAGTCCCAGGGCAGGGACAATATTATGGGATAGACAGCACAGAAGAGGGTTGGTCAAATAAATTTCTTATGGGGCACTCATCAATGATCTATTCAAGAGGAAAAAGGGACAGTAGAACGATATCAAATGAATGTGGGAATTCGCCAGCAATCTTTTAAGAATACGGCCTGTAATCATAACCAATGTTTAGCTAGAAATGGGCACATAATGCATTACGATTTGAAAAAATATATAATCTGCGAAAATGTTATGAGGAAGTTAGAAACCCAGAAAACAGCAAGGCTTGCAAAGAACAACCCAAAAAGCCATTTTTAGGGAAGTTCAGAGTCAGAAGCACATGGAGCATTAGGTCTGCCCCTTGGGGCAAATGGTGTGACACAGAAGACTGAAAGAAAGTGCAACCATGAATTCCTATTTTCTCTATTGTGAATGGTCTTCAAACCAAAAAAACAAAACAAAAGAAAAAAACAACCAAACCAAAACAACAACAACAAAAATCCACCTAAGACAGAAATTGGGAAATTATGTCTATAATAGGTGAGAAAGATTATGATTTGGCAGGGAGTCTGTCCATAACAACATGAGGAAAGAAACACATAAGGGCCATAAAAGGATAACAAAATGCTACTAGAGTGTGAAGGAAAGAGAAAGTAAGACTGACTGGGGAAAAAGGGGAAGTGTCCAAGACATGGTTTTTAAGTAAGTGTTGAAAGACGTGGGGGATGTTGGCCAAAGTGAGAGAGTGGAGAGCATGTGAGGCAGAAGTGACAACAGGAGGGATGGTGTCAGATACAAGTGAGTAGACTGTTGTGTGAACATTGAAAGCTAGATCCAGCAGAGTGGTGCTACTAGGCTGGAGCAGGCCCTAAGTGCCAGCTATAGAACTTACTATTTTTACTCTGCCACTCTCCTAGGGGACAGGAAGTCAGGGGAAAAGGTAGGGGGTCATTGACGGGAGGGTGAACAGTCAGGTTTGAGCAGAACAAGGGAACACAGGGATCATTCTACAACTTAGACCTGATAATGATGAATGTTTGCAAGTCAAATAAACATAGGCCACACATCTGTCCAGATCTGTTTAGATATAATTTTGGCTTACAAGAGTTGTATTTTCCTGATTATTAGTAGCAGCCCCTATCACTCTCACAAATGTCCTGGTTTGGACTATGAATTACATGGCTACCTAGATACATGAAACGTGGAGGCTATCTATCTGTGTTTAATAGCAACAATAATAAACTCTAGAAAGACGAGCTTCCTAACAGGCCTCACAGATGGTTTACACGTGGGGCACAAGATATTGGTTTAGGTGTTTTACAGAAATAAAAACTTAAGGTCATTTTTATAACTATTCAAAATTTATCAAAGTTGGCATTGTATTGGAGAACCATTGTATAGTTTTCTCTCTAAATCTTGTGAATTCTGTCACTCAAGACGATAAACACTCCCCCCATATTTCCTCCCGTTTCCCCTGGCATACTTTAAACATGTAATCAAGTCTATGGCATGAAAAAAGATTGAGAATCACTAGTGGGAGCTCAAACAAAAGGTCAGGATTCAGTGTACTAGTGACAAAGTTATCACGAGCATTCCCACATGCATGGCTGTGGCTGGGAGGGGCCTGTCAGAGCACCAGGGATAGAAAAGGGCAGATCCATCACAGAGAACTATGTTTAACCTAGCCTAGCAGTGAAAGCACAAAACTAGGAGTCTAGGAACTTTGATTCCAGTTCCCATTTGCCAGTATAACTAATCATGTAATCTTGGGGATGTCATGGACCCTTTCTGAACCTCAGTTTCTAAACTTGACAAATGGAAATAACTAATGCCAGCCAAGTATTTATTGGAAAAATAAAATGAGATGATTTAAGTGAAACGCTTTGTAAATCCTAGGGTTCTATTTAAATGTAAGGTATAATAAAAAAATAGGGTTCTTTCGGGTCTCATTTCTCTTAGGGCTAGCCTCCTCTTTCTCTTATCACTGCTATCCCCCTGGGGTACCTTTGGTAGGATCCCCCAATCCTGCTCTCACTCCATACACATTCATTCCTGCTACTTCCACCACCACCCATTCAGTAGACCCCTCCCAAACCCATATCTGCAGCCCACTTCTCTTTCCTGAGCTCTGGTCTTGTATATGCAAGATATTTATGAACAGCTATCCTTGGACTAGTCCCAGGGAAACTTCCAAACAAGGTCCAAAACTCAAATTATCTTCAGCCTGAGATCTGTTCCTTTTCCTAAATCTGAGTCATCATCAGTATTCACCCAGTTACTCCAGAGCCTTATCCAGTAGTCATCTTTGACTCCTTTTTCTCCTTCCTCCATCAGCAATTCTGGTCAGCTTGTCTCCAAACCAGCCCCACTGTATTAGTCCATGCTCTCTCCTCTCACATGGATTGCTTCCTAAGTGGTCTTTCACCGTCACTTGCTTTCTTAAACTCTAGTCTCTATTGGCCCACAGCGCCCTTCATTATCTGACTGGTGCTTCCTTCCTGCCTCATCTCTCTGATTTTGAGCTTCAGGCTCCATCCAGTCTCAGCCACTTTTAGTTCCTTAACTGTATCATCCTCTCCCACTGAAAAGCCCCTTCTGGCTGGAATGACCTTGTCACCCTCCTTTCTCCTCTCTTTCCCCACCTCCTTTGCTGAGCAGCTCCTACAGAAAGGCATTCTAGGACAATGGTTAAACTCTTGGGATCAGAGTAAGACAGGTGGGAGGTAAATTATGATTCCACCTCTTATAAACCATGTCATCTTGAGCCAGTTACTTTTCTTTGTGTTTCAGTTTCCTCCTTTGTAAGAAAAATAAGGACATAGAATTATAGCATGAAGTAAATGAGTCGCATGCAAAGCACATAGCATAGTATCTGACACAAAGTAGATGCTTACTATATGCTTAGTAGATGTTAGCTGCTTTTGCTGTAAACAGTAACTTTGATGATTCAGGCGATATGTCAACGTGAAAGGGAAACAATCCCTGAAGCACAAGTCTATATTAGATGTCCTTTCTTTAAGGCCTATAAATGCCTCTACCATGACTTCTTCTGTCATCCACGTGGACACTGTAACTGTCAATAGGCTTATCTCCCTTTCACTCGACTGTAAACTTCTCAAGATTAGATATATGTTTTGATTTATTCTTTCATTTTTGTTTCACCAGTTCCTAGCATTGGTGTTCAGTATTTATTGAATGAGTGATGACTTCTAAATGGTAGGATTTTAATTTTATTTTGGAAACACGGAAAGAGAGATTGTTAAAATTTCATAATGTGACACAGATTGGGTAGGGAATATATATCTAGATTTGCCACTTAGAAATTCAATTACATTTCTTAGTTCTTTATAAACATAAAATGAAGGAGAAAAGAAATGATCGACATAGTTTCATTTGGCAGTATAAGTAAATATATAATATATACTCACTATTTTAAAAGAAATATAATTGTGCATTAATAGAACATGTAAGAATGCTTATTGCACTTTCACATCTCACAGAAATGTCTTAGAGCAAGCCCAAGTCACATGTTAGAAACAGAATGTCCTATTAAAACAAAGTAATAATGATGGCATTTCTGTGCTCAGGGTTATATTTGTCGAGTTCCAAGAAAAATGAAAACTATAAATTAGGCATTGTCTAATACACCTGGGAACTGAATCAATCTGACCTTAATATTTGATTGGATCCACCAAGAGGTGCTGTCTATAAAGACCAACTCAGATGGCTCATCCATCAGAACTAATACTGATTAAATACTTCCACTGAAGCTATTCTGAAAGTCTGTCTGCTGCCAAGTAGTTAAAGAAAAATCCCATTGAATCAGCTAAAAATGATGATGGTTGGTGAAATCTTTAATTTACATGAAAAAAATATGTGTCACAGCAAGTCTAGAAGGTGAAAGACAAAACTTATTATGTACTGTGTTTTCAAGGTAAATTTACCTGACATTAGTAAACAATCCAGTTCATGAATGGTTATGAAAAAGGTGGTTAGCAAGTTGGAGTTCCACATGGCGTCCTGCCAAGCTGTTATTTAAACAACACCCACATAGGCCAAAGGCACATCATACACAGAAAATTCAGGCAGTTATCACTTTAGATTTCTACAAGTTTGGGAGCATTTTATAGGATGAAAAAACTTGCTCAACTAGTCCAAAACTACTGTCATCCATAAGAATAAGGGGAGCTTTCAGCAGAAACACCAATTTCAACAACCTCTTTTTTACATTATGTTATCAAATAGGTAGAACATAAGACATAGTAAGTTAGGAGATGACCAAGGTAGGACAAGTCATGCTCTTGCTCTGCACTCCCTTCAGAAACCATTATTACCGTCAGTCACCATCTTTATCACCCCTCTGAACTGTACATAACAGCTCTATATAAACTGGCTTCTCCATTCTAGTAGGCCGTAGTTTCTTTTCAGTCCTTTTAGCATCTCTCCAAAACTTTATACTGTCAGCTTTCAATCTGCATTACATGACAGCATGAAGCATGCTGCTGTGATAGCTGCATCAGGGGATCCAGGTTCTTTTTTCTAAAAATCTGATTTTCTTCATAGAACAATTATTAAAAGATTAATTATATTGATATACATATGCATGTCAATTCTACTTTAAAAGTAGGGAACCTACTACAAAAACTTACTACAAAAAAGTTTTAAAATAATTTCTTATTACTACATGTTCATTGTAGAAAAACTAGAATATACAGATCTGGAAATTGAAGATATAACCTTATGCCCTGACTTTTATTTTAAATTACCTGCTTCTGAGATATATATATATATATATATATATATATATATATATATATATATATTTGTATATATATATATATATCTTCAAAACATATATATATATATATATATAAAACTACATATATGTAGCTATATATATACATGCATATATATATGTTTTGAAAGATATTTTAAATGGAATACTGGGCATATATGTTGTTTGGTAGCATTTTCCTGCTTAATGTACAATAAAAATCTTTTGTAGGTCATTAATCGTTATTTTACAAGCTAAATTTTTATTGCATAGTATTGCAAAATATGGGTTTACCATAATTTACTTAATCTCTTACTGTCCTTAAGTTTTCATTCTTTTAAATAATGCTACAAAAAAAAGATAAGATTTTTAAAAGGTTGCTGAATGGTCCCCCATATTTCTAGTTGAACAAGATTTTTGATCCTGTAATGTTTCCATCTTTATAGCTACAGCTTTGCCTATATCCATGATTACTTAAAATAAATTCCTCCAGAAAGATTGCTGGGTCAAAGAAAAAACGTGTGTCTCTGGCCTCCAATGGATATTGCAAACTCAGCAGTGTACACTTCGCAGTATCTTCACCTGTACTGGGATTACCATTTTTAAAAATCTTCGCAAGCATAGCAATTTGAAATCAGTCTTAGAACTTCCTCAAACTCCATCCTTTTGTCCTTCTAGTTTCCTGCTGCCCAATCTTCATCTATACCTCTCTTTCCACTGACCTTCCCAGACCTTTTGTTTGTGCTTTTCCACTGCTCAAACCTTATGATGGCTCTGTTATAACACTGAAATTTGCTTCGCTAGTATTTTATCCCCTTAGACTCTTAAAGCCACAGTATTAACCAACTAATCTGATAAACTAACCCATGCTAATATGAAGGGCTCATTCCCAGCAATGTGTGCAATATAACTTGAACAGCTGAAGGAAAATACATTATTTACATCTGCACTGCATTTTATTTATCTTAAAGAGCAGTGGTTCTTAAATTTTGCTGCACATTGAAATCACTTGGGAAGCTTTTAAAAACACTGATGCCTGGGACTTAGCTCCCAGGGATTCTGAATAAATTTGGTACAAGGCATGACTTGGGCTACAGGATTTTTTTAAAGCTCCCTAGATACCTCTAAAGTAGCCCATGTGTTTCAGATGACTTAGAGAATGATCCCAAGTAGCTTCTTCTGAAGTCATACTGGAGGACCCCAAGGAAGAAAAGTACAACGAGCATAGGTCATCTGCACAAGATAAAGGACATAAGAGGGATGAGAGGGGAGAAGCATTTGCCAATGACAATGGAATAAAAGTAGTGTTCATATTTCTTGATGCTAGGAAGGAGCCTGCTGTTAGGAAGTAGGCCAGGCTTCACCTCTGAAGTAGTTTCAGTTGCTTTTGTAACTGAGCCAATCAACTCGAACTAAAATGATTTGCAGAATAAACTTTATGCTATGCAACTTAATAGTAGCTCTCCAGGTTTCAATAAGACAAATTGCTTCCAGTGTACATGTGTTTTATCCTTTCAACAAAGTTGGGCACTCTCACAGTTTGGGGAGTACCCACAATCCATAGCTGACCTTTGGGACAACTCTTAGAGGAATGACTACAATAAGGTGCAGGCATTTTAATACATTACTAAACCTCACAGCAACCTTACAAGGTTAGCTGCATTTTATAAAGAAAACTGAGGATCAGGGTAGGTTAGTAAACTGCCTGGCCTCACAGCCAGTCAGTTGCCTGGCTGGCATGGGATTCAGCAAGGCATGACTCTAGTAGTCACGCTTTTACCCACTGATAGTGTCAGATCACATGGTCTTTTCCTCAGAACAATTTGAAGTGACACTGGTAAATTGCTTTACCAGGTAGAATATGCTTCCATGTGGACTGAATAATCTTACTGATATTTCACAGTTTCGAAGACAAGTGATGAGAGCCACTTCTGAGCAAACCCACTCCTCAGCTACAGGGGTAATGAGGATCTTTTGTTAGCTCATCTATCTCCGTGACCTGGCCGTTACACATGTCAGCATTCCCAAACACTTTTACATTCTGTAAAAGACTGTAGCATCCAAAGGCCCTGGCTTTCATGGGTTGGCAGCCTAGTTGGGGAAGAAAGGTGTTTCTTCAAACCTGGATTTTCTCAGATTACTTCTGATGTGAAAGACTTCCTTGGTGACCTGAAAACTAAAAATAATCTCTGCAGCCAACATAGCAGTTTATTCTTTTCCCCTGTTTTTCTTATTTTTCCTATTAGTCACTATTTTTCTTATCTACTACCTATGTATTTACTAAAGGCCATTTAACCCACTTCAGGTAAATACCCTTGTACCCCATAGTCCTTGAAGGATGTTATTCCCAAA
Source organism: Aselliscus stoliczkanus (assembly GCA_033961575.1). Lineage (NCBI taxonomy): Eukaryota > Metazoa > Chordata > Mammalia > Chiroptera > Hipposideridae > Aselliscus > Aselliscus stoliczkanus. The sequence goes on from CM066729.1 coordinate 40,205,167, forward strand.
TTACATAATTTCTGGAGGAAAAGAGGAAATGCAGGGCTTCCTACATGAAGACCGCCTTTCTTGGAATCAATGCTAGAGAAAAAGGGATGGTCATTCTCTCACTATGTCAACATTATAGTGAGCAGCGGGGAAGGAAGATCTATAGCTTCATAGACTGTTCCTAGCAGACAACAGAGAACTTGCAGGTGGAGAAGGTGGTTGAATTCAAGAGAAGCAAATCCCTACTAGGAATGTGCTCAAAAATCCTGGTTAAGGGGCCTTTTGATAGGGCAAAGCTTCAGAGACTATGTGACCTGACACAATTAGAATGGACAGAGAAAAGGAACATCAATCCTCTAGGAAAATCATTTCTTTCCCTTTCTTTCTCCAGCCACTCCTGAAAAGAAAGGAGTTTACAAAAACAACCTGGGATTAAAGCCAAAGTGTGGTGGAAGAGAGGAGACTTGGTTTTGGAGGAGGGTTAGGAGTTCAGATAGAACAAGTTACTCAGAAATACTGTTCAGTCATAGACAGGGCTCAGCCTTGGCTGCAGATAGTAGTTTAGATGTTACGTTCTTTGGCACTAAAAAAAATTCCTCTTACCATCAAATAAACCAAATAGTTATATTTTCCTGTCTGTGTGTTGGGGGGTGGCGGGAGAAATACACACCCCTGATACAGTAGAGACCAATGTTACCCTGCCAGGGTAAGCCTGGGTATCCTGGTTCAGGCAAAGGTTATAGCCTCCATCAAGGACTAAAAATAAACGCTGCGGGACAGGCAGGATGCAAATGCAGCCTGCTAAGACGGGTGGCCCGAGGCTGCCGCCTGCACCACCTGTCCTCCAGTCAGCCAGGCCTCCTGGCCTTCCTTCTTGGACTAAGCTGACAAATGCCACGTATGAAATGGGAGATCTGAGCGGTTCCTCAAGTGCTCAGCGGAGCCCTGACTGCTGCCCCCCGGGAATGGAGAGCTCCACAGGCAGAGGATGTTTGGAGATCACCCGCGCCCGCTTGGGCTTTTAAGGTGGCTGCACTGTCCGAAATGACAGCCTCTTTTCCCCAGACCTGTCCTAAAAAAAAACACAACAACATTGAACTCGCCCTCTGCTGGCCCCTCTCGGAGAACGAAGGTGGGGGAGGAGCGCCTTGTAAAATGCGGAAAGATTGTTTTTTTCTTGACGTTGCAAACCAAGGAAGAGGGGGATATGTAGGACAGATGAAGGGTTAAACAGTTGTGAAATTCTATGCAAGAACTTCACCGTCTCCATCGCCAGCGCGGACGAGAAGACACAGACCTAGCCCGCTGCTGCTAGCAAGGCAGAGAATGCGACACACTGACAATGCCAAGCAGAACCACCTTCAAAAGCAATCGCCTCATTTGCGTTGAAAAAATATGCATTCTCGTAGGACACACAGTCTGGAAATTTGGGTTTCCCCCTTTCAAATACTGCCTAAGAGGAGGGAGAGAGAATCAGCGCTGGGCTGCGTCTCACCACTTGCTGTGCGCCCCGGAAAGTCGCGTCCAGTAGCATCAGCTTCCAGGGTTCCGACACGGAGCTGGGCAGCGGGATGTAGATGTAATAAGCGGCCAGCGCCACCAGGGCGGTAAGCACCACACAGGAGGACCTCATCCTCCCCCCAGTCGGCTAGCCCGTGGGTTGACCAGGACCAAGGAACGCTGACACCCCAAGACCTCCGGCAAGTTTCTGCAAAGGCCAGCTGCTCATTCACTGGTTTCTTATATGCCCAGGAGCCAATCAGAGGCAGCGTCGGGAGGAAGTCGGAGCGTCGACTACCCCCTCTTTGGTGTCCTTGCGAAGTGTTGCAGACAGTCGGGGTTTGAGAAATCTGAGGCTGCGCTAGGCGCAGCACAGCGGACCCTGGAGGACACAGGCCTGTATTGCACGCCTGTGACCAAGGGCTCGCTCCTGAAAGCTCTCAAATGGAAACCAGAAGTAGTTTCAGGGCATGAATCTGTCTGTCCGAAACCCTGGGCCATGCAGACTTAAAATGGAGAGATACCGAGAAGATCATAAAAATCTACTGTATTCTAGAACCAGACTGGCAGTGGAATGAAATTCTAGCTGAAATGTGGTGGAGCATAATTACAAATTTTTTTTTTTTTTTTAAGATTTTATAGGGGAATTGCGGAAGGGAAACAGCATTGGGGAATTGGGAAAGAGGAACAGACAAGTTGCTGTTCTTTTGTTCTTCAATCTAGTTGTGGAGGACATCGCTTCACTGGCCCAAGTTGGTATCGTCATTGTGCTCTTCCTGGGTGAGGCATATTGGTCCAGGGCCACTGGATGGCCACTCAGGGCAGCTCTTGACAGCTCTTGGCAGCTCACGCTGGTTGCCAGCCACTCACGGTAGCTTATGGCAGCCCACTGCAGCAGGGGCTGCAGCCTAGGCAGTCTCAGGGACTCAAGGCAGCCCAGCTCCAGGTCGAGCTGTTGTTCACCATCTTAGCTGTGGAGGGCAGCTGGCCTCTTGTGGGATTGGAACCAGGGCCCCGCTGCTCAGAGCTGGCGTTCCAAGCCAACTCTTAACCAACACGCCACTCAGCCGGCCCTCTTCCTTCCTTCCTTCCTTCCTTCCTTCCTTCCTTCCTTCCTTCCTTCCTTCTGTCTTTCTTTCTTTCTTTCTTTCGTACTTTTTTTTTTTTTTTTTTTTTTAGCTGAGCCATCCTGCCACCTGTTGGCAGCTCAACGGCAACTCAGCTCGGGCTGGCCTCGAACAGCTGTTGCTCAGAGCTCAGCTCGCACTCTTGAGCGAGCTCTTAACCAACTGAGCCACTCGGCCGGCCCCTTTCTTACTTTCTTACTGAAAACATTTTATTGGCATTTTGGATAGAAACGGGAATTTATTTGCCATGAAGGATGATGCCCATCATACTTCTGCAGGAACCAGTGCACGGCCTTTTTTTGCTGATTCTGTGTTTTGCCCCAATGCAGCTTGTCCTGCGTTTCTTTTCTGCAATGCTGATACCTGACACCACATAGAAGTCCAGGCCGTAGAGACCAATGCTTAGGTTGTATTTGACCCCCAGATCGATGGATTCCTGGATTCCCAAACCAAAGTTTCCAGTGTCTGAGAAGATATTGTTTTATAACTCATACTCTCACCCTTCAGACCCTTCTCCAAGATTTCTTCTGCCTTGGCCCCAAGACTGAGCAAAGGACAGCAATCTTTTCATTTCTCAGGATGCCAAAGGATCCACCGATGTATCACGTTTTGAGAACACAGAGGCCTGGCCTGGGAACTGCTCCAGGACCTTGGCCTGCTCTCCCCCACAGCAGATGTTGAGGCAGAGCTTGCAGATGCAAAGCTCCCACTTGGGGCTCTCTTTTTCACCTTGATCCTGCATGGTGTTGAGAAACAGGAAGATCCATGATTACAAAGTCTTATAGTTCAAGCAATGACAAGTAGTACATCGAACACCGAAGTCTTGGTTTCCAAATCTCAGTCTCCAATAAAGGGAAGCATGATGCTGCCACAGCTCCTGGGGGGAGGGGGGCTGATTCCAGGGTAGGGGCAGGTAAAGTACAGGATAAGCTGGTTGTGACAGAAGATAGGGACGTGCTCAGAAATGATGGGGACTGGTCAAAGAACACACGTGACAGCTTCAAGGATCTCCCAATGGCTAAATCTGGGATAATTTTAGAATCAAAATGAATAATAGTAATAGATTATAAACCATTGAATGAAATAAAAACCCATGAGTTTATACTATTACAAATGAATAAATAAATGGGGACATGCCACCTGAAAAAAATGCTTTCAGAAGGTCAATGGGAGCAGAAAAAGGACTTGAATCTAGACTTCCTGTTAAAGATTGAGGTGGAGAGAGGGTGTGAATACAGAAGGGGAAAGAGAACTTCACTAGCAGGACTACAACCTTAGATGTAAAAGGAAAACATTTGAAAGAACTGTTTTAAGGAGGTGGTGAGAGAGCAATTCCAGGCTTATTGATCAAGGCCTTAAAAAACCCAGTACATATAATTTTGTACCTTAAAATATTAATCTAAATTTAATCTGATCCAAAGAAGTAAAGTAATCATAAATTGGGGACTGAAAACAAGATTATTAGGAGAAAGTTGGTTTCCTGTTTAAAGTTAAAGGAAAACATTTATACGAAGGGCACACTTCAGTGGTGTTTCAAGCATCCAGATTTGAGATAATCATTTTACATCTTTGTGTGTGTAGTTACTAATTGATTATATACCTGTAAACAAATAGAGATGCATAAGTTTGTGGGTGAATGTATGTGCATAAAGTTAGACGCTAATCTTTCTGAGTGATTAGAAATAATCCCAGAGATATAAACGAAACTGACTGCTGGATTGGTTAAGCTAACTTGCTTTCAAGTGATCTGTAACATAATTCACAGTTTTGCTCTGCTTCTAAGTGATTAGGACTATGAATAAAATAGGACAGGGTGGTGTGACACCCTGTGGCCGGTTGCTGCCTTAAATCGAGTGATGAAAGGGACTTCTTTGAGGAGATGCCATTTGAACTGAGATCTGAATGATTAAGGAGACAACCATGCAGGAATCTGGAGGTCAAAGCGACAAGTGTAGAGGCCCTAAGGTGCTAAAGAGGCCAAGGAACAGAAAGGGCGCTAGTGAGGCAGGAGCAGTGTGCAGGCAGTCAGGTGGCATGTGTGTGGGACAGCGATCATTTAGGACAGTGTGGGCCACAATAAGGAGCTTGGGCATCCTGGTGCAATGGGGAGCAACTGGAGCTTTTACCGCTGGCAGTAACAGGATCTGATCTGTATTTAAAAAGAAGCACTCCAGCTGCTGTATAGAGAACAGGAGGCCAGTCAGGAGGCTTCTGCCCTAATTCAGATGAGAGAGGATGGTGGCCTGGAGTGGCAGTATAACAGAAATGGAGAGAATGTGACAGATTGAGGATCTATTTTTAGAGACAGGGAAGATAGGACATACTCATAATAGATTGTACAGGGTGATAAAAAGAGAAGAGTCAATAAAATACTTTGCTTCTAAGGAAATAAGGTGTAATTTGAGTCAAGCAATTAACATTTATAAATTACATAGAGTTAACTTAGTTTTTATTAAAATCTCCCAATTATATGACCTAGCAATATCAATGCTTAACAAAAATCTTTATTTCTTGAAATAATTTACCCAAAATGTCATATACTACACCATATGAATTAGGCTTCTCATCCAAAGACAAGCAGAAATTTAGTTCAACAAACACTTACTGAGTCCTGCTATCTGCAAGGCACTGTCGTAGCCACTGTCATGATGAAAATGGTCCCTTCCTCACAAAAAGTATCCACAGTTAGAAAGAAAATCAGATAAACAGATTATTCCAAATGCATACAAAATCCAGAGACATAGTGCAGAGGAAGTCATGATTAGTTCTGTTCTGGAAGAGTGGGGAATAAAGAGACCCACAAAAAAGGTGATGGCTGAGCAGATTTTTCTCAGCCAGGTGGACAATAGGTAAGAGCATCCCAATTAGAGAGAAGGACATACACAAAGTCCTGAAATGTGGTGTGAGCATGAAACCACAGCAGTTTGATATTTCTGGAACATCAAATGCAGGGGGGTAGAGAGTGCTGAGAGTTTAACCTGAAGAGTTAGGCAGAGGTTACATGATACACGGCCTTGTATGTTATGCCAAACATGTTTGAACATTATCCCATAGGCAATGGGGAGGCACTGAAAGGTTTGCATTAATCTAGTGGCAATGTAGGTGGTATGTTGGTGAGTGGAGAGCAGGGGAAGCTGTTGGGAGACCGTTGGTTCCAAGATGTCCAAGAAAGAGATGATATTAGTTTGGGCATGTATCAAGTGATGATACTGGGGTTGAAGATACCTCAGAGGTAGAATTAAAAGGATTTGAAGAAGGAGGGAAAGGAAGTAGTCAAAATGAATTCCCAGGTTTCTTGATGAAGCAATCGGATGAAGAATGATGGAAGAGTAGAAGGTATGAGGGAAAATGACAAATTCAGTCTGGAGTATTTAGATGAAATGCCCATAGAATATCCAAGTAGAGGTACTGAGTGGGTTCCTAGGCATACAAGTCAGGAGTTCATAGGAGAAGTCCAAACTGGAGATGCAAATGTGGGAATATGCATCCTGTAACTGAAGCCATGATGGTGGATGAGAGAGAAGCTGAGAGTGTGGGGAGCTGGGAAAAGAAAAGCAGGTCTGAGGGCCTTGGGGTTTATTGGAGTAATAGGAGCACACATTGACCAGAGGCTGAGAAGTAGCCAGGAATGGGTATGGTCTGATTTAGAGAAGCAGATTAGTGATGAATAAGTGAAAATGAAAGAAATCATTTAGTAGTTAAATTGGAATCTCCTAACTGGATTCTTGAAAGGATAGAAAGGATATGGAGTCAATAATGACTTCTAAGTTTCTTATTTGGGTGATGGCATCAACTGACATAGAAATAGTGGATGTAAAGCAGGTTTAGTGGTAAGATGGTGAGTTTAGTCCTGGGATATACCCAGAATTATGCTCTGCAACATTCTTAGCATTGTGGTCTAAATGCAGTGTTAAACTTTTGATTAAAGTCTAAGTCACTACATGATATGTTGAAGAACATTAGTTTGAGAATTACTGTGTTTATAATGTGCGAGCTTAATTTGCACAATAGCCTCTACTGATCATGGTTTGAAGCTCATCTTTGATCTTGCCAATTGTAATAGCATTATACCTACTTAAGACAGAAAGTCTTGGCTGGTGTTCAAAAAAGAAAAGGAATTTTTTCTTTATCTTGCAACCATTGTATTATGTCATCATTCAAAAGATCTATGAGTTCATAAATAAGTTCAGCGTGGACCAGCCTATGGCAGCTCCAGGGAAATGGATGTCACTTCCTGACTAGAAGCATCGTATTGCCTCCTCTTCCCATCATGAGCACACAGCTCAGAGACCATGCCAATGCCTCTTTCATATCTGCTTTTTTCATTTAATTTGTACAGTTCTGTGCGATTGGTAGAATGAGAATTATTTTCTGCACAGCCTTATAGATGAGAAAATTAAGGCCCAAATAAGTGAAGTGATTTGCTTCACATCATGGAGTAAGCAGCATCACAACTTGAGCCCAGTGTTCTAATGACAAATCCTGTTTTCCTAAAAACACCATCATCCCCTAAATCCCCTCTTGAAGAGATGATGAGGAAGGAGGAAGAAAATTAGTCATCTAAATGATAAAAAAAACAAAACTGTAATTTTATTTGTATTTTCCTTATCAAAGAGCATGTTTTTTTTTTTTCTTTAAGCTTACTCTTGTTAGGACAGAATGAGTAACTTCTCTATTCTTCTTTCATAAATCAAAAATGGTACTTTTAAGAGCCCTCATTCTTTTAGATTTCAAACCAGAAACACAGTTATAACATTTAGTGGTGGAATTTTTAGACATCATGCATTGTGTGAAAGAAAGGGATGAGGGTTGAGAAATACTCTGGTTGCCCAGAAATCATATCTACCCTAACTAAAACTAAAGTCAGGATCTTTATGAGAAATGTCTCTCTTGTAAATGCTAAGGTTACATATCATAACAACCTTAAGAGATAATAATATAATGTATTTTGGTTTTTTAGAGTGCATTTACTCTTTGTGTATAAAAAACATGAAACAATTTTCTAATGATGTTAATTATTATGGATATACTACCATCATTCTGAAGTGACTCTTGCTTGGTCTCATTCATATACTCATTCTTTCATTTATTTAAACATTGACTGAGCTTATATTACTATGCTAGATTCTGGGATATAAAGGCAAAACAAAAGAAGAGCTTACACTGTGCTGTGGGAGGTATAATCTAGTGATAAAAAGTACCATTCCTTCAGTAACATTCATAATATATAAGGTTAATTCTCCCATGTCTTTATTTCAGTTTTTAGACAAAGGATTGTCTAAAAGAATAGCTATTTACTAAAACAAAAGTATACCAAGTATACATGCATATTATACATGTGTTCATTTAGATGCTGGTAACAAAAGGGATTTGTAAACACTTAAAATATTCCATTGTTATTCACCACAGCTTTATTTTATTAGCACGATGATTTTTAAAAATTCTTTGAAGATTAGAAATACTGACTTTGGAAAAATATTAAATTTGGCCCATGCTCTAACTATGTTAAAAAGTCCTAGTTACATATAGAAGGTATGATGATAAAGCAATAATATTTACTTCACAAGCCACCTTTGGGTATTCAGCAATAACAAATAAAACCCTCAAATGTTTCAAAGCCTAATGCACTAAAAACATGAGCTTGTAATTCAGTTAAACCCAACAGAACTGTATTGAATGCATAACATGTAGCATGCACTATCCTGGGGACTGTTGGAGGGGGATGGTAGTAGGCAGGGGCAGTGAGTTTCCTGCCTTTAAAGAAGGGACAGACTGTACAGCTCAGAATAATACACCATGGGAAGCAAAACACAAGAGTAATATGCTGTGAGACATGCCACTGCGCAGCATGCTTCGAGTCAAGCACTACAGGAGCACAGAGATGGGAACAGTCAGTTCATCCAGTTAGAGATTAAGTGGAAGACAGCTCACTGAAGAGCTGATATTTGCTTTGAACCTTAAGAAGCAGAAAGGATTTCACCAGGCACGGCACAGCAGTGGGGAAGAAAAAAATTTGCCACCACGAAAACCACAGTGCTATCAGGTTGCTTAAAAAATTCTTTACTACAACAGTATGTCTCCTGGTAGATTACTACCTAATTACTCAAAATAAGATTATGTTTCTAAACGCCGCTAGAGATTTGACAACTTGCTTTCAGGTTTAATCATTCGAACAGAAAAACTCTTCTCTCTCTTGAGACTTACCACATTTCTGTTGATTCAGTTTAACCTTGTTAGTACAAATGTTCAATTTTGAATGGTCTTAGAGACTAAAACAATAATTACCACTCTCTTTGTTTTTTTTCTTTTTAAATTTTTTATTATTACTATTTTTTTAATTAGTTGCAAATAGTGTACAACACAGTGCACTAGTTACACTTTTTAACCCTCAAAGTGACAACCCCCTTCCCCCAATCAGCTGCACTCCCCCTCCCATATCATGCATATCTATTACAACTCCCTTGACTCCACTCCCACACTGTACTCCACATCCCGTGACTACATATATATTCAATTACAATTGACATCCATTCTCTTTCTAAATGCAACTCTTCACAAACTTGAGCAAGGTAACCTGGGCACTGGAAAGCGATCCCTGGTCCAAAGAGTGCATATATGCTTTTCTTAGGGTACAATACTTTACCCCACTTAGACCCTTGAGCTCCAGTGAGCAACTCAGGGCAAATACAAATAAATCTATTTAATAAATAGAAATAGATATATTCATTTAATATAAATAATATACTTATAAATATATTTATTCAATAAATAAGTATATTTAGAGAAATCCTAGATTCAGAAAGAAAACAAGGGGAAAAGGGAAAAAAGGTAGGAGATAAAAAGAGAGTTTGGAAGGAAAGAATAAAAAGGGAAATTTTAAACTATTTTAACTGCCCAGAAATATTTTCATATTGTTTAAAAGGTGAATCATGTGACTCTTCAGATGATTTATGGTGAATATATTTGGGAGCATGTGAATGGAACATTATTTCAAAGAAAACTTGCCTGAGTACTACAGTGGGCATTTGGTGTATCTGTGTCCTTCTGAAATACTTTTAAAAGGTTTTATTAAAATATAGCTAACATACAATATTATTTAGTTTCAGGGTACACCAAAGCTATTCAACATTTATATACTTAAAGAAGTGATCACCATGATAAGCCCAGCAACCATCTGACACTATACCACACTCTCATAATATTATTGACTATGTTTCCCATGCTGTACATTACATCCCCATGACATGTATTTTATACCTGGAAATTTGGACTTCTTATTCCCCTTCACCTTTTTGCCCTTTTTAAAATTTTTCAATTACAGCTGACATCCAATATTTTAGTAATTTCAGGTATACAGTATAGTGGTTAGACATTTACATAAATCAAGTAGCTATCTCCCTGATTAGTACCCACTTGCACTATACATAGTTATTACCATATCTTTGACTATATTCCCTGTGTTTATTTTACATCCCCATGACTAACTGGCAACTACCAATTTGTACTTTTTAATACCTTCACCTTTTTTATCCTGCTCTCCAAGCCCCTCCCATCTATCACCCCAGTAGATCTAGTACCCATCAGACACCAGACATAGGTATTACAATTCTATTGACTATATTCCTTATTCCTATATACAACCAATTTGTACTTCTTAATCCCTTCAACCTTTTCACTCACCTTCCAACCTTCTCCCATCTGGCCACCATCAAAGTGTTCTTTGTATCTATCTATGCATTTGTTCGTTTATTTTGTATATATATATATATATATATATATATATATATATATTCCACATATAAGCAAAATCACATTGCGTCTGTCTTTCTCTGTCTGACATACTCCACAAAACCCTCAGGTCCATCCATGCCACTGCAGGTGGCAAGAACCCATTCTCTCCATGGCGAAGCAATATTTCATTGTGTATATCTACCTTCTCCTCTTTATCCATCCATCCATCTAGATATCCAGGCTGCCTCCACACCTTGTCCATCATAAACAATGCTGCAATGAACATGTGAATGCACACATCCCCTCAAAGTAGCATTTTGGGTGTCTTTGGATAAATATTCAGAAGTGGGATTACTGGATCCTTCTTTGTTTCTTGTTATAGCCTTTATTTTAAAGTCTATTTTGTCTGGGGTAAGTAAGGCTACCTTAGCTTTTTGTTGTTGTTGTTTGTTTCCATTTTCATGAAATATCTTTTCCCCATCATTTTACTTTTAATCTGTGTGTGTCTTTCAATCTGAAGTGAGTCTCTTGTAGGCAACATATGTAAGGGTCTTGTTTTCTAATCCATTCAGCCACCCTGTTTTGATATAACCCATTTTTACATTTAAAGTAATTATTGATAGATATGTAGTTACTACCATTTTATTATTCATATATTTTCTTTCTTTTTTCTTTTTTATTAAAGAAGTCCCTTTAAGATTTCTTGTAATTCTGGTTTCATGTTGGTGAACTCTAGCTTTTTCTTATATGGGAAGTTCTTTATCTGTCCTTGATTTCAAAATGATAGCTTTGCTGTGTAGAGTAATCTTGACTATAGTTTCCTGCTTTTGAATATTTCATACCAATCCCTCTGGCCTGCAAAGTTTCTGTTGAGAAATCAGCTGACACTGTCGTTTCCTCCTGAAATCAATTGAATACTCTTTCTACATGTTGCTAATTTCCCACATTGTTTTTATTCTTTTAAATAATACTACAAAAAAAATGAAAGATAAGATTTTAAAAAGGTTGCTGAATGGTCCCCCATATTTCTAGTTGAATGAGATTTTTGATCTTGTAAAATGTTCCCATCTTTATAGCTACAGCTTTGCCTATATCCATTTCCCACATTGTGAATCCCAGGTCTGCAAGCTGGAAGCTACTAACATCACCTTCTCAGTCCCTCATGCATCTCAGACATGCAGCATGTGCCCTAGATTCTGTCATTAGCTTCACTCACAGAAGCCTTTGACTCAAAATAGCATCATGGGGGAGAAGGCATTGTGCAAAGTCTGGTGGAGAGTCCTGGAGCACTTCCCATATCAGAGATGAGGGTTGGAGTCAGTCTGTGTGCTCTTTGTCTCCAGAGGCACTGTGGATGGTCTCATGGTGGCTTTGGGTATTGCTCCAAGTCACATTAGCTTCTGAGAATGGTTCTTTTCTGTTAAACCTAGCTAGAGTTGGTTCTGTTGTTTGTAACTGAAAGCCCTGGTAGAACTATGTAGAGAATGAATTCACAATTATAATGATCTGTAATGTTTTGTAAACCCACCTCATTAATATTTGTGAATGCCTGAATGCAGAGAAGCTCGCTAGTGGTGGCACATACATTGGATACATAGGAATTACAGTTTAGTTGCATTTGTTCTTCCTCTCTCTTTCTATCCATCTTCAGGTCCATACCACTGCATTTCCAAAATTAAGTTGATGAACGCATAAAATAAAAATATACACTAAACCTGATACACATTTTTGCCCACATTTTCCAAGAAGACAGAATAAACGTGATGCTGAAGCATCTCTAGGAACTTACAGAATTGCGGAATAGAGTTGGGAAGGCAGCCAGGGGCATGAGAAAGAGCTTTGGCAATTAGGTCTAGTTCAGTTATGGACCAACCATGTGGTGTTGGGCCTCTTTGACCCAGTTTCCTCCTCTGTAAATAGGGTTGTGCTAATAAGAATAGCTATTGTTTTTTGAGCACATGCTTTACCAGTCACTACTTTTGAAAGACAGATAAGTAGTATTACTGTTGAAAGACAGATAAGTAACATTACTACTTCAGACTAAGAGAGGAGCTCTGAGAGGTGACGTAACTTGCCCAAAGTCACCCAGTTAGGCAATGGCGGAAATGGACTACAGATTCAGACGTTACCAAATCTTTACTCCTCAAACTTTATTGGGTGATCTTTTGTATTTCTTTCAGCTATAGCCCTCTAAATAAATTTGTATCTTTTTGTAAATTTAGGTAAGAACTTCAAGGAAGATGTAAGCGCTCACAAGCAACACTGCATTTTGATTGTTAAGCAGCCTAAGGTAGTGCTAGGTTTCTTGGTTAGCTTAATATCCTGTTAATTCCTGTTGAAACTGACCCAGACAGAGAAAGAGCCATGAGGCTTGGCGGCCATGGACAGAATCCATGATGAGTGTGATGACTGTGTGTTTGGAGTGGCACATTGATGAGGTGGAGACCTCTGGGGCAGGGTCTGCACCAGCAGCAAGGGACCAGTAAGCACAGTGGTGTCAGTAGCAGCTTTGGAATAGAATTGAAATCCTTGGTAGTTATAGAACAGCAAGAATAGGACTAAAAACTGCAGAGGTCTCAGCATATCAACATCCATGTCGTCTTCACCATCATCATCGTCACAAACACCTATTGAGTGTTTGTATGTATCAGGTAGTGTACTAAGTATTTCATATACATTATTTCATCTTTTTTGTTAATGGATTTCCACTTTTACTATGCATAAATGTATTTATTTATAAAAGTAGTCTCATACAATATAAAATTTATCACCTACTTTTAAAACTTCATATATTATGACTACCTTCCTTTGTCTTTGAAAACAGAGCTTCTCAAATGGTGGTGAAGCACCAGGGTGTTTTTCCATTCTTTCAGGCCAATATTTTTGTGAAGTTACTCTGAGTATGCACTTTGAAGTCATAGCAATTTAAATTGCTATTAAAGTTTCTATGCTTACTTGCAATTTCTATACTTATCTCATGGTAAATCGATAACAATTTATAGACCAGTCCTGATCTACAAATCACACTTTGAGTAGCACTGTTTTAAAACACTTAAAATTACTGCATAGTATGAAGAAAAATGAATTTGATAACCAACCCTGTTGGGGATATCAGACAACACTGTTCAAGGGCAGTCATTCAATTCAGTGGCTCTACTAATTTTATTGCCTTGAAAAACAAGGCAATCTCTGCTGTAAATAAACTATACTTTACTATAAAATTAACTCCCTATAGCATGTTGTGGATTATAGAAACTTGTACTTCTACCAAGCTTTACATTATTCTCTTACTTCTAATCAGTCACTAGCAAGTCTCCACTTTTGTTTACCCAGCCTCTCACATTTGCCTTCCTTTTTCTCGCCACTATCCCTGTTCAGAACTATAGAATCATGATTCATAAACTAGGACAAAAGTCATTTTTTGATAGGCTCCTTGCCACTAGTGTCTGCTTCCTTTTCCTTCTTATTTTCCTCGTTTAGAAAATGAAGTAGCAGAGACTGATTTTAAAGTGTTCTTTAGCTCTAATAGTCCATGATTTATTCCCCTGATGTTCTCATTGATTCTGACTCTGCTCTACTCCAAATACCTTATCCTAAGTTTCATTTGAGATGAAAACAATGAGTATGAGAAGGAAGTACAAGCTGGAAATCAGCAGCTAAAATTTGAAAGGTACAACTAGGCCCAATGTGATGACAACCCAGGATCTGTAAACTTGGCTACCTGGCATTGATATTTTATTTTTTTATTTGGTATTATGACCCTCAATTTCTTACCCTAGGAAGGCAATCCCTAAGAAAAATGAGAAATAATAATGAGAATAGTGTGGAAATAATGAAAGCATAAATTTAAATACATAGTATTAATACTTTAACTGCTTGAAGTGTAAAAGTAGTAATACATTCTGTAGTCAATATCATTTGTGTTTTCTAGTTTGATAAATGTGTATATAATTTTTAAGAAAATCTGATATAACAGACTTGTGATTTTTAAACTAATAATTATGAAACTTTAATATGTTTCAATGTTTCATTAAGTAAATAATCAATGTTTAAATTTGATTTGTTTTGATTTGGTATCTCATTATAACTCAAGTTTAAATAATTAGTGTAATAAAATAGCATTAAACAAAGTACATATAGAAATGAGAATTCCTTTCCATAAAAAGCTTCATGACATTAAAGATCTTATAAGCACTCCCCCTTTTGCCCTCAAGGAAGTTGGCCATTTTGTGTTTTAGAAGCACTGGAGGGAAAAGGAGAAGGAAGAGAAGATAAAGATCAATTCTTTGAGGTGAGGGTGGATTCTGGTCTGACTTTCAGTGCATTTTTCCTGATACAGGGAGAAGGCAGATCTGAGAGTGATGAAGATCTCATCCATACCCACACAGCATTCTGAGAGAAGGAAGAGAGGGGCAGCTGCCAAGTAGGGGTACTGTGGGGATGTATGGGGACTGATTTGGGGGACTATCATGATTGGGGAAACAAAAGATATTCTTTTTTTTTTTTTTAAAGATTTTATTGGGGAGTTGGGGGAACAGCATTGGGGAATCGGGGAAGGGGAACAGACAAGTTGCTGTCGTTTTGTTCTTCAGTCAAGTTGCGGAGGACATTGCTTCACTGGCCCATGTTGGTATCGTCGTCATTGCGCTCTTCCCGGATGAGGCAGATCGGTCACCAGCCTCTGAATGGTTGCTCACCATGGCTATTGGCAGCTCATGCTGGCTGCTGGACACTCATTGTAGCCTATGGCAGCCCACTGCAGCAGGGGCTACAACCTACACCGTCGCCAGGGCTCGCAGCCCAGCTCCAGGTGGAGCTGTTGTTAGCTGTAGAGGGCAGTGTCATTGGCCCTCATATGTGGGATCTGAAGTGGGGCCGCTGGGGTCCCAAGCCAGCTCTTAACCAGTGTGCCACTCGGCCGGCCCTAAAGATATTCTTGTTTGAGTGTAGTGACATGAAAAGAGTAGAGCTGTCTGGCTGCAAATAATTCATCCAGGCACCTATAATTAACATCTCAGAGGTAATCATAGTGTGCTGAAGACCAGAATCCTTTCTCCCAAATTTTCTGGAATATTTTTGATGACTCAGATTGTTTATGATCCTAGAGAGAAGGTGGAGCCTGCCTGCCCTATCCTCACTCTTCTATATAATCAGCTAATCAAGATGTGTTAAATTTCCTACCAACCCTGAGGAGTAGCAAGCTTAGGTAGATATAGCTAATTTAAAACGCCAAAGAAAAATAATAGTTTTTGGACTACATATGGTGGAACAGATTCGCGTCCTTTGCAAATGTAGTGGAGCCACATGTACTTCAACTCAGCTTGAGCTCTTCAGGACCCATGGGAAAGGGAGACCAGCGTGGGATCTCTGGTTCCTGGAAGAATATGCTTACAATTGAGAGGCAACACAGGGAGGACCACCAGGTGAAGCAGGTGGATGTGGAGCCCAGTGATGTGGTGTAAGCCAAAGACAATGAACTAGGACCTAGCCCTTCATTTCTGTGGCCTACGAAACAATGCCCATGCTTAAATCCCCTTTCCTGGTTCAAGAAGAAGAACTGTGCTACAATCATAAACATTTGTCTGTCTTGAGGAGTTTTAAAGTACACTTAAAAAATAAAGTCCAAAAATCAAGTCAGAGCATGCCCATCAAGATAGCACGAAGTCTGTTTCCCTAAAAAATTCTTTTCCCTGTGATAATCTTGTTACACATATATTTGATTTTTTTTTCTAGAGATCTAAGATAGTGAATGTAGTTATTAAAGTGCTAACAAGATAATGGAATAGACTAATAGACTGGAACCTTAAGTTATTCTTGTTGTTGTTTTTAGATTTGCACTGTCACTTGTAAAGTTTGTGGTTAGGTGATTTAATGTCTAATTTTAAAATTTCAAATAAATATATTATTTGTACTTTCTAACTTAAGGTATTCCAAGACTTTTCAGGAAATGAGTCTTTTAACTTATGTTCATTATTTTATTTTCATAGTATGCAAATATATTTGTTCTTTTTGCTTAGGAGAGAGCTGGTAAAACTTGATCATTCACGAGAAAGTTCTTGGATGTATGACATTGGTAATTAACAGGAAGTCAAAGATTTGATAGGAAAAATCACACAATTAGGGATGTTTTGCTTTCTCCAGTTTTATTTTTTTATTTTTTTTTTATTTTTATTTTTTTGAGGGCAGTGTCACTGGCCCTCACATGCGGGACCCGAACCGGGGCCGCTGGGTTCCCAAGCCAGCGCTTAACCACCACGCCACTCGGCCGGCCCTCCAGTTTTAAATTATAAAGGTAATCCTTGTTCACAACTTAAAAAATCAAACAATATGTAAGTAATAACTAGAGTTTTCTGCTATAGGATAACATATTCTGGCTTTTAATTTCACATGGTGTTCTCAAGAGCAGTGATTGAAAATATACATCCTGGGCTGGCTGAGTGGCACGTTGGTTAAGAGCTGGTGGCTTGGGACGCCAGTGGCCTGGGTTTGGATCCCACATATAAGGGCCAGTGACACTGCCCTCTACAGCTAAGATGGTGAACAACAGCTCCACCTGGAGCTGGGCTGCTGTGAGTCGCTGGCCAAAGCCCCTGCTGCAGTGGCTGCCATAGGCTACAGTGAGTGGCTGGCAGCCAGCATGAGTGGCCGACAGTGGGAGTGAGCTGCCAAGAGCTGCTGTAAGCAGCCGTCCAGAGGCCAGCGACCAATCTGCCTCACCCTCGATTATGCAATGATGATACCAACATGGGACAGTGACATAATGTCCTCCGCAACTAGACTGAAGAACAAAAGGACAGCAACTTGTCTGTTCCCCTTCCCCAATTCCCCAATTAAAAAACTCTTTAAAATATATATCCATTCCTTAATCAGTCACATTCATGCAAAATAAAAAAGGAAAAAAAAAACACAAAGAAAAGAATTTTAATTAGGAAAATAGAACAATATTATTTGAAAATATTGATAAACATCTCAACCCTATGATATTATCCATAATAGCTCCATTTAATCTTCAAAAAGGGAAGCATACAAAATATTAATGAAAAAAATCAAAGGATATTATGCTTAATGAAGGAGAAAATAGCCTAATATTTTAATAGCCTCTATAAAGTAAGTTCAACTATGCGTGAAAGAGAAGGTAAAAATAATAAGGGATAGGGCATTAGCTTTTTTCTTCACATCTGTGACTATATCAAGCATCACAACTTTCGTGTTAATATACATTAGGAAAACATTTTTCTATTTTATACATATTAACATAAAAACCTCTTTATTATGGGTGGTTAGGATACTATGTGGCTTTACAAACTCCCGTTGTACAAAAAGGAAAGCACAGGGAATGGGGAGAGTTTGAGATTGTCTAGATAGTGCTCACTAAACTCTGAGGAATGGTCACATCAATTTGTTTCACAGTTATATGCCCCATACCTACAATAGTGCTTGGTGTATAATAAGTACTTAATAAATATTTGCCAAAGAAATAATAATATTAATGACTGGCATATACTGAGTGTTTCCTATGTGTCACTATCCTAAGCACTAACATTATTTCATATAATCCTCACAAAAACTCACAAAATATTTCATAGGATACCCATTAGTTCATTTGCTATAGGGTAAAGGTTAAGAACCTTTGGAATCATAAAATGAATGACCTGAATTTTAGCTTTCCTCTGGTTCACTTTTGTTGTTCAAAATATGGAATTTCTTTGCCTATCTGTGCCTTTCTAGTACTTGTCATCTCACACACTGTTTACCTGGTCCCATATCGTGCTAGAATTTAGCACTTCAGTCACCATGTGTTTACAACTTCTCTTGGGTCCCAGTGCCTTGAGCTATATCCCATAAGTTGTGAATTCCTGCACCAATAGTCATTCCTTCTGTCCCAGGATTTAATAAAAGTATTGTATTCAGGATCAAAAAAGGAACTCTTGGCAAGGGTCTCAAAAGTCTAGTTTTTATATTTTGAAATGTATATTTAAAAGATATCTCTTTAAAGATTATCACCACATTACCATTTTCACACACAAATGTAAATATAATATTTCTATAATATTATAAAATGTCCAGTTTGCATTCATATTTCTTTGATATTCTCATATTTTAAAATAAATTTTTATTGAATCTTTATCCTAGCATTTTATTATGAAAACTTTTCATACAGCAAAGTCAAAATAATTTTATGGTAAACATCTATTTACAGACCACCTAGATTATACTCTTAATATTTTACCATTTCTGGTTTTACAACTATGCCTTTATCTATCAGTTCATCTGTTTTTTGCACATTTTAAAGTCTTACAGACATGTACAATTTCCCTTAAATACTTCAATATGCATCTTATTAACTAGAGCACAGTATTTGTTTACTTCTCCTTTTGACATAAACTTTCCAAACAATAAGATACACCAATTTTAGTTGTATTTTCATTGAGTCCTGACAAATGCACATATCTGTGTAATTCAAACCACTGTCAAGATACAGAATATTGTCACTGCCATCATGCCTTCCCATTTATTCCTTATTTCTATCCCCCAAGAGAGAGCCACTGTTCTGATTGTTTTCACTTATAGATTAGATTTATATAATCTAGGACTTATATAAATAGCCTTACTCTTTTCGTGTGAGGCTTTCTCCCCACTCAGCACAATGGTTTTGAGAGTCATCCACATTGCTATGGAAAAAAGTGATTCATTCTTTTTTCTTGCTGAGTAATATTCCGTTGTAGGAATATACCACAGTTTGTTTATATATTCTCTGATTGATGGACATCTGGGCTATTTCCACCTTTGGGGTATTATGAATAAAATTGCTATGAAAATTCTTATATGTATTGATTTTGTGGTCATATGTATTGATTTCTCTTGGGTAACTACTAATATTACAGGGTAGATGTATACTTAGTTTCATAAGAAATGGCCAGATCTTTTTTTCTAAAGCAGTTGTGGCTTTTTATATCCACCAACGATGAGGGTTCTGATTTTCTCACATCTTCACCAACATTTAGTATTACCAGCGTTTTTAATCTTAGCCATTCTAGTGAGTGTATATGGTGTTATCTCATTTTGGTGTTAATTTGCATATCCCTGATGACTAATGACATTGAGCATTTTTTTTTTAAGATTTAATTTGGGAATTGAGGGAGGGGAACAGCATTGGGGAATCAGGGAAGGGAAACAGACAAGTTGCTGTCCTTTTGTTTTTCAGTCTAGTTGCGGAGGACGTTGCTTCACTGGCCCATGTTGAGCATTTTTTATAGTGCCTATCGGCCATTAGTTTGTATTCCCTTTTGAAGTGTCTGTCCAAATGTTTTATTGGCATGCTTGGCTTTTTGTTATTGAGTTGTAGAAAAATACACACACACACACACACACACACACACACACCCCCTGATACCAGTCCTTTGCCCAATATGTTAATATATTTTGTAAATAGTTTTTCATGGTCTGTGAAATGCCCATTCATTTTCTTAATGGTTTCTTTGTTTTTAATTACGATAAAGTATAATCAGTTTTTTCTTTCATGGTTATTGCTTCCTGTGAATTGTCTAAGAAACCTTTGCCCAGATCCAACTCATGGAGATATTTTCCCATTTTTCTTCTAAAAGCTTCATGTTTTAGGTCTATGGTCCACCTCATTAATTTTTATGTAAAGTGTGAGACAAGGTTTAGATTAATTTTTTCCACGTGGACATATAGTTCTCCCATACCATTTGTTGAGAAGACTGTCTTCTCTGTCATTGGATTGCTTTGGTGCCTTTGTAAAAAGGCAGAAAGCTGTATACGTGGGAATCTATTTTTGGACTCTGTTTTATTGATCACTTTGTTGGGCCTTATACTAACACCACACTGTCTTGATTATTATAGTTTTATACTAAGTCTTGAAGTCAGATAGTGTAAGTTCTCTAACTTTATTTGATAACAAAATTACTTTGGATATTCTAGGTCCTTTGCTTTTCAACCAATTTTAGAGTCATCTATTCAATTTCTACAAAAAGTCTGTCAGGATCCTGATTGGGATTGCATTGATTCTATTTAACAATTTGTGGATAATTGACATTAAACCACACTGAGCCTAATAGTCTCTGAACACTGCATCTCTCTCCAATGTTTTTTTTTTTTTTTTAACAACTGAATTTTTTTTTTTTTTTTCCTGAGGCAGTGTTACTGGCCCTCACATGTGGGACCCGAACCGGGGCCACTGGCCTCCCAAGCCAGCGCTCAACCACCATGCCACTCGGCCGGCCCTCTCTCCAATTTTTAAGGTCTCCTTTAATTTCTCTCAGTAATATTCTCTAATTTTCAGTGTAGAGGTTTAGCATGTCTTTTATTACATTAATTCCTAAGTATTTTATGTGTTCTGATGCAAATGAAATTGCTTTTCTAATTTCATTTTCTAATTGATGACTGATGTACAGAGGGTGCCAAAAAATGTATACACACTTTAAGAAAGGAAAACTGTATTAAAATTGTAATATGCAATATATACTGATAACAAAAGATGAGTACAAGTCACAAGTTTCATTTCTGCAACTACAAGAGGTGCTCAAAGGGGTTACCATTAGCATCCAGACACTTCTGATTACGGCGAACTACTGCTTGGGCAACGGTGACCAAAGTATCCTCTTGTATACATTTTTTTGGCACCTCTTAGTATTTAAAAATATAATTGATTTATGTATGTTAATTTTATATTCATCAACCTTAATAAATTCAATTGTTAGTTGTAAGTGTAGTTTTGCAGATTCCTTATAATTTCCTATTAAATAGTTATATCACTTGCAAATCAAGGCAGTTTTTGTTTTTTTGTGGGTTTTTCTAAATCTTTTATTTGTTTTTCATGCTTATTACAATGAAGAGGATCTGCAGTACAATGTTAGAGTGCTAAGAATAAGCATTTTGACTTGTTCATTAAGTATTTCATTATTAAGTGGGGTTATAGCAGCATATTATTTTTTTAAAGATTTTTACTGGGGAATTGGGGGAGGGGGACAGTGTTGGGGAATTGGGAAAGGTGACCAGCCAAGTTGTTGTTCGTCAGTCTTCACTGTGAGGGCATCAGTCGCCATCTGGCTGCCCCGGGGCAGTTCCTGGCCTCTAAGCTCAAGGTGTTGTGTTCAATCTTAGTTGTGGGTGGGCGTAGCCATCATCCCATGTGGGAGTCGAACCAGCAGCCTTGTTGTTAAGAGCACATGCTCTACCCTCTGAGCCATCCAGGCAGCAACTCAGCTCAAGGTGCCCAGTTCAGTCTTAGTTGCGGGTGGGAGTAGACCACCATTAAACAGGTAATCTTGTTGTTACACCAGCTGAGCCATCCTGCCACCTATTGGCAGGTCAGTGACAGCTCAGCCTGAGCGCAGCTTCACTGGCCTATGTGGGAATCGAACCAGCGGCCCTGTTGCTTAGAGCTTGTGCTCTTAAGCCAACTCTTAACCAACTGAGCCACTCAGCCAGCCCTTCTATTTTTATTTATTTAATTATTTTTAATAGAAGATATTTATCAGACTGAGAAAGTTCCCTTCTATTCCTAGTTTTCTGAGAATTCTGAAAAATATAATGGTATTATATTTACTATTATTATGTTTTTATGCATCTATTTAAATGATCACATGGTCTTTTTTCTTAATTCTGTTAGTTCAATGTGTTACATTGAATATCATTTTGAAACATTATTACTATAACATATAAATGTTTATAATAATTTATTTATGATATTTATGTCTTACCAAGGAATTGATAGTATAAAATTATAAATACTCTTTTCTTTATTCCTGTAATAGTCTTTGTCTTGAAGTCAATTTTATATGACTTTAATATACCATTTTGACTTCCTTATATTTACTGTTTGCACATTGAGGTAGGCAGTTTCCGAAATGGCTCCCAATAATTTCCATCTTCCTAGTATTCATGCCCTGTGTAATCCCCTCCCCTTGGCTGTGGGCTGGACCTAGTGAGGTGAGTTGCTCAATGAATTTCATAAGGCAAAGGTGATGGGAGGTCACTTCTGATACTAGGTCACAAAAGACTATGACTTACATCTTTCTGGCTTAATTTGATGAAGCCAGTTTCCATGTCATGCATTGTCCTACAGAGAGACTTATGATATAGGACTGAGGACAGTGAAAAGTGGAGGACTTTAGTCAAGCAATCTGCAGGGAACTGAACCCCACCCACAGCCACTCAGTGAGCTTGGAAGCAGATCCTCTCCAGTTGAAGTTTGAGATGATTGTCACCCAGCTCAACACCTTGATTGTACTTTTGAGAGATTCTAGGTCAGTACCTTGATTGAATCTTTTGAAAGATACTTAGCTGGAGGAACTATCTAAGCTCTGCCCCAGATTCCTGACCCATAGAAACTGTAAGTTAATGAATGTTGTTTTTATAGTATCAAGTTTTGGGGGGTTACTTGTTGCTCAGCAGTGAATAACAAATACACAAGGTATAATTTTTTCTATCAAGTACCTTTCAACTTACCTGAGTGTTCTTAATTCAAAATGTGTTGTTATATAGATAGTCTACAGTTGGGTCCTGCTCTTTTTAGCCATTCAGACAATCTCATTTTTTTAATTGGAGCATTTAGTCCATTTATATTTAATGTAATTATTGACCTGGTTGTATTTAAATCTACCACTTTATTATTTGCTTTTAAGGCTTTCTGTCAGTTTTTTGTTCTTCCCTTTCCCTTTCATTCCTTCTAGTTTAAATAGTTCTGGAATTCTAGTTTGCCTCTTTGCATTTTTCTTTATGTCTCTTTCAATGACTAATTTACTGTTTTCTCTAGGGATTACAATATATACTCAACTTTTCATATTTCACTTCACAAACATGTACTATGGTCTGAATATCTGACACCCCCCCACAAACACACACCACCTCCAAATTCATATATTGAAATCCTAATGCCCAGTGTGATAGTATTGGGAGGTGGAGCCTTTGGAAGGTGCATAGGTCATGAGGGTAAAGCCCTCACGAATGGAATTACTATTCTTATTTTTTATTTATTTTTTAAAATTTTTTTAGAGGGCAGTGTCACTGGCCCTCATATGTGGGATCCAAACTGGAGCCGCTGGCATCCCAAACCAGCTCTTAACCAATGCGCCACTCAGCCGGCCCAGGAATTATTATTCTTATAAAAGAAACTTTATAGATATCCCTCACCTCTGCCACAATTTGAGGACAAAATGAGAAGTAGGCAGTGTGCAACCTGGAAGAGGGCCTTCCCCAGAACCCAAACATGCTGTTACCCTGATATTGAACTTCCAGGCTACAGAACTATGAGAAATAAATTACTGTTGTTTATATGCCACTCAGTCAATAGTATTTTTGTTACAACAGTCCAGATTAAGACAAGTGTAAATTTTGCAACCACATGGGTTCATTTCCCATCCCCTGCTATTTTTTATGCTGTAATTGGCATATGTATCACATCTACTTACATTATAAACTCCATAAAAACGCTATAATTTTTGTTTTAAGTAGTTACATGTGTTTTAAAGAAATCCATATGTGGGACCCCAGTTTTGGTCCCACATATGAGGGCGAGTGACACTGCCCTCTACAGCTAAAATGGTGAACAACAGCTCCACCTGGAGCTGCACTGCTGTGAGTCCCCGGGGATGGCATAGCTGCAGCTCCCACTGCAGTGGGCTGCCATAGGCTACAGTGAGTGGCCGGCAGCCAGCATGAGCAGTGGGCAGCCGGTGTGAGCTGCCAAGAGCCACTGTGAGTGGCCGTCCAGAGGCTGGCAACCGATCTGCACCACCTGAGAAGAGCTCAATGACGATATCAACATGGGCCTGTGAAGCAATGTTCTCCACAACTAGACTGAAGGACAAAAGGACAGCAACTTGTCTGTCCCCCAATTCCCCAATAAAATCTTTAAAAAAAAAAAAATGAACATTTTTTTATATTTCTCTAGTTAATTTTTTCTATTCATAGGATTTATGTTTGCATTATGCAATTGATTATCATTTGTAACACTGTATCTCACGTTTAAATATCTTCCCCAATGCATTTCTATTATTTCTCACATGTGATTTTTCCCTTCGTTATTAAGTCTAGAGTTAATCTACTATGTCAAATGGGCATGGGTGTACAATTGAGGTCAATTATACACCATTTTTTGATAAACTGGTTCCATTTTTTTTCAGATTCATTAGCAATTCCATTTTTTTCACCCATTTAACCGGCAGCACCAAAAATATTGCTATGTACAATGAAAGTATTCAAACTGTTGTCATAGCAAATACTACTTTACAAAGATAAAGTTGCTACCAAAACTAAACTGGCAGACAGAACAACTTTAAGATACCTCAGATGTTTGCAAGTCAGTTGATAGTGTGGAAGAAGCAATTTATGAGTGTTAGTGTGTAATGTAGGAAAACTGAATTTTTGATATGGATAATTGCCTATGTTCATAAACAGTGGCAAGTCTTAACTGAATCAGTTTAGTGCCATTAGCATTAAGTAACTATGTTCCACTCACAGCTGGACTAGCTGTGGTACAAGAATCATTAATTTCTTGGGTAACTTATGTAATTATCAATTAAAGATGTAAGCTATTTTATCTTTAATGTAAATTTATTACTTTTGGAAATATGCCAGTTATTTTTTTTCCCCTGAAAAAGTCATAAATAATAGGGTGGATAAAAGTAAGAATAAAAAAACTTCCTTTAGTATTTTTGGAAAAAGCACCACTGGTATTATGATAAAAATGAGCTCATTCATTCATTAATTCATTCACTTGTTGTTCCAACACATAGTTGGTTGAGTACCTTCAGTGGGCTAAGCACTGTGGATAAAATGATGAATAAAAAGATGTTTTCCATACTTTCAAGTGGCTTAGAGGTTGAAGGAGACAAATATTAATGCAACAATCACATCCTTGATAATTACAAAAGAGAAACTCATAGTGCTAGGGGTTGTGTAATGGGAGTTCTGATAGTGTGGGTAGTTAGGAAAGATCTAGTTAGGGTCGGCAAGTGAGCAAATGCTAAAGGATGAGCAGAAGTGATCTACTCTAGATTAATAAAGAAATGGGATCAGAAGTATTGGTAGAGAGAAGAGCAGGTGCAAAAATCCTTGAGAAGGAAGGCAAGCAAGTATAGTACTCGAGAGAAAGAAAGTGAACATGGTGTAAGCTGACGCTGGAAATTCAGGTAGAGGGCAGACCATGCAGGTAGGGCTAGTAGGATTGAAGAGTGTTTAAGGAGGTGGTGATATAATGAGTTTTGATGTGTATAAATGTCACTCTGAATGCTGGCTGGAGAACGGATTACAAAGCTATACAGATTCTTGGAGATCAATCACAATGCTATTCATGCAACAACTTTTTTTTAAAAAAGATTTTATTGGGGAATTGGGGGAAGGGAACAGACACGTTGCTGTCTTTTTCTTCTTCAATTTAGTTGTGGAGGATGTCGCTTCACTGGCCCATGTTGGTATTATTGCGCTCTTCCCAGCTGAGGCAGTCTCTCGCGACCATTGGACAGCAGCTCACGGCTGCTCACAGAAGCTCATGAAGTGTACGCCAGATGCCGGCCAGCCCCACTGCAGCTTACTCCATCACCAGCGACTCACGGCACCCCAGCTCCAGGTTGAGCTGTTGTTCACCATCTTAGCTGTAAAGGGTGCAGCGTTATCGGCCCTCATATGGGATCCTAACCCTGGCCCTGCTGCTCAGAGCTGGTGTCCCAAGCCAACTCTTAACCAATGTGCCACTCTGCTGGCCCATCATACAACAGCCTTTGAGAACGTACTTTGTACCAGGAACTGTTGCTAGGTGCTAGGGATACACTGGTGAACAAGACCAACAAGGCTTTTGTGGAACTGAAAACATCTTAATGTTTTCAAAGGTAAAAAAATATAAGCATTATGAATATATTGGTACTTTTATAAGCATAATGTAAAATATAAATATTAATGTCTTTAATAAAAAGACAGAATAGATTAGTGGAAATAAAACTTTTGATCTTGGTTTTGCCACTAGCTAGTCACCTGGCCTTGGTGAAGGAATATAACCTCTCTGTTGCTGGCCTTGGTAAAATTTATCTGTAAAATAAAGGATGAGACTAATGAGCTGAGATGTTTTTTTTTTCCATATCTGAATTTTACTAATAAAATCACATAATTTGAAATAATGGTCTCATCATATTTGGAAACCTCTTGTTCCATCAAGGAAAGCTAATTTTATGTCTAAGTGAAACTTTTAAGTGCTAAATCTGTATAATCTTGCAAATGTATGGCAAGTGATTTATAGTCTAATGATTCATGTGAATAAAGCAACCATTCATATTGTAATTACAGGCTATTGAGGTGTATAAAATAGCTTCTATCTGAAAGTAATAACTTCTAAAGCTTGTTTTTCAGACAGAAGTGACAGGTTAGAAGATGCTGTATTATATCCAACTTGGAAATATGACAGTTTAATTGGAAAATGTTAATTCCAACCGCACAAAATTTCATGGTTATTCATTAAAAATTTTGAAATAAAAATCTTAAGTTGTAAGTTCTTAGAGGGGCTGAATCTTTGTAATTGTATACCTAATGTGGCATTATATATAGCTATGTACTTCATAAATACCTTGAGTGTGTAAGGATGGTGATAGAGGAGAAAACCAATTACGTGACATCTAGGTGACATTACAGTGTTAATATTCAGTTAACAGTAAAACAGTTGTTAAGTTGTCTTGGTGTAGAATTAACCCCTGTTCATGTGCAGAATGTAAAAGCATTTACATGAGTCTACAAGAGTATCCAGAGAAAAGATTTATTTTAAGTTAATAGGAATAGAGAGTTCTGTTTGGAACTGGCAGAAGTTTGCCAGGGCAGTCTGAGAGAGAGAGCTGCGGAGACAGAGAGGTAAGAGAGATACTGGCAGGAGTTTAGCCAGGGCAGAGTCCAATGGGGGTCAGTTGCACTGATAAGGAGTGCTGGGGTTTTATATTTTTCTAAGCAGGAGCAGGATGTAGGGTGCTTGTCAGCTTGCAGGGGGGCTGCAAGGGGTTACAGGGGGTTACAATTGTGTTCTCTTGGGAACTGTCCTGTTCCCATCTATGGTGGATGTCAGGGTGTTGCTGTTGTGATTGGGAACTGTTCTGTTCCCATCTATGATGGTTGATTGTCAGTGTGCAAGGGGTTGCCATTGTGATTGGAAACTGTTCTGTTCCTACCTATGATGGATGTGTGTCAGCTTGTAGGTGCACTGTTAGCCAGGGGAGTTACAGCCAAGTAGTTAATGTTTAAGCTCATTCCTGTTAGCTCACAAGCTCGCTCCTGCTAACTCTTTGCCTGTCCCATCCTGGCAACTCACAAGTCCGTTAATTCTTTACTGGTCTCATCAGTTATTCCTATGATAAAACATTTAAATTTATTATAAAACAGATACAGGTTGATAATATAATATTTCACATTTAGAAATAAAATCAGACTATTGTAACGTATTTCATCACAACTTTAGGTAATAAAAACAAAGTCCATCACAACAAATTTAATAATTTTTCAGATATACTAGTTCTTATTAATAGGTTAGAACAAACTAGAAAATTTTGAGAAATCTTGTTCACTCTGATTTGAAGTGTGCACACTTGTGAATGAGGGTGGGTGTGGGATGGAGAAATATAGTCCATAACCCAAAACTGAGTTTCCCAACTCTTCATTTTCTGCTGCCCTGAAGGAGTATAGATAAAAAATATGATGGGTATGGAGGGAGATAGGAGGGAAGGAAAGAAAGAAAATACAAATAAAAAAGATGGAATAAACTGAAAGAGGGACAAGCATGAGAAGGAAGTCAGGAAAAACGGTCCAGTGTGTCACTCAATTTGGAAATGAAGGTGGGGAAGTTGATCCACCAAAGAAGAATCTCAGTAGTTCTGTCTTCTACATTCACCTCAGAAATTATTTTATTGCTTGAGGAAAATATGTCACACACTTTAATACACTAAGTACTTAAATTCAGTTCACTTCCTTTAGCACTTTTTGACTGAAAATGTTCACTCACCATCTTAGGGGCTGTGGATAACACACAGTATTTTTTTTTTTTTTTAAGATTGTAATTGGGGAATTGGGGGAGGGGAACAGTGTTGGGGAAGTTGGGAAGGGGAACAGACAAATTGTTGTTCTTCAGTCTTCGTTGTGGAGGGCTCCAGTCGCCATCTGTCCGCTCGTGGCCTCTAAGCTCAAGGTGCTGTGTTCAATCTTAGCTGCGGGTGGGCATAGCCACCATTCCATGTGGGAGTTGAACCAGCAGCCTTGTTAAGAGCACACGCCCTATCCACTGAGCCATCCAGGCAGCAGCTCAGCTCAAGGTGTGGAGTTCAGTCTTCAGTTTCGTGGGTGTAGCCCACCATTGAACAGGCAATCTTGTTGTTATACCAGCTGAGTCATCCTCCCACCTGTTGGCAGCTCAGCAACAGCTCAGCTTGGGCACAGAGTCACTGGTCCATGTGGGAATCACCGGTGGCCCAGTTGCTCGGAGCTCACACTCTTAAACCAACTCTTTACCAACTGAGCCACTCAGCCGGTCCCACACAGTATTTTTTTTAATGGTTTATTCTTTCAAGGAATTTCTCTTTTCGATCTAGCTAGCTAGCTAGCTAGCTCTCTTATAGTTTTGTTCCTTTGACATATGAATTCAATAACTGTATTTCCATTGAAGGGACCATTTAACGTAAGGAATCTCGGCTAGGACATGCCTGGGAAGTGGACAGAAACCTGGATAATGGCAGCGGCAAGAGGGCCATATCTTCTAGCAAGACCAAGATGGCTTTAGCACTGCTGGCTTTCCCTTAAAAGAGAGGGAGACAAGGTTCAGTACAAGGACCGTCCTCCTCCTGGTAGTAAAAGAATGCAGTGGAGGTCTTCCCTGCATCAAACTTATTCTGGTTGGGGTGGAATATGTGGCTGGGGTAAGGTGGGGCAAAGGAACAGAAACATAGGTGCCATAGCTCCTGTGGTCAGGGGTGAGAAGGCAGTGTAGACAGCCATAAGTCCCATTAGGCAATTATAGCGCCTCAGCTGAGATAACAGTGGTGGTAACAACAGCAGCTACAGTAGTAGTAAAAGTAGTAGGAATATTAACAGTTAACATCGATTAAATGTTTATTATATGCTAGAATGTTTTAATTATATACATTAACTCTAAAATCCTGACAACAATCCTATGAGGTAAATACTATCATGTCCTTTTTTTTTTTTTTTTTTTGAGGGCAGTGTCACTAGGCTTCATATGTGGGACCCGAACTGGGGCTGCTGTATCATGTCCTTTTATAAAAGGACAAACTGAGGCATGAGAGGTTAAATAACTTGTTTGAGGTTACATGGCTAGGAAATGTTTATTTGCTAGTCAAATTGCAATCCCTTTAAAGGAATCAAATGCAGCTGTTGTTAGGCCAGCATATAATATAATCAGTTGTTAGATTTGAGTGCAAAGCCTGCTTAAAAGGGAGCAGTGCACAGAGGAAATAGGCTGTTCTCCTCACCAGCTTCATGTATTTTCAGTGGGAATTTTTGGAATGCTGGGCACACCCTACTTTTAAGTATGCAACCACATTCCAAAGTGAAATTTCAATTACTGTTTTTCTTTTTCTTTTGCCCTAACGGTTAACAGCATTATAATGAAGGGCAGGCAGGCTGCAAATATTCAATTATAAACAGGGAAATCAATAATTACCAGACTGCTTCACCCATTTTGTGCATTGCATTACAAATGTTCAGGCTTTCTTAAGGTGGCCAGTAAAAAAAAAAAAAAAAAAAAAAAAAAAAAAAAGTAAATCCCCAAGTCCTGTTTGAGGTGTTTGAAAGTGTTCCATTTTAAAGAACAAGTTTTCCTCCTCTTAATGGGATTAAGGTTCTGGCAACAGTCCAGTCTTCCTTCATTTACATCAGCGATTAGGTGGGTGCTTTGTAAAACCCACCTGGGGGACGCGTATTTTTCTGAAGAGATTGTGTTATACAGGTTATTATATGTAGAGAATAAAGAAAATAAGATTATTTTCATAATAGCAATAGTTAGAGGAAAGTGAAAAAAAACCAAACCCCAAAAACCTCGCGATGAAGGTAAAGGGAGGACTCGGAAGCACTTGACTTTGGCTGCAGGGGATTCTAGACTCTCCTGACTTACTTTTACATTTGTTCACACGCCAGCTTATATATGCATTTTTTTAAAAGTCCGAGAAATACTAAGAATTTATTTTACTCATTCATGAAGTTCCCTAGAGTGCTTCAGGTACATCACGATTTAAATAAGCGGGCTGCTGACTTAAAGTCCATCTGCAGAAATCCCGCCTTATGGAGTCCTTGGCCCTGTTACGCCCACACCTTTACCCAGCTCGGAAAGCAGAACCATCTTAAGTGTACAGCAACTAGTGGGGGAAAGTTCACCTAAGGAGGCACAGATTTACGTTGAAAGGACTTGGTGGCACTTAAAAAAGAAACCAAGCTGGGGGCAGGCTATTCCACTCAAGCTCTCCCTAGGAAAAGAGATGTTTATGGAGAAAACAAGCGGTAACCACGGCCACAGCAACTACTCCCGGAGCGGACGCCTAGGAGCCCCCACCGCCACCTGCAGGTAACATCCGGGCGCTTCTCCACAGCATCCTGACGTCCCGACGTCCGAGCCGTTGGGTTCATTTGAAACACACGCACAGCCAATCCGTGGGAGCCCGCGGGCCAATCCCCGCCCCCCTGGAGGCTCCAGCCTATGGGAAGGAGGTTGACATCACGCGCCAATCTGCATGGCTTTTAGAGAGCCGGGCTTCGTTTTTTGAATTGGCTGCCCCCGGCGAGGCATGGTGGTAACCGCGAGAGGGATCGGCGCTTGAAGCGGTGGCCGTTCCCGGGCGGTTTTTTTTTTTGAGCGCTGAGGACTCGGTGAGTGTGGGTTGGGGAGGGCGGTGGCGGTGGGCCGGCGGCCCCCGGAGCAGGGGGCTCCTTGGCTTGAGCCCGACAACCCCGCCCCGGTGACCGCGGATTCCGGAGCGCCCCATGCCGGGCTTTCCGGCTCTGGGAACTCCCCCAGCGCACTCCCCGCCTCGGGGCGGGGGCCTGCAGTCCACCAGGGTCCTGTGCAGCCTCACCGCTCACCTGGCGCGGTATTTTTTGTCTCTGGGTGAAGGGAGGGGGATGGGCGAGGGGGGTCTTGGCCAGCCGCGCCGCCCGCTGCGCCCTGTGCGGGCTTATCTCAGAGGACTTAGTGGTTTCTCTCCCGGATTCATCTGGGCGTCTTCTCAGGGGCAACTTTGGTTTTTATATAAAACGCCTGGCCCCTCCGCCCCCGCTGCATCCTCTTCCGTACAGATACGTGCGGCTTAGAGGTTACCAGCGCAGCCTCGGGAATCGGCCCGAGCTGTTTGAATCCCGGGTTGGCCACTCACCATGTGACTTGGGGGAAGTTACTTCAACTGGCTGTTCTAGGTTTTCTTATCAGATGGGAGATAATGATAGTGCTTACTTCTTAGGATTGTTGCAGAGATGAAATGCAAGCGAAAGGTTCAGGGCAATGCCTGCCACATGTTAAGGGTTAAATAAATGTTAATTGTCCATCTTAATGTTATATAATAGTAACAATAATGTTGTTGTCAGGAACATCACCAACATATCCAGTCAGTTGCATTGAGCTCCTCCACCCTGAAAGATGATGGCCTAAAAAAAAAAAATAATGTAAGGACACCAAAAATGAATATTGAAATGACAAAGTTTATCATTGTGACGAAAAGAGGCGTTCTAGTTAGTGTATTTAGTCAGATGCCCTTTGAGTGTGGTCTTGGATGAGAACTAGGCTGTATAGGTTTATGAACACTAATCCTATTGTGTTTACTTTAAAAGCTTCCAGAATCCATGAATAAAAAAGAATGGTTAGTGTAGTTCAGTTTACATCCAGACTGTTAGGTGTTATGTCATAAATTTGTTATGGAGCCCTTTTCCCCCTAAATTTTAAAACTGTTTTGGCAATTAATTGATCATGTACAGTATCACCAGAAACAATTTTAATTTTTTTTTTTTTAAAGATTTTATTGGGGCATTGGGGGAGAGGAAAAGACAAGTTGCTGTCCTTTTGTTCTTCAGTCTAGTTGTGGAGGACGTCTTGATCATTGCGCTTTTCCCGGCTGAGGCAGATTGGTCACCATTGGATGGCTCGGCTGCCAGCTGCTCACAGAGGCTCACTGCAGGGCTATGCCATCACCAACTCCAGGTGGAGTTGTTGTTCACCATCTTAGCTGTAGAGGGCGCAGCATCACTGGCCCATGTGGGATCTGAACCTGGGCCCTGCTGGTCGGAGCTCCAGCTCCTAAGCCAACTCTTAACCAACGGGCCACTTGGCTGGCCCCACTTTTAATTTTTAATCACCTGTTTTGATGCTCTTTAAGAAGTGTGGCATAGGAGAAAAAACGTAGACTTTTGGTGTTTTTGATGTACTAAAATCCCCTAGTCCTTAAAGTAGGTTAATTCATCTCTTGACTTTTTAAAAAACATTCTTTTAAGGAGATTTTTCAATGAAAGCCTTTTTAGAGCCATTTCTTTTTCACTGGAAATAATTGTGTTGAAGACTGAAAAAAACAAAACTATAAGAACTGCATAGACTTTATCGTGGATTCTACATGATGACTCTTATTACTAACTATTGGAGCACTCCTATGGATGGCCTTAGAATAATTGACTTGGATATTTGGTGAGAATATAAGGAATGCCCACATTGTGACTATTATATGAGAAATAATAATTGTCACACATTTAGGACATCATCTGTTTAGTTTTTATCACAACTGGATTGAGTTCTATTAT
Source organism: Aselliscus stoliczkanus (assembly GCA_033961575.1). Taxonomy (NCBI): domain Eukaryota; kingdom Metazoa; phylum Chordata; class Mammalia; order Chiroptera; family Hipposideridae; genus Aselliscus; species Aselliscus stoliczkanus. The sequence goes on from CM066729.1 coordinate 40,238,280, forward strand.
CTTTTTCACTGATGTGGAAATTGAAGTTAAGTGCAGACTGAGACAGGAAGCTGATTTGCCTGACTATGAAGTGTGCATCTAACAATTGTGCTTAGGTCTGTTACTACTAGTGTGAACATCTTCACACTACTAGTGTCACCATCCAGAAATGATGCTAATGATACTTTACTGTTTCTTCACAGCATACAGTTTACTTAAACTTACTTTGCTAAGAATCTGGTATTTGTATATTTTATTAATCTGAAAAAGTAGGAAAGGGTAAATTAAATTAGATCAGACACGTACCTCCAGATATAGTTTGGAAATTTACATCAAGATAATAAACTTACATAAAGACCCCAATTTAAATTGATGAAAATCTGTTCAACTTTTTCTTTTTCCCCTGCTTGCCAAATATTTCAACTCTTTAAGTCCTGGAAATCTACGTAAACTTCACGTATTGGCACTAACCCATGCATAATTATCTTGTTAATTGTTTTAGAGGAGAGCCATTTGTAGAGTAATATGAAAATACAGATAAGGGAGCAGTCCACTTATACATGAGAGGTTCAGAGAAATCCACAGAGGATGATGAGTTAAGATTGGTGGTTTGGTGGTTGAAAGACATGACAGGTGGATAATTGGGCACTATTAAATGCAAGTAGGTGTGGAGTAAATTGTGATCTGTTTTTGAAAAATGCAAAGAAATATATTGTGGCCGGAGCATACAGCATATGTGAACTGAGAGAATTATAGGGCATGAGGCTGAATAATCTATTCAACTAGACTAGGATCAAACTGCATATTGAATCTAGGCAGGGAAGTGGTATGGTCACATTTGTTTTTAGGAGCATACATACCCCGAACACCATATGGAAAGTGAGCTCTGAAGAAACTGGTGATAGAGAAAAGTTCTTTGAAACTGTTTTATTTGATTACGTGTCTCCTGTGGCATTGGACATATAGAAGAGCCCAGGTCCCACAGGCACTTGAGAAGGATTGATAGGAATTTGGGGGAGGGCGAATGAGGTAGTAGAGAAAAGAGCAAAGATGGATCCAGTTTTTGACTGGGATTTTTTTTGGCATGATGGCAGTATATAAATGAATATAGAAGAGAAATAGGTTGGTTGAGGGCAAAGGTATAGAGAAGGAGGGAGGTGGAATAATATTTATGAGTAGCTTTGAGTGTTTATTATGTCAGGTAATGTTCCAAGTTACTTTCGATATATTATTTTTACTATATTCCTATGAGTCAGGTATTAGTATCTTATTTTATAGAAGAGGAAACAGGTTCAGAGAAGTTGAGTGACTTTCTTTGGTTCCGTATTAAGAACAATGGGGATGCTTTGCGGGGGACCAGCCCCCGCTGACCAGGGCTCAAGAAGGTGGACAGAAAATCTTTATTACAGTAAAGGCAGAAAAAAAGAAAGCGGAGACACCGGAAAGAGGTTCTCAGAAGTGTCACACCTTATTGTTAAAGCCTAGCCCCTTTTATAGGGGCTTTTAACCATTATCTTAATTACAAGTTATGTTTCACATGAACATGATGTTTTCCCTTACTCAGAACTTTTACTTTTTTGTAATTGTATCTTTTTAGCTACACTGTGACCTGTTCAAGGATTTTACTTATCATCTAAAGAGTGGTTACCATGGCTACCTTACAGGGCATATACTTGAACTATTGCCAAGAGTTTAGGCAAGAAACTATTTCTATGTGATTATAATACTTAGTGGCAAAAGGAGTTTCAAACTTTTCCTATCTTACAAAGAGCTGCATGTTTTTGTAATAGAGGGTAACATCTGTTTCTCAGTCAAAGCTTCAGTATCTGTTGCTAGCAATGTACAGAACAAAGAGTTAAAACAAGGCTGTTAATTAAAATAACTTATGGTCAGTAAGTTGCCTCTTATCAGAACTTTCATGGCCGAGAGACCTTGGTCTCCTGGTCTCCAAGGAAACCTTTCACAGCTGCACAGGCAAGGACGAACGATAGCACCAGTTTCTCACAGAGGCTGTCTGTTTCTCACAGACTGGCTTTTTTAGGCCTATGTGGCCAAAGGCCTATGCCTCAGTTTCCAAAGGGCCTTGAGTCCCCAATATCTCAGTTCAGGGGTTCCCCACGGAACTACCGCCTGGCTTAGGTTGTCTCCCCTCTTTTAGGAGATCTTACCCGTCTTTGGCTGCGTAGTTAGCTCATTGCGGTATACAGGAACTTGCCATAAATGCAGTGAGTATATTGTCTCCTATAGGAGGAAAGGCACATGGGTTCTTAGAGGCAGGAGATATTACATGACCAACCATAAGGCAGCACCCCTAATATCCAGTGCTGAGCAGGACAATGTGGCCTTGTCAGACACTGGGGGGCTGTCGGCTTCCCACAATGCTTTTCATAAATTCTAGTATAAAAGTAGAGCCTCTAATACTTGGTTTTGCCCAATGTTCATGTTAATTTTATGTATTTCTATTCAAATTTTGTTTTTTCAGCCGATTTAGATGAACAATGGCTGACGATAGTGTATTAACATCTACTACTGGGAGGACAAGCTTGGCCGACTCTTCTATTTTTGACTCTAAAGTTACTGAAACATCTAAGGAAAACTTATGTATTGGACCTACTTCATTTGTTGAAGGTAAATCTGCTTAAAGCACCAAATTGCTATTTTGATCATAAACTTACTGACTAGCAACTTATGATTTGACTGTAATACTGTTAAGCTAGAGTACAGGGATTCAGTAAATATTTGTTGACAGAAACGCTTTACACTGTTGGTTTTTTGATTAGTGCCTGGATTAATGCTTCCCATCTTTAAAGGGGAAGGCATCTCATTAGATATTGCTTTTTCTATATGTAAGGGTAATCTAGCTGCAACATTGTTAGCTAGACTACTCAGTTATGATTGGTTAGGTGAAGAGACGCTTCTTCCCTTATCCCACTGTCTTTACTAAAGTTGCATGCACTGTTGAAGAGGATGAGTCTGCAGGGTAGTGAATGCTTTCTTTGGTTAAGGAATTGCAGATGTTTATATACTCTGCTACAATACGTTTTCTCTTCCTCTGAAATATGTGGCCAAATGTTAAAAAATAAACTGTGAATTCAGTAATGTAACAGAATGTTATGATCTTATAGATGGAAAACATACCAGATTATAGCCAGAAAAGGGATTAGGAGCTACTGATTTTGATGTTAATTCCTGATAAACATATTTAAAACTTTTTAATTTTAATAGAAGAAATGCCTCAGATTGAAACAAGAGTGATATTGGTTCAAGAAGCTGGAAAACAAGAAGAACTTATAAAAGCCTTAAAGGTATTAAATTTTAATTTTTTTTAAAGGCTACTTTTCCTTCCAACACTGTGTAAATAATTTTATAAATTTCTTAATCTCATACTTAAGTCTCTTTTCCACAGACTATTAAAATAATGGATGTCCCTGTTATAAAGATAAAAGAAAGTTGTCCTGGAAAATCGGATGAAAAGTTAATAAAAAGTGTTGTTAATATGGTAGGTCAAGCATTTCATTGCATGTGGCATGCTGCACTTCTGTTGATTGTGTTCTTAGATTCCACTTATGGTGACTGGACCTAAATTGGCAAAAGGTATATTTTATGTACTCTGAAGCTAGATGAATAGAAACGATTTTATATTTATTTTTAAAATTTGGGTGTTTCTGAAACCCCAAATTTTAGCTTCTATTGCAAATAATGAACTCCTTTAAAGTAATTTGGCTGTGTTAAATTTAAATGACATGTCATGTATTTCCAAAGATCTGATACTTTTCTTTAAACTTGTTATCTTCTTTTTTCTCGTTAACTTTATATTTATTCTATATTTTTGCTTTATTTCCAAAGTTATAAATAATAATAATTGACAATCATCAGGGAATTTGCCTCAGCATATGAAATGTATCTAATTCTCTATACCAGCTGTCATAGTTAGTGAGGGTTGCCGTAACAAAATTCCAGTCAGTGGCTTAAACAAAAGCAATGTGTTTTCTCACAGTTCCTGGGGCTAGAAGTCCAAGGTCAAGGTATTGGAAGGTTGGATTTCTCTTGAGGCCCTTCTCCTTTGCTTGCAGGTGGCCGCCGCTTTCTTGCTATGCTTTTACATGACCTTTTTTAAGTGCATCCATATCCCTGATATCTCCTATGTCCAAATTTTCTCTTATATAAGGACAGGAGTCATACTGAATTAGGGCCTAGCCATGTGACTTCATTTAACCTTAATTACCTCTTGAAAGGCCCTACCTTCAAATACAGTCACATTCTCAGGTAGAGGGGATTAGGGCTTCAACATAAATTTTGGGGGTATATAATTCAGCTCATCACATTAACCTAGTAAATAAAACCCAAATAATTTATTGACCCATTCAGTATTTTCTTTTATATTTTTTTTCGTTTTATGTGGACCACCCTTTTATTTTTTTCAATTATCTTTGATATTCAGTATTATTTGATGTTAGTTTCAGGTGTGTTATACATTTATATAACTTACAAATGATCCCCCGATTATTCTAATACCCACCTGGCACTATACATAGGTATTACAATATTACTGACTATATTCCATGTGTTGTACTTTTACATACCCATGACTACTATTTTTTTTTTCTTTTAAATTGGGGAATTGGGGGAGGGGAGCAGCCAAGTTGTTGTTCTTTAGTCTTCGTTGTGGAGGGTGCCAGTCGGTCGGCAGCTTGTGACCTGTAAGCTCAAGGTGTTGTGTTCAGTCTTAGTTGCTGCTGGGCATAGCCACCATCCCATGCAGAAGTCGAACCAGCAGCCTTGTTGTTAAGAGCGCATACTCTATCCACTGAGCTATCCAGGGAGCAGCTCAGCTCAAGGTGCCGAGTTCAGTCTTAGTTGTGGGTGGGCATAGTCCAGCATTGAACAGGCAGTCTTGTTAGGAGCACTTGTTCTCACCAACTGAGCCATCCTGCCATCTGTTCGCAGATCAGTGGCAGCTCAGCTCGGGCGCAGTGTCACTGGCCCATGTGGGAATCGAACCGACAGCCCTGTAACTCAGAGCTGGTGCTCGTAAGCTAACTCTTAACCAACTGAGCCACTTGGCTGCCCGCCCCCCCATGACTATTTGGTAACTGCCAATTTGTACTTTTTAATCCCTTCACCATTTTCTCCCAGTCCCCCAAATCCCTTTACCTCTGGCAGTCATCAGTTTATTCTCTGTATCTGTGAGTCTGTTTCTGTTTTGTTTGTTTGTTTTTTCTGTTCTTTAGATTCCACATATAAGTGAGATCGTGCAGCATTTGTCTTTCAGTGTCTGACTTATTTCACTTAACATAATACCCTCTAGGTCCATCCGTGTTGTTTAGTTTTCTTTCAAATGGTTCTCTTTTTTTTAACACAGGAGTCATATATGTACTTAAATTTATCTTCATGCTTTTTCATAGATGTACAGTATAAAGTGCTAAATAATAACTTGCCTTTTTATATCCTATGTTTGCAACTGCCTACATATTTCACATCTTTCTCTTATTTACCTTATATATACTAAAATGATTAAGTTTATCTACACCCTTTTTGTAGATATTAAGTGCGTAGTATTTTTTCTATTTTTATGAAGACAATTTGTGCAAGAAGAACTATGTAGTATCATTTTCTTGGCCTGGATAAAAAGCTCTAATAGTGGATATATTTCAAATTTATCCTACTATCAAAATGTGTGTACTTAAATTCATCATTTTTATTTTATATGCATACTAGATTTATAATGACTACTAAATCAGAAATGTATGCCTTTATAATATTGTTCTTTAGAATTTAAGACCCTAATGTAGATGGAGATATTTGTACTTAAAAATACAAATAAGCAAGTAAAGAAATATGGCTGTTGATTAATATTAAGTATAATGCTCATTATTGTGTGATTTAAAAGTAAAATTTTCTATAAATATAAAAATGTTGATATTGAATTGATTTGTAGGTCTTATTTAGATATATGAATTAATTTTATAATATATAAATTTTATTTCTAATAACTACGTGAAAAAACAAGGAAATTAAAGTGCCTTTTGTAAAGATGGAATCACTGGAAGAATTTGAAAGTTTAGATTCTCCAGAATTTGAAAATGTATTCGTAGTCACGGACTTCCAAGATCCTGTCTTTAATGAGTTATACAAGACTGATTGTAGAGTCATTGGACCACCAGTTGTATTAAACTGTGCACACAAAAAAGAGGTAAGAATATACATTTATTATGACTTTTTGAGGTTACATTTTTATTAAATGAATGTTGTAAAAATTCATAAGCACAAAAATCCCATCATTGTTGAGTATGAAATATTTAGAACAGGAATAGTAGTGGTTATGGTAATATTGTCCTTTATTCTTTCTGTTGTAATTTTCAGTAGGGAAAAGTCTAAGACTTTTGAAAGTTAAATAATAAAAAGTGTGTGTGTGTGTGTATGTGTTTGCGCGCGCGTGTGTGTATGAGTACCTGCAGTGTCTTGGGAAGAAATAGTTTGCTTAAACTTGGGTTCCATAAATGTATACGGGTACACCTACATGAATTTCTGTTTTCCTCCGCACAGAACAGATACTACATTTCCATTTTAATCAGTTACTGCATAATTTAAAATTTAGGAAATTACTTAACTCTGTACTTAAATAACATTTCAATATAAGAATTGAAGTATTTAAGTCCCTATTTGGCTTTATCGCTATGTTTTGCTATTCTTAAGCTTGCCTTATTAACTTAAAATTGCTTGGGCCATTGTTCTTTTGTTGCAGATATTAGTAATAAGCATATGATAATCTTTAGTTCTCTGTTTTGATTCAGAAATGTGGCTTTCAAAAATCAAATAAAATTTTGAAAGACCAAAATTATGAAAGAGCCTTTTTGCGTTATGGTGGTAATTAAATAGCTATATTTTAAAAACCATTCTTTCTGTATATATATATACATACACTATTGGTTAAATTATTTACTGATTACCTCCATTTTTTTTTTTAGCTCAAAAATTGGTTCAAATATATATTATATACCTAGTATTTACTATAAAATTCCTAACTTACTCTAAATATAATTGGAAGCATTTAAAATAGTGTATGGAGTCTGAAATCGTTCCTATAGATAGATAATGGTTCATATGTATCAAAGTACATTTAGAATTAAAGGTTTGAATATAAAAATTTATGTTTAATTTGGCATTCGTAAAGCGTGTTTAGATTATGTGGATTGAGTATAATTTGGGAATCATGGGAAATTTTTTTGTGAAACTTGCAATCTGCTTTGCTATTTTTTTGTTGCATATTTAAAAATGCATGTAAATCTTTGGATTGGGAAAGTCGATCGGCAAGGGGGGATATATATTTAGCTTGAGAAAGATGTATTCTATTTTCTACTATAAAGAAAGCTCACAGATTTTAATTGTTGTATACTTCAGCCTTTGCCATTTTCATGTCGTCCACTCTATTGTACAAGCATGATGAATCTAGTACTATGCTTTACTGGATTTAGGAAGAAAGAAGAACTAGTAAGTATTTTAAAACATTCTATTCAAAGGGTATTTTTTCCAGCAAAATAAATTTAATTGGCATTCTTTTTTGGTAGTTGAATCATGGTTTTATTTTTAAAATTTTGAAGGAGAAATTACTGTGACTCTATCAGGTTTTAAATTTTATGAAGAAACGTTCTGAAGAGCTTTGTAAAGAAATAAATATTTTGTCTAGATTGGCATGTGAATTAACAGAAAAACTTCTTACTTGTCTTATCTGTCTAAACTATCTTTTCATTAAGTATTGTCTCAGTTACATTATTTGAAGTTTTTGTTTACACATTGCAATTTTTTGTTATACAAGTACAATCTTATTCTCATTGCCCTAGGGAATCCATAGAAACTTATTTCTTTGATTCATAAAATTTCCTATGTTGTAACTAATAGAGTGTTCTAATTTTGTTGGAAGAATCTTGATGTGATGTAATCTGGTGTTTAAAAATACTAATATGTTTAGGCTGTATGACAGCCAGTTTAAACAACTTAATTTTATGTGATCATCTTTACTAGCTTATCATTGTATAATTTTGTGTGTACCAATAAAGTAAAATGAATCTTTATTTTTTTGACATAAAATTTATATTTTTATAGAAATCCCTGTATTACCTTATAAAAAGAGACTATTCAATAAATACTAAATGAATTACAAACATTGTTTAAAATTTTGTTTTAACTCATCATAAAGTCAGTGTTGTTTAATTTTTCTTTTGAGGTCAGATTGGTGACACTGGTCCATCACATGGGTGGAGTTATTCGAAAAGACTTTAATTCAAAAGTTACACATTTGGTAGCAAATTGTACACAAGGAGAAAAATTCAGGGTATGTAAACTTGGGTATTTTTGTGTATTTCAATATCGTGTCATTTGGGAATGGATTTAATAGCACTCTCTTCTGTTTCTCGCACAATTTATTGAAGATCAGAAATTCAATTTTTGTACATTTAGAAAAATTTTAAATCATAGGAGTGAGGTCTCAGGTTTTTAAGAGGCAATGGAACATAAGTTTTAAATGATGAGTTGGATTGTAGAGGTTGATAGTGGATAACATTTCAGGCAGATGAATAATATTAGCAAAGGTTACTATGAGCGTTGGTGAATGCAGGTCAGGAACTGGTGATAGCAGATATTTTAGACTGGTAGCTGTCTAGGTACTAGTTCTTATAAAACGGTTCTAAGATTAAACTTATAAAACTGTAAAAGAACAGAATAAAGTACTTATACCAAGATTAAAATCACAGTTTTAGGTTATACCTGAATATATATATCTTAGAAGGAGTTTATCACTTTGTTCCCATCCTACATCAGTGTATTTATGTAGCAAATGGTAATTTGCACATAATATTGAATTCCTGGGAGGTATGCTTTCTAATTCATACTGAAGTTTTTAGTTACTTAATCAGATGTTTTCTTCTATAGTGCTGTCTTGGGAGCCAGTTCTTCCAAGGAAGTAAATGTGAAGAAGGGAGAAATAGAAATATGATAAAGATGAACTTAACTTCAGAAATATATTTATTTAAAGTAAAATGAGGAAATGGTTTGGACATGATGGAACTTATTTTAAAGTTATTTTAACCTAAGTTCTATGAATGTCAGTGTTTTTGGGTTAATTTGTCTTTATAATTTGACATAAAGAAGATGAACAGTGATCTAAAACTGTGCAAAAAAATATGTATATAATTGCTTAGAACTTCGGCAAATGTAGTTATTTAGAGTAAAAATTAATCGTAGAACATGTTTATATTCATAGGTTGCTGTGAGCCTCGGTACTCCAATTATGAAGCCGGAATGGATTTATAAAGCTTGGGAAAGGCGAAATGAGCTGTAAGTGTTTAGAAATTAAGTAGTTCATTATGTGAGTTAAACATATGTTATAAATTTAAACCCATGTACTCCAAACCCTAAATTCATAGATAATATAGAAAAAATGAGTTCAGTCTTTTGGTAGCTTAGGAAGTAAAGTCTAGGAAGAGCAAAGTTATAAAAAAATTATCAAAAGTTGAAAATTGAAAGATATCTGTGGTATCTTTGGATTTTACCTTGTGAAATAATTTTTATGACAGTAAATCTTCTGAAATTGTTACGTAATAGCTTAATGCATCTGGAAGTTTGGATTATATTGTATTTTGTCTTATTTTTTATTTGTCTGGTTGCATTTTAAGTGGTGATTGCAATTCATAATCTTTTTAAGCTTACCAACCTTATAATTCCTTGTTATTGTACTTCTTCATTACTTAAGCTGTCATGAAACTATAGAACCCCTGGAATACATACACAATTTCATGTACAGAACAGGGATTTGAATCTCGTAAAGATTACCTGTGATCAAATTTTGTTAGAAGTTACTTAAGGATGACTGAGGACACATCAGTTTTTTAACTGAAGTTTTTGTGAACTTTTCAGGGCCAGATGTAAAATATTTTCAATTAATGGATTATGCTAACAGTTTGAGAATTCCTTTAGATTTATAAATTGATATACCTAATTTATTGAGTTTAACTGGTTTTAGAAGAATATATTTTATTTTTAGGGATTTCTGTGCATCAGTTGATGACATTAGAAATGAATATAAAGTTCCTCCTTTTCAAGATTGCATTTTAAGTTTCCTGGGATTTTCGGATGAAGAGAAAACCAATATGGAAGAAATGACTGAAATGCAAGGTAGAATTTAGCATAATTTATAAGTTTAATAATATTTAATCTCACATTTCTGCCCCAGCACTTCCTGGTGAATGTGCCCCCTTAAAAATTTGGGTTTTGGGCTGACCGAGTGGCATGTTGGTTAAGAGCAGGCTTGGGATGCCAGCGGCCCAGGTTCGGATCCCACATATGAGGGCCAGTGATACTGCCCTCTATAGCTAAGATGGTGAACAACAGCTCCACCTGGAGCTGGGCAGCTGTGAGTCCCCGGGACCGCATAGCTGCAGCCTCTCCTGCAGTGGGCTGCCATAGGCTACAGTGAGTGGCTGGCAGCCAGTGTGAGTGGCCGACAGCGGGAGTGAGCTGCCAAGAGCTGCTTTGAGTGGCTGTCCAGAGGCCGGCAACCGATCTTCCTCACCCGAGAAGAGCGCAATGATGATACCAACATGGGCCAGTGAAGCAATGTCCTTCACAACTAGACTGAAGAACAAAAGGACAGCAACTTGTCTGTTCCCCTTCCCCGGTTCCCCATTGCTGTTCCCCTCCCCCAATTCCCCAATAAAATCTTTAAAACATATTTGGTTTGGAGATAAGTAGCTTGCCTTATTTACGTTTGTATACATTCTTCTTTAGGTGGTAACTGCTTACCAGTTGGAGATGAAAGATGCACTCACCTTATAGTTGAAGAGAATACAGTGAAAGAACTTCCATTTGAACCTTCAAAGAAACTTTATGTTGTCAAGCAAGAGGCAAGTAATTGTAGAATGAGCTTGGTCTTCTAAAAATATTACTAATAGCTTTTCTCTTCTCTTCTCTTTTCTTTTGAGGGCAGTGTTACTGGCCCTCATATATGGGACTTGAAGTGGGGCTGCTGGCATCTAAGCCAGCTCTTAACCATTGCGCCACTCGGCCGGCCCAATAATAGCTTTTCTAATAAGGTAAATTCTTAGTTAAAATGTTCTTTCTCTCACCTAGTGGTTCTGGGGAAGCATTCAAATGGACGCCCGAGCTGGAGAAACTATGTATTTCTATGAAAAGGTATGCTTTTTGTTTGTACCTTAGTCATTTGTTCTGTGAATCTAATTATATACAGATGACACTTTTCCATTAAAAAAGAGCATGGTATAGTTAGCATATAGATTATCTTTTACATCATGTTTTGGAGTTTGAGGATAATTAAACCCTTGGATATGGAGTAGCCTATTATAGATTTAAGTGAAACAATTCAACATAATGGATATTATTTTTATCTCGTGTCATTCTATGCTCATATTTGGTTATACAGTTATGAACAATAACATCCCTGTCTTCAGAAACTTAGAACCGTAAGCAAAAGATAGATAGTGCAGCATGATATATATTGTAAATTGAGTAATGTATTCTGACTAGCCTCATTCTGAGAGACTTAGACTGGATTGGAAAGAGCACATAAATGTTGAGTCAATTTACTAGGCTAATCTGGTACGGACGTTCAACTTAGACAGCAGGTGGAAGGGGTATAAAAGCTTGAAATTACATTAAGATAGCAAGTCGCTTAGTATGGCTGTGGAAAAGTGTGGGAAAGACAGAAGACCAATAGACAAAGTTTACTAGGTAGGCAGAATTGAAAAGTTTGGATTTTATCCTGTAAGTATTGAGAGCCACTGAATATTAAGGGGAGAGATGTCATTTAAAAAATGACTGTCGTAGTGGAACGTAGTCAAGGAAAGTCGAGCCTTTGTTCTGGATCTTGGTGAAGAGTGGTATTATTTACTCAAATGTGACATAAAGCTCTAAAAGCAGGTTTTAAGGGAAAGTTTACCTCCGTTCGGGATTTAATCATTTGGAATGGAATATTGAGGATGAGGTGTGGATTTATTGTGTTTCTAAAAAATCCAAACAGGTATTGTATTGTTCTCTTCAGACTCCTCTGGTTCTTAACATAAAGGTTAAAAAATATGCTTTAAATCCTGGGACAGAGCTCTTACAATCAAGTGGGATTTACAAATACTGGCAGACACTGTATCTAGCACTGTGCTAAATGGCAGGCATATAGTGAACAAAGTGCGCATGGTTCCTGCCCTCCTGGAGCTTATGGCCTAATGGGGGGATAGACAGCAAACACCGCTACAGGCAGGCGATTATGTAATGGTGATGGTGCCATGAAGAAAAAGAAGGAGGTGCCAAAGGTTAGACAATTACAGTGGTCCCTCACCTATTATGTTTTATGAAGTTTCTGAATTACCTGGCAGAATATAGAAGTTTAAAATTATTGTGCAAAATCCAGAGTTTATCAGAATCATAAACATATTTTTCTTTTGTTCCTGTCTTTAGTAAAGAACCATGGCAGTAAAACTGAGCCTTTGTGCTTTTGATTGCAGGCTAATACACCTGAGCTCAAGAAATCGGTGTCACTGCTTTCTCTAAATACTCCAAACAGCAATCGCAAAAGACGGCGTTTAAAAGAGACACTTGCTCAGCTTTCAAGAGAGACAGACCTGTCACCTTTTCCTCCCCGTAAGCGCCCGTCAGCTGAACATTCCCTTTCTATAGGGTCTCTCCTAGATATCTCCAACACACCAGAGTCTAGCATTAACTATGGAGGTAATGCACATTTTAAAAAATTGATCTTTAAAATGTAGTGTAATGGAATGATGGTTAGAGTGTATCGATAAATGTGTACTATAGTGAATATAAAAGGCTGTACTTTTAATTACTTTTGTTCTAGCTGAGGAGAAAAGGCACATGCAAATGCTTCCATTTAATGATTGCTTACTGTATGCTAAGTGCTTTTTATATTTTGTGTACTTATGATAGATTGTATTTCTCCTGCTTTACCAATGACTAGACTGAGGTTAGAGAAGTAACTTGTTTAGGGTCACACAGCTAGTTAGAAAGTGATGGAGCTGTTCAAAGAGCAAATTCTTAGCACTAGCTAAACAAAATCACAGATGTCATATGTATTATGGAGAAAATAGGCACAATGAAGTGAGAGGAGGGTCAGTTCACTTTGTTCTCAGCTGATAACAGAAAGACTTGTACAATTAACTCTTCTCTGTTGATCATCAATTTTTCCCTCTTATTTTCTGTTTTTTAGTCTGCACACAACTGTGTTGTGTTTTCTAGATTTAAGAAACAATTGAAACCTTCCCTTGATCTCATGACACTCTTCACTTATCCCATTTCTCTCTTCAAGAATTCTCTTCAGAGAATTACCTTGATTCATTGTCTTGTTTCCTTTTCATTGTCTTTCCAACCATTCTAGTTGAACTTCAGTCCTACTATGTGAAATTGCCCTTGCTGGGGAGACTGACAGTTTGGCTGCAGTCAACAGCATATAACACATGACCAGCTGCATTCCTGACACATTATTTTCTTTTAGCTTTTGTACATTTCTCATTTTTCTTTGCCTCCTTTTCTCTCCAACTCTAAATGCTGAATGTTATTGCTGAGTTGTTTCTTCTCTGCTTTATTCTCCCTAAGTGATCATTTAATTCCATGGCTTTAACAACATTTATATGCTGATGACTCCAAAATTTGTCGTCTTTGCCATCCAGTTGCCTACTTGATACCTTCTTGACCACATTTTAAACTTAACATAATCAAATTAAAGCTCTTGATTCTCTCTACCATTCTCAACGCTGTTCCTTTGCCATCCTCTCCTTATCAGCCTTTTTTTTTTTTTTTTTTTTTTGTACAAAGAATCTCTTAGAAAATTGCATGAGTCTCCTAAATGGTCTCTCTATATCCATTTTTTGCCTTTCTACATGTAGCACTTACAGTTGTCTCTAAAACTAAATTAGATCACGCCACTCCTTTCTTAAAGTCATTCAGGCTTTGTATTACCATAGCTTTCAAGTTCCTATGTAAATCTTCCTCATCTACTCTAACTTCATGTGGTATCATGCTCTCTAATAATGCTCTCTCTAAGCCACACTATCTTTATTATTTGTTGAGTATTTCTACTACATTTATAGCTCAGGAACGTTATACTTGCTCTCTCTGCCTTAAAGAAATCCTATTGGGTCATCAGTAAAGCTAAGTCCCTCCTCCATTACTCCTCACCAACCCATTACCTGGTGGTTGTCTTCAGTGGTAGCTATCACTGTTGGAAATTATATTTTTTGTTTACTTCTTTATTTTATTTGCTTCACCAAAAATGTAAGCTTTAAAAGAACCTTCCCTATCTTATTCTTTGCTTTATTCCCAGTGCCTAGTATAGAGTAGGTACTCACTAAATATTCATGGAAGAAGTTGAAAGTCATTTTTGGGTAGGCCGAGGTGGATTTCAGAATATAAGAGGAGCAAGAATACAGTATACAAATTGAGTTTTTTAGGGAATAGTGAATAGGTCAGTTTCCTTGGAGTATGGAGGAATAACAGTTAATTTGATGAGGGCCTAATATTACAGGACTTTGAGCTTATATATTGTCATCATCAAGAAACTTTAGAAACGTGTGAGCAGCAATCATTGGGTAGGTAATTTGTAGTGGAATATCCTGAAGAGTGGTTAGAAGAAAGGTAGTTTATAGATAGCCAGTCCATGAAGTAATCTACAATGGCTTGGGCCATGAGATGGTAAGTCCCTGAACCAGGGTTAGTGATGGTTGGAAAGAAAAGTAAGAAACACTGGGGAAATATTGATAGAATGATAGGAGGGGAATAAGAAGAGATGATCGCAAAGTATTAACTGGAAGAAATGTTACACTAGCAAAAATAGGAAGTTCATATTTTGTAGAAGATAGTACAGTTTTAGAGAAAATCCAGATTAAGTTGAGGTAATAATGTCCAGTAGACATTTGGAAAAGTTGAACCAGGTGCTTGCACAGGAGATTATGATTAGGTACGTAGCTTAGCATTTACTGGTTCTGTAATTATGGACACAATGAGCATTGGATGGTAAGATCTGATCATGAAAGATTGAAGCTTAAATATGCAATTTAGGGAACAGGAGAGGAAAATGAACCATGGAAAGAAACAGACATGTCAACTATACTAATATATCTGATACTCTATATAATAGAACCCCTAGTTTGTAGATTACTCTCTAGATACAGTAATTACATGAGGTCAGTGCACATCAGTTTCCCCCAAAAGTACTTTTAATGGCAGAGGCTCCTCGGTCTGATGGGAATAGCCTAAAATAACACGGCAAGTGGGAAGATCTTTGAAGGCTTTTTTTGTCTTTAAAAAGCTTTCAAAACTCCATAGTACACATGATTGTTTTAATAATGCTTAAGATTATTTTTCATTAAGTGAAATTTATATGCTGGGACTCTATATTGTCTCTTTTTATGTCATTCTATTGCATGTTTTACATTTCTTTTCTATTGAAAAAATTTGTTAATAAGAGATTCTGTATACAACGTTGAAATATTGTAACCATATTGATTGCAAAAAAATTCACTTTTTAGAATTTTTCTTGAAATAACGCACCCTCCCTGTACTTTGGGTTGGACTGGATGTTTTTTACTGTGTTAAGACACTTTGAACTAAGAATTTGCAATTGATACTGGGTTTTTTTTTGAGGGAGGTTTTCCTCATGTACATGAAAAGCTCTCCATTGTAACTGGGTAATCATAACAACTCTTTTCATCCTTCTTAACTTAAATTTTTCTCTATGTTGCTTTCCATTTTATTTAAGATTTTTATTTTGAAATAATTTCGGATTGCAAAGAAACTGCAAAAATAGTACAAAGATGCCTGTACTCGCTACTCAAATTTCCCAAATGGAAATATTCTGCCATGTTTGCTTTAACATTCTTTCTTTCATATTCCTTCTTTTTCTACACACATATTTTTTATATCTGCAGTGTTTTGAGAGTAAATTACAGATACGATGTACCTTTACCTCTAAATACTTAAATTTGTATTTTCCAAAATACAGGGGATATTTCTTGTATAGCTACAGTACAGGTATTGTAATTAAGAAATTAACATTAATACTATAATCTACTCGACAGATATTGAAATTTTAACAATGGTTCCGCTAATGTCCTAATGTCCTTATAGCAAAAGAAAAAGTTCCTGGGCCGGCCGAGTGGCGCGGTGGTTAAGTGCTGGCTTGGGACGCCAGCGTCCCTGGTTTGGGGTCCCACATATGAGGGCCAGTGACACTGCCCTCAAAAACAAAAAAAGAAAAAGTTCCTTTTTTCTGTTTTAATATCCAAACCAGGATCACAGGTTACATTGCCTTGCTCTAGCCTCTTCTAATCTGGACAGTTCTTTGTTTTCAATGACCTTGACATTTTTGAAGAGTACAGGCCATTTATTTGGTCAAATGTTTGTCAGTTTGGAGTCATTGATATTTTTGACAATATTTTTTTTCCTGACCTCATCTTATGAGGAAATTTTACTTTAATGAAAAATCTATTTGGTGATATATTTGTTAAGAGTAGGTCTACTTCCCTTTTGTCTGTTAAATATGTGTCATGTTTGGTACTTATATCTGGACTCCATTTTAAATCATTCCTCCTTTTCACCTTTTAGAAACCCCGAAGTCTTGTACTAAGTCTTCTAAAAATTCCACTCCGGTTCCTTCAAAGCAGTCAGCCAGGTGGCAAGTTGCAAAAGAGCTCTATCAGACTGAAAGTAATTATGTAAATATATTGGCCACCATTATTCAGGTAAGAGTTTGGTTGCAAATGATTTCTGTTCCACTATTTCAAAGTAAAAAATCTAGATGTTATTTCTTACAAGAAAATTATATAAGCATAGAATTTGAGCACAGATATTAAAAATGAAAATGCGTGACAAAAACTGCTGTTAGGAAAATGCCATAACTGTAATAGTAGCTTTTATTCATGCAGAAATAGTACAATTTTTAGAATGACTTTAAAGAGAGAAGGATCCTCTGTCGGTGATTATAGATGGGACCATGTTTAATTCAGAATTTTGCAGTTTCCTTGTCAAGATACTGCGTTTATATCTATATTTGGAAGTGGTAGATAACTTTTTCTGAAAGTCTGTGTTCTTGAGTCATTTCTTTATTTAGTACTTGTACATATGTGAAAAAAGCAATAGCAGTGAAGTATAACAATAGAGATGTCAGTAATTTTTTTGGATCTATATTTCTACTGGCTTTTATAAAATAATTTTATTTTTCATTTACATTTAATATACAGTATTATATTAGTTTCAGGTGTACAACATCGTGATTAGACATTTACATAATTTAGGAAGTGATTCCCCCGTAAGTCTAGTACGTACCTGATAGCATACATAGTTATTACAATATTATTGACTATGTTCCTTACACTGTACTTTGTATCCCTATGACTATTTTGTAACTACCAACTTGTACTTCCTTAATTTCTTCCCCTTTTTCACCCACCCCCACAACCCATTCTCATCTGGCAGCCATCAAAATGTCCTGTGTATCTATGAGTTTGTTTCTTTTTTGTTCATTTATTTTTTAGATTCTTTTTTTTTTTTTAAGATTTTATTGGGGAATTGGGGGAGGGGAACAGCATTGGGGAATCGGGGAAGGGGAACAGATAAGTTGTTGTCTTTTTGTTCTTCAGCTAGTTGTGGAGGACGTTGCTTCACTGGTCCATGTTGGTATCGTCATTGTGCTCTTCCTGAATGAGGCAGATTGGTCGCTGGCCTCTGTGTGATTGCTCACTGTGGCTTTTGGCAGCTCACGCTGGCTGCCGGCCACTCACCGTAGCCTATGGCAGCCCACTGCAGCAGGCAGCCTATATCGTCTCTGGGGCTCACAGCCCAGCTCCAGGTGGAGATGTTGTTAGCTGCAGAGGGCAGTGTCGCTGGCCCTCCTATGTGGGATCTGAACCGGGGCCGCTGGTGTCCCAAGCCAGGTCTGAACCAATACACCATTCGGCCGGCCCTTTTTTAGATTCTTTAGATTACACATATGAGTGAACTCATGGCATTTGTCTGTCTCAGTCTTACTTATTCCACTCAGCACAGTACACTTTAGGACCATCCATGTTATTGCAGATGGCAAGATTTCATCCTTTTTCATGGCTAAGTTAATATATTCCATTATATATATACTAGTATGTACCACCTCTTCTTTATCCATTCATCCATTGATGGACACCCAGGTTGCCTCCATATTTTGGCTATTGTAAATAATGCTGCAGTGAACATAGGGCTGCAGATGTCCCTATAAAGTAGTGTTTTGAATTTCTTAGGATAAATACCTAGAACTGGGATTACTGGGTCCTTTTTTGTCACTTGTTTTAGCTTTTGTTTTAAAATATTATTTTGTCTGGTATAAGTATTTAACTATTCAACTTTTTGTTGTTTCCATTTTCATGAGATACCTTTTTACATCCCTTTACTTTTAGTCTGTGTGTTTCTTTCAATCTGAACTGAGTCTCTTGTAGGCAGTGTGTATGGGTCTTGTTTTCTTATCCATTCAGCCACCCTATGTCTTTTTATTGGAGCATTTAAGTCATTTACATTTAAAGTAATTGTAAGATTACTTTAGATATGAAGTTATTACCATTTTATTATTCATATTTTCAATCTTTTTTTTCTTAAAGAAGTCTTTAGCGTTTCTTATTTTAAAGATTTTATTGGGGAATTGGGGGAGGGAACAGCATTAGGGAATTGGGAAGGGAAACAGACAAGTTGCTGTTCTTTTGTTCTTCAGTCTAGATGTGGAGGACGTTGCTTCACTGGCCCATGTTGGTATTGTGATTATTGCGCTCTTCCCAGCTGAGGCAGATTGGTTGCCGGCCATTGGATGGCCACTCACAGTGGCTCATGGCAGCTCACACCGCTGACCGCTCATGTTGGCTGCGGACCACTCATGGTACCTTACAGCCACTCACGGTAGCTTACAGCAGCCCATTGCAGCTCCACTGCAGCCTACACCATTGCCCATGACTCACGGCAGCCCAGCTCCAGGTCGCACTGTCGTTCACCATCTTAGCTGTAGAGACCAGTGTCACCGGCCCAGGTGAAATCTGAACCAGGGCCCTGCTGCTCAGAGCTCGTGCTCCCAAGCCACCTCCTAACCAATGCGCCACTCGGCTGGCCCAGCATTTCTTGATATACTGGTTTGGTGGTGATGAGCTCCTTTAGCTTATTCTTATCTCGGAAACTCTTTTTTTCGGTCCTTAGATTCTAAATGATCTCCTTGTTGGGTAGAGTACTCTTGGTTGTAGGTCCTTGCTTTTCATCACTTTGAATATTTTGTGCCAATCCCTTCTGGCCTGCAAAGTTTCTTTTGAGAAACCAGCTGACAGTCTTATGGGAGCTCCTTTGTCGGTAACCAGCTGCTTTTCTCTTGTTGCTTTTAAGATTCTTTGCTTGTCTTTAACCTTTGGCATTTTAATTATGATGTGTCTTGGTGTGGGCCTCTTTGCGTTCATCTATTTGGGACTCTGTACTACCTGAGCTTGTATATCTATTTCTTTTGCCAGGTTAGGGAAGTTTCCCGTCATTATTTCTTCAAATAGGTTTCAATTCCTTGCCCCCTTTCTCTTCTCCCCCTGGTACCCTAATGATGGGAATGTTGGTGCTCTGGATGTTATTCCAGAGGCCCCTTAAACTGTTCTCATTTTTTTGGATTCTTTTTGTTGTTGTTGTTCTAATTGGGTGTTTTCTGTTACCTTATCTTCCAATTTGCTGATTTGATCCTCTGCTTTATCTAATCTGTTGATTCCTTCTAATGTATTATTTATTTCAGTTGTTGTGTTCTTTTCTGACTGGTTCTTTTTTATGTTTTTTATCTCCATTTTTATGTTTCTTATCTTTTCGTTGAAGTTGTCACTAATAACCAGTGTTTTGAATTCTGCATCTGGTAGGTTGGTTTTATCCATTTTGTTTAGTTATTTTTTTGGAGCTTTGTTCTGTTCTTTCATTTGGGACATGTTTGTCTCCCTATTGGAGTGCCTCCCAGTGTTTGTTTCTGTGTATTAGGTAGAGCTAGAGCTGCCATGTCTGCAGGTCTTAATAGTTTGGCCTTATGTATTAGTGGTAGGTGACCTGTAGGGCCCAGTGGCTCCCTGGTCACGAGCCGGGTGCTCCAGGTGTGTCCCTTGTTGGGTCCTGTTGTAGTTGAGACTTGGTTGCTGTTTGCAAGTCAATGGAAAGGATTGACCCTCAGCTGATTGGTTGTGAGGACTGGCTGTCACTAGAGTGGAGGAACTGTTGTTCAGAGGCTGATCCTATGGAGCAAGATTTGCTTTTGCGGGGCTCTGGTGCCTGCCCAGTTTGCCCTATGGGAGTGTCTCATGTGGAGGTGGTTGAGGTGGTGCTCTGGTATGGTCTGAAGCTGGCCACCAGGTGTGTTGGTTCTGAGGCTGTATTACAGGCCAGAGTCAGCTGCTGCCTGTTCCCTCCTCAGGGCCACTTGGTATGAGCTACAAAGTGTAGTACAAGTGGTTGCCAGTTGTGCTGGCATTGGGGGTGTCTGGAAGAGGCTAAGCTGTGATCTCAGGCTGGCTGCCCCTAGAATTGTGTATGGGGCTGCTTAGCAAGAAATATGGAGCATACTGAGGCCAGATGCTGCTTGTTTAGCCAGATGTTTAGTATATAAACTCACCTAAGGTTTTATTCATTTTTTGGAGGGGTGGAAACTGAGAGATTTTAGGGAAGTCTGCAGTATGAGTGAAGATAGGCCATTTGTATGGAAAAGCCACTAAAAACAGCTTGGGTAGGCTCAAAAGTTGGGTGGGGCAGGGAGTCAGGGAATCATCTGGGTGGGGCAAACAGTGTTAGCCAGGTTGATTAATACTAAGATACAGTACCTGAGTAGGCTTCCTGAGTGGGGAGGGCTCAATTTGGATGTCAGTAATTTTAAAAAAAATCCTTACATGTGTCAGGTTTTCTTAAAATGTCCAGCACTTAGTTATAAATAAATGTTAGCTTATTGCTTACCAACATTAAAATGTACTATGAAGTTATTTCTGAAGAAAAACAGTTATAATGAATCCTTGTAGGATGAGATTGAAGATGATATTAAGGAATATCTTTTATAAGGAATAAACTGAAGTTCAAGGTTCTGAAATACATAATGATAGGGCATTATTTTGGAATATTTAGAAAGAGGGAATAAATTCGTTTTAGGTAATGAAGGAGATAGTTTGGTAGGGAAATAAAGTTTATACCACTAAAATTACCTTTGAATAGAAAAAATAGTGAGTTTTTAATTTGGGTTTAATTTTTAACTGACCTGTATTTGAATTCTTCATATAACTCATTAGGTACCAATATAATAGCTTTTAGTTGCTTGTCCATTTCTTATCCATTGATAAAATGCATGCACAAGAAATGGAATGACTTCTGTCTTGGTAGTCATGGAGAGGTTATTCTTCACAGTTATTTTGTTTAGCAGTAGTCAAGATTTTATGAGACCCTCAGCAGTATTTAACTTGTTTTAAGTCAGCTTTTCTTTTATTCCTCAAGGGAAATCATCCTGGATGAGTTTCTTGTTGAAGTTCTTAAAGTCAGCCAAAATATTGTTGAGTAGCAGAATACGGCATATACTGTTCATGTTCTTTGGTAGCATTTATTACCTAGAAATGTGAATCCTTTCAGGCCATGGTAAATGCACTGGCGTTTCAGAATCCTAATTTGCATATGAATTAAATTCACCAGGCCTCTTTTTTTTTTTCCAGGTTATTTTGTTAATCATTTGATTTCATTCATTCACAGTCTTGAACATTGCAGCTTTATAATGAGAACTTCCTTTGCCTTTCCATATACATATTTAGAATCAGATTGTCTTTATCTATGTAATCTAAAAAATCCTGCAATTTTGATGGGTATTGGGTTAAATCCATAGATCAGTTTGTAGGAGAATTGATATTTCTTACTGTGTTTGAGTCTTTTAATCCATGACCATCTGTCTTCATTTACTTAGATCTTTGATTTCCTTCATCGGCACCCTTAGTTTTCAGTATCATGTTCATATTTTATTATTGTAAGTTGTCACTTAATGTCTTCAGTTGGTTCTGTGACTTTAAGTGAATCGACATATAATGAGATCAGTTTTATCATAGGCTAGTTGATATAAACAAGAGTTAAGTTCTTAGGGTATTTCATCAAGGTTATAATGAAACGATGTTGAGTGAAGAAGCAGCACTATTCAAAGACCCACTGTATATTTATACCTAAATATTTTAATTTTTTATTGTACATGATACTTTTAAAATGTTGGTTTCCATTTGTACATTATTGGCACATAGAAATATCACTGGGGGTAGGGTGTGTGTGTGTGTGTGTGTGTGTGTGTGTGGTGTGTTTTGTGCGTGCATATGTGTGTGCACACATTGTATCACTTGACCTTGCTATGCTCACTTATTAGTTCTAAGCCCTTTTTATCATTTGTTTTTTCAGATTGCTTGAAGCAACAACATAGATACAAACATGTCTTCTAGCTTCAAATCATGTCTCTTTCCCCTAAACCAAGGTTCTGTGCTACCTTTGCAACCATTTAGTACTTGTATGAAGTTTATATCTGGAAATAACGGATTGCTTATTGCTTTTTTCCTTAGTAACTTGAATAAAAAAGTATAAATTACTCTTGTAGCATATTAACAATTTTAATGATTTGTAGAATTGTGATACACTTAGATTCTAACATAACATTTTATTACAAATGCACACGCACACACACACACATACACAGATATATAAATAAATAGGAGAAAGAAGAATAGAAAATGTTATGAAAAAAAGGTCTCAAATTTAGGGAGACGTTTTTTTTTTGTTTGTTTGTTTTTGAGGGCAGTATCACTGGCCCTCATATGTGGGACCCGAACCGAGGCCGCCAGCTTCCCAAGCCAGTGCTTAACCACTGCGCCACTCGGCCAGCCCATAGGGAGACGTATTTTTAAAAACTTTTTTCTTTTCCATCAGCGTCTCACCTCTCCTTTATCACTGTCTATATGTTAGGTTTTTTTTTACTTTTCTCAAAATCTACCTAATCTTGTTTTTTAACCTTTTAGTTATTTCAAGTACCATTGGAAGAGGAAGGACAGCGTGGTGGACCTATACTTGCACCAGAAGAGATTAAGACTATTTTTGGTAGTATCCCAGATATCTTTGATGTGCACACTAAGATAAAGGTAAATTTGTATATATTTGGTTCATAGTAATTCTTTTTCGATTGTGTATGTTATGATTTTTCAAGGTAAAATTTCTTACATATTCCTTTGAATGATTTGTTCTTTGTTCCAGTGCCTTATTAGTGTTTGTTGTTTGCCTGTCTTTTGATTTTGATTAATCCTGATTAATTCCTCTTGGGTTGTATGTTTTTCTTTTGGTTTGTTTCAAAAACTGTGAAGCTGGAAGGGACTTAGAGATCATTTTATTCAATTCTCTATAATCAGATAAATGCTCAAATTATATAAGACAATGCTATTCTCTTTTTAATGATTTTTTTAAAATGAGGAGGTCTGTGATTTCCAGGTATAAATCTCTCATAATAAAGTTTGGGGCAGTTTTAGCTGAACTGCTAAAACTGATTTGGTTTTATTTCCTCATATTTTTCCCATGTGGTGCTTGAGCAAAATTGATCAGTTTTCTCCTCAAAACAACCCATATTAATGTTTATTCCATATTCCCATATAAAGATTGATATGAATTATGAAATGTTTCAAACAAATACAGTAAATTACTTTTGACTTTACGTCACATTACAAATAAAAACATAAAAGATCTATAAGTTAATAAAAATGCAATTTATCAAATGCTTTTAGTTTGTATTTTATCAAAGTCTTTGACTATATTTCAATTATTTCTGGATCTGAAGGGAATTCTGAAGGAATTTCTTTTTTTAAATTTTGTTTTATTTTTTAGTAATCTTTATTTTCCTAAAAAACTACAGTCTTAGGCTTGTTTATACTAATTTCCAGCTAGGGTTCTGAATATTTGAAGAGGAAAGTATCTTGGAATGTTTTTTGTTTGATAAGAAACACTGAGAGGTTTCTTATAAAAGTAGAATGAGAAGGCAGGTAGGTATTTATCTTGGTGTTCTGCAGTTTGTTTGACTTTGTGTCAGTCATTTAAACATTTTGGGAGTGCAAAGTTCCCTTCTAATATAAAATGTTGTACTTTTTATGTATACAGGATCACAAACTCAGAAAACCATGTTCTCTGATCATTATTGGAGCTTGGAAGATGATTAGCACTCTTTAGTTTTCTCATGTGTAACATAATTCTTTAAGCTTCTTCTGAAAAGTTGAATTACCAATATTCCAATTATTAGTTGTTTTTGAGCTGATTTCAGGTTTAAAAATTACAAAGCCTGTGTTCTGTTTTTACCATGAAACCAATACATACTGTCAAATTTGTAAAATTAGAAGAAATGGGAAAAGGAGTTAAAAATACCCATAATCCCATTACCCAAATAACTCCTGAAATTTTGTTACATTTTCTTTTTTTATACATAGCAATTTTTTATTTTTTACTTTTAAATATAGCCAGCCATCTATCAAGCCACTGCTGTGTCTACTGAACACCACTAAGAAGCTGGTATTAATATTGTCTACGTTTTATAGATGTGAAACTGCTACACCCAGAGATTAAATAATTTTTCCATTGCCATTTATCTAATGTGGTGGATCCAGGATTTGTACCTTCTTTGTATAACTTCAAAGTCTGTTCTCCTAAACTCTTATGCTACCTTTTTTTTTTTTTTTTAAGATGAGATATAATTTATATAGAATTGTATTTGTTTTAAGTGTACAACATAATGGTTTGGTATGTGTATATACTGCAAAATGATCACCACAATAATTTTAGTTAACACCTATCACTACACATTGTATTTTATTTGTGAGAACTTTTAAGATCTACTCCCTTAGCAAATTTCAAATATACAATAAAGTATTATTAACTATAGTCAACCGTACTATACATTATATCCTTAGGACATATTTATCTCATAACCAGAAGCTGTACCTTTTGACCACTGTTACCCATTTTGCCCTCTCCCCTCTCCCTGCCTCTAGCAACCACCCGTCTGTTTCCTGTATCTATGAGTTTGTATTATATATATATATTTTTTTTTAAATGGGGAATTGGGGGAGGGGACCAGTCAAGTTGTTGTTCTTCAATCTTAGTTGTGGACGGTGCCATTCACCATCTGGCCGCCCTTCGGCAGCTTGTGGTCTCTAAGCTCAAGGTGCTGTGTTCAATCTTAGTTGCTGGTGGGTGTAACCACCATCCCATGTGGGAGTCAAACCCCGTAGCCTTGTTGTTAAGAGCTCGCTCTCTTTCCTGAGCCATCCTGGTGGCAGCTCAGCTCAAGGTGCCGAGTTCAGTCTTATTTGTGGATGGGTATAGCCCACTACTGAACAGGCAGTTTTGTTGTTTGGAGCACGTGCTCTCACCAGTTGAGCCATCCTACCACCTGTTGGCAGCTCATTGGCAGCTCAGCTCGGGTGCAACGTCACTGGTCCATGTGGGAATCGAATGGGTGATCCTGTTGCTCAGAGCTCGCGCTTTTAAGCTAACTCTTAACCAACTGAGCCACTCTGCTGGCCCTGAGTTTGTGTTTTTTTTTTAGTTTTTTTTTTAGATTTTTCCGTATAAGAGAGATCATATAGTATTTGTCTGTTTCTGATTTATTTCACTTAGCGTAATGCCCTCCAGTTTCATCCATATTGTTGCAAACGACAGGATTTTCTTTTTAATGATTGAATAAATATTCCATTGTGTGTGTGTGCATGTGTGTATACACACACTACATTTTCTTCATTCATTCATTGATGGTTGCTTCCATGTCTTGTCTATTCCTAATGCCAAATTGCTTCTTAATGGTCATATCATATATATATTATGAATAAACCCTATAAATGTGTCTTACATTTGTCCAGTTTTTCTTATCATTTCATTAATATATGGTATTTCTGAGAAGCACTTGTGTCTGTACAATTTCACTTTTGAACAATGCAGGGTTAGAGGCACCAACTTCAGTGCAGTTGAAAATCTGCATGTAACTTTTGACTCTCCAAAAACTTTATAGTCATCCCTCAGTTTCCATGGGGTTTTGGTTCCACGAACCACACTACAGATACCAAAATCTGGGATACTCAAGCTTCTGTGTAAAATGGCATAAAACAATATATACAGTCATCCCTCTGCATCTGCAGATTCCCAGCCACAGATGGAAAATATCCTTCAGTGGTGGTTGGTTGACTCACTGTGAAACATGGGGATATGGTGGGCTGGCTGCATATTTATTGAAACAAATTCCTCATGCAAGTAGACCTGCACAGTTCAAACCCGTGTTGTTCAAGATGGGTTTGATAGTACTATCTTTCATAGTACTGCATAGTGGTTACGGATATGGACTGTGGACTTAAGCAGATTTGGGTTTGAAATCAGGTGACTTCAAGTGCTCCAGTTTTCTTATCTGTACAATGTGGATATTAGTACCTGACCCATTGGGTGGTTGTACAATTTTTATTTTTCTTAACCTGTTTATAAGTCACTAAGTAGTACCTGGCACTGGATGTTCAATAAATAACAATAGCAATTCATATTAATAATGAAGTAAATTCAGAAGATGAGTAATGTTCAGAAGTTTTGTGAAGGATTAAAACCTTTTTTTACCACTGTTTATAACCACTGTGTCTGGTACTTAGATTTCTGTCAGTCAGTATTTCCTGAATGATTTATGCCATGCTATGTCAAATCAGGACTGGAACTCGGTATATTTTCTCACTAGATATTATGCAAACCCTTTTAACCTCATTCTTAATTTGTCTCCAAGTTCTAGTGTGCTGATGACATTGAGATTGATGAGAAATTTTGAGATTGTGGTCAACATCTCCCCTTTCCTGAGTGTGAATTTTTTCCTTTTCAGGATTAACCTTGGTCCTTGGTGTGCAAATGCCTACTTTTGTTTGGAACTCTGATGAAACAAGAGAGAAAGGGAGGGGGTTAGAGTGATACTGCTTCTTTTTGTATTTACCCTTTGTTAGTTTACTCTGTCTCAAGGTACCTTGTATCTGCTTCATGAACAGGTATATTTAGTGTATATAGGGGAGTCTACTAATTTAGTGCCTTGTGCAATGATCTAGTTCAAAGAGAACCCCATCTTATGTAAAAAAAAAAAACAATATAGAAGAAATTTTTTTTTTCAGGGGAGAAAGAATCTTAATGAGGAAGAAAAGAAGAAACTAATTTAGCTTTCTTAATGTCATCTGTATATCACTTCCTCTACTATTCTAACAGGCTTTGGGAGCTATGCTGTATGTCTTAGAACTATATATAGAGTTCTCCTTTTGAATTGCCAGGAGTTTAAAGTTGGGAGAATCCTATGGAGAATTCCTCATATGTTAATGGACAAGGAGAAGGAGCTATGTCCCAGTGTCTGTCCTAAATTGGGTCAAATATTTTGTCATGAAAACATTGTAAGAAATGGTGGCACTGTGAGTAATACTTTTAGGGGCTCGCCTGCCGGTCTAACGCCTCATTTCTGATGGGGAGACACTGGTATATGGATTGAATGGAATGACATGGAATCTGGAATAAGACAAACCTGAGTTTGAATACTGGTACACAACTGTAATTCGAGGGAGATTACTTAATCTCTCTAAGCCTTATTAGTTCCTGTATTACTTAGTTCCTGAGCTAAGAGTTAACAAGCATTAAGAATTGAAGGTTAACCAGAAACAGAGCAGACTGTTTTTTCAGAATGCCTAGAAATTATTTTGCTTTCTGGTAGCAATGTTCTTACATAACTATATACAACCATCCTAAGTTTTTTACTTTAAAAACATACCATTAGATTATATTGGCAGAGCTATGAGTTTTTTTCTCTTTTGCATCACAGGTTTCCAAATAGTCCCCCTACATTATATTAAATACATAAGAAAATTAATAACAGCTTGTTGAGCACTGCTATCTGTTAGGGATTCTTCTAAGTGCTATACAAATAGGAACTAATTTAATCCTTTATAAGATAGGAATCATTACCATCCCAATTTTTCAGAATAGGAAATTGAGGCACTAATAGGTTCAATAGTTTGCCCAAGGGCGGAGAACTAAGAAGCCCGAGAGCCAGTATTTAACACTAGCCAGAATCCACTATATTATATTACCCCAAAGTTAGTCTTATTTATAGTCTTTCTTCTTCCGTTTGCTGCTTTCAAGTATAATTTCAAGTAGTTAAATCTTAGTTCTTGCCTTGTGGGCTATTAAAGTATTCTTGCTTTGAGTTAACTTCTATGCTGTCAGAAGTAATTTTGTTCTCCGTTTGAACTTTTCTGAATTTGCTAGTGTAGGAGAGAGGTTCTTAAATTATTTGGTCTTAGGATCCCTTCCTATCCTTAGAAATTATTGAGGAACTTTTATATGGGTTTAACTGTATTTGAATTTAAAATTGTTTTTTAAGATGCATCATTTTTTGAACAACTTTATTGAGGTACATTTTACATGTTTTTAAATTCATGTGTTTCAAATGTACAATTCAGTGATTTTAATAACTTTGCCAAGTGATGCAACTGTCACCATGAATCCATTTTTTGAACATTTTCATCTCCAGTAAGATCCTTCATGCCCGTTTATAGCTAATCCCCATTCCTAGCCCCAGCTCCAAGCAACCACTAATCTGCTTTGTGTATATGAATTTTCATATAAATGCAAATATATAGTATGTGATGTCTTATGTCATGCTTCTCTCACTTAGCATGTTTTTGAATTTCATCTATGATGTAGCATGTTTGTAGTGTGTTCCTTTGTATGGCCAGATAATAGTTCATTATATGGCTATGCGACATTTCTTTATCCAGCCACCAACTGATGGAAATTTAGGTTGTTTCCAGTTTTTGACTGGTATGAATAATGTTGCCATGAACACTGTGTGCAGATTTTGTGTTGGTATATGCTTTCATTTCTCTTCAGTAGATACTTAGGAGTAGAATTTAAAATTTTTGAAAAACTGCCTGGCTTTTACATCATGTTACATTCTCACCAGCAATGTATGAGGTTCAAATTTCTCCACATTCTCACCAATGCATATCTTTTTATTTAGATAGCCATTCTAGGATGTGAAGTGTATCTCATTGTGGTTTTGATGTGCTTTTCCTTAATGACTAATGATGTTGAGTAGTTTTTCATGTGCTTCTTAGCCATATGTATACTATCGTTAATGGAATGTGTGATTAGATCTGTTACCCCGTTTTTGATTAAATTGTTGTCTTATTGATATGGAAGGGTTCTCTATAAATTCTATATATTATACAAGTCCTTTATCAGCCATGTTTTTGTAAATATTCAGTCAGCCAATATTTTGCAAATATTCTTGCCCAGTCTGTTGTTGCTTGTATTTTCCTTTTTTTTTTTTAGAGGGCAGTGTCAACTGGCCCTCACATGTGGGATCCAAACCTGGGCCACTGGCATCCCAAGCCAGCTCTTAAACACCGCGTCACTCGACCGGCCTGTCTTTTTATTTTTTAATGGTGCTTGTGAAGTCCAAAAATTTTTAATTTTGATCAAGCCCAGTTTATTTTTTATTTTATGTACTGTCCTTTCAGGGTTGTATCTGAGCAATTTTTGCCTAAACCCAAAGTTTTTAAGTGTTTCCTTCTAAATGTTGCACTGTTTTAGCTTTTACAATTAGGTCTACAGTCCATGTTGAGTTAATTTTGGGGTGAGGTGAGGGTTTAAGTTTTTATCTTTTTGTATGTGGATATCTAATTTAAAAATATATATTAATGCACTAAAGTAATAAGAACTCATTACATTGTAGCATAAATAACATATTCTTTATGAAAAATAACTAATTTCCGAAAAAGAAATAGAGGAATGATGTTGTTTTACATTTTTTCTGTCCAGTTTAATAGAAGACTATTTCCCATATCTGCTTCTTAATTCAGTCTATTGCAGTATCACAAATAATGTAGCCTCTAGGAAACTGGCATACTTACAAGAGAATTAGAATGAAAAAGTCAAATAAAGCCTTAGTATTGAAATGGAAATAGGCTTTTTTTTGTATACATACATATTTGTTTGTTTGTTTAGATTTTATAGGGGAATTGGGGGAGGGGAACAGTGTTGGGGAATTGAAGAAGGGGAACAGGTAAGTTGTTGTCCTTCAGTCTTAGCTGTGGAGGGCGCATCAAGCTCAGCTCCAAGTCCAGTCACGCCGCTCAGTCAAGGTGTGTTCAGTTAGTTGCAGGTAGGCCTAGCCACCATCCCATGCGGGAGTCAAACCAGCAGCGTTGTTGTTAAGAGCGCATGCTTTATCCATTGAGTCACCCTGGCTGCAGCTCAGCTCAAAGTGCTGAGTTCAGTCTTCAGTTGTGGGTGGGCATAGCTCACCATTCAAACTGGCAACCTTGTTGTTAGGAGCACGTGCTCTCACCAGCTGAACCATCCTGCCACCTGTTGGCAGCTCAGCTCGGGCACATCTCACTGGCCCATGTGGGAATTGAACTGGCAACGCTGTTGCTCAGAGCTTACGCTCTTAAGCTGCTGAGCCACTTGGCCAACCCTGGAAATAGTTTTAATCTCATGGATCCCACTAAAAAGGTATGCTGGGGGATTTGCAGCTGACACTTTGAGAACCTCTGGTATAAAAGGGCTAATATATTGAGTAATTTCTACTTTAATGTCACTTTTCAAATTTCATTTAAGGCATGTATTTTCTTGGCATCTCATTTTCTCACTTGATTTGTGTTTTATTATAAAGTTTTTAAATGTCTTCTACATTTTTACAAATATGTAATATTTTAGTATGACTTGAGTTTTCTAGACCAGAGATTAGCAAACTATGGTCGATGAACCAAATCCAGCCAGTTTTGGATTTTAATAAAGCTTTGCTTGTTTTGGTATAGGTTTTATTGAAACACAGTCACACTCATTTGTTTATATGCTGTCTATGTCTGCGTCCACTCTACAACGGCAGAGTTGAATGTGACAAACCACATGGCCTTCAAGCCTTAAAATATTTACCATCTAGCCCTTTAAAGTTTTTTGACCCCTATTGTAGATTACAGTTTCTAATGGCTGATGTTAAATTACATAATATGCATCAGCAGCAGGGTGGAAAGTAGTTTGTATAATAAACAATGCCAGTCAGCTTTATAGTTAATAAGAAAAGATGTTGAACTATCACATCATGTGGGGAAGTTAGGCTTAGTCTTATTGATTTGACACTGTTTACTTCATTATTTTTTAAAGGATATTTTTCTCATGTTGAAAATTAGTTAATTTCTTGTTGAGAAAGAATGTGTTGCTGTTTTGCACATCAAATTAAAACACTTTGTGAAGGAGCTTCACATGAACATCTTGAAAGGAATTGTCAAGTTCAATCTTAAATGTTGTAATTTGCATTCTTTCAGGATGATCTTGAAGACCTCATTGTTAATTGGGATGAGAGCAAAAGCATTGGTGACATTTTTCTTAAATATGTAAGTATTTTATTTCTTGGTAAAGTTTTCAGATTAGAGTATCATCTCATCAACGACTGGCAGGGAATGAAAGACACCTGTTTAAATGTGAGAACTTTTCACACTTTGACAGTGTTGTTTGTAAAATAGACGATTAAACACTTTCTCAAAAGCTCAAAGTCATGATTAGAAACACTAATTGTCGTACTGTGCTATAATTGTTTTACTATATATCAAGTTATTTGCCCTTCACCAATGGCTATAGATTATTTTTTTGAAATTTTCTATAATTAAGTTTTTATTTCTCTCTTTCCTTAGTTGGTATCACTTTTTCGTGTCATTGTGTCTGCTCTGCATAAGGGCTTCTAATAAACTTGTTCTCTTTAGGATAAAAACCATATAGTTTGACTTTTCCGAATAGTCTTCCTTTCATTTTGAATCAGGTGCTGTGAATAGGATTTATGAATTTCTCTCCATCTCTTTGAATATGATTTATACGTTCCAGTGCCTTGGGTTCTGGCCCATTTACTTTTGTATTCTGAGGCCTTCTAACTTACATCCTTAACCATGTAGTCTCTTAGATGTTTTTTCTGGTTGGTTGAGAATTCCAGATATGCAGATTAATGTCACATATCTTTTTGATACCTGTTAGTCTCCTTAATTAACCAAGGCATTTTTCCTTTTCTTGTTTCAATTTTTGGGTAATATAATTGATATTTTAATGATAGTTTGGATCCTTTAATAGCATATTCTTAGGTTCTGCATAGATCAACTCTAATTGCTATATTCTGAACTTACAGACTTTTAAAAAAATTACGTTCATTTCAGGCATACATTATAACTCAGCAACTGTATACAGTACAAAGTGATGACCTTGCCAAAAATCTAGTTAATTATCCATCACCATGAATTGACCCCTTCACCCCTTTCAGCAATACTCTAACCCCCTTCCACTCGGGTAACCATCAACCTGTTCTCTGTATCTATGAGTATTTTTGTTTTTTCATTTGTAATTTTTTGTTTGTTTTTAGATTCCACATACTAGTGAAATCATACGGTATTTGTCTTTCTCTTTCTGACTTATTTCACTTAGCATTATGCCTTCAGGCTTCATCCATGTTGTTGCAAATGATCAGATTTCATTATTTATGGCTGAAAAGTATTCCGTTACACACACACACACACACACACACACACACACACACACACACACACACACACACACCCACCCATACCCATGTCTTTCTTATCCATTCATCCGTTGATGGACACTTGTTTCTGCATCTCAGCTATTGTAAATAATGTTGCTAATGAACATCGGGGTGCATATATCTCTTTGAGCTAGTGTTTTCATATTCTTTGGATAAATACATAGGAGTGATGGTAGCTCTGTTCTTAATTTTTTGAGGAATCTCCCTACTGTTTTCTGTAGTTGCCACGCCACTTTACAATCCTACCAACAGTGTACAACGGTTCCCTTTTCTCCACATCCTCACCAACATTTGTTACTTCTTGTCTTTTCGATAATAGTTATTCTAACAGGTATGAGGTGATTTCTCATTTTGGCTTTGGTTTGCACTTCCCTAATAATAATGTTGAACATCTTCTCATGTACTTGTTGGCTAACTGTATGTCTTCTTTAGGAAAATGTCTGTTCAGATCCTCTGCCCTTCTGTAAATCAGGTTGTTTTTTTGTTGTTGAGTTGTATGACTTCTTTATATATTTAGGATATTAACCCCTTATTGGATGTATGATTTGCAAATATTTTCACTCATTTAGTAGGTTGCCTTTTTATTTCGATGATGTTTTCCTTACACTGCAGAAGAAGCCTTTTAGTTTGATGTAGTCCCACTTGTTTATTTTTGTTTTTCTTTTCCCTTGCCTTTGGAGTCAGATCCACAAAAACATTGCTAGGACCCACGTAAAGGAGCTTAACCTCCTATGTTTTCTTCTAGGAATTTCATGGTTGTAGGTCTCATATTCAAGGCCTTAATCCATTTTGAGTTAATTTTTATGTATGGTGTAAGGGGTCCAGTTTCGTTCTCTGGCATTTGGCTCTCCAGTTTTCCCAACATCATTTATTGAAGAGACTCCTTTCTCCATTGTATGTTCTTGGTTCCTTTGTCATAAATTAAATTTGTAAAGGTGTTGAATCTTGTCATGTTTATATCAATTCATTAAGCTTTAATACTTTGGTTTCTTTCAGGGTCTTTATTTGCTTTTCAAGTTTTAGGCTGTGTGTACCGTTTGAGGCATTTTGTTTAACTGTTACCTCATAAGTGAGAAGTTTATAAAATAAATTTCTGCATTTTACTTGAGAAGAAACTTATTTTAAACTTTTGCATTCAATGTGTCAGATTGTGATTACTGATTATTCTTCATTGTCTAAGGATGACATGCAATACAAATTGTTGTTTTTTTTTTTCCTTTCTTCTTCCTAGTCAAAAGATTTGGTAAAAACCTATCCTCCCTTTGTAAACTTCTTTGAAATGAGCAAGGAAACAATTATTAAATGTGAAAAACAGAAACCAAGATTTCATGCTTTTCTGAAGGTAATGCACATGTTTTCAAATAAAATCTGAGAATAATTTCTGAAGGAGTTCATTAAATTTGACTTTTAGTAAAAAGGTATCCATGTAAGAACAGCTTAACCTTTTCTGTTAACTTTAGCTGTTCCTGAGAGTGGCAGTGATGTTTAGCTTCAGAAGATTTGGCGTATTAGGTAGCAGGGTCCAGGAGGCAGCTAAGCAAATGAGCAGGTTGTATGTGATTTTTTTTTTTTTTTTTAAGTTATACATGGTTCAGTTCTCAAACACTGAAAAATTTCCAAGGGGATTTTGTTTTGCTTTTAAGGATATTTTTCCTTTACCAGTGCCTTACTTTGTTTATCCAGTGTTATCAGCATAACTTTAAAATTTTTCTTGTGAATTATTTAGGCCTAAGAGCAGCTTAAGATGAATTATATAGTAGTCTGTAAAGGAACTCAACTTCTGTTTAAGATATTAACCGTGTGTTGGCCAGGAGGTCATTTCAGGTCCTGGGAGATTATTCAGCCACATTAATCTGCCAGAGAACAACTGCCAGCCATTCCACCTCTCCTATTAGTTCTTATCAGGGCACTAATGATAAGGTGTAACCTAATATATGTAGGGTATCTAATGTTTGCAGAAAACCTTATTTTTAAATTGTTGAATAAATTAATTCCTTTCAGATAAATCAGGCCAAACCAGAATGTGGACGGCAAAGCCTTGTTGAACTTCTCATCCGACCAGTCCAGAGGTTACCCAGTGTTGCGTTACTTTTGAATGGTACTTATCTGTTTTTAGACTACTTTGGATGTTTATGGAATTATTTTGTTATAAAAAATTTGAAATTCTTTTCATTTTCATAGTTTTCTAAAGATTTCAGCATTGCAGTTTATATCTTTTACATAGACAATATCTTTATGGATAATCTTAATTATTGGTGCTACACAGTCTGTCCTATAATACTGTATTTGTTCTGATATCAGTTATACTGACTAGTATTGTACTTTTTATCTGTCCATTGAGTCTTTTTATATTTGATGGTGTGACACTTATTCAAAATCAGTTTACATCCATGTAAACACAACATTAAACCCATAAAATCACAAGACCAAAAATGATTCGTATGTCTCAAGTTATTTGGTTCTTCTGTGAATTTCATGTTGTGTATACTTGGTCTTATGCTTATTTTTTTTTTTTTTAGATTGTGCATAACACTCTTGAACCATGCGTTCATTTATTTTAGAACTTAAACTACAGATTTCAACGGAAGGGAGTTTTACAGCTGAGAGTTAATTTTTCTGAATAAATTTTGCCTGCAGTAAAAGACAAGCATATGAATATGCCTTTACATTTAGCTGACTAAAGTATTGAGTGTTTTTAGGACAGCGTCGGTTTTTATATAAAAATTTAGAGTTCAAATTAAATTACAAAGAGGAAAAAATGTGTAATAAAGCATTTTGATCCCCAGACCGTGACTAACTACAATAGTAGGTATAGCTGACAAGGAGGCTAATTTTGTGACTGTTTAATCTGTTTTTTTCTTTAAAATATTTTAGCTAACGTGAATTACAGTAGTAACTAAAAAGTGACAATTTTTGTTCTCAAGTTTATCTAATGTAGTTTAGACTTACTAGTTTATAAAATGGTAGTCTTAAAAAGCTATCCTGTTTTACAGATTATAGGGGGAATATATGAACAAGGAAACTTTTAACTTTATAAAGCATTGTATATTTTTGCTTACTTCCATTATTGTTTCATTAGTTCTTGTAGAAATCCATCAAATGTTGTCATGACTAAAATTAACTTGATTTCTGAGCCTTTCTTCTATCATTTCACTTAAAAGATTAGGTGGGTATAATACTAGGGAACCATTAGGTGAAACATGGCTTAGGGAACATTATGAGCAGCCTGGATAAGAAGAGTCAACGGGTAAGCATCCCATGAACCTATAAACTGAGCAAAACTTGCTTTTAAGGACACCGAATTCTCCCTGTGATGGAGTAATGCGCACTGGTATGAAGTATAAGTATGATATATGTAATGATTTCTCAACTAATTGAGGACCATGTGTTTTCATTCAGCACTATGGAGAGAGTTTAAGGAATCTAGAAGCCCCCAAGCTTTACTAGAAGGGAAATGAAATAGCAGTGTAAGAAAATGTGTATTATATGTTCTGAAAGTTTAGGCAATAGTAAGAAGAGAGCTCTTAAGGGAACATTGCATAAATATTTTTTTTTAAGTAAAGGTTAGATATTGTCTTTAAAAATTATCAGCCTATATCTATTGGGTTGTCGGAAAAGTCATGACGCCTTTTGCAGCGAAAAACAAAAAAATACATCATGACTTTTCTGACAGCCCAGTATTAAGATAAACAGCATTTTTAAGTCTTAGATGGAAAAACCACTGAATATCTGTTAATCATGGGAAAAACGTTTTATTATTACAGATCTTAAGAAGCATACAGCTGAAGAAAATCCTGACAAAAGCACTCTAGAAAAAGCTATTGGATCACTAAAGGAAGTAATGACGTAAGTGCATTATTTCAAATGTTTATTGTTCCTTAGATTTAGAATGAAATTGATAGAACAGTTAAGAGTCATAAATGGAGAGAAAAATATCAACAAATTGTGTGAAATATCTAAATTATTTTCCTAATAGCAGAATTACACATTAAAATGATGAGAGAGAATTACTGTAAGAATACATTGATTAATAAAAAACATTTATTTCTTAAGGTATTAAACTATTTGCACAGAGAGTGACAATGATTTACAAATTTGAAAATGGCATAAATTTACTAATAGACATTTTCTTTATATATTTCTAGTCATAGCTTGTTTTTGTCTTCATCTTAATTACCGTAATGTAACTTGGAAATTTGACCATGATAAAATAAAAAGGAAAGGTTAACAGTACTTTTTTCACTTTTACTTTTGACTTTTAATTTCTTTTAATTTTAAGGAATAAATTGTTGAGGTTGGAGATGTATTGAAGGTATGAACTCAAATGAAATTGACTTGGGAAGCTTGATTGTTAAACTTTGAGACGTAGTTCTGATCCAAAATGATCTTTTCTGACTTATGATCAGAATTGAAATCTATGTTGCCATTGTTTTGCCTTGTGGAGGGCTAGGGCACTCCCAACTCTTTGGACTTTACCTATCAACATATTTAATAGGTTTAATTAAGTGGTTTCTGAGATTCCATGAGGTGCTTCAATATGAAATACAGTTTCTTAAAATTAGAGCATTTAGTGAGGAACTTCACTAGCTAAAGAGAATCCAGCAGTAGAATAATGCTCAGATTAGTGAACATCACTTTCTGGTGCTGCTGAAAGTTTTGTGCATGTTTGATTTTTTGCTTATGTTCATATTTTATATGATCATCATCCAGCCCTCATGCTTTTGATTTGTTATTTTGTGGCTAGGATAATAGCTTTTCTCATCACTTCATGGTTTAACAAACTGACACACATTATTTTCCTTGATCTTTTCAACGAACTCTTTGAAGTAGGCAGTGTTAACATATCTTCACAGAAGAGAAAAGCTAAGAGGTTGTTACTTGCCCAATTTACCTGTTTAATGTGTAGAATAATAATCTACCACTATTATTTTGATCATAGCTTATGCTATTTGTTATTCACATATAATATATTTTGGTAAACAAAGATTATAGTAACTTAACTAGAGAATAGACTAGTCATTTGACCTGTTGGTTCTTTCAGAATGGTGTCAGGATGGCTGCTATAGGGGTAATGAGCCAAATTGATAAGACCAAGGATTAGCAATTTCTTCCTTTTCCAACATTATTTAAACTTCTTGAAAACTTACAAATCTTTCTAATATATCCCTGCCCTAAAAGCCTTGCTCATAGTAGATGAGAGATGTTGAATTATAGGAACTGCTATTTTAATGTTGAATTGTGATGCTGATTTATAAGCCTGATAGAATTTGACCAGGCCTGAATTCTTGTTATTCTTGAGCATTTAGCCTAGGGATTAAGTGTTTATTATGGTTGATTGAAATAACCATAATCAGTTAGCTAAAGGAAATAATAAGAGCAGCAATTAGCTAGTCCTTTCCATTTACGCAGAACAAAGGAACCCTAAAATTGGATTCTAGTATCATTAGTTACACATGCTTAATTTATAAACCTTAATTTGGTATAGATCTATGCTTTAGTAGTTTCATTATGTTTGTTTGCTTGTTTTATTTTATAAACTATACGTGTTTAAAATATAGTTTGATTAATTTTGGGATACATATACTCCCACAAAACCATCATCACCAGCAAGATAAGGAACATTTCCATCACCTCCAAAAGTTTACTCATGTACTGTAGTAACCCCTTTTCATGCTTCCCCTTGTTCTGCCCATCCCAAAGCAACAGGTCTCTTCTTTTTATCACTATAATTTGCATTTTGGAGGATTTTATCTTAAGTGGAATCAGACAGTATATTATCTTACATCAGGCTTTTTTTTTACTGGGCATAATTATTTTGAGATTACTTCTTACTGTTGCTTATCAATAATTCATTTTCATTTATTGTTTTCCATTGTATGGTTATACCACAATTTATCCATTTATGTGTTGGTGGACATTTTGATTGTTTCCATTTTCTGGCTATTGCAAATAAAACTGCTATAAATGTTTGTGAATAAATCTTTGTATGGACACATGCTTTCATTTTTCTTAATAAATCCCTAGGAGTAGGATTGGCTAGGTCATGCAGCTTCTTAAAAAAATGCCGATCTGTTTCCAAAGTAGTTATACAATTTTGCCTTCTCACCAACAGTGTATGTTGAGTACCAGTGGCTCCATGTCCTTGCCCACTCCCAGTATGGTCAATCATTTTAGTTTGTGAAATTCTATTAGGTATGTAGTGATATATCTCCTTATAGTTTTGACTTGCATTTTCCCTAATGGCAAATGATTAGCATTTTTTCAGGTGCTTGTTTGCCATCCATCTTTTCTTTGGTGATGTGTATGTTTGAATCTTTGTCTACTTTTTCTTTCTTTTTTAAAGATTTTATTGAGGACATGGGGAGGGGAACAGCTTTGGGGAATCAGGGAACGGGAACAGACAAGTTGCGGTCCTTTTTTTGTTCTTCAGTCTAGTTGTGGAGAACCTTGCTTCACTGGCCCATGTTGGTATCGTCATTGCGCTCTTCCCGGGTGAGGCAGATTATCTGCCGGCTTCTGGATGGCCGCTCCCGGCTGCTTTTGGCAGCCCACACCAGCTGCCAGCCACTCACTCTGGCTGCCGGCCACTCCCTGGAGCCTATGGCAGCCCACTGCAGCAGGGGCTGCAGCCCACACTGTCGCCGGCCATCTTAGCTATAGAGGCAACCAGGTGGAGCTGTTCGTACCATCTTAGCTATAGAGAGCGGTGTCACTGGCCCTCATATGTGGGATCTGACCCAGGACACCGCTGCTCAGAGCTGGCATCCCAAGCCAGCTCCTAACCAACGGGCCACTCCGCTGGCCCAGCCTTTTTTTATTTTGATTTGAGAGTTCTTTATGTATTCTAGTTAAAGGGCTTGTGTCAGATTTGCAAATATTACCTTGTAGTTTGTGGCTTCTTTAAAAAAAGTTTCTTTGAAAAAGAGTGTTCTAGATTTTTATGAAATCCAATTTATCAATTTTTTATGGGTGGTACTTTTATAATTTTATCTAAGAAATCTTGATCTTGATATAACTCAGATTCACAAAGATTGTCTCTTCAAGAAGCTTTGTACTTTTTTTTTTTTTTTTTTTTTTTGAGGGCAATGTCACTGGCCCTCGTGTGGGACCCAAACCGGGGCTGCTGGTGTCCTAAGCCAGCGCTTAACCACCGCGCCAGTAGGCTGGCCCAGAAGCTTTGTACTTTTAATCATCAGGTAAAAATCAGTTAGGCTTAATATTCATTTGCATTAGCTTTTATATAAGGCAAGGAATGGATCGATATTCTTTTGTTGTCGTTGAAATGACCAACTTTTCTTCATTGAATTGCTTTTGCACATTTGTTTAAAATCAGCTAAACTCAAATGTGAAGGTTTATTTCTGATTCTCAATTCTATTTCATGGACCTGTATGTCACCGATTAGGTTAGTACCACACAGTCTAGATTGCTTTGTATGTTGTTTTAAATTTGGAAGTGTGAGCCCTCCAACTTTGATCTTCCTTTTCAAGATTCTTTTGAGTATTTTGGGTCCCTTGAGTTTGCATTTTGCTTTTAGAATCAGCTTGTCAATTTCTGGTGGGAAAGAACAGTGAGGAATTTTATAGGGATTTTGTTGAATCTGTATTTCAATTTGGGGAATATCGTTGCCTTAACAATAGTAAATTTTCAGACCAGTGACCATTTTTTCCGTGAAAATTATGCTGCGTGAACATTAATTTCTCTGATCTATTTTTTGTAGTTTTCATAATGTAAGTTTTGTACTTCTTTTGTTAAACTCTTTCCTAAGTATTTTATTCTTTTGATGCTATAGTAAGTGGAAGTATTCTGTTAGTTTTATTTTTGTATTGTTCACTGCTAGTATCTAGAAAGACAGTAGAATTTTATATTGATCCTATCTTGTACCCTGTTATCTTGCTGAATCTGTTTTAGTTCTAATAATTTTTTTTAGAGGATTCCTTAAGAACTTTTCTGTAAACAAAATTATGTCATCTGAAAGTAAAGATAGTTTTACTTCTTTTTCAATTTAGATGTCTTTTATTTCATTTTCTTGCCTACTTGCCCTGGCTAGAAGTCAGTACAGTGTTAGAAGTGGTAAGAGCAAACATCTTGTCCTTGTCTTGTTACTAATTTTAGGTGGAAAGCATTTAGTCTTTCACTATTAAATATGATGATAGCTGTGGGATTTTTGTAGATTCCCTTTATTAGGTTAAAGAAGTCCTCAGTTATTCCTAGTTTGTTGAATGTTTTTATCATGAAAGGGTATTGGATTTTGTCAAATGCTTTTTCTGTGTCTATTGAGGTGGTCATGTGATTTTGTCCTTTATTCTGTTGGGATTGTGTATTATATTAGTTGATTGTTGATTGTTAACTCAACCTTGTATTTCTGGGATAAAATCTCACTTGGTCATGGTGTATAAACTTTTTTATATATTGCTAGACTTGTTTTGCTAATATTTTGTTGAGAATTTTGGTGTCTATTCACAAAAGATATTATTGGTCTGTAGTTTTCTTGTAATGTCTTTGTCTGGCTTTGGTATCAGGCCAATACTGGTTTTAAAGAAGAACTTGGTGTTCCCTCTTCTATTTTTTTGCAAGAATTTGTGAAGAATTGGAAGTCATTTTGGGATGGGCTTTTGTTTTAATTGTAAGAAGTTTTAAAATTACTAATTGAATTTGTTGTTATAGATCTATTCAGATTTTCTATTTCTTCTTGAGTCATTTTCTGTAGTTAGGGTTTTTTCTAGAAATTTGTTCATTGTATCTTAACTATCTAATTGTTGGCATATAGTTAGTTGTTCATAGTGTTTCCTTATAATCCCTTTAATTTCTGTAAGGTCGGTAGTGATGTCCCATGTTTTATTCCTGATTTTAGTAATTTGAGTGTTTTCCCTTTTTTCCCTTGTCAGTCTAGCTAAAGTTTTGTCAGTTTTGTGGATCTTTCAAAGAACCAACTTTTAGTTTTGTCAGTTTTTCTCTATTTTTATATTCTCTGTTTCATTAATTTCCATTATGTCCTTTATGATTTAACTTTTTCTGCTTGTTTATATTTATTTTGCTGTCTTTTTCCTCAGTTTCTTAATGTGGGCGGTTAGGTTATTGATTTGAGATCTTTTTTTATTATTGTTATTATATGCGCATAAGTGCTATAAATTTCCCTTATATAAAGCTATAAATTTCTCTTTAAGCATTACTTTAGTTGTATCCATAAATTTTGGTATGCTGTGTTATTGTTTATATTTATCTCAAAGTATTTTCTTTTTTTTTTTTTGAGGGCAGTGTTACTGGCCCTCTTATGTGGGACCGAACCGGGGCCGCTGGCTTCCCAAGCCAGCACTTAACCACCGCGCCACTCGGCCGGCCCTCAAAGTATTTTCTAATTTCCCTTGTGATTTCTCCTTGACCATTGATCATTTAGGAATGTATTGTTTAATTCCCACATATTTGTGAATTTCCAAAGTTTCCTTTTGTTATTAATTTCTGATTTC
Source organism: Aselliscus stoliczkanus (assembly GCA_033961575.1). Lineage (NCBI taxonomy): Eukaryota > Metazoa > Chordata > Mammalia > Chiroptera > Hipposideridae > Aselliscus > Aselliscus stoliczkanus. The sequence continues at coordinate 40,280,386 of CM066729.1, forward strand.
ATTTTATTGTTGTCAGAGAATATATTTTCAGTCATATCATAGTTTTTGAGGCTTATTTTATGGCCTAATATGGGGACTGTTCCATGAACACTTGAGAAGAATGTATATTTTGCTGTTGGGCGGCATATTTCCATCATTTTACCTTCAGCCTATTTGTGTCTTTGACATGTGTCTCCCATAGACAGTATAAATTTGGCCAGCTTGCCTTGTTTGTTTCCTGTCTCACAGGAATTGACTTTCAGTGTCTTGAGAACCCTTGTTTCTTTATATTTTGATAACTTTTTAGTTGTTTCAGGCAGAAAGATATATCTGTTTCTTCTTATTCCATCTTGTCTGGAAGCTGTAATTTTAGTTTTTGTTTAAATGAAATGAAACTTCATTTCATACTTAGAATTAATATTAGTCTGAAGATTGTATAGGTTTAATGTATTTTAGGAAGAGTATAAAGAGTATAGTAAAAAAAAATACATAGGAAGAGGTATGGAAAACCATACTTTTCTGAAGGGTCTATCATTTTTTTTGTTTTGTTTTGTTTTTTTAGGATCTATGAATTTTTTTTAACATAGTGGGATACTTTTAGGGAATATTTCAACTAACTGATTCAGTTATCAGAATTAAGATAGAGACTGAGTGGAAGGACTCTGTTGTGACATGAGATATATTTGTATGCAGCTTTCATATCCTGATGGTTTAAAAGTTAAAAATTCTAAAATAGCCTTAATTAATTTTTCAGGCATATTAATGAGGATAAGAGAAAAACTGAAGCTCAAAAGCAAATTTTTGATGTTGTTTATGAGGTAGATGGATGCCCAGTAAGTATTTGTTTTTGATGATTACCAATTTACTTTCTCTTGTTATTTAGATTCTACAGTTTTAATATAAACAGAATCTTGGCACCACTTTCTTTTAAATTGTAACTTTTACAAAGTTATGTTCTGAAGTGATCTCTTCTATTAATATTTTCAATCTATACAGGCTAATCTTTTATCTTCTCACCGAAGCTTAATCCAACGAGTCGAGACAATTTCTCTAGGTGAGCACCCCTGTGACAGAGGAGAACAAGTAACTCTCTTTCTCTTCAATGACTGCCTCGAGGTAAAGTTGTACTTAATATAATATAACATTATATTATATTCATGTGTTGAATGTTTAAAACCAAACTATGATTGAAGTATTACATATAAATTTAAAGTAAAGTGAACTTAAATAATCACACTTTTTTGATTGAGACCATTTATTGGTTTAATACTATTAATAGAATGCTTTTAGAAAAAGGTGTAGTATAAAGAAGTATGATACATTTCCATGACTTCAAATTTATGTCAGAATTAAAATTTAGTTTTTTTCCATGCAAATAAATGCTTAGGTCAAGAATTGTAGGAACTTCTTGTTTCTATGTAAATTTGTAAAAGATTTACAAAAAATCGAGTTCATTTTGAAATTTAAGTAGATTTTTCTAGCAAAGAAGAAGTCAGTATTTTGTTGAAAAGAGAGATAACTTGATTATTTAATATTATGAATTATGATCCCCTGATTGTTCCTTAAGTCAGCAGATTTTAGAGTGAGTAAATGGTAAGTATATTAGTGAATCTAGTTCTAAATTTCTCATCTAACTTAAATTTTTTCCCCCATAGGCAAATTGAATTATGTTTCTGTGCTTTTTCAACTCTTTTCTTTCATTCTGTTAATACTGTATTTTTAAACAACTAGAACAGTCTAATGGGGGGATATAAATGAGTGTATTTGCTTTTATCTGAGAAGATAAAACTGTTCATTTTGATAAAACGGATATTAACCAGTAGACTAATTGGACATTTCTGTTATTTTTTACTTTCTGTTGTTTTCATTAAAGTTATTTGATGGGTTTGGTTGTTTGTTTTTTAAGTCTATACCTCTTTTTTCCTTTTCTACTTCGCTTCTCTTCTAGTACTGCCCTCTTGTATCATGTATTATCATTATAAAATACAAGGGATCTTAGAGAACAAATCATGCACAGTCACCAAAAATTCACGTGTTAAATGCGGAGTTTTGTTGTGAGGTTAGTGAAAAATGCTATTTTCATTTGTTCAGTAATATGTACAAACACAAAACTAAAAGCAGTGAAAATCCTGTACACAATTGACCATATCCTGAACTGAGAAAGTTACAAAAAATCATGAGACAGATAATTCTGAACTACTTGTCTAAGCCATAATAAGACCAGTAGGCTCCTCTGCTTTAGAGAACAGGCTAGGTGGAGTCAATTGTCAATCACATTTGACCTCACTTTACATTATCATGGGGTTTTACTGTCCATAGTTGCTCAGTACTTCTATTTATTAGCTTCTATTAAGCTTTTATAGGTTTTTCCTGTTGAATTCCCTAGTAGGTCAACTGGCCCCATTCATCTGATTAGTTAGGTTTTCTGTACTTCCCTGGTAATCCATTCTGGTTTTTATCTCCTTAATCCTGAGAGAATTGTGGCTAACTTGAAATTTTTGATATTACATCTCTTCATATTCTGTGAAGTCTTCTATAGCTTATTGACTTCCACTTTCATTCCTGCCATTGGTCACCCCTGTAGCTTCCAATTGCATTATGTGATACCCTGGCTTCTCGTTTCGTTTACCAGTGACTTTTTGTTCTACTCTATTAGCCTCCCTGTCTCAGAATCACGATAACTGAAATAGCTCTATTTCTAACATTAAATTTGGACTTCAAGGTTTACATCCCTAACTCTTATTTCTTAGCTTGTTTGTTTTAGAAAGAAAACAAACCTCTTAGCATATTTGGAATGAAGAGTATGGTAAAAGTTAGAAACATTTAAAATAGATGAAATCTGTCTTGGCCTCTCTTAAATGATAGGTGATGTGTTACTGAAGTTAAACTAATATAGTATTTAAAGATATATTTCCCTTTTTATATTTCATCTGTTTTGAATTTTTTTACCTTGATAAAGTAAATTTGTATCATTAATACTAGTCAATTTTTTTAAATGAATCTTAAAATTGTTTATTTTGTGTAACCATATTAATTTAAAAGTATATTCAAGTATTGCGGTGGAAATACTTAGAGTCTTTCACTTATTTTCACTGTTCATGTAAAGGAAGTTTTAATATTTGATATGTAACAGATCTGTTTCACATTCCTGCCTCAATGTAAATATGATACTGACTGCATTTTGTTTTTTCCTAATTAACCAACACAAGGTAGTATACTTTTCAGCCATATTTGTCATATATATGATAGTGACTAATCTCAATTCATTGAGTAACTTAATCTAACTCATTTTGTGTGACTGTCTTTCATTCGATGAATATAACCTCAAAAGAAACGTTCTTTCAAAAAGGCAAAATTTGGGCCGGCCGAGTGGCGCGGTGGTTAAGCGCTGGCTTGAGAAGCCAGCAGCCCCGGTTTGGGTCCCACATATGAGGGCCAGTGACACTGCCCTCAAAAAACAAACCAACAAACAAAGGCAAAATACCATAGTAGACTTTCACAGAAATGAAAACAATAAATTTAAAGATCTTATAAAATTTGCAGAACTCAAGCACGTCATGAATCACAGGGTCCTTTCTGATTTTCCTCTCGCTAGTCAAGTGTTACTTTACCTATCTGTTCCTTTTGTGTGAATCCCCAGTTTATGTAAAGTTCTATCTTAACGCCTTGAGTTTAAAATTTGTATCATTTGTTTAATGTGTTGTTTAAGTTTCCTCTTTCTCAGTAGTATGAAAGTAGCAGAACCATTTCTGTGTCATTCACTTCTTTATTCTCAGAATCTGAGATAATTGTGAATTCTCTTAAACTGGCATCAATTATCTTTTGAACCCAAGACAGAGACCCCAGAGCAACAACTGTCCCCCTTCCTGAACTCTTCAAGAAGATTCCTCGGTTCTTTGATCCTTTTCACAGTGCTTCTTCTAAGTTCTTGCACACCTCTGGGATCTTTTGCATAGATCTGGTCCCTTGGCCTGTGTTCCTGATTTTTGAGTTCTTCTCATATAAACATGATCATTTCTGCTACACAATTACATGTGTGTATTGTCATGTAGTAACTCTGCTTATCACATATTCTGGAATAGTGGACTAATAGTGAGCGGCATATAGAGCTATGTGATTAGTGCCATTTTATTTTTAACCATTTGGTCTTTGTTTTTATTCATATTGCTTATAATGACTTTTTTCCCCCCTATAATTAGATAGCAAGAAAACGACACAAAGTTATTGGCACTTTCAGGAGTCCTCCAGGCCACACTCGACCCCCAGCTTCTCTTAAGCACATTCATCTCATGCCTCTTTCTCAGATTAAGAAGGTGCTGGATATACGAGAGACAGAAGGTATGCTCATTGGGGCAACTGTCGGTTAAACAAAAACAGTTCATATTCGTAGTGGGTTTGAATCACTCCATTTTAACTGGCAAATTATCTTTAATTATAGTTGGTTAGTACCGATGAAGTAAATGTTCTTATACTTCTGTCATCTCTACCTCGAGGAAATGGCTTGATTTTTAATTTTTTTTCAAATACAAGTGTTATCTCAGTCTGTGGAATATCTTCACCTCTTAAGTGGTGACATGTCTAAATAGTGCTCTAACCTAGCCTATCCGCACACCAAAACTTTTTATTTCTTCTGAATCCAAAAGAAATCACCAGCCTATTATTTGTGATCCACATCTTATACCTTCTGTGTTGCCAATGGCTATGTTGTTAAGGATACATTTAGGATATAGCCAGGAATAGATGTGCATGAATAAATACACCCAAAGTAACTACAGTAGACTTGACATGAAGTTAAATGTGTAGTAAGGAAAACTTTTGCTCTCAACTTTCGTAGTTTTAGGGAAGGTTGTCTGAAGGCCCAAAAGTGCCCAAAAGTTTGTACCTACCCAAAACAATATTTAACTGGCACTTAGGGATGTGTCTGCATGGCCATATTTTGGATGTTGGGCATGTATTTTTACAGTGTAAGCTGGTATCATTACTGATCCCATCCTCTAATGACGGAAGGTTTTGAGTTAATATAATCAATTAAAGAAAACATGAACATAAACTTATATTGCTATCTATTCTATTGTCAAAGTCTGGATTTATTAAGGGTATGTAATACATTTATCTTAAATCATTTTCATATTTTTGGTTTATAATGGAAGATTTCATTGCTTAAAATAGATTCTGTTTGGGCCAGCTTAGTGGCACGTTGGTTAAGAGCTGGTTTGGGACACCAGCGGCCACAGTTCGGATCCCACATATGAGGGCCAGTGACACTGCCCTCTATGGCTAAGATGGTGAACAACAGCTCCACCTGGAGCTGGGCTGTGCAAGCCCCGGCGATAGTGTAGGCTGCAGCCCCTGCTGCGGTGGGCTGCCATAGGCTACAGTGAGTAGCTGGCAGCCAGCGTGAGCTGCCAAGAGCCGCTGTGAGCCGTCGTCCAGAGGCCGGAGACCAATCCGCCTCACCCAAGAAGAGCGCAATGATAATACCAACATGGGCTAGTGAAGCAATGTCCTCCACAACTAGATTGAAGAACAAAGGGACAGCAACTTGTCTGTTCCCCTCCTCCAATTCCCCAAGTTAAAAAAAAAAAAAATAAATGAGGCCACAGTATTTAAAAAAAAAAAAAATAGATTCTGTTCTAGTGTCTTGGTCACAAAAAATTTTGTAATGTTAATATTTGGATATTTTATTTCTTTAAACTTGATTTAAGTAGGTTGATTTCTAATGCCATTAAAACTCAAATTCTAGAATTCTAAGAAATGATATAATCTAATTTTTTAAAAAACTCCGTCATAGAAAATAATAAATGTCACGGAAAATAGTGTTTACTTAATGTCAAACTATTATTATTGGTTCCTCATATGATACTTTTATAAATCTAATGTTTTAGTGTGATAACTGTGATGCTCTTTGTCCAATTAAAAATAGAAGGGATGGGAAGAGTGGAAAAGAGATAATTTCATTGGGATTTTGTTGGTCTGAGGGAATTAAACTTGAATAAATATATTATTTTCCAAGGAGTAACACTTAATGTTTATAATTCTGGAACTAGATTGCCATAATGCTTTTGCCTTGCTCGTGAGGCCACCAACAGAGCAGGCAAATGTGCTGCTCAGTTTCCAGATGACATCAGAGGAACTTCCAAAAGAAAACTGGCTAAAGATGCTGTGTCGACATGTGGCCAACACCATTTGTAAAGCAGATACTGTAAGTTCGTAATCCACAATTACAATGAAAAGTTCAATTCCATGGTGATGCATTCAGGCTAAACCTGTACATTTCTAATGACTTGCTAATTATGAATATAGAGAATTTGAGTTTTCTGTGTCTTGAGGAAAGCCATTTAAAAGTTTTTTTGGAAAAGAACTTTTAAAACTATAGACACATGAAACATTTCTTCAAGTCTCTTGTTTATATATAGGCTCCTCATAACCTTATAGCTTCTACGGCTCTGATTTAGTGGGGCTTTTGGGACTTTTAATGCACCCTGTGATTTTCATTGGTGCTTTTTGACCTGGCTGTTGGTAAAATAGAGGGTATTCTGTTCTGTGGTTCTTTTATCTAACTGAAAGCAATAGGCGAATTGTCACAAGTTGCTTTTGGTATCAGGCAAGCAGCCAATTCAGTTTTCTCAATCCAACCTCTTAAAATCAAATACCATTATGAATATATAATTATCTTTATCATTTATAGATTAAAATGAAGATATGTGAGAAAGTCAAATTATCAAAGTTAGATGACTCACCAGAAATCAGGTAGCCCGTAGTAACTCCTAGATGAAATATAGGTCCCTTAGAAGATAATTTGATTTCTTCATCGTATGTGGAGCAGACGTGTGATAGACAGAACCCTTCATCTTTGCACAAATGCCATAAAAGAGAATGTATTGATAGACAACACTTTTCGGTACAGTGCTACTATAACTGCGATTGTCTTGGACATTCCTGTGACAACAAAATGTTTATTTTATCATACTTAAGTCTTCCCTTGGAAGACATTAAGGTATAATTGTTGTGGTTTATAAAATAGATAATACTTCATTAAAACCCCCTACCTAAGTGTTTAGTTCAGTTAACAGACTTTTTTGATTTGTTTTTTAAAATTTCTGTGGGCCGAATATGGTGTTATAAAGAAAGGATCGTTTCATGTAAAGGTTCATAAGGGAATACAGTGGTAGTCATAAAATAGAATGCTGGCTAGAAAAATGATGGAGACAGTTTTTGTTACAAAACTGTTCATTATAAAGAACAATTTTTTTCATAGTTCTAGGTATCCATATATAAAATGGATTCTTGCAGTATAGTGATTGACTGTTTTAGAAATTGGTCCTACATTTATCATGATGCCAGGCTAGATGGCTTATGCAGTCCTTTCCAAATTTATAACCATAATACTAAATATTAATATAAATATAATAATAAAACATAAACAGTTAATGGAAAAATTTCCTTAAATTACAGTGTATTGAATTAGCCACGAGATGGCTAATATCTTAGACCTCAAATATAAACAACTAATGAAAATTTTCATTAAGTAAAATCAGCCACAAGATGGCAGCAAATATTTACCTATGTCCTCATTTATACTGTCTTAAGCCACAAAATTCTTCCAAGTTGTGGAATTTTGTTACTGAGAAATATGTTTGTAATTTCACATATTCAGTGACTCCCGTTGAGTTCTTTCCTGCATTTAAAATATTGCACACAGTAAATTTTTTTAAAAAGCCCTGAGTCAGTGTCTTATCATTAAGAACATTTGCCATGTTGAAGAGGTCTTTCTAAATATATACACACACACACACACACACACACACACACACACACAAGAGATATGAAAATCTCTGATTCTTTGAATCAGAAGTTTTTGCCTTCCTATTGCATATATTTTTGGGTGCCCTAAATAATTGGAGCTTAAATAATTAAGAGTAAAATAAGTACACAATTTCATTTGTCATGCCTATTTGTATATTGACTTAATAATTAAAATTTTCACTCTGCAAGAAAACTTAATCTGATACTATTTTACATGTGAAACTAAGGCCAAGAGCATAGAGCTAACATTAGAACCCAGGTATCTTTATTCTTAGTTAAACCTTCTAGTTTTTCTTCTCCATGGTATTATGTCCCATATTCTGTTATTTCAGAATTTAAAGATTAAAGTTTTAATCAGTTGAAAAATTTGTTCTCAGAATACTGAGTTATATACTTTTGGTCTCTTGCCAACATTTAACCTTTAATTGTGTGGCCTGTACTCTTAAGACTCATAAAGCACCTGAGGTGACATGGTAGCTTTGCTGAAGCCTTTACAGATTTCTAAAGCTTAACATCAAAAGAATAATTTTATTAACAAATGAATGTAAGCAATGTTATCACTCACTCCCCACCCTCCATTTTGAATAGTTTAGAAGTAACTTAATAATTAAATGTCCTATGCTGCAATTCAGTACTTTTACCACTAAGCCTTTATATTATAAAAATCAAACTGATTCTATATCTTGATGAAATCACCATTGGATACTTAATTCTTAGGTTTTAAACTTACAACTAGAATGTCGGCTTCTGACTACATGAAGAATAGACTGAAAATAGAACATATACAAGATGAATGTGTTTCTCAGCTAATAATATTGTATTTATAATGGAGTTAATATGATTTCTGTTTAAAATTATAATTATTATGCTGGCCATACATGGTAAGTTGTTAATATAAATGTCTGTTATTGGTACCACTTTAATTTGGCCATATCAGAAGATCTAAGCTATAAACATGGTTACAGAGTTTGACAAAATTACTGAGGCACAGGCACAGGGAGAGGACACAATGATATTGGATATTTTTTCTTTTGTATCTGTGAGTTTGAGGACTAGTGGGAGAGAACTTAGGGAAATAGGTCTGATAATTCACATATATTTGAGTTTATTGGCTTGAAGTGTCTGGAATGCTAGAAAATTTCCTGTGAATTAACACCCAGCAATAGGCCTCTAAAATTTGTAGCTGAAGTACAGTTTCGCTTGAAATTAACATAATGTATCTCAGTGGGAGAAATTGATTACTACTTTATAATCCTAAACTCAGCAGATCTGTCTTTAGAACTAGTCTTAGGTACATTCCCTTCCCAAGCTTTTTTAATGCTTGAGATACGTTGACTAAGGCATAAAATGTTTTTAGAATTATGTTAGTATTATTAAAATGAGTTTTGGTTGTGTTACAAAATTTATTTTTATTTTAAAAATTTAAAGGAATAGATTAGAAAGCAGTAAGATTTTTGGGGGGAGAATGGGAACTATTGAGAAAAAAGAATAATAGAAAAAAGCCTAGGAATACTGAAGATAAGTTTCCCCTATTTGGCACTTTTGTCTGTGATTTGCTTTAATTTACCTTTCTCTATGCAGGCAGACCTAAAGGAAGTTCATCTCTTTACATCTCAGCAACAGCCCTATTGTCTGTTCGGCCATTCTGAACTCAGAGCCTTTTAGAAATGTACAAGACCTTATATCTATTTCCCGCACACCAAATCAGAAGCACTTTGTTTGTAGAGAGAAAACATGAAGCCATCTGCTCCCTTTTCAGTTCATAGGTGGTTAATAATTAAGATAGCAGTAAGAAAGACTGAGAGGGCCGGAAGAGTCGCTCAGTTGGTTAAGAAGTTGGCTTAGAGTGCAAGCTCTGAGCAACAGGGCCGCTAGTTCGAATCCCACATGGGCCAGTGGCGCTGCGCCAGAGCTGAGCTGCTGCTGAGCTGCCAACAGGTGGCAGGACGGCTCAGCTGGTGTAACAACAACGTTGCGTGTTCGATGGTGGGCTGTGCTCACCCTCAACTAAGACTGAACTCAGCACCTTAAGCTGAGCTGCCCCTTGGATGGCTCAGTGGATAGAGGGTGCGCTCTTAACAACAAGGCTGCTGGTTCTACTCCTGCATAGGATGGTGGCTACGCCCACCTGCAACTAAGGTTAAACACAGCACCTTGAGCTTAGGGACCATGAGCTGCCGATGGGCAGCCAGATGGCAACTGGTGCCCTCCACAACGAAGATTGAAGAACAACAACTTGGCCGGTCCCCTTTCCCAATTCCCCAATACTGTTTCCCTCCCCAAATTCCCCAATAAAATCTTTAAAAAAAAAAAAAAAGAAAGACTGAGAATCTGTTTTCTTTATTAGCAATTGCTTTCAATTTCAGGGGCCTTCATTATAAATAGAGCATTTTACCAAAATGAAACATACTTGGTATTTTGCTTCACTAAGTATACATTAATAAGTTTTGCATCTAAATATTTTATTCAAGGAGTCAATTAGAGTTACCAATATTTAGTTTTATGTTCATGTTATGGTCCTTATTCTCTAATTTAAATCGAAACGTATTTGCACATAAGAAAAAAATAGATAAAAGTTTACTGTATTACTGTAATAAAATATATGCACCTGTCCCACTAGTCTTGTTAGCAGTGCAACTTTTGGTACTTTTATGGTTATCTTTCCAGAAATACAAGCATAGACATGAGCATTTCTTGTTAGATTTATTCCTCAGTAATTTTCTCTTTATAATACCGTTATAAATGAGATATTTTAGCCATTTAAGTTGTTTTGTATGTAGCTGAATTTTTGATGTATATTAATTTTATAACTGATCATGTTTATTAAAGTAATGTTTTTAGTGTTTCCAATTATTTCTCACCTAATTCTATTAGATTTTTCAGCTTTTAGTTTTTAAAAAATGTCATAAGTTGACCAATTCAGAGTAAGCATTGAGAGTTTAATTAAGTAGCCAAATAAAATATAAATACATCCAGATCAATAGTTTTCCTCTTTGTCGACAGTAACCAAGTAAAAATTGTCAGAAATGAAGACCCTGCTTTCCTTAAAATTTGCTATAAATTTAATTTTAGTATAAATCTAGGAATAGCCTTATAAGGAACAAATGAAACCTATTTTAAGAAAACTACAATACTTTACAGAGAGACCTCTGATGTCCCTGAATGAGAATGCTAACTAACCATCAAGATGCCAATTCGTTGAAGTCCTTTTAGAATCCTGTAGGGATTTTCTGGAATTTGACAGAATGAATCCAAAGATGATTTTTTTTTTTTTTAATTAAAATTTATTGGGTGACAATGGTTAGTAAAATTACATAAGTTTCAAGTGTACAATTCTGTAATACATCATCTATGTATCACATTGTGTGTTTACCCTGGGTGGTTCTCCTTCCATCATCATATATTTGACCCCTTTTACAAAGATGATTTTTAAAGAAAATGCAATAATAAGAAAATTTTGATTATAGTAACTTTGTAGTGAGTTTTGAATCCAGGAAGCTTGAGACTTGAAACTTTGTTCTTTTTCAAGATTATTTTGGCTATTTAGGATCCCTTGAGAATCCATAGGAATTTTAGAATGAATTTTTCTTTTTCTGGAAAAAAAAAAGTCATTGGGAATTTGGTAGGGATTTCATTGAATCTGTAGATTGCTTTGGTAGTACTGACTTCCTAACATTATTAAACTGTTCATGAACATAGCATGTATTTCCATTCATTTATGTATTCTTTAATTGCTTTCAGCAGCACAAAATTTTATAGTTTACATTGTGTAAGTCTTTCATCCCCTTGGTTAAGTTTATTCCTAAGTATTATTCTTTTCCTGCTATCGTGATAGTTAAGAAAGTGGAAACACTTTAAGTGTTCAAAAATAGTAGAATGATAAAATTAATTCCATTATAATCAGAAGACATTTTTATAAGCTGTTCATTAAGAGTAATTCCTTTGAGTATTAAATGACATGAAGAAAAACCCATAATATACAGCTAATTGAAAACATAACATATAAAGCCAAATAGTATGACTCCAATTTTGTTAAAATAAAAAATTTTATGCATGTAGGAAAATATCTGTTAGGAATATACCAAAATGTAAATAGCAAATAATAGAGTTTGTGGATGATTTTATCTAAAAATTTTAATCCAAATTTCTTACAATGATATGCTTTAAAAAAAATTAAATATTATTTTTAATAGATACTGATGGCTATAAATATTGTTACCCTATTAGGATTAGATAAGTAACTATTAGTCATTTAGCAAATGGATCAAGTGGAAAAGAGAGGGTTGGAGCTAACACATCAAAAATCTTGAGTAGCTTCATTTATATATACTCCCATATGTATTCAAGTGCATAAAGGTTTTATTTTTTAGAAACAGTTGTGTATTTTTTTAAGTTTATTTTAAAATAATAAAAACGTTTATTTTTCAACAGGAAAATCTTATTTACACTGCCGATCCAGAATCCTTTGAAGTAAATACAAAAGATATGGACAGTACATTGAGTAGAGCGTCTAGAGCAATAAAAAAGACTTCAAAAAAGGTGAGTCTTAGTGAAGTTATTATTTAGCATATCTCCAAAAAGTGTTTTTTAGGGTATATTAAAATAATATTGCCATAAACACCAATGTAAAGATAGTCTATAAACAAAGTTGTTTTTTGGATCTAGGAAATGGCCCACAGAGATAATGTAATAGTTTTAGTTTGGTGAATTCTTTGGCACAGTAATTATAACAACTACTTATCCTTCCCATTCTTGTTATAGTGATACTTCTAAGAACTCCACTTCAGTAGGAATGTACTAATGGTGTTTTATTTTTATTATTTTTATTATTTTTAATTGGGGAATTGGGGGAGGGGAAGTTTGTGGAATTGGGGAAAGGAACCAGCCAAGTTGTTGTTCTTCAATCTTAGTTGTGGAGGGCGCCAGTTGCCATCTGGCTGCCCGTCGGCAGCTCCTGGACTCTTAAGTTCAAGGTGCTGTGTTATAATCTTAGTTGTGGGTGGGTGTAGCCACCATCCCATGGGGGAGTCGAACCAGCAGCCTTGTTGTTAAGAGCGCGTGCTCTATCCTCTGAGCTATCCAGGTGGCAGCTCAGCTCAAGGTGCCTGAGTTCAGTCTTAGTTGCGCGCGGGCCTAGCCCACCATCCAACAGGCAGTATTGTTAGGAGCACATGCTCTTACCAGCTGAACCATCCTGCCACCTGTTGGCAGCTCAGTGTCAACTCAGCTGAGGTGCAGCTACTGGCCCATGTGGGAATTGAACCAGCGGCCCTGTTGCTCAGAGCTGTTGGTCTTAAGCTAACTCTTAATCAACTGAGCCACTCGGCCAGTCCCTGATGGTGTTTTAGATATAGATATGTGTGCTTAAATATTGCTTCATATATTTTTCATTAAAGGGCACATGACAGAGTTGGGAGAACTGAGATCTATGCCAGACCATAAGTGTGGTTCAGTCTTCTAATGATAATTTCCCGACTTAACTTATCAGGGTTGTTGAGGACTACATAAGAATGTTGATAACACTTTTTAAAAGTAGAACTAGAATTTTAATAGTCAAGGTGAAATTTGCAGTCATAGCCTACTGCTAGATTCACAGGTTTTGTTGTTTTTTGTTTTGTTTTGAGGGGAGGCCTTGCACCTTATGAAATCATTGTATCTCCCAGCATTTCATCTATGATGTACAGTAGATAAACATGTTAAATGAGGATTCAAATGAAGTTCACCTTTTTAATAAAGAAATTAAGGTTCAAATACATTTGGATTAAAGATGTCACAACTAAATTTTAGAGGAATTAGACAAAACCCTGAGATTTTTCTCTCCCAGGCTAGGTTTATCCTCCCATTATTTTTCTCCCATTGGATTGTAGTACTCTATAAATGCAAGATGGAGTAGTTTACAATGTACAGTACGTCTCTGAATAATGTTCAACCTCATTTCAATGCAATGTTGCTGAGATGCCATAGGAACTTAACCCTTGTTTATATCAGTTAGTCTATGGTAAGTTGATTAAATTATGTTATTTGGCTTAAAGTCACAGAACCTGTTGATGACATTAATTGAGGAATTATTGTACTACGTTTTCTCACTGCTTTGTCCAAAGCAGTTCTAATTTTGCCATACACTATTTGCACAAAAAGTTTCGATGTATATTTGGCTTCATTTGTGCATAATTGTTCTTATCAGTTATATTACGTTTATGTAGATTTAATTGTAACTTTTTAAAAATCTAGGTTACAAGAGCATTCTCTTTCTCCAAAACTCCAAAAAGGGCTCTACGAAGGGCTCTTATGGCATCCCAAAGTTCAGGGGAGGGAAGAAGTCCTCCCAGCAATGACAAGCATGTAATGAGTCGTCTGTCTAGCACATCATCATTAGCAGTAAGTGACTTGGATTTAATGGGCTAAATGACTTACTCATATTTATGGAGTTGGTATGGAATTTAACTTTTAAAGATGGAAATCTTTATACCTCCATTTAAAAAAATATATCTATAAACGTCTAACCTCTTTTATTGGGTAAAGGTAACTGGGAAAACCTCACTTAATGAGCTGGAGATAGACATACTTAATATGTATTTGATATGAAATTTTATTGTGATTGAGATATGTTTTAAATTCTGTAAGAAAAGAAACATTTCAATCTGGTCTGTCACTTTACTAATATAAATAGTGATGGTTTGTTTATACAGATTGTTTCCAATAATATAACAGAAACTGAGTTTTATTCCTTTTACTATTTCTATGATAAGTAGAATATAATTCCTGAAGCTGTACTTCAAAGGATGATATGGGTTCTGAATATATATATTTTTAAGTGTTTTCTGAACAATCCATATTCCCAATGGTGTCAGAATTATTAGACATTTAATTAATATTAAGGACATTTCTAACACTTATTGCTATCACTAAGTATATGAATGATGTATCTGTTCTTTGTAAAATTATATTAACCTAACCTAAGGTTAAGAAAAGCAAGTGACTGTCATTTAGTTGTGTGCTCTTCATCAAGTTTCTTATTCTCTTATCCCCATTTTTGCACATGAGAGAAAAGAGGTTAATAGTATTTACCCTATACTGTTATTATAAGGACTAAATACACACACACACACACACACACACACACACACACACACACACACAGGCTCTCACACACACTCACACACATACACTCACGCACATGCACGCACATGTATATATTGTGATTATATACTGTGAGGCAGTTTGAGTAGTAGTTAAGAGCACAGACCCTGAAACTCACATGTTCAAATCCTGGCTCTGCCATTTACTGGTATGACTTTGGGCTATTTATTAAAGCTCTGTTTCACCATGTGTACATTGAAGCCAAGGTAATAATTGCAAGGATTAAATGCAAACTTATGCCAACCACTTTGAACAGTCCCCTGGCACATATTGAGTGCTTTCGTGTTTTATAAGTGGTTACTTTTTAGTATTAATATATAAAATTTATGCAGATATGGCACATCATGCTCAATAACTTTTATTTTTTAAGCTAGTTAAGTCTTTCGTTAATACACCAAAGAGTTACAGCTAAATCTATGAGTATGTTTATACAGATATTTGACCAAATTTAACTTTCCAATGAGAAAGAAGTTGTATTTAGCTGAAAATATAAATATATGCAAAGAAATTTGATCACTGAAAAAATATATTAAAATTGACAAAATACAGTAAACATTTCTTTATTCAAATCAGATTATAAGCTTTCTGAAAGCCAAAGTACTATCCCTTGTTTATTTTCTGCATCTGTAGTAACTACTATAAACATTATTGGTTTTCAAATGAAGATACTTGGATTTTACAGATATATATTTTAGAAAATTAATTTATATTATTTATGGTTTTGTCACTTTTGTGTAGACAATATAAAGAAGTACCTAAAATATCTTTCAGACATTCATGTCCTTTTCTCCATTGCTTATTTCTGTTCTAACAGATTATCCATTCTGTTTCCACAAGCAATATAATTGGATTTACTAAGCATGTTTATGTTCAGCGTTCAAACTCTACTGGTGGACGCTCTCAAAACTCCTGGTTTCGATCTATACGTCATTCTAGTTATTCAAAGATACTGGAAGGAAATACTTGTTTTTCAAATTTCAAAAAAAGTCCTATCCAAGTCATCTTTGACATTTGTGAAGAATTAGGAGATATGCCAACCAGTAATGGAAACCAGCCTCGTGAAGTTTAATGTGAGCTTATTAGCTATTTGAAATTTGTATTTGTGAAAAATGAAAGCATTCTTTCTCCACAGACTTACTTTTTTAGGTGGGTGGGGACTTTTGAATTCACAATTTTATAACTGCTTTGAATTTATAACAATTTAGGCTTAATAGAGCTTCTTTGCATATTGGCACATAAAAATATTTTTGCAACATAATTTGTGGTGAAGTCCAGGAAATAATAATTGCAAAGTGGATTCATATTCCAAATCTGATTCTTAATTTTAGATTTATGACATTTTTATAAAATTTATGCTTTTTCTATAGCAAATCAAAAATTTTACTTGAGGAAATGTTAACTTTTTTTACTATCTACTTAAATCATCATTTTTTTATTGATTGAATGATAATACTTTACCACTTTAAACACTTTGCTTTACTACCTTATAGATGAGAACTTACAGCCAGCTGCCTTGTTGGCCCAGAGTTTAGTTACACATAGCCATTCATGTATGTTAAAATCAAACAGTAGCTTTCTTTATAATTCATTTTGATTTATAACCCCTCTTGGGCTTTTGGTATTGCTGTGCATGCTTCTTTGTTGTTGATAAAAATTATGATAATATTTAACTTTGACCTCTGAAAACAATAAGTTTAGATAGTTCAGTAACTTAATAATCTCTATTACCAGAAGTGCTGCTATTTTGCTCAGTTTTGATATGAAGCAAAATTACACACACACACACACACACACACACACACACACACACACACACACATATACACACATAAGGGTTGCACATATAATATAAAATCCCCGTAAGAGTGTATGGCTTTTAATTTTAGAAAATTATTTCCCATGAAGTATATTCTCTTAATTCTGCTTTATGATTAAGCTAAGAAGAAACACTAGCATTTGTCTTTTTACCTCAAAACTTGTTTATTAATTTATATTTTTTTAATAATCTGAAACACTTAATCATTAATATCTCACAGAAGTACCACTGAACAGTGAGCCCATATCTAGTCCAATGAGTTGTTACATAGTTAACTAGTCTATTAATTGGTTTTGTTTTCAGAACATAGTTTTAATTATAATTAAATATAATTATATAGTTATAATTATATTAAAACTGAAATAGTTTTAATTATATTTTCTCCCCACCCCCTTCCCTTAATTTTATTTTATTTTATTTTATTTTATTTTATTTATTTATTTTTTTGAGGGCAATGTCACTGGCCCTCACATGTGGGACCCGAACTGGGGCCGCTGGTTTCCCAAGCCAGCACTTAACTACCGTGCCATTCTGCCGGCCCCCCCTTCCTTTAATTTTAAATTATTTTATTTATTTAAAGAGTTTAGGATTTTCACATGTCTTTTAATTACTTGTTATAGTAATTTGTAAACCATAAAACTGATATGCATGAGGCTAAACTGTATGTTACAATTTTTTAAAAGAAAAATTTTAGATATAAAATATTTGTCTTGTCTTTACAGGGTATTCCATCACCCTCCCTTGTCAGCCTCCCGTCCTTCTTTGAAAGGAGAAGTCATACCTTAAGTAGATCTACAACTCATTTGATATGAAACTTAAAAAAAAATTTTTTTTTTATAGAAACTTAAGAACACTTCATAGTTAAATAGAAACTGACTTAAATGGTACTTGTCCTTAGCACTTGGTGAAAGCTGAAAAGAAAATAGTAGGTAACACTAAAATATTTGATTTTTTTTCTTGAAAGAGTAAAGTTAACTTCTTACATTTTTCAAGTTAATTCATGTAAAAAATTATATTGATTTTGATGTAATTTTTCTCTTTGCTTGAATCCTTCATTTGAAGACCAGTGACTTAAGTTATTCATGATATTGGTAGCTTTGCAACCCAATTCAGTAAATAAATTTTATTGGTGAATGCCAAATACTGCTGTGAATTTCTTTGTATAGTGTCCATGAATGAATTTTGGAAGTACATATTTGTGTACCTCAATTTGTGCAAAAATTAAGTGATATCACAGTACTTAACTATATAAAAATCTGTATAGATTTCTGATTAAATAGTGGGGTGTTTCACATGTGCTGTTTGAAGTAGTTACTTAACTGCTCCTTGTGCAGTTTATTTTATTCTCAAGTATTTTCAAGATCTAGCGTGTGGATTTAAGAAGATTTGCCCTTATTAAAAAGAATAACAGTTAAAGGAGATTGTTTCAGAATACTTTCGCAAATTGAGTTAAGGATAGACAGATTAAAAAACTACATATTTTGCACAAACATGATATTGGTATATACTTATAGCTGTTTCAGAGACATATATTTATGGTGATTTTTGCCACTAACAAATCTTAATTAGTTTGATAGTGTATGGAATTTTATGGGGAATTGTGGTAAACATTGTTTGTACTCTTAATGAAATAACTCTAAAGTTGGCATCAGTTGTACTAATCTGTAAAATACATAGATGTGTGTATGGTCAACTTTTTATTGTGGTACCATAATTAAATGTAAAACTGAAATACATTTATTTGCTGTTGTAAAATACTTTTCAAGCCCTGATGTTATCTTTCACAGTAGTTTTGTTGGTTTTTTTTTGTTTTTTTTTTTTATAGTCAGTAATGCAAAATAATCAAGTTCCTATGGATATATGCATTTTTATTTCCTACCTGTTTAGGGAGTACTGCAAACATTTAATTGTCATTTAACAATTCTCAGTTATCTGCTTTAATAGTTTAACTGACTATATAGATTTTTTTCTATACCATGTATGTATCTCTTTTAAATAGTAAATGACCCTTTACTGCTCTATTTTAAAAGCAGTTGTATTAGTAAGAACTTTGTAAATAAATCCTTACAACCTGAGTTTATTTTATGTTTCATGTTTTAAACAATTCCTTTAGACAAACATTTGTAGGCCAGTATGAATGCCTGCATCAGCCTCTGCTTTGTTGTGTATTTGCTTGCATGCATATTTATTTATTTATTTATTTATTTATTTATTTATTCCTCTGTTAATACCTTTGAGCATTATGTATACTGGGCTTATGTGTAGGCTAGTATTTTACCTGGAATCTACCTTGCAGAATGGAGGTAGTGGATCCTATGATAGTTATAAAATTTTGTGTTTATTTGCACGTATGTGTTTTTCTGGCAGAAAATACACTGCTTTTATAATTTTATTGGAAATGGGGCGGTGATTCTCTCCAAAAGTGGGGAGTTTCCAGGGAGAGGAGAGAGAATAACATGAGATAAATTCTGAGGTTAGAAACATATTGGATGTAACAGATAAGTTATTAGATTCAATTCTGATACAAAAATTAATATAGAAATATCAATTGTATTTTTAGACACTGGCCATAGACATCTTTTCTTGAAAGATGCCTGTTACAACAGCATAAAAGCCATTGAGGTACTTAAGAATAAGTGTAACAAGAGATGTACAAGATTTTACAGAGAGGACTATAGAACTTTATTAACAATAATTATGGACCTTATCATAGTCATGAATTGGATACTTCGATATTGAAAAATGTCAGTTTTGCCCAAATTGAATTATCCTTGTAGATTCAAACAAAGCCAATCAAAATAGAGGGTGTGTGTGTATGAGACATATGACAAAATGGTCTCAGAATTTATATGGAAATACAAAGGGTTAAGAAGAACCAATCAATGTTGATTACAAAGCTGTAGTAATCAAGACAGCGAGGTGTTAGAAGTTGTGGTACAGTGAACACAAATAAACTAATGGATCACAATTGAAACCCCACAAACAGATAAAAGTACACTTAAAACAGTGGGGAAAAGGCAGTCTAATAAATGATTCTGAGAAAAATGGGTATCTATTGAAAAAAGAAGAAAGAAATCTAATGTCTTATTCATACTCTACAAAAAATGAGTTCCAAGGGGATTATAAACCTAAATCTGAAAGTTAAAACTAGATTTTACTAGATAATATAGGAGGGTATCTTAATTGTTGTACTGGAAAAGATTGCTTAAACATGTTACCACGTTTAAGATAATTATAGTGAAAAAGAGTGACAAATATATACTAAAATTAAGAACGTCTAGTCATGAAAGACATTAGTAAGAGTAGAAGTCAGCATACATGTTGGCAATGTATGTAACTGACAAAGTTCTCATAACCAGAATACATAACTAAAAAAATGAGAAAAATCAAACAGTAAAAATAAATTTTATGTGTATACTCCAGCAAAAAATTAAAAGCTACAATGAAAAAAAATGTAACAGTTATAATAGCAACAAAGAAATATAAAATGTTAAAATTCCAACAAGATTTGCAAGACTTATGGAGAAAATTTAAACTTTATTAGAAGGCATTAAAGGAAATTAAAAATACAGAGTATTCTTACATAGGATATTTCCCAAATTGATTGTCAATCCTCAATAAGAAATTTTAATTTATTAAACTGGCTGATTCTAAAATGGACTTCTAGAAGAAATAATTCTGGATAACAGTTACCTCTTGGAGCGGGGAGAGAAGGGTGAGAGATGTAGTCAGGGAGTGTACAGAGCACAGGGAGCATTGGAGGTACTAGTAATTTTTAATTTCTTAAACAAGATGATATATATATATATGGGTATTTTGTTATTTTTATACTATTCATTTAAATGTTTAAGTTGTATTATATATATATATATATATATATTTTTTTTTTTAAGATTTTATTGGGGAATTGGGGGAGGGGAACAGACAAGTTGCTGTCCTTTTGTTCTCAGTCTAGTTGCAGAGGACGTTGCTTCACTGGCCCATGTTGGTATCGTCATTGCGCTCTTCCTGGATGAGGCAGATCAGTTGCTGGCCTCTGGATGGTCGCTCACTGTGGCTATTGGCAGTTCATGCTGGCTGCTGGCCACTCACTGTAGCCCATGGCAGCCCACTGCAGCAAGGGCTGCAGCCTACACCGTCGCTGAGGCTTGCAGCCCAGCTCCAGGTGGAGCTGTTGTTAGTTGTAGAGGGCAGTGTCACTGGTCCTCATATGTGGGATCCGAACCGGGGCCATTGGCGTCCCAAGCCAGCTCTTAACCAATGCGCCATTCAGCCGGCCGTGTATTTTATATTTTACAATAAAAAACCTTTAAAGAAATTCTCAATAGTAATAAAAGGAAATCACCTAAACATGATAAAAACTTTATATAACAACTGACAGCAAATCTCATGGTACATTGTGAAATACTAACACCATGGCATTAAATTAGGAAAGGGTAGATTTACCTTCCATCACCACAACTGTTTATTGGGTTGCTAAAGTCTTAGCTAAGGCAATAATATAAGAATATTAAATAATTGATATAAATTTTTAAAAGAATAAGGAACATTTTTATTTGTAAATAATGTGGATGCATACTCCAAAGACCTAAAAATCTTGTAAAATTAATATTTGGTTGGTTACATGATAGACATAAAAAATCAAAAGCTTTTCTCCAAATTGGCAATATCCAGTTAGCATTTGAAACAACAAACTAAAAATTCCACTTAAAATAGTGGCAAAGTTTATAAAATCCCTTGGAATAAATTTAATAAGAAAGGTACAGGCCCTGTATAAATTCAAACCCTTATTAAAGGGCATGACTCAATCTTGAATGACTGTAGAGACTTACATTTCTTTTTTCTTTTTCTTTTCTTTTTTTTTTTTTTGAGGACAGTGCCACTGACCCTCATATGTGGGCCCTGAACCGGAGCCACTGGCTTCCCAAGCCAGCGCTTAACCACCGCGCCACTCGGCCGGCCCGAGACTTATTTTTCTTAGATGATAATGCTTAATATTTAAAACACTTCTTCCCCAATTAATACGTAAGTTCACTGCATTTTCATTCAGTAACTTATTTGTTACAATTTTTTGAGATATGATCACCACAATAAGTTAATATCCATTACCACACATGGAGTTATAAAATTTTATGTGTGTGTGATGAGAACTTTTAAGATATATTCTCTTAGCGAGTAACTGTTTTCTTGGTGTTTTTGTAGTTTCTCTTTGTTCTCATTCTTTGTTCTCTTATGTTGATGACTAGTGATTTATTTGGGTTTCTTTTTCTTTATTATTTTTGTGTGAGTATTATAGGCTTTAGGTTTACATTTCTCATGAGATTCATTATATAACAAGGTATGTTACATAGCAGTCTATTTTAAGTTGATGATTGCTTAAGTTTCAACACATCCTAAAAGCACTACATTTTTTACTCACAACCCCACGTTTATGTTTTTTACCTACTTTGCATCTTTAATGTGTCTGTGTATTTTTAATTATGTAGTTACACATACTGTTACTACTTTTGTCTTTTAACCTTCATACTAGCTTTGTAATTGGTTGACCAATTACGTTTACTAAATGCCTTTATCAGTGAAATTTTTTTCTTATACTGTCTCTTTAGTTTTAGCCTTTTCTTTTCCACTTAAAGAAGCCCCTTTAACATTTCTTGTAATGTTGGTTTAATGGTGATGAACTCCTTTCACTTTTGCTTGTCTTGGAAATGATCTTTCCTCCAATTCAGAATTTTAACCTTGCTGTGTTGAGTATTCTTGGTTGTAGGTTTTTTCCCCTTTCCACACTGAATATATTGTGCCATTCCCTGCACAGTTTCTGCTGAAAAATTAGCTGATTGTCTTATGGGGGTTTCCTTGTACATAACTACCTGTTTTTCTCTTGCTGCTTTTAAGATTCTGTCTTTAACTTTTGGCATTTTAATTCTTATGTGCCTCGGTGTGGGCCCCTTCTGGTTCATGTTGCTTGGGGCTCTCCGCTTTCTGCATTTGAATGTTTCCTTCACCAGGTTAGGGAAGTTTTCAGCCATTATTTCTTCAAATGGGTTTTCCGTCCTTTTCTTTTTCTCTTCTCCTGGCACCCTTATGATGCGAATGTTGGTACACTTGCCATTGTCCCAGAGGAGGTCCCTTTAACTATCTTTAGTTTTTTAAATTATTTTTTCATTTTGCTGTTCCACTACATTGTTTTCCAGCTCACTGACTTGTTCTTCTGCATCATCTAATCTGCTGTTGATTCCCTCTAGCGTGTTTTTCATTTCAGGTATTGTATTCTTCATTTCTGATTGGTTCCTTTTGATAGCTTTTCTTTGTTGAAGTTCTGACTGAGTTCATCTATTCTCCTGGGTTCATTGAGCATCTTTATAACCATTGTTTTGAGCTCTTTATCTGGTAGATTGCTTGTCTCCATTTCATTTACTTCTTTTTTGTCCTCCTTATTTGGAACATATTTCTTTGTCTCCTCATTTTGGCTGTCTCTCTCTGTTTGTTTCTATGAACTAGGTGAAACAGCAACCTCTCCCGATCTTGAAGGAGTGGCCTTGTGGAAGAGCGTCCCCCTCGTAAACTGTGCTGGGTGTCTTTGGCAGATCAGCTGGAACTGGAGCAGGCACAGGCCACAGGGAGACCCAGGAACAAACCATACTGGGGCCACTTTGGCAGGCTGATTGGAGCTGGAGCTGGAGTGAATGCAGACCATGGGAAGTCCCCGGGGCAAGCCTCGCCAGGGCCGCCTTGGTGGCCGGCTGGGGTTGTATTAGGAGCTAGCTCAGGTTGTAAGGAGTTTCAGGGTCAAGTTGCTGGGCTGCCTTGGCAGGCTGGCTGGAGTTGTAGTTGGTGCAGGCTTGGGCCGTGGCAAGTTCTTCGGGTAAGCCCAGCTGAAATCTGAAGGTGTAGCTTGAGTGGACAAGGGCCATGGAAAGTCTTGGTGGAAAACTATACTGGAGCTGCCTTGGTAGGCCAGTTGGAGCTGTAGTTGGAGGGGTCCCAGGCTGTGGGGAGTCGCAAGGGCAAGCCAAGTCGGGGAAGGAGCTGTAGCTAAAGTAGGTGCGAGCCATGGAGAGTCCCAAGTCCCGGGGACAAACGGTTCCGTGGCCTGGAGCTGTACTGGAGATGGTGCAGGCTGTGGTGGGTCCTGAGAGGACAAGCTGCTCCAGGACCTGGAGCTGGGCCTGGAGCCAACGTGGGCCGTGGCTTGTCCTGGGGGCCAACAAGCAGGCGTGGCCTGGGGCGCACTGGGACAGCCTTGGCTGGCTGGCTAGAGAGCCTGCATTGTGCCCCTGCCCTGCAATCATGGTGGAGGGTAGCATGAGTGGTGCTTTCTGGTGCCTCTGACCCTGGAGAGAGTTCCTGCAGTTCCCCTCCCGTTTCACAGATGCTCTGGGGCTGGGAAATGGATTTCTTTGCCGTAGAGCCTAAGTGCCCTTTAAACCACTGTCATTTTGCTCTGCCCCAAGGCAGGCAAGTCTATGTGGGCCCTTCTGTGATCTCTCCCTGCTGCAGGTTGGTGCACTGGGGGGTGGGGTTCCCATGATAATGGGGCTCTGTCCTCTCCATTTCTATGGGGTCTCTTGTTTCTCGAATGGAAGCTCCCCAGCCTGCTCTCAGTTCTTCAGGGGAAATTGCTCAGCCTATAGGTGTGGATTCGATGTGTTTGTGGGAAGAGGTGAGTTCAGGGTCTTCTATACCTTCACGTTGTTCTGGAAGACCGTCCTCTTCAATTTCATCAATATCGTATAGTTTTCAATGTACACATTGTTCACCTCCTTGGTTAAATTTATTTCTAGGTACTTTATTTTTTTTGATGCATTATTCCCTTTTTTTTTTAAAGACCCTTTCCTCTGGATTCTGTGTCACTAGTTTTTTCTTCCAACCTGTTAAGGTTCATCTCAGTATATTTCTTTGAATATATAAAATAGAGATTCTGCCCACGCCTCCCATTTAGATCTTAGTCAAACGTCCATCTTTGCTCCTTACTCATTTTATGTATGTATGTATATCTATATCCATATCCATACCCACGTTCTAGGTTTATATTTATAAAACTGCCTTTATCTATAAAACACCCCTTGAATTTCATTCACCCCTCCAATACTGTTTTCTACAGCCTTTCGAGAAGGGCCGCACCGTCCTCCCTACCACCGGAGCCACACGCCCGGAAATCATCCTCGGCCCAGGCTCATCTCTCTCCTCGCACCCAGGCTGCTCAGCCCACATCCTTAAGATTTGATGAATGAATCTATTTTCTTTTCTCTGTTCCCATTGCCACGCTTTATTTCAGGCATGCGTGACTTTCTCCTGGATTTATGTGGTAACCTTTAGTCTCAGCCTGAGTTCCCCTAAAGAGCAGAATCTGAAACAAAGGCTTATGTTCAGGTTTATTTGGGTAGGTTATCCTGGGGAGGAGGAATGGTAAAATAGATAAGAGAAAGCCATCATAATTTATCCAGTTGACCACCACCAGGAAGCACTGCTGCTTGGTCCTGTGGAAAATTTCTATCTGTGTGAAAGGGGAAGCACTGATTTCTCAGCTTCCATCTCCAGACGTTGAAGGGCAGTGCTGTGTCCATTAAATCCCCAGCAATTCTACACTGCACATTCATGAATGCCCAGCGATTCTGACAGCCCAAAGCCTCAGAAATCTATGGTGCGGGAAGAGAGAGGTAGGCTACATACTTCTGCAATGCCTTCATCAAGAAGAGGTGCAGCTGGGCCAGGTCGAGTGGCGCGGTGGTTAAGAGCTGGCTTGGCACTCCAGCAGTCCCGGTTTAGATCCCACATATGAGGGCCAGTGACACTGCCCTCTACAGGTAGGATGGTGAACAACAGCTCCACTTGGAGCTGGTCTGCTGTGAGTCCCCAGGATGGCATAGCTGCAGCCCCCACTGCAGTGGGCTGCCATAGGCTACAGTGAGTGGCCAGCAGCCAGCGTGAGCGGCCGGCAGCCAGTGTGAGCTGCCAAGAGCCGCTGTGAGCGACCATCCAGAGGCCAGCAACTGATCTGCCTCACCCAGGAGGAGCGCAATGACGATACCAACATGGGCCAGTGAAGCAATGTCCTGTACAACTAGACTGAAGAACAAAAGGACAGCAACTTGTCTGTTCCCCTTCCCTGGTTCCCCAATGCTGTTCCCCTCCCCCAATTCCCCAATAAAATCTTATAAAAAAAAAGGTGGGGTTGAGCGTGTTTGAAGTGGCCCATAGGAAGTGTCTGATTTACCTTCTAACTGATACTCTGGGCCTCCTTTTACAATCTGTTCTTTAAAGCAAGAGTAACCTTCCTAGAACAAAACGACTATGCTATTTTCCTGTTTAAAATGTTTCAGTGTCTCTCCTAGAGACTTCCAGAAAAATAGGCACTCCGTAGCATATCATAAAGGCCCCTTTTTGATCTGGCTCCTTCCTACCTCACTTACCACTTCCCCATATAAGCCCTTTTCAGAACATGCCCCACTTGTATTTGGCCTTCTTGTCTATGCTGTACCCTCTTCTTAGAATGCCCTTCCTCTCCATTTTATGCTTGACTCACCTTCAAGAAGGCTTCCTTACTTGACACTCGGCTCTTCTTAGGCTACTAGGTTAGTTCCCCTCCTACTGCTTCCAGCAGCATTCTTGGTTTAACACCTTCATCATAGAACCTGTTCTATTTCGTTACTTTCATTTTTTTGTTTGTTTAATTTACCTGTTAAACTAGATTGTTAGCCCCTAGCACAGAACTTGACAGGTAATAAGTGCTCAAAAACTGTTGGAATTGTCCTAGTACCTCTGAGAAAGCTGTAAATTGGGGGAAGTGAAGCAGCTATGTCACTGAAATGAAGAACCACACTCCATGCATGTCTAAACGCCTTTGGGTTTTTAGTTCCTCTCAGAAGATGTTAACCTAACATGTTCCTGGTAGAGGTGCCTTAGGAAGAGTGTAGATTTTAAGCATTGCACGAAGTAGTGTTAGGTAAAGAGATGAAAAAAGTGGCAGCTCTGACACGCTAGAATGGTCCAAAGTGCAGTGTTGTTACTGATGCAAGCAACACTTTGCAGATCCTTTGCCTGTAAGAAGTGTGAAGACTGGTAACCTGTGTAGCAATCTCTTAAAGTGTTTCAGTCTCCAGCTTTGTAGCACCCACACGCTGGAGCTAGAAAAACAGCTACAGGAGCCCGGATGAAATTAGGCTGTGGGCCAGGATAATTTTAGTAGAGTTTGAAATTAGGACATAAGGCACTAATAGTGTTATCTCCCTAGGATCTGAGTCGCACTGCCAAGAGGTGTGGCATTGCTACAACCCTGGGAATTGTGGCAAAGACTTGGGGAAATATCGTTGGCTGAGAGATTATGTTTCACTTCCAAGTAAATCTTCCAGGCTGAATTCATTTGAAAAGAGTAGATTCAGTTTGATATGTTTGGCTTTTGTGGTTTCAGCTTTCATACAATTAATTTGTGCCAAACTTATTATAGCTTTATTTTTTAAATGAGTAATGGTAAAATTCTTTACCTGATTAGAAAAATAATAAATGTTTATAACTATTTTTGGTGTTAGTGTTTCTAATGGTTACCTCCCTAACTTTAAATAATATAAAAAACTGCTATTTCTTCAACTGTCAACTTGGGGCATTATTTATTTGCAGAACTTCGGATAAGTTGAAAGATAGTCTACTTAAGCTACACTTTCCTCCCCGCCCTCCTCCAATTTAAAACATTTTTTTTCCCAAGTGAGACAGCATTGGGTAACTCACAATGATGTTAGAAAATATTAAACATTTATTGAGTGCTTTACTGTATGCCAGGAACTGTTTAAAAACTTTGTATTGACAGGAAGCCTTCTTTTCTGTCTGCTCCCAGGTGCCACAAGTGAAAAGGCTGCCCTTCCAAGGCATGGGCATTTGGTGTTAGAAAGGTGGTCCTGATGGTGGGCGGCGTGCACACGGCCTGGGACTCCTGTGAGGGGTGCCCTGGGGCAGAGGGCCTCATGCAGAGCTGAGGGGATGGCGATGTGGTGGGCTGCATTAAACCGCACTGAAAACAAATTAATCTCATGTTCTCAAAATTGATAACATTTACATTCTGTATGTAACATTTTTAAGTTTTCCAGCTTTGGCTTACAGGTTAATTCAAAGGTTCAACATTAATACACAGTATTTGCATTCTGATTAGGTGGATCCTGTCCATTGGAGAGGCGGATAATGTGCTACAGCCAATCAAAGCCATATGATCCTCATAGCCAGTTCAAATGGGTTTCTGTTTGTTTTCAGCAAGCCCTCCTTCAGTTGCTCAAAGTCATGCCACATTTTAGTTTACGTAGTTTTTGGGACATGGCTTTCTTATAAGTTTCTCTCCCCTTGTTGTCCTCGTTACTTTCTTCCCCTCATCTGTCCTCACGACCACAGCCTCCCTACACCATCTCCCTGACTGTCGATGAGCAGAGAAATTCTAACTAATCTCTCTTCGGCCCCTGCCTTCCTGTATTTCCCCTCCTTTCTGACCATGAATTTAGATTCCCTCTGCCATCATGGTTGACAGTCTCTTTTTTGCTACTTTTTTCCTTCTACGACTCCTAGGTCCCTTTTTCTGTGGTTTTATCCCTCAACAGGTTTTCATCCTCTTTCCATCATTTAGAAATGTGTTCAAAACACTTTTCTCTGGAATTTTTCCTTCTGTCCGCTTTTATTACATTATTTCTTCACTGTTTTTAATTGGAATCTTTATTGGGTAATCATTTGTGCTTAAGTTGTATTTTGAACAAGAAATCCATACACACATTTTAGAATATATATGAGCTCATATGAGTACAAATAACATCAGGTAAAAACAGCATTTGTTTCTTTAAAACTAAATGTCTTAGATATAGATGAATATTTACTTAGAAATACCTAAAAATGAAAGAAGATGAGTTCAGAGTATTATTCTCTACCTTCCACCTACCCCAGGCTAGTAACACAGAGAACATTTTGTTATCAGAGGATCCATCAGTAATTAGACTCTTTATCAGGTTAAGCACACTTACAGTGCAATGATAATTGATGCTCATGTTGATGTCCTAAGGCAATCCAAGGCCCAAAAGCACCTTCATAATTATTAGAACATAGTTCAATTATGTTCAAGATTAATTTTCATGCAAATTATTTTGAGCAAGGTCTATAGACACTGGTGATAAGTACATTTATTGCCATATTTCGGAAAGGATTTGAGGTAGTTTACATAAAAACATACTACAGAAAGATAAAAGAAAACAATGGCGAAAAGAATAGAAATGGAAAGATGAAGCTAGGATTGAGGT
Organism: Aselliscus stoliczkanus; assembly: GCA_033961575.1. Taxonomy (NCBI): domain Eukaryota; kingdom Metazoa; phylum Chordata; class Mammalia; order Chiroptera; family Hipposideridae; genus Aselliscus; species Aselliscus stoliczkanus. The sequence continues at coordinate 40,309,390 of CM066729.1, forward strand.
TGGTCCTCAGCGGAGGTGCCTGCAGAGTGTCTGGTGCCTTTGTTGGAAGCGCTCCACACATTTTCTTCTGAATGTTCTAACAGTAAACACCAGCTCCGCCGCCAGTAGGACCAGCTCCTTGATTCACAGCACCTGTAAAATGAAAACAGTTTGCTGTGGAGGAGAGCTATTGCTGGAACGCAGGCTGGGGCAAATTACTTCCTGTGGGCTTTGGTAAAGAAGGTATGTTTAGAGTATAATGTAGTACATAACTTCTTTATAGTAACTAGAGCAGTATGATGCATATGGGAGTTATAATAATATGAACAAACAGAACTCTAGAGGGCACAATTATAAGCAACTTTGTTCTCCTCCCATTCCCAAACAACAGTAAATATCCATTTAATGCCTGTTGATTTTCCCCACTGCTTTTGTAAAATTTAGGACAGGTCCCTTGAGTTTTTTGTATCATTCTCAGAAAACAAAATGTTTCCATTTACTTTTAGTCACTGGAATAGTCTCCTTGTAGTCTTTATTATGTTCAGTCCATCAGAATAATAAAAACTTGGGATATCATTTGACGCTGAACTTCTCTTCTCCCTCAGGTTGGATTGGAAGTCTTTGGTGATGAACGGGGGCATGGTCTTGCATCCTGCTTCTTTCTAGGTCTTGAAATTGTATTTCTCTCCTTCCTTACTTCTCTACTTCCTTGCACCCTCCCTTTCTATCCCCATGACCATTGTCCCAAATTCCTCTGATCTGGGGAGAAGAGCATAAGTCAGTGTCAGGAAGTATCTTTTATTTATTTATTTATTTATTTATTTATTTATTTATTTATTTTTAATTAGTTTCAGGTGTGCAACAGTGCAATAGTTATACATTTTACCCCTCAAAGTGACAATCCCCCTCCCCCAATTCACCACCCCACTCCTCCCCCCCCCATATCATATATATCGATCACTGCACTGTATACCTGAAGCGGAGGTTGTATACCAACTGTAATTGAATATATATAGATAGTCACGGGATGTGGATTATACTGTGGAAGGAAGTATCTTATTTGACGGGCAGTGCTGCATCTGTTCTGTTGGTGCAAGTGTCACTAGCGCCCCCTGCAGCTTGGGCTCTTGTACGTCGGGACAGATCCTTCAGAGTGTGTCTGACACGGTGCGTTCCATGTGCCAAAGAAATACATGTTGAGCTCTGTAAATGTTCTCCTTAAAGCCCCTTTCTCTAAGCTTGAGGTGAACGGGAAACATCCTTTTTCCTCCCAAGGGAGGAGGAAGGGAAATGGTCGTAGGACCGCAATTTTTCTTTCTCTGTCTCTTCTATTGTACGAAACCTTTTTACACCTTTGACATGTTGTTGAGCTAAAGGTTGAAAGACCAGTTTTCCAACAAACACCTCCTCTGCAAGTCTCCTTTTTTACCTATTGTCTGCCTCTCAGCTTCTTGGTGGTCTCTGCTGAAACGGATTAAAAAAAAAAGAGTCCTATTTTAACATCTTTTTACATTTTAAATAAAGCTGTGCCATATTAAGTGGATGAGAAATATTGTGAAAGTGCCTTTCTGTTGTGAGGACTAAAAAAATGTGGTCGAGGTGTGAAGTACCCTGCTAGTCCAGGGAGATGGCATTGTATTCTATCTATTTATTTTCTTCCCCATTTAAACTCTAAAACTGAGACAGACTCATTTCCATAGATTAGAAGCATTGATGAGCAAAAAGGAAAATTATTAAAATTGTCCTGTCTTTCAGGCATAGTTACTATTAACCTTGGTTTATATCCTTTTATATCTATATGGATAATCCTTGCCATCTGAATTGCACCATCTAAATTGTTGTTTAAATGACTTATAAATTTTTTCCCCCAAACTCACTATCTGAAAGGAAAACTTACTATAACAAATCCACATTGTCACAGAGATTTGTGCACAAATCCAGAGGAGGAAATACAGAGCAGACTGTAGTACCATCTCAGCTCTTCCTTTGATGATACTGAATTCTGCGCTTGCACGGCTTAAACATGTTGTACATTATCTCATCAGATTCCCTATATTATTGTATGAAAATGTCTCCTCAGAATGCTGAAAAGCCTGCAAAGATGGTATATGAGTCCATAAATTGCAAAAAACTATCAGCAAAGGTGATTGAACTGAAAAGCAAATTTTTAACATTGATGAAATTGGGCTATTTTGGAAACAAATGCTATCCTGTATGTTCATTTCAGGAAGAGGAGACAAAAGTGCCAGATCATAAATCATACAAAATAGGGTAACACTGCTTTAAAGTGAAAGTGATGTTCGGCTAACACCTCTGCTGGTGTATCACTCCAAAAACCCCAGTGCCGTTTAAGGATGACTGAAGAGTGAATTGCCTGTTAATGACATTCAATTCGTAAAGACTGGGTGACCAAGGCAGTGCTCAGTGATCACATGAGGAACTAGCTGTCTCTATTTATCAGAGTATGTGAGAATGGAAAAATTGCAACCAAGGCCTTTTGGATAATACACAATTCTCGCAGATGTCCTTCTACTGTCGACAAGTTCCGGCAATAATATCACAGTGGTCTTTTTGCCTCCCAGCATTATGTCATTATTGTGGCCTCTGGACCTAAGAGTCACTGCAGTCTTCAAGGCATATTGTTTATGGATGGTGTTGTAGGATATGGCACTTATATGCTGATATATGGCCTGATGATACTGGCAACACTGCTTCGGTTAAGGATTTATGGATGAGTTTTAACATTCAGGAGGTCTTCCAATTTATCAAGTGGGTTTGGCATGTATCATAACAAACAATGAGTGGAGTATGGGAGAAACTGGTCCCACAATTGTTGCAGACTTCCAAGGTTTTGAGGAAGTGATTAACGCAAAGCCAAAATCTTAAATCTTGTAGAGAAGGCTAGATTTAGTGAGGTGGATGATACAAAGAATTTATGACCAAGAAACTTGTGCAACTTGATGTTCAGTCAGGTCAAAAGAAGAGAAGCCATAAATATCTGTTGTTGCATCTTTAGAAAACTTGGAATTGTGCAGAAAAAAATGATTGTTTTTGCAATTTTGGTTTTATTTTATTTTTGGGGTCCAGGGTTGTTGGCCATTGAGATAATGGTTCATAGCCATCCACGTGTAGAGACTCAAGTACCAAAAAGTGGTAACTGTCCCCAAGATGCTTAGGCTTGAACACAGGTGACTGCAGCTGTTTGCTGTCCCACTTGCCCTCTGCTCTCTCATTCTTACCCACTTTCACCTAGTCCCGAGCAACTTCTGGCCACCTAACAGTAACTGCCATTGTTTTCTTCCTCAAGCGGTCCTTATTTGGTAAGTAGTCATTTAAAAAATGTTTGCTTACTTAACTAACTGTTATTTGTATTCATTACATAACTGTAAAATATATAGTATTTTAAAATTCACATGATTGTATATGCTTGTTACAGTGCATAAGGAAAACTAATTTCTACTGTATTGTTGCATATTATGTGAAAGTATTTCCACTAAAAAGCCCATTAAGTATTAAATAATTATGTAGTTGATGTTGTATCTAATATATTTAGGCAGAAGTCCTTGAGAATATTATGATATACATAGATGTTTAAGAGTACTTATATTTTGAAAAACCGGTCTGTGTTTTTGGATGAGCCTGAAACAGATTACAATTTTTCTCATTTAATATAATGGGATACTTTTTGCCATTCTCCTACTACTTTGATATATCCAACATATCAAACCTGGAAAGGATTAGATTCAAATTAAACAATGCCTGCATGTAAAGTTGTGTATTTTTTATGAAAAATGAGGTACTGTCTTATTGATTTGAATCTGCTGTTTCACAATACATTGTGACCATATCTCTATGTAAGTAGATAATATCTGTTGATATTTATAAGAATATATTATTTACCCTATGTGTGTAGTGGATAAGCCAAGCCTCAGAATATCCAGCTCCCTCCTGGAGGTTTCCTATTCATGACCCTCTGTTGAGGGAGCAGGACCATATCATTTCTTATAAATAGGGAGTTGTTTCTTATCACCTGACCCCACCCCTTTGGTCACAAATGATTGGAGCAGAGGAGGGCATTTACCTCAGAGTTTGCGAACTCAAAAGCCAGTAGAGGCTAGCAAGTAAACAGGCAGATGCATGAGAGAACAGGGAGCTCATTTGGAGGCTGCAAAGAACTGGACAGAGCATGCCCTGCCCTAAAGGGGAGTCAGTATTCAGGCTTTGCCAACTGTTGCCATCCAAAAATAAAGACTGAGTATTGCCCAGATCTTTGGATTTTCAAGAAAAGCTTGAAGTTTCTATTTTTAAATGAGGTTCCAGGATCTCCCCACTATATGGGTAAAAAAAAAAGCCCAGACCAAACAAGTCATGTCTAGAGCTAGATGTAGTCCACATGTGGTTTGTTTGCAACCCCTGACCTTTCTAAGAGCAGTGAATGCATGGCCATTCCAATGGCCTAGAACCTATGTGATAGCCTAACACAACAGCTTGCTAAGTCAGAGATGATGGCAATTAACACAGCCAGTAGTATTCTTTTGAGAATTGAACATATACAAGGATTCGGTCAGTGACAGTGGAACTGAAGGGAAAAAGTCCTTATGGAAAAGAGTGGCAGGAGGAAAATAAAGCAGCGAATGCCAAGAATAAGAGACAATTATGTTTATTAGAAGCCAAGTAATATGGAGTTGAGGCTGAGGTAGTTGGTTAGTGGGAATAGTAGAAGCAGGTAGGTAGTAGCTGGGTGATGAGGGAAGGACAGATAGTCTGGTTTCATAGGCTTCCAGCTCCTGTGTGACTGTTTAGTTCTTTAATTCCCTTCTAGTAATTGGGAAGTCTTTTTCTTTTTTTTTTTTTTAATTTTTCTTTTTTTTAAAGATTTATTGGGGAATTGGGGAGGGGACAAGCCAAGTTGTTGTTCTTCGGTCTTCGTTATGGAGGGCGCCAGTCACCATCTGGCTTCCCGTAGGTACCTTGAACACAAGCTCAAGGTGCTGTGTTCAGTCTTAGTTGTGGGTGGGCATAGCCACCATCCCATGTGAGAGTCGAACCAGCAGCCTTGTTGTTAAGAGTGCACACCCTATCCACTAGCCATCTGGGTGGCAGCTCAGGTCAAGGTGCCAAGTTCAGTCTTCAGTTGCCGGTGGGCATAGCCCACCATGGAACAGGCAATCTTGTTGTTACACCAACAGAGCCATCCTGCCACCTGTTGGCGGCTCAGCGACAGCTCAGCTAGGGCAGAGCGTTTACTGGCCCGTGTGGGAATTGAACCGGTGGCCCTGATGCTCAGAGCACAGGTTCTAAGCCAATTCTTAACCAACTGAGCCACTTGGCTGGCCCTGGGAAGTCTTAATGAGTGACTGGGGCTTGTGCTTCCTCAGAAAAGTTTTGGGTTTCACTGAAGCGTAACTACAGGGATAACATTCCCAACTTCCTTTTTGTGCCATTAGTAGTTCCAATAAGTTTTCACTTACTTAAGGCAAATTGAATGAGTCTTTCTTTGTAACCAAAAAATCCTAGCAGTACAAATGTACCATAATTTAATCAATACTTCATTGTTGAACATAAGATTATTTCCAATTTTCAATTTATAATAGTCTGCGATTTTACCTTCTGCAGTTTCAGTTAACTGTGATTAACTGCAGTGCAAAAATATAAATGGGAAAAATCCAGAAATAAATAATTCATGAGTTTTAAGATGCACGGTGTTCTGAGTCATGCCCCGCTCTGTCCCACTCAGTTTGTGAATCATCCCTTTGTCCAGTGTAGCCATGCTGAAGGTGATACCCATCTTTAGTCACTACTAGCTGTCTAGGTTATCAGGTTGACTGCTGTGGTATCACAGTGCTTGTGTTCAAGTAACCCTTACACCTAGTAATGGCTCCAAAGTGCAACAGTAGGATGCTGGCAATTCGGATATGCCAAAGACAAGCCATATAGTGCCTCTGTTAAGTGAAAAGGTGTGTATGCCTAGGAAAAAACATGATGTATATATGGCTTGGTATGATCTGTGGTTTCAGTAGCCATTGGAGGTCTTGAAATGTATCCCCCACAGATAAGGAGGGACTACTATATAAACAATTTTGCCATGAAAACCCCTGTACATCCAGTATAATGTGTGTGATATTCCTTAGGATAAATTCCTAGAAGTGAAAATTTTCAAAAATGTAGGCACTGTAAGAATTTTGATGTACATTGCCAAATCGCCATCTAAGAAGACGACAGATTTACACTCCAGCCGGCAATCTATGAGTGCCAGTTCCTCTTCCTTTTTCAGTACTGGGTGTTATTTTTAATTTTCACTAATATTTTGGGTGAAAACGCTGACTTATTAGAGTTTTCTTTAGTGTATTAATAGTAATAGCTATTATTAATTTAGAACTATGTGTCATAAATTATGCCATAAACTCTAAAAACTTCATCTCATTTAATCCTTACCAACACCCTTATGAGGGAACTTATTGGTCTTCACAGTTTAGAGAAGTGGAATCTGAGTTGAGAGAGGTTTAATGTGATCAAACACTAGGTAGTGTGATTTGTACCCAGGTTTATCTAATGCAGATTGTGAGGTTAGTTCATTAATTAATTTGTTTGTTTTCTTAGGTCACATATGCAGAAAGTATTTTTTCCCCATTTTTCATTTAATTTTATTTATATTTCTGTTGTGATTGATGCCAGAAGTTAAAATATTTTATATATATTAATTCTATCCATTTTTTATGGATTGTTTTTATTGTCATTCTTTAGAAAGCTTTCCACATCTTGATATTATAAGAACCTTTTACATTTCCTCTTGGCTATAGATTTTACCATATCCAGGAAATAGACACCCTTTGGATTACACTTACTTTTCTTTTTTTTTTTTTTTTGAGGGCAGTGTCACTGGCCCTCATATGTGGGACCGAACCAGGGATGCTGGCTTCCCAAGCCAGCGCTTAACCACCGTGCCACTCGGCCGGCCCCACACTTACTTTTCTATTCTGATGTTTACTCTTGAGAATTTTATCATATTTTTATGTATTCTTTGAAAGCTTGATTTTAAATTTTTGCATGGTATATCATTACGGCCATACCATTAATTATCTTCCTGCTCCTTCACTGGCAGATATTTAGTGTGTTTTTAAGTTTTCATAACTATTCTGATAAACATCCTTGATGTAACTTTTTGATTGCATTTTGAGCATTTTTTTTTTAAAGATAAAGTCTTAGAAGTAGAATTATTGAACCAAAGAGTCTGGACATCTTTGGGTTTTAAAGTTTAAAAAAAAAAATAGGTTTCATTTTTTAGAGTAGTTTCACAGCAAAATTGAGCAAAAATTCCTGTTGCTATAAACCACCTGCACACAAGCACAGCCTTCCCCCCCCCCATCAACATCCTGCTCCAGGCTGGCACATTTGTTACAAACAATGACCCTACATTGATATATCATCATCACCCAAACGTCTATAGTTTATATTAGAGTTCACTCTTTGTGTTGTACATTCTGTAAGATTTGACAAATATGTAATGACGTGTATCCACCATTAGAGTATAATACAGAATAGTTTCACTGCCCTCAAAACCCTCTGTCTTCCACCTATTATAGCATTCCTTCCTCTCCTCTAACACCTGGCAACCATGGATATTCGTTAATCTCCATAGTTTTTGCCTTTTCCAGAATGTCATATAGTTGAAATTATACAATATGTAGCCTCCATCTTTACCTTTTGACTCACATTGTCACAGTGCTTTCCAGCAAGTTTGTACCAACATGTGCCCCACCAACAGCAGTGCATAGAGTTTTCACATCTTATCTTTCTTGGCATTGGATTGACTTTCCAAAGTTACAATTTGAGAAGAGAAAAAGGATTTTAATTTGGATTTCTTTAATTTCTAGTTAGGCAAAATGGTTTTTTTTGTGTCTGTGTGTTTCTTTTTTAGTAAATCACCTAGGCTACTGATAATTATTGAGGGGCACAGAGATTGAACTTTTAATCTTTTATGTATTTATTTATTTAAAGATTTTATTGGGGAATTGGGGGAGGGAACAGCATTAGGGAATCAGGGAAGGGGAACAGACAAGTTGCTGTCTTTTTGTTCTTCAGTCTAATTGTGGAGGACGTCGCTTCACTGGCCGACGTTGATACTGTGATCATTGCGCTCTTCCTGGCTGAGGCAGATCCATCGCTGGCCATCAGATGGCCGCTCACGAAGGCTCATGGCATGGCGGCTGCCTGCCGCTCATTCTGGCTGCTGGCCACTCACGGTAGCTTACGGCAGCCCACTGCAGCCCCATTGCAGCCTACACCATCGCCAGGAACTCATGGTAGCCCAGCTCCAGGTTGAGCTGTTGTTCACCATCTTAGCTGTAGAGGGCGCAGCATCACTGGACCATGTGGGATCCGAACCGGAGCCCTGCTGCTCTCAGAGCTCTTGCTCCCAAGCCAACTCTTAACCAACAAGCCATTTGGTTGGCCCTGAACTTTTGATCTTTTAACAGGTACTTAGAGTCATTCTGTGCCCCTAGTAAAATATGGAGACCTGTACTTTCATATCACTGAGCAGGTCACTGCCTCTGTTGTAGGGATTATGTCTTAACTGGTCCCGAGAGGAGAGTCAAGACTCAAATCTGTAGCTTGTACTTATCAAGCCATATGCTGTGGGGTGAGGCTACATCAGGCTGGAGGAAGGGAGCCTCTGTAATTTTTTAGGCTGTTTCTAATAATTTGCACAAAGGCATGGGTTGTATGTTCTAATGAGGATTGGATTTATTTATGGTGAGAATGTGGCTAACCTTGACTTGCCCCCTTCCCACAGCTGACTCAACTGAGGAAGGGGCCTTTTCCACATTTCTTCGGGGGCCTCACCACCTTATCTTCAGGGATTCACATAGGCTGCCCACTTAGCTATGAATTGGTGTAGCAGAGAACCACACCAATGTTATTGATATCGGTGTTTTGCATTCCCCAGGAATGCAACAATAAAAGATGAAAGCTAATGACATATTGTATGGCAGTAATAGTTTTAAACATTGTTGTTTTGTTAGGTATTTAGAAAACACCTGCAGTATTACTTCCCCAGACATACCAGGTTATGGAGCAATCATAGAGCATCCTTTAGAGAGTCCCCACATGCTACAAACTTCCCAGGATGCCTTTTACTGGTAACAACGCCATTTATCTCTTTTCTTCTCATGACAGTTGAGTTTGCTCCCATCTTGTCCAGAAGCCCAGTATTTCCAAATTAACAGATATAGATTCATGCTCATTTTGAGAATTACATAATTGAAGATGCTAGAATAAATCAGATTAAGTTGAAACATGTCATTGTTGGCAAATATTCCATGTATTAGAAAAAAACTTGTATTTATGAGTATATTAAAAAAAAAGAAAATATGTGTTTAAGATCAGAATTCAAATATCAGCTCTGCTACCTCCTGGCTGTGATATCCTGGGTTAGTTTCTTTTTAGATTTTATCTCTATCTCCATTTTATTTGTAAAATGAGGATAATAATGCTTATGTCTTTTAGTTGTTGTCAGGAATAACTAAAATGATGCATGCAAAGACAGTATCCCAAAGTGTTAATTCATTCCACTGCCTCATATGTGTAATAAACATTTCAATACCTTCAGATGGTGACCAACATGTAAAAGCCCCATTGGCTTGGATCGCAACCATGATCCGCCAGAAAAAATACCAGGAGCCACAAAACAGCAATTCGTCTGTACTTGCATGCTATATTTTCATTTTTATTAAAATTCTCACTCAGGTCATAGTGTCATCAAGTCCTCATTTCTCTTAAAGTGCTGGGGTTTTCTACCTGTAATAATTTGCCTGATTAGCCACATGCATGTAATTATGTTTTTCTAAGCAGTAAAAAACTTTTCAAATCTTTCATTCTCACCAAGTGTCTCAAGCAAAAAGGCATGGACTAGGCCCTAGGACTCCTTTTATACATGATAAAATTCAGTGATTTATCCCTAACTGAGTAGACCTCCTAAGTCCTTATGGCATGGGCAAGGTGATAGGACTTTCAGCCAGAAGAGACTCTGATAGGTTTGTGTAGTATGTGAAACTTTGACCAACGTTCCAGCTACAGTGCTCTAACATTCTTTTCACGTTGCATTACAAATGAACACTTAACGATGTGCATTGGGCAGAGTTCATAACTCTAATTGTCAGTATCAATTTTGGGGATTAAAACAACAAAATCTACATGATTACTCCACACATTTCCCAGGACAACATTTTTTTTTAATTTCACAGATTTGAATTACCAAATTACTTTTTCACTCTGAGCCTCAATAATCCCTCCTGGGTCTTAAAGAGCCATTATAACCCATGTTTACTCACTTTTCTTTCTCCAAGGGAAGAGTGGATGATTAATGAGGTAATGAATGTGAGGAGAACTCCCTGGAGGAAAGACATTTCATAAACATCAAGCGAAGGCTGCCTGACTGACTCACTGATTCCAACAGCTCAGAGCTATGGATAAACCTTTTGTTATGAATCCTACTTACTTAGTCTACCTGCCTCATGTATACCTTAAAGCTAAATTCTGAGAGTTTCCTAAATGTGAAACTGATCCTACTTATAGCAGAATTCATCATCCACTTTGTAATTAACACGAAGTGTTTTTTGAAATTAAATGATTGATCTCTCAAGGCTTTTGCAGGGTGGGAGGCAAAGCGGTCTCAGGGCTAACATGGAGTGGGGTTGCCTATGTACCATAGGCAAGAGCTTCTTTGCGTAGCTCTTTATAAAGGTCTTTCAGAATAAAAAGACCTATCCCAGAACCACTCCCTCTAAAACAAATTGATGTTTTTGTTATCTGAAGCTTTTCCAGGAGAATGGAAATGAATTGGTAAAATTTTAAAAAGCCAAAAGCAAAAGATAAAAACTCACAGCTGGAAGAATTGAATGACTACTACACCCAGTTGTTTTCCAAGGATCTAAAGTATGTCAGGGATGTCAAGATGTTACTGTAGATGTGGCTGGAAGCTCCTCAATATGCCTCTGGCTCTGTGGGTTGAAATGGAAAACTATTTCAGAAGAAGAAATAAAGAAATGATTTCCCAACTCAACTTTTGTGTTCAGTGAAAACCACAGCATTTTGTTAGATTTGAAAATCAGTCAAAAGACATACTAGTTAATACACATTTAACATTGTTATATATTCTTGATGAATGGGCTTTTTAAAAAATCATTACAGAATGTCTCTCCTCTGTATGTATTTTAGGCATGGCTTCTATTTGTTTTAAAAACTATTGTAGATTAACATTTTATCTTTTTTCCTTTTTTTAAAAAATTAGTTTCAGGTATACAAAGCTATGTAATAGTTAGACTTTTACAACCCTCACAAAGTGATAACCCCCAAATCTACTATCCCTCTGACATCATATATAACTGATACAATACCATTGCCTATATTCCCTATGCTGTACTTTAATATATATATATATATATATATATATATATATATATATATATATATATATATATATATATAATTTATTTATTTTTTTAAACTTTTTTGGGGAATTAGGGAATGGGAACAGCCAGGTTGTTGTCCTTCAATCTTAGTTGTAGAGGGCACAGCTAGCTCAACTCCCAAGTCCAGCTGCCATCCACCCACCCATTGGTAGCTCGTGGCCGCTCAGCTCAAGGTGCAGTGTTCAGTCTTAATTGCAGATGGGCATAGCCCACCATCTCATGCGGGAGTCGAACCAGCAACCTTGTTGTTAGGAGCATGTGCTCTCACCAGTTGAACCATCCTGCCATCTGTTGGCAGCTCAACAGCAACTCAGCTCGGGCACAGTTTGCTGGCCCATGTGGGAATCGAAATGGCAACCCCGTTGCTCAGAGCTCGCGCTCTTAATCAACTGAGCCAGTTGGCCAGCCCGATATATTTGATATGTATTTAATTATAGTTGACATTCAATATTATTCTACTTCAGCTTCAGGTGTATAGTGCAGTGTTCAGGCATCTACACAATCTATGAAATGATCTCCCTGATATGTCCTGTACCCATCTGGTACCCTACATAATCTTTACAACATTATTGATTATATTCCCCACACTGTATTTCATATCCCCATGACTACGTTGTGACTACCAGTTTGTACTTTCTAATCCCTTTACCTTCTCATCCATCTCCCCACCCCCCTTCCAACTAACAACCATCAGTTTTTTCTCTATATCTTTGAGTCTATTTCTGTTTTGATTGCTTGTGTATTCTGTTCTTCAGATTCCACATATAAGTGAGATCATGTGGTATTTGTCTTTCTCAGTCTGCCTTATTTTACTTAGCATAGTGTTCTCCAGGTCTATCCACATTGCAAATGGTAAGATTTCATTTTTTATGGCTGAGTAATACTGCATTGTATAAATGTACCATAGTTTATCCAATCATCTATTGATGGGCATTTCGGTTGTTTCTCTATCTTTGCTATTTTGAATAGTGCTGCAATAAACATAGGGCTTCATATATTTTTTGAATTAGTGTTTTGGATTTCTTTAAATACCCAGGAGTGGAATTTCTGGGTCATAAGTAGTTCTATTTTTAATTTTTTGTGGAACCTTCATACTGTTTTCCATAGTGGCTGCACCAATTTACAATCCCACCAACAGTGCACAAGGGTTCCCTTTTCACATCCTCTCTAACATTTGTTGTTTGTTGATTTATTTATGATAGCAATTCTGACAGGAGTGAGGTGGTATCTCATTGTGTTTTATTTGCATTTCTCTAATGATTAATGAGGTTGAACATTTTTTCATATGGCTGTTGGCCATCTGTATGTCCTCTTTAGAGAAATGTCTCTATGTCCTTTGCCCATTTTTAAATTGGATTGTTTGTTTTTTTGGTATTGAGTTATATGAGTTTTTATAAATTTTGGATATTAACCCCTTATCAGATGTATCATTGGCAAATATCTCCTCCCATTCAGTAGGATGTCTTTTTGTTTTATTGATGGTTTCCTTTGCTGTAAAAAAGCTTTTTAGTTTGATGTAGTCCCACATGTTTATTTTTTCTTTTGCTTCCCTTGTCCAAGGGGATATATCAGTAAAAATATTACTAAGGGTAATTTCTGAGAATTTACTTCCTCTATTTTCTTCTAGGAGTTTTATGGTTTTGGGTACATTGGTTTTTTTTTTTAAGATTTTATTGGGGAATTGGGGAGGGGAACAGCGTTGAGGAATCAGGGAAAGGGAAGAGACAAGTTGCTGTCTTTTTGTTCTTCAGTCTAGTTGCGGAGGACATTGCTTCACTGGTCCATGTTGGTATCGTCATGCGCTCTTCAGTTTTGGGTACATTTAAGTCTTTAATCCATTTTGAATTTATTCTTGTATATGGCATAAGAAGATGGTCCAGTTTCATTTTTTTTGCATGTATCTGTCCAGTTTTCCCAGCATCATTTATTAAATAATAATGATTTGAACAATAAATTATATAATGATAATATTGGATTATAATAAATAGAATAAAATAAATATCCTTGAGTCAACATTGATATAAATAAATAATCAAATAAATAAATGAGGAGAAGAGGCAGCTCTCCCCTACAGAAAAACTCCAATTAAAAAATGTAGAAGATGGGCTGGCCGAGTGGCATGGTGGTTAAGCGCTGGCTTGGGAGGCCAGCAGCCCCAGTCCAGATCCCACATATGAGGGTCAGTGACACTGCCCTCAAAAAAAAAAAAAAGTAGAAGAAATGAAAGAAATTCAAAATTATTACTGGGAAAACCCAGTAGTAAGCATTGGGCAAAAATTTGAAGAGATAGGATATTAGCTTAGTCTCTCCATTAATTACAAAGGGAATTATGGTAACTTTAGAGAGGAAACACTTTGCAGACACCATCTTAGCCAATGATCAAAGCTAACATCACCCGTAATAAGGCATGACCCTCCGGGGGTCGGCAAACTTTTGAGACAGAAGAGCTGCCAGGGGTCAGTAAACTGCGGCTTGCAAACTGTGGCTCTGAAGTAAAATTGAAAATGAAATTAAAACTATCATAGTTTCATTTATAAAATTTTTACAGGATATTATTCACATAATGGTGATTATGTACAAATATATTTATGGCTCTCAAATAATTTTTAAATTGTTGTGAGGGACAGGATTGGTTTTCCAGAGGTCAGCAAACTTTTCAGACGGAAGGTACCCAAAGAGCGGCATGTGTCTTGTGAGCCCCACTCTATACTATGCCCTGAGAAGGAGAAAACATTACTTCATGTAGTATTCTTGCCCCAAAGGCTTACGGTCAATCTAATCATGAGAAAACTTAAGAAAAAAACCAATTGAGCACTATTTTATAAAGTAACTGACCAGTACTCTGTCAAGAACATGAAAGGCAAAGATATAAGGAAGAATTGCCACAGACTATGTGGAGAAGACAGAAGGCAATGTGGGATCCCCATTAGATTCTGGAACAGAAAAGGACATAGGGGGAAAACTGGCAGAGTTTGAATAAGGTCTCTAGTTTCGTTATTAGTGTTATTACAGTGTTAATGTCCTGGTTTTGATAATTCAACACTAGGTATATAAGTTTCTAACATTAGAGGAAGCTGAGTGAAGGGTGTACATAAACTCTGAACTATTTTCCAGCTTTTTTTTTGCAAATCTAAAATTATTTCAAAATGAAAAGTTAAAACAATTTCTTTATTAATATTTTAATTTAGTCTCAGAGAGTATATAAGGATATGTATTTAGTATGCTCTTTTCTTTCTTTTTTTTTTTTTTTTTTTTTGAGGGCTGTGTTTCTGGCCCTCATATGTGGGACCGAACCGGGGCCGCTGGTTTCCCAAGCCAGCGCTTAACCGCCGCGACTCTCGGCCGGCCCTTTAGTATGCTCTTTTGAAGTGAAAGAATATACACTTTTTTATTAAGTTTTTTTTATTGTGGTAAAAATCAGTATCATAACATTTCCATGTTGGCCATTTTTAAGTGTATAATTCGGTAGTGTTAAGACTGTTTGTTTACATTTTTGTGAAAGAGATCTCCTGAACTTTTTCATCTTGCAGAACTGAAACTCTGTACCGATCAAACAACTCTTCCCCCCCGCCCCCAGCCCCTGGAAGTCACCATTGTTCTGTTTCCATGATTTTGACTATTTTTGGTACCTCATACAGTCGTTGTCCTTCTGGACTGGCTTATTTCACTCAGCATAATGTCCTTAAGCTTTATTCATGTTGTAGTATGTGACAAGATTTCCTTCCTTTTTAGGACTGAATAATATTTCGTTGTATGTATATACCACATTTTGCTTATCCATCGATCTGTTGAGGGACACTTGGGTTGCTTCTACCTCTATTGTGAATAGTGTTGTAAAGAAGATGGGTATGCAAATATCTCTTTGAGACCCTGCTTTCAATTCTTTTGCATATATATACCCAGAAGTAAGATTGCTGAATCATATGGGATACATTTACTTCTATTTATACTTTTTATTGTGAAATGTATCATATATACAAAGAGTGCATTATGCCTGCACACACACACACACACACACACACACACACACACAAAGTACAGATATAATTTAAAACATTAATTTTTTACCATTAAGGTTAAATAGTACCTAGACCTCAGAAGTGCCTGATCCCTTCCTTAATTCTTTACCCCATCCTCTCCTACCAAAGGTAACCACTACTCTCAATATTGTGTTAATCATTTCCCGCTTTTCTTTTCTGTTTTACCACATGTGTTTTTTCCTTAAATATACATATATTGTGTAATTCATTGTAGATGAAAAATATCCAGTATAAGAGAAAATTTATAAGAGTTTATTTGAGCCAAACTGATGACAGTTGCTGGGAAGCAAAATCTCAACGGATTGAGAAAATGCTCCAGAAAATGGCCGTTTTGCAACTTATTTTATACATTAGAATCAAAGGAGGAGGGTTACATGAAATCCATTGGTTGTAGATTAAGGGGAAGAAAGCAAAACGGAGGTGGGAGGGGACTCTCTGGGATTGGATGAGAGGTAAAATGGAGAGACACATACTTCTTTTACATTGGTGGGTCCAGCATAATTAATAGCATTTTGCAGCACATAGAGATAGTATTTGGGGAACAAGATAACAATGAGGGACCATAGTTTCCTGCTCTGGTGTGGTGGGTTGTGCCCCCTGGGGGAGTCCAGAAAAAGAGATTTCTCTGATATTGTAAGGGTATGTTATCTTAGATTGACCTTTGTCAAGGAAGTTACTGTCCAAGGATGTGACTTCCCTCCATGGCCCACCTTTGTTAGGAATTTTTATGTTCACGCCATTCTCTGTGGTTACTTTCAGTCTCCTGAGCTTGTCAGGTTTAACATGTAGCCCCTTTTCTGTCCACACTATCAAACAGTGAATTAACAGAGTATATGAGCTCTGCAAACTGCAATCAAGATATTTGGAGCTGAGCCATCACAAGGCTCAGTCTGCTAACAAGCTCACTCACATAACTGTCGGTAGGACTCAGGTACTTCCTGGCTGTTGTCTGGTGACACCAACACCAGTTCTTTGTCAGGCGGGCAGCTCACAACATGGTAGCTGATTTCCCTGAGAGCGAGTGAGGGAGGGAGGAAGAGAGAGAAAGCAAGGAGGGAGGTCACTATTTATTTTTGCAACCTGATCTTGGAAGTACTTATTACTGTATTATGTGGTAGAAGCAAGTCACTAGGTCCAGCCCCCACTCAAGGGGAGGGAATGACACAAGGGCATGAACAGGAAATGGACTGTCGCAGAGGCAAGAGGAAGAGCCGAGTCAGAAGCTGAAAGGATAACCAATTCTACTTTGGACATATGTGTATAAAGTGTTGCTGAAATTATTTAGGTGGAGATGTCCTTCTAGAAGTTAGATGTGGAGCCTGAGGCTCAGGTACCAGATCAGATCAAGAGGTAGAGATTTAGGTATATTCAGCCTGTCAGTCACAGTTAAAATGCTAGTTCAAAACCACGTTAGAAGTAAATAACACTGAAAGAAAACGTGCAGGCTCAATTACAGAGTCCCAATATTGAAGACACATGCAGATAAAGGGAAGCTCACAAAAGAGGCAGGAATGGGATGACAGGAGAAGCAGAAGGAGAATCTCGAGTGAGATATCACAGAATCCAAGAATGAAGTGTTTGAAGAAGAGGGGAGAAAACTTTAGGGGCAAAAACCACAGGGAAGTCTAAGACAAATACTGGGAAGTATTCACTGGATTGGAAATGGAGGTCCCTACTGTCTTTGGCAGGGCTAGTTTTGGTGGACTGGTGCTAAAGGAATGCAGAGGCTTTGGCTGGGGTCTGAATATGAGCTGAGGACGTGGAGAAACTGAGAGATTAGACTCCACTCTTGAGAAGGCTAGAAGGAAGTTAGATACCACCCCTGTGTAAGTGTTCTGTTACTTACACTCATGTGGCCGTCTGAGAAGGGTGAGAAATTCCCATTCTACCAGCCACCACTCAATAAAAAGGCTGAATTTGAAAGCATTTCCTGTTAACTTTCTATAAGTAACAGATAAGTCTATATTTCTTGAACATGTATTTGTTCCTATGCTCTTTAAAAGTGGTAGAATATTTCTATAATCGCTGACCATAGAAAATGCATTTCCCATCATCAATCTCATAAATATTCAGCTATTGTACCTTTCCCCAAACAGCCAGAGATTTATTCATTATATTGAATTGCAATCTCACCCTTCCTCTCTGCTCCTTTGTAAAGAGAAAGATAATATTTCGGCAGTGTTTGCAACACCTCAGCCTTGAGGGAATGTAAATATAAGCATAATTGATTTTCTGAAGTTGCTTTTTTCCCCCCTACGTTCCAGTGCTTTATGCATTATAGGTGGAATGACTGACAAATCAGTCCTGATTGCTAATTAGAAAGCAGACTATATTAAAAGCAGAGCACTTAAATCCAGTTTGCTCTCAGTGCAAACCCTGGAAATGTGACACTTCTCAATGTTCTAGGGCTGTCTAATTACCTGCTCTTTTGCTTTGACTTAACCATTCAGGAATTACACGAGTTTTGTCTGGCAGGTCAGGGATGGTTGCTAATTAAATGGTGGGATTCACTTCACCTCACCTTGACTCATCTTTTCTTACCCTCTCCCGTCCCAAGTGATACTTTTCCTTAAAAAGCATTTCTTCCCTTCAAGTCTTGGCTGGATAATGAAGGCTGGTGCTCTTATCCCTGTATGAAGCACAAATTCTCAAGGTAATTTTACTTCAAGGATTGGTGAACTAGGAATTCTATCCTCTCCTCTTTCTAGCTCTGGTAGAAAGAGGTCTTTTTGTGTCCGTGCCCTTAATGGCAAGGCTAGCCCCCTGGAATCCCTATTCTTTCCGTGCATCACCTCAGCAATCAGCGAGTGGCCCTGAGAGAAGAGGCCATCTTTTCCTTTTGTGTCTGAAAGGAGAGTTCTCTCCTCACACCAGGAAATCTGTGGGCAGCTGCAGAGGCTGAAAAGTAAGCATTGATTTCCTTTCACCCTCCCACTAATCTGAATGTCACCTCGGAAGTGCGAAGGATTTAATTGATCTGAGTCAACTTCACAGCAACCATAACCTCTTATCGAATGATTAAGCATATTAAGGAGGTTGGAGGCACTAACGACACAGAGAGGCAGGGGTCTGCTGCTCCTCCTGGGACCCCATCATTAAGCATTTGAATAGAACTTGATTCTCACAAGTGCTTTAAACTGGTTTCTCTTTGTTCACTGCTTTACACTGGAAGCCTCATAGGGGAGGGAATCATAGAAAATTGTCAATATGTGGGGGTTTTTCCGTTTTAAAGGTGGCATTTTCATATAGTTCAGCTTACTATAAGCCATTGTCAGAGATTTGAAAGATTTAAACTCAGATAGATGAAATAAATTCTGAATTCCCATCCTGATTGGTTGTTCTTTATCACTAGCTAATGGATTAGTAAAGTCACCCATTTACTCATTAACAATACGTTTGTTGCACATCCTTTCTTGTACTGAGCATTGAGGCAAGGATGCCAAGGGCTGGGTAAGTGCTGGCACGGCTTAATTACCCAGTAGGCAAATTAGACATGCATGTAAGGCTCTGCAAAATAGGGCAATATATTGTCTGTAATTTAGTTTAAAATCATTCAGCAGAGAAAGTGTAATACATATGTGTGCGTTTAGCTAGTTTAACTTACCTCCAGGGGCAGCTTGCTAATATTTGAAGTACCTTAATCAGAAATACACACTCCAGGGGAGGTTAGTTAGCATTTGAAAGGCTTTAATCAGGTAGCTACTGTAAATGTTTAACTCCCAGCCATCTCAATTAGCACAAGAGGGTTTATTAACCAGCCTGAGGGATGCTAGCAATAATTTTAAATTAGTGAAATAAGTAGTATTCAGGATAAGTACATGAAAGAAGTAGTATTCAAGATAAGTATATTGGCTAGGAATATGGCACAGTCACCACCGCCCTTGCATGAATAAAGTATGAGACCTGAGGGTGCCCTTGACCCAGAGTTCTGATTCCCATTAGAAGGTTGGCTGCATTCCTGTCTTGAGTGAACCTTTTATGAAAGGTGCCTATTGCAGTGCTTATAAGAAAAGTGAGAAAGGAAATTCGTGGAACTTATAATACTGAATATATAAATGTACATGATTGAGTTTGTTTTCAGAAAAAAGTATTCTGACAGCAGTGTAGAGGATGCGGGTGTTCAGGACTGTAGCGAGAGTGAAGAGAGTGAGCCGAGTCAGGAGGCTCTAATAGTTACGTCATGATGAAGTCCTGAACTAAGGTTGTGGCAGTCTGAATGGATGGAGTAGAAAGGAGAGACTTTAAAGATTTGCACAGAAAAAGAAATGGATTTAATGAATAATTGGATGTGGATAGAAGGCATGTGAGTAAGAGGGAGTCATAAAGATCATCTCTAGAGTGTGTGATTAGCGTAGCGCCATTTATTAACATACAGAGCAAACGGTAAGGGAGAGATGGGGGCCAGTTGAGAGTAACCTACTTTTTTTTTAAGGTTTTTATTGGGGAATCGGGGAAGGGGAACAGACAAGTTGCTGTCTTTTATTTTTATTTTTAGTTCTTCGGTCTAGTTGTGGAGGACATTGCCCATGTTGGTATCGTCATTGCACTCTTCCCGGATGAGGCAGATCGGTCGCCGGCCTCTGGATGGTCACTCACCGCGGCTATTGGCAGCTCACCCTGGCTGCCGGCCGCTCACGCTGGCCGCCGGCCACTCACTGTAGCCTATGGCAGCCCACTGCACCAGGGGCTGCAGCCTACACCATTGCCGGGGCTTACACAGCCCAGCTCCAGGTGGAGCTGTTGTTAGCTGTAGAGGGCAGTGTCACCGGCCCTCATATGTGGGATCCAAACCCGGGCCGCTGGCATCCCAAACCAACTCTCAACCAATGTGCCACTCAGCTGGCCCAAGAATAACCTACTTTTGAATAAGATAAATATGAGATGCCTGTAGGACAGACATTCAGGTGGACTAGTCCAATAGGTATGTGGACACACACACACACACACACACACACACACACACACACACACACATTTTCTGGGGCTCAGGAGGGGCACCTGGGCTAGAGATAGATATTTAATGCATTCAACAAACATGTATTCATCATTTTCTATGTGCCAGGCCAAGGCTGGTGTGATCTTTGCTCTCGTGATTATAGTGTTTGGCAGACACAAACATAATGGGTCCATTAGAGTCTTAAGCGTGAGGTCATCTGGGGAGAGTGTAGTTAAACATACAGAGGAAGGATTCCCCCCAAAGATTAACATTTAAGATGCAGGAGGAAAGGTGTGAGAGATATTGTATGAATGAGAATGGGAAGGAGGATTGGCCAAATAGGAAAGTGAGGAGAGGATGATATAGAGATGTCAAAGGATATACAAATTTCAAGGAAGAAATGGCAAATGGTATCAAATATTATAGAGACCCAATACATAAGAAGTGGAAACATCCATTTTACATGGCTCTTTGGAGGCACATGAATGACACTCTTCTCCTATAGTGGAGGGAATAATGGGTTGAAGGCTGAGCCCTGAGGAGAGAATGAGAAGTGATAGAGTGAAAATAAATTTTTTTTTTTTTTTTTTTTTTTTTTAGGGCAGTGTCACTGGCCCTCATATGTGGGACCGAACCGGGGCCGCTGGCTTCCCAAGCCAGCGCTTAACCACCGCGCCACTTGGCCGGCCCTTGAAAATAAATCTTTAAGAAGCTTGGTCATAAAGGGATACTAGGAATTACTGAGCAGGGGGTTTTGGAGAAAGCGTTTGCCAGGGCTCTGTCTCTTGCTCTATATGATATAGGGGCCGAACTCTGTAAAAATGACTTACACAGAAACGAAGTTGGATGCAGTAATCCGAACAGTGAGGTGCCAAAATAGTCAAGGAGACAAAAATAACCTATTAATTTCAAACTTTATTCATTATAAAGAAAACAAACACCCTGGTAGCTACATATTTTGGGATGCAACCTGAGAAGTGTTGGCTTCTGGAACACAAACCTGTCATGTGAGTATCAAGGAGACAGAAAGTGTCCCATGAGCACTCTTGCTGAAGTGAAGGGGGAGAGGAGCCATGATCAGAGGCCTTTCATGTCTGCTAGAGGTCTGACAGGCCACTTTATATGGGGCATGGTTCCAGGAATGATGTTCCATTATAAGTGAGTCAGCATTTCTGGGCCTGTCACAGTTTTACTGGAAATAAGTACCACCTTATCTTTCTGAGCAATTCCTTTCAAGAAATATGATGGGAAAAAAATGTCAAAGCTTTGACCTCTCCAATTTACTCTTCATTTTTTTCAGATTCTCTGTAGAGTTGTTCATAGTTAAGAATTGTTTTCATTAGGAACTATATGTGGAATCTATTAAAAGCAGTCAAATTAAGCCCCAGGACCAAAAGTGAGACACGACCTAGAAGTCTGGAACCTAAAACATGGCTTTGAGTTCAGATGGACTTGGGTTTAAAAGTCCCAACTCTGTCATTCAGGTGTGACCTAGGGAAGTTACTTAGCCGCTCTGAGACTCAGTTTCCTCAGTGTATAATCCAGGATAATAAAAGCAACTTTACAGGAAAATTGTAAAATAATATACATGAAGTGTTTTGGAAGCAGTAGTTTGTTCAATAGCATATACAGAGGGTGCCAAAAAAAAAGTATGCACATTTCAAGAAAGGAAAACTGTATTAAAATTGTAATACTCAATATATACTGATAACAAAAGATGAATACAAGTCAGATTTGACTTCTGCAATTACAAGAGATGCTCAAAGTGGTTGCCATCAGCTTCCAGACACTTCTGATTATGGTGAAATACTGCTTGAGCAACATTGACCAAAGTGTCCACTTGTATACTTTGCCCACATACATTGCCAAAAGATAAAGAATAGCCACTATAAACAATGGTACATTACTCTTTTTTTTTTCCTATTTACACCAATAGGTCAAGAAAAAATGGAGTGATATTGATGCAGGAGGGATTTAGATGGAAGTGCAGTAGAATACAATTTCAAACCACAGTGAAATGCCATTATGCCATTATAAAAGAGTCAATAAGAAACCTTTAGTGGAGATTTTTTTAAAAGGGGTAATAATTGTTACTTTGAGATGATTCAAGTGCTAGAAAATGATGATTTCATTTCCATGGTTTTGTGCTATCTGTATCATTTTATACTTTCAGAGAGGCCTGGGCCCCTTCCACATTTTGAGGCACCCAGTATATTTATAAACGGAGAAATGCTAAAATCGGGTTAATATTGTCAAATATAAAAAAATATGTGTGTATATGCATATGTATGTATCTATCTACCTCCCTCCCTGTGATAATTAATTTTTTTTTATAGATTTTATTGGGGAATTGGGGGAGGGGAACAACGTTGGGGAATCGGGGAAGGGGAACAGACAAGTTGCTGTCTTTTTTTTGTTCTTCAGTCTAGTTGCAGAGGACGTTGCTTCACTGGTCCATGTTGGTATCGTCATTGCGCTCTTCCCGGATGAGGCAGATCGGTCGCCGGCCTCTGGATGGTCGCTCACCGCAGCTATTGGCAGCTCACGCTGGCTGCGGGCCACTCACTGTAGCCTATGGCAGCCCATTGCAGCAGGGGCTGCAGCCTACACTGTCCAGGGCTTGCACAGTCCAGCTCCAGGTGGAGCTGTTGTTAGCTGTCGAGGGCAGTGTCACTGGTCCTCATATGTGGGATCCGAACCGGGGCCGCTGGCATCCCAAAACCAGCTCTTAACCAATGCGCCACTCGGCCGGCCCCAATCATTAATTTTTTTAACACAAAAATACGTGCAATATACATAGGCTTTTCACAAGATAGTCACAAGATTTATAAAAACTTATTTTAAAGTCCACGCTAGGTGCTAGGAAGAACATCTTCTTTCAGTTTTGGCAGTGTGTCCTTGGGAAGTTGTCACAGCCCACATTTGCCTGGACTATAATACTTTCACCTGCATGCATGTGAGGTCTGGGCCTGTGGTCTCTTGCCATAAATTATTGGTGATGTACTCAGACCAGTACCTCTGAAAGCTCAATCTCTGGCATAACATAGATGCTCAAGAAGTTTATTGAATTAGTTGGCAAATTCTCTTGCACTGATTGTCAGCTAGTAAGCTTGTTGAAGATCTTTAAACTTGGTGTGCTACTAGATTTGTTAATAGCTTGGGATTCCATTCATTCACCAACAGACACAACATGTTACCTTGCTGGGCTTTTGCACTCTGTATGGGTGACTTCCCCTTAATAAGAGAGGCTAGGTGTGCAGCACAAGACGGGAAAGGGAAGATGGTGAGGGATGTGGACAAGAGAGCTCCATTAGTCTCAGTCTGCTTGGGTGGTGACTGTTCAGAGCACTTAAGGATTTGGAATTTTTACACAGCACAAATGACAGTCTCAACCTTGTAGTTCGCCAATGAGAGAAGTCTATTCTATCGGCAGCAGCAGCAGGACATTCTGAATTTCCCTGGAAATTAAGAGAAATCCATTTGTTTGTAAATGCAAGGCTTCTATGTAACCTCTAATCCCTGATCTTAATAATTCAAAGGTGTGCTAACTCCAGTTGCCATCTTTAGACTTCATGTGTCTAGGACAGACCTGCCAACTGACCTGCCAGACGCTTGTTGTCGTTGCTAGACTTGCTTCTCATCTCAATATGGTTCACTTCTGACAGAGAGGAAGCAGGGGAGAGCTTTTAAGTCCTCCTTAAATGGATGCAGCTTAGCAGGCTCAGTTTTGAAGCCCTCTGAGTCCAGGGGACCTGGTTTTTCCTTTCTAGATGGGCTGATGCTTCTGTGCATTCCCCCCAAGTAGGTAATTAAGTTTTGCTGGTGTGCTGGAGAGAAAGGGAAGGCAGGTTGCTTTAGTTTTGAGCATTTAAAAGACTCCAGTCTCCTTTACTCATGGGATCTTTCAGTATTCCTGGGC
The DNA here is from genome assembly GCA_033961575.1 of Aselliscus stoliczkanus. NCBI lineage: Eukaryota > Metazoa > Chordata > Mammalia > Chiroptera > Hipposideridae > Aselliscus > Aselliscus stoliczkanus. Next base: position 40,333,735 of record CM066729.1, read on the forward strand.
ACCAGAGGTAGGAATAGCAGTAGCAGTAATAATAATGGCAATGCTAATACTACTACTAATAAACCCATTATAATTTTGGATTTAGAAGTTACCCATCTACAAAAAAATCTGTGCATTTCAAACAGTATGGCTAACCTACACATCAGCCTCATTAAAAATGAAAGAGAAAAGCAGACTCATTTCACTGAGGAAATTCCTGGATGAAACTGGGCGCCATACACAGAGGGCAGGGAGACACCACTCTAGAGTGGGAGGTGGCAGGTTTAATAAGCAAGAGAAATTACGCACAAGGCTTGTCTTGGGTGGCTGAAAAACAAGTAGATCTCTGCACTCACCTGTCAGAATCTTATTAAGTTACATAGAAGCATTAACTGTGAACACATGTATTCAGTCCAGATGGTCTCAACAACAGGCTTATTTCACTTAGCATGATGTTCTCCAGGTTCATCCACATTGTGCAAATGACAGGATTTCCTTCTTTCATATGGCTGAATAGTATTCTATTGTATGTCTATGTATGTCGCTCTTTCTTTATTCATTTGTCCATCAATGACTTTTTGTTGTTGTTGTTGTTGAGGGCAGTATCACTGGCCCTCATATGTATGTGGGACCAAACCGGGGCCGCTGGCTTCCCAAGCCAGCGCTTAACCACCACGCCACTCGGCCGGCCCTGTCCATCATTGAATACTTAGGTTATTTCCACATCTTGCTGTGTGAATAATGTATTGAACATGAGAGTGCAAATATCTTTTCAGGGTGCTTCTTTCATTTAGTTGGATAAATACCCAGTAGTGGGATTGCTAGATCATATGATATAGTTCTAATTTTAATTTTTTTGAAACTGTTTTCCACAGTGACTCTACAAGTTTTTTAAAGAGATTTTTTAATTAAAAAATGTAGCTAACATACAATATTATATGTTTCAGATGTGTGTTATAGTTATTCAACATTTATATATCTAAAGAAGTGATTACCATAAGTCCAGCAACCACCTGACACTGTACTATGCTATCAAAATATTATTGACTATATTCCCCATGCTGTACATTCCATCCCCATGACTTATTTGTTGTTGTTTTTTAAAGATTTTTTTTTTATTTTATTAGTGCATTTGGGGAGGGGCACAGCATTGGGGAATTGAGGAAGGGGAACAGACAAGTTGCTGTCCTTTTGTTCTTCAGTCTAGTTGTGGAGGATGTTGCTTCACTGGCCTATATTGGTATTGTCATTGCACTCTTCCCAGCTGAGGTAGTCACTCGCTGGCCATTGGACGGCCGCTCGCGGCAGCTCATGCCAGCTGCTGGCCAGCCCCATTGCAGCCTGTGCCATCGCTGGTGACTCACGGCAGCCCAGCTCCAGGTCGAGCTGTTGTTCACCACCTTAGCTGTAGAGGGCACAGTGTCACTGGCCTACATGTGGGATCTGAGCTGGGTCCCTGCTGCTCAGAGCTGGCGTCCCAAGCCAACTCTTAACCAACGCACCACAGAGCTGGCCCCACCATTGAGATTTTAAATAAGGATTACACTGAATCTGTAGATCACCTTGGGTATTATGACATTTTAACAATATTAATTCTTACAGTCCAAGAACATGGGTTGGCTTTCCACTTATCTGTGTCTTCTTTAATCCCTTTATCAGTGTTTTATCAAGTTTGAATTCTTTAACCTAGATTTTAAAATCCTCTATGGTTTGTTCTTTGATGATTTTTCTAGCTTGATTTTTCTACTATTCTCTAATTGGCTAGCTATGCTTTGAACTGAACTGTCCCCTAAATACATTTTCTCAACCCAGTGCCTGTTCTATGCTATAGAGAAGCCTCTATGATGATACCTTCCTTTACCCTCATCCCCTTTTTATTTATTAAATCCTTTTATTCTTCATGTTCTACCACCCTGCCTCCATAAAAATTTTAATTTATCCCCAGAAATAAACCATTTTCTTTTCTTTTGAGAATTGAATGCTCCTAATTTTTTTCAAGCTGGTGTGACATTTTTCTTTTCATGTCCTCTCCTGTAATGGACCATAGGCATGTTAAAGACAGGGACCATATCCTGAATATTTTTGCATTCTTGAATTTTTTTTTTTTTTTGAGGGCAGTGTCACTGGCCCTCATATGTGGGACCCGAACCGGGGCTGCTGGCATCCCAAGCCAGCGCTTAACCACTACGCCACTCGGCCGGCCTGATTTTTGCATTCTTGACAATGTCTTGCACATAGCAGAAACTCAAGAAATATTTGGTCAATAAATACATACTCTCAGAATTTGGAATTGGGGATTTTGGTTATTAACGACCATTCATTATCTTAAGTTTTCTTTCTTTCTTTCTTTCATTCTTTATTTATTTATTTATTTATTTATTTATTTATTTATTTATTTATTGTTTCTTTCTTTCTTTTTTTTTTTTTTGTTTTTTTTTAGCTGAGCCATCCTGCAACCTGTTGGCAGCTCAGTGGCAGCTCAGCTCAGGTTGGGAATTGAACTGGCGACCCTGTTGCTTAGAGCTCATCCTCTTGAATGAGCTCTTAACCAACTGAGCCCCTCAGCTGGGCCTTGCCTTAAGTTCTTAATCACTTTAGTTTAGCTCCTAAAACTCCTAAAACAATAACTAATATTTACTAAGCACTTATGGAACACTAGGCATTATGTTTACATACCTTGTCTCATCTCATCTTCCCAACAAATCTACAGATAGTGTTAAGACTAAATGTGTCTCCTCAAAATTCATATATTAAAGCCCCCTTCTTCCCCAATGTGACTATTTAAATAGAGAGCCTTCACAGTGGTATTAAGGTTAAATGACATCTTAAGGGTGGGGCTCTGATTTGGTAGGATTAGTGTCCTTATAAAAAGAGGCATTAGAGAGCTTTCTTGCTCTGTCTCCATGCACATTCCCTGAAGAAAGGCCATATGAGAACACAATGAGAAGGTGGCAATTTGCAAGCCAGAAAGAGAGTCCTCCCCAGAAACTGACTATACTGACCACTTGATCTTGGACTTCTGCTCTCCAGAACTGTGAAGAAATTGTTGTTTAACCTATCCAGTCTATTTGTTCTGGCAGCCTGAAAAGACTAATAATGGTAGGTTACAATATTAGGATATGAAGATAATGAGGCTCAGAGTAGCTAAATGACTTACTCAATGTCTCACAGCTGACTGATTCTAGAGCTGGGATTTTAATCCATGTCTCCCAATTCCAGATCCCTGTCCTTAATCACTACATTATATTTCTCATGCTTTCATATTTTGCTCCCAAAGGTGTGCTAGAAAACTGGTTTTCTGGAAAACAAACAGACAAACAAACAAACAAACAAACAAAAGAGCTTGATTTATAGTCCTTGGCAATTTCTGTGGTGTAAATAGTCCTACATGTCAAACTACCAATGGTTTAGCAATTAGTTTTGTATATTTAATAATTGGCTCTTACAAGCCAATGCAAGCTGCATCCAGCACACCACCGTTGGTTGCTCCCTTCTTTAAGGATCTCTTGAGGAAAAAAAAAAAGACACTAACAAGAGTAAAAGCTCTATGGAGGCAGGAACAATGCTTATATCTTTAATTAGTACTGTAGGTTTTTCATAGCATTCATTAAATATTTATTAGCCACTTAGGAGATTTCATGTTTTATATTTCAGTTAACTAGTGGGCTGGAGAATTACTATTCTCCTTTTAAATATTAGAAGAATAAGGTTTAGTAGTGTAAGTAACTTGATACCTTTCCATTCCTATCTTGAAGCAAGGGTTTTGTCTTTCCTGTGGTTTCAACAAAAACAGTTTTAAGTAAGAGCTCAGTGAATACTTGATGCATGACTGCTTGCATCATCCTGAAAATTCTTACTCCCAAATCTGTGAAATGCATGATGCCTATTAAAATGGTTATATTTGGTTTATATAGATGGTGTGTGTGTGTGTGTGCACACACGCATGTGTACATACCTGGAACAATATAATGGTAGTTTTCTTTTCTTTTTTTTTTTTTCTTTTGAGGGCAGTGTCACTGGCCCTCACATGTGGGACCCGAACTGGGGCCGCTGGCCTCCCAAGCCAGCGCTCAACTACCACGCCACTCGGCTGGCCCAATAGTAGTTTTCTTAAATATACCTGGAAATACTAAATAGATGCAGAAACAGAATAAGAGATGTTTTACTTGGCTTAAATCTGAGGGTTAAGAATATACTCATCAATGCCCAAAAGGAGCCAAATCCAGGGACTGATCTCTTTTTGAGGAGAAAAGTAAAAGACAATATTAATTGGAACAACATTTAGTGCTACTCTGTGGATTTGCCTAGCATCCTCATACTCAACCTGAGACAGGTTTTTATGCCAGACATGGGAGACCTGGAGAGAAGACATTCAAGCCTGATTAATTTATAGACTTGCATTTAAGTGTGTATTTCCTGGATCCAGAACGAGCGCTGGAATAGGAAGTGCTGGGGCTCCTTGAGGAAAGCTCAGATCGCAGGGCTGTGTGAGTGGGAAGTCTGATGCAGGACCTAACTACTGCATGTGTATTATATTTGAAATACCACTGGGCTTTCTTGAATCTATTTAATAAATGGAAACTTCTTAAAGGCCTAAAGATAAAGTAGGGGGAAAACACGCTAATATCTCAAATTTAGCCATAATGTTTCTTAATATCTTTTTTTTTTTTTAGCTGAGCCATCCTGCCACCAGTTGCCAATAACTCAACGGCAACTCAGCTCGGGCTGGCCTCGAACCGCTGTTGCTCAGAGCTCAGCTTGCACTCTTGAGCGAGCTCTTAACCAACTGAGCTATTCGGCCGGCCCTTTAATATCTTTGTGTGAAGTAGAAAAAGCTACCCCTGCCTAGAGACACTTTACTGATATTCATCTGGAAATTTTCATAACAAATCTATGGTAAACAATATGAATATCACCCCCTAGAGTAGTGCAATGTGCAAAAAAATATATTGCGGTCCTACAGGGATTATCCAAACTGTATAAACATATGATGGTGTGGAAGACAAAAGAATAATCAGGAGGCATACCAATTGATTCAAATTACAAGAGGATTCTTATCCAGAATCTGTAATAAGATGTAACATTCATATAATCTCCATCATATTCTGAGTGGCTTGAAAAAGTTAAAAATCTAATTAACCTCTAATGCACTAATCTGAAGATTATTACATCAATTTTAAATGAATCAAAGTGAATCAAGGAGGGCAAATGCCTGGCCCAAGGCTTTTGAGTGAGTCGCACAGGTAAGATTTAAATGCAACTTTCTCCAGTTCTCTGTTGGAAGGGCATGTTTTTTTTTCTTGTTTTTCACTAGTCATCCAGATGAGACTTAAAGCAAAGCTTTAAGATACAAGTGAAAAGTGGCAAAGCTGAACCTGAAAATAGATTTGAAGGTTTAGATAAATTTGTAGATGACAGACCCATAATGGTAACCAAGGGAGATAAGGATGCCTGAGGAGCATCCCTAACTATTGCACATAGTAGAAGCACCATGGATGGCTTTTAAGGGGCCACTGACAGAGTCAGAAAACTAAGTTGTGGGTGTGGTGTCTGTTTCCTCTCACCACGCGCCACCCAAAAGTTTTTATTAGTGGTCTTGCTTCCCTCTCTCCTTCCTCTTTCTTTCATTCCTTCTTTTTGTTATTGATTTTAAAATCTCAGGCAGGCACAGTCTATCCCTGCAAAAAAACAGAACTGGGGCTGTATTTCCAAATGCCTCAAAACAACAGAATGAGCAGTGGAAGGCTCTCCCTGTCTATTTCTTAGAACATCTATGATGATACTTGCTTCTACAGTTGGGTTATCCTTATTTGGTTGTCAAAGTAGAAAGGGCAGGCATACTGAAATACCAGTTTCAATTTCAGCTTTTCTTCAAATTTTCTCTTCCTTCATTGATGGATTGCTTTATTAACTGAGTCATTCATTCACTAGAAGTAGCACATAGCTTTGGTTGTATTTGCCTAGGGTCTGTAAAGACAAATAAATCAGAGTTCCCAGTCTAAAAGAATTACATACTGCCGACGATGATAATGACAGCCTAATGAAAGCAACAATATATGGAAGACTTACTACCTTTCAGGCACCGAACTAATTACATTACACACAGATATTAATCCTACTCACAATGATTCTGTGAGGTAGTTATCTCCTTTTTGTAGCTCTAGAAACTGGAGCCTAGAGAGGGGAGGTGACTTTCTCATTACAAAGCTAGTAAGTGAGATAGGGGATATGACATGCAAACTATGAACAAGGAAGAAAGTAAGGAGGGCTAAAAGAGAGGACTGCCCTCTGAAGTGGAAGTTCACAGCAAGAGATGAGCTCAGGGAACAAAATGATGTCCAAACTGGGTCTTGAAGGATGGGTTGAGCTTGGGTAGGTTGAAGTTAGTTTTCAGGTAGAGACAATGTGTTGTAGGTATTTGTTGCTTTTGGATGCCCCACCTCTGTTGATTGTTCTTTTGCTACTAACACTCAGATTTGCTTTTGGAGGATCCTCTTCTCCCATTGCATGAAGTTTACAAAATTGTCTGTCTAGGTGCTCTGATTGTCTGTACCCAAAGCCAGGCCAACTGAATACTCCCTGGAACTGGATCTGAGTAGACTGGCAAAACTAGGCAAAACAAAACAAAAACCTCAAAAACCTCAAGCTTATTTGTTCACTTTGGCTGTGCATTGAAGAGATTGTCCAAAAGTTCCTGTTACAAAGCAACCTCCTCCTCTGAACAACTCTGATTTTCTGTCCCTTCTGATTCTTTTTTTTTTTTTTAGCTGAGCCATCCTGCCACCTGTTGGCAGCTCAGCGGCAGCTCAGCTCAGGCTGGGCATCGAACCGCCATTGCTCAGAGCTCAGCTCGCACTCTTGATGAGCTTTTAACCAACTGAGCCACTCAGCCGGCCCCAGATTTTCTGTCCCTTCTGAGCCCTGCTCATTGGAGTCTATGAACTTCTAGGGATACCCTCGTGTCTAAGGTAGCCAACATCTGTTTCTGTGGCTTACAACAAAGAACAAAGTGGCAAGAATAAAGGCATGTGTAGGGCACACTGCAGAGTGCCAAACCATCTAGATTGTCAGCAGTGCAGGTTGCAGCAAAGAGGGTAGTGAGTGATACACCTGAAAAGGTAGTTTGGAGCCAGGTTGTATGAGGTTGAATGCCAGGTTAAGGAGGTTGAACTTCACTTGGTAAAAAATGAAGAACTATGGAAGCATTTAAGCTGGGGCAATATTATATCTTTCCTTCAATATTAACTTGTCAGCAAGGTGGTTGTGCAAATTGGAGAATGTGAATTTTGGAGACAGGGTAACCAGTGAGGAAAATATTATAGTGGCTCAGGTAGGCGGTCACGAAGGTCTGGACTTCCAGTGCACAGGTGGCAGTGGAAAGGTGTGCATGGATGAAAGAGCTTCTTGTTCTTTGGGACAGAAGCCAAGGCAGGAGAGTGCTGATCTGTAATAGAGCCCAGGGATTCCATCCCATAGGCATAGCAAGCTGATGAATTCTGCGGCATTGCCCCTTAAGCACCCCAGCAAAGGGGGCTGCGCTCATAAAGGGGAATTCAGAAACAGCCTGGAGAGCAAGTCGGTTGAATTTGAACCAAATTAATATCTTTAGTTGTGGATGCTGAAGCCTCTACCTCTCCCTTGACAAATAATTTTTGGTCGAAGCAGCAGGCAAGAGAAGTTCCCATTTGGAAGATTTGGTATTTCTGTGGCTTCTTTTCCTGCAAAAATTAAAATACAAGCCCCATTTTTTTCTTAGTGGTTCATAAAAAGTTGCAAAAGGGAAAACATTATTGAGCAATAAAAGGTGTGTTTATGTGTATTCATAAGAAGTGGGCTAGAGGCCAATTCCCATAAATGTGTTCACTTGTACCTTGGGTACCAAACAATTACAAGAGGCTCCTATTTTACGCCTGAGGCTCCTATTTCATTCAGAGGCTATAATAGAGGCTGTTTTTGCAGTCCTTTCAGGCTAACTAACTTGATAGACTGAATCGGGCAGCCTGCACCTTTAAGTGTCGACAGTAAGCAAAATTGTGATATTAGCAAAGATGGCCTTTGGAGCCCAGTTCTCTCTATTTTCCTCCCTGGCTTGGCAAACGCTTATGCCTACATGTGTCCACTTGTGTATCCGGCCAGTATCAATTGCCCTGACCCTATCTCAATTGACAGCATCCACTGTTTATCAGGTTTGGGGACACCACTTTCAAGTGACATTTTGTTGTCAAGGCACTATAGCAAGTGGGTTTCCATTGTGCAAGCTGGATCCTTCATATCCACAGATATAAGATTTCCTTACAGAAAGCAGGGATGGTGCCCTATTCAGCTGGCTGTGATATTATATTTTCCCTGTTTTCAAGGCTGAGTGGGGAATAGGGAGGGACATTCTGGGGGCAATGAATTGGGGGACCTTATCCTTCCCCATGAAATCACACTAGAGAGGCAGCTGCTCATTTCATGTAGGAGCAAGGCTAGCTCTGCCTTCCACAGTAGGTTTTACCTGAAGCGAACAAGGGCCTGGGGGACCAAAGATTTTGCCTTATAGTTGCTTGGTTCCTATCACTTAGAACGTTTCTTGTCACACAGGATTGAAGGCCCTCTTGCAGGCAGAAACTATCAGGGAAAAAATACCTCAATATTAAACTGCCCTTCCTTTTGCATGTCTTGGATATTGAGTTTATTCGCTTCTTATTACAAGTACTTCTGTAACAAACTTCTATACATTTGGTAGCTTAGGACAACACAAACGTATTATCTTACAGCTCTGGAAATCAGAACTTAGCTAAATAAAAGCAAGGAATCAACAGGGCCATATTCTTTTCTGGAGGCTCTAAGGAGAATGTTTTTGTTTGTTTGTTTGTTTGTTTGCCTTTTCCAGGCTCTAGAGGCTGTCCACCTTGCTTGGCCCATGGCTCCATTCCATCTTCAAAGCCAACAATGGCTACTAGTCTTTCTCGCATAGCATCACTGACACTAATCCTTTTTCTGCTTCCTGCTCCCACTTTTAAGGACCTTTGAGATGATATTGGGTCTACTCAGATAACCTAGGAAAATCTCCCTATTTTAAGGTCAGCTGATGAGCAACCTCAACTCCATCTGCAAACTTTAATTCCCCCTTGCCAGATAACATAACATATTCATGGATTTGGGGTATTAGGACCTGGACATCTTTGGGAGTACTGCTATTCTGCCTATCCCAGTGAGGAAGGATTAAAAAATCTGCCCCCTTCTCGCCTGTGTTCTGGTTACTCTTAAACATGTTACAAATTCTTAAAATGTATTTCAACTAGTTCACAGGCTTCAGAAGTAGCACACCAACTTTTTCTTTTTTTCAAATGACTTCGGGGTGTGAGGCCCTGTGCTAGGAGCTATTAGAGACACAAAGGAGAGCATGTGAGATTATATTACTTTAAGGAATTTTTACACACTCTTTGAGTGGATGAGACAGACACACACAGACAACACAGCAGAGTGGGGCTTGAGAAATGTCACGGACTCATTCAGCCCATTGGTGCCACGGGAGTTCAGGTGAGGGAGCATCACTCTGAATCCCACTGACCAAATGTTTTCCCTCCAGACCTTGTCACTCCTACCAGTGGAGCATTTCAATAGGCTTCATGGGAGCAAATTTTCTCCATTATTTTTTATTACGTCAAGTATCCTCCAGCACAGGGGAGGAGGGGCAGTGGAAAAACCAAACGCCAAGCTCAAACGCCAAGCACTGATGAGCCAGCTGGCCCTAGACAGCCATAACTTACCTGCTCCTCTGTTTATACCACATAATGCTGGAGAGATTTCTTCTCTTCTTTTTATTTATTTTTTATTTTTTATTTTTTTTAAAGAGGGCAGTGTCACTGGCCCTTATATGTGGGATCTGAACCCCAGCCGCTGGCGTCCCAAGTCAGCTCTTAACCACCGCACCACTCGGCCGGCCCTGTTCTTTTCCTTTTAAAGCAGCTAATTCCTTCAGATTGATAATAAGGGTCGGCAGAAACCTGAGAGCAAGAGTGCAGCTTATTGGCACAGTAGCCTTGGGAAACAAGGAAAGAGAATCACTTTCTAAAGGGACAGGCAGGAAAGGTGGATTTACTAGGAATCCGAAAGCATTTTCAGATATGACCCCTGGACAGAAGTAAACAGCAGCTATAAATAATTTCTACCACACATGTTTTGGGGTCTTTTCAGCTGCCTTCATCTTTAAGCATCTTCTGGGACTTGACATGGTTGGTGAGGAGATATTTGAAGAGGGGATGGAGTGAATATAAGTGTCTTTGAGGATAGCTCATATAACCACTTTAAAATGGAATCTTTGGGACTTATTCCTGTTCCATCTTTATTTGTAGAACAATATACCTACTAATACCAGAAATGGGAGGAGATGACTGCAGTGCTTTACTGATGTGGTGGTGGGAGCAAGCACAGACCTGCCGTCCTCAGCCAGTTTCCTGTGGCCACACCTTCTCCAGCAGCCCAGAATACAGGAATGCTCCTTTCTTCCTGACTCAGCAGCAACTTGCCTAATCCACCCGAAGGTACATCCTCTGGAAATGAAAGTAGGATGCATGCAGACATGTCAGCCCCAGCAAATACATCTGGCTCTAGTTCAACGTTTAAAACATTTCACAGTGTGTCATTTTAATATGTGAAAATGAAATGATTTCTGAAGAGGAATTCTTTTTCATCCAGATTGCTTCAGTTTGAGAATTTTTCATTCCTAGTACATAAACCTGCCAACGGATGAAAAAGCATTCTTGGAGACCTGACCTCCAGCACTGCTGAGGGGAGTCAATAAGAATAAAGCAAGCAGGGCCGGCCGAGTGGCGCATTGTTTAAGAGCTGGTTTTGCGATGCCAGCGGCCCCGGTTCGGATTCCACATATGAGGGCCAGTGACACTGCCCTCTACAGCTAACAACAGCTCCACCTGGAGCTGGGCAGTGCGAGCCCCGGCGACGGTGTAGGCTGCAGTCGCTGCTGCAGTGGGCTGCCTTAGGCTACAGTGAGTGTCGGGCAGCCAGCGTGAGCTGCCAATAACAGTGAGCGACCATCCAGAGGCCGGCGACCGATCTGCCTCATCTGGGAAGAGCGCAATGACGATACCAACATGGGCCAGTGAAGCAACGTCCTCCGCAACTAGACTGAAGAACAGAAAAACAGCAACTTGTCTGTTCCCCTTCCCCGAGTCCCCAGCGCTGTTCCCCTCCCCCAATTCCCCAATAAAATCTTTAATACAAAACAAAACAAAATAAAGCAAGCAGAAGAGGTAATCTCATCGGTGGCTCCCTTCCCACCGTGACCACCCAGCCTCCTCAAGAACAGCAGAGGCTGAAGGGCTGCCCCTGATGAGCGCCTGTGGTCCAGAGACCTGGGTTTAGGTTGGTTGGGAAATGCAAAGTCAGCAGCAGGTTGGGTTACTGTCCCCTTGGCTGTCTTTCATCTTTTGTGACTTCTTCCTGTGATAGTGCCCTGGTGACACTGGAAGCCAAAAATCTATTTCCTTCAGTATTCAGAGTGGCAGTCACCTGTATGAAGGAAGTCAGGCGCGTTACCTAAACCATAACCATATAGGTGATGATTTCCTTTTTACAACTAGCAGTGCTGCCAGGAAAGGGCTGTCAGTCAAAGACACATGATTTTTGTCATAGAAAAGCAGGCCTATAATCGTAGACCTGTCCAGAGGGAGGAACTTTAAAGGTTACTATTCCCCCTTCTAAGGAACATAGCCTTTCTGCATCCTGGACAGATCCAGCCTCTCCTTGAATATTGCCTATAGTGGGAATCACACAACCACATTAGTAGACCAAGGGTCAGGCAAACTTTCTGTAAAGGGCTAGATAGTAAACATTTTAGGCTTTGCAGGACTTAGGGTTTTGTTGCAACTACTCAACTCTGCCTTTGTGTGTGAAAGCTGCTATGGACAATATGCAAACAAATGGGTGTGATGTATTACAATAAAACTTTATTTACAAAAATATGTGGTGGGCTGAATTTGGCCCACAGGCATGATTTGCCCATAGGAGATAGACCATTCTTTTGTGGGATGGCCCTAGTTGTTAGAAAGTTCTACCTTGAGCCAAAGTCTGCTTCCTTTTAAATTGAACACAACCCTTTATCTCCTTTATCATGCGATACTTCACTTAAAAAAATATTTGATTGATTAGCCACAGCTCTGCCTTTTGTATCCACATTATTCATAACATAAATTCTCCAACCTAACTCACTTTGTTCTGAAGACAATATGATTAATTGATTGTTTCATTCATTCATCACTTGAGTAGATGCTGGGGATATACAATAAAATAAGAAAAAGAATCTTTACCCACCAGGAGTTGGTCTTGTGTGAGAAGATAACAAGTCAATGGAAGAAAAAACTATGGTGGCGATATTCACTGGGGTCTATGGGAGCATGTAGGAGCGGCACCGACCCAGAGGGGTGGACAGCAGGGAAGATGGGGAGGCTTCCCCAAGGACGTTGCACTTGAGCTGAATTTTAAGGAGCTGGTCAGATAGAAATTAGCAGTGAAACCTGGGAGTTACACATGTAAAGGTATGCAACTGAGAGAGGCTGCAGCTTTGTATTTCAGGAACCATAAGTAATTTACTATGTACAGGGGTGCAGTATACTTGAGTGTGTAAATGTCCAGGTGGAGGTGAAGGTAGAGGTGTGGCTGGAGATGCAGGCAAGGGATGGACCTTGCCTTCCATCTTAAAGTCAAAGACAGTCAACCAAGGTAAGTGTCATTCTGCTATGGTTGCCGAAAATATTTTAGCAAGGGGTCTTCCGAATTGATACAAAAAATTCTGTTTTATAAGCAAGATGTCGTGACCTTAGGCCCCCAGCCTGTGGTTTAAAAATACTGTAAGTTTAAACAACTATGACAGTAATGTATATTCATATCCAGCATATACATTTGCTGCATCCTTAGATGGATTTTTAGTTTGGTTCTGGAATGTTGATAATAGATATCTATAGTCTGCATCTAAAAACAAGTTGCAGGGATTTGCCTGGAGCTTATCAGGAGATTCTAAGCTTAATGTTGGATGCTTGTAGGTTCTGTGGTTCCATGTCAGCTGTGACTGGGCATATGCAACACAGACACACAAGGTTTCCTAACATATTCTCTGACATCCCTGGAAGCTCCTTATTACAGATAGTATTTTTGACTTTCATAGAATGGTGCGTTAGATTTTTACACATGTTCATTTTTTTTCCAGGTATGTTTTTCCTTCCACTTTACAACTGTCCAACTAACCTTTCCCTGGGCCTGCAGTGCTCTGAGTAATTCCCCAGCTCTCCTCTCTTCCTTGCTGTGTCCCTGACTTCCTCTGAGCTCCCACAGCTCCCTGCGTCCACACCGTCCACACATTCAAGGCATTTGTTTCTCTTTGACTAGACTCTGAAAGCACATAATTTGACACACAATAACAGTTGTTGAACCAATGATTTCTAAATGAATAAATAAATGAATGAATGAACTAAGGATGTTTACTATATGTTATTAGCCAGAGTCTTGATTAACTTTGGGTAATCCTTCAGTTATTTGGGGATTACTGTTAATACAGAGTGGTTCAGGGAAGGGAGGCTCACAGTTAGTTCCTTTGGTATGGAGCCATTCTGTCCAATCCCATAGCCACTAGACATCTGTGGCTACTGGGCATTTGCAGCGTGGCTAGTTCAAATTGAGATGTGCTTCAGTGGAAAATGCATACTGGATGCCAAAGACTTAGTATGAAAAAAAGAGTCATGTGTCCAGTTAATACTTTTAAAATATTGTTTACATTTTAGAATTCTAATATTTTGGGCAGCTTAAGGTAAATGAAATATATTCTTAAAATGAATTTCACCTGTATTTTTTTTTATGTTTTTAATGTGGCTGTAAGAAAAGTATGAAATTGTATGCATGATTCACTTTTGTGACTCATGTTATGCTTTTATTGGACAGCATTGGTATAGAGAGCAGATCTTCCTCGGAGAAATGGTTGCTGCACCCTTCCATCTCAACAGTTTTCAAGATGATCTTGCTTTTAGATGCGAGGTTCTGTTACCAGATCATGTGTTTTCATTTTGTCTTTAGAAAATATAGTCCCTGTACTACTTTGTTGGTGGGGCAGGTAACCAGCTCCTTGAGAAGTCATCTGTTCTAGACTCATGCGGTACAAGCCTATTGGAGATATCCAGTTAGACCTGAGAAGGCAGGAACCCTCCTCCACCAGTCCCCGCAATGCAGCTGCGCAGCACAGGACACTGTAGCCTGAAATCTTAACCGACCCCCTTGAAAGTTTCTCATGCTCTGCATAAACATTTGTTCCTAGTTGCAGGTAGGCCTTAGTCAGCTGGCAATTCTCAACAAGGCTATTTTGATTATTTCCTAAGACTCATGAGCTCAAGGGAGATAGTAATGTGAAAGAGCATAGTACCCAAGTTAGTTGTTGTCTTTTTTTTTTTATACACTGTCTTTATTTATTTTGACATTCAATATTATTTTGTATTAATTTCAGGTGTACAGCATAGTGGTTAGACATTGGTATAATTTAAAAAGAGATCCCCTGACTAGTTTAGTACCCACCTGGCTCTGTACATAGTCATTACCGTCTCACTGACAATATTCCCTATGCTTAACTTTATATCCCCGTGACTATTTTGTAACTACCAAATTATACTTAATACTTTTACCTTTTCACCCTGCCCTTCAATCTCCTCCATCTATCACCCCAATAAATCTAGCACCCATCTGATACCACAGGTAGATATTACAGTATTATTGACTATATTCCTTATGCCACACCCTACATCCTCATGCCTAAGTACTGTGTAACAACCAATTTGTACTTCGTAATCCCTTCACCTTTCTCACTCACTCCCAAACTCCCCTCCCATCTGACAACCATAAAAATGTTCTATCAGTTTGTTTCTATTTTATTTGTTTGTTTTGTTCTTTATTCCACATATAAACGAAATGACATTGCACCTGTCTTTCTGTCTCACGTAATATCCTCTTCAGCACAATATTCTCCAGGCCTATCCATGCCACCACAGATAGCAAGAACCCATTCCCATCCATGTATATATGTACCACCTCCTCTTTATCTGTTCTTTCATCAGTGGACATCTAAGCTGCCTCCACATCTTGGCCATTGTAAGCAATGTTGCAATGAACACATGGATGCACATGTCCCCCCAAATAAGTGTTTGGATTTCTTTGGCTAAATACCCAGAAGTGGGAATACTGGGTCCTTCTTTGTCTCTTTTTATAGCCTTTGTTCAGTCTCTTATAGGCAGCATATTAAGAGTTTTGTTTTCTTATCTATTCAGCCACCCTATGTTTTTTTTAATTTCTTTTTTATTTTTTTAAAATTAGTTTCAAGTATACAACACAGTGCAATACTTATACGTTTAAAAAAAAAGATTTTATTGGGGAATTGGGGGCAGGAACAGCGTTGGGGAATCGGGGAAGGGGAACAGACAAGTTGCTGTCCTTTTGTTCTTCAGTCTAGTTGTGGAGGACGTTGCTTCACTGGCCCATGTTGGTATCATCATTGCGCTCTTCTCAAGTGAGGCAGATCGGTCGCCGGCCTCTGGATGGCCGCTCAAGCGGCTGCCAGCCCCTAACGCTGGCTGCTGCCCACTCACTGTAGCCTATGGCAGCCCACTGCAGCAGGGGCTGCAGCTATGCCATCCCCGGGGACTCACAGCAGCCGAGCTCCAGGTGGAGCTGTTGTTCACCAACTTAGCTGTAGAGAGCAGTGGCACTGGCCCTCATATGTGTAATCCAAACCGGGGCCGCTGGCGTCCCAAGCTAGCTCTTAACCACCGCACCACTCAGCTGGCCCAATAGTTATACTTTTTACCCCTCAAAGTGACAACCCCCCTCCTCCAATCTACACCCTCCCCCATATCATACATATCTATTACAATTTCATTGACCACCCTATGTTTTTGATGGAGCATTTAATTCATTAACATTTAAAGTAATTCTTGATTGATAGGTAGTTATTGCCATTTTATTATTCATATTTTTTTTTTTTTTGGAGGGCAGTGTCACTGGCCCTCAGATGTGGGACCTGAACCAGGGTCGCCGGCTTCCCAAGCCAGCACTTAACCATCACGCCACTCGCCCGGCCCCTATTCATATTTTCGATAAAATCTTTCTTCTTTTTCCTCCTCCTCCTCCTCCTCCTCCTCCTCCTCCTCCTCCTCCTCCTCCTCCTCCTTTTCCTCCTCTTCCTCCTCTTTTTCATCTGTCCTTTGATTCTAAATGATAGTTTGCTGAGTAGAGTAATCTTGGTTGTAGGTCCTTGCTTTTCATCACCTTGAATATTTCCTGCCAATCCCTTCTGGCCTGCAAAATTTCTGTTGAGATATCAGATGACAGTATTATGGGAGTTCCCTTGTAAGTAACTAGTTGTCTTTCTCTTGCTGCTTTTAGGATCCTCTCTTTGTCTTTAACTTTTGGCATTTTAATTGTGATGTGTCTTGGTGTGGGCCTCTTTGGGTTCATCTTGTTTGGGATTCTCTGCACTTGCTGGGCTTGTGTATCTATTCCTCTTGCCACATTAGGGAAGTTTTCCATCATTATTCCGTCAAATAGGTTTTCAATTCCTTGCTCTCTCTCTTCTCCTCTGGTGCCCATAAAATGTGAATATTGGTATGTTTGATGTTGTCCCAGAGTACCTTAAACTATCCTCAGGTTTTTGGATTCTTTTTCCTTTTTGCTGTTCTGACTAGGTGTTTTCTGCTATCTTATCTTCTAAATCACTGATTCAGTCCTCTGCTTCTTCTAATATACTGTTGATTCCCTCTAATTTATTCTTCATTTCAGTTATTATATCTTTATTTTTGACTAACTCCTTTTATGTTTTCTATCTCCATTTTTATGTTTCCTATCTCTTTGTTGAAGTTCTCCCTGAGATCATCCAGCATCCTAATAAGCAGTGTTTGGAACTCTGTGTCTGAGAGACTGTCTCTATTTTGTTTTGTTCTTGTTCTGGAGTTTTATTTGAGACGTGTTTCTTCATTTCCCCATTTTGGTTGCCTTAATGTGTGTGTTTCTATGTATTAGGAAGGACAGTTATGCCTCCTGCTCTTAGCAGAGTGGCCTTATGTAGTAGGTGTCCTGTGGGATCTAGTGGTGCAGTCTCCCTGGTCACCGGAGTTGGGTGCTCCAGGTTTGTCCCTTGTATGGGTTGTGTGTGCCCTCTGATTGTAGATGATCCTGGTTGCATTTTACACATCAATGGGAGGAATTGACTCTCAGGCTGATTGGTCATGAGGACTGGCCCTGACTGTAGTGGAGGAGCTGTGGCACAGGGGCTGACCCTACAGAGCAGGGTATGCTTTAGTGGGGCCCTGTTGCCTGCCCAATCTGCCCTTTGGATGTGTCACAGCCAGGTGATGCTCCTGCGTGGTCCAAAGCTGGCTATTAGGTATGCCAGACCTGGGCCTCCTGTGACACGACATGCTGCAGGCCAAGTAGAGCTGTAGCCTGTTATCTGCCTGGGGCCACTGGTATGAACCACAAAGCAACCTGCAGACAGCTGTTGTCTGCACTGGGCTTAAAGGTGCCTTGAGAGGCCAATCTGCAAACTGAGGTCAGCTGTCACTAGTGTGGGCTTAGAGCTACTTAGCCAGAGGCATGGGAACTCCAAAGCCAGATGCTGCTTGTTTGGGTTTTGTGAACCTTTTAGAGTTTTTTTTTAAAGTCTGCAGGATAAGCTAAGACAGGTTGTTTGTATGGAAAAGCCACTGGAAGCAGATTGGGTGTGCCTGAAAGTTGGGTGGGGCAGGGGGGAGGTCTCAGGGAATCACCAGGTGGGGCAGATGAAAGGCAATAGCCAGTTTGATGGAGACTCAGAAATGTCAGCCACCTGTGTCTGCACGTAGGGAGGGGGACGGCTCAACAAAGAAATATGGCTTCCACCAGTTCCTCTGTTTGGGAGAAAGCTGCTCTTCCAGGCCTTGCCCTGAAACCAGATAATCCAGTTCCTTCTTTTGAGTGGCTGCCCCAGCGCTGGAGCTCAGAATGAGTGAGTACAGACATGTCAGCCAATAAATCCATGTATAGTCTCTTTAAGAGGAATGCCTGTGACCCCAGCCACCCTCGTCTCACTCAGCCACAATCTCCCCTGGTTTTCACAATCATAAGTTATGGAGACTTCTCTCCCTGGCACTGGAACTCTGAACTGGAGAGCCTGATATGGGCCTGGGACCCCATGTTCCCCTGGGTAAGCTTCACAGCCAAGATATCCCTCCTGATTTTCAATGGTCACACACAGGTGAGGGGCCAGACTGTTCCATATCTCTGCCCCTTCTGCCAGTCTCGAGATGGCTTCTTTTTTATGTCCATAGTTGTAGGGCTTTGGTTCAACTAGACTTCAGGTGATTCTCAATAATGGTTGTGTTGTGGTTTGGTTGTAATTGATGTGATCCTGAGAGGAGGTTGGCACAACATCTATCGACTCTGTCATGTGGACCAGAAATCCTAGTTGCTGTCTTTGTGGTTGTTAGTAACAAAATCTTATCTCTGTTCATAAAAGTAGAGAGAAACAGAAGCAAAGTTTTACATTATTTGTATTGTTTGCTTGTGTTATGTGATGTAGGGAAGGGGAAGGCGAGGCAATAGAAAGTGGATTTCCTTTACTTAATTACGTTTTGCTTAGGCCAGAACTAAAATTGCATTCTCTTGACACATGTTCTCCATGTCTTTGCTCTTTCTCCTAGCAGTGATGTCCTTTGCGCTGTCTCCATTTGGAAATGTCCTACGTATCCCTCAAAATCCAACTTAAATAACATCTCTGTTAAACCTGCCTGTGTGGGTCTCCTGACCTAGAATTTTATTTGTATGCAAATTCTATCACTTAACATATAGTACTGGTAATTTATCTGTTAGTATTTCTCTTCCCACTACACCACATGCTCCTTGAGGATAGGGACTATCTCCTTATCATTTTTGTATAGTCCATGGCTCTTACCCTCTCACTCTGCGTAGTGCATAATAGATGTAGAGTAAATGTTTATGGAAGAAATGAATGAATGAACAAATGAGTTAATCTATTGTTTGAGAAGAGTAGTGGTTGGTAAAAGAAGTGGGTGACCAGACTTTTTTTTTTATACTGCTTGCCAAATTTACATACAAATGAAGACAGTGTACATATCATTTACATTTTTATAATGGCCACAATTAGAATAACAAACAACATGAGGCTGTTTATATATCCAACTGAAATTCCTGAGGCTTCCATATCCATCACAAAGCACTGTGTGGAAATCCTTTAACGAGCTCTTAGATGTGCTACATAGGGTGGTATAATTTACCCCAAGCTTTGCAGTCTCCAAGGGGAAATTCCCCATAGGTCCCAAATGTCACCTGTGTATAAAGCCACCCAAAGACAGCTGGAGAATAAGTGATGGGGATAGGAGTGTAATTTTATAAAGTCAGTTCAGCTATGGACATGCTGCCAGTTCTTATGGTTCTTATTTTCTATGTTATAAGAGGCTAGGCAATCTAGCTCGTCCAAGAATGAAAAATATAATCAATACAGAGAAGAAAAAGTTATTTTTTTCCTTTTTAATTTAGAAATTCCTGGATTTTTATGTCACCCTTGCATTTACCCAACTGTGGAATTTGAATAACACCTGAAAAATGTAACTTAATTCATGTCTTTTTTTTCTCCTTGCATTGGTGCAGCTATAGTTTTCCAGATGGTTGTACATATAGCACAATAATAAAGGGAGGAGCACACTGCTATTACCCTACTTTAGGCCATAACAGTTAATAGTCAGGTTAGAGCCCAGAGGCACTGGGTCTAAGCCTTTTGCATTTGCTTCCTTGAATATGAGCTTTGATATCTTTGCATTGCCTTTCATGAATGGCATATTTCTAGAAAAATAGAGAATTTTTGCTTGTTTTAGAGGGTCTTATCAATTTTATAGGAGTTCTTTTAATACAAAGGGAAACAGATTGAGCTGAAAAAAGTCCCTATGAAGGAATAAAGGACATTCTGTTGTAGTAGAATGTTGTAGGAAAGGGAGGGTAGAAATTTCCCCAAGGTTTATTGATGTATAAACTACATATGACATGAAAGCATAAGAAGAAGAATGTCATTTTAAAACAATTCAGGAAGAGCCTTGCTTTGTGCCATTTCTCATGATTACAGGCTGGAATCTTGGAACAAGACATCAGAATTTCATACCTGAACTAGTATATGAAAAGCACTGAGCAGCAGGTTTTGTGCTTTAACCTTTTTAATATTCTGGGAGCTAATTGTCCAGACCATCTCCCCTTGCCAGGTTAATGAAGTGGTTAACAGACCACAATAGAAAACAACTGCTCAAATTAAGACAAACAAGGAAGCAAAAAAAAACAAAAAGCCAAAACAGAGAGAGAGAGAGAGAGAGAGAGAGAGAGAGAGAGAGAGAGAGAGAGAGAGAGAGAGAAAACCAAATGGAAAGGTCTGACGTTACAGAGGCTTTTATTGTCTCCCGTTCTGTTGTCTCCTTGTGATGGATTACAAGAAGAATTAGAAAAGGCACAACATGAATCTGCTCTCAGGACAATGATTGTAATCAAAATAGGAAATGTTACAAATGTACGCCATTCTCCTTGCAGTTTAAAGATTATAAATCCCTTATTCATCTGTTGTGATCCAGGGCCTACTTGTGATTTTTATAGTTCCTTATATGCTCAGAATTTTAAAACTGATGTAAAGGGGCTACAGCTGTTCTCTTTCCGATTTGGATGTTTAATCCCTGCTCGGAGCATTGTGCCCTGGTCTCCCCTCCCTCTGCCCATCTGTAGCCAAAGCCCAGTGCCAAAGCCTCGTACATGAGAAATTTGACCCACCACTGCCTCTTCCCCTCCAAGAGATTAAAGCACAGCATCTACTCCTCCAAGGGGTTCTGGGTTGTTTTGAAGATCAAAGGAGCTAATGCTTTGGGAACTAGGACTAGATTTTCCAATGTAAAGTGTTGTCAGTATTGATGGCTGGCAGTGAGGTGAAAAATCCAAAGGGGAGGTAACAATAATAATGATTTGTGGCCTTGTAGATTTCTTAAGTGTACTGAATGCATTGAGCTAGATTTTTCCTGTTTATAAAAGACCCTTAACAGTGAATGAAGATCCTTGGGAGAGCCAGTTCTAGTACACCAGGGAGGCAGTGGGTATAAGAAAACTGATTTCCTTAGCTGTGTCCCGGGGAACAATGAGGAGATGCACCCTCCAAGGTGCTCAGCTTATACCCTGGAGTATACTCAGGAGTTGCCACATGGCAGGCCTCATAAGGTCAATGACCAAAAGTAACCACACAAGATGGTCCAATCGCAGGCTCTTAACTGGGCAGGCCATGGTGAACAGTCACATGCCAGGCCTAGAGCTTCTTTAACAAAGGTCAATCTTTACCATAAGTGAGCGCTGTCCATTGTTCTTATGCATCTAGGATCACAAACCTTTGAAATGTCAGAGCAATTTTTTTTCTAGACCCCTCAATGGCACAACCACAGGCACCAGAGAGCAAGACCACATGCTGTAAATGTTGGTTATTAACTATCCTGTACTCACCAATGTAAAAGGGGTAGTTTGCTTTCTCCTGCGCCCTTAATATACCACCAGTGGGTTTTGTATAATCTTCTTTAAAAATTCTACTTTGATTCTAAATTTATAAAAGGAACTGCAAAACTTTCATTTCCAGAGCATTTTTCTCAGTCTGTTGAGATCTTTCTCCTGGGTTTTTCCTCAAAAATTTGGCCCAGATAAACTCTTATAAAACTTTACTATACGTTTGGAAATTCTTTTGTCAACAGCATCCTTTTCCTATTCTTTGAGAAGCCCGCTTTCGTCTGGGGTGACCACCGTCGGACCTTTATTGTATTTTTGCCTACTGTGACACTTTCTCGAGGTCTATACCTTGTTGGCAAGTAATTCATGTTTCAACTATGCTGTGATGTCACAACCCTTGTTTTCTAGTCCCACATTGTTCCTTCACTTGAAGTTGTGCCTTCCTGGATAACCCATGTGGTCTTTCTGCACACGAAGAACTCAGTTCCCAGGGTCACTGCTGGCCAAGAACCTAAAACTCTTACCTATGAGCATCTTTGAGTTGTATGTCCTGATACTTGCACACTTGAGGAACACATTTTATTTTGTGACTATTTCGGTTTTGTATTTTCTAATTTCATTCACTTCTGTATTTCTTTCATTTCTAATTTCTATGGAGGCAAGAATAGTTTTAAGCCTCCCTTTTACCAGGTGGTCTCATGATTTTAAAGAATCTTCACACATTAAAATTCCACTTTTATGTAATATAATTTTAATAGAAGTGCTCATTTTGTGGGGGGAAAATGACTGATAAAAATTTGACTGATTGTTAAGAGCCTATTATACCCTTTTTATTGACTTTTGATGTGGCTTAATTCATTAATAAAGGAGGATAAGTTGGAACTGTGGTATGTTTTATCTCCTATCATTATTCAACAAAGGAGAACATTTTTTCAATCAAAATTTTAGAGCAAATTTCTAATTTTCCTTTTCTGAAAAGTACATTTAAAAAACTGGAATGACCTTGGACTCAATTCAAAATTGAAAATTTACAGCTGCTCTTTCAATTCATTTACTCTCACAACAGTCTCAGGGAGGTAAGATCTATTACTATTATTTCTGTTCTGCAGATGGAGTGAGCGACATTCAAAGAAACAATATGGGTTGTTTTTGGTCACAGTACAGCCACTTCATCTCTGGGAAGGACGCTAAAAACCAATTGTGATAAATTCTAAACTCAATTACGAAACATTCTCTTTTTCTTTTCTTCTCTTGCCATACCTGTTTTTCTTCTTTCTGTGAACATTTTTGGAGAACTTGCTCTATCCTGGACATTTTAAAGGAAGCTTGGGAAGAAAAAATAAATAAAAAGTCCCTTTTCTCTAAAAGTACACAATGAATGTAAAGGGGGAAAACCATGCGTATACAATACATTCTTATACGATCCAATAGGCCTGGAGTCATGCTAGTGGTATGAAAAAGTGTTCTAGGAAGGCTGAGAAAGTGTGGTAAAAGCTGCTGGAGGGTGTAGAAGGGAGAAATGAATGGATGAAGATTTAAAGGATAAGTGACATTTTGAGCTGAGTCTTTGAAGGCCAAGTAGAGAAGACGGAAAAGGGCATAGGAAGGCAGGAGATTGTTAGGGTGTGGTGTCATGCCCATTACCACTGAAATACAGGGTGGTCTGGGGTAAGGCTACTCAAGAGATGGGCAAGAAGTTCAGCTGGTCTCGGTCCATCCCAAGTGGTCTGGCCTATTCTGAGGAAATGGGTTGCTGATGATTTGAGTAGCCATCTAGTGGCCCCCCGTTGTGGGATTCTGAAAGACTGCTCTGGTCACAATGTCACAGAGGGATTAGAGGAAGGAGAGACCGGGAGAATGAGGCTCATCAGAAATAATTACAACTCATGCAAGATAATATGAAGTCTGAGCTATGGCAGTGACCATGGGAATCAAGAAAGTGGGCAGGACAAATTTGAGATTTTGAGATAGAACAGAAAAAAAAAAAAGACACCTAGTTGTGAAGGGAGAAGGCAAGTTTTTATTTTACAAAGATCTAGAATTCTGGCAAAGCACAAACATATTTAGTTTAAAATTGTGATTATTGGAAACACAGCTCATAACTGGCTTTTCTGTGCTACACATTTATGAGGAAACACAAATGACAAGAAAACAAGCTGAGAACAATTTTATTTTCATGGAAGCCATTCCTATTTTTTGTTCTGGGATCACTTCCTATCAGTTCAGTTTCTTACATTTTTGGGGTCACACTGCTGCACCCTCTTACCTCTGAACATCTGCCTTCTGGTTGGCCTGCGTTCATGCACTCACGCACGCACTCACACAAGCACACACGCTTTACCAGCCCCTCCTCCTTGCCTGTCATTCTAGAGGAGCACAATTGCCCCACTGGCTACAGCACTGCCTTACATGCCCATCTGCCCCACAGCCATGATGTTCACTCTTTCTGGGAAGGAACTGTTTTTCACTCTTGTATTCCTCAGAGGGACGGCACTAAGATTTAAAGAATCGCTGGTATGTGTCACACCCTGTCTTGACAATTAAAAGACACGATCAACTTAAGGCTCTCCATACCCATAGGAGGACTATTATCATCGTTTCACAGATTAGGAGAGAGATCCAGATCACATAATGAAAAACATGATTTTACATGATTTCACATTACTATCCTAATGTCTTTTTTACCTCCTGGCACATAGTTGGATGGTCTTAATAGACGTTTAATTTGCAATATACAGAGGTGGCTCTTCTCATCAACAGTGGATAGGGAGTCCCTTGTCCTTGGAGTATATGAATAATGTGCTTCTGCTTTATTGTGGGTTAAATGCAGTATTGTGAGTTAGTACAGGAATTTCTCATTGCTGTCACTTATGTTTTTATAAGATAATGTGACTCAAAGGACTAACAGTGGTTACAAATGTAACCACTATGTCCTTGGCTTCTCCTGGGTTAAGTATACATGTGCCATTTTACAGTAAGATCACATATCTCAGTGATCTTTGAGTGTCTACCTTCCTATTAGTAGGACGTTTCGTCTTTTCCTTGGGCCCTTCTCTCCAAGTATTCCCAAGAGCCCCTGTTGTGCAAGGTGGGTAGTCACCATCTGTTATGAGCCAAAGCAAATCCTGTAGTTCTAGGGGTTAGAAAGGCTTTATTAAGGAAACTTAAAGCAAGGTTCAGCAAGGTATGGGGTACATGACATCTACGAAAGGTGAGCTGGTTATAGGACACCATGCTGAACACATTGGGGGTATATATTCCTAGCTGGACCTGCCTTCTTGCTGATTGCTAATCTTAGAGGCAAGCATTAAAACAAACTCACCAAGGGGGACAACAACGGACCCAGGACTTCCACCGTCAGTTGTCAGGGAAAGCAAATTGTCTTGCCTTTGGGGACCTTTAAGGGGCCCACAGTAGTTTACAGCTAGGGTAGGAAAGCCAAGTTCCTGTTAGCCCGCCTGCCAGGAGGAAGAGAGAATTCCCAGTGCCTGCTGACATTTTTTCCAGGCCAGTGCTGGTCAGCAGAAATATAATGTGAGCCACATATATAATTTTGAGTGTTTTAGTAGCTACAGTAAAAAGAAACAGGTGAAATGAATTTTTAATATATTTTCTTGGAGTCACTATATCCAAAATATTATCATTTCAACGTGTAATCTATATAAAAATTGTTATTGAAATATTTTACAGTCTTTTTTTTTTTTTTTTTTTTTTACATTGGGCAACAGTGTGTTTTTCCAGGACCCAGTTGCGGAGGGCACATCTCAGTGGCCCATGTGGAAATTGAACCGGCAACCTTGGTATTATGAGCACCGTGCTCTAACCAACTGAGCTAACCAACTGCCCCCACATTCTTTTTTTAAAATACTAAGTCTTTGGAATCAGGCGTATATTTTACATTTATAGAAACCTCTCAATTTGGGCACAAAATTTTCTTTGGAAATACTTGATGTGTACTTAAATTTCATAAAATTTATAGTTGAAAAGTAGATTTTCATACCTAAGTAGTTCCAAGTATACTTCAAAGTTTTCCAATAACCAAATTGAGTATCAGATTTTAAATTTAGCTTTATAAAGTTAAATTAAAAAAAAAAAAGTTTAAATTAGTTCTTTGGCTGCCCTAGGCACATTTCAACAGCTAGATAGTCCTATGTGATTAGTGGCTACTGCCTTGGACAAAGTAAGCTCCTGGGGTCATTTTTGGGCAATCACAGGTATGTGTAAAGCTGATGTTACCTGGGACCCACAAGGTCTTATAAACTGAAACACAAGGATAAAACACAGAGAGGCCGAGTACCAGGTCCCAACCCTGGGTTTCAACTCTGGCTCTGCTACTTTCTAGCTACGTGGAAGTTACTTCACCTCCTGGGCCTCAGCTTGCTCATTTGTAAAAGGAGATATAATATTTTCCTTCTCGGCTTTTTAGTCAGGACTAAAATAGGACAATGCCTGGCTTATAGTGAGTTGTCAACAAAGGTAAGATATTGTTTCAGAGTTTAAAAATCATTTCATATTTCATTATCTTATTTGCTCCTTACTTAGCCCTCATTAGGTCGGGAAAGAATTATTCAATGTTACAAAATAGGTAAGCCTTGAACTCAACTCTTCAAACACTAGACTCATTTTGCTTTCCACATTATGATTACCATCATCATAAGCTAACTTGAATTCAGTGGTACCTGTGAGAGGGACTGTTCTTAGGGTTTTACATTTCATAGCTGTGCTACACCAATTTTCTTCTTCTGGTTTTAAGGAAGCAGGGTCTGTCACAGCTATTTTTTTTTTTTTTTTTTTTTTGAGGGCAGTATCACTAGCCCTCACATGTGGGACCAAACCGGGGCCTCTGGCTTCCCAAGCCAGTGCTAAACCACTGTGCCACTCGGCCAGCCCTGACATAGCTATTCTTAACTGTAAACCTGTTGTACAAGGCTGAGAGAAAAGGCAGACTTGCTATCAGTACTAGGGGGTCGGATTTCCCATTTCTCGCTAAATATTTGCCTTTCCCTAAACATTTATTTAAAAAGAAAGTTCAAGTCTGGATTATTAATGCATATTAGTTCTGCACATTGCCCTGGATCGACAGAAGATCACAACAAAAGAGCATACCCAATATTTAGTTTTCAAGTCTCCATACCATTTATTAAAGAATGTACACAGAAAGTGATTTTGAACTCGAATGATCTCATACAGACTGAGTGTTTCTGGCTTCTTTTCATTAAGGCACAAACAGAATAAGCTTACATTGATAACTCTTGGGATGTTCTTTGGGTCTGTTTTCTGATTTTTCCTCCTTTGGATGGATTCTCAAAAATAGTGCCTGCCCCCAGGTGTCATTACATTTCATCCTGATAATCTGCTACTTGTCAAGACTGCACAATAGTCCTTTGTATCCATGTCCCAGGAGCTCAGGGAACTGCTGAGTGGATCAGGCAACTTGTGAAATATCTGATTGAACTTGGACTCCATCACACTATCTCAATGAATCAAGCCACTGTAAATCAAAGCTTTGCTCTGTTGGTGGTCTCTCAACCTTCAATACATTTTGATTTAAAGAACTTTGGTCTGTGATCATATTTTATAAGATGATATCCTGTGAGTACAGGGAAAGAATGAAACAAAACAATCAGAGGAGAAAGCTATAAGGAACAAAAAAAGCAAGAGATAGGAAGAACCCATATGTGGTACCAAGTTGTTATTTATAAAGGCAGGTAACACATCATAACTGGTGCTCTGTGTAATAGTTACTTGAGTGACCTTTTGGACTGCGTTATCTCTGGGATGTTTGTTAGAGGTAGTCATAAAAAATTTTATGCCACAAATAATTCTGTAAATAAAGTGCTTTTTGCCCCTGTCTATGCAACAATTATGTGTGATGCAGGTTATCAGATATATATGCAGGTATCAGATATATATTCTTGTAAATAGGCAAAGAAAAGCTGATATGATATGAATTGGTCTTTCTCTACAGAGTGATACTAAATAATAAGAATACTTTAAAAGATGTTTTTTCTTATTATTAAGGAACATATACTTGTTGTATAATATTAAGGAAAAGATAATAAAAATCACCCATAACTACCTCCACTAAAGATAACCATTCTTAATATCTTATTGTATTTCCTTCCGTTCTTTTATATGCATATATTTTATAACCTAGTTATAATTGTGCTGTATATAGTTTTATATCTTACTTTTTTCTTTCAATATCATAAAAATTTTATGTTATTAGGTTAAGCATTGGTTAGACTGTCATAAATCATTTAGTCTATTATGTAAGTTGGGAAATTTTGGTGTTCATTTTATGTTTCTATTGAAAATAACCCTGTAATCAATATCTTTTAACTTTTATCTTTTAACATATATTTGATTATTCCTGCAGCATAGTTTACAGAAGTGGAATTATTAGGGCAAAAGGTATAAACATCTTTAGGGCTCATGAAACACACTGACAAATTGCTTTCTAGACAGGTTTTTGATTTATCCAACTTTCTGTTCCATCAGATGCAAATAGAAGTGCCTGACAAGACAGATTTTTTAAACAAACATAGTGGCATGGAGATATCGATGTACATGTGTTTTTGTTCAGTGGATTCACCTTGGAAAGCTGTGCTTATTTCAATGCATTTCCCTGTATGTGTGCCATTACTTCCCAGATACACATGATCTTGGACACAGAATAGCATTATTCAATTCACCATTGACTTTACTCACCAATTTGAGTTCTGAGTAATTTTGGCTATTTATAAAAATTGAATCATCACTTCTCAAAGAATAAAGATTTGCCACCTTTGGAGATATACGAAAAGTATGAATTGCTAACTGTGAGGCAGTATGTTGCCTTTGCTACTTGCTTTTCCTTCTTCAAGGACCTGGCCCCTACTGACTGCTGCTGTAACTATCAAAGAAATGTCACAGAAGGGTCAGCAGTGAAAAGGAGGAGGGAGACAGTGTGGTCGGTGTGTGCCGTCTATAGCTTCTACCCCAGCAGTTTCTAAGTAACTGTGGTCACTTGGCTAATTTGATGCAGAGAACAAATTTAGACCAGCAAATTGGGAATTAGCATAGTATTCATGATAAAGTAATTTAATTAAAAGAAACAATTTATTTTTTCCCCTGGAATGTATTAAAATGGATTTTACTTGGGAGAAAGAGAAGAAGGGAGCAATACAAGGGGCAAAGAGAAAACAATGAGGCAAAATGTTAATAATCAGGGGATTCTATGTGAAGGGTATATCTGTTATATTGTAGTATTCTTGTCACTTTTTCATAGATTTGAAAAGTTTGAAACTGAAAAGCTGAGAAAAACAAACATTTGTAGGGGAGGAAAAATAATTTCCCTTCTACCCTCATAGGTTCTTGGCTGAGATATCTGTGATAATAAAAAATAAAAACAGATTAACAGGAGAAAACCAAATTTAATTACTGTATTTTGCAGTATGTATAATGCACACTTTTTGCCCAAGTTTGTGAGGGAAAAGTAAGGATGCACATTATACATGGGCAGTACTAATTCCGCATCTATATAAATGTTTTTAATTCTTTTATTTATACATATGAATTAAAAGTGAACTCTAGGAATCAATAATGATATCCATATGCAAAAATAATACCCTGGAATATGATCATCGGTTTTGTTGAACTTGCAATGATGAAGAGTTCTTGGTCTTCTATGATGCATAAATATCATAAATTTGTTACCTGTACAAAAAATTTTTTGTTCCATCATATCTTCAAAATAAATGCTAAAATATCTTTATAATACAAAAAACAAGTACCTAAATGTAAACAAATACAAATTTGAATTAAAAAATTAAAAATTTTTTTCCCTTGAAAATTTGGGCCCAAAACTTGGGTACGCATTTTACATGGGAGCACATTATACAAGGCAAAATACGGTACTGTGTACTTATGGGAGCCCCACAAATATATGAGACTGAAAAAAGTGACCAGAACTAGAAACTTTTATACCTTTCAGACAAAGAAACAATAAATATGTATTGAATTCACAGGCAGAGGGGTTTGGGAGAGGGGTAGTAAATGGTGAAGAATTAACAAGGTTTGTTTATACAGCCTTCTCAGCCCTGAATGTCTCTGGTGATAAAAATGTCTTCTATCCTCCTGGTACAGGGATGGTATCTTTCACATGGGAGATTTATTTCCTGCTCACAGAGATGAAGGAAGATCTGAGTGTCCTGTGTCCTGAGTGCACTGGCTGTTTCTCAAGTAACTTTAATTCAAAATAGTCAATATGCCAACATGACATATTTTAGGGTGACATATTCTGAACCCCTACACATACAAACCCTCAACACTAAAATGCCATGAAGAGCGATCAAGGAATTACTGAGAATGATCAAGTAGCTGGCATTAAGCCATACATAGATTAGAACACATATGGTTTTCATGTGGTCCTGGGTGGCCTTCTTTAGGGATGGGATTTCTGAACTTGAACTATTTCTTACAGAAGAATACCCACTGGCAGTTCCTCAATATACATTTTATGGACAGAATTTATTACCTTAAGATAGACAAGTTGGGAAGAATCTGTTTGGATATTTTGAAAGATGCATTAGAGATCAACAGAGCTCTGTTCCCCATCCAGATGTGCTAGCAAATGATAAAAGAACACGGGAGTAGTGGAAGACAAAGGAAAATGAAATTATAAAAGCATTCAGGGCATGGACTAGCTATAGAATAATATTTAAATTGGTCTGATTATAAAGTGTATATCTTTTCAGCCACTATGTCTTTCTTTTATTTCACTTAATATCTTCAAATTATTACAGGATAAAATTCCACATATCTTCAAGAAATGGCAGAAAAACAGCACACATCCTATTTTCACTGAACTTTAATTTTTTTTGTTTGTGCATAAACTTCTGCAGAAATATTAGGAGACATTCATTTGAGTCAAAACCTAACAGTGGCTACATCATCAGTCTCTGTGTCAGGTTAATTCTGAGCAGACAGACAAATATTTTCCAATACTGTAAAGAAGCAATTCTCAAATTTTAATGTGCATATAAATCACCCAGTGATCTCATTAAACTGCAGATTTTGATTCAGTAGATCTGGGGAGGAGCTTAAAATCCTGCATTTCTCATGAATTTCCAGGTGATGCTTATGTTGTTGGTCCATGGACCATATTTCAAATAGCAAGCAGAGGACAGAACAAGTCTTGGAGTCATGCGAGGTCTTAACCCTCTTTCTCCAATTGTAAAATGGAGAAAATGCATACATGTTGAAATTATTGTGAAGCTGAAATAAAATAACCACTCTGAAATTATTTTTGTAAACTTTGCTTTCTCTAGTAATTTTTTTTTTGTTCACTAATACAATATGGCTTTACAAATCCTTCCTGGAATATAACTTAAAAGCAAGGGATGGGAGGCCAGGTGCAGTAAATTATGCTGCATTATTGTTCTTCAAGGCTCTTTACAGTAATGTGGATACTATGAGCAAAATTAACTCCTATGGACATTGTACCGATTGCACCTATTAAGGATTCTAAAGGTTTGATACCTTGTTGAAAGGCTATCAATGTCTATTATTATTTTTTTCTGAAGAAAAGTTTCTTTCGAAAGTTTTGAATTCCTATTTTACATCATCCTTCCTAAGACCAACTAAAGCAGCCCTCCTTTCCCTACCCAGACCTCAGCCAAAATAACCAATGAATATTTAATATTGAATTTGGAGGAAATGATCAAAGAGTGAAGTCATAATCTAAAAATTGTAATTATATTATTTTCAAATATAAGTTTTAGGTACTGTGAAATGAGAGAACTCTAATTTTCAAAGAAAAAAGGTAAAGCAATTGAACAGCTATTGTATATCAACAGGACTTTCAGAAAAGAGCTAGTAAACAAACAGGCAGTGCTAAGATCCAATGCAATTAAAAAAATAAAACTGTTACAGAACGTAGAAATCCTTTTGGAAAATAAAATTTTCATATTAAAGTTAAAATTCAAAGCTGATGAGCTTCATTTCCTAGCGGTATTATGAGGGTTTTTTTTTTTTTGTTTTAGTGGAAATTCCTGGACAATGGTCAGAAGTGATAACAGCATCAGTGGTCAGATGGCTAGATTTAAGTGTCCATAGAAAGAAATTATGAGAACAGAACTGAGATGTGGTGCTGGTGTGAGCTTAGAAACAAAGAGGAGTTTTTTTAAACTCTACTGTCTTTGACTACAGTTGTATTAATCTGAGGGAAGTTGGTGGCAATGATGGTGGAGTTGGATAGAAAACGGGACTATTTGATAAAGGTAAGATGAAGCAAATTGTCCCCAGGGAAACCAAGATCCTATTTTATTTCAAGATTTAAAAATATATCTTGTATAATTATGACTGCACAAATCAAATATACATTTAAGGCTAAATTATTAACTGATTCCTTTATAATCTCATTGTATAAAGAATCATCTAGCACTAAGTATGTATTTCCTCTTTTCCTTTTGATGTTGTTTATTATCAATTACTCTGAGATCCTATTCATTTTCACACTACTTTTAAAAATTATGTTTTCCTTCCTGTTTTACTCTGTATCTGACTTCCTCCTTCTTACCCTGTCTTCAATCCCCCTTGCTGGTGTCAGCTGAGGTCTTGAGTAATGGCTATTTACTCACTGTCTAGTCAAATATGTGTATTGTGTTAAATCATTGAAGGGGAGGGAATAGAAAAGATCCAGAGGGAAAAAAATCAAGATTTTAATGAGATAACTGATAGCATCAACCATAACAAATATAACTATCTTTATAAGGATTGAGAAAGTCTATTATCAGTTTTATGATTTTTAAGATTTGCATTTATATTGTTTGTCTATATCTGTGTGTAGTATGTAGATCATTCTTAATAACTGCACATGAATATAGACCTATACTATAAGCATACTTGGGTAGTCCTGGTAGTCCTTAGTCAATTTTGAAAGAACCAGGTAGGTGAGACAGCAGTGGCTATTTTATAAACTATTTAACTAAATAAGATGAATTTGAACAAGAGTCAAGTCAAATTTGCTGAGAACATTTATTGCTGCCAGTGGAGATTCATGAATTATAGATTATCTTTGCTAAAGATGAGCCAAGGGGGGTGCCACCTCATTCCCTTGGCGATAGGCCTTAGTTACGGAGCTGCCACGGTCAGGCTGGCAGGATGTCACTGCCCCTTTCTCTGGGCATCTGATGGTAGCGCCTGCTCCCCAGTGACTAGCTTTGCTGCACATTTTGAAGCCGCTTCATTTTTGATTTTTGCCTTCGAGCCATTCTCAGTTTTTTAGTTTTTAAGAAATTATCCTCTAATTGGTATAGAAAGTCTTCAATTTGTCCAACCTAGAAGAGATAAACAGATACCAGATTTGTTGTTGTTTTCCTGGGTTTTGTGTATTTAGGGAAATGGTAAGGTATTTAAAATTAAATAGCACATAGAGGTCCATGTTGGAACAGAACTGGCAGAGATGGAAACGATTAAACAAAAGCCTCCTGTTTCCATTTTGAGTTCTGTTTTAGAAACACGAAGCAGGCATG
This sequence comes from Aselliscus stoliczkanus, assembly GCA_033961575.1. Classification (NCBI taxonomy): domain Eukaryota; kingdom Metazoa; phylum Chordata; class Mammalia; order Chiroptera; family Hipposideridae; genus Aselliscus; species Aselliscus stoliczkanus. The sequence goes on from CM066729.1 coordinate 40,366,776, forward strand.
AGTGAGTTTTCTTTACCACTCAGTCCTACCTACTAGGTGTGGAAATCACTTGCTGTCTTTCATGGTTGGTAAATCCAGGGATTTCAAAAAGAAATGGATGGTGAAATATTAATCTATTATCAAAAAGAATGAAAACAAACAAATCTACCTCCTTCAAGCCAGAGAGTCTAACATTTGTATGGCCCTGGCCAACTCGGGAGAAAAACGAATATTCCACATTGTCTTAGCAAGAAACATTTTCCATTAAATCAAAAGGAAATTTTGAAAAAATACCTTTTCTTAAAAAATGCCACATCCCAGGGAATAAGATAAAATGACACACAAATCAATAATTCTTAAAAATAAAGTATGTCTTTCTCTGAAAAGACTTCTAAGTATTCATGAATGTTGGTTGAATGTATTATATGATTTGTCAGAAAGAATTATAGACTAAAACAGTTTACATATATGCTGAGTTGGGCCTCAGCATACAAAAATTCATATTTAACAATTATATAACAATTCATACTTAACTCTGATATACTTAAATTTCTCCAGAAACACATTGTTGTTTATGATGTCTGATCGCTGCAGCAATCATCAAAATAGTTTGACAGAATATTTTTCGATATTGTCATGAAGTCAATGCATTATTGTATGTATTCCATATATTTATATTATTCAACTTACACCAAAATAGTAAGTAAAAAATTAACAGAGCATAATCAAAAGAAATATAATGGATGGCCCTTTACCATTGCTTCAGCAATTGAGTTGACGACTCACTCATGTTATCCGCACTGAAAATGTATCATTTAAATCAAAGCTCTTTACAATTAGAATGTTTGCAGTTAGCCCAAACACAATTTAAAATTACAACCCTAATGCACCAAAAATGATTCTTTCAGAGATACAAAAGAATAATTTTAAAAAAATATTCATTAGGTGGCTGCTGTCTTTTTAAAAAATTGTGTTATATTAAGAGTAGCGTTGACTAACTGGGTTGTCTTTTATTACAAACATTACGAACAAAGGAGAAACAACATGTGTTGTCGCAATAGAGAGGGCTGCTGAATTAATCTGGGAGGTCTTGAGTACAAACGACATGCATGTCTCACCTGGCCTGTGTTTCTTTCCTACCTGGTCTGTCTACATGCCAAACTTTCAATCCATTCTCCTAATGACACTGGCCTGGTGTTTTAAAAATGTAATCCTGGTCACATTTTTCCCTTGCTTAAAATACTTAAGTAGATTCCTAAGCCCTTCACATGGGCTACACAGCACTGAGTGATCTGGTTCACTTGCTCTAATTCTGTCTCCATCGCTCCATCTGCCTCAGCCGTGGGATACGTCTCTCAGATATTTAAACACAGTGTGCAGTGTTTTCCGCACCCTCGATCTTCCTAATGCTGTGCCTTCTGATGGAATACTCCCCTCAGAAACCTTACACATCCTCTGGATTTCAGGTTCAATATCAGTGCCGCAGGAAAGTCCTCCTTGACCCAGACCAGACTGGGTCTCTCAGTAACATATCCTCAAAGAAGCCCATTCATCTTTTTGCATATTGTAATTTTTTTACTTAATTGTTCATAATGATTTGTATAGTATCTGTCTTCCCATCTGGGCTTTGAGCTCCATAAGGCAGGAACTAGGTCCAATGTTGTCCACCATTCCCAGCACCTAGGATGTGGTAGATCCGCATTAATTCTCTCTGATGATAGAGCTGAAGACACTCAGAAACCAATGTGTTTTCCTGTACTCAAAGTGATGCCTGGAAATGAGCATAGCAGAAAGCTTCCTTTCTATTACAAATGAAATAATTACTACTTTCATATGACATCATTCTATTAGCATTGTTTAGCTTTGTCAATCTTGAGGCAAGGTAATAATGAGACGTGGTCTCCATACTTGAAACTGCCAAAGGTAGAATGGATGCTGGATAAGGAATCAGAAGTGTTGAGTTCTGCTCTTGGCCTAGCTTATAACCCTGATCTGTGACCCAAGAGAAGTCACTTGGCCTTTCTGAGCTTCAGTTTTCAGCATCCTCTGGTGAGGAAAGGGTTGGCCTGGATAATTTCCAAGGATACACCAGGCGAAAAAATTCCATGACTTGTACTCACATCAGATCAGTTAGACCAGTCTTAAGATGAGCCCTCACAATTTTTTAAATCAGAGGTTATTCTCTTGGAGTATACCATTAGATGAATGACCCAATATGCAGTAAAGTAAGTCAATTTTAGCTTCTGTATTTACTAAAGTGTAGAAGAGCTGCAACTTATTTTTAGTGAAGCTCGTTCTTTATTTTCTTTTTTTTTTTAAGTCAAGGAAAGAAAAATGCTGGTTGAAAAGAAAATGGATTCACATAACTAAGATGAACAGATTGCAAATGATAGAAATTTCTATAAAGCCCTTAGGGAAATAAAACACAAAGAAATATGTAAGCATACAAGGAAGGAAATGAGCCAGTTTTTTTTGGAGCAGAGGTCTTATCAGACTTTCTTTTCAGTACAGAATCTACTTGCTTAACTATATCAGATAGTCTACTTGGACATTCTGGGTCTAATTTTCCCATTTGGAAAATGGGCAGATATCATTTTCTTGTATATATATATATATATATATATATATATATATATATATATATATATGCGCCAATGCTGACTTGGCATTACAGAAATATGGACAGCTGACCAACAGAGCTTGCAGAGAACTTTGGGATGTCAGATGATTGAGGGGAACTGAAGGTCTGAGTAGGAGGGCAGATTCTCACCCACCACATGGCTATCAGTTATAATCCACATCAAAGAGTAAGGATATTATTATCAACTATATTTCTCAGGACATTTCAATTCTTATACACAAAAGTCTGTCAGTCATGATTTACTCTACATTGAAAAATCCCACAACAAAGATGACTATGAAACTCCAAAAGGGAAGATAGCCTGAGGATATAGAAGATCTCAAAATTCAAATTCTAACAGTACAAAAACAAATAATATAAATTAGTAAGAAATGTGGAGGTAACTAAATAGACCAATATATATTGTCACATTATAGCCTGCCTGTCTGCCTCCATGCACCTCTCCATAAAGACAGATCATAACTTCAATATTATGCTTACTGTATATGTCCCCACTTGGCACCAAAGAATGGCCAGTTAGTCAATGATGGATAAGATCTCAGGGTAGAAACAACCCAAGCCAGACATGGTCACATGGGTGCCTGTGGGTGCCCGTGGGTACCAGTGGGTAGCAACAGGAGGAATCATGAATTGACAGAAATAGGGCGTGAACCCCTTGCTTCAGGGTCTGGCAGCCTGCCCATGAAATGACCTATTGATATGATAATATCTGTCCTCTGTGTATTCTTATCAGTAAGGCTTGGCAGAGGAAGCTTCTGTCTTTTAAGAGATGCATGACAACAACCTCATGGGACCTCTGGTAATGGCAGCTTGCAGGTGTGGGTGATTTGGCCCTGAGCTATGTTTTTGGGTGTGAGACTCACAAACAGTGGAAGCTATATTGACCTTTGCTTATGTGTAAGATAATAAAAGGAACAGTCAGGTCCGATTCGGGGTTCCAGTCCATGAGGCTGGGGTCCGCTGGCCCCGAACTGTTTTCTCTCCTATTTTGTGTCTCTCTATCTTTTCCTTAACCTTTCGCCGTCCCTTCTCCACACCCACCTAGCCCAGTCGTGCAGGATGCGACAATGTATTACAGGAAAAGTTCTAGTCAGCCTGGATTTCAAAGGAAGTACATTCATCATTTCGTGCAAATATTTATTGAACTTCTATGTATTTGGCACTGTATTAGGGTGGTAAGCCAAAAATATCAAGATGTTTGTTTATGAAGAGCTCATCTTCATGTAGGAGAGGCAGTTAATGACAAATTATTATAGTAAAGCATACTGTTTATATAAGAATTATGCACAAAAAGTTCTATTAGCCAAAATGTCAGACCAGTGAATTCTATCTGAAGGAATGTGGAGGTTCACTGGAGGAGATAGGGGCTGGGTCTTTGTAGCTAGACAGAGGAAATGACATCCATTAAAGCCAGGTTGTGAGAGAACCTGGTCTATCTGATAGGGATGAGTTGCTGATAGCATAGATATAAGCTTGAAGCAGAGACATAGATAGCAGGAAATATAGATTGGGGATCAGCTCATAAAAAGTTGAAAAATATTCAGCTATGTGGCTAGAAAAATCTGGTGTCATTATGTGGAGTGGAATGCAGTACGGGAAACTAGAAGCAAGGAGATCAATAAGGGTGCCGGTTCAACAGGACATGAAAATTATGATGAGGGACTGAATGAAGGATTTAAGAGACATTAAAGGAAGTAAGAGCTATATAGGCTTGATGAAAAATTCTGTGTTAGGATAAGAACGCAGGCAGAATTAGGAATGACTGTGAAGTTTCTAACTTGAAATAATGATCATATTGTAACAAGTAAGGAGTACAGTTAGATGAACAGTTTTAGAGAAAAAGAATGAGTTTAATTAGTGACAAATACAAGAGATGGAAAAAAAAAACCCAAATCAGAAATGTATTTTAAAGATGGACCTGTAGTAATAGCACAAAGCTAAAAGTCAGGCAAAACTCCAAGTTGAAAAGAAAAAAACCCACTGTTTTATAATCTACCATGTGAGAAGCATTCTAGAAGTTAAAAAGTACTAAGAAAAACAAACAAAAAAAGGATGCTTTCAGTTATTCTAAAGAAAAAGGGGGCTATGGCAGAGATATGGCCAACTGTTGAAATCACATATATCTGGGTTGGAATCCCAGCTTCAGCATTTTATTGGGAAAACTTATTTAACTTCTTGAAATCTAAGTTTCCTCATCTATCAATTGCTTCACTGAGTCCTAGTGAGATTAAACAATTTATGTGATGTATTTGCATAGGTCTGAATTGCTAATATTTAGCAGTAGTATTAATACTTGAGTCTGGAAGCATATACCCAGTAAACGGGAAAAACATAAATAAATGAAAAAATACATAGAAAAGTGAAATAAAATAAAAATCTGAACAATTTTATCTGTCACTGTGTTTTTGGTGTCTCCTGTGTAAGGGATGCTGCCTTAGTAACTGTGCTAAGTGTAGGTCTTTGACACGTTCAAGTCTTGTGATTAGGTCTCAAAATTCCACTATATAAAAGGCAGAATTAGAAGGGGGCAGAGAAGAGAGGGGAGAAAGGTTAGTTTCTGATAGTATATATTAGCTACAAGTTCAATATCAATCAAGTGTTATCTGGTTACCTCCCCAAAAGCTGATCTGAGTATAGTCTGCAATATTTTAAAATCTGTCTGTCTCAAAAAAAGCAATGGCTTTCTCCCTTCTCTGCTCAGCTCTAGATATATTCAGGGTCTCAACTCCAAATTGTATGAAGGAAAGTTGATGGATCCAGAGGTGTTTAATATGGAGAAGAGAAAACCTAACAGAAGTCTGTGGTATCCTTACGTATATCAAGATTGTTACGTGGAAGAGGTGATGGATTTGTTTCATTAGCATACACATTGGAAAAAGAGTGCTATCTAGAATTAGAGGATGAGTTTGAGTCTCAGTTATTCTACTAGTCATGGGACTTAACTTCCAAATTTTAATTTTCTCATCTGTAGTGTAAATAAAAATTAATAAACATGGCCTACTTTACAGGGTGTTTTGTGAGGATTTAAGGGCTTGATATTTGTGAAAAGCTCTTCATAAATGACTAAAAGCTGTACATTGTGTAGTGCCTCATGGTTTCATTATGGGTTCTCATGTGTAAAACTCTGTTGAATCAATGAATAACTGAATGATTAGTCAAATGAGTGAAGAAGTAGATATTATATCAATAGTAGGTATAACTTTTTCACAAGTGGAAAAAGTGGAAGGGGCTTCAGGGCGAGGTATGGCAACCCTCCTCACCAGGGACTGGAAATCAAACCCTAGATGACGCCTTTGGTGGGCATGGAGTATTTGTGAGTCATGTGTGAGTTGGGAGCAGGATGAAATAAACTTTAAAAACCCATTCCAACTTCAAAGTAGTAATTTTATGATGCTTAGTTTGGCCTGCAATAATTCTACAGAAATATGCTCAGTGGAAGGATGATACACTGCTATTTGCCTTGTACCTTTTGGAGAAGAAGCACTATGGAAATGACAGGGATTAACCACTTTTGTAGTAATTTTGTATGTAATGAAAGGTACTGACCTGGTTATTGTAACCACCCATAGGTATTAGGATTCTTGGGCCTTCCCTATATCCCACTTATAAAATGATCATACATATAAGATCAACATCTTCTCCAGATGTATAAGAATTTTATTTTGCATCCAAAGGGTCCCTTACAATAGATTAGCTTAACATCGGAAGGTAGTTCACAGCATACTTTATTTCTTTCTCATCCCGTAACTGCATTGTATTATTTACTGGTACTAAAATATTTTTCAGTTAATGATTGTATATTTTTTTCAGCATATCAAAACTTAGGATTTTCTATTGGATTCTAAGATAAAAATGCAACAGTTTTACAGATTAAAATATTTTCCAACCACTTCATAGTCAATTTTAGTATAGACATGCTAAAAGGTACTTGAATATTTTCTCCTATAATCTTTTACTTTAAAATGGATTTCTATCTTATATACCCAACATAGTTGTATATGTAGGTGGAAAGTATGGGGAGCCTTGTGGTCAGATGACCGTTTGTTCACTTGACAGCTTTCTTGTGAAGGAGGATTGCTATTGACTCTCCGCTACTTTGTGGTGCTGACTATAGCTTCATTTGTACATAGACCCAACCTGTTTTCATTTGGTAATTGCAGGGGTATGAGCCAGGGGTGAAAGCAACACGACCCCCCTTCATTTACTGTGCAAAGGCTGGCCATGATCCCACAGGCATTGCTGAGCACGAAGCTGAATTTCTGGGCAATAGGGAGTTAGGGAGTTATGGGGCAAACTAAGGGAAAAAATGGCAGGAAACTCAACATGAGCAAAGCTGGTGAGAGGTGATAACAATAAGAGACAGCATAGCAGTGGCCTAATGGAGCTTTGAAAGGGGCGTCATGCAGATGTGGCCGAGGGGAAGGACAGTCACTGTGAAGATTGGGTGGCCTTCTTCCTTTTCAAGTTACTGTGATGAGTTGAATTGTGTCTCCCCCAAATTCATATGTTGAAGTCTTAACTCCCATTATTTCAAAATGGGGTCTTTACAGAGGTCATCAAGTTAAAGTGAGGTCCTTAGGGTGGGCCCTTATCCAAAATGCTGGTGTCCTTATGAAAAGGGGGGATATGAACACAGACACACACATGAGAATGCCATCAGAGATGGAAGCAGAGATCAGGGTGATCCCTATATATCAAGCTACAATAAAGATCATCAGCAAACCACCAGAAGCTATGCGAGAGGTATGAAACTGTCCCCATGATGACACTTTGATCTCAGATTTCCAGCCTCCAGAACAATACATTTCTGTTGTTCAGTGAATTTCTGTTGAAGTCACTCAGTTTGTGGTACATTGTTACAGCAGCCCAGCAAACGAATATCACCACTAAGCCATAAAATAAAAGGAAGCTTACTTAAGTTCTAATTTTCCCCTCAAACATTACTTGGCTACTTCTTAGAATTCACTTTGCCCACTGCGTGATGATGCTTGCTACTTGGTTGATGCCCCCTGAACAGGCTTCGTGTATACCTTGGGAACCACGGTGGTTTCTTTCCAATAATCATAGCGAGAGGAAGCAGATTTAAAACGCGAAAGTACTGGTAGATTTCACGGAGAAGAAAGGTGCTGGGCTTGAATTGGGGCTTCTTGTTAGATTGCATCTAGTCTGGATCAAGGAGAGAAGATTAGGTATGTTTTTCAGGGGTTGTTTGGACATGTTCATGGCTTAGGAATTGGGTAGGTGCTCAAAGGATTTTTTCTTTTTTTTACTACAGCTTTTAAAGACATATTTGAAGAAGGAAAATAGTAGATGGAATAAGAATTGGATTCTCTAGGAATAAATATCAGGTTTGTATGACTGTAGTGGTGGTTACAGAATGAGAATGTGGTTCCTGCGATTAGCAGGAACCAAAATCCTCTTGGCAAAACAGACACTTCACCACAGTGGATTTGATACTATTCGTTTCTTTGCTCTGTTCCAGTTTAGTTTCCAGACCAAATGCTTTTAAATATTTATCACCCAAAGTGATTTGAATTTTAATTCTAATTAGAATTACAATTGTTTTCAAACAGGCTTGAAATTAATTTCTCAAGTAACCTTACCTTCTGAAACAAAATTGTTTTTGTTCGTAATATAGCAGTTTTTCTTTAGCTTTTGGCTAGTATTCAAACAAGCCCCATATTTCTCCTTTTACATTTAGTGAAGTTGGTATTTTCGTTATTAAAGTACAACGTAAACTCCGAGGCACCTAGCCCTGAGATGTTAAAAAGTGTGCAAAAAAACTTCCTGCTAAACTGTGTTTCCAATTCTTAATTGAAAATGCCCATAACAATAGCACTTTTATTATGTTTAGTATAGAGTTAAAGGACATTACAAAACCTTGCTATCACTGTGTCTAGGAAACCAGGTATCATGGCTGTTTAAAAATTTATTTTTCAACATTTAATGGCATAAATTATTTGAAGGTTTGAATTTATACTTCAAAATTTTCATTTTGAGATTATTGTAGGTTCTCATGCATCAATAAGAAGTAGTACAGGAAGAACCTGTGTCCTCTTATTTGCTTTTATTTTTTTATTTTTATTTTTTATTTTTTTGAGGGCAGTGTCACTGGCCCTCACATGTGGGACCGAACCAGGGCCGCTGGCTTCCGAAGGCAGCGCTTAACCACATGCCACTCAGCCGACCCTGAATCTTTGTCCTATTTATGAAACTTGCCAAAGGGTAACATTTTCCAAAACTGTAGAACATCACAGGTAGGATATTGACATAGATATACAGCTAGTATATTGACATAGATATACTCAAGATACAGAACAGAGCCATGACCAAGAAAATCGCTCATGTTGGCCTTTTATGGCTATGCCCACTTTCCTCTGGGCTCCACCCCTTTTGATCCTTGGCAACCAATAATCTGTCATCCATTTCTATATTTGTCATTTTAAGGTTAAATAAATGAAACCATGTAACATATAACTAACTCCATGTTTCTCTGGAGATTTGGTCAGGTTGTTGGAAGTAGTAACAGTTTGTTGTTTAGCAGTATTCCATGGTATGGATGTACCATAATTTATTGACCCTTTTGGATGATATCTAGATTACTTCCAATTTTTGGCTATATGAATTAAGTTGCTATAAACATTTGTATATAGGTCTTTGTGTGAACATCAGACTTTATTTCTCTGGGATAAATGCCCAGGAGTATAAATGAGAGGTCATATGAAGTTCAGACAATTAAGTTTGTGAACTCATCCTAGAAAAACTGCTACATGCATCACTGCTAAATATCACTATGGTCACCTTCAAAGTACTCCCCTTGGGAAGCTATGCACTGACGCCAGTGCTTAGTTCACCCTTCAAAGCAATTTTGGAACTCTTTTTCTGGAATGGCCATCAGAGCTGTAGTTGTATTACCCTAATGTCTTCCTTTCAGTATTTCCATTATTTTTGGCTAAAGAAAGAAGTCATTGGGGGCAAGATCAGGTGAGTAGAGGGGTTGTTCCAATACAGTTATTTGTTTACTGGCTAAAATCTCCCTCACCGACAGTGCTGTGTGAGCTGGTGCATTGTCGTGATGCAAGAGCCATGAATTGTTGGCAAAAAGTTCAGTTGTCTAACTTTTTCATGCCACGTTTTCAGCACTTCCAAATAGTAAACTTCGTTAAGTGTTTGTCCATTTGGTACAAATTCATAATGAATAATCCTTCTGATGTCAAAAAAGGTTGGCAACATTGTTGCAACAAGTTTGAGAACCTAATTGTCAGATCTCATATGATAGGTGCATATTTATTTTTTTTAGAAACTATCATATTGTTTTTCACAGTGGTGTACCATTTTCCATTCCTACCATCAATGTATGAATGATCCAATTTCTCTACATCTTCACTAACATTTAGTGTTGCCACTATTTTTTGTTAGCCATTTTGATAGGTGTATATAGTGACTTAGCTCATTGTGGTTATAATTTGTATGATTTCTATTACTTTAAATTTTAAGGTGTGTTTTATGGCCTATCTTGGTGAATGGGCAATAATAATAGCAACAATGCATTTGATTTTATATATATGCTTATCTGTAAGTAAAATGAATGACAGCAATAATAGAAGGGGCTACAAAACGGAATTAAGATTATTTTATTATTATTAGGTATTCACACTACTGTGTAGTGGTAGAGTGTTATTTGAAAGCAGACTGGAATTAGTTGTAAACGTATATTGCAAACTTTGGGGCAACCACTTAAAAAAGTTAAAATATATATATATAGTTGATAACGCTAAGAAAAGAGAGAAAATGGAATCATATAAAATGCTTAATTAAAACCACAAAAGGCAGAAAGAGTTGAAGGCTGTCTTTGTTACCATTTGTTGAGCAGAGCACAGGGTTCTGGACGTTTATTACTCAGCTCCTGGAGAAAGTACACGGCTGCCTTTAGGGAACACATAGGAGGTCAAGGCAGACAGAACATGGGGCACAGGCCTTTATTAGGGTTCACTGTTATTGTTCAGATTGGGTAATTTCTATTGTCCTATCTTTATTTCTCTGATTCTTGCCTTTGTGCTCTTCATTTTGTAGTTGAGCCCCTCCAGTGAATTTTTTATTTTGGGTATTGTATCTTCCAGTTTTAAAATTTTGATTTGTTTCTTCCTATAGCTTTTGTTCTTTACTGAGACTCTCTTTTTTTCATTTGTTTTAAGGTATTTATAAATTGTAATTCCTCATGAAATATTTTTATGATGGCTGCTTTAAAAATCTTTGGCAGACAATTCTCGTATCACTAACATTTCTGTGTTAGCCTGTATTGATTATCTTTCTTCATTCAGTTTGATATCTTCCTGATTCTCGGTATAATGAGTGATCTTTTATTGAAATCTGGACATTTGAGGTCTTACAGTATGAGCCACTGGGTCTTCCCCATCACTGCTCATTGTTGGTGGGTGGTGAAAATCCTGAGTCTGCTAGGCCTCCTCTGACACCACCTAATAGGGGAAAGGGGGAAAGGAGGGCCTTACCACTCAGTGGGGTTGAAAGTCCAGGCTCCTTATTTGGTCTTCTCTGATACCACCCTGTTAGGGTGGGAAGGTTGGCACACCTTGCTATAATCAAATGAGGGTAGAAGCCCTAATTCCTCACTTAGCCTTTGCTGACATGGGTGAGGGTTGGACCACCAATTTTTGTGTGGTTTTTGGCTGGAGTAGAATGATTATTGTCTAAAAGTTTTCTGTCTTGCTAGGCTGTCCCTTTCCTTGTCCTTTGGCTAGAGAGAGTGGGCTTTTTTTTTTTTTTTTGTGGGGGGGTTATTTTCTGCACATATTAGTATTTCTTGGCTACCAACTTATTCAGCAACAAGTGTGAGATGTATGAGACTCCCTCCCACCCCCTCCCAAAAAAAGTCCAGTGAACTCATCACTATGCCATATCCCACGGTTATCTGCCTTTTTCATTCTACCTTTCATAGTCTTGTGTTTGTTTTACGTATAATGTCCAGGGTTTTTAGTTGTACTTAATGGGAGGAATAGGAAAAGCAAACCTACTCTATATTCCTGGAAGTGGAAATCCTCTATCATGGCTTTTAATAAAATGATCTTTGAACCCTGTACCTCAGGAAGATGTACTTTGATTTCTTGAATTACCTTTCCCAATTGCTTCTAAATATCGTCAACAATATATGAGGAAGTGAATCATGGTGAAGCTAAAGGGGTCTTCTTTCCAACTTAGAGGTCTTGGGATATTAAAAGCCTCTCAAATTCCTTTTAATTCAATAAGAGAAGGGTCTAATTGTATCCCTAGGTTAGGGTCTCTCTAACAGAGGTCCACATTCATTTTTTCACCAGCCATCTCATGCTCAAAGCCTCTCCAGAGCCTTTTCTCTGGCAGAAAGTTACTTTAGAATAGTATACATAAAGGTTATGCACACAGAGTTTTGATGATGATAAGAGATATGCATGTGTTTGTATTTATGACATTTGCATGTGTTTTAGATTAAAGTCTTCTCCCGTCTTCTACATGCACCATTTTAAGAAAATCATTTTCAGAATGACAAGTGACCCATACCTCCCTTTAGGGATGCATGTAAAGGCACTTTCATTTTTGACCTTCTCCAAAAGATGAAGGGTATAATGAGTACACTCTACATGACTGAATGAGCTACAAGTCAATTATTCTGAACTCTGTATTAATCCTAATTTCAATATGGAATGGAAGATGTCCTATGGTTCATTTAGCTACCAAGTGGTATAAGCTGTTATTCTGTTATTCTCCAGAATTATAAAGGATTGCAAAACTTATAAAATACATGCAATAAAATGCTGGGCCACCAAGCAAAGAAGACACATTTGGTAATTTAGAGCGAGTAATTTTTAGAATGAACTGCAAACTTACTCTTCAGTTCAAAATACAATTGACATATGTCCTCTCCTTCCTCGCCCCAGAATATTTCACTGAACTTCTGAAAGGTGCATTCTGAAAAGCTTTTACAAAGATAAAAACACTACCAGGTTTTGAGTAACATGAGCTTTTCCAATTTCCGTCACCTCCCTTTATTAACTTATTAGTGAGACAGGCAGGGGGAGGTCACCGGAAGTGAAGGCCATTAAACATGTGCTGTCCAGTCCTAGCCTCCAGGGCCCTGTGCTGTGAGGGTAAGGCTTGGAGGGATTATGGCACTATGTGCTTCTGAAATTGTGTTTTCATTGAGATCCTGGTGCATTTCAGAATGTTAATTCAGATAGCTCACCAGAGAGTGACCCTGGCATGACAATAAGTATATTATAGGAACTACTAGACTGCCAACCTATTTTCTTGAAGTTCTGATATTGTAAGAAGAGGAAAAATGGTGATCTATCAAAGCCAACCTAAACATGGTATGTCTACCGAGTGAGGGATGGTGAGGGCGGACAGTAAGAGCAGGATGATCCAGGGGCTAGTGTGTGCCAAGATTTGGGTTTGATCAGGGAGCTGCTGCAAAACAACCTGGGTAAGTCCCCAGCAGGGAATCTGTGATCTGGAGACAGACAGAGGATGCCTACAATAGCCTCTGAGTCATCTCTCCCTGTCTCTGCCAAACGTAGACTCAAGGGCTGTCTCTTTGGTAGTCTTACAGAGTCTGAGCTTGGGTCAGGCAATGCTTTGTGTGCCACTGATTTTTAGTAGCTGCATTTGGCTTAAGCTAAGTAAGCATTCTACCTAATAGTGAAGAACAGAGCCTTGGACCCAAACAATCTGATTCAAAACCAAACCTTGTTACTACAAACTTGGGCTTGTTTCCCTTGTTAATTCTACAAAGCTCTTTTTCCTCTTCTTTCAAAGGAGGGTAATGACGTCTCCCTCACAGCTTTTTGCAATCATTATAATGGTTGAAGTGCTTAGCACATACTAAAAGATCAATAGTAATCATTGATAACATTTGTCATCATCACATTAACTTGATTATTTATCTGAGATAAATTTTTCTTTTTTAGAACATTATTTTTTATTTAATTTTTTATTGAATTTATTGGGGCAACATTGGTTAATAAAATCATATAGGTTTCAAGTGTACAATTCTATAATACATCATCTATATATTGCTTTGTGAGTTCACCATTCAAAGTCAAATCTCCTTTGTCATCATATATTTGACCCCCTTTACCTTCTTCTACCTCCCGCCTTACCCTGTGGTAACCACTAAACTGTTGTCTTTGTGTGTGAGTTTTTGCTTATTTGTTTGTCTTGTTCATTTGTTGCTTACAGTTTTATATCCCACATATGAGTGAAGTTATTATTTATCGGAGATAATCATATTTATAGCTTGTTTCAATTGTAATAGCTACTCAAAAACAAGCTTCAAAAAGACTAACATAGTTGGATAATTTGTTGAGTAGCAGAATATTTTATTAGGTACAAGAGCACAGTGGAAATTACCTTTGTAAATTCCTGGTTAAAAATGGCAAAACGTTTGGAAACATGCTCCCTAGATGAGGACCATGCTAGGATTCAACTCCTGCACAGAAATGCTTCTGCTGCAGAAATTTCTGACCATATCACCAAAGTTTCAGAAGGCAGCACTTTCAGCCAACAACGTATATAAAAGAGGTGTTTCCAGTTTTGGAGGAAAGGCCAAGTATAGGTGAGAAGTGAGTGATTAGCGAATGGAGATGTTGAAAATGTTTAACAAATTAAGCACACACTTTTCCCTTTAAGTCAGAGGAGAAAGATACTGTTTGATTTGGATGATAATTGAAATGTGCTATTTAGATTTGTAGTATCACACAGTGGCTGGGGGAGATGGCCAGAATCTAGGCTTTGGTGTTTCTGCACTTTCCTGGCTAGCCGCAGCCTCCCTGTGGGTAATATTTGAGGATGAGGTCTTTCCCTCATGTCCAGCTGCCCCAGGGCTCAGCCTCTGACCACAGCAGGAGGTTTGCCAGGGCTTTGGTGGAGAACCCCCCCCACCCCCCTCCCACCATAGCTGCTGGCCTGGACACCTACCGGCAGACTCATTTATCACAGGAACTGCAGTGATTTATTTCATGCACCTGGCCTCTTGGTCCCCTTGGGCCTTGCCTCCTTCCTTATCCTCAGAGCCTCTCCCCGCCCTCCCCACAAATGTGGTCAGCAATAAGAGCATGTGGGTTGCTCCCCGTGATTTGCATTGTGCCATGGACAGAACTGCTTTGTGCCATGGACAGAACTGCTTTGCAATGCTTGGAGCTCATGCTGTAAAGGAATTTGGGGATATATGAATGCGGAAGCCAATAACCAGAAGCTGAGACGATTCATAATCAAATTGCAATAAATCTGCAGAGACTCCTTCCTTAAAGAACAAGACACACAGGAAAAGCCTGATTGCTGGAAAAACTGCTTTGCAAATGAGTGGTACGGTTGCTGAATCTTTGAAAAGACAGCTGTACTTTCAGAGACACACACCACATGCCCGAACCACATATTACACAGCCCAAATGACCGGCCGATGAGTGATAGTGCTGCATGCACATTCTCTCTCAGGAGAGTTTCTGGAAAGATTCAGGTCTGAATGCTGATGTGGAAAGTAAATAAAATGTTCCAATTTGTTCTTCTTTCTCCCTCTTCAACCAACTGTCCCTGGCCTATCTCTCAAATTTGTTTTCTTCCCCTGCTTGCTTTGCCTTCATCAACAGCCTTGAACGGAACAGAACTGCTAAGTGACACACAATTCTCTCCCATTTTCATCCTAAAAAACCAAATTAGTATATCAATGAATGTCATTTCTGTATGATGACAAGTATGATTATAAGTTAAGATTTTGAGATAAAAAGATACATAAAAAGCTAAATAATTTTGAATAAATGCATATGAATGGTTTAAAGGTATCCAACTATACTCTATTAGATTCACTGAAGATTATGATGTACTGTTATAATATTTGATGAAATTTAAAAGTAGCCTTCTTATGAAAATTTGTAGGACCATGATAATATGCTAGAGTATTTCTCTTATTACTTTTAAAAGAACAAAGTGTCATTTCTCTGATTAAGTCTCAAATCAGTGATCCAGAGGCATATCAGAATAAGACAATACTTTATGTTGTACCATCTTAAATCCTGAGCTTCTCAGTGCAAAATTTTGATTTTGTAAATGAAGAACAGGTAACTTTTCTTCTAAGTTGCAGACAGAATGTTGCTCAATTGATTCTCTGATGAGGAAAAATAAGAATGTTCCAACTTAACAGTTGGTGCATTTTTTAAGACTTAGTTTTCTAAAGACTCCTTTTTCTATTTATCTTCAGATCTAGTTTATAAAGGTTCCATGGGCCTTAGGAATTCAATGCTAAGAAACACAAGATCACAGATTCTGAAGGTGGTTAAGGATATAAACACATTATGTTTCTTAGGAAGTTGTGACTTCCTAAGAAGATGGGAGTGGGAGATGAATTAATAGTCAAAGATTTGCCGATTTTGGCACTTTATTCTTTCCGGTTACAGGTGGAAAACTAAGGAACAACACGGAAGAGGGAAGATTACAAAGGTAGATAAACCAAAAATTCCTTAGTCACTTCTTTGGCTCAGAGTAAAAGAACTTTATTTTGAGAACTCAAGACAGACACACTGGGCTAGATTATGGCCAAATTCCATTTTGATAGGAGGTCACTTTAATTCCCCATTTGGCCTCACGCCTAGAGCTCAGCTATATATACAGCAATGCTGATCAGTCAGGCTTTTTCAGGCAGTACAAATTGTGGGCTTCTATCCAGAAAGAGTTTAGGCTCTAGGTCCAGATCAAGTCCTAGCTCTGGCATTTGCTGGCTGTGTGCTTTTAGGCAAAATGCTAAACTTCTCTGTTAATAAATTATACCTTTTGCCTCATGGGAGGATTAGCAAGTTGGTGTATGTTAAAGTGAATAGGAGAGTGTTGGCACATATTAATAGCTCAGCAAACATTGACACTTATTCTTTCAGTTTGATAGTCTGGCTTTCAAAAGACCCACTCATTCAGAGCTGGGGAGAGGGGGGAACTTTGAATTTTCAGGTTCAATATCTTTATTTTACAGATGAGAAATTTGAGGCTTGGAGAAAGGAAGTGGAATCTGAGTGAACTGTGACACACCCAGGTCTCTAAATTGCCAGTGTAAGGTGCTTTTTTACCGTACAAGCTGTCCTCTAAATAAGCCTTTGTTCTTTCTCTGGGTGGAAGACCGTGCCTGACCAGCTTCTCACACTGACCGCCGTCACCTGGGCTCAAGGCTCAAGCCATCCAAACCACCGTAATTACTCTCCTATATCACTGCAATAACCCACTAACTAGTCTCCCTGGTTCTACCTTTGCCCCCTTCAATCTATGCTCAGCTCAGAAGCTTAGATTGTTTTCATGTTTGACAAAGCATTACGTCCTTGGCTCTCTCTCACTTCACTTCGTATTACTCTCCTTCATCCTACTCCAGTCACCCTGCCCTCTCTGCAGTTCCTTCAACATGCCAGGCACGCTCCAGTCTCCGGGTTTTGCATTTGTTATTTCCTTGGAATGATTTTCACCAGATATTTGCATGGTTTGCATTTCTTTTAGGTTTTTCTTCAAATGTCACCTCAATGAATCCTGCCCTGACTATTCTATTGCAGTTGCAATCATCTGGCACTTTCCATTTTCTTTTCCTGTGTCCTCCACCCATGGCATTTATTACTCATAACATATTTCATATTTCTTTAGGTAGTTTATTGCCTACTTTTCTCTAGTAGAATGCAAACATCACAAGGGCCCCGCTTTTAACAGTGTCTGATGCAGAAGAGGTGCCAGGTAAATGTTTGATGAATGCATGAGTGAGCTGCGTGTTAACAGGACCTGTGTTATTCAAATGGTGTGATTTCTCAGGCATTTTTGTTATAGACCAAAACTAAGCAAAGTGTGATCATCTTAATTAAAGAATCCTTCTGTGGCATGGGACTTGCCAGCACAAGAAAATTTACCTTTTTTTTTTGACTAACCTGCTTAATTTTGTTCATGCACAGCAAAACCAACATACATATGTCTTTCTTGAGTTAATTACTGGAAACAAAACAATACTCTGTAATGTCAAACCAAAACAAAAGCCAACTTCCTAAATGTCTATAATGAATGGATTCTAGTTCTAGTGAATTAGGAAAACACACAGTTGTCTCATACTTTCTCTTTCTGGGTTCTTAGAGAAACTTCAAATAAAACAAAACATAGACAGGAGGTCAGTACTCATGAATCAGATTTCATCTTGATAGGCTTTTTATAGACCTATAACAAAGTGGAGCCCTGAAAATTGTTAGTTAATGGGGATCCTGACAGCCTCTCTAACTACGTGGAACTAGGCAGTGCTGCTATAATTCCGCGGCTTCTGATGAAAGCTTCAAGTGTTTTCATTAGGTACAACAGCTGTTTCTATTACAGATAACAGATCTCAGAGGTGGTGGCGCTGATATCAACTTCTAGTGGGCTGAGAACACAGTGTAGCTTGTACAATTAGTTTTTTTTTTTTTTAAGATTATTTTTTTCTGCACATGCAAATTAACTCTGTAGCAATAAAAGAAAATTACTTACTTGCTACGGAATTATCTGAAAGTGATAGGATCATCCTTTGTAGAGTGACATTAACCAAATTAAAAGCCCTTGGGAAAAATTTGGCACCCTGTTCCTTCCCATTCACATCTTCCTAAAGACCTCTCAGGCACTTCCATTTAGAAAGCTAGGATCATTACCAGGTCTTTTAATTTGGAAAGATTGGCTGATCACCAGTGAGGCTTTCTAGACACCCAAAGGTTGGGTGGAGTGGCTTTGCAGTGTTCCAATTTTGACATGACTATCCTCTTGACTCCTGCTTGCTTGCAAAGTGAGTTTTCCAGGCCAGGCACAGAGTCACAGCTCTGCTGCTGAAGCTTGTCTCCAAGGCAGACATTTCATTCTGTCACTGAACGCATGTCTCCTCCATGGAGAAGTGGAATCTATTCCTCCAACCCTATGAATCTGGGTTGGCCTTGTACTGCTTTGACCAGTAGATCTGGTGGAAGTTGCTCTGCCCTTCTGGGCCTCGCCTTTAAGAGGACTGATGGTTTATACTTTCTTTCGCTTGAAATACTTTCTCTTGGAACCCAGCCTAAGTCATATGGAGAGACCACATTAACGCACTCCAGTCAACGGTTTCAGCTGACTAATGTCACCTGTTAGCCATCCTGGAGTCCAGTCCATTTTAGCTTTCAGGGGACCCCAGCCCCATGCACAGAAGACTGTTGATTGAATGGCACGAGAGACACTGAGAAAGAACACCTAACTGAGTCTGGTCAATCCACAGAACTGTGAGAGATAGTATCGAATTGTTGTTTTAAACCACTATGTATTTGGGGGTGATCTGTAACACAGCAATAAGTAACTAAAATAGAGGCAAAGTGAAAAGCTACAGGCTAAGTGCTCCTATGAATGTGGGCATCAAAAACCTAGCTTAGAGGGAGGTGGTATTGCTGGTTGATTATAAGACAAAGACAGATTTAGATAAATGCCAATGTGTCTTCTTCCACCTTTTTGGCTGATCACTGGAATTTCACAGTTGGACTGTTGTTCTATTATCACTTAGATTTATAAGTATAAATATTACTGTACAAATGTTATTTGTATATTATAAAAACAAAAATATTATTACATTACGGTGCAAATGGAACTATTTCTGGGAAGGGTAATGCTCTAAGCCAAGGTACAACAAACTTTTTCAGTATAGGGACACATAGCAAATATTTTAGACTTTGTGAGCTATATGGTCTTTGTGGAGACTACTCAACTTGGCCAAGGTGGCACAGATGATATGTAAATAAATGGCATGGATGTGTGCCTTAAACTTTATTTACCAAAATAGATCATTGGTCAATTTTGACCTGAGGGCTGGAGTTTGCCGACCTTGTTCAAACAATTATTTCTATATCCAACATAAATATTTGATTACACTCATCATCAGCACTGAATTTGGTTTACCGCTAGCTCCAATCCCTCTTGCCGTTCCTTCTTAGTCTCCTTTGTAGGGTTCTCTTCCTAAGATTGAAATGTGCACCCCAAGGCTCTCTTCTTTCCTTATCCTATGCTCTTTCTCAGCCATGTCAGCCACTCAAATGATTTCAGTTAATACTAATTGTGCAACGAATAAGAAGTCTTTATCTTTGTTGTAGTTGATCCAGAGCCCTTGAATATCATATCAACACTGTATGTTCAATGTACTTTTGTGCCAGTTATTAGCTTATAGCCTCTCAACCCCAAATTCACCCTTTATCATTAGTTCTTTGATGCTGGGGCCGGAACTCTGCAAACTCGATTCCTATTCTGCCAGTTCCTAGTCTCTCTCAATAGGGCAATAGAGGGACACTTCAATGCCAAAGGGCCAAGGAGGGACTTGCTGCTTCCTGTTTACTTGCTTCTGACTTCCTGTCTACTTGTGGTTCTTGGGACCATGATTTCGGCAAAGCCTCTTCCCTCCAGAAACAAGTTCTTTTCTGTAATAGCAGTTGAATCTAGTTTTTCCAAAAGTTGCAGAATTACCTCTATTACCACTCCCTCCCCCTTCTCATCCCCTACTTTGGCACTAGTGGGTTAGTGCCTCTGTCTCATCTCATCACCTTCAGGACACCTCCTCCGAACTCGGAGGTACTAGCACCACCAGCTAAGCAGCACCCCCTAGTGTGACGTCTGAGTGTTGGCCCAGCTTGATCCCTTTTCCAAGTTCCTGGTTTAGTAATTCCAACCTCTTCTCTTTGATTTCCCAGCTCTAATAGATGGTAGTTCCTTGCTTTAATTAGTTCCTTTGTGATCAATTATTGTTCTCCTTTGCTTTTTCAGTTACCTAGTTAACGATTTCATACCAAGTTAACCATTCTTTATATTAAATTACCTTTCCAATATCTGGCATGGTTTCTGCCTCACGACTGGATTCTGAGGGAGTTTATATTCCCCACCAAAAGCTGCTCCCCCAGCAGTATTTCCTCCCTCAGAAAATGGCACTAGCAAACCTCTCCTTAGCCTCTGCCCAATGGCTCAAATCAAATATCTGGGCATCGTTCTTAATTCTTTCTGTTCACGAAACTCCCATATGCAACCAGTGAACTACCAGGACCGTTGACTTGGCTTCCTGAATATTTCTTATATCTGTCTACTTCCCTCCATCTCTGTGTGCTCTTCCGTAGATCAAGCCACCACTTATAACTGAACTCTGCACATTTCTGTAGCTCCTCATTCTGTTCTCACTACTGTCCTAGAGATGGCTCACACACATTTTCCACTGAAATACTTTGAAACATTTCGAATTCTTAACATAATTTAAAAATCCTTCTTTGATTTGACTTCTGCCTCTGCAGTTCATTTTGAAATAATGTTTCTGAGCCTTTGTCAGATTTTGAATGTGCCAGGCTTTATTTGCATCCTTGATATGAACTGTTCCCTTTGTTTAGAAATCTCTTTACCTGGAAAATGACTACATATCCTTTAAACGTGGTATATATAAATATCACTTTCTTAGAGACGGTTTTTCTGACCTCCCAGATCAAATTATACTCCCCTATTTGCTTCCACAGATCTGAACATCCATTCTTTACTATAGTATTCAGTAAATTTATAAATAATTGTTTAATAACTGCCTTCTTTCCTACGTGGTAAGGTCCCTCTAGATGGGAGCTGTGTTTGTCTTGCCCAGCACAATATCCTTAATACCTACTGTTCTTTCTGGCCCAGTAAATATTCACCAAATATTTGCTGAGTTCAGCTGGTGTCTGTCTAGTATATTTATCATTGGGCCTCTGAATTGATTACTGAAGACACACATTTCCTCAGATGTACCAGCATCCCTCATGGCTGGCTCACTGTTACCTCTTAAACTGAAGGCTTCCTTTTTTTTTTTTTTGAAGGCAGTGTCACTGGCCCTCATATGTGGGACCCGAACCGGGGCCACTGGCTTCCCAAGCCAGTGCTTAACCACTGCGCCACTCGGCTTGCCCAACTGATGGCTTCTTTGATTTGCTTCTCTCACATCTCCTGACACTAGCTCTCCCTTGGTGGGTTCTTACAGTGATTGGAGGAGACTGAATGGGGAGTGGATTGATGAAATTTATTACTTTTAGCTGGACTGGAGATGCCATGTTACTCGTTCCTACATTGTCAGAGAGCTCTGTAGTATCACACAAGTCTCCTGCACACCTGGGGCCAGGTACATCTCGGTGCTTATTTTATTTACGTTCTGGGAGCTAGTGAAGGGATGTTCCTCTACTTCTAATGACCAGTATGTTAGTCCTCCTCACACAATATCAATGTGCTGGTTGCTCTTCAGTTCCCTGAAATGTAGTCATTTTTTTCTCAAATGACAGAGAATAGGGGAAAGGGTTGGGGCGTAGACTAAAACACTGATGGAAGGGCTTTAAAAAAAGTCAATAATTACCAATAATGAAGAAGCAGATGATGAAAATAGAATATGAAAATGAGCATATAAGAAGACCCATGAAAGTGTATGACCACAGTCTGTTGGAAAAGAAGCAGACAAGAGAGAATAGGTTAAAAAAAATAAATCCGTATTTGATTTGGATTCCAGAGAGAGAGTTGCACTTATTTTACAAAGAGAAAACAAATAATAAAACAGCCCAAAGGACTTTCTTTTCTTTTTATCTTCTAAACAGATTTCACCAAAGACGGACATTTTCTTTAAGAATAATATACCTTTTCCCTTTAGCTGAAGGTTTTACCTTTTGGATTGTATTCCACACACGTTCTTTATTGTTTCTTCTTCCTTCAAGGGTGTCCATAGCATCTGCCATTAGTGACTGCAGCTGTGGCACCAAGATAAAAATTATCAGTGTGGATTTCACACAGAAATAACTTCTCTAAATACACAGATTAAAACCTAATTAAAAAATCATTTGTACGCTGATGATTTTATTACTCATCTTTCCGACAATGAACATTGCTACCTCATCTTCCCTTTAGTCATACTGAGTATTACAGCAGATATAAAATACTAAAACAATGAAGAGATTCTTCTTGAAAATTTGTAGAAAACATATAGGTTTTAATGCAGTAAATGTTGATGTTTTCTAAAAACAGATTTGGGTTGTAAAGAATGAAGGCGGTAGTTAATTCCCTCAGATAATGGCAGGCAATACATGAATACGTTTTTTTTTTCTCCTGAGGCTAATGTATCATAATTTTAGGCATCATGCAAAATCTCACCAGAGGACAATTCTAACATTGTGCTGTTTCATTGGCTCTTAAAGGATCTAGTTCATTTAAGCTCTTTTACTATTCTTTTCTTCTCTAAAACTTCAAAAGAACCAAGTTTTCTTTTTAGGTTCCATTCAAAGGCAAGTTAAAAAAAATTCTACCCTTTGCCATTTTCCAATTTAAAGCAGTCTTATACACACGCTGCATACGTAGCTGCAAAATAATGAAGCCATATCAAGCCATGTGACAGTCGAAGCTAAAAAAGAAAGTTCTGTAAAAAAAGAACAAATGCCAGTTCAGCTCACTATGGCATCAAGCTGTATGAACCCGTTAGATAATCTTTCTGTACTTTAGATACTGCAGAGCTTAAACAGAAGGGCAGAGAGTTGTCACTCATAACTCTTCTATTGAGCAGTCACTGTTTATAAAAGCTATTACCAGAATTTATTGTCTAGATTAACCCATGCTTAGAAGTTGAAAAGTGACATCTATTACATATGGTGATGAAATCTTGCAAGGTACATGATTTCAAAATATTTGGCCTGTACATACATATACATCCATATACATTAAAAGACATGTTATAGTATGCATATAACTTACGAAAACGTCCCATTGAATCCTATTTTCCAAGGTTTGAGATAGTGGAATATTACACTAACATGTTAATAAGGGATGTCAATAACACTAGTTTGGCACGCTTTGTATATATTTTGAAATATAAGTATTTCCAGAAAAAAGAAAGCCGCAGACGTGTGGTTAAGAAGACCTAAGAGCAGAAACATCCATGTATTTTTCATTTAAATCTTGCCTGTGTGTTTCAGGAAGACAGGAGCAACATTGTGCCAGCTTCTTAAATTAACATTTTCTTTGCTTCCTCTTATCTCCAAGGAGCATTAATCATCTAAAATTGGCTGTAATATGCACTTTGAAAGCTCCATACTGACGGCAGTCCTGAATGCCTTAGGAATGGCAGGATAAACACTTAGCCTTTTAGAAAGCATTCTGCTGCACGCACCCGTAAAGGTTTGGAAAGTGTTGCTGCCAACTGTGACTTAGTCATTCCTTGATTCATAGACGTTTTCTTTCCCCATAGTTTTTATCTTTAGTAAGGCACAGTTTTATTATTTGGCTAGTCAGACCACTGTACGTGCTTCCTGTGAATATCAGTATTTATTTAATAGCCTTCTACAGTTCAGATGAACATTGTAACTGTTGATTCATTCTTGATTAATTTGTTATAACTTTGAAAATTCAGAGAAGGAGGGTTCCTGAGTTATCTGAAAATTACAAGTGATCCGTTTGGGCTGTTCTCACCCTGACTATGTACATACAACTCAGATCTATAATTAGTGTTATCTACCTTCAATTAAGAGCCCTCAAAGTAAAGAGCCCTTCCCTACAATACATTAGGATATCCATAAATCCTTGAAAGGCCAGCACACTCTTTAGTACTTGTTTTCAAACAAGGTGCTATCATTTCTATTAATTACGGTTATATTACATACAAATCTATTTGAAGACTGTTTGAGATGTTCCTTCGACTAGTTTCTGACTGCCTCTGTGTTTCCTGAGTTAACTGGTTAATTCCATTTAAAAACACAGCCGTTTAATGAACTACATTTTCTCCTCAAATAAAATACTGTTTTATCTAAACGTGCTAGTATATGTGTGGGTTGGCATTGCCAATATATATGTGACACTAGAAGTGAATAAGAAAACTCTGAAGAGGATTTTGTAGGCTTGGTTTTCTATACAGCAATTACTGTTTTTGCCTCTCACTTTTCCACAGAAAAGAATCATATGTGAACATATCTTGGAGTTTAAGAAACAATTTATTAAAACTTAAGTTTATTTAAAACAAAAAGCCTGACTCACAATAGGAATGATCAGCCCTTTCCCACGTTTTAACATGTCACACAGATATAAAAAGTGGAAGCTAGTCAATATGAGCAAATAAAAAAAAGACACACTTTTCTGCATTTTCCAGTTTCTTCATTAGATGGCTTCATGAGGGTTGGGGAGTTTGCCCTCCGACTGTATTATGACAAATTTCTTTCAGATCACATCACTTTTCTGTTGGCTCAGGGCCCGTGAAAGCCTTAAACAAAGACAAACAAATGCGTACCAATTTCGCCTCCTCTTGACTGATGTCCTGTAGGTAGGGAATGGTTGCTAGCTCCGCCATTACTTGATTGATCACCTGGGACTGCTCCTTCACTCTCTGCAGCTGGCTGAGGAGGCTGGCGTATTGCAACTTCTCCATCACACCTGAACACGCATGGCAGCTCCCCTAGCCACCCCGGAAAGGACATGTTTTAGAACAACACCACAGAAATAGACCTTTCTCTGCGGATTCAAGCCAGGGTTTGTTATATTTATATCCTTTGAAGCAATGTTATCTAGTACAAACAAATGTTTCCTTCTATCATTTAGAGGATTATCTGTACCCTTCCTTCAAATAGATAAATGTATATAAGAAGGAACACTTTGCAGGACTATTGACAAGGTTTATCAGGTGACCCTGTGTAGAGAAGTTGGACTGAAATTGAACCTGTGCCCCATTCTCCCCATGGTGATCCTGCAGCTATGTCTGTTTAGAGTGGGGTGACTTTATCGATGTCACCAAGGCATCATTAGAGCCAAGAGTTACCCACTATCTTGCTTATGTAAAAGAATATTTTTAAATGTGAGTTGAATCCTGAAAAATGTTATGCACATTGAATTCTGTTTACCTGCATGGCCTACATCAAACCTTAAGCTCTGCTTTTATCTTCAGTTCTCATTGGATGGCCTTGGACTCGCTCTTCTCCTTGTGGGATTATAGCACTTTATTCTGACTCCTGGGACCATCCAAGCAACTGACATGATCTATCTTGAAATAGACTATTGTCTATATTTTTAAGGACCACCAACCCATGAATCTATTGGTATTATGGGCTTTCTTAAAATGGGGTCTACTTGGGACTGGCCGAGAGTGGCTCAGCTGGTTAAAAGCTTGCTCAAGAGTACGAGCTGAGCTCTGAGCAACAGGAGTTCGATGTCCAGCCCGAGCTCAGTTGCTGCTGAGCTGCCAACAGGTGGCAGGAGGGCTCAGCTAAAAAAAAAAAGAAAAAAAGAAAAGAAAAAGAAAATGGGGCCCACTTGTAATAAGGTGATCCACCTATGTGTTTGCTACTGCCAGGCATGAAAGAGGAAACATTACCTTCCCTAAAATATTTAATACAAATTGTAATGCTTGATAGGAGAAGCAAAGTTTATAATAATATTTTTACATTTATATTTAGAAAAAAGTATTTCTGACAAAAGGGGATCTCTCAAAATGAAAAGAAAAGCCTGACTTTCACCATTTGGAGGGTGATGAGAAATTGCAAGTCATGTGAGAATTTAACCTGGCAATTTCATTCCACACCCTGGTATTCCGAAGAGGAAGGCTGGCTGCCCAGGGTCCCTTTATGCCATGGTTCCTCCTGGACCACCTGTACTGGAATCACTAGGCTTTCGTGTTAACTACACGGGGTCCTGGGCCTGACTTGGTGAATCACTTTCTCCCTCCCTTTCTTTCTGTCTTTCTAATTAAATTTATTGGGGTGACATTGGTTAATAAAATTATATAGGTTTCAAGTGTACATTTTATATAAGACATCATCTACATATTGCACTATATGTTCACCACTCAGAGTCAGGTCTCCTTCCATCGCCCTATATTTGATCCCCTTTACTGTCTTCTATCCCTCTGCCCCATTACCCTCTGGTAACCACTAAACTGTCATATGTTAGACAATCTCTTGATATATGTGTTTCTAGAAATATGGATTTTAGCTAGTTCCCCCGCACCCCCCTCCCTTCCCCAATATGCAAATATCACAAACAAGTTAAAGAACAAACCACCACCTTAAAGCTTGGTAGCTGAGCAAGGACCATTTTTATTTGTGCATACTTATAAAACAGTTTCTCCCCCCACAACCCCTCCAGAAACTAGAGAAAGCATTTCTTTCTTAAAATAGAGTCTCTTCTTAAGGGAAAAATCATTAGAAACTAGCATTACTAAAGAGCATCTGAATTTCAGCTTGAATTTGGAAAGCAATTCTTTCTGAAATGTCACACTCATAGTTTGATTGACACCAACCTCTAGAGGTTGGCACTTTTCTAGAATCTTGGTAACAGAGGAAGGTTGAGTACTGTGGCATTGTGTTTGTGCCTACACCTATCTATGCTGTTGGAGTAATGTCCTTCTACCCTTGCTAATTTGTTCTCTCAGATTAATCATTTATCTGAAAATCTATAAACCTATAGGAGCGATGATTGCAAACTGTGGATTTGGAGTCCCTTTTCTAAATTGATGAAATAGCTAGCCTACCCATTTAGTTAAAACGTGTAGCTTAGCAATGGGATTCTGTCAAATAGAAGACAGCAAGTTGCAGGAGAAACAGTTTCCTTTCTGAAGAAAAAATTGCTTTCTTTGTCTTTAAAAAAAAACAAACAATGGGGCTGGTTGTAGGAAAGTGGTGTAGTGACTCAACTCCAAAGAGCAGAAACAACCGAGGCCTGCTCGGGAACATAATGTATCAGTGTAATTTTCCAAAACATTAGGAAAATAAAACTAGTGGAAGGCAATGGTGCTTTGTTAGCTTGATTGTTGGAGGCATAACAAAACAGGAAGTGTTCCATACAAATCAAATACAAGAAAAAAGAGTATAGTTGACTGCTAATAGTCACCCATCCTCCCCTAGCCACCAGCCCAATGCAGTACTGGTTATCAGGAAATGACAGATGAATATTTTACATATACAAGACAAGGGTCTTTGAGAGACAAAGTGAAAAAGAAATCAAAATTAATATGAAATGCCAGCAGGAATGTTTTGATGCTGTTGCTTTATGAAAATAAAGGAACTAATAACAAATGAAGGAATTACCTTAAATATCTAATGCTAGCAAGGGCTAAATCTAAAGGGAAGTAACCCTCCCAATGCGACTTCAGGAGTGATCAAAGGGCTCCTTAGCTGCTGGAGAGAGTGTAATAAAGCGGTGATGATTGAAGCTAAAACCTCACACAGGTACAATGAAGGTTAGGTAAATAGCAAGTTCAAATGAAGGCTTCAGTCAGAATTGCCTAGGTTTAATAGCAGGTATGGATAAATGTTTGTCAAATAAGTGGCACTGTATAGCACGGAAAAGCACAGCCCAAGTGTTTGGAATATATTTCCGTTTACTATAACATAGAAATATTAACTTCAAAAAAAAAAAACGGTAGGAAACAAGTATTATTGTTCATTTCAAATATGCATGTGTAAACATTTTTTTGTTTTGCTTGGAGGAAATTAAAAGCAAAATTAATGAGGTATTAAAATTATGGTTAGTTAGGTCATTTTTTGGCAAGACAGCCAGTGAAGGAGGCTTCATGCATGGCAAGAGATTTTATTATTTTAACTATTTAACATTAAGCCTAGGAAGCACAGTACATAAGGTTGGAAACTGACAGCAGCCAATAAAGTTAATGAATGGAAAAGCATAGTGGTATCCGGTAGGTAGCATGTGAAATAATTAGGACAAAGATTAGAGAAGGGAAAATACCATTAAAGCAGAGTTACTGGATGAATGGGGTTGAGGTTCAGTGGGATTAAAAGCCACCAGATAAGGAGGTGGTAGGATATTTTAGATTATAATTCTTACAATGCCAGAATCATTCTTGTTTGGCCATGTGTGATGTGCCTAGCAAAGGAACCTGTAAAGATAAACAAAACAAACACCTGGTGTTCCAGTGTAAGGAGAAACACTGCTTAACACATTGGAACGTCCCTCGTAACAGAATGCCCACCTGTGTCTACCACACCTCATGGCAAGATGTGAACATTCATGTTCCTACTGTGTGCAGTAGATCTACTCCATGGCTGGAAATGACACCTCCAATTCTGCTTTTGTGATGCAAAGCACAAAGGCACCTAACTTTTGTGACACTGAACACATCAGTGATCTAAGAAAAAAAATTAGAAATCCGCAGGACACTTGCACAACTTCATTTGAAAAGAATAGGTAATTTCAAAGTACACAGTTTGTATAAAGAAAAAGGTCTATAAAACAGTACTTTTGTCAAAGCAAACTAAAACCAATACAAATAAAATGTCTACAGTTTTTAATACTTTACAAAGCGTTTCAACATTGATTATGTATTTTTGGTTTCATAACAACTGTGGTAGGTGGGGCTAGCAGAGATCAGACTATTTTATAAATGAGAAAAAACAGCTCAGAGGTTAAGTGACCTGTCCTAGGGGTACACAGCCAGAGACACACTTGGACCAAAGTCTTCATCTACAGGTGTAACAAAATAGGGTAACAGCTAATAAGGACAACGCAATGCCTAAGCTTTCAAGTGGATGGCATTTGATATTTGACAAGAAAAAACAGACCTCAAGGGATCTTAAAAACACCACTGAGTGCTGCTTGGGTCACAGTTAGTGGTACCACATAGGAATAATTTCTACTCAGCAACTCATTACGTACTTCATTAAGCTAGGTTATCTTTGCAGACAATTTTATTCAGTCCTGCTTTATGAAGCTATGGTTGGGCATATAATAAAATTCTTAGAGGCTGATATTTGGGTATACTTGGGGTCCCTGGGTACTTTTAGGATCACTCACTTCAATTCCATTAAAACTCCTTGAGGGGCCGGCGGAGTGGCGCAGTGGTTAAGAGCTGGCTTGGGATGCCAGCGGCCCTGGTTCGGGTCCCACATATGAGGGCCAGTGACATTGCCCTCAAAAAAATAAAAAATAAAAAAAATAAAAATAAAATAAAAACTCCTCGAGACAATCTTTCAAAAACTGTTACTTTTCCACAGAAACAAATATAGGAAAGTTGAAATTCCTTGCAGTTAGCACAGTACTTTGCTAACTCTAAAGAAGCAATGTAAACTCATTCTAAAGAAGATTGAGTTATTAATTAGATGCTAAGAATCTTAATTACTATAAGGTTTTAAAATCTCCTTTATAGGGCCAGCCGAGTGGCGCATTGGTTAAGCGCTGGTTTTGGGATGCCAGCGGCCCCGGTTCGGATCCCACATGAGGGCCAGTGACACTGCCCTCTACAGCTAACAACAGCTCCACCTGGAGCTGGGCTGTGCGAGTCCCGGTGATGGTGTGGGCTGCAGCCCCTGCTGCAGTGGGCTGCCATAGGCTGCAGTGAGTGGCCCACAGCCAGCGTGAGCGGCTGGCAGCCAAGTGTGAGCTGCCAATAGCCGCGATGAGCGACATCCAGAGGCCAGCGACCGATCTGCCTCATCCGGGAAGAGCGCAATGACGATACCAACAGTGAAGCAACATCCTCCGCAACTAAAAAACTGAAGAACAAGAAGACGGCAACTTGTCTGTTCCCCTTCCCCGATTCCCCAACGCTGTTCCCCTCCACCAATTCCCAATAAAAAAAAAAAATCTCCTTTATAGACACATAAAGATACATGCATATACAAATTTCAAGTGGTCAGAATGTTCTTTGAAAGGTGAGAAGAAAATGAGGTAAAAACACTTTAAAAATATATAATACTAGATACGCACAACCTGCATTCACAACGCGCTGTGAGAGCTGAGATGGCAACAGATGATGCGGTCATTTCCCTGACAAGTGACAAGAGAGGGCAAGTATCGTCCCCAAAAGGCAGGCCACAGACAGAACAACTTCACAATATCCAACACACTGGCTTCTCTAGGCTAAGCATGTGCAGACAAGGTGAAATAATGCTACATGGCGATGGTCTTGTTAGCACGGCTTTCACTGCTTCCAAGGGCCTGATGATGACGATGATGTGTGTGGGTCTGTAATTAGGATGGGGAGGTGGGTAAGGATGTGTGTGTGTGAGTTTGTAATAGAGGGTGAATTGAAGAACAGCCCCCAAATTTGTAGTAGAGCCAGAGATGAACTGAATGTTGGTATCTACCCCAAATTCATATGCTGAAGCCCTAATCCCAAGTGTGATATTTGGAGGTGTGGCCTTTTGGAGGTAATTAAATGAGGTCATGTGGGTGGGGCCCTTAAGGTGGGATTAGTGCCCTCATAAGAAGAGACTTCACAGGGCTTGCTCTCTGCCATGTGAGGACACAGCAAAAAGGTGGCCAATTACAAACCAGGAAGAGGGCCTTTGTGACAACCTGACCGTGCTGGCACCCTGATGTTGGACTTTTAGCCTCTAGAACTGTGAGAAAATAAATTTCTGTAGTTTCAGCCATCCAGTCTGTGGTATTTTGTCATGACAACCTGAGACAGAGATGGATTTCTTAATAGAAATATAGAAGAGATAACTGGGTGTAACACAGTTGTGGGGAGGGGAGAGATACAGGGTAGGAAAATCAGAAATAATGTGCTTTTGTGTTTGTAATGCATAGAATTGCAAATCATGCAAACAGATGAAAGGTTTTACGGCTTTTCTAAAATCCTGAATAATGTTATTGAGTAGATAAACTGCTGAACAGATGTTAAGTTGCTATTTGTGATGACCCCCTTGGTTCCACTTGTAAGGTAAGAACATCAAATTAATGATATAATACAAAACCCACAAAAAGAAAATTCTTTAAAATTTCCTGTTTACAGGCCTTCAGAAAAATATAATAGCCATCCCTTATCCTCAGGAGATATGTCCCAAGACCCCAGTGGATGCCTGAAACCATGCATATAGAACCAAACCCTATATATACTTTTTTCCCTATATCTACAGACCTATGATAAAGTTTAATTTATAAATTAGGCACAGTAAGAGATGGTCAATAATAACTAACAATAAAATAGCACAATTATGATAATATACTGTAATAAAAATCATATGAATGTGGTCTTTCTCTCTCAAAATATCCTATAGTACTGTACTCACCCTTCTTGTAATGATGTGAGATGATAGAATGCATACATGATTAGAGGGACTGAGTTACTTAGAATGATGTGCTATTTAAAACTTATGAATTGTTTATTTCTGGAATATCAATTTGGTATTTTTGGATCATGGTCGACCTAAGGTAACTGAAACCACAGAAAGAGAAACTAGGATAAGGGGGGGCTAGTGTATTAAAAAAGAGGAATCTGGGCCGGCCAAATGGCTCAGTTGGTTACGAGCTCATTCAAGAGTGCGAGCTGAGCTCTGAGTAACAGGGTTGCCAGTTGGATTCCCAGCCCGAGCTGAGCAGCCACTGAGCTGCAAACAGGTAAAGAGGAATCTGCAACCTTTTATAGCTTGTTATTGAGAAGTTCCCTTTATGTACTTTCAATACAATTGCTTTATTTTGTAATATAGCACAGTTCAGGTCTTATTTTGGGCTTTTTAAGACTGGAAAGTCAAAAGGCATACTTTTCCTGGATTAGAAAAAGGGATTAGATAATTTACATTAGAGGTATACAAAGAGCAAACACCAACGTTTAGAGTAGCACTGAGTTTATCAGTGTGGTGTGGTGGCAATAGCTTGAAAAGCTCTGAATTCTCTTGTAGGTAATGGGATGGTTTTAAGCAATGGCTGAATACATGAAATAGGGAAAAATGCTAAAAATTTGTTATTGATTTGAAATCAGAAATTCATTGCAACCTTGAAGTAGATATCAGGAAGGCACAAAGAAAAGGTTCTCTGAAGGGACACTAGCCTTATAAACGCAGGAAATAGCAAAACATAGCATTGTAATACGTTTTCAAATAAAATCATTAGCTAAATTTGGGTTAGTTTTTGCATATGAGGTTTACAATGGAAGTGTTTTTTTTTTTCTTTCTTTTTTTTGGAGGGCAGTGTCACTGGCCCTTATATGTGGGACCCGAACCGGGGCTGCTGGCTTCCCAAGCCAGTGCTTAACCACTGTGCCACTCGGCCGGCCCTACCATGAAAGTTTTTAAATTCCTCCAATACTTGCAATATTTGCACCATAAACTTGTCATCTTTCTATAATTGTCTAATATTTGTACATTGGACAAATATTAAAATAAAACTCATATACCTACATTCAACTGGGTGCTTCTCATAAAATCCAATATTGGCAAGATTCTCTTCCCCATTGTCTCCGTTTGTCGCATTGTGTCTTCTCTGGTCAGCAGACCGAAGGGAGTTTTATGTTCTAAAAATTGTAACAATGAACTTTTATATTACTTTTTCCAGACTTCTATTTTCAAAATGCTTTCTTTGGGAAGCTATACACAGATATCTCAATGTTAATAGATATAAAATCTTTAGTATAGAAACCAGTCCCATCCCTGGACCACATGTATAACAATGAAAGACCGACGAGGAGAAAGGCAGAGGAGACATTGTCCTTTAGAGACTATCATTTATTCATTTTGTTGTGTTTCGTGATTGAGAGATCTAAGAGACAGCCTATAACAATTCACCTCTCTCTGCAGAGTATGTTTTTCCTGAGTTGTGAAAAAATGTTGTCATAAATGTGTCTGATTCTTGTCTTGTTCCTCCCAGGCATTATTCAAGTGTGTAGATCCCATTGACTTTGAATGTAACTCAAAGTTGAGATAAGCCTCAGAGGATACAGTGCCAAACAAAACACAAATCCTTAATTATGTAGGTAGAGCTGAAGGAATAAATTCAACCTGGTCATGAATTCAGCCTGGAAGTTTGAGACTTCAACTCCCTGTGAATATTTTTTTTGAAAGGTTCAACTAGACTTACTGAACACCATTTAATTAAAATACTCTTTAGGAGATTTAAGCTCTTGGTTAATTATATAAGAAAAGAGTGGAACAGATATTAATGCAATAGCAGATAATCTAAGTGATTTAAGATTGTCACTGGCGATATTTTTCATTTTATAAAATAGTTTTATGGCATAATTATCTTCTACATTTGCTAATTAATGATGCTAAAAGCTTCCATTCTTTAAGTGACCTATGAAAAGACATTGGTGATAGTATGCTTGGGGTGGGATGGTTGGAGTAAGGAAGGCGGATACTCTGGGATTGTGTTTGGTTTTTCGGGAAGCTTTCCTGGAACCAGAATTCTAGGTATTATTAACTAACCCACCAAGAAGACTGGAAGGACTTCATTATAACCCAACAAACATTTTGGGGGGTCCAGGTCCTACTGTATGCTAGGCCGTGTGATGAATAAGACTTGATGACTAATGGACAACTCCTGCCTTATAACAATACTGAAAGATAATAACTTCAGATGATTTACCGGTAAATGTTGGCAGTTTCCTACTTGACAGTTTTTCCAAAAACTTCCCATCTTCTTTGTTTTTGAACCCAAGAGTCAAGACATATTGTTGGGGAGGAAAAGATGACCAGTTAGCTGTCTGAGGCAACACATGGTGTCCTTGAAGATCTGAAATACAACAGAAAAACAACTAAAGTCTTTGTTATCACATTATTGTTTTCTGGGTATTTTTTTTTAGATTCCAGGAATTGTACTTGGAAAAAAGTGATAAACACAAACATCAAAGATACAGATAAAATTATGTGCATCAAAGGTCAGATAGCTGACATATCAAAATCATATTTCATTATATTTTTCTTAAAATGTAAACATACACAAGCCATAGTAATAAAATATGGCTAAATTGCATTTCTCCTGAATATTCAAAATAATAAAAAATTCAGGACCAGCTTGCAGCCTTAATATTTTTCTCTGTGACTCATTTCAAGAGAATCTGATTTTTCTGTTTGTAGTTTAAGATTGAAGGAAATAATGTTATATGAAAGAAAAGAAAAAAATTACCAAATGAGAATTAAAACGTAAGGCGAATTAATTTAGTTTACTATCCTGCCTAGTTGCAAAAGGAAGTTTGAAATGATAAATGTACTGACTTTTGTAATCAGGCTAGTAGGTGACTCAAGTGTCATGAAAACGGTTCTTAAAAAAACTCAGTTCTTAATGACCATAAGAAGTGATGTTTACTGAGTACTTATTTTCTACCTTCCTTGTTCTAAGTATTTTGTGTGCATTGTCTTTTTAAGCTTCATGAAAACTTTACAAAATTGATGATGTTGTCCCCATTGTACAAATATGAAGTTGAAGTACCCAGATGGGAAATGACCTGCCTGAGAACACAGCCTGCAGGTGGACAAAGCAGGATTCACACCTAGGCGGTGATTCTGGAGACGACAGGCCTACCCATGGTACAGTGCTTTCAGCTCGCTAGCCTGGATTACCTTTGGGACAGGGACAAATGTCAGCCATAGGATCTTGGAACACAGATCCATTTAATTTATTTCCATTCTGTAGAATAAGGCTTTGGTTTATTGCAAAAGACTTCTCAAATGAAGGATGACGAACAGAGAGTTTAACGAGCCTTCCCTACTTAACACTGCCAGAAAGGGAAAAAGATGAAATTCCAAAGATCCTTGAATTATGATTTAGTTAAAAATCCATTTTTAATGTTGAATCAGAACTCAAGTGGTATAGCCTTTACCATTTATCTGTAAGAGTTCTTTTAAAAAAAAATTGACAGAGTAAACCATGAGTGTTTTTATTTACTCTCCCCGCCCACCCTTCTTTAGCTATAGAATTCTTTGTTCAAACTAAAATTTACTGGGAAGCCCAATTCAAAGCTGATAAAATTAGAGCTGTTCCCTGGCTCTGGTCAGCTCTTTAATCTGGTTTTGCTCCTTTGCCTAGAAGGTCCCAGGACCTCCTGGCCATGCTGGTGATGATGTCTGGTGTTGTCATATGGGGGGATCCTTGGCTTCCTGGGTAACTCTGCATGACGAGAGGGCCCCTGAATGGGTGTGGGTAGGTTTTATAGCTGTTCTAACCTACCCCCCCACCCCACACATATACACACAAACACACACACACTGAGTATATCTAATTTATTGACATAAAAATGTGGATCTCAGAAGTGCCCTGTCAGCACCAGGGAAGATTACAGCTCAGAGAGGACACCGCCAAGACTTTAAGACTTTCAGGCCTATATTGATGTTTTCTTGGAGGCTTCGAGTCTTGAGGTTCAAAATAGATAGAGTGTATTGTGCATGGACGAGTGTTTGTAGTGGATTACTAGAAGCATCTTGAGATTGGGCATTTGCTGGTACAGCTCTGTCGCCAGAAACAGCCAGATGTTTGAGGGCTCTATTTTATAAATAACAAAGACTTTGAGAGGTTGACATCTTCTTGCTCTTAAATGTTGGGTGTGTAAAGAGGAGACCAATACTAAGAGTGGCAGTGATTAAATTGATGAGCAAAACTATGGTTAGCACTATGGCTAATTTATTATAAAATAGGCATGCAAAAACAGAAGTATTTTCTATTCCATTGGATCCTATACGTTTCTTCCTATGGATGTTCATTTTATTAGTTCATTATTAATTTCTAGTAAAGTTTCAAATGTGAGAGGTTTCTCCATACATTCTGTGAAATTGAGAGAAAAAGTTTTGAAGTATCATTCATATTCCATTTGTATGCAGAGTAAATTGCACTTGTGTGAACATTTAGCTAAGCAGGTGGTCTATGACCCAAAATGACGAAACACTTACCAGATGTCGAATCTCATGTAACATTAATTTGAGTGCTAATTGTTCTCAATTTTATGCTCATAAACCTCTACCTACGTCCGAAAAGCCCTGTGCCTCTGATGGATAGGAAAGTTAACCAGATTATATTGTCCTTTGGTAGAAAAGTTGAATTCATTAAAACTGTCTTCTTTGCTCCTGTCATGTCAGAAGAAAACTTGGGACAAATGTCTTTGAATGCACTTCTTTACAATTTATCACATTAGGAGATGAAATTTAGATGACTGTGACCAATTTATTATTAAAGAAATCAGTTTGCAGAGATGATGCAATTCCAAATTTTTACCATGAGGGAAGTAGATGTTTTAAAAAATAATATCAACGATAGATTGTGCAGATTAAATTTTTTACAGAAACATAATATTTCATTTCCCGCCTCCCAAATGAAAGATGCCTAACTTTCAGCAAAAGAGGATCAAGTTTGCCCTTTATCAAGATTCTTTTATTGTACACCACAGAAAGCTGGAGCTGACCCGTTTTGAAGTCCCCACGTTATTCATGGTCTTTGACCTTGTGTACTGTTGCCTTCTCCTTAAAGTCACCTCCTTCAAGTTCAGTGACAGTCTTTTTCTTTTTCTCTGTCTCTTTTTCTCTCTCTGCCTCCTGTCTCTGTCTGTCTGCCTCCTGCCTCTGTCTGTCTCTGTCTCCCTCTCTTTCCTACACACATACGTACATACTGGCTCCTCTTTCTCCCTTCTCCTCCTGTCTTCTCATTCAGTGCTCCCCCAAGCTGTTTCTGGCTTACTGATACGTGCTTCACACATCTGAGTACACTCTTGGGGAATTTCTACACAGCCCATATATTCTTCAAAAGTGATTTTTATAATCACCACAACTCCCCTTTTCCCTGCTTTTCACCAATATGTTATAAAGTAGCTATTATTCACCCAATTATTCTGGCTTAAAATTTAGAAGCTACTGTTTTTTCTTTCCTCTTATTTCTTGACATTTAGTAAGTCTCAAAAACTAATTAAACCTGCCTGTTGTAATACATCTCATATTAACCCCTGTCTTTGCATAATCAGTGCTACCACCCTGGTCAAATTTCTGATCACATAACATTTGGATTACAGAAAAAGATTCCCAACCAGCCTCAGTGCCATCCGTATCATTTCATGTCACTATATCTCTGAACCACCCCCTAATGAGTATTTCTGTAAGATTGCTTTTGTCATTGTCACATCTGCCCTCAGGAACTTCAGTGACTTCTTTCCTGGTATTCGAGGCTCTCAGCTATGTGCACCTGTTTTACAGTTTATACCTAATTCCAATGTTGTCCCCAGTATCAACCTTGTCATCAGCTCTGCCGATCCGACTAAGTTGTACCAGTTTGTGCTTATCCTGCTTCTTGTGCTTTTCCACCCAGAAACACCTATATATTCTCCCCATTTTCACTTTATTCAATTGATCACTATCATTCCAGCTGTGCCTAATTTGAGTCCCACCTTATCCATGAAGCATTTCCTGAATATTTCATTACCCTCCTTCAAGCTCGATACCATTCACTCCCCAGTGCATTTCCTAATGGTTTATGGGGATGTATCTCATCTCCCCAGTAAGTTTCATCCTCTTGAAGATCACAACTTCAAGTTGTATTCACACCCCAAGCACCTAGTAGGTGCTCAATCGATACTTGAATTGAATCTAAGAACAAACTTTTCCAGATCCTAAATTTTTAATGGTCCAAATTAAAATAGAACTTCTGAGAATAAAACCTAATGACATGTTCAGAGCTTTGAGATATGGTTTATTTCTATCACTAAATTTAGAAAAGAGTAGCAAACAGTCTTTGTTCTTCATTTTGCCTAAACCTTATATTATTTCTGTTCATCTTATGAAGGGTGAGTGAGGTAAAATAATCTGTAAAGGATGACTCAGTAGCGTAGATGCTCAAATGAACAGAGCAGCTCTGCCTGGATGGGAACATTAGTTTCATATTCAGGTTGTAGCCTTGCTGCTGCTTGTTCTCTGGGAAATATGGACTCAGTCACAAAAGAAAATTGGATTAATAGAGAGCCTGGCTTAGTGAAACTGTCAGCAGCACCAGAAAAGCATCTGCAAAAATATGAAATATTGATTGTAGATCAGCAGACTCATCTATATATATGAGGGACAGCTTTATTTGTTATGAAGTTAAATATCCGTAAAATAAAATTTGAGCTCCCTAGAAGTACAAACACAGATGCCATCATCATCAGTACTTTCAGTTGGACACCTCGTCATAACCACATCCAGCAGATCTGTCAATGAACTTTTCAAAGCAATTTTTTTTTTTAAAGCTGAGCCATTCTGCCACCTGTTGGCAGCTCAGCAGCAGCTCGGCTCGGGCTGGGCATCGAACTGCTGTTGCTCAGAGCTCAGCTCACACTCTTGAGCGAGTTCTTAACCAACTGAGCCACTCTGCCTGCCCTGAAAGCAATTTTTTAAAAAGAAAAAGTCCTAAAGATTTTGCAACTCTTAGAAATATGCAAATTTGATAGTGTTCTATCATCACCTTTTCTTTTTTTAAAAATTTATTTATTTATTTTTAATTAGTTTCAGGTGTACAACACAGTGCAATAGTTATATAGTTTACCCCTCAAAGTGACAAACCCCCTCCCCCAATTCCCTCCCCACTCCCCCCATATCATATATATATCTATTACACTTCCTCTGACTCCCTTCCACATTATAATCCACATCCCATGACTATCTATATATTCAATTACAGTTGGTATACAATATTATACATCCTCAGCTTCAGGTGTACAGTGCAGTGATCAAGCCTCTACTCCATTCATGAAATGGTTTCCCTAACAAGACATATGACCAACTGACATCCCACAAAATATTTACAACATTATTAATTATATTCCCCGAATTCTTTCATATCCCTGTGGCAATATTGTAGTTGCCTATTTTTGCTGTCTAATCCCTTCCCCTTCTCTGTCATCCCCACCCCCCTCCCAACTAGCAACCCTGTTTTTCCTCTATATCTATGAGACTGTTTCTGTTTACTTTGCTCATTCATTCAGTTTTTCAGATTCCACATATAAGTGAGATCATATATCATCGCCTTTTCTAAGTTTCACTTTCTTTTCATTTTTTGGTGTCTATGACATTTCTCTGCCCTTTGTCCATAACAAAATGCTCTGACATTCTGGGTTAGAGTAAATCTCATTTCTAAAGGTCCCAGTTGCTCAGTGTGAGACGGGACCATGTAAGTTTTATATGACTTCTTTTTACTGATCAGCTTCAGAGTTTAGTTTTTACAGTGCCTTCATAATGCCAACACTTTGTCATTACTTTTACCCAGTTATTTTCTAAGTGTTATCTTTTAATGCCAATACTTCTATCTTGGAAGTTATCCACAAATTCATGTCAGCAAGAAAATAGCAAAAGGCAGCAACTTCGCAGCTAAGTTACCATTATTGCTCCCCATAAATAATAAAACAGTTTCTACTTTTAAAAACATAGATAGCGTATTTTGATTTTTACATTTGACATATGAGAAAGCTATATGTATAATGAATCTTTGTATAATAAGTTATATTTTCTCTATGACCTTCATTATAATTTCGGAGTTATAGATGCAAGAGGAAAAAATTGGTTTTCATTTCTAAGAATCCTAATTTTCACTTCAGGCTGCTGGTTCTCCAAAACCAATCTGTGTATTTCCTCTCATAACACATCTACAAACTTCGAAAAACTTTTCTCTCAGGACTTTTATTCATAGTTCATGTTC
Source organism: Aselliscus stoliczkanus (assembly GCA_033961575.1). Classification (NCBI taxonomy): domain Eukaryota; kingdom Metazoa; phylum Chordata; class Mammalia; order Chiroptera; family Hipposideridae; genus Aselliscus; species Aselliscus stoliczkanus. Next base: position 40,406,755 of record CM066729.1, read on the forward strand.
ATTTCACTTTAAATTCTTATTGATTCCAAAGCTTAATGTTTAATCTGCTGTATTATATTTATTCGCAGGTATTTCCTTAATTCCATCTCCACCAAAGTAGATTTGAGATCATACAAACATTGAAATTACTGATACTTCCTTTATTATTTATTAGACTCATAATCAGTGAAATAATACGTTACTATAATTCTCATAAATGGCTGTATTGATGCATTATTATATAGGGATTGGAATGGACATTGGTTGGTTGGCTATCTAGCATGCATTTCCTTCTCCCCTCTTTTTTTTTCCCCCTTGGAAAATTTTCTCGATCCATACCTGCTCTAAAAGTGAGGCCTAATGAACTTCAGCCAGTCAATCCATGGCATTACCTCGACCTCAGTTTTGGTTCATCATAAGCATACAATGCAATTTGGGCCAATGAGAAAGTGTGAGTCCCAGTAATTATTTGGAAGAGGCACTCACTGTTCCTCAGGACAGTATAATTTAAGAACTGTAATGACATTTGGGCCTTTTGTTACTACTCAAGAGCTAGCCCTTGAGGGCATGATACAGGTAGGTAGTAGAACACCAGGTAAACTTGAGAAGAAAGCTGACTGCAGAAAACGGAGCTGTGTGTGAGCTGTTGGGTCAAGCTGCATTTAAAGTCAGCCCCACCTGTGGATCTTTCAGTCATATAAATCAGTGTATTTCATGCCACTTACTCCCCCTTTAAAACTTAAATATAGTAGAGTTAGGATGACCTGTGATTCCTACCACTTGAAACAAGATTTCTGATATAGGAATTTAGCTAGTAGTTCAGTATATCTGCAAACACTGTAGAATCCTTAGAATATTATAGCTGAGATATAAGACAGTCATAAACCTTTCAACTTGACTATCTGGAAAAATGTTTTCCTCATTTAAGAAACATAATAGTTTGAGGATTAGGAATTATTAATTTTTACAGCTAGTTCAAAGACTGAATTCATCTTGGTGATGCCATTATTATGACAAAATTATTATATAATTACTGATAACTAGAGTCAAATATGAGATAATAATAAAAATAACAAATGTTTAGAATAATGTTTCTTGATCTTTATTGTAATTATTATTTTTTCACTTTTGGCTAGACTCTACATCTCACAGAAAGTGGCCCTTGAGTAGTTAACTAAGAATGCATAACAAAAATCTTATATAATCTGAAAGCCTTCATTATCCTGACTATCTGCACTGGTAATCTACTTATTTGTTTATATTCCACTCTAGAAGTATAATGACTTGCCTTACATAAATATTTATAACATACGAAAAAGTGTAAAAGAATATTTGGGTAAAACAGATCAAAAGGAAATGTAAGAGACAGGCGATGAAGCCTTAAGTGAGATTAATATACAAAATGTATTTTATAGGGCTCGTATATACTTGTTAGAAGAGGATCAGCTATCTCATTCTCAATGTTCCTATGTTTAAAATAATAATAGTAATGCCATCCTAGAGAAGCACAGCAATTTCTTTTCCTGAGTTTAGAGATTTACTTTTGTTGCTTTTTGTTGAAATTGACATACTACAATTTTCATTTAATAAGTACAATTATTGATGACAATTGAAAAAAAAAAGAATTACCATGGTTATCATGTATAAAAACTATTATTACTCATGACTTATCATGATTCATGAGCAAATGATCTTATGGTAATAACTCAGTAATTTCCTGTAGTAGACATATACAATTTGAAAGTCAGCAAGGCTTTGATTTAGGATTTGATGTTTCTTGCATATGAAAGTCTAAAAAAAGAGATTTTCTTGATTATTACATATTAGATATTACCCTTCAGTATTCACTATTCACTATTAGTAGTCAGTTTGGTTGTGCTAAAACTACTTTTAATCTGTTTTATTTCTCTTAAACTCAGAAACAAAATGATTGCCTTTGACCACTATTATTAAGACTATTATTATCCTCTACAACTTTGGTATTTCAGGCCAAAGTAATAAGACCTGAAATAATAATGAGAAATATAAATATTGGAAATGAGAGACCAAATTATCATTACATAAGAATAGATGATTATTTATGTAGAAAATCCAAGAGGGTTAACTGAAAATCAATTAGTATAGACAAGTGTTCAGTAAGGTAACAAAAAGCAAATATTCAAAACTCAAAGTAAATAGATGTAAGATTTAAAAAGCTAGTTAAAATATGTAGGTATAATAAAATATATAGTATAATGAAAATATTGGTTTAACTCATAATGGTAACAAAAACGATAAAATATTAGAATGTTAGAAATAATCTTGATAAGATATACGACTTAAATTAATAATTGATTATCTAATTTACCTGACAAATATTTATAGGCCCTCCTTACTGGAGTTTACATAAATGTGTCAGGCATTATGATACAATAGTAGGATAAAGAATATCATCATCATGTTGTTTACCATTTGGTGCATGTAGTATATACTCAATAGCAATATAGCATGGTACATTCTGAAATAAAGGTGAGACTGGGGAACCAATAAATGATAGAGATAAAAAAAAAAAAATCCGGGCCGGCCGAGTGGTGTGGTGGTTAAGCGCTGGCCTTGGAAGCCAGCGGCCCAGGGTTCGGGTCCCACATATGAGGGCCAGTGACACTGCCCTCAAAAAAAAAAAAAAATCCAACCATTGATAGAAGAGGTTAAAATAAATTTGTCTGACTTATCTAGGGCATGGAGTAGGATTTCTCCTTTCCTCTAGGAATTTTAGCTCTGGGCATTCGGGTTACAATTTGTGTTGTTGTTTTTTTTGTTTTTTTTTTTGAGGGCAGTATCACTGGCCCTCATATGTGGGACCGAACCGGGGCCGCTGGCTTCCAAGGCCAGCGCTTAACCACCGCGCCACTCGGCCGGCCCTTCGGGTTACAATTTGAATTTACTACCTAGGTGGTCCAACAATATCAACTCTAAAAATAAAGGCTCTCTGATTGATAGTACTTTATGGTATTTGGAGAAAGCAATAGAAAATCCTCTCTGGAAGAATGCAAAGTCAACCCAGGCTGTACAATATTCCCACAGATAAAAACCACACTGAATAATGGCTTGAATCCAAAAGTAAAAAATACACAGACATATAATTTATCATAAGTGAGAAATGGTGTAATATTATAGAAAGATGTTTGGCCTTTGTCCCCGGTTCCTGGCACAGAGCTCCTATAACTATGGAATTTTCCTGAGTGATAAAGAACGATAAAAATGTCTCTTGTTCTAAAGAGGAGACTCTTGACAGGACCCTAGATAGCTTTCTTCAGGATGGAGGTTGGTCAAAAGAAAGATCAAGCCTTAATTAGAAGCCTGGAGCTTTCAGTCTGGAATATTCCTGGCTCCTGGAAGCATGAGGTTTGGGAAAGGATATGATGAAAGGGTGGGGGATGAGGATCTTTGATTCTTGGGTGACTACCCATGGTTTAAAACTGCAGCTGTGCTATGATCAGTTATTAAAAGTGAAAGTTACCAATGATAGAGATGAATCCAACTTTTGGGAAGTTGGTTCACTGGATACCTAAAAACAATCTATTAAGAAAAAAGCAATATATGCAGTCTCATGATTATTGCTATCTGTTACAGCTAAAATAAAATTAAAAGAGAGTGATGGGTTGGACCTTGAGGGTGGGCCAAGTTCAGATTTTGGTTGGTCTGAGCTTTGACCACTAGCCCCAAAGACTCCTCCAAAGGGAAAAGTTAGATGGGAACAACACAGAGTAGCTCTAAGATTTCTGATCACCAAATGGAGGTGGGCAAAACTAAGAAAATATTAAAAGCAGAGGGTATACTGTCGTTGAGAGAGACAGAAAGACAGAAGACGGAGACAGACAACAGGCCCCAAATAAAGTCACCTGTGCTAAACTCACATCACCAAACCAAGAGTTAATACCTAATCTAACTGCCATTTCAACCTTTCCCAGGAATGTAAACTTTAACCAGTCAATCTGGAATTACATGGTCAGCACTAGTGAGGTAATCACCTGATACATCCCATCCTTTCTCCCATTCCCCAGCAGATGACTTTGTCTGAAACAATCCGCACTTTTTGTCCCACTTCCTTTCTATCTATAAAAGCATTTCACTTTATACTATTCTTCGGAGCTCCTTTTTATTTGCTACATGGGATACTGCCTGATTCTTGCATTGCTGAATAAAACCAATCAGATCTTTAAATTTAAATTGTTTTACTGTGTAGATCAATATCATTAACTTCCTGAAGAACCTTTACTAAAGTGGATTATGAGAGTGACTAATTCAGGGTCAGTTGTTTCTAAATGCTGCAGAGTAGAAAGGCATGTTTGGGCTGATGCAGGACTCAGAGTTCACTATGGAAAAATCACAGATGGTGATACATGACTTAGACACACAACCAGTTCTTACCAAGGAAACAGCCAGACTGATAAAAGGCTATTGTAAGGTCTGTTTACCCTGAGAAGGGAGACTTTTTAATTCCCATATGAATGAGTGGTATGTTTTGTATGCAAGCAATGTGAGACTGGCTTTATGATAATTGAAATATTCACCTACCAAATATGTCCATTACCTAGGTAGGTCATGGTAAATGCTGGGGTTAAGGGCATTCCATGTAACCTTACTGCTGCAAAATGCAGTCTCACTCCTGTAAAATAGAACAACAATTGGGAAAGCCTTACGAATTTGTTGTCTCAGCTTCCCATCATGGGTCATACAAATGCTAATAACAACATTAGAATAATAAGAGAATGGGAAGAGAGAAGAGTCAAGAGACTCATCCCAGAAGGGAAAAAGTTTTTTTAGCCCCCCTACCCCACGCGGAGTGGCATGTTTGTTGGTTAGGAGCTGGCTTGGGACCCCAGCTCTGAGCAGCAGGGCCCCGGTTCAGATCCCACATATGAGGGCCAGTGACGCTGCCCTCTATAGCTAAGATGGTGAACACCAGCTCCACCTGGAGCTGGGCTCCTGTGAGTCACTGGCGATGGTGCAGGCTGCAGCCCCTGCTGCAGTGGGCTGCCATAAGCTACAGTGAGTGGCCAGCAGCCAGCGTGAGCTGCCAAGAGCCGCTGTGAGCGGCTGTCCAGGGGCCAGCGACCGATCTGCCTCACCTGGGAAGTGTGCAATGATAATACCAACATGGGCCAGTGAAGCAACGTCCTCCACAACTAGACCGAAGAACAAAAGGACAGCAACTTGTCTGTTTCCCTCCCCCAATTCCCCAATAAAAATCTTTAAAAAAAAAAAAAGAGTTTTCTAATGGTTATTAAGAAATGGAGTGAGTAAAGAAAACCTTGATAAGAGTGAATGAAACAGAAGGGGAAAATAGCAGAGGTTCAAGGGACTCTGGTCAAAAGGGTGATATTTTTAGATGGTTATTAAGAAATCAATGCAATCCCTATCAAAATCCCAACAAAGTATTTGTTTGCAGAAATAGAAAAATTCATATGAAATTTTAATGAACCCTGAAGAGCCAAAACAACCTTGAAAAACAAAGTTGGAAGTCTCACAGTTCCTGATTTCAAAACTTACTACAAAGCTACAATAATCAAAATAGTAATGCACTAATATAAAGACGGGCATACAGAGATATATAGACGAATGATATAGAATAAAAAGCCCAGAAATCAACCCTTACATGGTCAAATGATTTTGACAAGGGTGTTAAGGCCATTTATTGGAGAAAGGACAATCCAGTCTTTATAACAAATGATTCTGGGAAAACTGGATATCCACATGTAAAAGAATGGAGTTGGATATTTACCTTATACCATGTACAAAAAAATAACTGAACGTGAACCAAAAACCTAAGTGTAAGAGCTAAAACTATTAAAATTTTTGAAGAATACACAGAGAAAAAGCTTCATAACATTGAAATTGGCAATGATTTTGTGAATATGACACCAAAAGTACAGATAACCAAAGAAAAGGTAGATAAAATGGGGCTGGCTGAGTGGCTCAGTTGGTTAAGAGTTAGCTTAAGAGAACAAGCTCTGAGCAACAGGGCCACCGGTTCAATTTCCACATGGGCCAGTGTACGCTGCGCCCTAGCTGAGCTGCCAACAGGTGGCAGGATGGCTCAGTGGTGTCAGAACATGATTGCCTATTCAATGGTGGGCTACATCCTGCTGCAATTAAGACTGAACTTGGCACCTTGAGCTGAGCTGCCACCCCAATGGCTCAGTGGATAGAGCATGCGCTCTTAACAACAAGGCTGCTGGGTTCTACATGGGATGGTGCTACACCCACCTGCAACTAAGCTTGAACTCAGCACCTAGAGCTTAGAGGCCATGAGCTGCCGATAGGCAGCCAGATGGTGACTGGCGCCCTCCACATCTAAGATCAAAGTACAACAATTTGGCTGGTCCCCATCCTCAATTCCCCAACACTGTTCCCCTCCCCCAATTCCCCAATTTAAAAAAAAGTAGATAAAACGGATGTCATCAAAATTTAAAACTTGTACATCAATGGACACTATCAACAGAGTGAGAAGGCAACCTATGGAATGGGAGAAAATATTTGCAAATCATTATCTGATAAAAAGTTAATGTCCAGAAAAAGAACTCTTCCAACTCAACAACAATAATAGCAACAACAATAAAACAACTTCATTAAAATGAAAGGATCTGAATAGATATTTCTACAAAGAAGATATGCATATGGCCAGTAAGCACATAAAAAGATGCTCAATATCACTAATTATTAAGGAAATGCAAATCAAAGCCACAATGATATATTACTTCTTACTCATTACAATGGCTATTAAAAACCAAACAAAATAACAAGTATAGGCAAAATATATATACTGTACGATTCAGTAATTTTACTCCCAGTTATATTGTAATAGAAAATATACGTAAGAATGTTTATAATGTTCGTAATAGCCACTAATGGGAAAACACTCAAATGTTCATCACCAGTATATAAGTTCTGGACTATTTATATAATGGAATACTATACAGCAATAAAAATGAACCAAATAATGCATTCTGCAACATGGATGAATTTCATAAACAAAATGTTGAGCAAAAAAGCGCCAGATACAAAAGAATATTTACTCTATGATTTCATATTTATAATGTGTCAAAGTAGGCAAATTAAAGTTCAGAGTTTAGAAATGCATAGTTCAGTGCTAACACTATAAAGTAAAGAAAAGTAAATAAGTCATTATTCTAAGAATCAGGACAGTAGTTACTTTAGTGGAGAGTAGGAGGTGGTTTGGGATTGGGAAGGGGCCAGCTGAGGATCTGGAGAACTGGCAATGTTTTATTTTTTAACTTGATGTTTATCCTGTAATAATTAGTTAAGCTATATATTTGTGTTATGAATTTTTATGTATGTGTATTTCATGAGTAAAATGTTTTTATGAATGAATAAAAGAAATATACATAGCTTAGATGGGGTTCTATTTTAGGTGTGAAATGCAGTATTACCTGTGGACCACTACTGCATGTAAGGCGTAAGTTAACTGTAAGCCAAGTATTAAAACAGAAATAACTAGGATTCAAATGCCAGCTATGTAAAACTAAATTTAAAAATGGATAAAACTACAAAATAGAAATTTCTAATTTGGTGCAACATCAATATGTAGAATTTAAAATTGAGAAAGTAGAGACTTTTTTTCATATGATTGGATGTTCAATTTTTACATATTTTATGCTCAGCTGCATGATTTGTTAGATGGCAGTGCCCAATGATTAGCTTTATGCTCAGCTGCATGATTTGTTAGATGGCAGTGCCCAATGATTAGCTTTAATATTACAGAGTGGCTAGATTAGAGAGTATAAGTGTTTCAAAAACAAACAAACAAACAAAGTCTAAATGTATTTACCTCAGTACTCCCTTAATCTGCTAAGATGCACTGTTTGTTTTGAAATAGTTATGGATAAGAACCTGAAAAACTGGTGAAGCTACCAGGATTGACACTGAAAAGGGACTATACAGTCTATGAGGGGATAAATTCGGGGAGTGCGTCTGGAGAGCTTAGAGTGGCAAAGTAGACTTGGAGGGAAGCTGCCATGTCTAAGTGTGTGTGTGTGTGTTTGCTGAGTGTTATGGATACAATATCTAATACCTGCTTCCTGTCATGGATCCCATTCCAACTGCTCCTTTCCCCAACCCATTGGTTTTTCTTGAGAGGCTGCAGTAAAAATTTATATGACCTCAACTTACTTTTGGATTATTGACTGATATTTATAAAAATGCAACCCTGTCTGTCTTCAGTCAAATCTCATAAGAAAACATATGAGGCAGGATGCATGCTAGTTGGATGGAGGTCCAGGGGGAGTGCCGTCATAGAAGGTGAGAGACTAGATGATGGAGACCAGAGGCAAACAGGCCAGCAACCTGCTACTGCAGAGGGAAATGGCACGGCTCACTGAGAAACATTTTCTTTCATCAGGTAGAACAGTGTCAGAACACCACACCTCCCTTCGGGAAGACCAACACTTTAATACTTTAATAGCGACTTGAGCTCCGTATATGAGGGATTTCTTTATTTTGGGAATGAGTCTCTGTTTCTAACATGAATTCTGTGGTGCAAACATGAAATGATTTATCGTCTTTATAACCAGTCTGGCTGTAACACTTTCATAATAATGTTGAGGATGTAGTTTCTTTAATTCTACAGCCTCTTTCATTTGAGAAAGCAAGTTACAAAGAGGAAAATAGCCTGATCTTAAAAACTCTTGATCATGATAAAGCTGTAATATTTTAAAGAAGAAGAAGAAAGTGAGAAATTTTAATTTCATGTTTTAGAGAGCATAAGAATGTATTATCCTTATGGGTGAATGATGACTGAATAAAAGCAAGGTTATAAATTTCAGTGAAAAGCAATTTTTAAAGGTCTATTTTAAAACAATATATTATTCCTCTGAACACACATATTTACTCTTGGGAGTTAAATTGCATTGGAAAGACAAAATATGACTCTATCCACCTAAGTGTTAAAGTAATTGATATCTGATCCAGAAAACTTTTCTATTAAACATTACTAACCACAAATCCATTACTGAATATTTATTTATTTAGCAAATAAATCTTGATATTTTCATCAAGAGAAGACAGGATATGCTTATTGTATTACTTTATTATTATTAAAATACAACCAGCAAGAATAAGAACTATACAGAATTGTATTATTTCATTGGAATATATGAATAAAAATCTCAAGCAAACACTTCATAAATGAAAACATAATAATTTTGGGGCTGGTGAATTATTATTTGTTTTATATACCCTGACTACTCTGCATGAATCAAACTGGATTTTTCCTTAAATAAGAAAAATGGGTGGTTACACTGCTAAAAAATTCAGTAATTTTTTCTTCATGAAACATCATACAATACAGCTTCATATGGATTTAAGATTTTGGTGGGTCTTACCATATTCTCAAAATAGCAAAGGGTTTGAAGTGTAAGTTCCTAAGGACAGATAAGCCTGGTTGTCCCACAAGACAGATTTGAATTTTAACCCTCTCTCATCAGTCTTACAGAAGTATTAAGGTCAGTAGTCCTAGTACTACTGAGGGTGAAGTGGGTTTCTCTCATAATAAATCACTAATTTAGTTAGTATATTCAATAATAAAAAAGGCAAATATTTGGGGTCCTATGCATTTTTTTTTTTGAGGGCAGTGTCACTGGCCCTCATATGTGGGACCGAACTGGGGCCGCTGGCTTCCCAAGCCAGCGCTTAACCACCACGCCACTCGGCTGGCCCTCCTATGCATTTTTGAAATAAATTTATTCTTATGTTTTTTTTTCCCCTTTGAATCAGCTTTTCATGTGGAAATCCCTGACAAGGGTGACTGAATTGGGGGCTGGCTAGAGAGAACACACTGCCTGGGTGATGTCTATCGTGAATACTCTTCCCGCTCATCGCCACCACCTCTGCCAGTTATTGCTGGGCTCATGGCACTGTCACATGTCTGAGAAGTAATGGATTTAATGCTTTTTAGGCTTGATGAAGGTGACCTGGAGTTGGGCAGAGTTTCTGAGCTGGAGGTTTGTCTGCCAGCCCCTGCTGGGAGAATTAAATGTGTTAGTCTCCAAGTTTTAATGAAAATAACTATTTATCCAGGAAAACTTTGATAGGTAGACTCTTCATCCAAGATCTTCAAGGTACAGATATTATGACTTTCATCTGTTGACTGTTTATTTAGATGAGCTCTGTAATTTAGAAATTCTTACTACAGCTTCAATTTCTCTTCCTGCAATAAAAGCTACCTGTTTTCTATCTGTCATGGGGCATCAGTGACTCTCCTGGAATGTTATCTTTCTGGGTGAGCACAAGTGCATGCGTATGAGAACATCCACCTGTAGTTGTCTATAGAAGGATGAGTGAATGTGAGGGAGAAGAGAATGGGCACAAACTCAGTGTTTCTGAGGATGGACTTGATTGCATATGAAAAAGTGTTTGTTCAGTCATTGAGTTCACGTGAATTTATTGTGTACATTGTAGATGGAATAGTAAGTGCCTACTTGATATGATGTAAGGCAGAGTATTTTGGAGTAAATCTACTCGATTTATCAAAGAACCCCCACATGTCAGTGATCTAAAGCAAGAAAATTTTGTTGTTTGTTCATGTGGGTACTTAATGAGTGACCTTCCACATGGCCATTCAGGGACCCAAGTTTCTTTTGTGTTGTGACTTCTTTAGTTCCCATGACAGTGGCTAGGGAAAGAGAGTTCTGCATGGTAGGGTTTTATGGGCTAGGCCTGGAGGTGGCCTATTTCTGTCCACAGTCCATTGGCCATTATTCGGTCAAGAGCCTCACCTAACTATAAGAGAAGCTGGAAATATATTCTAGTTACATGCATGAAGGGAAAAAAATAGTTTGGTAAACAACTAGCTAGTCTTTGCCACTTTTGGTGGCAAGGATTTCTACTTCCAAACTGTTCCCTCATTAACTTTCTTTTCTGCCGTTCTTTTAATTAGAGTCAGTCTTCCATCCCATAATTAGAGCTTAGATTTTAATTAAAAATATTCTCTAGAAGAGAGAAAAAATATATTCAAATATTCAACCTGAAGTATAAATTACTAAAGTCAGATTATTTCTTGGGAACAGGTATATTCTATCACTACCTAGAGTAGCATCTGTAATATATGTGTGTGTGTGCTCAATATTTGTTTGATGAATATATGAATAGGTGAACAAACCACCCATCTTCATTGTAGATACTCTTCTTGTTCTGAGGGTCTTGGGATTCTGTTATGTGAAAGAAAGATAGAAGACAAATAGTAGAATAACACAGCAAGTAGGAGAGAGGGCTGAAGCTACTTCCTGTCTCTAGTGGAGTAGAGAGGATTTCTACTCCACTAGACTTAGAAGGCGACTGTATTCACGGGTCAGCATTCTGGCAGGGAGTGACTCTGGTTGGGCCAACCTGTGTTGTAGGGGTGGTTGGTGTACATATAAAGAAGCATCCACACTAAGAGGCAGCATGGGCAACTCATACAGGGGCCCTTGAGTCACCTAATACCTCACATAAATGAGCCCATCATTGGTTCTGCTCAAGCTGAACAGAGCTGAGCTCAAGTTGCACTAGCCATGCAACCAGGAGCTGTATCAGTCCATGCCAGACTTCCAAAGAGGACTCTCTCCTCACATGCCCACTGGCCCCTTTGGATACTGGGTACACTGGAGCTGTGCAAGTTGAAACCAGACTAGAGGGAGAAGAAAATGTTGTGGAAAGAAAGGGCAAGGAAACTAGTGAATTTGATTAAATAGTTACTGAAGAGAGAGTACATTTTAGAAATGATTGAATGGGACTGAGTCCCTTGGGTGAGATAGACTATATTTTTGGTTCTGGGAAGAGCAAAGATGAATATGTATAGGTAAAAGAAAAAGTCGCATGTTTCAAACATCTGCTGTGTGATTGCTCAGTCACATCTGCTGTATGACTATTTATTAAACTAAGTAACTGAATAAAGTTTTGGCAGGACAGGAGATTCTTAAAGTCTGTCTACAAGGTAGATAGAAGGAGAATCCTGGTTTTGGGGGCAGTAAGTACCAACAACACAAGGTAGCTACTCTTTTAGGCCCTATCTTTCTTTGTACGACTCACTTTCTAGCTGTTGCCTTTGGCTACTGATGCCTGCCCTAATCGCTACCCTGCACCTCCTGTGAAGGATACCCAGATGCCAAAGATAACATTTCGCCTTCCCTCTTCCTATGCTTTGTGGCCTCACACACCTTGGAATTACCTGGGAGGACAAAGCCATACCACTAAAATCGTACACATACAGTTAATAACAGTGGTTTCACCATCATTCCTGCAATGGCTTTGGGGCAGGGGGGCTTTAATCATTTGCAAAAAAAGACAAGTAATGTCATCAATGCAATAACCTTGTTAGTCCAAAGTACAGGTTCTACAGAGCAAAGGACCTAGCCAGTTCCAAAGAAATTTAAAATTCTGTGCTGCCTTCTCAACCCCACTTCTCCCACCAGAAGCTGTCTTTCCTCTCTGGGTTCTCATATAGCACTGTCATACTCCAGCAATTAGTAATTATAAAATAATAGAAACAATCATTAGTAACTTATAATTATCTGCTCTTCCAAAGTATAAGATCGTCTAGCATGAGCCATCTTGCCAACAGATCGTAATTCATCTTGATAACAGGTTTGATAGAGTTACATGAGACATGAATCTGGCTCATTAATGTTATTATTGTTTTTAAACTATCAGTGGCAACAGTGCTTCCGAAGTATTAATTAATCTTCATGACTTCTCTATGAAGTAGGTTAAATATAACTAAACTCATTCTACCAGTAGAGGGATTGGCAAACTGGTGATCTCCTTAATGAATCTCTCTTCATTACCAATAGATCTGAGAATAGAGATGGAAATAACTGAATCTTACTCATTTTTCATGACACTAGATAGGCATGACCTTTGTGTGCTATTAATGACCCCCCCACCCCCCCAAAAAAAAACCCCATTAAGATATCCATAACAAAATAATACATGATTTATAACAATTAGTAACTATGCGAGTTCTGAATCATTTTTATCTATTTCCTTACAAAATGTTCAAACTAGGTAAATAAACATCAATGGTCATTATAGGTTGCATTGTACTTTCTTCTCTTCCCTTTCTCTGTCCTCAGGTTCTCATTGTTTCTTAGGGATTCATTATTTAATCATCACTAGGTAGGTTTATTTACTATCTTTCTTCTGAAGAGCTTGAGGCATTGTAGGGAAAAAAAAAAAAAGAGGACTCCATAGGACCTAAATTTAATGCTTCCATTACATCTCTGCTCCTATCAGATGGAAACAGTGTAGCCCAATGGCAAGGATATGGATTCAAATCCAAGGTCTGCTGCCACTCATTTGCTATGCATCTTTGGAAAGCTATTTGTTTCCTCTGATAGCTGTTTTCTTGCTTCTAAATGAGGATCATCTTACTCACTTCATAAGTTATGGGAATAACAAGAGATAATAGATGTAGAATGCCGGGCACACTAACAGTGATCGCTAATGGAGTACTTATTTCTCATATAAGTCAGTAATTTAGCCTCAAAGCCCTGAAAAAAGGAATCAAGGGGCCTTAAGAGGAATATGTGATATTAGGTATGTGCATTTGGAAATTTTACTTAACATGGGAGTCATTGTTAAGTGGCTATGAATTTAGCACAAGAAAATCACTGTATTAATTCAAAATAACACTTGCCACATATTAGAGAGTGAAAAGTATTTTTGAATGAATGAATAAAAAGCAAGTGCCTTCGAAAGACAAAAGGAGGAAAAAAATCTAATACCAGTGTTGTGTCCTATATGTACACTTGGCTATCTACATTTCCTTTGGATACCAGATCCAAGAACATAAAGAAAGAGGGAGGTTTGAGGTGTGAGATAGATGGAGGAAGGGAAGTAGAAGTAGCAGGCACTGAAAAAAAAATCCATCTTCAGGAAAATACTATAACCTAGTTTGCTGATGAAGGATATGGGGAAAGGTGGTATTTTACTGAAGGTTATTCCTTCATTTTTTATAATCTTAGAGATCTTAGCTTTTACCCCATCCTCTTAAAATGTAGAAACAGGATGACCCAAGAACATCATGCTAGACCCGTAGGGCTAGCCTTACTTATATATAACCTTAAAATAACCTTTCCCTTTCAACTCCTCAGACTAAAACAATATATCCCTAAAACTGAGACAATAAACAAATAAAGTAGAAATGGCTCTCTATTTTTTTGATGGAAATAAAATATCAGCTGATAACTTGAAGACACTAGGCCTTACCTGTGTAGATATAGTCCACATACGCAGGATGAGTTTTTGTGAACACCTCTTTTACTTTTTCTATTTGATCAGCTCTGATTTTTGTTGCAAATGGTGTGTACATAACTGAGAAAGATTCTGCTCTGGTGATGGCTTCTTCAATCATGGCCTGAGAGGAAACAAACAACCCATGTGACATCAATAACAACATATGACTTTTGAAGAATATAAAATACCATAATTACCTTTATGGATGATTTAAAAATCTATATACTGTACTGCAAAGATAACATTTTGGTCTTGAATATTCATTAGAATGAAATTTTAATTAGTTCTGGAAATATTATTTCCTATTAAGAAAACCAATTAAATGAAGAAACTGTAAACAGACACCTCTACACTGAGCTTGCTTTAGGATAAAAATAAAAATTCCATTTCGTAATGTATCATTTTTTAATTTAATTTTAAAAATCAAGTTCTTAAGTCTAACATAACTATCTTACATTGATGAGTAATTTATACTTTACAAAACTAATCAAAATATCTAGATCTAGATAGAAGTATTTTTCTATAAATAACATGACAAACTAGGTTTTTTTTTCTTCTTCCAATACCTGGGAAAGCCTTTTAGAACAAGAAAAGCCTTTCTCAACTTCCAAAGCTTCCCTTCTTTCCAGATCACAAGAGCTGTTTGAGATGGATCTGGCTATTTAAGAATTTCTTTAAATTTTCTTTGCTCACATACTATTCTTGATAAAGCCTGGTATCACCCTGAACTTCCTGTTTTAAGCAGGTCTATTAGTATTTGAAACGGCCAAAAAAAGTTATGTGAAGCTTTAAAAAGAATTTATTCCTTTCCTACAACTTTTCCTTCTAATGAGGCTTGAATGTTAAATTAAAAGTAGAAGTGTCTATAGTTATCTTATTTTTCTGAATATAGCATAAAAGCATACTATAAAAATCTACATTTATTTATGGGAATAAATTTTATCCCTGACAACTAAGAGTGCCAACAACCAATAAGGAAAAATAATAGACCTGAACTTTGCAACAAAAACATTTAACAAACAGCAATTTATATTATTATGGCATAGTATTTTGTACACAAGTTTCTGATTAATGTTAAAAATAACGGGTCTATTTTAAACTGAGAAGCCTAATTTAACTTGTTCATTGCCTACTCAGTGCCTTTGTGACTTCAAATGGCCTCTATGATCAACTGAATTGTGTGTAAAAGAGCAGTTTGTAAGAATTTTCCCAATGCAAAGGATCCTCCTTTCTCTGAGACTCGAATTAGAAAATTATGTAAATTTTCCAATTTACATTTTAAATTCCTTGTGGGGTAAATGTCTGAAAGGCTGAGTGAAAGAACTGGCATTGCCCATAACACCATCCTTTCCAAGTTTGAGGAACTGAAAGGGAAACAAAGAATAGGATTGTGGTGCCAAACCCAGAGCCAGCAGTCAGACGGAAGTAAGGATGGATTTTGGGTGTGCAGCAGGGTTTGGATGCTAAAGCCTGGATGCCAACTCTGGAAGCCTAACAAAGGTAATACAGGCAGCAGGTTTGGAATTCAGAGATGTGGATTAAGAAATCAAACAAGGCGTTTAGGCACCAGATTCTGGTCCTGCAGCAAAAATAAAGCTAATTTATATTGAGTACGAGAATAATTTCTTCAGCTTGGTACTTACATATGTTCACTGTTGGAACCAATCCTGGGATGGCCTGTCCAGACCAAGAAGGTAAGTGGTTGTACATAGATGCGTGTGGAGTGATGTGCTGAAGAGGGAACTGTTCTGGGCCTCAGTTCTAGGTTACGCTCTGACTTTACTGCATTTTGTGAACTGTTAGCTCCCATATTAGTTTGCTAGGCCTGCCATAACAAAGTATCACACACTGGGTGACTTAAATAACAGAAATTTATATTCTCATATTTCCAGGGATTAGAAGTCCGAGATCAAGGTATTTGCAGGGTTGACTCTTAGGTCTTTCTCCTTTGTAGATTGGCTGTGTAGCTTCTCCCTGTGTCTTCACATAGTTTTTCCTCTTTGTGTGTCTGTACACTAATCTCTCTACTTATAAGGATATCAGTCATACTGGATTAAGGTCCACTCAAAAGACCTGATTTTAATTCACTTAGCTCTTTAAAGGCCCTATTTGTAAATATAATCACAATCTCAGCACAGGGTTAAGACTTAAGCATATGAATTTTAGGGGGACATAATTTAGCCCCTAAGAATTCCTAACGTCCAAATAGCTTTTCTGATAGCCTCTCTGAGTATCTTGGTGAATGCTATTTTGCTTTCAGTTTTGGATCAAAAAATTTAGTGAAGGTATAATATTTAATTCTCTAATTGGCTCCCAGAAAGACATTAACAGTATCCCAGTAAAGCCAGGATAGAAGGGAACACTCTCTCCATCCATTTCTTTCCCAACTGCTGGCAGATCAAGTGACTTCTGCAGGGTAGCTTTCCTAAGCCATCTCACAGCATGACCAGTAAGACTCGTGCCCAAGAGCCTACACCAGGTTTTCTGCAAGTGGCAGAAGTGTGGTTTTGTTTGGCAGCTTGATCTGCTCATTTAAGGCACTGTACTTTTGGAGCACAGCCACCCTCTCTCCCAACTCAGGGACAACAGAAATGGGGTTCTTTTGTGGCTTCTGCCCTCCATTGTGAAGATAAATAGGGAAGTGGATGAGTGAGCAGAGTGAGTACGTAAGAATAAGAACTGAATTCTCCATGGAGATACTCTCTCAATGGAAATTATTATAGCCCCAAGAAAAAATACAGAGAGTGCCAAAAAATGTATACATATTTTAAGAAAAAAAAACTGTATTAAAATTGTATTACTCAATATATACCAATAACAAAAGATGAATGTAAGTCACGTTTGACTTCTGCAACTATAAGAGGTGCACAAAGTTGTTACCATCAGCGTCCAGATACTTCTGATTACAGTGAACTACTGCATGAGCAATGCTGACCAGTGTCCACTTGTATACAATTTTTTGGCACTCCCAGTTTTGCAAAATAGAGTAGAAATGAGAATACAGATTATTCTTTTACCAGATCCTGACACATCCTTAAAGTGCTTTAATGCATTGACATTTTTTGTTCTTCCAGAGATAAACAACCCTGAGGTTGGGAATCTGTCTCACATTTTGCTCTTGTAAGGGAATGGGTATATACATAAACACACACACACACACACACACACACACACACACACACACACATTTCTGATTCATTATTGAATAACTCCTTAGGGAAACAGCCTAGAAAAAAACTTAGCTTTATTAAAATTGTGGGAACTTTGGACTGTTTGGGGTTAGAGACCAAAATATCAGGTTTTCATTTTGTGATGGAAATATTGGTAATTTAGAGTTGGGCTTGTCTCTCATGAAGAGTCTATTAATTGCAAATTGAAAAATTATACTTAAGGATTTTTAAAAACTAGAATATTATACTAACCATAGATATTAAATCATAGATTTTCATTTACTTTTTATCATCAAATATTTCCCTTAATTTTGAAAAATAGAGAAAGAGACCAGATGAGGAATTGTAGCTTGTAAAAAAGCAAGTTGTACTAAAAAAGGAAGGCAAATTTCAAATGATAGTTTTGAATTAGACAAAAATTTTCTACAATTGAATCATTCTTTCCCAGTGTATGAATTTCTCTGGTGTCAATAAATGTTGCACATGTGCAGAGAATGGGGAGAACAATACGTCCACGTGTCCAGTTATTAAGTGTACATTGCTGTTAATTACGCTTCCTCTGTGGCTACACAAAAAGAAGCTTTGACATAGAGAATGTAGTCAATGATACTGCAACAACTATGTGTAGTGGTGGGCGGGCACTAGGCTAATTGGGAGGATCAGTGCATAAATTATATAAATGTCTATCCACTGCACTGTACACCTGAAATTAATATAAAATGATATTGAATGTCAACTCTAACTGATACAGGTATAAATCACTTGTAAAAAGAAGCTTTGAAATTAATAACTAATCACTATTGTTTTTCTTACATTTATCAAGTGTTTAAAAAGATTCTTATAAAATATAACTAACATGCAATGTTATATTAGTTTCAGGGGTACACCATAGTTATTCGACATTTATATACCTAAAGAAGTAATTACCATGATAAATCCAGAGCCACCTGACACCGTACTGTGCTATCACAATATTATTGATGAGATTCCTCATGTTGTACATTACATCCCCATGACTTATTTGTTTTATACCTGGAAATTTGAACCTCTTATTCCCCTTCTCCTTTCCCCCCTTTTTAATTTTTCAATTACAGTTGACACTCAACATTATTTTATATTAATTTCAGGTGTACAGCATAGTGGTTAGACATTTATATAATTTAAGAAGTGTTCCCCATGATTAGTCTAGTACCTACCTGGCACTTTTCTGGGGAGAACCTCTGCAGCCAGCTATCCCTCCTGATTTTTAATGGTCATATGCAGTGTGGGACCAACCCATTCCACATCTCTTCCCCTCCTAGAAGTCTAGAAATGGCTCATTCTATATGTTCTTAGTTGTATGACTTCAGTCCATTTAGACTTCAGTGGTTCTCAATGATGGTTGTTCTGCCGTTTAGTTGAAATTTTGATTTGGTGATAAGAAGAGGTGTGCACAGCATTTACCTACTCTGCCATCTTGACCGGATCCACATTTATCAAGTTTTAAGGCTTACAGTAACATATACCAAGAGTGTATGGGGCAGCTCATTTGTTGTATAAACAGTAACTTATAATAATTTCTGCTTGTACTTTAGCTCAGCAAAAAGCCACTTGCTACCTCAGATATCAACTTGCTCAGGATAATTGTATAATGAGAGATGATGGGAGAGACAGGGATAGCGATTCTCCATCAAGAGTAAAGAAAAAGCAATCAAAGCAGAGGGAAAGATGACTAGCAAAAAAGAAATAAAATTTATCTCCCTCTTCCAAACCCAAGAGGGTTCTTTTTGGTAAAATTTTAAGAGCACTCAAGGTACCCAGAATAAATCTGGCAGAAACTATAAACCTCAAGCATTTTCAGCATGATGACATAGGAAGTTTCTTTCCTATGATTTTGCTGGAGGATTTGGACAAATTGTAACCTTTAAATTATGTATCCAGTGATGGTGGCTCACTAAGTAGAAATCCTGTCACCTTTAATTAGAAAATGTGATCAAATTATTATAGATTATTATCAAATTATCCCTTTAATGCTCCCCAAATCAGGGTTTGACCATAATTGCAGTAAATTGATTTACTTGCAAGATTAGATCTGGAAGGAACCTTGGGAATTTTCCAGCCTGATTCACTGAGTTGGAGATGACTTAAGTGACTTGGAGAGGCTTAAGTGAATTTTCTCAGGAAGAACAGCTTTTTAACTTTACAGAATTCAGAATTATTGTCTCAAATATTTTATTTCCCTTGGTCTTTTGAAAATTATGGTGTTGCTTCCTGGATTAAAAACTGTGATAACAAATTTTTTTTTTTTTTTTGAGGGCAGTGTCACTGGCCCTCATAAGTGGGACCCGAACCGGGGCCGCTGGCTTCCCAAGCCAGTGCTTAACCGCCGCGCCACTCGGCCGGCCCAATAACAAAATATTTTAACTTCTAAAGTATTTAATTTACTTTAACTTTGCAATCTATGTGAGTGCCATAGAATTTTAGAACATATATGTGTGTGTATAATATGGGCACATGGTTAGACATTTTTCAGACTCCCTTGCAGTTAAGTGTGGCCATGGGGCTGAGTGTGGGCCAATGGGATATAGTCAGGAATGATACTTTTTCCAGGCCTAGCCCATAAACCCTACTTAGTATGATTCTCTATTTTCTTTCTGTATCAGCTGCCTGAAGTGGGAGGACTCACAGTACATGGAGAAAGCTGGAGCTATCCCATGGAAGGAGCATGGGTTCCCAAGCTGCTGACTGGAGAGAACCAATCAGGAACACACACATTGGATTACACTGTGAGTAAGAAATCACCATCTATTTTTTAAGTTACTGAAATTTTGGAGTTGTTTGTTGTAGCAGTCAATCTATCCTAATACATAAACAATAATATGGAAAAATTGGAATCTTTTTTATAATCCTTCTTTTGCATTAAGCCTTATGTATTATAAAAAAGGTAAAGAAAAACACATGATCTTTTAAGAGATAAAATAACTTCACTTAGTGTGATGAATGCTTTTACTTTTTTTTTTGAGGGCAGTGTCACTGGCCCTCTGATATGTGGGACCCGAACCGGGGCCGCTGGCTTCCCAAGCCAACGCTTAACCACCGTGCCACTCGGCCGGCTCAGATGAATGCTTTTATATATATTATTTCCTTGAGTCCTCATAAAGTCCATGTAAGACGTTATTACTAGTGAGTGAATACTAAAATTGTATTTTTTATTTTCAGAGTTAACATTATTAGGTTCAAAGGAAGCAGTTCTATACTTGCAAGATATAAATGACTGAGATGAGAGGCTTTAGTCTTTAGTGGCTAATATGGCTCTTTGTTATTATATTAATAATGATATAATTTTAAATGGTGACTTGAATTTTCTAGAAAATAAATTTTGTGAACAATATTTTTCAAATTAAACACTTTAAATATATATAGGTTTAATTTGAACAATTTTAATTTTCTTGAAATTTGGAATTAACCTAAAGAGCAAATTTTCCTAAAGAGCAGAATACCCTACTTTGAGACTTCCTTTTGTTTGCTCATTTATTCTGTTCTTTAGATTCCACATATAAGTGAGATCATATGGTATTTGTCTTTCTCGACTGACTTATTTCACTTAACATAATGTTCTCTAGGTCCATCCATGTTGTTGCAAATGGTAAGATTTCATTCTTTTTTATGGCTGAATCATACTCCATTGTTTAAATGTACCACAATTTCTTTATCCAACCATCTGTTGATGGGCATTTCGGTTGTTTCCATATCTTTTCTATTGTAATAGTGCTGTGGTAAACCTAGAGGTGCATACATTTTTTCAAATTAGTGTTTTGGATTTATTTGGATAAATACCCAGGAACAGAATATCTGGGTTATAAGGTAGTTCTATTTTTAATTTTTTTGGGAGCCTCCACTTTTTTTCCATAGTGGCTGCATCGACTTGCAATCTCACCAACAGTGCAGGAGGGTTCTCTTTTCTCCATATCCTGGCCAGCACTTGTTAGTTGATTTATTGATGACAACCATTCTGACAGGAGTGAGGTGGTATCTCATTGTAGATGATCAACATTTTAATTCTGAAATATTAGCTTGAAATTATAGGAGTTTTTATTAAACAACCTTTATTTTAAGTTCTGTACTTTGCTAATGTAAGGGAATATTTGGCAGTTTGCCATTACATTTATCAGCGCAGTGATGTGAAAGTTATATTTTCATGCAGTTTAAATTAAGATACTTAAGTTTTTTATTTGCATTCTTTGGAAATTGATCAAAGATTGTATGAACCAGTAACTCGTACCAAGGTAAGCAAATTTTTATAAAGCTGTTTTGAATTCTCTAATTTGCAACCCATCTGTTTAAAAATAGTCATAATAACTTCAGAACTAGCTATTTTATTCTGATGAATAAAAGGAGTAGTTAACAAATGAAAAGTTATCTCCCCAGTAAGATATCACATATATAAAAGTGGCGGACTTTAATGCATATGACAGGAATGTGACACAGGACCATCAATTTGGTTCTTGCTCCTCAAAAATGAAATAACTAGTTCTGAAGTAAAAAAAAAAAAAAAAATAGTCATAATAAATATTGTAAATTCTGAAGTATTTAATTTAGTTTTTCAGTGTATGTGAGTGCTATAGAATTTTGGAATATCTCCATATATCTGTATCTATATCTGCATCTATCTATATAATATAATATATATATATATATATATATATATATATATATATATATATACACACACACACACACACAGTGTGTGTGTGTGTGTGTGTGTGTGTGTGTGTGTGTGTGTGTGTGTACACACCCTGCTGTCCACTATCCAGTCTGGTTAGTATTAGGGTTAAGGTTTTTTATTATATATGATGTTCCAATTAGCTGAATAGCTTTAGCATTTAGTGCCTAAAATTTACCCTATATTAATTTTTAATCATTTGTGTTTTGTAGCAAAATTTTATGTCCATTTCCTTTTAACATAGAACTAAAGAGATGAAAGGGATCGAAGATATTTTAAAATCGCTCAACTTTATAACCAAGGAAGGTGGGGGTGGTGAGTTCTGGTGACTCACCTGAGGTCACAAAATTAGAGATAGAAGCAGCACAAGAACCTAAATCTCCTAAACCAACACTTTCTCTTAATGCTGAGCAACTTTCCATCCTTCTAATTAGATTATAAATTCCTGGGAGCATAAGGTCAAGTATTACTTTACTTTTTATTTTTCCATGACTGTCTGACTCCTGTCTTGAACGACAACAAGGATTTGACTCTAATACAACCAGAGAAACAAATGAATCACATCAAACCTAAACCAGGTCAAGATCCGCTTCATAAAATTAGTCCTAACACAAAACAGAATATTCATTCTTCATGCCTAATGGCCACAAAAAGAGTGTTTTGTCCATGGCCACTCATTAGATTTAGGATATGCTATCAATTAGCATGCCTGCCTCATTTATAAAAGAAACATTTATAAAACATTTATAAAAATGACAATCTTCATGATAGGGAAACTTAAATAATGTCCTTGAGTTTGTCTAGCTTATTAAAAGCAAAATACATATAATTTATAAATAGAATTTAAAATGCTTTCTTGTTCTAAAGACGCTGACTAATTTTCTGCTTATGCACTGGAGAAATATCAGCTGATAGAAACTCAGAGTTATAAGTGTGGGTTTCAGCAGCCTCCAGACTCCTTAGGATGCCAAAGAACTTTTATTCTCGTTGACTTAAAATGAATCACCAAAAGGTATCACAGGAATAAAAATAGCTACATCACTGTAATTATTTCATAACTGGGTATTACTAATGAGTTTTAGCCTCTGTGTTCCGTGGTAAATGTCAACAGAGTTTGGGACCTTTTTTTTTTGTCATGGTGCATTTTATCTCTATACTTCGTTTAGTTGTATGGAAGTAGGTATCTTTTCCCTAACTATATGTTGTTTTCTGATTGTATTTCTTGACTGGTGATTTTTAGATTGGGGTATTGCTCGCTGGTACACACAGCTGATTAATGGCAGGGTTGGGACAAGAACCTGGTGACCTGCTTCCCGACTTGTACTGCTTTTTCCACCAAGCATCTGTTTTATCTCTTGAGCTACTATGCAAAATGACTTTGAGTGGAAAAGTCAAGGATGCACTTGAAAAAGTATATATTGGAGAAGAAGTCAAAAGAACTCAAGGATGTTTAATTTAGAGACAAGACATAGGTTGCAAGGACTAACTTTCTGTCATTAGAAAGCATCCTGCCCTTATACTCTGCGTATGTAAACTTTGTTTAGTTCATTAATGAATCCATAAAACTCATTTATTAATTAAATGAGTGGTCACTGTACATTGGCTAAGTGCAGTAAATAAATTATTCTGTTTATTTGGTAAGACAACACCGGAAAACAGGCACTAGTATCCCATTTTACAGATGAGGAAAACTCAGTCTTTATATTACATAGTACACAGTAGTTCACATGGCTTTGTGATAGAGTTGGGATTCAAGTCAGTTCATGTTGGTCAAAGCCTGGTGTTCTGAGCTATTTATGCTGTGTGGACGTCTATAATCCTGTCCGGCACTAGAATGGGATTCCAAATATAAGAAGGGCTCCGTTATAAAGCTTTCCAGGGCAGAAGTAGAATCCTTAGCAGGAAGGAAAAAGTTCTAAAGGAGCCTTCCAATGAGGGAACTGTTCATCTTGGAAGCTCGTAGCTCTGTGACCCTGGTGGTGTACAGACCTAGGGGGATGACTGGAGTCCAGTAAAAGGGACTACTATGCCATACAGAAACGTGTCTTTATAGTGTTAGAGTCTAGTACTCAAAGCTTGCCTTTAGCAAAGTACTATCTCCCCATGATTTCTTTTTTCCCCTCAAGTTTCAGTCTTGCTTGGCAACTAGATACTTCTTTTTCTGTCTTATTTTCTTACTTGCTCCTAATGAATCCTTTCCAGTCTGTGGCTCCTCCCAGAGGACTTAATATTTTAGAAGACAAAAGATTGCAGTAGGATAATATTATGGGGCAGGTGTCCACCTGTATACAACTTCTCATCAATAACATGCCTTAGAATGGGGATTACTGCATCGGTGAGAAATGTGATGGACTTGCCAAAGTATACATATACATACTCTGTGATGACAATAATGAACTATTGTACAACTTGAAGTGATATTAAGTGAAATGAAGTTCTATCTTCAAGAGATCTGCCACTATACTTCCAAGTTATCTGTGTCCAGTCTCAGGTCCTATTTCTGATTTGTGGCTTCCATCTAAATGTTTTTTATTTATTTATTTATTTATTTATTTATTTATTTATTTATTTATTTATTTATTTTTTATTATTAGTTTCAGGTATGCCAAACAATGCACTAGTTATGCTTTTCACCCCTCACAAAGTGACAACACCCCTCCCCTAATCCACCGCCCCCCATCCCCAATATTATACATATCTATTACAATTCCATTGACCCATCTGAATGCTAAAGCAGGCCAATCCCTGTCTGATGAAGAATAAATAAAATGAAGACTTGCCATGCTAATTATCATGTTTTCCACCCCTTACTGTTTGGTTTGAAATAGTCCTCCCAGGGTTTTCTTGAGGTTATTATCCCTCAGAGGTTGTGGGCTTCTGGGTGAGACTGTACTATATGAAATAGCACCTATGCTTTCTTGGATAAAAACAGATTAGCTTTAACAGTTACCTAGTGATCCTGAGAAAAAGTAAATCATGCCACATGTTAAAGGTTGACATTTAAAATGCCAAGTTCTCATTATTTGAAAGAGGGGAGGTTATGACAAAGAAAATGATTCAACCAGGAACTACAGTACAGGTAGAGCAGGCAGTCTTCAATAATTAGTGAGGAAAATACAATTCTATGAATTTAAGAAAAGAGGAGAATTTATTTTTGATTGGTGTACAACACCATCAAAAGAATGGCTGAATATAAATAAAAACATGAAAAGCTTTGAGCATTACAAACTATCTTATACCTGGGTGAACACAGCTTAAAAAATGTCATGATTTCATGGAATAGTTATTCCATATCTCCAATTGCTAAAAAGAAGTGACCTCAATTTCTCTGTAAGCTTATAAATCAATAACCCATAAAAATCAATGGGAAATATAAAAGATAACCATAAAAACCTCTAAATTTGGTTTTAACAACTTTTGATTTTGATATGCAAATAAAAACAGAGGGGGAATCAACATGTTTGCAAATTTAAACTGGAAGGCAAAGTCTCTATGTAAACAAAATAACCCATGGCAACCTTGCGGAACAGCCACAGGACTCCTGGGAATCAAATAGCAATACTTAAATTTGTTCAGGTAAAATAGGTTCCAAATTGTCCTAAATCTCTGAAACCTGTATCATTCTCAAATGAGAGAAAATGAAAAGAAATTTAGCAGTACTTTTATTCTCCCTTAACCACTGTCAGAAACTCAAAATGTTTTTCAGGAGAGGGCTGGGAGGAAAAGCTGACTGTTTAAATGTTGTGGGCTTTCTCCATTACCTGCTGATATTACTGCAAAACGAAAGAAGCACCATTTAAAAAAATAAGTAAATTTTTCTTAGGAGTATTGAGGATTAATTTTCTTGCTTGATATGATGCCACCATTTTCTAAGGAACTTGAATTATCAACTTGCCGATAGTGGGCTGATGTACAAGTGAAGTATGCTGCCCCCTGCAGGGCACAGGCTGAGGCCGTGTCCCCAAATTCTTACATGATTTGGATGCCTGCCATGGTTTTAGCAGGAGACAAAGCTGTTTATCTCTTAGCGGCAATTGGTGCTTCAAAGGCAGACGATCTCTGAAAAGGTGGCACTCTAACTAAAATTCACATGGCAGTGAAGTAATTGAATGTTGGACTCATTTTTGAAAGAAGGGTTTGGCTCTTGGTATGTACATATGGGATTGAAGAGGAGGGATAGTGTGGGGAGAAGGAAGGGATGGTTCAGTTAAAAAAACAACCTCACCTATTTGACAGTCTAGCAAAATCATTTATATTGAAATGTACAGTTGAGTTTAATATGTGTATGGTTCATGTGCTTTCCTCCCTCCCTTCCTCCCTCTCTTCCTTTCTTTCTGCCTTCCTAATGCCTGGGACACTCACAGGACATCAATAGAAGAACTACACAAAACTATACAAACAGAAAATAATGTCATGGTCACTATCTCCTTCACGGGAACACTCAACCTTGGATCAAATACATGTCTCAATTACATCTTTCATTTAAATGTGAACCTCCCCTACTGGCATGCTACCCCAAATAGCATCAAAGCAAAATGAAACACAGGCAGCATTTAACAACGCTGTAACCATGGAAACATATCATTAAAGGAATGATATATATATATAAACAGGAATGAATAATTAGATGAGAAATTCATTTCTACATTTATCTTTTCCCAACACCTAGGAAAGGATGTTCTCTTTTACCTATCATCTTAATTTAGATGCTTTCTCTATAGACTGTCTTTTAACTGAAAAAATATAAGAGTTCATAAAATGAGAATTTTAATATTGCCTATTGTAATGAACAAATGTCTTTGTAGACAAGTGACTAAAAATCTTGCAATGCCCATTGTTGTCTAGATGTAACACTGCATTCAGCAGGAAAGAATCCAGAGCCAGCCATGGAATTTGCTTTGGGGATGTTAGGTGGGCGGGAAAACCTAACTTACACCATGATGAGAAGGGGAGAGCTATTGTTATCCTTTAAAAACAGGAAGTGTAGGTTGCCTCACTTACTGGAGGCATCCACATAATGAGAAGACTGGAGATAATCTGGGGCTTATGCATTGTATCAATTACATTGTCAGGTAGGCACATCACTTGTGCAGGTCATCCCACACTCTACCTTTGCACTCAGAGAAGCTCTAAATAAACTCTGTGCTTTGCTAAGTTGATCGTTAACTCAAAATAAATTGTAAATGCCTTAGAGAGCATCTAGCCCATGATTGTGCATCAGAATCATCTAGATGGAGGGCAATAGGCAAATACAGTGCTCAGTTACCCAATTCTGGGAATCTAACATTATGTTTCCCCAAGTGATGCAGTTGGTCACTCAACCCATGTTTCAGAACCACTGACCTAGGTTAACTTCCACATCATACTGCAGCATAAACTAAAGTCTAGAGTAGTCGTGGTAAATTTGAGTTGATGGTCTCAATTTCCCCCTCCCTGTAACAATAGCACACCTTTGTCATGGCTTTGTAGTGAGCAGATGAATTTTATCCCTTGCCCTCCGGCTTGGTCACATGGCTTGTTTTGGCTAATGGAACATTAGCAAGCATGGTATGTGCAAAGGCTTGAAATGTGCTTCTACGGTTTTGCATTCACTCTTAGAATCCTGCATTTTGCCACAAGAATAAACATCAGATGGCCATTGGTCAAAGGATGATGAGAGATGTGTGGCTCACACTTGGGCCTATTGGCAGCCTAGTCAAGGCCAGCCAAGGCCAGCCTCGATCAGTAAAATCCAAGCCTGCTTATTATTATAAGACACTGAGTTTTTGAGTGATTTGTGACATGGCAGTATTTGTTATGTGTTATTGTAGAAATAGCTGACTAATACACAAATGAAGTGGCTTATTCAACATTGAATTCTAGCAATGGAATTAGAAGTTACATCTTGTGAATCTTAGGCCTGATCTTTTTCTATTGCTCATATTGCCTGCTTCCTTTTGCTTCCTTTCCTTCACAGAGGTAAGCACAGATATCCATTGCCTTCATAAGGTCCTTCTGCTCAACTTACATTCCCTATATCCCAAAACATTCCATCACCTTTCCTCATTAGAGCTTGTGTTTTGTCACCTTTTGTCATCAGAGTTTACCTTTCCTTTCATCTTGTTCTTTCAGGATTATGTTTTCATGCATCCAAAGAGACTAAGAAGTCTCAAATAAACTAATTCCCAATAAAATTCTTTTGCATATGACCTAGGGATGGCTAGAGACTCAATGAAAAATGGTGGGAATGTAAGCATGATACATGGCAATTGACAGGGAAAATATTTTTAGGTGAAAGGGCTTGGCGTTTCTCAAATAATGCCTAATCTAAATATTATCAGGCCTGGGTTGCTTTCAGACACTCCTTGTCCAAATATTTTATAAACTCTCTGCCTGACATAAATAAATAAATGGACTACAAATATAAGCCATTAAGAGAAATGCTCATATGATATTTCTAGTTTGTTCTTTTCTGTGGAAAATTTTTTCACATGGAAGCAAATCTTTAGAGAGAACACATTTTTCTTCTCCAGAATATGTAGGTGTTTTGGTAAAGAGAATGCAAATTTTTTTCTGTTTCCTTGACCTTCCGTTGCCTGTAATTCATGTTGAAGATTTTATTTTTATTCTGAGGTTGACATCACAAAATTTTGACTATGTAAATGACTAATATTAGAATGATTTTGCAATATCAAGAAGAAAAACAAAGTACTGGAGTGAAAAAATGAGCCTTCGTCATTAGTATGATAGATCAAAGTATGTTCAGTGTTCTGGTGAGTGCAGAGAAATCCATTAGCTTGCTGCCACCTTGATTGCCACGTTTGAAAGAAGAAGCTAATTACTAAGACCTTGGGATTTGTGTGGAGACGCCAAGGAGCGCAGAGATCAATGAGACAAAAGATTCTTGGTAGTCTGCAACCTTTTAATATTCTGATGAATCCCAAATTCAACTAAAGCACATGAATTGTCCACAATTGTGAACTTAACACACACACACACACACACACACACACACACACACAACTACTTGTTGAATTCATGTAAGTATTGAATTTTTAAGTCGCAAACAACTATTACAAAATATTCTCAACATCATTGGCTTGAGCTTCATGTCAAACCAATATTTTTTTTTTTAAAGATTTTATTGGGGAATTGGGGGAGGGGAACAGCGTTGGGGAATCAGGGAAGGGGAACAGACAAGTTGCTGTCTTTTTGTTCTTCAGTCTAGTTGAGGAGGACGTTGCTTCACTGGCCCATGTTGATATCGTCACTGTGCTCTTCCCGTATGAGGCAGATCAGTCCCCGACCTCTGGACGGTCACTCACCGCAGCTATTGGCAGCTCATGCTGGCTGCCAGCCACTCACTGTAGCCTATGGCAGCCCACTGCAGCAGGGGCTGCAGCTATGCCTTCCCCAGGGACTCACAGCAGCTCAGCTCCAGGTGGAGCTGTTGTTCACCATCTTAGCTGTAGAGGGCAGTGTCACTGGCCCTCATATGTGGGATCTGAACCGGGGCCGCTGGCATCCCAAAACCAGCTCTTAACCAATGAGCCACTCGGCTGGCCCCAAACCAATATTTAATGTGGTTGATTTATTAATTTAACAAATACATATTAAGCCACTTTTTCAATTCACTTTGGTGGTACTTAGAGAAGAAAAACAGATTAAGAATTGGTGTCTAATTTAAGTACCATTTGTTTTTCTTGGTAAATAATTTATGTTAGACTATACACTCCTTGCAGACAGGGTGATGTCTGTTTTGTTCACTGCTGTATTTCCAACACACCGCACAGTGCCTAACACATAGTTACTAATAAGTGCTCAATAAATATTTGCTGAATGAGTATGAATGACAAATACAATTTGAGAGGAAAGAAGAAAGATGTCCACTAATTTAAGAGATGTCTGGAGACACTGGATTGGAAAGGTTTCAAGCTTGAATGACTACACTGCAGTTTAAGGAGCCACTGCAGAACACTAGCATTCTGGGTGTTATTTTTTGCCTTGAGTGCTGGAAGCAATAAATGTCTCCCACTAGGCCCAATACCAAAGAGAAAAGGGGCAGTTGCAAAGAGAAGGAGTAGCTCAAGTGTCTTAACCTGTGGTCTATGAACGCCTGAAAGCCACAGAAGGGCTTCAGGGGCCGAGAGACTGTGCGTCATCTTCTTTTAGCATGTGGCTGGGAAAATCTTGTTTCTCAGTGCAGCCAGCTCCTGATTTTGTCCTTTGAGAATAATTACACCAAAGAAATATTCCTTTTTGGTGAGCCTTCTTTAGACACCATTTATGCCATTGATATCTTTAAAATGGTGACCATTTCAATGCCAAGTACAACTTGAATTGGATGGAAAGTCTTGGTATTTTCTGCACAGATGGACAACCTGTAAAGTTGGTGCTACCTCAGCCTTTTCTGCTACACTAAGGAAAGATGTTCCAGATGTTAGGCTTTCTACATGGGCCTGTATTGGTGTCAACAGCCCTTCCAACAATCCCAAAAGAGGTCTTTCTACTGCTGGGAAAGTCTTCACCTTCCTCAGAGCCAATAACTTGAATCAGTGCCTCTTCAGTAGATCTTTGTCAAGACACAGCAGTATACACCATGAGGCTCTTCCCTATGAAAGAAGTTTCTTGGCAATCCAGGAAAGAAATTTAGAAATGATTTGGTTTGGTTAATTGTTTAAAAGTTTTTTTTTTTTTTTTGAGGGCAGTGTCACTGACCCTCACATGTGGGACCCGAACTGGGGCCGCTGGCGTCCAAGGCCAGCGCTTAACCACCACGCCACTTGGCCGGCCCTAAAAATTTTTAAGAGAAAAGAAAACCCCTTCTTAGAACAAATTGATAGTGAGAAGTTCATTTCTGGACTAGCTTTATATGAATGATATCTTAGTAGATAAATGAAGCAAATCTTTTGATTGAAATGCTGAATTTACTGTTAGAGATACTGCTGAAAAACTATAAGCTTTTTTGGGGTCAAGCTGCTACTCTAAATGAGACAGCTGGAGTCAAATAGCAATAGGAATTTCCCAATACTAGAAGTAAGACTGACAAAGTCTTGAGAATATCTAGGTACAAAAATCTATACACATTCGGCAAATGGCTTACCTCTTATACAGACCACTTTTTGTTTAGGTGGTTTTAACATTGAAACAAATTGCTGACATAGATAGACTTGATAATATGTACTTAAGAAAAATAATCTCATTGACGTGAGGACAAAGGAAATGGTGTAATATGAATTGGGGTATTTTTTGATGCATGCTTACTTGTAGAGGTATTGTGAGCTACAGGAGATCTGACTCCATTTGCTATTCAAAACTGTGAATCAGGGTTTTACCTCTTATTGCCATCAAATTGAAAAGTTGACATTGATGAGATGTCAAATATAATATTTCAGTTTCTTCTTCCAGGAAAACTGCACAACGTTCTCACAAGAGTGAGAAAGCCATAATTCTCTAAATGCTGCTTTGGTATTCTGACTATGTGTAGATCAATTGCCAATGCAATGAGATACGAGTAAATAATAAGCACATTTTTCTCTATGTATGTATTTATGAGTATTGTTTTTAGGTGGATGCTTGTAAATCGAATCAGATTCTCAGAGAGGTTTGCGGCTCAAAAAAAATGTTAAGAAGAATAGTTAAGGTAGGGGATGAACTTATCAGGCAGCTTTCTTGTTTAGCAGCGTTCCTCTGTAGTTTTTTATGAGAGTTCTGCAATAAAATTAGCTGTTACCTCCTTTTCTTATCCCACTGTTGAGTGGTGCATACCAGAGTCAGCTCTGTCACTCATATCGCAGGAGTTAAAGCCACACACAAAGCAACCCAAATGGCTGAGAGCTTGGCTGAGGTGGGAAAACACGAAATGGAAACAGGAGTGGAAGAAGAGGAAATCTTGTATGTTTGCTTCCCGATTCCAGTTCAATCTAGTCCTGGATCTAAGGGCAAGGGGCTTGGGAGGTGGACTACAGTTTACTATAAAATTCCTTGGAATTATATTATTATTTTAGGAGCAATATATAAATACGTAAGAGTCGAGGCTTTCAAATAGCTAATTCTCAGCCTGACTGGGACTTTCCACTTTGTTAATTCAGAATTGTGGTGAGGTCTTGAGGTGCTTGGGAAGAGGAAGGTGGCTGATAACAGAACATGGGTTATCAGGTTGCAGAGGCGTGCTTGCAAGTACGGTCTGGTGACAAGCTATTTCCAACCCTCTCTAGCTCTGATGAGGTGACACTATTATAGAATAGCATGGGCAAACACTTTTATTCAAAGTGATATATTCCACTTTCCGCTGCCGTGTAGTGTAGAATTTATGCCCTTTTTTTTCTTGCTAGGTTGATGATATGAAAAATATTCTTAATGCCATTGAAAGGTGTTCTTGAGCTCACCAAAGCAAAGGTCTGTTCTTTTGCATATAAGAATTTGTAAGTCAGTGATCTATGAGAGTGGGTGTTGACTGGTTTTCAGATTATTACATTCTGAGATTTTCCATTTTCTGTTTAATACCTCTGAAAAGAATAATTGACCAGCGTGGTAGGGATTTTATGCAGTTGAAAGGAAAATATATAGGAACTTCTCCACTTACAAAGGTAGTGAAAACAGCCTTTGCCTATTAACTATAATAGATTTGTACAAATGTAACGCAAATATAATTTCTAATCTGTGATTTTGGCGGCAAAATTCAACAATGTAGTTGCTATGGTGATTTGGATAGTGAGGCATCTCTGTCTTTAAAGTTGGCACGGACTGGGCACTCTCTGGAAATATCTAACCCCCTTTTAGATTTAGGTTAGAATAAGGTTTTGGGGGGGAAAAAGTCTGACAATTAAGTCCATGAACTCATCCTAGAAAGTGTGCTACATACTTCATAGCTGAATATCACTATGGTCACCTTCGAATTACTCCCCTTGGGAAGCTACGAACTGATGCCAGCACCTAGTCCACCCTTCAAAGCAATTTTGGAACTCTTTTTCTGGAATGGCCATCAGAGCTGTCGTCATATTACCCTTGATGTCCTGACCGTCATCAAATGTCTTTCCTTTCAATATTTCCTTTATCTTTATGTAAACAAGGAAGTCACTGGGGGCCAGATCAGGTGAGTAGCGAGGCTGTTCCAATACAGTTATTTGTTTACTGGCTAAAAACTCCCTCACACACAGTGCCCTGTAAGCTGGTGCATTGTCGTGATGCAAGAGCCATAAATCGTTGGCAAAAAGTTTAGGTCATCTAACTTTTTCATGCAGTCTTTTCAGCATTTTCAAATAGTCAACTTGGTTAACTGTTTGTCCAGTTGGTACAAATTTATAATGAATAGTCCCTCTGATATCAAAAAAGGCTAGCAACATCGTTGCAACAAGTTCACCAACTTAATTGTCACACCTCATATATATTTGAATTAAGATCAGGGAAAGTCTGGCTAGCAGGAGGAAGAATATAACTAGTGAGGCAATGGTGTGGTATGCTGATATTGAAGCTAGTTAGAGGGGTTTCGTTGATAGAATTTATCTGCAGGATGCAATTTTTAGTTATGTTACTTTAAAAAAAATGTGACATTTTTGGATGTACCTAAAAATATGAGATTTTGTGCTAAAAATCTCATTTTAGTGCCTAAAAATATGAGATTTAATGCTTAAGAATAGACTTTCTCAAACATTTTATGCTAGTCATCTCTTATTTTCTATTTGAAGTTCCTCCAGAGACTAACTTGCCTTAGGTTAGAGAAGTATTTGGTGTTAGAACTTGGACTGAATCAGACCTGACTTCCAGACAGTTTCTTTCCAATATACCAAGTTGTTTCAAATTAAAGGAGAAAAAAAGAATACAAAGAGAAATATGTTTTTCTTATCATTTGTTAATGTAGACTAGTAAAATAATAGTATGTATTCTCTTTTTATATAGCAAACATTCATGTATTGGTTAGTGGAGATTATTTTCTTAGTTTGAGGTAAATAGTGATAGCACTCTTTGGAAGGTAAAGGAAACAAAAGTAATATTAACACAAATTTCAGCTCTTAATCTGTTTTGGGGTGAACCATCAGTGGACCTATTTTTTCCTAGTTCAATGTAGAATACACTGTAGGTACTCATGTTTCTTTAATGAATGAATAAACTAAAATAAACATTCACTTAGTATATGTCAGGCCTGCTAACTATTATCTACTCATCAAGATTTAACTCCTTTCCTACCTCTCTCCAGAAGCCTCTGAAATCCTTTAATTAAAAAGTCCTCTTTCTTTATCTATAGTCCACATTATTTGTTATTCTTCACATCTAGCAATTCTTTACCACTTTTACTTCCATGCCTATGAGCTACTACTACTATTTCACATGGTCCAGACAGATTCCCTTAGGAAAGTTTAAATTCAGCAAATTATTAATTTTGAGATTAAGATTTTGTCTACCTGAATGTCAACTTAAAAAAAAATTACAGATCTCAATTAGAGTAAGGCTTATTTAAATTCTTATTTTTTATATTAGGTTAATTGAGCTCCAAATATTTAGATTAAACTATATAGATTACTAAGATTTTTATATGGTAAACCTAATACTTTATTTTCTAATGAAAATAACATGATAGAAAACTAGCTGCAAAGACATAATAGTGAAAATGTGGGAAAAATCTGGAAGCATCATAAGTCTGTTGATTATTTCTCTTTTATATTAGTGTTCTAGCAGATCTTATTCTAGTTGGTTCAAAAGGTTCCTATTCATTTAAATTAAACCACCTTGAAATACAAAGAAAAACAGCCCCACAAAGCCTGGAGAGCAGAAGATATGGAGGAGGGAGTTGGCCTTTGTAGTCGATTTTCAAATATTTGAAAAATTTCATTTGGAAATGGGTTTCCATTTGGTCTATGTGGCCCCACTGGAAACCAGTTAATGGAAGTTTTAAGAGAGAAGAAATCCACTTTAAATGAGGAAAACTGTTTAATAATAAGCAAATTAGATGTTGTTTCTTGAGGATAAGTGAGCTCATCATTTTGTATATATTTCAGTAGAAAAGTCATTAAGAGTTTATGCGGGGGGTGCAGATAGGACAAGAACACATTTGTGTGGGGTGAAGGAGATTGAACTAGTGAACTCTAAATTCTCCTTGTAATTCTAAGAATTGATGACTCTCTTCTTGACATCTAATTGACTTTTGGTATGACTTCTTGTTGCCATTTTGAATAATAAATAAGAAACAAGATCTGCGGTTTGTTATTGGTTAAGTGTTTCAAATACTAAATGTTACCCAACAAATATAATTGATCTTTCCATTTTCCTTTGTTTTGTAATTAGTATTACTTCTAGCATTTGCTTTTACAGGCCATAGATCAAGAAGAATCTATGGAAATACAATGTTGATATTTTAAAGGGTCATATTATTATAGGATGACTGGGAAAATAGTCCCTGGAATGTCTAAAATTTCTTTTGGGGTATAAAACTGAAGTGGGTGCCAAGGGTTAACAACCTTGAATTTTTGCCCTTAAAATTAGTCTCAGAAAATCTACTTCATTATAAATACATTACTACTGAGGAGTGTCCTTCTGATTGATATGCCCAGAGCTACCTTTTTCAGCAATTTTTAAAGCACCAATCCTTCATTTTGGTTCTAAAAATGAGATGGGCTCCTCCTCCCTAGTTCGGACATCAATTTTTACCTGCCAATACAGTTTGATGAGCTTGCTTATGCACTGTTCACTCCGTCCACACAGCCAGAACATGTAGTCAGCAATCATGGCACTCCTAGGAACAAGGACAGGTTTTTTAATAAACAAATTTACAGGACGGAAAGAAAATCTTAACGGGCAGTATATGTAAATATTGAGGAAAAAGATTTCGTAATGTGAAAATTTGACTAGACTAATATTAAACAAAGCATAAGCACAATTTAGAATGTAGAAAGTAGGTTTTTTGTTGTTGTTGTTGTTATTTTTTGGTAGCTAATGTAAAACTATAAGAGAAACAACAAGCCATTTATTTTCTAGATTTCTTTTTTCTGTTTGTAGAGTATGAGAATAGTGCTTAAAGACTATGAGAGAATGCTTTGTTTTGGTTGCCTCTTATTAAGCTTCAGGGCATTTATAGAGTAACATATTTCATGGACTCTAAAATACCTTCAAACCTAGCATACCATATATAGCTAACTATTATACTGGTATTTAACATACCTCAGACCTTATGTGAATTAAAGATTACTCACCTCTGATTAAATTAGCCTCCTTAAAATTGAAAATAAAAGATTTCCAACTCAACAAACACTTCCTTCCCCCCAAACTTTGAGTTTAATTGAATTGGTTTTAGTATCTAGTGTGTACAACCACTGCATTAGTCTTATTAAGCTGAGGGGATATTAAAAACTATTGTGCAATGGATATTAATTCATTGCTCTAGCACCCTTTGGAAAAACAGTTTACTTTTATGACTGTTTCTCTGCTAAGCCTCTCTATTTCTTTTCTCCAGAGATTCCAAATCCAATTAAATGTGACTAGAAGTAATTCCAAATTGTCACGTTAGCCAATTAAACATATAATAATCCTGTGTACCTAATCACTAGTACCAAAAGTTTATTTATTTAAGTAGAGCTATCACTATGTACCCCTGAATGTTTTTCTTATCTTTGCCTGCAGATATATGTTGTTTCTTGACATCATTGTAAATTGAATTAGAAATTTTCCTTCTCTAAATGTAGGTTGTCTAAGGCACAGCTATAAACTTACTATAGTACTCCACTGAAAGAATTAAAATGTTTAGATTCTTGCTCAGAACAGAGAAAAACTGGGACTTTAAAAATTAACAAGGAAAAAAAAATACCACTATTTTGGAAGACTATTCAGCTCCATATTTTTATACATGTGGTATTGGAAAGAAACTGTTCACTGGCATTTCAACATACATGACAATAATTTAAGAATAACTAATCTTTTAAGACTCCTTTTATATTTTCAAAGCTCTAGTTTAATAAGATAAAATGAGATAGAAGGCTTTGCCATTGTGTGAATATTTATGGGATAGAAACCAGTTATAAAAAATACAGACTAGAGAGAGGAAAAAGTGAATTTCAAATATTTGCAGTTCGATAGAAATACATGGGAAAATTTTCTTCCCGTGACTACCTAAAAAGAAAGTCTACTTGACGTATAGGTGCCTGTCACCTAATAGAAATCTACTTAATAAATTCTGAATTGAAAGAACCAGTGGAAAAAAATCTTAATGAAAAAAAATAACTCTCCAGGATGGCATGCACTGTATTAATAGAAATTAGGTACTCTTAGGTGATGACTGACTCGGTGTTATGATTTGTCCTTCCATTAACATTTGGATACATAAATATGGCTCAACAAACATTGTTTAATAAGGACACCAGGCAGTAATTAAACCAGATGTGGGCAACTTTTTCCTGTGACAGGTCGGATAGTAAATATTTTAGGCATTGTGGGTCACGAGGTCTTATAACTTCCCAACTTTGTCTTGTGGAAGTATTTTAGCTATAGACAATAAGTAAATGAATGAGTGGGGCTGTGTTTCAATAGAACTTTATTTCCAA
Organism: Aselliscus stoliczkanus; assembly: GCA_033961575.1. NCBI lineage: Eukaryota > Metazoa > Chordata > Mammalia > Chiroptera > Hipposideridae > Aselliscus > Aselliscus stoliczkanus. The sequence continues at coordinate 40,444,386 of CM066729.1, forward strand.
AAATATGTGCTGGGCAGAATTTGGCATAGTTTGCCTAACTAAGATAAACAAATTACTAGGTTGAGCAACAGGTGGCCTGCATTAGTAAAATTGTCAGTAGTCAGACACCAGCTTCTATGCCTTCTGGCCACAGGCTCCCTTAAAAATTTCCATCTACTATTTTCTCTTCAGGGACAACATACATATTGTGCTAAAATTACTGTGCAGATTTCAGAAAAAAAACACACAAAAAACAACTTCACAATTTTGAAACATTCAACACATGTAAAATATAATCCTGGCTCACAGACACAGTGACTTGAGTTAGGTAAAAGTTAAATTGATAGTTTCTATTATGTTAGTAATTTTCACCCTTGTATTGGAACAATTGTGAGAGAAAAGGTGATAGATTACCACAGTGGGTTTTTTGGGCTTTTCTGCATTTCTAACTTTTGGTGATTTGGTATTGAGTTCGCCAATGTAAATTTACAAGTTTTAGTATTTTCATTAATATTTTCCAAAACTTTTTCTGTAATGATGTGTTGTCAAATTGCTACATTCGTAACTATGATTTTATTACACCTGGGGACTCAAGTCTTTTCCCAAAGGAACACATCTCTGAATTTATACTGAAACAATGAGGAATTAAGATTCATCGAAATTTGTTACCTGCCTTCAGTGAAGCACAATTATCATGCTAGTAAAAAGATACTAATATTAAATAACAAAATATGATGTCATAAAACTACATCTTTGTGGAGATATTTTTCTGCAGTATAATGCATTTCTTTCCACACCTGGCACAGAGCTGTGTTCATATTAGCAGCACAATCTAGCTTGTAGTCATTCCAATGCCATTTTCTTTCCAGTGGAAATAGGAGTTATACCTTTATCACCCACCTTCCATTATCTGGTTGTCTATCATAGCTCTGCCCTACAGCTTAGCCTTTATGAATCAGTATAAAAATCAGTGGAAGAACATGAAGATAGCATGCAAATAACATACCTGCAATATATATGAGGCAAGAGATGGGTTTTTCATTATGCTGACTTATAAAGGACAAAGACAGTTAATCAGCTCAGAGTATCTATCTACAAAGAGTTAAGTGCCTTGTGGGACCTTGGTTCTGACTGACTCACCTCATAAACTGAATGTAAACTGTAACCTATTGTTCTTCCTATTTTCCTTCAGGTACCTCTGTTTACTTTTAGATCAATATCCTGGATGCTCATCAGTGTGATTCAGTGTTGCTTCCAAATGTCTTTGTTTTATTTTCATTATTCTATTCAACTTACTTTCATTAATCTACTGAATGTTGTAGCTGCCCTGGAACTAACTATCTGATCAGATTAGCCAAACCTTTTGATTGACAGTTGGTGTTTTAATATCTGTCAGTTTTGAGCCTTTAATAAGCACTAAGCACCATGTTAAGCTCTTTGCATAGCAGAATGTGAACCCAACCCACCCACACTTCTGCAGCAGACATCATCCTATTGTGCCTACCTATGGAAACTGCTCTAGCAATATTCTTTCCCTCTCTTTCTCTCTCTCGTTAACATTCTTTCTTTCATTTTTTCCAAAACACCTCCAAAGCTTCTCTTGATCCACTTTCCTTCCAGTTACCATCTGAATTTTTTCCTTCTCAGCAAACAAAAAACCTCCTTGAAAAAGCTGTGTGCTAACCTATAACTTCTCTCTTCCCGTTCTCATTGAACTCACACCAGCGAAGTTCTCATTCCCGCCACTCCACTGAAACTGCCCTTGAGTATGCTGCTAGTGGTCTCAGTGCTGCTTAATGCAATGGCCCAGTTCTTAATCCTCATTTTAAAATGCTTTTTTAGCTTATTCTGCAAGACTAATTTGACCTGGGTCATCTCTTGCTTACTCCTCTGAAAATCATAAGCAAAACTTCAACTGTTTTTCAAGGTTTAATATGCAGTAACCACTGACCAAGTCCCTATCATTTAAAAAATTCTAATATGGTAACCAGTCACTATGAAGAATAACAGTCACTGCTTTCTCAGCACAAAAGCTGCTTTACAACAATATATCTCTGAGCCCCATTCCATGTTTTCCTTTGCGTGCTCCCGGTTTGCAAACTATCATTTTGGTGTGTGCATAACACATTTTCACTAATTGCTATGCCAGTGATTCATCAGGTTTGCTTTGGCTATTTTGACAGATACCTGATAGATATTTCAAGCTTAACATTTCCACACCCGAGAGTCTGATCCTCTTTGCTTCTCATTCCCTAATCTCTAGTCATCTTCTCCTCTATCCAATTTCTGAGGCAAAAAATCTTGGAGTCATCATTGACTCTTGACTTTCACATTTCCTATCCAATCTAAGATAAAATTCTAGTAGGTTATCTTTAACCTATATCAGCATCCTGCCACTTCTCACCACATCCAGCATTACTATCTGGTCGGTCCATCATGTTTCACTGGGCTTATTGCAACGGCCTCGAACCTGGATTCCCTGCTTTCTCATCTGTCTGTTCTCAACACAGCAGCCAGAGTGATCTCCTTAAAATTAGTACACAGGGGCAGGCCACTGCTGTGTCTCAAACTGCAAAGGCCACTTATGTCACTCAGTGTAGAAACCAGTCTTAAAAATGGCATTTGAGTCTTATGCCATCTGGTCACATGTTACTTCTCTGATCTCATTTCCTACACACTCTGACTCCAGACAAACTTGCCACCTTCCTGTTCTACAAAAAGAACAGGTTCATTGTTGTCTCTGGGGTTTTGCACTTGACAGTCCCTCTCCTATAACGTTCTTTTCTTAGGCACCCCCGACTCTTGTCACCCCCTTCAGGTCTTTACCAGGTGTGATTTTTCTCAGGGAGGACTATCCTGACACCCTCCAACACTACCCATATTCTTCCTTTTTGCTTTTCCCACAGTACTTGTCACCATTCCACATAGTGTTTATTTTACTATTATTAGTTTTGGCAGTGTTTATTGCTGTCTTCCTCTATGGTCTGCTGGTCAGATCTGGTCTGCCACCTGTGTTTGTAAATAAAGTGTTAATGGAACATAGCAATGCTCATTCATTTGCACTTTTTTTAATGGATTGCTTATGACTGCTTTTGTGCAGAATTGAACAGTTACAAGAGACCTTATGGCTCACCAATCCTAAAATATTTACTATTGGCCCTTTACTGGAATGTAAGCTTCCTAAGGGCAGGGATTTTTGTCTGTTTTATTCGTTGCTCTATCTACAGTGCCCAGAACAGTGCTTGGTGTGGTAGTCACACAATAAATATTTGTTGACTTATTGAGTAAACATTATCTTATTCATTTAAACTCAAACAACTTAAATTCTTGTTACAAAGAACCTGAGGCCTAAAGTTACACAGCTAATTAGAATCCCAACATAAAACATCTGACCCTAGGGCCACTTTCCTGTCCACATTTAACAGATACTTTTGTAGTGGAGCTGGCATGGGAATGGACTGACAGAGTGGGATTTTTCAAATTAATTTGTCCAATGTAGGATTCAATGCAACATTTAGCTCATATGAGAGCTTAATGAATGCTAATGTATGCTGACATATTTAGTACATAAATTAAAGAAGAAAGGTACCAGGAAGCACATTGATCTAATATGTTGCATCTAAAATGATTTTTAACATGATGTCTTCTCTGTTTCCTTGCAAGCAAATCTACTATTCTTTTGATATGATATTTGAATTCATTTTACAAAATTGTTTCTGAAGTCACGTTTAATTTGCTTAATACATCTGTTAAATGTAAAAGGATCAGAATCTGGCTTTTAAATATATATGCATCAATAATGAAAGATTTTTATGCCAGGAACTTATTATGAATCAAATCCCATTCCTATAAAATGACAAATACACAATAAAATAACTTGACATGTTATTATTAATAAGATAGGTACCAGTTTTGTTTTCCAAATTATTAATAATACCATAAAAGAATCATGATGCATAAGGATATTCATGCCAGATGATTTTACACATTGCATATTTCTAAACAGGCTGCAATTCTAAGGGTATGACAATATATTATTGACATTTTTCAAGGCCTATGTTCAGATGCAAAATTTATAACATTTCTACTCAGCGTGGCCACATGGTGGTGTAAAACAATAAGATATGGGTAAACAAAAGAAAATCACAGCACACAATCAGCTGTGTGGACTCAGGCTGACTGGCTGGGACCTTGAGAAGTCATTCAGCTCGTCGCCTTGCTTTTAGGCAGGATCACACTTAAACCTTCCAAATGAGACTGATGAGAATCTATTCTGTTTTAAAGACCTCCACAGAAGGACACGGCTCTGTTTTCCTCACTGATTCCAGAGTTGCACAGCCATGAAGAACATCTTAATGTGCTTTAGTTCTCTCTTCAGTGTTAATGCAACCCAAGCGGACCTTACCCTCTGATTAGCAGTTCTGCATATCCTCACCATGATTTATTAATCTTCGATTCCCTAGGTTAATTAATAAACCCTCCTTGCTTTAGTCTTTTCTAAACATTAGTCAGTTTCATGGTTCTCTTTTTAATTTAAGTTCCTTCTGTTCTTTCTTCTACAACCAGAAATTGACTTCTCTCAAGGATCTAAGGATAATCTTTTGTCTTTGTAGCTATTCCATTTATGTAACTGGTATAGATACTTTGTAAAAAGTGTGTCTGTTGGATAGTTGTAACTACAGAATCTTTCCTCATTATCAGCATATTTAGGAGGTTGTTTTTGTTCTCTTGTATTTAAAGAAGCTCAAGAAAATATGTATATCATGTCATTAATTTTAGATGAATTAATATTGATGCAAAGTGTATATTCTTTTTGAATACAAATACACATTAATATTAAAGAGATTATATTCTGATCAGGAGAGTCAAACCAGCAAATTCACTCAAGCAAATACACACACACACACACACACACACACTCACAAAGCATCTTTCCACAGGCTCACACATTATCCACACAGCAATAAGCCACAATGATTAAAAAAAAAATTTATTTATCTTTTTTAATGTATTTATTTATTTCTTTTTTTGAGGGCACTGTCGCTGGCCCTCATATGTGGGAACCAAACCGGGGCCGCTGGCTTCCCAAGCCAGTGCTTAACCACTGTGCCACTCAGCCAGCCCTAAAAAAAAAAATTTAAAGGTAGATCACCTCAAATAAAACGCAAGCTCCTACTGTGGCCCACTACTCTCAGAATAGGCTGCCCTTGTTTTCCTCTCAACACATTTTCCATCACCCTCCAGTTGAGTGTGGTTTATTCAATTGCTCAAAGCAAATAAGAATTTTCCTACTTTGGGACATTTGTGGATGTGGTTCCTCCTTCCTGGAACCTACTCTTCCAATTTTTCATCTGGCTGCTCCTTCTCAGGATTTGGGTCTTTAGGTTGTAGCTTAAACATTGACAACCTCTCAGGGCAGCCTTCTCTGATCACTCTTATCTAAATAAATCTGCCCTACCATCATCCCTCAACCAGAACTTTATGCTTTTCCTGCATCTGCCTCATGTTTCAGAATTATTCTTGGTTTACTTGTTTCTTATCTTTCTCCCCTAGACCGCTGGGCTGTCCAATACGGTAATCATTAGCCATATATAAGCGCTATTTATACTTACATGAACTAAAATTAAAATTTAAAATTCAGCTTCTCAGGTACACCAGCCACATTTCAAGTGCTCACTAGCTGCATGTGGCTGGTGGCTACTCGCCTGAATGACACAGCACACCTCCATCAAGAGTGTAAGCCCACTGACAGCACTGCTGGAGGCTGGAAGCCACAGGAACTGCCTTGTAGTGCCTTGTACAAAACCTGGTAAATATGAGGTGCTTGTGATGGTTGATTTTATGTGTCAACTTGACTGGGCTATGGTGTGCCTACATATTTGATTAAATATTATTCTGGGTGTATCTGTGAGGGTGTTTTGGGGTGAAATTAACATTTGGATTTACAGAGTGAGTAAAGCAGATTTCTCTCCCCACTGTGGGTGTTGCTCATCCCATCAGATGAAGGGCTGGAGAGAACAAAAACGCCAAGGAAAGAACTTGCTTTCTGACCGTCTTTGAGGCGGGACATCAGTCTTCCCTGGTTTGGACTCAGACTTAGATCAGAATTTACATTCTCAGCTCTCCAGCTTCTCAGGCCTTGGGACAGAGGCTGAAATTATACTCCGGGCTCTCCGGCCACAAATTTTAGGGCTTTTCAGTCTCCATAATCACACAGCCAATTATATGTAGATAATCTCCCATTAGTTCTGTTTTTCTGGGGAACCCTGGCTAATACAGAGGTCAATAATTGTATTTGCTTTTGTTTGTATATTGCCCTGGTCATCCTCTCTCCCTACTCCACTACCCTTAGTCATTGGATGTCACCAGGAGGCTGAGCCCCTACATTGCTCTGGGTTCATGCATTTCAATAGTTGATGGGCATTGAAAAAGTTATAGTGTGGTCTCTGGACCTCAAAGAGACAAGTCTGTCTCTCTGTCTAACCACCTAAATCTAATAGCTGAAAGTTATCTCTTAGACTGTCTCTCCCTTTTGCAGACCAATTTAGTTAATGTGTTTCTGCCTTGATTGTATTTCCAGATTTTGATTATTACTGGGGTTCTAGCCAAGCTTGCTTCTGCAAGATTGTTCAGGAATGGATGAGAATTTTTCTTGAAGTTTGCTGCCTGCCTACTAGTCTGAAATTTCAAATATTGCTTGTCCCTAGTTCTCAGTTGATAAGAAGAACAATAATAGTACTATTACTATTTGTAATGGTAACCAATATTTACTGTTTACCATGTATTTAGTAACTGCCCTTACATCTCATTTGATTCTTACAACTACGTTATGAAATGAGGAAATTGATGGTCCTCAAATCGAGGAGGCTAATTTTCCAAAGCTGGTGGCACAGTCAGGATCCAAACAGATATATCTGTCATAAAATTTTGGCCTCTTAACCATGGTTCTGTACTACTCCCATGTTGCCAATCTTTTCCTGTGCATCTTTTATAAGGCTATTATCTGTTGTTGGACTTCCCTGATGCTAATTTCTTGCCAAACTTTTGACTACTGGTGCACTTTTTAAAAACTATATTCCTATGGTGGAGTCTGTGTTTGTGTGTGTGTGTGTGTGTGTGTGTGTGTGTGTGTGTTAATTATTACTGTCTATTGATGCCTGGTCCTCTTTCCCTATTGCCATCCCATGCTTGTCTCACTAGTAGACACGTCTTTTTCTTCTTTCTGGCTTATTAATCTGACAGTCAACTTTTCTTTTCTTGTCCATATCAAAACATGTGTTATTACTTCTATAGAAAATACATGTCCAGTTGAAGAAGCCTAGGTGAATAGGACTCATCTCAGATTATGTATGAAGGTTTGATTATTATTTTGTTCTGGGTGGAGCCCCGAAACAGGGTTATCAACATTATCAACAAATGTTTATTAAGTTTATTACAACAGTCAAGGTTTGGAGTCATGTCAACACGCAAAAGTAGAAGAGCATGATGCTGACCTCTATGAACTGCCAATTTGACTATTGCATATGATCGCCATATTTGCAAAGAGTAATCAAAATATAAAGCAGTTTTACAGCCATCAGGAACTATGCAAATGCTAAGTAAATAATGTTAACTAAAAATACAGAGCAATGTACTATAGAATTTCAAAGGAGGGAAATGATTGCTTTTGGCTCTAATGGACTTACTCAATGCTGAGACCTGAAGAATGGCTAGCATTATTTTCAGGTGGTGATGAAGAAAAGGTTTTTTTTGTTTTGTTTTGTGTATTTTTTTTTTAACCAGAGACATAGCACATGAAGTGCATTAAAGGTGGAAAGTATTAATGTAGGATCTGAGGAAAGGCAAAGGGATTGTGTAAAAGAAGAGAGGGAGCAAAGGCAAGAAAATTATGTTGGGGACAGGTTACAGTAGGCCTCGAATTCCAGGAAGATGAGTTTGGACTTTGTCCTGTAGATGTTAGGGAAAAATTGACAGGTTTTTGGCAAGGAGAGTAATAGGGGGACTTCTAGTTTTACTTAGTCACTGCTAGTCTATATTCCATGTTGAGGAGGACCTCAAAGGGACCTCTGTCCATACTGGGAGTATTTTAAGGGTGTCTCTACTTTGCATTTTAGGCATGAGCTTATCAAGTATCCCTTGATATCTGGACTTCGCTTGTTTTCCAGGATGAAAGAGAGGGTTTGGAGAACTGGGGCCCTGACAGGACCATATGGATATAGAAAGGGGTCTGAGTACATGTTTTTATTAGACTCATATTTGCATACTTCATGAATTGATTCATTCCACAAAGATGGAGATTCTAAGATGAACAAGCCATTTCTTATGATTAAGGTCTAATAGGGAGGCAAACTTGCACAAAGATAATTATATCACAATGAGTAAAGTGGAATGGTTAATACATACACTAATGCAGCTGAGGGGGTTGGTGTGTTCAAGGAGTGGGTACCTAGAGGAGTTGACAACCTGGATCAGTTTAAAATGATGAGCAGGAATTAGCCAAGCAAATAGAGAATACGGCTCAGAAGGGCATTCTAGGCATAGTTACAGCTTGAACACAGCTGCAGAGGTTAGACGTAGGAGGAAGAGTGCAAAACTCCTATGTAACCATCTTGCTGAGTTTCAAGCAGGCAAGGAAGGCAGGGAGAAGTCACGCAGGATCTTGGATTTTACCCTGTGGATTTTAAGTACAGAGACATAGACACTTCTGGGGTTTAGAGAGGGAACCTTGGCAACTCTTTAGAGGGTGCATCAGAGGATGAGAAGACGGGAGGTGGGAGGTCATTGCAGGCATTCTGAGAGACAATGGGTGAGCCTAAACTAGGTAGTGACTGTAGGCAAATAGGCACAGAGATATTGGTATGATTCTGAAGAACAGGGTCAAATGACGAAGGCATGTGAGAGGTGTGAGTCCTGAAATATGGTAATATTCCAGGCCTTGTGGTAACCTGGTGTCAGACACGAGGGGCAATTTCCACCGAGGCATGTCCTATTGATATTGTGAGAAAAGGAAAATCAAAAACTGAATTATTTCCTTTTCCAAGTCAATGAACTAATATCTGATTCTCAAGGAAATCATAAATAATGAGAAAACAATGCTGATGTTAGCCTGAAGCCAACAGCATAACTCTTGTAGAGATTGACTGGTATCATAGATCAGCATCAAATTAAATAATGTGTTGTCCTTACTCTTTGAAGAGCATTGATGGAGCCTGATAAACCTGAGATGCTTTCTGAGTGCTCATTCTTGATGGTTTGGAGCATTCCTCTAAGGAATGTTCCTGCTAGTGACCGGTTGGTCTCCTTACCCCATCACATCCCAGGTCACTCTCCCTTGACCAAGAATTGAGCCCCCATCCTCGGAACATTTATTTACCAGCAGAGGGCGCCCTCACCTTTTGATTTATGTAAAAATCCAGAACTCTTTGTTTCTCTAATCTTGAAAGGTATCCTAAAGTTTATCCACCTTCTCCTGGGATCAAAGGAAGGGGGAAGATTAAGAAAAAAACAAAACACCCTAAGATTGTCATCTGGATTATCCCGAAGTGGGAGAAAAGCTAGAGCTGAGACTGGCTGTATAAAAACAGGCAATCCTGAATCTAATTTTGCTTTCAGTGGTTCATATCAGCAGTTTCTTCAGCCAATATAAAATGTAAAGCAGTTGGAAAAGAGAGACAGAGCAGAAAATAAACCCATTCACAGCAGAGGAACAGTTGAACAGCAAATGTAGCCAGAACTAGCTGTCGTGTTGCTCCCTAGAAATAAGGAAAAAATGCAGTCTTACTGCTTGCCATTCTATCTCCTGATCTCTGCTGGGGTAGGAAAAGGCTCGGAACATATAAAGATTATACAATCTGATAAAACATCTTGATTATTTAGCACATCGTGCAACTGAATTACAATCATAAACTCAGCTGCCTATTTCTCAAGAGCCTGAGACTGACAAGTAACGAAGGGAGGGGGAGGGGAACAATGATTAGCTGGCATCGGCAGGCTCCAGCATGGTACACTGGGTTTTTTGAACTTACAATCAATTTTCCAGTAGAACCAAAGTATACATAGAGTGTGGTGAGGTTTTCAAGGCAGCCTAGAGACATCGATTTAAACCACAGTTTACTGAAACGATGTACATTGAACAGTACGCAGTGTTTTACTAATAAAATGAAATGAAATAAAAGTGTAAATACTAATTTAATAATTTAATCATTCTGAATTTTCAGCGGAATAGAAGCTGGTTTCATTTTCAGTGTTTCTCAGTCGTGCTCACACTGGTCATTTTGGCTAGTTACATTTTGCGTTATTGGGGCTGTCCTGTGTGTTGCCGGAATGCTCAGCATTTTGCCCCCCCCCCCCCCCGTTCTACATGCCAATCATGCTTGTCAGTTACTCTGACAACCCAGACACCCTCACTCACTTTCCACGGGATGGAGAGAGGCTGAGAATCCCTTGAAGATGTTTACAGAGGTTCTAAGAGTGAATCAACATTACTTTAAAGGTTGATGGAACAGATTTCAAAAAAAAATTTTTTAGGTTGAGTTTTATTACATAACTTTTCTTAGTTGAGACCATAGTATCAAGAGCAGTCTTCTTATCAGTCTTGAGAAGGGTCAAATGGAACAAAAAGGACAAGACTGCCCAATGCTGAAAGACTACGTATATCTTAGAAAATGTTCTCTGAGGTGTAATAACCTGAGCACCAAATGGGGAAAGAGGAAAGGAAGGGGAGGAGCATTGTTTGCGTGGTCCAATGTGAAGCCTGAGCCCAGGTCCTTACTCTTTTATGATATACTTGACCATGGACAAGTCACTTCACCCCAGCTTCCATGGTCCATCTCTAGAATGGAGATGACTTTAATAATACCTATATTCTGGAGGGGTATGTGTATATGTAAGTAATGTTATATGTAAAATAGTTGGAAGCCTATGGAACAATCTACGACTGGTCAGATTGAGAGCATTATTCTTTTTTTTTAAAGCAAGAATCCTGGAGAAGTTCTCAGTCTTTTTTTTTTTTTAAAGATTTTATTGGGGAATTGGCGGAGGGGAACAGCGTTGGGGAATCGGGGAAGGGGAACAGACAAGTTGCTGTCTTTTTGTTCTTCAGTTTTTAGTTGCGGAGGATGTTGCTTCACTGTTGGTATCATCATTGCGCTCTTCCCGGATGAGGCAGATCGGTCGCTGGCCTCTGGATGTCGCTCACCGCGGCTATTGGCAGCTCACGCTTGGCTGCCAGCCGCTCACGCTGGCTGCCGGCCACTCACTGTAGCCTATGGCAGCCCACTGCAGCAGGGGCTGCAGCCCACACCATCACCGGGACTCGCACAGCCCAGCTCCAGGTGGAGCTGTTGTCAGCTGTAGAGGGCAGTGTCACTGGCCCTTATGTGGGATCCGAACCGGGGCCGCTGGCATCCCAAAACCAGCGCTTAACCAATGCGCCACTCGGCCGGCCCGAGAGCATTATTCTTAATATTATTTTTGTCACCCTGAGAGTGAATGTGGAGATGGTGAGGGTCAGAAGTGGAGTTAGATGTCCCAGTGCAGGCAAGCTTTCAGAATAGGAATAATGTGGGAGAAGGGCAGAATAAGCTGGGTGTAGAGCTGGCAGAGAGGTACCTTATGCCTCGGGAATGTCTGGTTATTAACATGGCCAAAATTGTTACACGAGACACTTAAGACCCAAGGTGAGATAGGAGGGGAGGGGCAAGATGGCGGCTGTGAGGAGGGCTCCATGAAATCTCCCCTGGAAATATCCACAATTTGAACTTCTAATACGCTTCAAAGAGACATCTACTCATCACACAGAGTGACTAAGAGTTCCACACAAGGATTGCTGGACGGTGGGCAGGCCGGGCGAGTAGGGGAAGAAGGCGGCGAGGCGCCTGAGGTGCAGCCCGCACCCGCGGCTGCTGAGTCACGGTGAGTGTCCCCGGCTCGCTCCCTGCGGCCCGCGGCCCACCTAGAGCTCAGCAAGAGCGCGTTGGTTTGCAGTCTGAGGCAGAAGCTCAGGCCAGGCAAGTGCGGGAGGAGAGAGAGGAGACGACTGTGCAGAGGGACGAGCTGCACCCGCGGCTCGCCAGGTCCCCAGGAAGCAGGGTGCAGAGCCCCGCAGCGGCAGGGCAAGATCAGTCCCTGCACCCTCCCGGTTCAGGGATCAGTCTCTGTGCCCACCGGGTCCCGCAGAGCGCAGAAGCCTGAAACCTGGGAGCAGGGGAAAACAGAGGACTCGCCAGCGGAGACGCAGAGCGCGCCGGGCAGAGACGCAGGTCCCCGAGAGACGGAGCGGGGATCGGAGCCGCGTGGAAAGGTGCGCGCAGTCCCCTGAACCCCGGCGGCAGTCCCTCCAGCAGCGCAGCAGGAGAACGGCGCGGGCGGGCGCCGGCTCCAAGGCAGAAGCCTTAAACCCGGGAGCAGGGGAAACACAGGACTCGCCTGCGGAGACGCAGCACGCCGGCCGGAGTCACAGGTCCCGGAGAGACGGACCGGGGATCGGAGACACGCGGCACGGTGCGCACAGTCCCCTAAATCCCGGCAGACCGTTTGGGAGAACAGCAGGAGATCCGCGCGGGTGCGCCGGCTCCGAGGCAGAAGCCTGGAACCCGGGAGCAGGGGAAAAAGAGGACTCGCTCGGACAAGCAGCGCGCCGGGTGGAGACGCAGGTCCCCGAGAGACGGAACGGGGATCTGAGCCTCGGGGCAGGGGGCTTGCAGTCCCTTAAACCCCGACAGTCTCTTCGGGAGAGCAGCAGGAGCACCGCGGGCGCGCGCCGGCTCCGAGGCAGAAGCCTGAAACCCGGGAGCAGGGGAAAAAGAAGGCTCACTCGGACACGCAGCGCACCGGGCAGAGACGCAGGTCCCCGAGAGATGCGGAGCGGGGATCTTGGCCACACGGTAGGGTGCGCGCAATTCCCTAAATCCCGGCAGACCCTTTGGGAGAGCAGCAGGAACTCCGCTGGAGCATAAGAGGCAAAGGCCTTAGCTTGAAACAGTGTTGGAACTGTGGCTTTGTTTATTTTTATGTTTTTTATTTTTTTCCCCTTTTTCTACTCTTGAACAGAAAGCAAAAAAAAAAAAAAACCCAATAACTCACCCACTCCCACAAACTTTGGCCCCTGCCAAGACAGTCTTAAACTGACTCCTGAATGGAGCAATAGGGGCAGACTAGGAAGATATCCTTACCTGCAGGGGGTTGAGAATTTCCACCCAGTAAAGGCTGCAGAGTGAGACTACCTACCCCGCCCCCACCTTTAGGCAAGGCTTGGGAGGCAGGGCAGGTTCATCTGCTGAGGCACTAATTAACAGATTCTTAGCAGCAGGCTTTTGGTAGTGAGGAATTCTTTAATTCTCCACGGCTGTCAACCCAAAGGGTGCCCAGAGACACTCATTGAGCCTTTGGGGGTGCAGCCTGCCTTGGGACAGGCAAAAGCAAAAAGGCAGTGACTTTGTAAAAACCACCAATCACACGTCACAACCACACTCAAGTACAGCAAACCTGCAGTGCCAGGATTACGCTAGGCATCAGGTGGCCTACTGTTCCCACAAGACGCACAAGAATTTTTGTACAGCAGACAAACTGAAGAGAGCTTGGTGGACTTTAGCCTAGACCAGCACGGGTACTTTTGGTTTGTTTGGTTTTATTCTGTTTTGTTTTCCCTTTATTGGCTGCTTATCTTGGTTGTTTTTGGTTTTTATTTCTATTTCATTCTAATCATATTGTAGTTTTTAATATAGGCATATATATATATATAGGTGTATATAGGTGAATATATGTCCATATATATGGGTGTGTAGACAAATATATATATATATTTTTTTTCCTTTTTTCTTTTTCTTTTTTCCCCACCCTCACTTTCTCTCTTATTTTATTCATTCTTCTCACTGCTATACTTTTCCTCTTTTCCTTTTTTCTGCAAATTTTATTTTTTAAATTTTTCTTACTTTTTTTATTATTATTTTAGTTTATTTTTATTTTTTATTTTTTAGGTATAGCTAATCGGTTTCTCATGTTTATTCTATTTTTTATTTTAGGATATTGTATTTTATTTTGTTTCCTCTTCTGTTATTATTGAGTATGTGGTTTTTGTTTTGCTTCTGTTTGTTTTCTTCATTAGTATGATTGATATTTCTGTACAAGTTGACTGTAGTTTGATGGTTGGTTGTTTTTACTTGTGCGAGCATTTGGTTTCCTTTGGTGGCTGCGGAGGTTGTTCTTGTTGATCTGTTATGCTCTAAAATCACTCTGCAGCAGTGGGTCCAAACAAACAGACACAAGAATCATATACCCGGAGGCCAACTTTAGATAAAACTAGAGCATTTCTGGGTTTGACATACAAGAGTCACACCCAAAAAGAAGTTACTACAGGTACTAAGACCCATAGGGTCCAAGTTTCATCAGAGGGGTCAATCCTCTCACAGCAGCTCATAAACTGCAGAAGCTGCTGATCCTCACAGCTAATCAATCTGGGAGTCAATCCCACCTACTGACAAACCAAAAGTAATCAAAACTAAAACTTCAACAAGTGAGGACGCACGACACAAGGAACACCTCAGATACAAGCACAGGAGAATAGGGAGACTAAGTAATTCAAATATAAAGGACACACACCATATAAGTTTACCCAGAAAAGACTGAGAAATCTGGGGGATCTATCTGTTATATTGAAGCAAACACAAAGAGTAAGCCAGAATGGGGAGACAAAGAAACACAACACAAATAAAAGAACAGAAGAAACTTCCTGAATCAGTGGAAATAGAGGAAATAGAGGTAACCAACGTATCGGAGACAGAGTTCAGAACACTGATTATTAGAATGTTCAAAGAAATTAATGAAAATATAAAGAAGGATAGAGAAATCATGAAAAGCAACCAGCTAGAACTTAAGAACACAATTACTGAATTAAATAACAAACTTGATGGAATCACTAGCAGACTGGATGAAGCAGAAAATCGAATCAGTGACTTAGAAGACAAAATAGCAGAGATGACCCATGCGGTACAACAAAAAGAAAAAAGAATGAAAAACATGGAAAATAGTTTAAGAGAGCTGGGGGACAACATCAGACGCAATAACCTAAGGGTCATTGGAGTACCAGAAGGAGAAGAGAGGGAGCAAGGGATTGAGAATATATTTGAAGTAATAATGTCTGAAAACTTCCCTAACCTGGCAAAGGACATTGAAATACAAGCCCAGGAAGTGCAGAGAGTTCCAAACAGGATGATTCCAAACAGGCCCACTCCAAGACACATTATAGTGAAAATGGCAAGGGTTAAGGACAAAGACAGAATCCTTAAAGCAGCAAGGGAAAGGCAGCAAGTTACTTACAAGGGTACCCCCATAAGATTATCAGCTGACTTTTCTACAGAAACTTTGCAGGCCAGGAGAGAGTGGCAGGAGGTTTTCAAAGTGATGAAAAATAAAGGCCTACAACCAAGATTGCTGTATCCAGCAAGGTTATCATTTAAAATCGAAGGTGAGATAAGGAGCTTTGCAGAAAAAAATAAGTTAAAGGAATTCATTACCACCAAGCCAGCTTTGCAGGAAATGCTAAAAGGGCTTCTTTAAGTAGAAGAGGAAAACAACCTATGAAAGACTACGAACACAAATAAGAAAATGGCAATAAATACACACCTATCAATAATCACATTAAATGTAAATGGATTAAATGCTCCAATAAAAAGACATAGGGTGGCTGAATGGATAAGAAAGCAAGAACCTAGCATATACTGTATACAAGAGACTCACCTCAGATCCAAAGACTCATACAGGCTGAAAGTAAAGGGATGGAGTAAAATATTTCATGCAAATGGTACTGAGAAAAAAGCTGGAGTAGCGATACTTATATCAGATAAAATGGACTTTAAATTGAAGAATATAACAAAGGACAAAGAAGGACACTTCATAGTAATGAAGGGATCGATCCAACAAGAGGACATAACTCTAGTAAACATCTATGCACCTAACATAGGAGCCCCTAAATATATAAAACGGATATTGTCAGACATAAAGACAGAGATCAACAGTAACACTATCATAGTAGGGGACTTCAACACCCCGCTGTCACTAATGGACAGATCCTCCAGACAGAAAATCAATGTGGAAACAGCGACCTTAAATGACACATTAGACCAGCTGGATTTAACAGACATTTTCAGAGCATTTCATCCCAAAGCTACAGAATATACGTTCTTTTCAAGTGCACATGGAACATTTTCTAAGATAGACCACATGTTAGGCCACAAAACAAGTCTCAATAAATTTAAGAAGATTGAAATCATTTCAACTGTATTCTCTGACCACAATGCTATGAAACTAGAAATCAATTATAAAAAGAAATCCGGGAAGCTGACAAATAAATGGAGGCTAAACAATATGCTATTAAATAGTGAGTGGGTCACAAATGAGATCAAGGAGGAAATCAAAAGATACCTCGAGACAAACGAAAATGAAAACACCACGACCCAAAATCTCTGGGATGCTGCGAAAGCAGTCCTAAGAGGGAAGTTTATAGCAGTGCAGGCCTACCTAAAGAAGGAAGAAAAATCTCAAATCAACAGGTTATCCTTACACCTAAGGGAACTGGAAAAAGAACAGCAAAAGAGGCCCAAGGGGAGTACAAGAAAGGAGATAATAAAGACCAGAGCAGAAATAAACAATATAGAGAACAGAAAAACAATTCAAAAGATCAATGAAACCAAGAGCTGGTTTCTTGAGAAGATAAACAAAATTGACAAACCTCTAGCCAGGCTCATAAAAAAAAAAAGAGAGAGGACTCAAATTAGCAAAATCAGGAATGAAAGAGGGGAAATGACTACAGACATCACAGAAATACAAAAAATTCTAAGAAATTACTATGAGCAACTATTGCCAACAAATTTGACAATCTGGATGAAATGGATAATTTTCTAGAAGCATACAACCTTCCAAAGCTAACACAAGAAGAAACAGAAAATCTAAATACCCTGATTACTACCAAGGAAATTGAATCAGTAATTGACAAGCTCCCAAAAAACAAAAGCCCTGGACCAGATGGCTTCACAAGTGAATTTTATCAAACATTCAAAAAAGAACTATCACCTATTCTTCTCAAACTATTCCAAAAAATCCAGAAGGAGGGAAGGCTCCCAAACCCTTTTTATGAAGCCTCTATCACCCTGATTCCAAAACCAGATAATGACATCACAAAAAAGGAAAACTACAGGCCAATCTCCCTGATGAATATAGATGCAAAAATTCTCAATAAAATATTAGCAAACAGAATTCAGCAATATATTAAGAAGATCATACATCATGATCAAATGGGATTCATCCCTAGTGCGCAAGGCTGGTTCAACATCCGTAAATCAATTAATGTGATACACCACATCAACAAAATGAAGGATAAAGATCACATGGTCATTTCAATAGATGCAGAAAAAGCATTTGACAAAATCCAACAGCCATTTATGCTAAAAACCCTTAGCAAAGTGGGAATACAGGGATCATATCTCAACATAATAAAAGCCATATATGATAAACCTACAGCTAACATCATACTCAATGGGGAAAAGCTAAAACCATTCCCCTTAAGATCAGGAACAAGACAAGGCTGTCCGCTTTCTCCTCTTTTATTCAACATAGTGCTGGAAGTTCTAGCCACAGCAATCAGACAACAAAAAGAAATAAAAGGCATCCAAATTGGCAAGGAAGAAGTAAAATTGTCATTATATGCAGATGACATGATACTGTATATAGAGAACCCCAAAGACTCCATCAAAAAACTATTGGAACTGATAGACGAATTCAGTAAAGTAGCAGGATATAAAATCAATGTTCAGAAATCGGTGGCATTTGCATATACCAATAATAAACTAATGGAAAGAGAAATTAAGAAAACTGTCCCATTTACAATTGCGTCAAGAACTATAAAATACCTAGGAATAAATTTAACCAAAGAAGTGAAAGATCTGTACTCAGAAAATTATAAGACACTGAAGAAAGAAATCATAGAAGATACAAATAAATGGAAACACCTACCATGCTCATGGATAGGAAGAATTAATATAGTTAAAATGTCCATACTGCCTAAAGCAATATATAGATTCAATGCAATTCCTATCAAACTACCAAGGGCATTTTTCACAGAAATAGAAAATATAATCCTAAAGTTTATATGGAATCATAAAAGACCCAGAATAGCCTCAGCAATTCTGAGGAATAAAAACAAAGTTGGGGGGATCACGCTACCAGACATCAAAACCTACTACAAGGCCACAGTAATCAAGACAGTTTGGTATTGGCATAAAAACAGGCACATCGATCAGTGGAACAGAACAGAGAGCCCAGAAATAAATCCAAGCATTTACGGACAGTTAATCTATGACAAGGGAAGCAAGAATTTACACTGGAGTAAAGATAGTCTATTCAATAAATGGTGCTGGGAAAATTGGACTGACACATGCAAAAAATGAAACTGGATCATCTCCTTACGCCTTATACAAGAACAAATTCAAAATGGATTAAAGACTTAAATGTAAGACCTTAAACCATAAAAATCCTCAATTAACATATAGTGAGTACATTTGCAGACATTACACGGAGCAATATTTTTACTGATACCTCCCTACGGGCAAGGGAAGTAAAAGAAAAAATGAACATATGGGATTATATCAGACTTAAAAGTTTTTTCACAACAAAGGAAACCATTAATAAAACAAAAAGGAAGCCTACTGAATGGGAGAATATATTTGCCAACGATATATCTGATAAGGGGTTAATATCCAAAATTTATAAAACACTCATGAAACTCAACACCAAAAAAACAAACAACCCAATTAAAAAATGGGCAGAAGATATGAAGAGACATTTCTCTAAAGAGGACATACAGATGGCCAACAGGCATATGAAATAAAGTTCAACCTCACTGGTCATTAGGGAAATGCAAATAAAAACCACCATGAGATACCACCTCACTCCAGTCAGAATGGCTATCATCAACAAATCAACAAACAACAAGTGCTGGCGGGGCTGTGGGGAGAAGGGGACCCTGCTGCACTGTTGGTGGGACTGCAGATTGGTGCAGCCACTATGGAAGTCAGTATGGAGGTATCTCAAAGAACTGGAAATAGAGCTACCGTTTGACCCAGCAATTCCACTCCTAGGTATTTATCCTGAAAAAACCAAGACACTTATTCAAAAAAAGTTATGCACCCTGATGTTCATAGCAGCACAATTTACAATAGCTAAGACTTGGAAACAACCAAAATGCCCGTCAGTAGATGACTGGATTAAGAAACTGTGGTATATTTATACAATGGAGTATTACTCCGCTATAAAGAAGAATGAAATCGTGCCATTTGCAATGATATGGATGGACCTAGAGACTATAATGTTGAGTGAAATAAGTCAGTCAGAGAAGGACAAATACCATATGATCTCACTTATATGTGGAATATGAAAAACTGTATGAATGAGCAAAGTAAACAGAAACTGTCTCATAGATATAGAGGAAAAATCAGGGTTGCTAATTTGGAGAGGAATGGGGATGAGGGAGAAGGGGAAGGGATTAGACAGCAAAAATAGGCAACTACAATATTGCTACTGGGATAGGAAAAACAGTTTGGGGAATATAATTAATAATGTTGTAAATATTCTGTGGAATGTCAGATGATCATAGGTCTTGTTAGGGAGACCATTTCATGGATGGAGTAGAGGTTTGATCACTGCACTGTATTACTAAAGTGGAGGTGGTATTCCTACTGTAATTGAATATATATAGATAGTCACGGGATGTGGATTATACTGTGGAAGAGAGTCAGAGGAAGAGTAATAGATATATATGATATGGGGGGGTGTGGGGGGGTGTATTGGGGGTGGGGGGTTGTCACTTTGAGGGGTAAAATGTATAACTATTGCACTGTGTTGTACACCTGAAACTAATTAAAAAAAAAAAAGTCAAGAAAAAAAAAAAGACCCAAGGTGAATGGATTTTTAAAATAATTTTATATGTAGCATTCTACATTTAATCTAAATAGGAGAACCACAACAATAGAACCCCATCACTACCACCAACAAAACGTTTTTGTGAAAATCTCATGAGGATCAATAGTCTGTTCTTCAAGTGTTAATAGCTCACTGATGGAGGACTGGCTCCATCTTCCAAGATAGCAGAAGGCTATAAAAGCAACATACAAGCATTTGCTGACTTTTATGAGTGATAGATATTCAGGGTAGACATTAGACAAAATTATGATGTGTTCACATTTGCTTTCTGTGCTTTTCTGGACACCTTTAAAGAGTTCATGCCTCTGTTCTGACACCTCATTTCTTTCTGCTGGACCCTGCTGTACTCTGGCCGCCAAAGATCCCCACCGCGAAACCCGCCTTCACCTGGCCTCTGGTTAGCATTACAGGGTTCCACTTCTCCCTTCTCATCACTTTCCTTCATTCAAGCATATCTATTCTACTTCTAAAATTTTCAATGCAACAGTACATCTAGAAATAAATAGGCAATTTGTAACGCATCAAAAAAAATCTCCTGCCCCCAAAATGTTTCCCTCAGTGATTTGAAGTGCCATAAAATAGCACATTAGTCACTTCTTTAGGTCGTGGTATTACACAGAATTGCACATTTGTGTTTTCTCTGGAAGGTAAAGGTGTTATCATCATTCTTTAACAATTTGGGATAAATTATTTTCATCAGAGTAACAGAGAGGCTATACAGGATGGGGATTGATAACTTAGACATTGGAGTAACACTGCATTTAGTTGAATCCTAACTCTGCCATGTGCCATCTGTATGACTTTGGAGAAGTTACTTAATCTCTCTGTACCTCAGTTTCAACCTCATAAGATTGTCAGAAAAATGAAATGTCGTTATACAGAATGCACGTTGAGCCATGCTTGTTACTTGGGAAGCACTCAGAAAGTGTTGGCTTGCAGATCATTCTTCTGCCTAGGCACTAACACTGATATTTAGGAGAATGAAATGCATGTTGCTTCATTGGGAAGCTTCTATCCAAACAGGCTTCTTGAGACTGCTTCAGAAGTGTATTGGTTTTCTCATTGTTATTAAAGTTTTCTCTTGCATTTAAAAAACTTATAAAAGCTAGTGACTAATATAGGCAGTTTAGTTTTGTGAGCCTACCACAAGATTGCCTCTCTTGGTGCCACCTTCTACTCAAATGTTCTTGTCTTCCACCCTGTCATAACACCTCCTTGTAAGTGTCCCCTGAGAGCCCTTTAACTATTCCTTGTAGATTAGCTATTGGTATTCTCTAAAGGTATCTCTGGTACAGTGTAATTTTGTGGGAGTCAAGGATCTCATCTCACTCATCAATTCACCAGAGACTTGCATAGTGCAGGCACTTGCTACATAAATATCGAATGAAGACTTGAAAGATCCATAGGACAGTTAGTTTTGAATGTTGGCACATTGCTGTATCCCCAAGCATCTAGTGACGGGCACATAGTAAGTGATCAATAAATACTTACTGATGACTTTTTTTTTTTTTGAGGGCAGTGTCACTGGCCCTTATATGTGGGACCGAACCGGGGCCGCTGGCTTCCGAAGCCAGCGCTTAACCACTGCGCCACTCGTCCGGCCCCCCTGATGACTTTTTAAAATAAAGGGAGGCACAGATGTGCTATTGGAGTTAAAATGGGATTCTATATATGAAACCACATTTTCCACTAAATTACATTAAATATTTTGAGATCTATTCCTCCGGAAAAAAATGTGCACTGGGGAAGGCAATTATGGTGCATAGACTAGGACTTTTGCTTGCTCTTTGGAGATATTTCTCTGCAGGGAGGGGAGGGCAGTAATGGTTGTTACTCATTAGCTATATTCTTGTCTCAGGCCATAGTTACTACCTCACTCATTCAGCAAAAGCTATTGACCACTTGGTACATGAAGGACACTGTGGCTGAAGATGGGTGGTGTGAGGCAGGAAGGATACACAATGATGCTGATCACAGAGTTTATGTCTAAGTAGCTAAAGGAAAGTGTAGTTCTCTTGCCCACAGTGAATAAAATGTGATGATGGTCTCAGCCAGCCCACTTCTAAGAGAAAGTGTCTTGCCCATGCCTCCTGATGAAGGAGCAGGTTTAGATGATCCCCATCCTCTATTCTGTTTGGACCAGGATGGGCAGTCAAGTTTTAGAGAATGATGACATCACCCAGGCGAAACATCTTGGCCAAAACATGCTTGATTAGCAATGACAGATAAAATAGCAACTAGCACATTAAAAGAGAAATGGAGAATAGCAGAAGGAGAATGGGAAAGAAAAACAAAGTGATCTCCACTCCATCTAGATCTCTTGTCCTTCATGTTCCTCTCCACATTAGGCTGCCTCGATAGATAAGCACCTAGAAAGGGTGTTTGCTAGGATTGTTCTGATGAGGAGAAAAACCATAGGGGAGAGTGGTCAGCACAGTGATGCCCACACTATTGACTCCATGCTTAGGGTGACTGTACACCTAGCTTTTCCAAAGACCGTCCTCATCTATGCCTATTGTCTTAGGGTAATTAATAGGACCACTCTCACTACCGAAATCCTCATGGTTTAGATGACAAATGATGTGGTTTCCTATTGTTCTCTCAGGGGAGATGTTTTAGAGCATGATACATGTTGCACAGCCATCTTCCATAGTTAAAAATACCAGTTTAATACTCTGTAAAGAGAATTGTTTATCTTATCTCTAGTAGGATTATAAACTCTTGAAGGGCAAGAATCTCATTTTCTGCTTCTTTTATTACTTCTTCTTGGCAAAAGCTGATTATATAACAGGGTGCAATAAATTCTCATTAAATTATGTTTCTAACTTTTGCTCTGACTTTAGATTCTATGGAAAATAAATATATACACGTGTACATTTTCCTCCTAAAAGATATATATTTTCTTAGAGATACATGTATTTATCCTCAGTCAACTTACTGGATGACTTTCTTACAGAATATATCAGATGTAATCCATAGGAACCCTGATTTTTATGCATACACAGTGTTTTTCAAATGCTCATTTTGTGGCTTTTAATTTATAGATTGGAATCACGAAGACTGGCTAATACACATTAAGTAAGGTGTATTTTTACTACTTCACAGATTATCCAACATACACAACTCTACCAACATAAAGGGAACACAAGCAAGGTTGAAGGAAAAAAATGAGGGATTCCAGAGATGAACATTGTAAAGAAAGCCAGAGAGTTTGGAATTAAAATGGTATGCATAAAAGCAAACAACTATTTATTTCCTGAGCACTTACTGTGTGTAAACTACAAATAGTATTTATATTAGAAAGCTTTCGGCACAGAATACATGGAAGACTTTAGAAGCTAGATGCTAAATTCTAGCAGTACAATGTTGAATTTACAAGGTAATCACCCTTTCACTCTGAGGAGATGCTTTTGCATCCTTGAACTGGTTCTGGTGTTGATTTTACATTTCTTTTGGGGCACAGTACAATATTCATCTGTTTATTTAGATGTTTGTTTGGAGGGGGTTTAAGGTAGGCAGAGACAAGCATCTTTTTTTATTCTAAACTACAGTTTGCATGACGTTTGTCTTGTTTTTTTATTTGTGTTTTTAATTTTGCAAGCAATAACAGCTGGCAAGTATTTTTTCATATGAGTTGTGTTTTTTTTTTGTTCTGCTTTTGCTTGTTTTAAAGGTTTTTATTTAAAAAAAGAGCTAACAAATAATGTTATATTAGTTTCAGGGGTACATAATATTTATTCAACATTTATATACCTAAAGAAGTGATCACCATAAGTCCAGCAACCATCATAATATTATTGACTATATTTTCTATGCTGTGCATTATATTCCAATACTTATTTGTTTTATACCTGGAAATTTGGATTTCTTATTCCCCTTCAACTTTCCCCCCTTTTTAAATTTTTCAATTACAGTTGACATTCAATATTATTTTATATTAATTTCAGGTGTACAGCATAGTGGTTAGACATTTATATAATTTAAGAAGTGATTTTCTAACTAGTCTAGTACCTACCTGGCACTACACATAATTATTACCATATTACTGACTATATTCCCTGTGCTTTACTTTACATCCCCATGACTATTTTGTAACTACCAATTTGTACTTCTTAACCCTTTCACCTTTTTCAACCAGGACCAACTCCCCTCCTATCTATCATCCGATAAATCTAGTACCCATCTGACACCATACATAGTTATTACAGTATTATTGATTATATTCCTTATGAAATACCCTACATCCCCATTACTACTTTGTAACAACCAATTTTTACTTCTTAACTGCTTCCCCTTTTTTCACTCATATCCTTAACTCCTCTCCCTTCTGGCAACCGTCAAAATGTTTTCTGTATCTATGAGTTTGTTTCTGTTTTTGTTTTTGTTTGTTTATTTTGGTTTTTAGATTCCATTTATAAACAAAATCACATTGCATCTGTCTTTCTCTGTCTGACATACTCCACTGAGCACAATACCTTCGAGGTCCATCCATGCCTCCACAGATGGCAAGAACCCATTCCCTTCCATGGCCGAGCAATATTCCATTGTATATATGTACCATCTCCTCTTTATCCATTATTCTATTGACACAAGGCTGCCTCCACATCTTGGCCATTGTAAACAATGCTGCAATGAATACATTGATGTACAGGTCAAAGTAGCATTTGGGTTTCTTTTGATAAATACCCAGAAGTGGGATTACTGGATCCTTGTCTCATGTTATAACCATTGTGTTGAACTCTGTCTCTGGTAGGCTGCTTGCTTCCATTTCATTTAGTTCTTTTTCTGGAGTTTTCTCCTGTTCTTTTATTTGGTACATATTTCTTTGTTTTCTCATTTTGCTGCCTCTCTGTGTTTGTATCTACATATAAGATAGATCTTTTTGTCTCTCAGTCTTGGCTGGGTAGCCTTATGTAAGTAGGTATCCTGTGAGGCCCTGGCACAGTCTCCCTGGTCACCTCAGCTGGTTCCAGGAGTGTCCCTTGTGTGAGTTGTGTGTGTGACCTTCTGTTATAGTTCAGCCTTGATTGCTATTGGCATGTCAGTGGGTGGCATTGGCCCTAAGGCTGATTGGCTGTGGAGTTTGGCCACATCCACAGCATACAGGCTGCTGTGCAAGGGGCTTACCCCACTGAGTGGAGTTTGTCCCAGTGGGCTCTGAGGCCTTTTCAGGCTGCCCTTTGTGTGTGCCACTTGTGGGGCTAATTGGATGGTGCTCTGCTGTGGTCTTAAGCCAACCTCCAAGTATGTTGATTCTGGGGCCTCTTGGGAAGAGTTCTGGTGCAGGCCCAGCTTATCCACTGCCTGTGACCAGCCAGGGACTACCTGGTAGGAGCTACAAAGTGATCCGTGGTTTTCTGCCTATGCTAAAGTTGGAGGCATGTGGGGGAGGCTATACTGCAAACTGAGGATGGCTGCCACCAGTACTGGGCCTGGGGTAGCACCACAAAAAGCCAGGATACCCCAGGACCTGCTGCCACTTGCCAACTCCCTTATGGTTCAGCCACTGATAAAGCCTCATGTGGCATGTTAGCTCAATAAGGGAGTGTCTCAGGGAGTCACTAAAGTGGGAAGAGTTGTAGTTACCAGGTTAATGTAGGCTCTTATTTGGTGCCAGTGCTGAGCCTGGAGCTACTCATAAAAATCTCAGAGCATGACAAGGCCAGTAGCTGCCCGCTTGAGGCCAGTGGGCTCTGATAGTTTTCCACTATCAATATGGGTGGGGCTGGCTGTTCATAAGAAAGTGCTTCTTGCATTGGAGGCGTTAGGTGGGGCAGGGTTACAGTGCAGCTCACCAGCCAATCAGATTCGGATTTGGCCTACGGGGGTGGGCTCAACACAGGAAAGACAGTACCCACCTGCTGGCTGCATGGTAGGAGGACCCTTCACAGTGCAAATGGCAACTGTCCTCTAGCCCTAGCTACAAAGCCACACACCTCAGTCTGTTCCCTGCATGTCTCAGATGTCCCCTGAGTCACTGTCCCTCTGCTGAAGCCCAGGGTGAGTGCCTGGGAGTGAGAGAGTCTGTATATGGGCCATTTATGAGGACATATGGATTTCCCTCAGACTTCCATCTCACCTGGATGGTCAGAATCCGCATGTTTTTCACAGCCAGATGTTGTGGGGGCTCCTCTTCCTTGCACCAGTACTCCAGACTGTGGAAGCCGATGTGGGGCTGGGGTCCCTTGCCCCTCTAAGGGGAACTTCCATGGCTGAGGTATCCCTCCTGATTCTCAAATGCCACACAGGTTTGGGGCCAGGCTGTTTTGCGTCTCTGCCTCTCCTACCAGTCTCGACATATCTTCTTTATATTCTTAGTTATAGAACTTCTGTTCAGCTAGATTTCAGATGGTTCTTCAGGTTGATTGTTCTATAATTTAGTTGTAATTTTATTGTGTTCATGGAAAAAAGCATGTGCAGTGTTTATTTACTCTGTCATCTTGAATCTCATATCCATATGAATTGTTTTTAAAGAAAGAAATAAACAGTTCTGTAGGCATGAAGAAACAAACCATACTAGTTCACAGAAGAGTCAACTGTGCAGCAAGAGCCTCTTAATAAAATTATACCTTTTTGGAAAACCTAAGGAGAATAAGTGTATACCTTGAAGGAAGGTATGGATCTCTAGGCTGTGTCTAGGATTGGGGGAGGGCAGGCAGTCAGGTCTAGGGAGGTTATACAACTTATAAAAATAAATATTCATATATCTGCCAACGATATATTTGATAAGGGGTTAAAAATATCCAAAATTTATAAAACACTCATGCAACTCAACACCAAAAAAACAAACAACCCAATTAAAAAATGGGCAGAGGATATGAAGAGACATTTCTCTAAACAGGACATACAGAAGGCCAACAGGCATATGAAAACATGTTCAACCTCACTGGTCATTAGGGAAATGCAAATAAAAACCAAAATGAGATACCACCTCACTCTGGTCAGAATGGCTATCATCAATAAATCAAAAACAATAAGTGCTGGTGGAGATGTGAGGAAAAGGGGACCCTGCTGCACTGTTGGCGGGATTGCAGATTGGTGCAGCCACTATGGAAGTCAGTATGGAGGTATCTCAAAAAACTGGAAATGGAACTACCTTTTGAC
This sequence comes from Aselliscus stoliczkanus, assembly GCA_033961575.1. Classification (NCBI taxonomy): domain Eukaryota; kingdom Metazoa; phylum Chordata; class Mammalia; order Chiroptera; family Hipposideridae; genus Aselliscus; species Aselliscus stoliczkanus. Next base: position 40,471,440 of record CM066729.1, read on the forward strand.
CCAGCAATTCCACTCCTAGGTATTTATCCTGAAAAACCCAAGACACTAATTCGAAAAAATATATGCACCCCTATGTTCATCGCAGCACTATTTACAATAGCCAAGACTTGTAAACAACCAAAATGCCCATCGGTAGATGACTGGATTAAGAAACTGTGGTACATTGATACAATGGAGTATTACTCTGCTATGAAAAAGAATGCAATGATATGGATGCACCTAGAGACTATTATGTTAAGTGAAATAAGTCAGTTGGAGAAAGACAAATACCATATGATCTCACTTATATGTGGAATCTGAAAAACTGAATGAATGAGCAAAGTAAACAGAAACAGTCTCATAGATATACAGGAAAAACTGACTGTTGCTAGTTGGGAGGGGGGTGGGGATGAGGGAGAAGGGGAAAGGATTAGACAGCATAAATAGGTAACTACAATATTGCCACAGGGATATGAAAGACAGTTCGGGGAATATAATTAATGTTGTAAATATTTTGTGGGGTATCAGATGGTCACATGTCTTGTTAGGGAGACCATTTCATGGATGGAGTAGAGGCTTGATCACTGCACTGTACACCTAAGTTGTATAATATTGTATGCCAACTGTAACTGAATATATAGATAGTCACGGGATGTAGATTATACTGTGGAACGGAGTCAGAGGAAGTGTAATAGATATATATGATATGGGGGGAGGAGGGTTGTCACTTTGAGGGGTAAAAAGTATAACTATTGCACTGTGTTGCACACCTGAAACTAATTAAAAATAAATAAATAAATAAATAAATAAATAAATAAATGAAAAAAAAATTCATGGTGAGTGTAGGGGAGACCATGCTTCTTATTGCATTCATATAATCCATTTGATTCTGGGTAGAAGATATTTAATAACAGCCATGTTAATGTATTTCTGAGATGTACTTCTACTGCACTGGGGATGATCAAATGTGAGACATAGGAAGTCTCAAGGCCCTGTACAAATTGAATCCATTTCCATTCTTTCTAATTCAGGAAATGGCTCTTCAGATTAAAGGGCTGGGGCTTGCATCCCTGAAGAGACAATGTAGTCATCTGTGCCCTTGGGGAAAGCAGGGATTTTGGAATTGATCACCATGGCCAGGGCTTTATAGAACTTATTTGAAGAAAGCAAAATCCTCCAGAGAAATCAACTGATAGAGACTCATGACTCAAAGATACTCTTTCAAGCAATTACACTAGAACACAGCAAACCTAGGAGATCCCTAAGAGAGTATCCAGACTACACTAGAAGACAGAAAATTCCCTTAGCCCCCAGGGTTGGGGATTGTCCACAGGTCCTTGGTGAGGAACACAGAGACTGGAGGCTGAAACAAAAGCCCAGAAACAGCAAGGTCACATAATGCATAGATTTAACCAAGATGGATTTCAAAATATTGATGAAAAAACAAAGGAAGTTGGAAATTTAAATAGTGCTCAGCGCCAGCTTGCCATTTTGTTCAATAAGCTTAAGCCCACAGGCAATGAATGAAGTCAGTCAAATCAGCAATAATCATTGCAAGTTTTAAATCTATTTTTAAAACATGAGAAAGATGTTAATGTTTTCCCTGATCAATGGTAAAGAAATAAAACATCTGCCAGACAAGTGGATGGTCCTCCAGGCCTTATAGGAACAACTTAGATAATTAATTGAGGGCTAAAGAAGAGTTAGATGGACTGATAAAGTCATCTATGGAAGATGGAATGATGATGATAAACAGGAAGGGACAACAGAACAGAATCTTCATTAATTTGCTGAAGTATTCCAGAGAAATCATTGAGCGACAGTTTCTGAATATAATATCTCTATTGAATTATATACTGAACATTAAAATAAACGTTATATGTTTTGTGAGCATATTTGTAAATAGGCTGACACAAAACCATGCACGTGCTTTAGATGCTGACATTAAAACCTAAGCTCTTCATATCATGCTATCCACTCTATTCTTTTCTGGAGTGCATGTGAGTCAGCCCCCAGGAATCCCAAGTAAGCTGGGGAAGAGGTGACATATTATGTAGGTGGGAATATAAACCAATATATTGAGTTGTTGCAATTATTATAATTTTATTTGTATTCACAAGTGGATAGGCTTGGGGGAATTCAAATCATATAAGATACAGAGAGAAAAAAATTATAGTTTTTGTTAGAGTCTGGGATGAATTATTCCCAACAAATCCTTTTGTTGACTTTTATAAAGTTATAGAATAAGGAGCTCCTCTGTTATTCTGTATTTGTATATATAGACAAGTGGTCTGAGGGGATCTTACCTACCTTACTATTAGATTCAAGATTTTGACACCTAGGTTTTGTTAATTTAGGTAAGGAGCTCCATTTTGAAGAATTTGTTCTTTACAATGCTGACTGAAAATATCAGTGTGCTACAGTATGAATTTAAATAGCAATAATTCTTTTATTGCAGTGCAATCTGTGGTATATTATGTGCTTTCATATGCATTATAATTTCAGTTCCACAAATATTTATACTGGAACTAATATGATTGAATCAAAGGTAGGTAGTGAATGTAAAAAGGTGAATTGGTCAGTTCTCCCTCTTCAAGAAGCCCATGATAAATTGACATCTGAGGAAATAATTATGACATAGAATATGCACTATTAGCAATAGAGACAAGGCAGAGAAATAGTAAGAAAAAAAGAGTAATTAACCCAATTGGGAGAAAATGGAGCCAGGGAAACCTTAGAGGAAGTAGGTCCCAAGAAGGGCTTTAGAGGTAAACCAAGAGGGAAAAGCTATTCTGAGCAGACAAGATGGAGTTGCAAATGTGTATGCATGAAATAGCATCATGTGTTAGCTCAGGTAGTATTTCAGTATTGAAAGAGAGAGAGAGAGAGAGAGAGAGAGAGAGAGAGAGAGAGAGAGAGAGAGAGAGAGAAGAGAGAGAGAGAAGAGGAGGCCAGAGAGATAAATCAGGTCTTAATTATGAGACACCTTTTGATTTTTTTGCTGAAATTTATTTTGTGTAGATTATGGCGAGCCATTTAAAGTAATCAGTCTGGAGATAGATGTGTTCAAATTTGTTTGGTAAATAAAGCATATTACACATACTGTTTTTTAACCTGCTTTTTAAAATGAACAATATGGTGAGGATATCTTCCACATTAGTAAATATTCATCTGTGTGTGTTACATGCCATTGAGTTGGCTTCGTAATCCTGGCTACTCTGTGAATGAGCAACAACCACAAGTCCTGTTCCTAGCAGCTCTGTTTAGCTTGTGTACACTCCTGCCTATTGCTACTTTTATGAAGTCAGTCCATTTTATTTTTGGTCTTCGTCCTTTCCTGCTGCCTTCTATTTTTCCCAGCATTATTGTCTTTTCAAAGAATCCCTGTCTTCTCATGATGTGCTCAAAACAGGCACATATGTAGCATTAATTAAAATGGTTGCTTTCTGTGGGTGCTTTCATTGTTTAATTAGTCTCCTATGTTAAGCAGTTAAGATATTGGAGAGTTACGTTTTTGAAAGCACTAAAGAATTCAGTTTAGAACATGTTTTGACTGAGAGTTTTGTAATGCAGCCACATGGGAATATCCAGAAGGTGTTCGAACATATAAATGTGGAGATTGAGGGTAAAAGCTGAGAATGTAGGCGTAAATTTGGGAGTCATTAGTATATTGATTAAAGCCAGACGAAGGGATTTAATGGCCAAGGAAAAGTAAATGCACGGTTTAAAAAAAGTAAAGGGAATAGAACCTTTGGAAATACTGATTTTTAAACAGTGGGTTGAGGAATAAGAGATTGGGAAAGAAAAGTCAGAGAGACTGGAAGAAATCCAGAGCATATGATGTTAGGGATCAAGGGGAAAGGAGTGAATTGGTTCTCCTAACAACTTTTAGAGAGATGAGTCTAGGCACTTCTATTATTATTCCCATTTCACAGAGTCCTCTTGCTGAGACCAATACAATTTTAAGTGATAAAACTGGATTGCCAATCTTGACCATCTAGCCCGATTCTAATGGAGGTAGTACCAGATTTTATGATTCAGGTAATTAAAGAAGGCTTTAAAAGAATAGCAGAATAAGCTTCAGAAGCTAAAATTAAGATAAATCTGTAGGAGATATAATATAGAGAAAAAGAACTGTTTTTAAATTATAGCAGGCAAAGGATATCCTAAAATAGGCTGGGAGAGAAAGAGGATAAAAATGTCTTTAAGATGTAAAGTCTTGGCTTTCAAATTTGGGACTATGGTGGATAGGTAAGAGAAACCATACCCAGAACAGCTGGTACTGTTAAATAAGATGGACTGAAAACAAACATAACAAACAGGTGTGTTTTTTAAAATTTATTTTGAAAGAATTTAAAATTTACAAGTTGCAAAAATAGATCATTAATGTATAAGCTTCTCCTAGTTTTCTCTAATTTTGACAACACATATATAACCATAGTATAATCAATAAAACCAGGAAATTAATATTGGTACATTACTATTAAGTAAATTACAGATTTTTTTAATGTTTGCCAACTTTTTCCATAATGCCCTTTTTGGTTCCAGGATCCCAAAATAACATTTAGTTGTGTCTCCTTAGTGTCCTCCAATTTTTGATAATTTCTTATTCTTCCCTTGTCATTTATGGCCTTGAAACTTTTAATGAATACTGACTAGTTATTATGTAGACTATCTCCCAAACTGAGGTGTTTTTTTTTGACATTTTCTCATGATTATATTGAAATTACTAATTTTAGGCAAGATACTATAGAAGCAATGATTACTAAATCCTCATTGCATACTGTGAGGGGATACATAATGCCAGTGTTTTATTACTGGTGATATTAACCGTAATCACTTGATTAAGGTGGTACTTGCTGCATCTCCATCATCAAGTTAACAGGTTTCCCTTTCCAAAAATATTTGGGGAAGATATTGTGAGATTATGCTGATATATTTCTCCTCAAAGTTTTGCCTAATGATTATAGCATTTATTAGTAGATCATTAAAAAAATATATTAAAAAAATGTTTTGTTTTTAAAATTAGTGAACTTTATTTTTCAGAACAGTTTTAGGTTTACACCAAAGTTGAGTAGAAAGTAGGGAGATTTCCCATACATTCTGTTACACAATCACACATTCCCCCACTATCAGTATTGCACACCACATGGTATACACGTATTTTTTATGATCATTTAATGGATCTATATTGGCAAATCATTACCATTCAATCTACACTGAGATTAATTCTGGGTGTTGGACATTGTATGGGTTTCTGACAAATGTATACTGACGTGTATCCACCATTGCAGTATCATACAAAATAGTTTCACTGCCCTAAAAAATCTTCTATGGGGCCGGCTGAGTGGCACTGTGGTTAAGTGCTGGCTTGGGAAGCCAGCGGCCCTGGTTCGGTCCCACATGTGAGGGCCAGTGACACTGCCCTCAAAAAAAAAAAATCTTCTGTGTTTTGCCCATTCATCTTTTCCTCCCCTCTGCCCTCTGGCAATCACTATTTTTTATTGTTGTTGTTATCTACGTGGTTTTCCCTTTTTCAGAATGTCATGTAGTTGGAATTATACATTCTGTAGTCTTTTCAGATTGGCTTCTTTCACTTAGTAGTATATATTTAAGTTCTTTTCATGGCTTAATAGGTCATTTCTTTTTGGTGCTGCATAATATTCCATTGTCATGATGTACCACTGTTCATCCATTCATCTACTGAAGGACATTTTGGTTGCTTCCAAATTTTATCAATTTTTAATAAAGCTGCTATAAACATGCATGTGCAGGTTTTTGTATGAACATAACTTTTCAATTCATTTGGGTAAATACGAAGGTGTGTGATTTGCTGGATCATATGGCAAGAGTATATTTAGTTTTGTAAGACATTGCCAAACTGTCTTCCACTTTTCATTCCAACCAGCCATAGATGGGAGTTCCTATTGCTCCTCTCCAGCATTTGGTATTGTTAGTGTTTTGTGTTCTGGCCATTTTTATAGGTGTTTAGTGGTATTTCATTGCTGTTGTAATTTGCAGTTCCCTAATAATGTTGAACATTTTTTCATATGCTTGCTTGCCATCTGTATTTCTTTAGGAGCAAATTGCCTTTGCTCCTTTGTCAATGATCAGTTGACTACATTTATGGGGGTTTATTTCTGGCTCTCTATTTTTTCCACTGATCTATTTGTCTGTTCTTTAATACCACACTGTTTTGATAACTGTAGATTACAGTAAGTCTTGAAGTCAGGTAATGTCAGTCCTCCAACTTTGTTCTTCTCCTTCAATAGTGTGTTGGCTATTATGTGTCATTTTCCTCTCTACATAAACTTTAGAATCATTTAGTCTACATACACAAAATGACCTGCTGGGATTTTGACTGGAAATGAGTTGAATCTATAGATCAAGTAGGGAAGAACTAATATCTTGACAATATTGAGTCTTCCTATCCCTGACCATAGAATCTGTCTTCATTTATTTGGTTCTTTGATTTATTTTGTAAGAGTTTTATAGTTTTCCTTATATATATCTTGTACATATATTTTTAGATTTATACCTAAGCATTTCTGTTTTGGAGTGCTAATGTATATGGTAATGCGTTTTTAATTTAAAATTTCACTTGTTCATTGCTAGTATATAGGAAAGCAATTGATTTTTGTATATTCGTCTTGTATCTTGCTATAATTGTATAATAGTTGCAAGATTTTTTTGGTCAGTTCTTTCAGATTTTCTACACAGGTGATCAAATCATCTGTTAACAAGACAGTTTTATTTTTTTCTTCCCGATTTGTATACCTATCACTTCCTTTTCTTATCATATTGCATTAGAGAGAAGTTCCAGTATGGTGTTGAAAAGGACTGTTAAGAGGGGACATTCTTGCCTTGTTCCTGATCTTGATGGGAAAGCTTTGAATTTCTCACCAATAAGTATGATGTCAGCTGTAGGTTTTTGGTACATGTTCTTAATCAATTTGAGGAAGTTCCTCTCTGTTCCTAGTTTGCTGAGAGCTTATATCATGAGTGGATGTTGGATTTTGTCAAATGCTTTTTCTGCATCTATTGATATGATCATGTTAGTTTTCTTCTTTAGCCTGTTGATGTGATGTGTTACACTAATTGATTTTCAAATGCCAAACCAGACTTGAATACTTAGGATAAATCCCACTTGGTCATGGTGTACAATTCTTTTTACAAATAATTAGATTCCATTGGTTAATGTTTTATTGGGCTGTCGGAAAAATCATGACATATTTTTCTATGTTTTTTGTTGCAAATATGCGTCATGACTTTTCCAACAACCCAATACTTAATGTTTTACATCTATGTTCATGAGAAATACTGGTCTGCAATTTTATTTTCTTGTAATGTCTTTAAATTATTTTGGGATTAATGTAATGCTGGCTTTATAGAATGGGTTAGGAAATATTCTCTTTGGTGTGATATTTTGAGATTGTAGAGAATTGGCATAATTTCTTCCTTAAGTGTTGGGCAAGAGTCACCAGTAAACCCATCTGGACCCAGTCCTTTCTGTTTAAGAAGATTGTTATATATTGATTCAATTAATTTAACAGATGTAGGCCTATTTAGATAGTCTATTCCTTCTTGTGTGAGTTTTGGCAGATTGTGTCTTTCAAGGAATTGGTCCATTTCCTCTAGGTTAACAATTTTGTGGGCATAGAGTTGTTCATAGTATTCTTTTAATATTCTTTTAATATCCATGGGATCTGTAGTGATGTTCTCTCTTCATTTCAGATAATAATTTGTCCTTGTTCTTTTCTTCTTTTATTTTCTTTCTCTTAGCCTGGCTAGAAGCTTTTCAATTTTATTAATCTTTTTAATGAACCAGTTTTTGGTTTTGTTGATTTTCTCTATTAATCTCCTGTTTTAAATTTCATTGATTTTGGCTCTACTTTTTATTATATCTTTTCTTCCACTTACTTGGAATCTAATTTGCTCTTTTAAAAAAATTATTTATTATTATGTATTTATTTATATTTTTTAAATTTGCTCTTATTTTTCTAATTTCCTAAAGTAGAACCTTAGATTGATGTTAGGTCTTTTTTTTCTTTTTTAGTGTATGCATTTAACACTAAATTTCCCTCTAAGTTCTGCTTTTGCTGCATCCCATAAATTTTGATAATCTGTATTTTTGTTTTCTTTTAGTTAAAATATTTAAAAATTTATCTTGAGATTTCTTATTTGACTCATGTTATTTAGAAGAGTGTTGTTTAATCTCTAAATATTTTAGGATTTTGCACCTATTTTTCTGTTATTGTTTTCTAGTTTTAATTCCACTGTAGTCTGAGAATAGACATAGTTATCATTTTTATTCTTTTTTGTTCCTCCCTTTCTTCTCTTTCTGGTATTTCTATTACATGTGTGTGATAGCTTTTGTGGTTATCTGATAGTTCTTGGATATTTTATTCTCTTCTTTCCACTACTTTTTCTCTTTGCTTTTTAGGTTTGGAAATTTCTATTCTCATATCCTCAAGCTCAGAGATTCTTTATTCAGCCATATCCATTCTACTAATGAGCCCATCAAAGTTATGCTTCATTTCTATTACAGTATTTTTGATCTCTAGCATTTCTTTTTGACTGTTTCTTAGAATTTCCATCTCTCTGCTTACATTATCCATCTGTTCTTCCATGTGTTTTTTTCTTTCTTTCTCATTTATTTATTTATTTATATATTTATATATTTTTAATTAGTTTCAGGTGTACAACACAGTGCAATAGTTATACATTTTACCCCTCAAAGTGACAACCCCCCACCCCCAATTCGCCACCCCACTCCCCCACATATCATATATATATATATTACTCTTCCTCTGACTCTCTTCCACAGTATAATCCACATCCCGTGACTATCTATATATAATCAATTACAGTAGGTATACCACCTCCGCTCTAGTTATACAGTGCAGTGATCAAACCTCTACTCCATCCATGAAATGGTCTCCCTAACAAGACCTATGACCATCTGACATTCCACAGAATATTTACAACATTATCAATTATATTCCCCAAACTGTTTTTCCTATCCCAGTGGCAATATTGTAGTTGCCTATTTTTGCTGTCTAATCCCTTCCCCTTCTCCCTCATCCCCCTCCCCCTCCCAATTAGCAACCCTGATTTTTCCTCTATATCTATGAGACAGTTTCTGTTTACTTTGCTCATTCATACAGTTTTTCAGATTCCACATATGAATGAGATCATATGGTATTTGTCTTTCTCTGACTGACTTATTTCACTAAATATAATAGTCTCTAGGTCCATCCATATCATTGCAAATGGAACGATTTCTTTCTTCTTTATAGCGGAGTAATACTCCATTGTATAAATATACCACAGTTTCTTAATCCAGTCATCTACTGATGGGCCTTTTGGTTGTTTCCAAGTCTTAGCTATTGTAAATTGTGCTGCTATGAACATAGGGGTTATGAGCATAACTTTTTTTGAATAAGTGTCTTGTTTTTTTCAGGATAAATACCTAGGAGTGGAATTGCTGGGTCAAACGGTAGCTCTATTTCCAGTTCTTTGAGATACCTCCATACTGACTTCCATAGTGGCTGCACCAATCTGCAGTCCCACCAACAGTGCAGCAGGGTCCCCTTTTCCCCACAGCCCCGCCAGCACTTGTTGTTTGTTGATTTACTGATAGCCATTCTGAATGGAGTGAGGTGGTATCTCATGGTGGTTTTTATTTGCATCTCCCTAATGATCAGTGAGGTTGAACTTTTTTTCATATGCCTGTTGGCCATCTGTATGTCCTCTTTAGAGAAATGTCTCTTCATATCTTCTGCCATTTTTTAATTGGGTTGTTTGTTTTTTTGGTGTTGAGTTTCATGAGTGTTTTATAAATTTTGGATATTAACCTCTTATCAGATATATCGTTGGCAAATATATTCTCCCATTCAGTAGGCTTCCTTTTTGTTTTATTAATGGTTTCCTTTGTAGTGAAAAAACTTTTAAGTCTGATATAATCCCATACGTTCATTTTTTCTTTTACTTCCCTTGCCCGTAGGGATGTATCAGTAAAAATATTGCTCCGGGTAATGTCTGCAAATGTACTCCCTATATTTTCTTTTAGGATTTTTATGGTTTCAGGTCTTACATTTAAGTCTTTAATCCATTTTGAATTTGTTCTTGTATAAGCCGTAAGCAGGTGGTCCAGTTTCATTTTTTTGCATGTGTCAGTCCAATTTTCCCAGCACCATTTATTGAATAGACTATCTTTACTCCAGTGTAAATTCTTGCTTCCCTTGTCATAGATTAACTGTCCGTAAATGCCTGGATTTATTTCTGGGCTCTCTGTTTTGTTCCACTGATCGATGTGCCTGTTTTTATGCCAATACCAAACTGTCTTGATTACTGTAGCCTTGTAGTAGGTTTTGATGTCTGGTAGCGTGATCCCCCCGACTTTGTTCTTATTTCTCAGAATTGCCGAGGCTATTCTGGGTCTTTTATGATTCCATATAAATTTTAGGATTATATTTTCTATTTCTGTGAAAAATGCCCTTGGTAGTTTGATAGGAATTGCACTGAATCTATATATTGCTTTAGGCAGTATGGACATTTTAACTATATTAATTCTTCCTATCCATGAGCATGGTAGGTGTTTCCATTTATTTGTATCTTCTATGATTTCTTTCTTCAGTGTCTTATAATTTTCTGAGTACAGATCTTTCACTTCTTTGGCTAAATTTATTCCTAGGTATTTTATAGTTCTTGATGCAATTGTAAATGGGACAGTTTTCTTAATTTCTCTTTCCATTAGTTTATTATTGGTATATGCAAATGCCACTGATTTCTGAACATTGATTTTATATCCTGCTACTTTACTGAATTCGTCTATCAGTTCCAATAGTTTTTTGATGGAGTCTTTGGGGTTCTCTATATACAGTATCATGTCATCTGCATATAATGACAATTTTACTTCTTCCTTGCCAATTTGGATGCCTTTTATTTCTTTTTGTTGTCTGATTGCTGTGGCTAGAACTTCCAGCACTATGTTGAATAAAAGAGGAGAAAGTGGACAGCCTTGTCTCGTTCCTGATCTTAAGGGGAATGGTTTTAGCTTTTCCCCATTGAGTATGATGTTAGCTGTAGGTTTATCATATATGGCTTTTATTATGTTGAGATAGGATCCCTGTATTCCCACTTTGCTAAGGGTTTTTAACATAAATGGCTGTTGGATTTTGTCAAATGCTTTTTCTGCATCTATTGAAATGACCATGTGATCTTTATCCTTCATTTTGTTGATGTGGTGTATCACATTAATTGATTTACGGATGTTGAACCAGCCTTGCGCACTAGGGATGAATCCCACTTGATCATGATGTATGATCTTCTTAATATATTGCTGAATTCTGTTTGCTAATATTTTATTGAGAATTTTTGCATCTATATTCATCAGGGAGATTGGCCTGTAGTTTTCCTTTTCTGTGATGTCTTTATCTGGTTTTGGAATCAGGGTGATAGTGGCTTCATAAAAAGGGTTTGGGAGCCTTCCCTCCTTCTGGATTTTTTGGAATAGTTTGAGAAGAATAGGTGATAGTTCTTTTTTGAATGTTTGATAAAATTCACCTGTGAAGCCGTCTGGTCCAGGGCTTTTGTTTTTTGGGAGCTTGTCAATTACTGATTCAATTTCCTTGGTAGTAATCAGGGTATTTAGATTTTCTGTTTCTTCTTGCGTTAGCTTTGGAAGGTTGTATGCTTCTAGAAAATTATCCATTTCTTCCAGATTGTCAAATTTGTTGGCATATAGTTGCTCATAGTAATTTCTTAGAATTTTTTGTATTTCTGTGCTGTCTGTAGTGCTTTCGCCTCTTTCATTCCTAATTTTGCTAATTTGAGTCCTCTCTCTTTTTTTTTTTTGATGAGCCTGGCTAGAGGTTTGTCAATTTTGTTTATCTTCTCAAGAAACCAGCTCTTGGTTTCATTGATCTTTTGAATTGTTTTTCTGTTCTCTATATTGTTTATTTCCGCTCTGGTCTTTATTATCTCCTTTCTTGTACTCCCCTTGGGCCTCTTTTGCTGTTCTTTTTCCAGTTCCCTTAGGTGTAAGGATAACCTGTTGATTTGAGATTTTTCTTCCTTCTTTAGGTAGGCCTGCACTGCTATAAACTTCCCTCTTAGGACTGCTTTTGCAGCATCTCAGAGATTTTGGGTCGTGGTGTTTTCAGTTTCGTTTGTCTCGAGGTATCTTTTGATTTCTTCCTTGATCTCATTTGTGACCCACTCACTATTTAATAGCATATTGTTTAGCCTCCATTTATTTGTCAGCTTCCCGGATTTCTTCTTATAATTGATTTCTAGTTTCATAGCATTGTGGTCAGAGAATACAGTTGAAATGATTTCAATCTTCTTAAATTTATTGAGATTTGTTTTGTGGCCTAACATGTGGTCTATATTAGAAAATGTTCCATGTGCACTTGAAAAGAACGTATATTCTGTAGCTTTGGGATGAAATGCTCTGAAAATGTCAGTTAAATCCAGCTGTTCTAATGTGTCGTTTAAGGTCACTGTTTCCACATTGATTTTCTCTCTGGAGGATCTGTCCATTGGTGACAGTGGTGTGTTGAAGTCCCCTACTATGATAGTGTTACTGTTGATCTGTCTTTATGTCTGACAATATCTGTTTTGTATATTTAGGGGCTCCTATGTTAGGTGCATAGATGTTTATTAGGGTTATGTCCTCTTGTTGGATCGATCCCTTCATTACTATGAAGTGTCCTTCTTTGTCCTTTGTTATATTCTTCAATTTAAAGTCCATTTTATCTGATATAAGTATCGCTACTCCAGCTTTTTTCTCAGTACCATTTGCATGAAATATTTTACTCCATCCCTTTACTTTCAGCCTGTATGAGTCTTTGGATCTGAGGTGAGTCTCTTGTATACAGCATATGCTGGGGTCTTGCTTTCTTATCCATTCAGCCACCCTATGTCTTTTTATTGGATCACTTAATCCATTTACATTTAATGTGATTATTGATAGGTGTGTATTTATTGCCATTTTGTTATTTGTGTTCGTAGTCTTTCTTAGGTTGTTTTTCTCTTCTACTTAAAGAAGCCCTTTTAGCATTTCCTACAAAGCTGGCTTGGTGGTAATGAATTCCCTTAACTTATTCTTTTCTGCAAAGCTCCTTATCTCGCCTTCAATTTTAAATGATAACCTTGCTGGATACAGCAATCTTGGTTGTAGGCCTTTATTTTTCATCACTTTGAAAACCTCCTGCCACTCCCTTTTGGCCTGCAAAGTTTCTGTAGAAAAGTCAGCTGATAATCTTATGGGGGTACCCTTGTAAGTAACTTGCTGCCTTCCCCTTGCTGCTTTAAGGATTCTGTTTTTGTCCTTAACCCTTGCCATTTTCACTATAATGTGTCTTGGAGTGGGCCTGTTTGGAATCATCCCGGTTGGAACTCTCTGCACTTCCTGAGCTTGTATTTCAATGTCCTTTGCCAGGTTAGGGAAGTTTTCAGACATTATTACTTCAAATATATTCTCAATCCCTTGCTCCCTCTCTTCTCCTTCTGGTACTCCAATGACCCTTAGGTTATTGCGTCTGATGTTGTCCCCCAGCTCTCTTAAACTATTTTCCATGTTTTTCATTCTCTTTTCTTTCTGTTGTTCCGCATGGGTGATCTCTGCTGTTTTGTCTTCTAAGTCACTGATTCGATTTTCTGCTTCATCCAAGCTACTAGTGATTCCATCAAGTTTGTTATTTAATTCAGTAATTGTGTTCTTAAGTTCTAGCTGGTTGCTTTTCATGATTTCTCTATCCTTCTTTATATTTTCATTAATTTCCTTGAACACTCTAATAATCAGTGTTCTGAACTCTGTCTCCGATAGGTTGGTTACCTCTATTTCCTCTGTTTCCACTGATTCAGGAAGTTTCTTCTGTTCTTTTATTTGTGTTGTGTTTCTTTGTCTCCCCATTCTGGCTTACTCTTTGTGTTTGCTTCAATATAACAGATAGATTCCCCAGGTTTCTCAGTCTTTTCTGGGTAAACTTATATGGTGTGTGTCCTTTATATTTGAATTTCTCAGTCTCCCTATTCTCCTGTGCTTGTATCTGAGGTGTTCCTTGTGTCGTGCGTCCTCATTTGTTGAAGTTTCAGTTTTGATTACTTTTGGCTTGTCAGTAGGTGCGATTGACTCCCAGATTGATTAGCTGTGAGGATCAGCAGCGTCTGCAGTTTATGAGCTGCTGTGAGAGGACTGACCCCTCTGATGAAACTTGGACCCTATGGGCCCTAGTACCTGTAGCAACTTCCTTTTGGGTGTGACTCTTGTATGTCAAACCCAGAAATGCTCTGGTTTTATCTAAAGTTGGCCTCAAGGTATGATGATTCTTGTGTCTGTTTGTTTGGACCCACTGCTGCAGAGTGATTTTAGAGCATAACAGATCAACAAGAACAACCTCCGCAGCCACCAAAGGAAACCAAATGCTCGCACAAGTAAAAAAAAACCAACCATCAAACTACAGTCAACTTGTACAGAAATATCAATCATACTAATGAAGAAAACAAACAGAAACAAAACAAAAACCACACACACAATAATAACAGAAGAGGAAACAAAATAAAATACAATATCCTAAAATAAAAAAATAGAATAAACTTGAGAAACCAATGAGCTATACCTAAAAAATAAAAAATAAAAATAAACTAAAATAATAATAAAAAAAGTAAGAATAAAAATTAAAAAAAATAAAATTTGCAGAAAAAAGGAAAAGAGGAAAAGTATAGCAGTGAGAAGAATGAATAAAATAAGAGAGAAAGTGAGGGTGGGGAAAAAAGAAAAAGAAAGAAAAAAAAAATATATATATATAATCTCCACACACCCATATATATGGACATATATTCATCTATATACACCTATATATATGCTTATATTAAAAACTATAATATGATTAGAATGAAATAGAAATAAAAACCAAAAACAACCAAGATAAGCAGCCAATAAAGGGAAAACAAAACAGAATTTAAACCAAACAAACCAAAAATACCCGTGCCGGTCTAGGCTAAAGTCCACCAAGCTCTCTTCAATTTGTCTGCTGTACAAAAATTCCTGTGCGTCTTGTGGGAACAGTAGGCCACCTGATGCCTAGCGTGATCCTGGCACTGCAGGTTTGCTGTACTTGAGTGTGGTTGTGATGTGTGATTGGTGGTTTTTACAAAGTCACCGCCTTTTTGCTTTTGCCTGTCCCAAGGCAGGCTGCACCCCCAAAGGCTCAATGAGTGTCTCTGGGCACCCTTTTGGTTGACAGCTGTGGAGAATTAAAGAGTTCCTCACTACCAAAAGCCTGCTGCTAAGAATCTGTTAATTAGTGCCTCAGCAGGTGAACCTGCCCTGCCTCCCAAGCCTTGCCTAAAGGTGGGGGCGGGGTAGGTAGTCTCACTCTGCAGCCTTTACTGGGGTGGAAATTCTCACCCCCCTGCAGGTAGGAATCTCTTCCTAGTCTGCCCCTATTGCGCCATTCAGGAATCAGTTTAAGACTCTGTCTTGGCGGGGGCCAAAGTTTGTGGGAGGGGGTGGGTTATTGTTTTTTTTTTTTGCTTTCTGTTCAAGAGTAGAAAAAGGAAAAATATAAATAAAAAACATAAAAATAAAGCCACAGTTCCAACACTGTTTTAAGCTAAGGCCTTTGCCTCTTATGCTCCAGCGGAGTTCCTGCTGCTCTCCCAAAGGGTCTGCCGGGATTTAGGGAATTGCGCGCACCCTACCGTGTGGCTCAGATCCCTGCTCTGCGTCTCTCAGGAACCTGTGTCTCCGCCCGGCGCGCTGCATTTCTGCATGAGTCTTCTTGTTTCCCCTGCTCCCGGGTTTAAGGCTTCTGCCTCGGAGCCGGCGCGCGGCCGCGCCGTTCCCCTGCTGCGCTTCTGGAGGGACTGCCGCCGGGATTCAGGGGACTGTGCGCACCTTTCCGCGCGGCTCCCGCTCCGTCTCTTGGGGACCTGCGTCTCCGCCTGGCGCGCGCTGCTTCTCCGCTCGGCGAGTCCTCTGTTTTCCCCTGCTCCCGGGTTTCAGGCTTCTGCGCTCCGCGGGACCCGGTGGGCACAGAGACTGATCCCTGAACCGGGAGGGTGCAGGGACTGATCTTGCCCTGCCGCTGAGGGCTCTGCACCCTGCTTCCTGGGGACCCGGCGAGCCGCGGGTGCAGCTCATACCTCTGCACCGTCGTCTCCTCTCTCTCCTCCCGCACTTGCCCGGCCTGAGGCTTCTGCCTCAGACTGCAAACCAATGCGCTTTGCGGAACTCTAGGTGGGCCGCGGGCCGCAGGGAGCGAGCCGGGGAACACTCACCGTGACTCAGCAGCCGCGGGTGCGGGCTGCACCTCACGCGTCTCGCCGCCTTCTTCCCCTACTCGCCCGGCCTGCCCACCTCCCAGCAATCCTTGTGTGGAACTCTTAGTTGCTCTGTGTGATGAGTAGATGTCTCTTTGAAGCGTATTAGAAGTTCAATTTGTGGGTATTTCCAGGGGAGATTTCATGGAGCCCTCCTCACAGCCATGGCTATCTTGCCCCTCCTCCATGTTCTTCCATGTTGTCTATTTTTTCCATTAAATCCCTTTGTATATATTCATTATAGTTTTTAAAAAATTCCTGTTCTGATAATTCCAACATTCCTGCCACATATGATTCTGGTTCTGATGCTTATTCAGCTTCTTCAAACTCTTTTCTTTTTCTCTTTTTTTTCTTTCCTCCCTCCCTCCCTCCCTCCTTCCTTCCTTCCTTTGTTTTTTTCTTTCTTGTAAAGGTTTTTGTTGAAAGGTGATCTACTGGCTAGAAGAAACTTCAGTAAATAAGCTTTTAGTAACGTAGTGGTAAGGTGTTGGGGCGGGGGGAGAAGAAGCATTCTAAAGTCCTGTGAGTAGATCTCAATCTATGATTTAGGTCAAGTGAGCCTGTACCCCTGAACTATGATTTTCATCAGTATTTCTCAGTTAGTTCTTCCTCCACCTCTCCTCCACCCCCCAACCCCAACCCTATCACAACCTGCCCCATTGGTGTGATGGAATGGTTAAAGGAGTTATGAGTATATGAGTTCAGTATTTTCCTTCTGCCTATGTGGAAGGCTGGAATGAGCTTGAGTTGCGTATTTCCTTTTCTCCGAGTATGTTAGGCTCTGGTAAAATTGTTTCTCTTGAAGGAAAGCCTCCTTGAGAAGAATAGAATGCTCTGTTATATTTTAAATTGGTTCCTTTTCCTCTCCTCCTGTTGGAAGCATGGAGGTTTTCTTTCCACATGCACCATAAGGAACTAATAGACTCCTGGAGGTAAAACTCACAAAAGTATAGTGGTCTTCCTAGGACAGGTTCCCCTTGGAAGTTTTAGCGTTCAGAGTCGTCCACATTGAACTTCCAGCAATTTGTTAATTACAGTTTAGATTTTTCTACCACAGCACTGGTTCCTGCAGAGGTTTCTGGTAAGAGGTTTCTTCTCCCATTGTAATTCTCTGTATCTGTTTGTCTGCCTTTCCAATTTTGGGACACCTGATTTGCCCTGTGACTTCACTTTTCTTATGGATCTAAGAAGAGTTATTATTATTTTTTTTTTCAGTTTGGTTAACTACTTACTTATTACAATAGAGTGGTGACTTCTGTGCTCCTTACATGTCAAACTGAAAACTGAAAGCCCATTAGTGGCTCTTACTTGAAACAATTATTACTGTGATGTTTGCTCATATTGATGTTCTCTCATTTATTCTCAGCATATTTATTTATTCAATTATGTTTATATCAGTCCAGACTCATGATATGGATATTCATTTAATTCTATGGGTTATAATTTGATATTTTCAATGTTTGTTTTTTTACTTAATTTGTTTCAGCTTTGGTCATTAAGAGTGCTCTCTGGTTGGCTCTTGTGTCAAATGGACATTTAAAAAAATGCAAAGATAGTGTCATACAAGTAAAAGGGTGTGGTAAGAATGCACTGAAGCTGTTTTTTTTTTTTTTTTTCCCTGAGGATACTATTAATATCTACTGGTCTAGGAACTCTCTTTTAACAGGCATATATATATATGGAAAAGGAGACAAAGCTTGTGGCCTGAGTAAAGATTGAATAGAAGCCCACCCACACAGGTTTCCTTAAGAAATAATATGTTCAGTGAAAGAATCAGGAGGAATTCTTATAGAGAAAAGTAGTGGAATTACATGGCAGTCTGGCTTTGGAACTTGGTATGGCCCAGGAAAAAAGAAGAAAGTCTTCCTGGGGAATTTCTAACTAGAACGTACATTATCCTGGTTTTGAATTCAAAGTCACACTTTCTACAATTTATGTGGAAGATCAAAAGGTCAAGAATAAACAAGACATTCTTGAAAAAAATAATTAGTTAAGGAGGTTTGCTTCACCATCTATCAAGACATATTATAAAATCATCCTATATAGAATAGCTTGCTTTTGGCAATGGGGCAGATAAATAGATGTATTTATGGAAGTAGGACCAGAAATCAACATATTCATGTGGAAACTGATTAGACAGAGCCAACACTGAAGATCAATAACAAAATGATTTAATAAGGCGATGTTAAGAAAGTTGGCTATCCATTGAAGGAAAAACATTACAATAGATCCCTACTTCACACCTTCTATAAAAATCAGTTATTACCGGGTCAAAGGGAAAATTTTAAAACATTTGAAGACAACACAGAAGACTATCTTGATGAGCCTGGGATGAGATTTCTTAAAACGGAAACAGTACAAATCATAAAGGAATTTGACTACATTTAACTAAACTAAAACAAAGACTTACGTTTATTATTTATCAAAAGATACTATTAAGAGTGTAATTGTGTAAATCATAAAGTGGAAGAAATTATTTGCAGCATGCGTTATCAAAAATTATTAGTTTGCAGAACATATAAAGATCCTCTGAATGATAACAAGGGAAACAACCCAATAAAAATGAGCAAAAGATAGATACACAAATAAAATTTCACAGAAGAGGAAACAAGATTGGCCAATACATATATTAAAGATGCCAGGCTCATTAGTAATAAGAAATGAAAATGTAAACAATAAGACAATACAGTTTCAAACTCACCCAAATAGCAAATATGAGGTCTGACCCATGTCATTTTGTACATGAATCAGGGTCTTGACAATAAAATTAGGATTGATTTTTAAATTTGCTACTTATCAGTGATGTGATCTTTGACAAGCCATTCAAACTCTAGCTTAAGTTTCCTCACCTACAATATGCAGAATATCACTTCTTTGTAGAGTTGTGAGGAACAATGAATGTGCAACAAACATCTGCTGTAAAGTTTGGCAAAGAGCAGAGGATCATAGAGATGGCTGATAAAATATAATGTTTATACCAAATTTTCACTCAACAGAATTAAAGTTCATGTGTTAGGGTTTTAAACATAATTCTTCAAAGCATACAACAATAGCTGCAATAATTAACTGAGGGCTTACTATGTGCCAGACACTGAGCTTACTGTTTTCTGTTCATTATTTCACTTAATCCTTATGTTTCCTTTGTAAAGTAGTGTTATGATCTCCATTTTATGGTTGAGGGAATTGTAACTGAAAGGGTTTACTTAATTAACTTGCCCCAGGCTCTACAAAGCTACTCATTTGTAGTCTTGGGCATAGAACACAGCCCTTTCTGGCTTAAGTATAATTCTCTAGTATAAGTGATTCCTCTTTAGCAGACAGACACAGAAACAGAAATTTTGACTTATAAGCTATTTTTATAATTAATGGCATCAAGGTTAATTTATGGGTATAAGAGTGAGATGAACCAATGCCAGTATTGTTTTTTAAAAAAGGTTGAAGAATTTCAGAGTTTCAGGCAATGTGCTGTTAGGATTTCCAGTCTAATCTTTTGTCGGGGTATCACAATTTTTGACAAAAGTGAGGAAAGGAATAAAAGAGAGAACTAGAGTCAAGCCCAGGTTAGCTGAACATTTGCTTTCCTTCATGTCATTTGAAGTTCCACCTGCCCATCTCAGGGGATTCCATACTCTAACTCCCTTCAGGAATAATTGGAATATCACCCATAATGAAACCTGATGCTCATATTCATGATACATTCATACAAAATTAAAAAAAAAAATCAAAATCTTGACCCTTTCAACTGCTTCAACCAACCAAAATCTTGCCCTTCAACCCCTATTATATCAACACTAGACTTCCCCAAAACAGAGACATGTTGACTTTCAGTGAGACAGGATCTAATAATCCTGTGGTGCAATCTTGCCTCTTGTAGTGCAATGCCTCGGGTAAATGATCGCTTGTCATATTCTGGTTTCAATTCTGAAAAGCTCATTGTCTCTTAAGGTAGCTTCCTTTATTTTCAAAGAGCTTTACTCGTTAACAACAAAAACAAAGATATAGCTCATCTTTCTTGAGAGTTTATCATGTGCCAAGTACTGTGCTAAATGTACTACCTAAATTGTCTCATTTATCCTCATAATAATCTCTCTGACACAGGTGACATTATTATTTCTAATTTACTGATTAAAAATATAGAGGTTTTAATCCATTTATCATAATTTTAGCATCTGCAGACTAATCTCTAATTCACTTGGGAACATTTGGATATTAGGAAACAGCACAGAACATTCAGAGTTAAACTTCAGCTCCTTTGGATTAGACTTTTTTCATGTTTAATTGGTTTTCTACATTCAATTATCGTAGAAAATGTTGGAATCAGGTAGACATCTGATTGAATGGAAGAAAGGAGGAAGGGGAGATCTTTATTTCTTCACCCTTAAAACGAGACATCCAAGGCAGTCTTCATGGCTCCACCCACTTTTTAGAAAAGGTTGGATCTATAGCAAACAAATTTTTTTTCTGTACTCTGCCATAAATGTTCTAGACCAATGTTTGCAAAAAGTGCACACAGTCCAAGAATTGTGATTTCTAAAGTATTTTAGAAATGTTTACAGGTAATGCAAATGCATAGCATATCATTCCAAAGAGAATAGGGGCAAAAATAATTATCATGATAAACATCAACAAAATGGAGGTATTCACAAAGTCAATCAATGTTTGCCCCCTTGTAATGAATTTCTGGATGTTCTTTTCAACAGCCGAGTTAAAAGTTTTTTCTATATTTATGAAAAATTATGTATCTTTGCAATAATTTACTTGCAATTTGGCTCATGTCCAAAAGGTTCAACTTTCCTAAGGCAACAGAATTACTTTTAAGCCACCTGATATCATTACTACTTCAAGATTTGTTATAAGATTAGATGTTTATAAATTTGCAATTTTTAAATCCTTAAGACATAAGGGATAGCTAGAAACTTGAAGCTTTAGTATATTTTAGCCTTCACTTTTTTCCTTGAATTCACAAACACTACACCTTACATACATAAAAATTGGGTGACCTGTAGACTCATGGTCAAATATTTAACCTAAGCCATGTGACATGACTAAATCTGTTCTTATTAGTGTCTGTTTTAGAAATCATACACTAAGAAGCAACATTTTTACAATATTTAGGGTTCATACAGTTCTGTCATATCTAGGAAAAGGCAAGGACACTTAATGATAGAATGATCCCGTCCATCTCCCAACATACAGCCATATGTTCCACATGACTGACTAATGCCAGCCCACACTAAAGCTGTTTTGGCAATGGGGAACTGTCTCCAAGAAAGAGAAAGAAAGCCCTTCAGGCAGATGGCAAGTTTAAGAATAAAAATTAGGCTACAGTCTTCATTTATTCTGTTCATAGGCACAAACGAAAACTTAACCTAAAAAATCTGTGATGTATTTTTATTTATTTTATTTTATTTTATTTTATTTTTTTTTTTGAGGGCAGTATCACTGGCCCTCATATGTGGGATCCGAACCAGGGCCGCTGGCGTCCCAAGCCAGCGCTTAACCACTGCTACACTCGGCCGGCCCTGTGATGTATTTTTAGCATCTTACATGGTGAGTGAATGGATTTTACACTTCCAGTTGAATCAGAACTAAGTTAAAATAAACTCTCAACACTACTATCATCTCTTCAGAATCACTTGTCTTGACTCTACCTGTCAGTATCTTCTCCTTCCTTGCAAGATACATAATAATCTCATTTAAAATCATAGAGTTCCATGACATCAAAAAAGCTGACACAGTTTCTTGCTGCTTGCTGTTGTAGTAGTACTTGTGAGTGATTGCTTATCTATAGCAACACCACTGTTTTATGTTACCAGATTTCTGAACAAACACTTCAATTTATTTTTGGATCACTCTTTTCTTTTGGCAGATCGTGATTTATGTATGCATTATTTCCAATTTCCAGAGATAACTTTTACAAGAAAACAACAAAACCAAACCCCCAAGTGTCCTACTGGGTCTCAAGAAACTCCCATCTACTCCCACACCTAACTTCTACTATCTTGGCTTGTCAGTGATGGTTGCCATGAATTAGTGTATCTTAAAGTATTGTGTTTTGATTTAGCTAAATAGAAAGTACTGTTTGGCAAAACAAAACAACCAAACCAAAACAAACAAACAAACAAACAAACAAACCCCAAACCAACGAACCAACCAACTAACCAACCAACCAACCAAAAACAACACATATGCAAAAAACAACTCTGGGACATTTTGATGCTCATACAGCCTGGACCCTAAGTGTTCATACTAATTCTCATTCAAAAATTGATACTCTAATGTGTCATACTTTAGGCATGGCTGATAACTCATGTCTAAAAGAATCTGTTTTTCAAGGGATTTATTCTCTGAGGTTTACATTGTACATTCATCCAGAGAATAGATTTCCAGAAAATTCAAATATCCTAAGTAGCCTCCAATTCAGAGTATCAAAAATAAAATAAAACTAATGAAAACATAATCACTGATCTGTTGAATCAATGGCAATCACCAAGGAGGGCCAAGGGTTTACAGACTAAATGAGATGCTCTGTGAACGGTTTGTTAATGACCAGAAGGAAAGGATGCTCAAAAAGAAGGGAGAAATTTTTGAAAAAAAGGTAAGAGGCATGGAAACAAGAAAAGAAGCAAATGGAGAGAAGGAGGATGAGAGTGGCTGGTAACCAAATGGTAAAACAGGAATAAAGAAAAGACACTGTTAGAGATCGAGAATGAGAGAGGCAAAGCTGGGAATTAGCTAGGAGGGAGGAAATTCTTAGTGTAGCTATAAGCAGACTGATACAACTTGGTGGCATCTTACCAATCTGCTTTTTTTTTAAAATCCTGAAAGGCACAAGTAATATAATATACCTCTGAAATCCAGTGTGTCATTTAGTGTATTACTTTAAGAAGGGCAAAGATAAGAAAATGTTAGACTGTATAATTTATTATTTAATCTATGTCTCGCAACATTTCATACATTATATGACATTAAATAATATATCAAAATAAAAGTTAGAACAGAAAAGTTAGAACAGATAGTAAATTAACTAAAGCCACTGCACTCCATAAAATACCATCTTTTTTAAATAGTGGACTGCTGGCTTTAGTCTTTCCCCAAATGATCAGCACAAAATTGACATGCGAAGAAACCTCTCGCTGGTAGGAGGAAGCTCGGCTTCTATCTGTGAAGGATTAAACTCCAGTATTCACTGGAGCTGAGAGGGAGGATTTGATCCAAGCTTCGAATCTGATTCTGTGACCCACCCCACAGCCTTCTGTCGGCTCTAGGTCAATTCATAAGATAGTGAGTTTGTCAAATGACCAATGGACCAATTTATAAATACATTTATTTTCAAAATTTAGTTTATTTAAGCTCTTTAGAAAATTGTTAGCAATCCTACAGATGAATTTTAAGGGAGCAAGGCTCCATGGTGCTGGGCCTTTAATTTCTCTGTTCTTCGGTCTGTCCCTTTGTAGAATCCACAACCCAGATTGTGCTGTGTCTAGCTTCAGACATAGAGCAGAGAGCTATTAAGATAATCTCATTGCATATGAATTGTTGTAAATGATATAAATAGTTAAAATATATTTTATTAAACAGGTAAATTTAGTCATTCTCCAAAAATTGAGAAATCCTAAACATGATAGTGTTGAAAGTAAAAAAAAAAAAAAAAATCAAGTTTTAAAATGTTAGCAAGAAATCAGTATAAACTGAATTTGCTGAATATTTCATGAGTAATATGTACAGAAACAAATGTATTCATATTAATTATTCAGTAAGGTTATTTCTTAAAATCAGTTTTTAGTAAACTTTAAATTTGGTGAATTCTGTAAATTGGTCATTTGGCAAGTAGATTCATCAGTGAATCACATCTTCATGAACGAGACTACTTCAGTTTTCTTAAGATGACACTGTGTTTAAAAAAACGCAAAATGATTGCCAACATTTAAATGTGCAGAAATTTCTTGGAATGCTCTGAATTATATTATCTGGTGAAGACTCAAAGGTCTGCACCACTGAACCTACATTCCCATACAGCTACATTAGCTGGACTTGAATATGGACATTTCCTTTGGAAGGGCCAGTGGTAGGATGACAACATGGTCAGCCCTGGTTTATGCCTGTTTTCCTGGTATAATTTTTAATAGTGCCCACTTTCACTATTATAAGTGTCCAGTTTGAGATAAATTATATGGTCACTTAGTGATCCCCAGTTCTCTGTAGTTCATATGACACCTTGTATCTTACCATTGGCCTCCTTCACACACTATCGGCCTGGGCTTTGTAAGCTTTCGAGTGTGTTATTCCTGCTGTACTATCCCCTGCCTAGTTCACGTATGTAGAAATATACAGCTAATTTTTCCTCCATGATGGGTAAAAAGGCTCTGTTGTGATTTAGCCATTTAGTGTTATCTTCTATTTGCTTCCTCTTACACAGCATGGTCTTAACTAAAGATCCTGTGCAATGTTGTCTATTTTTTGCCTTATGGATCTTCACTATAGGAGTTATGACACTATCACATAACTTTACTATATGCACATGCTCATATTTATCTTTCAACAAAGGTTGTACTAACAGTTTCATGTAATATGTTCTTACTGATGAAGTAAAATGGTTAACCACCAACTTGTCATTTGTTTGTTTTATTAGGACAAAGAATTTTTCTCACCACTTTAACTCAAATTGGCTGGACACAATTAAGTTAAAATCAATGATAGGCTGGTATAACTTGGCTCTCCTCCAAACCTAAAATGGCTGGGTTTGTGGCATTGGCCAATTTCCAGAATGTAAATTCTCCTAAGATTGCTAATTTTTCATGCAGCTTCCTGGAGTCTGTACAAGCTGACCCCAGCATACCACCAACAGCTTTTTACTAGTTGCCATCTAGTTCTGAAGTTGCGTCTAGCCTTCTCCTATTGGTCTTTTGATTGAATTATGAAGACACCACCCCTTAAGGAAAACTGTTTTACAGAAAACTGTAAAATTGATAAACTGATAAGAAGAAATTGATGAAGACCTATTTCCATTTTTAAAAGTGGATGTGAACACACAGTTAAACAAGCAATATGGCATGTTGCTTGTCTGACTGCAAAGTGAGAGCAGTTGGGATTCATTCTGTCTTCTGTATCCATCATTTAACTGATTTCAGGTAACTCGTAACTCCTATGACCATCTTACACAAATCATGTCAGCCTCATGGTATCAATTTTATGGAACCATTTTATTATCTATCTAAATTCCTTAAACTTCATTTTCCAAGGAGTGTTATTTATAAATGTTCCAGCTATTTATAAATGTTCCAGTTACAGCAGCTACCTGCAACTGAGGCCCCTTCCTCCATCCCTGTTACTGTAGATTTCTCCTTGGGAGTTGTGCTTGGAGGAAGTATAGAAACCACCACGCTTTCTTGCTACATTCCTGGGGCAGCAGAGTGGCTGCATAAGAAACAGCACGTATCTGGACATTGGGAGATGAGGAAAATTCTTTGAGAGAATTCATCAAAGAGAAGAGAAGTCAGATATAATGAACTTGACTCAAGAAGAAAAAAAACCTAAGTTGTCACAGGTGAGAAGAAATTTTGAATACAACACTGAGGCTGCTGCACAATTCTTGCAATTCTTTGCCATAAATCTAAGTTCTGGGGATGAGAATATTAAGAACTATTTCACTAACTTTTTATGAATCGTATTTGGGTGCAAGAAGCAATACTTTGGGACATCTCTAACAATCCTGCGAGTTATAACTGGTGCCATCTCCTCCAGAAATGGGCTTCTGGGGTCCTTTTTATGGGGTTGGATTTCATTGCCAGAATTCAAGAAAGAGATAGCCACAGAATTGTGTCATTACAACCAGGACCAGGAATGTACTTGAAAGCAAAAGGTCAAGTTCATTTCTGATCTTCCATGGAAGTGTTCCCGTTGTTGTCAGTGAGCTCATGGCTGCAAGTTTGAAATTTACTAAGAACACAGAACAGCTTTAATTAAAGAAAAAGACAGTCAATAATAGTTGGTTTGACGTTTATAAGACAATAATTCTAGTAAAATCATATTCCATGAGAGAAATGGAAAGTCCTATTATGCTATTACCAGAAGCTGAGAATAAAATTAATTTAACTTGAAATAAATCTTCACAAAAGTTATAACAAACATACCGGGCAGCTTCTGAATATCTCTCCAGATATCTAAACACTGTTGCCTGACGAAGATGATTTAGAAAATAGGCTGGGTTTAAAACAATGCTCCTGTAAAAAGATAAAAGAAACACAAATGTTATTAGGTTTTTAAAAGACAATTACCAGCAGTGTATAGGAATGAAATAATATGCATCCAATTTTATCTATTATATATTTTAAATGAATGAAGCCCTTTTCTTCCTGTAACTGTCAGTGAAGACAAATAAACAAAGATTATTGAAAAGCTAATTAAGTTTGCATGATAAAAGCAATTTTATTTATAGCACTGGAGATCTTTTATAGATATGACAATGCCAAAGAAGTTGATTCCAAGTTATGTTACATATAAGACATGGCGTTATTTTATTTGCTCAGGTTAATATATCAGGCAAAAAAAATCACAGATTATTTATGGCATGTCTACTTATAACGAAGGAGAAGGTTGTTAGCTGCTGAATTTCAGTTAAAAGACAGGAATTGGAATTTGGGCAACATGTTAATTTGCAATCCATAATAATTTCTGTGTCTTCCCCTAACTGGATGATGTAGTGGAGAGGGAGTGCTGTACTGTTGTTTAAGGACTCTGGTCTTGACCTTGACACTTTTGGTAAGGACCTTATTTACTCTGGGTTTCCATTTTCTCTTGAAATAACAAGGCTTGACTTCTGGAGATGATCTATCTCTCCTTACTTGCCGATTCCTCTATCATTTTCATAGTGTTGGAGCCTCAATCTAAGCACTCCCCAGCTGCCTTCTTCCCTTAAGAATAAACTGGTAGACATTTTTCTTCCTTGCTTCATTGAGAGCAAGGCACTCTTCAAGGAATTTGATATAATGAGGTGAACTAGATAGATGTCATTTATGGCCCATTGCTGAAAGAGGAAACAACCATTACTGAAAGTTTGAAAAGTAGCTTATATTAACAGTGTGTGTTATGTTATTGATGTGGATACAAAATGTTAAGGAACCAACGTAGGATTATTAAGCAACCTTCTTGTGAGCCTGTTTTTACAAGTTGATGATAATTACTTGGAATTAGTTTATTATTGACGTAAGTGGTTCTTAATCTTTTTTGAGAGATTCGCAGAGCTTTTTGAGAATCCGATGAAAGCTATAGACTTCTGTCCATAATAATGTACATAAACAGTTGCCCCAAATTTAGGGAATTCATATGACTTGTAAGGCTCTTTATGAACTCCAGATTTTAAAAAACCATGGAGACAAAAATAGTACCATTCTCAGAAATAATGCTATGAAAAGAATAAAATAGAAAAGAAATATCAATTAGGTCCATGTAAAATTATAAAATTATATGATTATATAAAATTAGATGATGAGATAGATTGACTAAATAACTTAGCTCATTTTAAGCACCAGTGAACAGAAATTGGAGAAGGGACCTTTCCAAAATCTTACACAATTAATTAGTTGAAGAATTTCAAGGTTGTTGTTATCTCTAGTATCATGCTTTCCTGCGTCTACTATGCTGATTTCTGAAGTAGATGCACCTGAGTTAGTGATGTTTTGTTGTAGTCTATGATTAATAATTTGTACCAAAAAATACATCAATCCTCTAACAACAAAGTTTATTTGCTTTGGTGATTTCTAATTAAAATGTTGGAAATTTAAAAAACTATTGTATGAGTTTATTCCATGTCCATAATGAACTATGAATATCTATGACTAATACTTTATATTAATTCAGAAAAAGAATGTTTACAAAGCATGTTTATGTATTTTATCCCTGTAAAAATAGTCTTGTGAAAGTAGATCTGAGTGAATAAGAACAGAGCTTTGTCTAGTGGCCTGGGTTTTTCCAAGCCTAGCCAGAATATTTTCTTTCACATAAAAGGTAATCCTTCCCTCTCACATTGGAATCATCTATTCACTTGTGCATTTTTAGTAAGCGCTATAAATGTGACGGGACAACGTTCATACTGAATGCATGTGTCTAGCTTCGACATCTCTTGCCTGTGATGTAGTATTCTGGCTTTGCTAAACTCTTCTCCAAGAATCTTTCTCTGCCACACTTCTTTTGCCAAAATGGATTAGACTGGAAAGAAGGATGGGAGGTGGTAGGCAGGGGTTGTAGTGAGGGAAGGGTTTGGTTAAAGAGAGGGAGGAGGGATAGGAAAAGTCTTTACAGTGGCTTTTGATATAGATGGAGGAGGAAGTTTTTGTGGGTCATGAGGGTTGGTGAGGTAAACACTGTTTCAATGTGATTTTATAAAAAAGGATAGATTTTTAAAAAGTTGCTTGTAATACAAATCCTTTGTATGGAGTTGAAGAACTATAAATAAAGGACAAGCGTTCAGAAATCACTATTGCTAGGCTGGATTGGGTTATTTTAACTCTACCACCACCCTACACTGAACCACATGAGTTACAGCTTTGTAAGAGAAACTCAAAAAAGACCTAGACCCAGTCTATCCTGAGAGGTGGAGGTAATTAAAAAGTATGTTTAGAAATTTGGGATGAGATATGTCTGGCAATTTATTATTTTTGATGTTCTTATAATTATCACAGCATTCTCTGTGTGCTTATAATATGCCCTGTCAGGTATTTGCAAAGGAATGCTAGTGGTGACTATGAAGCCTACTTTTTACATTTTTATTAATTTATTTGATGGCTTCTAAAATTTATGTGTGTACAACTTGTAGAGAAAATATTCATTTAGCCTTTAAAAAATTCTTAGTTGTTTATCATTTGATGCCATTCAGAGGACTGTTAGGAGGCCGTCTATGACCAAAATGGACAATCGGACTGGAACTGTAATGAAAACAAAAAAACAAAAACCTACAATTATAATCAGAGAGAGAGTATCCCTGTGCTGATTGGTCTGATTTTATCATAGAGGAAATAACTCTAATTTAGCTATGCTGATTGGGCTTTTGGTAACAAACAGGAATCATGTTAGAGAAAATTATAGAAATCACTGAAATTTTACAAGAAGAATTGTGATAGTATTAGCAATGGGCTATGATTGCTTACTCGATTGACTAACCCTATTTTAAGAGAATGGAATCATATAAAATACTAAATCTTGTAATAGATAAAGGTTTCTTTTCTTTAAAAAATATATTTTTTATTTTTCAGATATAGTTGACAATATTATATTAGTTTCAGGCATTCAGAATGTGGTTAGACATTTATATAACTTACAAAGTGATTCTCCCAATAAGTCTAGTGCCCACCTGACAGCATCCATACTCGTAGTTATTACAATATTGTTGACTATATTCCCTATGTTGTACTTTACAACAACATACCTCTTTTGTAATAGCCAATTTGCACTTCTGAATCCATTCACCTTTTTCACCCAGACCCCTAATCACCTTCCCACGTGGCAAAAGTTTATTTTCTTTATCAATTTGGTCCCTGTGGTGTATCTTATGGCTTTTATTTCTACTTGTGAATGCCTTAAAATTCATCTTTTATGTTAAAGTTCACATAATTTGATGTCTGTATGCATGCATGGGTAGGTACTTGTTTGAAGTCCTAAAATCATAATGTTGTGAAGCCAGAATATGTCTTTTTTGGTGATAATTTGGTGATAATTTTTTGGTGATAATTTGGTGATAACAACAATTCAGTTGTTAAATAATTTATTCTTCTCTTAGTGATTTGATTTAGCACTTTTATTACATACTAAGTTCATATGCATATGTGGATCAATGGCTGGCCTTTGTACTCCACGCTTCTGAACTGTCTGTTTCTGTCACAGAAACAAATTGTTTTAATTATTATCATTTTAAAATACACTTTAATTTCTGGAAGGAAAAGAACTGCCTAATGTCCTCTTTGTGAAAATATTTGTTATCTAATATGGCATGTTTATTCTTCCTGATGAACTTTATAATCTTCATTTTTCAAAGCTGCAAAAAACAGCAACTTTGTGTTTTCGTTGGTATTAAAATACAGGCATTTGATTAATTTTAGGAAGAAGAGATATTTTTATACTATTGTCTTCCCATCCAGGAATGTGACATTTCTCTTCTTAATGCAAATATTTTTTATGCCTCCTAGCAATATTTTTCTTGTTAATTCTTAACTTTTAAAATTATACATGAGAATGCAGATGTTTATAGGTATATGTATATATGTATATACCTTCCTATTTAAAGCATGATCCGCAGCACCGGGATGCTTATTAGAAATGTAAAATTGTGGTTTCCCGGCCCACAAACCTACTGAATCTGCATTTTAACAAGATCTCCTCTGGGTGATTTGTATGCACATTCAAGTTTGAGAAACGCTACCTATATGCATAAGAAGAATGAGATTTTTTTTCATTATATTTGCTAACTTATTATTAACAGGTATGTACTTCAAAAATACTCATTTTTCATCCTTATGACTTAATATTGTAATAATATAGTTTTATTTATATCATCTGCAAATAATTATGTTGGTAAGGCTTTTCAATATTTACATCTTTTTTTCTCTTACTCCATAGGCTAAAATTTTCTAAAAAGTAATTTAAATAAATTATACTTCAATATTTCACTGATAATTTTGATTATGAATTGATTTGAGAAAAATTTATTATTTTCCAAGAATTAATATTAGGAATAAACCTTGAGGTTTTCAAATACCTTTTGTGTCCATCAACATGATCTTGTGGACTTTGTCTTTTAGGAATAATTTGAATTGATTACTGATTTAAAAAAACATAAAATTAATAAAGAGAATATTGAAGTTAGAGATTAAGAAAGTAAATAATAGAACTACATTCAGGATAAAAGTGAACAAACAAAATTAAATTTTTTTTGTTATACTGTGATTTTTTATAAAATATTATGGAAGATTTGAGTTGCCAGAGGTTTTGTATTTTTTTATCTTTTCAATCAAACTAATGTATTCATTCTATTTAGCTACTCATTCTATTGTTCTTTTTGTCTTTCAATTCATTCAATTCTATTTTTATGTTTGTTAATCTATATTTGTTCTCTCTAGATTTTTTTATTATTTTTCTTCTTATTCTTGACTTACTATTCAATCCATTTATGTTTCTTTCTAAGTAAAGAAAGCATTTAAAGCTATTAATTTTTAAAACACAATGTTGACCACATCCTTAAGAATGATAGAGTATGTTTTATTCTCATAGCTTTTTCTCTAGTCTCTAATTACAGATTTTAATTCTTCTTTGACTGAAAATCTATTTAGGATAACACTGCTCAATTTCTACAAAATAGTTTTTCTTATTATAACTTTTATTGTTAATTTCTGAGTTTACTACAATGTAAAGTGAAGCTGACGCATCTATTACAATTCCATTAACTCCACTCGCCACACTATGCTCCACATCCTGTGACTACATATATATTAAATTATAGTTGACATACAATATTATTCTGTGTCCAGCTTCAGGTATACAGTGCAGTAGTCAAGCCTCTACACTATCCATGAAATGGTCTCTCTAACAAGACATGTGACCATCTGACACCCTACAAAATATTTACAACATTATTAATTATATCCCCCGAACTGTCTTTCATATCCCTGTGGCAATATTGTAGTTGCTTTCTCCTTCTTTCTCATCCCCACCCCCTTCCCATTTAGCAGCTATCGGTTTTTCCTCTATATCTTTGACACTATTTCTGTTTACTTTGCTCATTTATTCAGTTCTTTGGATTCCACATACAAGTGAGATCATATAGTATTTGTCTTTCTCTGACTGACTTATTTCGCTTAACATAATGTTTTCTAGGTCCATCCATATCGTTGCAGATGGTAAGATTTCATTCTTCTTTATAGCAGAGTAATATTCCATTGTATAAATGTACCACAGTTTCTTAATCCAGTTGTCTACCAATAGACATTTCGGTTGTTTTCAAGTATTTGCTATTGTAAATAGTGCTGCAGTAAACATAGGGGTGCATATATTTTTTCTAATTAGGTCTTGAGTTTCTCTGGATAAATACCTAAGAGTGGAATTGCTGGGTCATAAGCTGGTTCCATTTCCAGTTTTTTGAGATACCTCCATACTGATTTTCATAGCGGCTGCACCAATCTGCAATCCTACCAACCATGTACCAAGGTTCCCTTTTCTCCATAACCTCGCCAGCACTTGTTGTTTGTTGATTTATTGATGGTAGACATTCTGACCGGAGTGAAGAAGTATCTCATTGTGGTTTTTATTTGCATTTCTTTAATGATTAGTGAGGTTGAACATGTTTTCATATGCCTGTTGGTCTTCTGTATGTCCTCTTTAGAGAAATGTCTCTTCATATCCTCTGCCCATTTTTTAATTGGGTTGTTTGTTGTTTTGGTGTTGAGTTGAATGAATGTTTTATAAACTTTGGGTATTGATTTCATGTTCTTTGTTCTCATCTTTATATTTATTCTCTAATTTTTAGAAAATAAACTTATTTTAATACTTTTATTTAATTCAGTTTTACTGAGGTATAATTCACCTGTGGTAGTATTCACTTCTTTAAAGTGTACAGTTTGGTGTGTTTTGACAAGTTTATAAGTATCACTACAATAAAAGTATACAATATTTCCAACCACACCAGAAAATGGCAATGGAAGCACAAGTTTCCTACCTATTCCCTCAGAGGGACACGTGTTTTGCTTCTACTTCTCCATCAGAAGTCATGGATTTTTGTTTGGACTCTGTGAAGAAGTATGTTTGCTATCACTCCTTCAGGCGCTTAAGGTTTTAGCTTTATATGAGATTAGAGATCAGGGAAGCAATTTCTTATTTGGGCAGCAATGCCTAAGTCCAGTACCTTTTAGCTTGCTTGGTCATTAGCAAAGTAAATTAGCATGGATTCATCCTCCTGAATGTCACTCCCCTTACTCTCCTAGTAAAGTGCTGACATGTTTTAGAAATTGTTGGTAGATCTAGATAATGCCAGGCATACAGAATGTTTTAATTTTACCAAAGCATGATATCTTTGTGGATAAGATGGTAACATTTATGCTGGATAATGGCATCATTCAGTAGATTATAAGTAGCTGAAAAATTGACCAGTACTGTTGAAGTATAGCCTAGGTTATTATGAAAGAAGAAATTTAATGGCTTATCCTTAGCCCTTTTTGTGGATAATATATCCGTTGATGACTAAGATTAAGAGATTGAAAGGATGCCTATGAAATTTCCAGATAGCATAAATTTTACTTAACAAGGAACTAGTATTACTGATGACAGAAGCTAAATTTAAAATGACTTGGACTGGTTAAAAATAAAAATTTCATGTTACAAATTTAAAAAATCAGTTTTACAAATATAATCACAGTTTGAGTGTGACCATGTGGAAAAGCCTGAATATTTAAACTAATCACAAGCTAAATATGATCTGACAATATGATAGAACTACAAAAACTGTACATAAAATTTTACATTAAATCCATCAAAGGTACTGTGTACAAATAATGTATGATATTTTCACTGAATTTTGCTTTGCCATACAGTTTCTTAAATGCGTCTAGAGTTCAGAGCATTTGTGAGAATCGTCATAATATTGCAATGTGTCTAGAATGTCCAGTGCATCTGGAGAACAGTGTGTGAATAATATGGAATGAAAATGATATATTTAGAGAGTTACCAAAGATTGGTGCAGACTAAATAAATATTTTCAAATACAAAGACCTATCATGTGGAAAATACAATAATTATTCTATGTAACACAAGATGAGGCTGGGCAAAAACCAGTATTATCAAGTTATAAGTAGTTTAGTTCAACATAAGGAGAAGCTTACTAACCACTGATGTAACAGGCTTTGAGGAGAGTTTTCTGTTTCTGGAATCATTTAAGTGATATTTAGAATGCTATCTGTCAGGATGTATAGAAGACATTCTTTACTGAGTGGGAGATTTGACTAACTGACTTTCAACTATATTCACAAAAGCCCCTTATAATACATTTGTCAAGCACTGTGAAGTGTGTGAGTTTTTCCCTACTTGCAAGTTGACAATTTAGCATGACATAGTTCCATGGATGCTCGTAGAAGACATGAACCTCCAGAGCCAGAGACAGAGTCGGGTTTCTTAAGCACAGCCATAGCAGTAGCCAGTGTAGCAGTCTTTTGTTGTACTGCTACAATTCCTAAATGACATTGCAAAAAGGCCAGGTGACACCTTCATATGCAGTAGGTTGCATTACAGGAGAGGAATGTTGAGTTTAGGGAATGTAAAATCTTTTACGCTGGGCTGTAAGCATGCCTGTCCTTAGCTCTAGAGGGATACACTGACTCTGTCTTCCAAGGAAGGCTACAAGTAGACTTGCCTTTCCTTCCAAACCTGTTTACCACACAATCTTTGAGAAGACACTCTGGATGAAAGACTAGTCAGTGCCTTTTTCAAAGGACATGCAAAAATGCAGGAGAGCCATGGAGAATTAATCGTCTCCCTACATAGATAACTCTTGTTCAGATATGCAAACTGTTCTATCCATGCCGTTAACAAATGAAAAAAGGTTCATAACAAGGTACAAAAAATTAAAATATCACAGGAAAATGACAAAATACATAATATTGAAAAATGAGTGACTACATCATTATATAATTATATTCGGTTCTAGGATGAGTTTAAGGTAGTCTATAGAATACTTATGAGGTTAAATTAAAATAAAAATAACTCACAAGCAACAAAAGAAAAAAAACAGATACATTGGACTATATAAAAATTAAAAATTTTTGTGCATCAAAGGACACTATCAACAGAATGAAAAGGCAAACCATGGAATGTGAGAAAATATTTGCAAATCACATATATCTGATAAAGGGTAAATATCCAGAAGAGATAAGGAGCTCCTACAACGCAGTAATATAATAGTAATAACAATAATGATAATAATAATATCTTAAAAAACAGGCAAAGAAACTAGAATAGGCATTTTGTCAAAGATATACAAATGGCCAATAAGCACATAAAAAGATGCTCAGCATCACTGATCATTAAGGAAAAGCAAATTAAAACCACAGCGAGGTACCACCTCGCAATCATTATAATGACTACTATCAAAACACCCGGAAAATAATCAATGTTGGCAAAGATGTGGAGAAACTGAAATACTTGTGCATGGTTTATAGGAATGTGAAATGGTGCAGCAGCTATGGTAAACAGTATGGCAATTCCTCAAAAATTAAAAATAGAATTAGGATATGATTCATCAATTCCACTTCTGTGTATATGCCCAAGAGAACTGAAAGCAGGGTTTTGAAGATATAACCCCATGTTCATAGCAACAGTATTCAGAATAGCCAAAAGGTGGAAGCACCACAAGTGTCCATCAACATGAGTTGATAAAGACAATGTGACATATACATACAATGGAATATTATTAGTCTTAAAAAAAAAAGACAGAAATTCTTTTTTTGTTGTTGTTTAAGATTATATTGGGGGAGGGGAACAGTGTTGGGGAATTGGGGAAGGGGACCAGCCAAGCTGTTGTTCTTCAATCTTCATTGTGGAGGGCACCAGTCGCCATCTGGCTTCCCATCGACAGCTCATGGCCTCTAAGCTCAAGGTGCTGTGTTCAATCTGAGTTGTGGGTGGGCATAGCCACCATCCCATGTAGGAGTCGAACCAGCAACCTTTTTGTTAAGAGCGCACGCTCTATCCATTGAGCCATCTGGGGGGCAGCTCAGCTCAAGGTGCCAAATTCAGTCTTAGTTGTGGGTGGGCGTAGCCCACCATCAAACAGGCAATCTTTTTGTTATACCAGTTGAGCTATCCTGCCACCTGTTGGCAGCTCAGCAACAGCTCAGCTCGGGTGCAGTGTCACTGGCCCATGTGGGAATCAAACCGGCGGCCCTGTTACTCAGAGCTCGCGCTCTTAAGCCAACTCTTAACTAACTGAGCCACTCCGCTGGCCCAGGAAATTCTTATACATGTTATGACATGGATGAATCTTCAGGACAGCGTGCTAAGTTTAATAAGCCAGTCACAAAAAGACGGGTACTGTATGATTCCACTTAGATAAATTCATAGAGTAGGTAAATTCATAGAGAGAGGAAGTGGAATGCTGGTTGCCAGTGGCTGGGATGAGAGGGGAATGGAAAGCTTTTTAATGGTATAGAGTTTTAGTTCTGCACGATGAAAAGGGTTCTGGAGATTGATTGTACAATGTGAATGTACTTAATACTCCTAGACTGTACTTTTAAAGAATGAGTAAGATGGTAAATTTTATGTTATGTTGTTTTATCACAATTAAAATGAAATAAAAAAAATAACTGAAGGAGGAAAAAGCAAGATTAAAAGTAGGAGAGTTGAGATGAAGCCTGGATGAGGTTAGTACACAAAATATATGTCATAAGATCCTAAGAGTTGGGTTGAAAAACATTTTTTTCTAGGTTTGTTGGTAGGTAATGGAAAGAGGGTCATATAGTTTGTTTTAAACAAGCCAGTGGCTCAATTCAAATATTTCGTATAGTATAATCAGAAAGATCACCTTATCCAAAGATGCCCTATAATGTAATAATCTGTGTCCTCAGTAACAGATTTACAGAAATATCAGCAAGTATTCCATATGGTTGCTTCTTAGAGCTTCTTTCAGCATGGTTTATTGGCATAATATTAAATCTGAATTTGGTAACCTAAATTCCAGGGTAGATGGAAAGAATGGGAATGTAAAGGAAACTTATGCAGCAGTACTGTCACCACACAAAGATTCAGTGAAATCTTAGTGATTGTGTCTTATTTCATTACTTGGTTCATTTCAAAGGATTGATGATTAGAATTAAAAGCTAAAATAAAATATAACAGTCCTCAACTTATTGAGAAGAATTGAGAAGTCCATTGTTTACTTTAAGTAACTTATAATGACAAGTGATACAGAACAATAGAATGACCAAATTTAATTTACATGGGAGAAATGGAACTATTTTATAAAGTATTAGAGCATAAAATTAGAATTAAAGGCATTGGTTTTTGAAATAAGAAAATTACAGTAGATCGTTGTCAAATAAAGCACATAGCTCTGCCAAAACATAGCAAAGTATGTTTTTCCAAAAGCATGAAAGTAAAACCTAGCTCTTTAGGGAAACAAGAAGAAGAAATAATTTTCACATATATCTTGAGATCCCAATGTGTGTGTGGCATAGAAAACAAGTTTAGAGAAGCAGCCAAACAGGAGAGTAAATTCAAATATCATCCCTGATGTTCTGCCTCCAAATTAGAATTATTACATGTGGAAAATATTAAACATGGAATTACTCAAATGAGCAACAAACACCTTATTTCTTGACATGACCAAGAATCAATGGGATAAATACTTTAAGCTATATTGTTATAATGTTGAAAAATATATAGTTAGAAGGGAGATGTTATATGTCTGTCTTCTTTATAGAGTTAGTAATGAATACACATTAAAGAATGATTAGGATCTACATTTAAGTATATTTTACTTCAGATTTTGAGCATGATATTTCTTCGTTTAGAAAAATAGAATGAAGATTAAAGGGTTCAAATAACAAATGCAATAGCTCATCAATACCAAGAAATAGGAACCTTTAGAACGAGGCCTCCTAGACATTTTAGTCTTCCATATTCTTCATCAACATGAATATCGTCAGTAGCATGCATGAAATCATCAAAATTAAGTATGACACACTACCAGATCTTTAGAACTCTGCAGTGATATGCCTTTTGAGCAATGAAGACCACTTCTTTTTCTCTACACTTCTTTTACTTTTTTACTCTGTATCCTTTGGAGACCTCTTCATAATAGGAAGTAACGCTCACCAATAATATTTATCTTTATATATGCAGCATCTAGCAAATGCCTGACACATAATGGGCACTAAATGAATGTTTATGGAGTAAAGCAATGTTACTGAGTGACTGAACACACTCTTCCAAAGGAGCCGCCAAAGACCCTGATCTTACCTAAGATTCTCCAATGAGACCTATACCTATTGTGACCCCAATATAGTTAAGGGCCTCTCTCCATTGAGTTTTGCACCTATATCCCAATTGAATGTCAGGTTTACACAATCTCATAACCCCAAACTGTATGTAGATGTGATCAGGAATGGGAATCAGTTTATGTAAGTAAAGGACATAGAGATAGAGATATATAAGTAGGCTCTTCGGAAAAAAAAAATCCCAATACAAAATTATTTTCATAATTTGAAAACGTAAGAAAAATCCCATATGTTTGGAGACAGTAATCGTGTTTTCCCAATTTTTTCTCTATCTGTCAAATGCATGGATAGAGTAAAGATGAAAGGAACCCCCATTTATTTTTCATCTACATTGAAATCCAAAGACTGTCCAGGAAGAGCTGTTAGTAAATCACTTGGTGAGTTTTCCCAACAAAACAGTCTTGAAGTAATACAGTATATCAACCTGTCTTTTGACATCTTCATTTTTTGTTCTTGATATTTTCTCTTGAAAAATAATAGTGTTGGTTCTATTATCTTTTCTTTAGGATCCATGAACCAAACACCAGCTCTCCACTCTCTTGTAGAAAAATTACGAAGATTCATAAACCAAAGATGTACATGTAACGCCCTATTCATCTGTCTCTGTAATATTGAGGGGGAGGAGGGTGGAGTAGTAATGGTGGTGGTTCAAGAACAGCATGACAAATATCACATTTCTTCCATTCTCTCTGTTACTTGGGTGGGATGCTTTTTGGAACGATTACTTCGTAAAGTGCAATTAATAAATTCTCCTCTGCTCTAACCTACCAGAAATTACTTATGATTTATTCAGCAACAATTATTGAATATAAAGCATATTCCAGACACTGTACAGTTTCTAAAAAGCCAGAAGGATAAATACAAACTTAAATTAATATTTTGAATAGCTCTATTGTATGGAAGTAAACGTCTTCCTGCATTCTATTTTTTTTTTTTATGCTGCCTTCAACTGGTAATTATGTAAGAATCTTTAAAAAAATGAACTGAATTTAATTATAATGAATTCTACCAGATAGTTTCACTGGACAATAAAATAGTATACTTATTTCTTTCAGAATCTGGGATTTTTTACAGGGATTTTGTATATTATCAAGTACTAAAATTCTTCATATTAACATTATTATTTTTTGGTTTGAAGACTAATAAATGACATACAGATAACAATATTTTACCTACTATAAAGCCCTATGTAGCCCCTATACCAAAGGAGAAATATTAATGTAACCTGTAGGCTTAATGAAGCAATTGAACTTCTGATAATTGTCTGCGATTTTTCATTGTTGAATTAACAGAATTAGCAGGATTGTACCATGATGGGCACTGTATTTATACATATAATGTCGATCCTAAACCTCTAGATTATATACTATAGTTTGCAAGTTTAAAGTCAAAATTGGAATTGGATATGGACTTTGATTATGGAAAAAGCTTTCAATGTTGGATTCAATGTTTAGTTACAGACCAGATTACCATGACTCAAAGTGATGCCAATTAGGGAAGTCTACTAATTACTAATATTATAAGTGAAATGTTAATAGTTTCTCTTTGAAATACAGATGGATTATTTTTCAATGTGTTTATTAATCTTTTATTTACTGACAAAGATGACCGAGTCTCCCATTTTGACATTCTATTTTCTTTGGCTCAAAATACTGAGCCTTGTACCAAATAGTATCATAGCACATTACTTTGGAAAGAATACATTTTCCAGATATCTTTAAAAGTGCTGCCATTTCTGTGAATATAATGATAATGGCATATATTGTGCTTCTTTTGTTTAAAAAGCTATGTTAGACACTAAGCAACTAGCCCCCAAATAGAAATATTAACCCGACTGTGAACAATCATAAAAATACATACATAACCAACAATAAATGCACTGAAGCTTGAAACAATTAAACTGCGAGATGCATACAAAGGAGATGGAAAAAAACAAAATGTTTAGGAAAAGAGCCTGCAATGACAGGAAAATAAAAACACTTGGAAAGAAATCATGAGGAAGTGAACACTGAGCTATACATTGAAATGGTCATAATTAGGGGAGAGTGGTAGCAAATCCCAACTGAAAGAGTAGCCTCCAAATGACTTGGTGATAGAGGATGGTAAACCATATTAAAAATTGCCATGTAAATTTGCTTGACTAAAGTAATAAATTGACAATAGTGGAAGGCAGGAGCCTATTAAGGATCTGTTTATTAGTTCAAGGAATTTTAACACTATGGAAGAAATTACTAGTGTTTTCAGGGATTACTAAGCAAGCATATGATGGAAACATTTTTTTAAGAAGACAATCATTGCAAGTATTTTGAAGAAAAATGAGAGAGGAGACTAAGGATATATGAACTAGTTAGTGGTTCACAAAATGTGGCCTACAGATTTCCAAGCGTTCCTAGACTCTTTCAGGGGGATCACGTTATTATTAGTATTATTATTTTCATAATGATATTATGATACTATTTTCCTTTTTCACTGTGTTGACATTTACACTGATGTTGCAAAAGCCATGGTGGGTGAAACTGATGGTTCTTTTGCAGGAATCAGGTCAGTAATATCAAACTATTCTAGCAGTCACTGAATGTATTTTTCATGGATTGTATCGACTTGTCTCCCCCCGAACGCCCAGTTATAAATCTCAGTTCTTGAGTACACATCTTTCTTATCTTTGGCATGACAAGATGGGTCATATACATAAAACCTTTCTCCCTGGCATAACAGAATATGATGTTATCTTGAGGGAAAGCACTTGTGCTGTTATTTGCATCTGTGAGCTGACTTTAGTCACTATTTGCATGGAATACCATGTTTTACTTGGAAGAACTACTAA
Organism: Aselliscus stoliczkanus; assembly: GCA_033961575.1. Classification (NCBI taxonomy): domain Eukaryota; kingdom Metazoa; phylum Chordata; class Mammalia; order Chiroptera; family Hipposideridae; genus Aselliscus; species Aselliscus stoliczkanus. Next base: position 40,512,603 of record CM066729.1, read on the forward strand.
CAGAGTTTGATTATCAGACAGAATGTGGCAGACATTTCTAGGAAATTAAATAAGTGTGCCTGTCATTTAAAGGAACATCACTGATAGTATTTATTGCTAGTGATAAAAGTTTAAGCTTTCAAGCAAAGATTAGAATTTTGGAAAACATATCTGTCACTGTGAACTTGACAGCCACCCAATGTTTAAAGGCTTTTCTGATGAGATGGATGATATTAACATGTGTGATTTTTAAAATTTACTATTACATAATTGAATTCTACATAATAAAAATCTGCAAGTGATACTTTTTTTTCCCCAATCACCAACACATGATGTTACTAACTCATTCATGGGTAAACATCCATTCAAAGTGTAAGGAAGACCAACGGCTTTTCAAGTAATAGCATATAAGTTGGCTGATGTGGTTTCAGAATTTGCATTGCAATTAATCTTTAAGAAACTTGTCAAGTCTACACCACTTGTCAAGTCTTGGTGTAGTATCAAAGAAGAATATTCATGATTATCTGAAAAGTCTATAAACATTCTTTTTCCTTTTATAACTATACATCTGTGTCAGACTTGATTTTCTTCATATAGTTCAACCATATTGCAACAGATTGAAGAATCAGATATGAGAACCCAATTTTCTTTATGATGCCATACATTAAAAGATTGCATAAATGTAAAACAATGCTACTCTATGAAGTTTTTTAAAAATAGTTATTTTTCATAAAATATGTATTTTATGTTAACATGTAATGTGTTTATTGTTATTTTTAAATGAATGAGTAACTAAATATTTTTAAATTTCTACATTTTAATTTGGCACATGGTAAATATGTATAGTTATAACCCACATAAAGAAAATTCTCTTTGGGAGCTTCAATAATGTCTAAAAATAGAATGGAATCATAAGACAGGTTTGAGGGCCACTGTATAAGTAATAGTTAAAATTTATATAAAGGCTCTAATTGTAAGGATGAAGATCAAGAGGTACATGGGATATATTTGTTTAATAGTTTGCATTATATCACACCATCCTCTTGACCTCTGTTCCCTCATTTTTTGGACTACATACACATTATTTTCTTTCCACAAAACCAAAAACTATTTTCTCTGAACCTACATGTTGAACAGGTCCTACAAGGAAAGCTTACAGGAACTAGAAGTCTAAAAAAGCATAAAAAATTGAGGTTATAGTAAAGTTATGTATTAGGCTTCCTTCATCTGCTAATTTCTTCCTGTGAAACACCAGAAAAAAAATCAGCTATTACTGTGAAATCAACTGTCTTCTGCGTGAAAGTCATATTTGTCAACAAAAGCATAATAATTGGTAATATTATAAGAACATTTATATCCAATTACAAAATTACTTTGTCTCAGATAACCTAGAAAAGGCATGTGGTCTGCATTTTTTCCAGTGAGGGAGATTCATAGAAATGCATGTCACAGGTATAACCTGTGAGCAAAATTACAGGCAGTGCCATCAAGGAGACATTTCTGTTCGAACTAAAGGTGTTGTAACTTAACATATGGCTGTTCTTCAGACTCCTGTGAAAAATGAGGAAGGTCACAGGCCTGAGAGAATGAGCAGGAGAAATTCTTGCAGGAGCAACAGAAGAGGAAATGAGGGAGGATTTAGATAAACACAGCAACAACAGTATAACAGTATAACAGGATTTGCAAAATTCTAGTTGATGCTTGTACTGTATTGTCAATAATATAAAATATCTATGAAAACGTCCAGATCCATGAAATACACATTTATGAATTATGAAAAGTAAAATAGATTGTAGAGTGGTACCTATATTTGTAAAGTATTCAGCTCTTCTAAAGTAAAGTATTAGAGTGAGAGCAAGTCAGGCACACCCAACAAGAGAATTCTATCTGGAAAATAGGTAAAGAGAAAATCTGGAAAAAACAAACACAGGCTGGCAAGAGCTATAAAATGAATAGGGGTTAGCATCTAGGTTGTGTTTTTAACCTGCTTCAAAAAATCTGGACTGCGCCAAGTTTCTCTCTTGCTACTTGTAGCCCTATTTATAGTAGTCTATATAGTGATTTCTCCATGCCAAATATCCCAGAAAAGATCATTACGGCTGAAAGGGTGGGAAAACGTTGAGGAAAGCTGCTCTGAGAACAAGACACAAACATCTATTTTATAGTTTAGCCTGGGTGAGGCAGATTCAGTGGGAAGAAGCTTTAATTCCTTAAAACAGTGGTTGAATTTAGAAATGTGGATAGTCCTCCGTTTTTCCACCATTTAAGAAATTAATTCATTAGTTATTATTATTTTTTAACATTTTTGGACTTCCAGTATTCATCAGCTTCTTGTATTTCCCTAGACTTCTTCAGTTTTAATACTGGTCTTTCTAAACTACTAGCCTAGAAATCTGTTTTGCACATACAGGCAGCAAATTAGAAGGCTAAAAACAAGTGTCCCCATGGGAACCACCAAAATAGTTTTCCCTTTGTTGGTGAGCATTAGATAGATTGACCACTCACTGTGTTAGCCAGAGCAAATGTATTCCTGAAAAGAAGTTTGTGAATTCTAGAATCTTGTAAAATTTCAGGCTGGTCACCCGGATGTGTTTGAATATAAAGCACAATGGTGACCTGAAGGTTAAGATTTGCACAAATATTTTCCATTTGCAAAACACTTTCACATCTGTGGTATCACTTGACCTCCTTTTCAAGTGATAAGGAAGATATCGTCATTATCTTGTGTTCACAGATGCAGAACTGGGGCAAAAAGAAGGTAAGTGACTTGTGGAAGTCAGGGCTCCTCAGTGATGTTGCAGGGATTCAAATCCAGACCTTCGCTTGCTAAATCTTATTTCATTATATCACAAGGACATTTACAGCTCCTCTTCTTGTCTTTCTTTGTAATGACAGAATTAATCCTGGAAAATGTAGAAATTTTCAAAATCCGTTCACCTCACAGGAAGTAGAAACAAACATGCTCTTCTGTCCTCATTATTTGTACTTACCCCAGGCCAAGCCACTTACATGCTGAACCTTTCAAGTGTATTTAATATCCCAGTGAGAATGTACCAAGGAAGGGGTTGTGGAAAGTCTTAAGTGATTTGTTCAAGCCATCAGAATGGATTTTAGTGCTGGTGCATTAGAAAGTGGGAAACAAGTATAACAGAACCATCTTAAAATGACATAGGAATAAACCCACTCACGAGGAGTGTCTGAGCAGTCTTCCTATCAGCTCTGAGGACCAAAATGAATGTTTCCTGAATGCAGCACTTAGCAAGGGAGCTGCGCATGAGGAGCCCCTGGTCTGTTTTTCAAGATCCACAGGGGAATCAAAAGCAGGGGAACAAATCCTCAGTAACTGGTGGATTTACAATCTAACAAGGGCCTGACAGACGTACATTGTTGCGTGAGAATATCACTAGATTCCATGAATATACTGCTTCCTCTTTTAGAAACCATTTTTAGAAACCATCAATAAGTTAATGGGAAGGAAAGAGAAAAGCCAAGTGGATACTGGCCCCAGAGTTAAGACTAGGCTACCTTGTTAGAAGAGAAAGAGTGGAAGCTGAGATGAGACATGAAACATCAAGCAAGATGATAGCAAACCAAAATGCAGTCAACGCGTATATAAAAGTGGAAGATGGCAAGTCTGGGTGAAGAGCCATGGAAGAAACGGCAAAGTATATTGGAGGCAATACAGGAACACTGTAGGCAGAGCTATTTTAATTAATCTATTGCAAGTGCTGTATAATGAACAATACAAATATAAGCATGGAAGTTTGTAAATATATTTAATATAAATAGAGTGTGGCCCTTTTATCTCATCTTTTGAAACTCGAACAGGCAACTCAAGGAATCTGATCCATTTTCAGAAACTGCCTATTACTGAAAACTCAAGAGGGGGTCAACCTATTTCTTTCTGTCTTTGCTAAATTTTCACATTTTCTTCTCTCATCAGATGCAGTTATTATCTTCTCCTGCCCCTGCCTCCTTTCCTCGCCCCTTCTTCGCCTCCTCCTTCCTCCTCCTCTTCTTTCCTTCTCTTCCTCCTTCTCCTCTCTCTCTCCTTTCCCCTCCCCTCCCCTCTTTCCAGTTTCTCCTTTTCCTTTCCTTCTCCTCCTCCTCCTTCAGATAAGAGGCTACTAATAAAATAGCTGGGCCATCAGGGTCCTGTTTCTTGTGTTCTTACTAAGATAAGCAAATGATGATTCTTAGACACTTGGATAATGTATGACCATATTTAATTATTTTCTGGAATTTCTTTGCTTTAATCTTCTTCTTCTTCTTCTTTCTTTTCCCCTATCCCTCCCTTTCTCTTCCTCCCCTTCCCCCTCCTCCTCCTTCTTTTAACACAGCTAAGGCTATGTATTTTTTTACCTTGCAAGATTATTGCATTAATTCATGTGATAATCACAAAGAAGAGTCAGAGCTTTAGGTAAAAGGAAGGAATAAAAGTGGTGATGATAGAGTCTTGTGATTTGTATACAAATTGCAAGCTGTGTTGCATCAATATTGTACAGTAGACTTACTACATACTATTATCCACAAATCACACATGACGAAAGCAAGGCTTTTTCAAAACAATCAGTGAAGCGGTGGTTGAACCGGACTTTGATTTCAGGGACAATGCCCACTACATCCCACTGCTACCTTAACTGGTATGAGGACCCCACCAGATTTTAAAGGTGCTGTAATTTTTATCATTTTCTGGATGAAATGAGACAGCCAGAATATTTAGGAAAAAGAATAATTTCTGTAATGTCATAAATTTGCTGGAATATAGTTCCTTCATCTGTAAGATGGTAGTAAGGAAATCTTCTCAGGAAGTTATACGAAGGATTAACTGAAGTAGCATATGATGTGCCTGATTCATACCTGCTACACGTTAGGTGTGCAGTAAAAGCTTGTTCTCATTTTTTGCTTGAGAACTATTTCTTAGTGTGGTCAGTTCTGCACTGCAGAAAGCCTTGTGGCCGTTCCCTGCAGTATGGTACAGTGAACATAATCTTTGTCCTTTGGCAGAAATTGGCATGTTTATATTCTTTTTAGAGTTGAAAGGAAAGCTGGGAGTGTTTAAGATAATCTTCAGTGGAAGAATGTTTTTTATAGGTGGATATATTTTCATGGGGATAACATAGTATGAGACATAAAGGTACTAATGATCTATATACAGTATTGTAGTATACCTAACTTCTCAAAGAAGCAAAGTGCCTAATTTCAAGTCCAACCAGATATTATAGCTTTAAAATGGCAATGCCATGATTTCCCTTTCTTTTCTCCACACTCACAAGCTCATACAAACGTACATGCATACATGGTCACACAAACACATACAGATTGTGCTTATTTCATTCAGTTAGAAGAAATAACCAGTAATCTAGCAATCATAGAAGGCTAACTAGGAAGAAACAGAGACTTTCTAACCCAAACCTCTCTTTTAAGAGGTGAGATAAATCAGTATGGATAATTTAATGTCTTTCTGAAATGAATGGTGATGTCACCAAAACAGTCATCCATGTTTTCCCAAAGCAAGACATGGTAAAATACCCAGGGTTATATATATTCAGGTAAAATATCAGCTTTTTCTATTGTGTTTTCCATTATTATCCCTCTATAAGTAGTATCAACACTGATACTTAATAGCCTATACATTTGTTTGTATCAGAAACTGATACTGGCATTGTTCCCTTTTGTTTTACTATTAGTATTGTGGTTTTGTTTAAGTTTATCTAAGAGTGTGAGAATTATTTGTTAATATATAATATGATTGAACTGTTACATTTAATAGCCAAATTTTATTTATTTTTTGCTTACTCCTTTTTATTTTCAATTTTCCCATAAATTTTATTGAGGTACCCTTGACAAATCAAAATGGTACACATTTAAGGTGTGAAATGTGGTCCACATTGTAAAATAATCACCACAGTCAAGTTAACACATCTATCGTGTCACATAGTTACACCTACGATTTACTCTCTTAACAAATTTCAAGTATTTAATATAGTATTATATTAACTATAGTCACCATGAAATACAGAACTTATTCATCTCCTAACAAAGTTGATACCCTCTGATATTGAGATATACCAATATCGCTCCATTTTCCCCACTCCTCAGGCTCTGGCAACCACCATTCTATTCTCTGGTTCTATGAGTTAGACTTGTTTAGATTTGAAATATAAGTGACATCATATAGTATTTATTTGTCTTTCTGGGTCTGGCTCATTTCACTTATTTCACTTATTGTCCTCCAGGTTCATTTATGTTGTCAGAAATGGCAGGATTGCCTACTTTTTATAGCTAAATAATTCATTGTATATGTGTGTGTCTCTCTCTGTGTGTATACACATCACATTTTCTTTATCCATTTATTCATCATTTGATACTTAGGCTGTTTCTACACTTTGGCTATTGTAAACAATGTTGTAATGAACACAGGTATATTTTTCAAGATACTCACTTCATTTCTTTGGATATATATCCAGTAATGGAATTGCTGAATCATATGGTAGTTCTACTTTTAATTTTTTGAGGGACCTCCAAACTGTTTTGCATAATGGCTATACCAATTTACATTCCCACCAACAATGCATAGGGTTCCCTTTTCTCCATGCCCTCAGCAACACTTGTTATCTCTTATCTTTTTCTTTCTTTTTTTAAAACTTATTTATTTATATATATTTTTTAATTAGCTTCAGGTGTACAACAAAGTGCAATAGTTATACTTTTTACCCCTCAAAGTGACAAGCGCCCCCCACCAATCTTGTCTTTTTCATATTAGCAACCCTAACTGGTGTGAGGTGATATTGTTTTGATATGCATTTCCCAGATGATTAGTGATGCTGAGACCTATTCATATACCTGTTGGCCATTTGTATGTCTTCTTTGGAAAAATGTCTATTCAGGACTTTAGTCCATTTTAAAAATCAGGTTATTTTATTTTATTTTGTTATTAAGATATAAGGTTGTTGTATTTAAAATATCTCATTCATGAGATCTGCAAGAAATTTTTAAATTTTCTGTTCCACTATGAATAAACTCATTCTAAACTCATGAATATCTATAATTCTTTAAGCTCATATCACTGCTAAGCATTCGAATTATCCTCAAAGTCGTGGAAAGATAGACTCTAAAAGTTGTATTTTCATACAAGTTTTCAAATTTTCTACTTTATAGAGCATATGTGGAGGTTCAAAAAGGAGGTTTTAAAAATAATAGTTTCCCCTATTTATATATAGAATTTATTGGTATTATCACTGAAAATAATCTGCATTTATAATTGGTGGTGTGACTGAAATCAAATACAAATCTGATATATTTTGAGATTCAGGAATGACTTTAAGCAGTATACTTGAAGATGAGAAAACAGGCAAAGAGAAGTGAATTTACTTGTGAAAGTCAAAGCTAGTGAGTGATGAAGCAGAGGTACAAACCCATGCCTGTGGTTATTTTATTTTCTTGTATTTTGACCCATGGTTATTTAGATGTGTATTGTTTAATTTCCAAGTATTTAAAGGGATTTTCTAGATATTTTACTGTTAATGATTCCTAATTTAATTCCACTGTGGTTAGAGAACAAGCTCTTGTCAGATTTCACATTTTCAAAATTTTATTGAGCCTCATTTTTATCTCTGTCAATACTTTTTTCCTTGAGGTCCATTTTGTCTGATATTAACATAGGCAAATCTGATATAAAAAAGGGTTTTAATGTTTACTGTATGATATGTAATTTTTCTTCCCTTTATTTTCAACCTATGTCTTTTTGTAGATAGCATATAGTTGAATCTTGATTTAATGTATATTGAAAATCACTGTCTATTAAATGGAATGTTTAATCAGTGTATGTTTAATACAATTATTAATATAGTTTGGTTCAACTCTAGTATCTTGCTGTTGTCTTCCAGTGTCCCATCCATTATTTGTTCCTCTACAGCTCTTCCCTCACTTATTTTCAGTTAATTAAATATTCTTTAGCATATAACGTTAAGTCCATTACTGGCTTTCTAGCTGTGCCTTTTACATTTTTAATGGTTCCTCTAAGGATTATAACATGCATCTTTAACACAGACTATTTAGACTTGATATTGTACTATTGCATGTAAAAAGCTTAGTAGTAATATTCCATCTATATTCCCTCTCACAGCCTTTGTGGTATTGTAGTCAAATATTTCACATTGAACTATGTAATGTTATTATTTATTATTTTTACTTTAGGTAATATGGCAAAATGTTATTATTTTCCTATAAATAGTCATTCATTTTTAAGTAAATTTTGAGAAGAAAATATATAGAGTTTTACATTTATTCACTTATTTACCATTTCTGATACTATTCATTTCTTTTTGTAGATCCAAATTTCAAGCTATTTTCATTTTCCTCAGCTTGAAATATCTTCTTTATTATTTCTCAAGGTGAAAATCTACTAAAGATTAATTTTAAAAATTTTATTTTTATAAAGATATATATATCTCACTCTCATTTTTGAAGAATATTTTTGCTTACTATATAACCTGCTTTGATACATTTATTTTTCTTTCACTACTTTGAAGTTGTTGTTCTGTTGTATTTTGACCTCTATTATTTCTGATTAAAAGTCACTGTTATTTTTATCATTGTTCCCTTGTATGTAATGTGTTGTTTTCCTTTGGCTGCCTTTAATATTTTCTCTCCATCTTGAGTTTTCAAGAGTTTAATTATGATGTTCCTAGATGTGGTTTTCTTTGTATTTATTCTAATTGTAGCTAACTAGATTTTCCTCTTTTGAAAAGAAATTTGGGAAATTTTCAGTAATTATTTTTATGTTCCATTCTTTATTCTTTCCCTTTAAGACTTAAATTACTATGTATGCTAGCTAGATTGCTTGTTACAGTTACTGAGAATAAGTCACTGAAACATTGGTTAGTTTTTTAAAATCTTTTTTCTCTCTGTTCTTCCTATTGGGTAATGTCTATTGATATATATATATATTTTTTAAGGTTCACTAACCGTTTCTTTAGCAGTCTCCAATATGATGTTGAGTTAATCAGTATATTTTTTTAAATTTCAGATATTTTATTAATCTATGAGACATCCCCATTTTCTTGTATAGTTTTGTTTTTTTTTGTCTCTGTCTCTCTCTGTTAGAGTCCCATCATCTCTTCATTTATTATGACTATCTTCACCTCAAGGTCCTAGAACCTATGTTTCACAGCTGCTTTATTAAAAATCCTCTACTAATTCCAACATCTAGGCATTCTTGGGGTCTATTTCTATGGACCATTTATTTTCTTAAGTATGAGCCTCATTTTACTACAACTTTTCATTTCTGGTAATTTTAAATTTTATACTGGACATTTTGGATAACATTTTGTAGGAAATCAGATTGTCCCTGCAAATTTGTTGAATTATTTTTTTCCTTTCAGGAAAATAAATGATGAATACTCTTGTTCTTGAAATGCTTGGTTTTAGTCTATATTAGGGCAGGTCTATTTTTGTTTTGAGTTTAACCCTAAGATGTGATCCTTTCTGAAGGCATGGTCTTTACTCTTTAAGCATGGCCTTTCTGGGGTCTCAACTGAATGCCTAAGTTACTCAGTGATGTCTTTTCACACTGTTACTCCTACATCTTCTATCACTACAGGTCCTCTAGTTGTTCCATTTAGCACTTAGTCCTGTAGCAGGAAATCTCTGCTACATGGAGTCCCACTCCTCATATTGGCCAAGAACCTGCCATAAATTCTCATACAGATGCCTATCCCAACCTCCTCACACAGCTACCTCTTCTTTGGCCACCTGTTCTGTAAACGGCAAGTGTTTTTTTTTTCTGTTTGTTTTTTTGGTTTTTTTTTGGCAGACTAGTATTCTAATTTCTGTATCCTTCGCTCAGCAATGCTAAAGTTTAACTTGATCTCTGCCTTCCTGAATTAAGGCAGAAAAATAACGCTAGACAAAAGCTGAAAAATTTGTGGGGCTCACAATGTACGTTTCCCTTTTCTCAAGGATCAAAGTCAGTCCTGCTGTGAACATTGTCCAATGCCAGAAAACAGTTGTCTCATATATTTTGTCCAGTTTTATAGTTGTTTACATAAGGAAGGCAGGTCCAATACCAGTAACTTTTACATGGCTGGAATAAAAAAAAAATCAATGGGTTTATACTTAATTTTCACAAAACCATGTGAGATAGTATTTGTGAAGTAGGTACTATTATTATAATCCAATTTTGTAGAGAATTAAAATCAGGCTAACTAATGAGTAGGGGATTCAGAATTTGGACCTTGGCAGTCAGATTCTAGACTCTGTGCTCTGACTCAATAAACTATGCTGCCTCTGTAATATGAAATTATGTTTATTTCCTTCATAGCATTTACCACACTCTCTTTTTTCTCATATATTTAATAATTTTCTTTTTTTTTAAGAAAGATTTCATTGGGGAATTGGGGGAAGGGAACAGCATTGGGGAATTGGGGAAAGGGAACAGTCAAGTTGCTGTCCTTTTGTTCTTTAGTCTAGTTGTGGAAGCCACTGCTTCACTGGTCCATGTTGGTATTATCATTGTGCTCTTCCTGGATGAGGCAATCAGTTGCTGGACACTGGACGGCCACTTACAGTGGCTCTCGGCCGCTCACGCTGGCTGCCAGCCGCTTGCGGTAGCTCATGGCAGCCCACTACAGCCCCACTGCAGCCTATGCCAGCAACTCACAGCAGCCCAGCTCCAGGTGGAGCTGTTTTTCATCATCTTAGCTATAGAGGGTGCAGCATCACTGGGCCTCATGTGGTATCTGAATGGCGGCCCTTCTGTTCCCAAGCCAACTCTTAACCAATGCACCACATGGCCGGCCCCTTAATATTTTGTTTGTTTTTTTTTAGCTTTGTTTGCTGTTTCTTTTACTGTATGTAAATACCAAATATTTCTTGTTTTTAACTTTCTCCCCACTGCTTAGCACAGGCTCTTGGTAGGCATTCAATCATATTTGTTAAATGAATGAATGAGTGAATTGTGTCACTATTATAAATCAATTTTGAAAATAGGATCTTTTATACATACTTGGTACTTTACACTTCATTTTACCTGCCACCTCGTGGCATTAAAAGTCTGCAACAAAAACAAACAAAAACCTAATGTTGGGAAATATGCAAAAAAAAAGTGTCATGCATCTTTAGAATCTTTACAATTATATACTTCAAGATACAATTAATGATAGGAAAAGAATTTCTACTCTTGATAAGATAGCAGTAATTAGAAATCAGTCTTATGATGTTCAAAACACATACTGATAGACAATGGCACTAGTCTGATGAAATGAGCAGAACTGATGTGTTTGGTGAATCTAGGCGTCTCTTTTGGTTGAAGTAAAAAGAAATGATATACATGTTTGCCACTTTCAATATGTTATTAGAAAAAAGAAAAAAACATTTGTGTTAGTAATTTTTTTCTGGAGCCTTTGAATCACGTATTACCATATTTTAAATGGCAATATTCAGCTGATTATTTTCAAAATGTATCTTTCTTGAACTTAAAACAATAAAGTTTTAGTTCTTGTGATCTTCTACAGGACAAAACAATATGCACTTATTTTTATCAGAAACAAAACTATCTAATGGTTTTAAGCTAGTTTTTGTGTTAACAAATCTCTTAGCGATATACAGTAGGTTTCACATTTACATAAAATTAAAGAAAGGATGCTTCAACAAATGAAAATAAATGCAAAAAGGAATATTTTAATTTTGATCCATGTTAGTGTCAACCATCACAATGTAATAATACAAAAGGAAACTTCTGCATTCAGTATATAATTCATGGCTGTAGGCTATTTATAGGCTGAGTATCATTAATTAATTTAGAAATATATTTATTGATTATATTTCAAGATCTGCTTTTAAATTTGAGATCCTTAAAAAGATTTTAGTGTTACAATCATATGCACTGACTTCTGCAGTTCTGCAATATGACAAGCCCAGCAAAATGATTTATTTCACTTGGTGCATTATTAATTGCATGAATTGACTGTTTAACCTCTATCGATTTGCATTTCTTACTTAATGTTCAATTTAGAAACAGAAGCAAAAATTACTTTACAATAGAATAAAAGGATACAAAGTTAATTCTAGTATGATAGGGAAGATCATTTGACTATTTATCATATATCATCCCCTTAGTAATTTTCAAGGTCTTGAAAGAGAACTCTGTTTTAAAACAAAAGTTTTTAAGTCTAAATAGTGAACTTACTAAAGGTAATACTTGCATCCTCAGGAACTGTATAATTTAATTGTTTGTTATATCTGCATTTTAGTGGAATTTTTGATCCATCTTCATTATTTATTTTTATAACACTGAATAGAATTTTGACCTGACCATACCAATTGGAACCCTTTTATTATTAGAAGTGATCTGAAAGTTCATCAAACCATTCTGATATCCAGGAGATATTTTTTTTTAAAGTGCAGACCATATTGGTGGCCCTTTTTATGTGTAATTAAAGCCATGAAGAAGGTGATATAGAATTACTTTTAGCATTTGAATTTATTATTGTTTACATATGCATATAGATATTCTAAGCTAGTCCTAATTTCAAACACTTTTACCAAAACGCTCACAAGTCACCCCATTAGCCCAGAAATTCTAGTATGTTGACATATTGAAACACATTTCCAATACTGATTCCTTCAAATGGAAATGGAATATAATTTTTCGACATGCCACATGTCCTGATATTGGGTTTGGAAATTATGGTTGCATAAAATGTTTTCAGAAAATATAGAGATCTGAATTTTCTTTTGTTGTCAAAGAGCATCTGCCTTAGGTTCTGTAGTTTATTTAAGCAGGAAAATTTCTTTCAAGCAGGTTATCTTGTGAATTTCAAAGTGAGTTTGTTGTCTGCTAGTCCTTGATGTCACGCTTAATCCTACAAGCTTAAGTAAGGTCTCCGTAGGGCTGTGAAGAACCTTGGGTATAACTACCATCCTTGTAAGTAACTTTTACCATGTTGGCAGATCTCCTGCTTACATAATAGGTTTTAATAGAACGGATAGTTATGCTTCCCAGTGGTTATTAACAGGGCAAGTATTTTGCTTTCATGTTGGTATGAGTTTTGCTGTTTGTGTCCAAAAGAAGTACAGGATGTGAGATCAGGGAATAGACAAGACAAATGTTCTAGGCAAATTGCTCCTAAGTTAGGCAGGGTGGGTTGGAGGCATCATAATTCAAAGGAAAGAGTTATTTGAAAGGAATAACACAATCACTTTATCTTTGCTGTAGATTAAAATGATTATTACCCATGAGAAGAGCAAAGCTTTTAAGGAACAGGCCATATGAGAGGAATATGTTTATAGAAGAAAAAGATACATCTGGGTAACCCTAAGGATTCTAACAAGTCACAAGATAATGTAACAATACAGAGTTCTGAAGAGGAGTAGAAACATGAAAAATCAATCTTAAGGGACATAAATAAAGTGGTTAATACCTTTGGACAGCTCTCATGTCCTGCATGGCATACTTTGAATCAGCTATGCTCTTACCAAACAAGCCACAGGCTTTCAAGTCTCTTCATGAATTCCCTTCCACCATTCTCCATATTTTGTGCAGTTTTGGAAATCCTCTCATCCTCTCATCCCTCCTTTACTGACCTTATTTGTTCCCTTCTTTTTTCCTGTAGTAATTTGCTACCACAGTTATCTGCCTTTTTATTTTGCCCTGAATTACGAAGTAGTTGTTTATGTCTATTTCTTTCATTAGGTTTTGAGATCCCTTTGTGGTTTTCAGATGCCCTTTTTGTTTTGTCTTTAAATTTAAGTGGGACGGAGTTTGATAATACAAGTTCACATAAAACTCTCTGGTGGCATAGACAGTACTCACTTGTGGCTATTAATATTTCATTTTACCTGTGGGCATGATTCAAGGCAAGGTCAGGTTTCCTCATCCGTAGATAGCATATAACAAGCTTTGTCTCAATAAAACTTGCCACGCTTGCTATATCTTCAGCAGATGCTTCAAATGGTTTTTCCAGAGCTGCTCCTTTGCTGCAAAGCTTAAAAAAAAACATAACATACTTTAAATTTACTAATAATCTTGGGATATCATTGATCTCTTAAATAAGCAAAACATATATATGTACACATCCTTTTTCTAAACTACAAGTTAAATACTAATATTTTGATTGTAAATTAAATACATTGTTCCTATTCACTATTGTGTGACTATAATATGAAATAAGTAACACATTTCAGTGTAAAATGCTTCCTGTAAAATATTTTTGAAGTATGATGTATCTTAAAGGAGTGCCATTTGCTAAGAAAGTCTGTTTTAAAAATAAAGCACACAATAAGCAAAGATATTAACAGAAAACCAGGTATAAATCATATTAAATACCAGTGCTTTTATGAAAACCCAGCTGAGCAATGATCTAGCACACTATCAAGTTTGATTTAATATAATAAGGGGTATCGGAAGTAAACTCCTAGGAGCCATTAACATCATCGGTGATTAATTTGAGTCTGAATCATATTCTCTAGAATGTTATTGAAGGAAAAGAAGTAAAAATTTATTAGAATTTATTGGCAGAAGCCACAGTAGTTGAAAAACATGGCAAGAATGTGGAACTCTTAATAAAAAATTCCAGGAAGTCAATGGCTTCTGGGCACTATGGATAAAACTATAGAGGAAGTAAATAATTCTTTTGGTAACCCCAAACATCAAGAAGTGTCAATAATATGACAAGGGTAGATCAGCACATTTTTCCCCCTCAGAATTTCTTCCTGTTCCTTGGAATCGGGGGGAAGGCAAAATTCCACCTTCTGTTTAGTGATCCTATTCAGGATATCTGCATCTTTGCTCTTTTCTGTTTTTATTTGTGTACATACTGGGGGAAATTTTCTCACCAGGATAGTCATGTAAATACCTATTTACATATACCTTGACATAAAATTTCTTAAATTCTAAATCTTGTTTGTTTAAATGATGTAGTTCAATTTTTCTTTTACAGATTTAAATTAAGATTGGCTTCCACTTATATTAACTGTAATGTCAGTTTTTTTTTTTTAAAGTGCAATTTGGTTGAGAATGGCGATAACCTGTTCCAAAATGTATTTCTAGTCTTACTTTCATCTAAAACCTATAAGCTAAAGTAAAATTTAGAATGTAGGAGTTTAACATTCCTACGTTGAATTGGTAGCTACCTGATTCTATTACCTTTTGCGAGTATCCTGTCAATTCTGAGAATTCATATATTTCATATATTTTTTAAACTCTTATCCATTTTGATGGGTGAAATATGTTACTTCACTCATTTGGTCAATAAATATTTATTGAGTGTTTACTACTAATTTCCAGATAAAAATTACCCCTTTATATTTTAATTTGCATTAGATAGGTCTTCACAAATTTTGGCTATTTTGCTCCATGTATATTCCTGTTGTCTATTCCTTGTATATTTCTATTAACATGTTAATCTTTTTCTTATTAATTTTAAGAGCTTTTTAGATATATAAGCTATTTTACTTCTTCCTGTACAATTATATATACATGATCATACCTAAGGGTTTTTCCTCTCCAAATTATCCCTTAGAAAAGTTTCAACTTTCATTCATATTCTTGTAAATACTCAGAGTACATATTATAAAACACTTCTCTCAATTACTTTGAAAAAAATACACAAAGAGTACTTGTGGAAAATATAAAAGATCTGAATCAATGCTAACTTTTTTTTTTTTTCTTTCTTTCTTTTTTGGTGGGAATGCTTTAATAAGCATGCTTTGCTAGATCTTAGGAAGATCATTGTTTCCTTTGGCTTTGATCTTTTCTCAGTCACTCAGAAAAGCTCTGCCCCAGTGACATGTGGATGCTGGAAGCCGGGTGGAATTTGAGGACCCTCCCATTTCATGGACTACTGGGTGGTCCTTTGTCTCTTTTTTTATTTTTAAAAAATTCTTTTATTGTGAAATACACATTTAAAAAAAAATTAGTTTCAGGTGTACAATGCAGTGTAATAATTATACTTTTTACCCCTCAAATTGGCAACCCTCCTCCCCCAATTCTCCACCCCACTCCTCCCCCCATATCATACATGTCTATTACAATTCCCTTGACTCCCCTCCCCAGTATACGCCACATCCCATAACTATCTAGATATTCAGTTACAGTTGGCATACAATATTATACAACAGCAACTTCAGGTGTACAGTGCAGTGATCAAGCCTCTACTCCATCCATGAAGTGGTCTCCCTAACAAGACATGTGACCATCTGACACCCCTCAAAATATTTACAACATTTTTTTAAGGTGAGCCATCCTGCCACCTGTTGGCAGCTCAGCAGCAACTCAGCTTGGGCTGGGCTTTGAACTGCTGTTGCTTAGACCTCAGCCCACACTCTTGAGCGACCTCTTAACCAACTGAGCCACTCAACCGACCCTTTTACAACATTATTAATTATATTCCCCGAACTATCTTTCATATCCCTATGGCAATATTGTAGTTACCTATTTATGCTGTCTAATCCCTTCCCCTTCTCCCTCATCCCCACCCCCCTCCCAACTAGCAACTATCAGTTTTTCCTCTGTATCTATGAATCTGTTTCTGTTTACTTTGCTCATTCATTCAGTTTTTCAGATTCCACTTATAAGTGAGATCATATGGTATTTGTCTTTCTCCGACTGACTTATTTCACTTAACATAATAGTCTCTAGGTCGATCCATATCATTGCAGGTGGTACAATTTCATCCATCTCTATAGTGGGGTAATACTCCATTGTATAAATGTACCACAGTTTCTTAATCCAGTTGTCTACCGATGGGCATTTCAGTTGTTTCCAAGTCTTGGCAATTGTAAATAGCACTGCAATAAATGTAGCGGTAATGCTAACTTTGGATGCTTCTTACCTGATAAAATTGGTAATAAAAGAGACAAACATTTAACACTGATTTAGTAACCATTCCTGATGTTCTACCTTACAAAAGTCAATGTGGTTATAAACACACCTTAAAACATAATTTGAGAATGTATTGTAGTTTGAACATGGCAGCATGAGACAGCATCTCTGCTCTTATACCAATCTAATCCCACAGGACCTAGAAATAACTAAACAGAAAGCTTTTCATTTAAAAAAAATAAAATAAAAAAAAATTTTTGGATGGCATAGCTCTTTATAAAGCCCAAATCAGTAGAAAACACAATGAGAAGAAATCGTGTAGTTTTGTTTGTTGGTATATCATTGTATTAAAATGCTGGACTTTCTGATTAATTTTATCCTCTAAATGAAATCAGCACTTTTTTTTCACATCTTATAATAAATACCCAAGCCTCCCAGACTCTTCACATTTTATAGAAACAAAATTATAGAACAAAAAGGAAACAAGCCACACAATGTATGTACTTTTTAGCCCTTCCTGTCTATGTTCCTCCCTGATGTGATGGAGCAGGCAAGCTTCCTTTCTTGGGCAAACTTAGGTGAGGTCAACGTGTAGACCATGCAGAGAGTAGTCAGGGAGAAGTCTCCATGAGGATATTTAGACCCCACATGGTAACAGGAAGCTGACTTTCAGATTTAATAATATTAACGGCTTTGTCTATGAACATGTAGACAAAATGAAGAATAAATGCTTGATCTTCTAACATCTGCAATATTCTCTACTTCTATGAGACTCAAGGCCATAAAAAAGCAATAAAAATAATCAATCTTAGCACTTAGCGCTAAAGAGAATACTTCATGAAACCAAACTATAAGGGAGCAGTGAAAAACAAAAGATAATTTTTTAAATTTCACATTAAAATGGAAAACAGGCAGCTTGTTTTGTAGGTTGCATGTATATTTGTGGTAATCTTGGTTTATCAACCAAGTATGGTAGATAGAGAAATCTCTTGATTTTATCAAAGGTTGCTTCACTTGTTCTTGTACATCTTTGAAATAGGCTTTGCAACAAGACAAATATTTATGAAATATATTGAATATAAAGGTAGAATTATAGGTAAATGTAGATAAAATACTGGTATCAAGATTATAACAAACATTCCAGGTACTTTACTGAATTTTTCAACTTCTACACAAACATTTATAAAGACTGAGAAGTCAATTCTCCAGAAGACAAAGGATTTTTTAAAATGGTATGAATTTGTTTCAATGTAGAAAGAGGGACTTTGTTCAAGTTATATTTGTTTAAAACTATATACTAAGTCACTGATGAAATAAGTCATAGAGATAGGGAATAGAAACTTTTAAAGCCACCTGATAGAGTATATCAGTGAGAAGATTTTGAATTAGGAAAAAATAATATTAGATATAATATTAGATGTTAATTTTTTTATTCCAAAATGAAGCCTAAAATACTTGTATTTTTGAATGAAGCATGGACAAATTAAAAGCATCATATTTAAGGGAAATTGCACAGAAAACCCTTATGGGTATAGTTGTTGTTTTGATGAGAAGCTAGATATTGAATGAGATTGCAATAGTCAATTAAAATCACAAGCTCAAATTTTAATAATACTTATTTTACAAACATATTTGATAATTTTCTGAAAACAAGATGGTAATGCTTTTAAAAATACTTTAAAAAAAAAGATTTTATTGGGGAATTGGGGGAGGGGAACAGCGTTGGGGAACCAGTGAACGGGAACAGACAAGTTGCAGTCCTTTTGTTCTTCAGTCTAGTTGTGGAGGACATTGCTTCACTGGCCCATGTTGGTATTATCATTACGCTCATCTCGGGTGAGGCAGATCGGTCGCCAGCCTCTGGACGGCCGCTCACTGGCAGCTCTTGGCAGCTCACACCGGCTGCCAGCCACTCACGCTGGCTGCTGGCCACTCACTGTAACCTATGGCAGCCCACTGCAGCAGGGGCTGCAGCTATGCCATCCTGGGAATTCACAGCAGCTCAGCTCCAGGGCTGTTCACCATATTAGCTGTAGAGGGGAGTTTCACTGGCCCTCATATGTGGGATCCGAACCTGGGTGGCCGGCATCCCAAGCCAGCTCTTAACCAAGGCGCCACACGGCTGGCCCTAAAAATACTTTTAAAAACACTTTTAAGAATACTTTTTCTAAGGTATCTCAAAGTTTTTAAGAAATAAATATCAAACCTATTTTCAGAAATTGTGGTACACAGGAATTTCAGGTTTGTTTAAAAAGCACAGAGATAAATAACATATAACCCATTAAAAATAGAAATAAC
This sequence comes from Aselliscus stoliczkanus, assembly GCA_033961575.1. Lineage (NCBI taxonomy): Eukaryota > Metazoa > Chordata > Mammalia > Chiroptera > Hipposideridae > Aselliscus > Aselliscus stoliczkanus. Next base: position 40,531,705 of record CM066729.1, read on the forward strand.
CAATATTAAATGTTATGTGTGGGGCTCACTATTAAAAATGCAACCACACATTTTTTTTATTAGGATTATCATTAGCAAGAGTGATATTATTAATAGGTTCTCCTTATATAGTTCACCTACTATATTTCTTGTACATAATTGAGGAATCCCTTAAGATCTAAGACAAAACAATAAATCTTGAAAAAATGTGGCACTGAGTTATCAAATCTCAACAAATAAATAAATATATATATATATATATCATCCATCCAATCAGAAATTTTTATATTGTTTTTGAAAATTACAAAAAAAAAATGTAAAGATGGAAACTAAATTACCCATAACCCTATTACCATTTTTTAATTTGGGCATATTTTTATATATTTTTCATGTTTTTTTTGTATCATAGCAAATTGTATATTGTATGCAACTTTTGCATTACTTTTTATATTCTCTGCTTCTTTTTATATGTTTTCAATTAAAAATCTAAAATATATTAAATATACTCATGTTGCAATTATAGATGGGTATTTCAATATCTCCTCACAAAATGACAGAAATACTGGAAAGCAAACAAGCAAATATATAGAAGATATAGACAACACAATAAAAAAAATTATATATATATATATATATATATATATATATATATATAAATTACTCCGCCCAACAACAGCAGAATACATATTTTTTCTCAAGCACTCATGGAAAAGTTGTTGATATAAACCATATTCTGGACCATAAAATAAACCTCAAAATATTGAAAACATTGAGTATATCCTTTTACTGTAATGGACTCAAAACTCAACAATAAAAAAAACCCAAAAAACCTCCAAAACAATCTACTTTGAAAATGAGTAAAAGACATGAATAGACATTTCACTGAAGAGGACATGCAGATGGCAAATAAGCACATTAAAAGATGTTCAACATGATTATTGTTCGACATCATTAGTCATTAGAGAAATGCAAATTAAAACTACAATGAGATATCACTATCAGAATGGCTAAAATGAAAAATAGTGACAACACCAAAAGCTGGGAATGAGGAGGAAATGGATTCATCACATATTGCTGATAGAAATGTAAAATGGTACAGCCACTGGAGAAAACAGTTTCTTAAAAAGCTAAACACACAACTACTACAAAACTCGGCAACTGCACTCCTAGGCACTTATTCCAGAGAAGCAAAGACTTATGGTCATACAGAATTCCACACGTGAATGTTTATAGCAACTAAATTCACAATAGCCCCAGACTGGAAGCAATCATGATGTCCTACAATGGGTGAATATTTAAACTTGTAGTAAATCCATACTATGGAACACTACTCAGCACTCAGCAATAAGAAGAAACAAATGAGTGACACATGCAACAACTTAAATTCCAGGGAATTATGTGGAGTGAAAAAAAGCCAATCCAAAAAGGTTACATATTTTATGATTATATGACAAAATTATAGGCATAGAGAACCAGTTGATCAGTGATTGTGAGATGGATGTTGAGGATACAAAAGACAACAGGAAGGAATCCTTGTATTGACAGAACTGTACTGTATCTTGACGTTGGTGGGTGGATACACCAATCTACATATCGTAAAACTGAACAGAACTAAATACACACACAATGCAAATAATGCTGGAGAAATGTAAGACTGGTGGGTGGATTGTATCAATGCTAATTAATATTCTGGTGTTGTTACCGTACTATTGTTTTGCCAGATCTTCATGGGGAGAAACTGCATAAAGAGTCCATGGAATCTCCCTGCTTATTTCTTACAACTATATATGAATCTATAATTATCTCAAAGGAAAGTTTAATTAAAAAATAATCACGCTAAGATTTAGACATCTTTCATTTTATTCCCCTCCCCTTTTTTTTTTAATGCAAATGTTAAAAGCAGCTTTATTTGTAAAAGCAAGAAAGGAGCCAGTTCCAATGACCTTCAGCAACTGAATGGTTAAATACATGGTGCTACATACACACCATGGAATGTTCTTCAGCATTCAAGGAACAACCTATTTTTTATTTATTTATCTATTTATTTATCTATTTATTTATTTATTTTTAATTAGCTTCAGGTGTACAACAAAGTGCAATAGTTATACTTTTTACCCTTCAAAGTGACAACCCCCCTCCCCCAATTCTCCCCTCCCACTCCTCCCTCCCATATCATACTATCTATTACAATTCCTTTGACTCCCTTCCACCATATAATCCACATCCCGTGACTGTCTATATATTCAATTACAGTTGGCTCCCCTCCCTTTTCTTAAAAGCACAGTTATAATCATCTTGAACTGAGGTTTAAGACGAGAAGCTAAATTCTATAGGAGGGAAAACATTTTTCATAGGTTTTTCTTGTCAAATTATAGACTGATTCTGTAGTGGGAGCTAACAGCTCATAATGGGGCTTGCTCTGAAGTTATATTCAGAAGCCATTGTGAAAGGATGCATCCGTCTCCCCACAATCTCATTATGTGGTCTCCTGTCTGAGCACATTTGCCATAACATGAAGGTAGTGTTTAGTGGTTTTCACAGAGGAAAGTTGGCAAGTCTTTTTGTAAAATAACTCCTGTGTAATTGATTTTTTTCATCATCGTCTTTCAGTTTGCTAGCACCCACTAGTAATTTTTTCGGGAGGGGATCTGGGGATGGTAACTGTTTTCTTGTTCATAGTTGAGAATATACAAGTATTTTTGCTTACCTTACACATGTAAATGAACGTGGCTGAGTATACATTTCTAGAAATATAACCATTTCTCTGAAATACATCGTTCTACGTTTATATTCTTTTATTTAGCATTCAGAAAAGCAACACAATACTTTTTTTGATGAAATCATACATAATTTAAAGAACTTCCAGAATTGAAATTTCCTTTTCCCCTACATGTAGTATTTTTTCCCTGTCTTCTTGTAATTCATATTATTACCATGTATCCCAATGTGTTCTGTATTCATCTGTTTTGCTTGGAAAGAGGTAAGTTATTTGTTTTTCTTGTGTTTCCATTATCAGACTATTTTTATTTAAACTTAGGAAAATTTTCTCAAGTTACATCTAATTATCAGTCCCATTCCAACTGCCCCATTTTCTTTCTTAAGGAAGTAATTCTTAAGTTGCTATTCCATCTCTACTCTTTAGGATCTCCGAAATTTTTTTTTTCTTTTTTACCTCTGTATTCTAGGAGAGTGTCTCAGGATTATATCCCGCATCACTGACTTTATTTTCCCCATTGATTACTATTTTTTTTTTAAATAAAAGCAATACTAGTGACAATAAATGCGAACATTTAAATAGTTAAATAGGCTATTACAAGCAATGTTCTAAGTGTTCTACATCTGTTACCTCATTTAATAATCAAAATATGAAGCACTATTTTTATGCACATTGTCTTAGTTCAGACTGCTCTAACAAAGTACCATGGACTGGGTGGCTTATAAAACAAACCTTTATTTCTGACAGTTCTAGAGGCTGTGAAGTCCGAAATCAGGTGCCAGTTTGGTCAAATTCTGGTGAGAGCTCTCTTTCAGGTTGCAGACTACTGACTTCTCGTTGTAACCTCATAAGGCAGAAAGAGAGCGAGAGAGCTCTCTGGGGTTTCTCTTTAAGGGCAGTAATCCCACTCAGGAGGGCTTCAACCTCATGACTTAATAACTTCTCAAAGGCCCACCTCCAAATATCACCTCCAAATATCACTGGGGATTAAGTTTCAAAATAAGAATTTTGGGGTGACACAAGCATTCATTCCATAGCACTCATTTTATAGAGGAAACTGAAATTCAGAGAGCTGAAGTAACCTGCTCAAGTCACAGAATCAGTATTTGGGATTTATACGTGGGTGTCTGCCCTACAGTCTGTCTTTAGTCACTACATCAGTGCTATGCAGTGTCATTCCCTGAACTACTGATCCATGATGAGATAAAGATGGAAACAGAGAGTAAACGTTTAGAAACTTTTAAATTCAACAGAGAAATATTATGTCTGTTGACGCTCAAGATAAAAAATTAGGTTTTATGTTTTTATGTTTTATTTTTACTTATTTTTTTCTACTAATTCTTTGTTTACTGTGTTTAATGAAGTATCAGTCCATAACAAACTGGGGCAAAAACAAACAAAACAGGTTCTTCTCCATGGGTAGTGAAACGAACTCAACTGCACTGTTAGACATTTAGATAATTAAGAAATTATAAGGAAGAAAAACTATTCACAGCTTTATTATTAAAAATGACCAATGTTAATTTTGGTGTGACTGTATCTATCTACCTATCTAGCATCATCTATCTTTCTCCTTCCATTTACAAACATTATTATTCATTATCCATACTATTATGTAAACTGATTTTTTATTTCTTTGAATATATAATGGACATTTCCATGTTAACAAATATAGATATAAATCATATTTATATAACTGCATACTTTTACTAGATCCCCACTTAATGTTTTCCCTAGTGAGAATTTCTCGAGTGACACTGAAAGTTCTGTGTCATAATGTCCATAGAACAACCTTGCAAATAAATCCTTACCCACACATTTGAACATTTTCAAGTTGTTATATTCTTTCTATCTGTTATAATGAGTTAGGAGTATACAATTCAAAAAAATATTTTAGAATATACATCATGAAAGTGCTCTCCACAAAAGTTTTAACTTTTATCAATAAGTTATTTAAGTTCTTTTTTCTCTATACCCTCATCCATAGTAGGTATTAGAATTATTCTTTGCTAATCAGATGGGCTCAACTTTGCATGTTTGTAATATGCAAATTTTATGTGTGTTGTATATGTGTTGTATATGTGTAATATGCAAATTTTATGTGTGTTGTATATGTGTGTAATGTTTTTTCATGAATTTTATTCATTTTTAAACAGGATTGTTCTAATTTTTATTGACTTATTTTCATTTAGTAAATATATAATTAGATGTTTTGCCAAATATGCAATTTATTTTGAGTTATGTTCATCACATTTTTGTATCAGGCTTATGCTAGCTTTATAAAACAAATTGGAAAGATCCCCATATTTTTCAATACTCTGGAACATTTTGAAATAAATAGATTAAAAAAGTTTGACACTGGCTCCTTTCTCCTTTTTTTTTTTTCTTATTTGATTATTGTTCTGTTCTGGTTTCCAAAGTTTTGCATCAAAATTTTGTTAATTTATATTTTTCTAGAAAATTATCAGTTTCACTCAGATTTTTAAATTTATCATTACACTGGAGAGCACTGTATTCTCATTTTAAATCCAGTGTACTAGTGGTGTCATTTCCTTCTTCATTCTCAGTACTATGCAGTGTTATTTTCTGTTTATTTCTTAACTAGAATTGTCAGTTTGATTGTTTTGTTTTCTCTAAAAACAACAAGTTCTTAGATTGATTTATTAATTCTGCCATCATGCTTTCTAAATCACTGATTTTTTAGTTTATGTGCTGGCCTTGTTATTTTTATTTTTTTTGTCTCTTGCATTCTAAGGCTTCCCCCTGCACCCCGCGCCTTTGTAGTTCTTTTACTAATATCTTTAGCTGCATACTTAGCTCATTTATTTTAGTTTTTCTTATATATAAATTTGTTGTATGCTTCTGTGTTTTACTCAGGAAAAAATTCATAGGTTTTAGGTAAGCATGGGCTTATTATTATTCTCTAAAACTTTACCACCTGCTTTTCTTAGTTCCCTTTAAGATTAGACCTGTTTTGCATATTTGTTAGTCATTTATATTGTATCATTTAAAGATTGTCTGCTCAGGTCCTTTACCATTTGTCTTCTATTTCTTACTATTTTTCTTGTTAATGTCTATGCACTCAGTCATGGAAGCCTGATGTTTTAGCATGCTCTGCGTTTCTTATTCCATCCTACAGAATTGATTTCCTCAAGAGAACGGCCTTTATCTACTGTGGTAGCCATTTTCAAGTTATGGATATTATGACAGAAACTTAGTGTTGATGAACCCTTCTTTGCTACAGGAGAGATTTCTCTCTGAGAATGAAGCCAATATAAAAAGAATGAAGCCAAATATGGAGAATCTAGAAAGCTCAACACTTAATCCTGAAGTTCTCTTGAATTAAAATATGAAAGATTTTTCAAATAATTTTTAAAAATATTTTCAAATGGGAAATATGAAAAGGTGGTATTCTTTTGGTTATTTTGAAAAAGTGAGATTAGGGAATTGGAGGAAATAAAGAAAATTATAAAGAAATTAAAAATTAAATTGCAGAATACATTTTAAACTAGAAGCAATGAGTAAAGAATGAATCAGTGATAAAATCCAACCAGAAATGTGGAGAACAATCTCAAAAAAATGAAAGATATTAAAGACTCTATTACTAATTTTTAAAATTTCTAAGATATTTTTATGTACATAATTACATTTAACTTCTTAGTATCTCCATGAAGTAGATAAAACAAGTTGCCCAATTTGATAGGTATTACAACCTATGCTAAAAATGGTCTAATAATTTGCCCCAGTTAGTAGTAGAGGCTAGAACTAATATTTTTTAATAAAAAGTTCTCTTTTTTTTTTACATCAGACTCATTATTCTAAATTATTCTATACATTAAAATTTTATTTTAAATCTTAGTACCTAACACCTCTGTTAGACTTTTAATAGACCTTCTCATTACAACATACAATGATTTTCTTTTGGAAAATACTGCGTCTGGATTCCATTTATGTTTAACACTCCACCCACTACCACCACCATGTATGGTTTTTCAAAAGCCCGTCTTTTTGTAAAGACTGGTCTATGCCAAATTTTTACTAGAGATTGGGTATCTTCTTGATACTCCTTGCAGCTCACCTCAGTGCCGTTGGACATTTCTTATAGAACTTTCTTTGCCAAGAGAATTGGAAGGGAAAAATACCAAGCCTAAAGAAACTTCAACCTCCAGAGTTCACTGCTCTTTCTTTTGCCACCTCTTCAACTTCATATCTCAAGCTGAAGTACATCACTGCCTGTCAGTTTCCACTTCCCAAATGTTAAAGGGATTAGCATTTATGCATAGGTATTAAAAGAGAGGTACTAATAGTGGAATTAGGGGATGAAATAGCACTGAGAATCCTATAAATGAGTGTTTGAACAAAGTTGGGGAGTGCTGCATTCTAGTACAAAAAGTCAGTGTCTCAGAATTGGGCATACAATAGATATAGGTAATAATCTGTGTTTATCCTGTTTTTTCTTGGGAGTTTGTTTCTTGAAAATTCCACCTGGTCTTTGGCAGATCTTTGCAGTTATCCCACTTTTTAGAAATTGCTTCATGTGTATTAATGCGTGTGGTGGATGACAATTAGGCACAACAGCTAACACCATCCTAACTTGTAAATTTTTCAATGAGATCTGTAAAATTCTGTTTTAGGTACCAAACTAAATATTCAGACTGTAAGGGTCTCAAAATTAGTAGTTTTCAATTTCAATAAATATCTTTTTATATTCCTTTAACAGACAGAAAAAAGTTCTACACTGTAGAATAACACCTACTGGTTTTAAGATTTCTATCATCTTGTTGCACGAAAGAGGAATGAATAGAGAGCTTATCACTTGTAACTTTCCACATGGTGCCACATAGATCTTACTAAAGTGTCTCCATGGGAGACACAGAGTATGTGAGGCTAGGAGATACAGAGAATTATGTTCACACATCAGCGGACTTAAAAGTACCATCAGGGTTTCAGAAGCAATGCTTTTTAGCCAAGTAGGCCGCGATGTGACCTCTATTAAATTTATGGGAATTGGAGATATGAGGTTACTCCCTGGGTGACATGCTGTTGAATGACAGTAAGAAGTAATTAATCACTCCTACTCCTATTTGTTAAAATAGCTGTGCTTCAGTGTTCTTCTAGGTAGCCATCAAATAGAGGTGTGGCCACAGTGGGTTCACTCCACTGTTTCACCTTGATATGAAGAGCCAGTAATTTGCTTATGCTCTGAAGCATGCAGATGATATACATTAACCTTCAATTTTTTTCCAGGATATCCCTAAACTCCAGCTATATAATGTGTAAAGCAGATTAGAAACATGGCGGCAGTAAGATGAATACAATAAATCTTCCTTTCTTCTTGTCCTGCATTTCAGCTTGTAAAGGTAGTGATTTTAAAATAAAGGCAGTGTTAATTGCATGTTTATTTTGAAGTAGTTACTAGTATTACAAGGTAAATATCACATAAAATGTTAGCTCTTCTACAGTAATTGTAATAGCTAGCATTTATTGAGTGCAGACTATGTGTTTGGCACTGTGCTAAGCTCTTTATATATACTCGCAGTATCCCATTAGATATTATCCTTTATAGATGGTACCTTATTAAATATTATTACTTCCAATTCTCAGATATGGACATTTAGTTTAAGAAAGCATAGTAACTTACCAGACAGGAAGTTCTAGGGCTAAGATTCAAAACCGGATCTGCTGTGTCACCCTTACCTAGATCCTATATTCTTTAGACAGTGTGCTCTTCAGCTGGTTATTGATGTTAGTTATAGTCAAATCCCAGAAGGACCAATGTGAGTCCCAACAGCTATCATTAACACTGGTTTCTTATATATACACACATATATCTAGGTATTTATATTTCACTGGACTATCATAAGGAAATAGGAGGCTACGTAGGACAGGCAGATAAAGAGATAGGTCAACATTTATTGGGCAAACAGCTAAGGCATTTTTACATACATTAATCACTTAATTCCTGCCAACAGCAATTTTATACAGAGTTTACTAATTCAAGAGGCAGAAGAAGCCAAAACATGTAGAAATGGAGAGAAGGACTAGACAGTGCATACAAATAAGAAACAGAAGAGATGGTAGCGATGCTATCATCGCTAGGGAGAAAGGGGGCATCGTTCCTGGGAAGGTAACAGGGGTCCTCGCCTAGGGCCCAGTGATAAAGGTCTGGGCTGGTAGCCGTGAGAAGCCTGGTGGACCAGTGATTGCCAAGCCAGAACCACCAGTTCCCTAGGCAGAGGAGACTCTGATCAACTCCTTTATCCGCCTTGCTGAATAGCAGTCAAATTAAAATTAATATTTTGAGGAAATTTGATAATAATTGGGATTTTGTGGGACAATTGGTTTTAATATACAAACTGCAGATTTCTTTCTTTTCCAATTTATATTCATGTTAATTGAATGTTTTTCACAGCCTCATTTTTGTTTATGTGGGGAAAGATGGGCTGTCCGAGACAGTATCCTTTTTTTTAGAAATGTTGGGATAACCATACTTAGACAAGTGAGATATCAAAAATTACATGCTTTGACAGGACATAGGTTTCAGGAACTTCAGAATTAAGGGAATTAAAAAACCAACAATCCACAAATTCATTGCCCTATGGATACATCACATGATTGTATTTCCAAGTTCTCTTTCAGTTTACAGCAGTATTAATTATTTTGGAGCAAACTCCTATGGACCAGTACATAGGTCAGCAATTGCCATGAAAACACTGCAGACTACACTGGCATACACCAATATGCAATTATTTCTTATCCACTCATCTGCAGGTTGGCTAAAGTTGGCCAATATAGGTTATGTTCAGTTAGGCTTTGGTCTAAGATCATAGTCAACTCCAGTTACTCTAGGACTTGTAACTACAGCTATCTGAGACATGTTTTTTCATCAAAAAGATAGTAGTATAAAGGGTGAGACAACTGGGCAAATATATTTAAAGCCTTGCTCATTTCAGTTCCACTAACATCCCATTGGTCAAAGCAAATCACGTGGCCATGCACAACGTCAAGGGCTGAAACCATGTCCAGGGTGAAAAAGTATAATAAATTCTATGACTGGGTGGAGGTGGGGGTAAAGAATTAGGACCAATAACTTACTACAAGCAGAGAAATAGATCTATCTCTCTAAGAATTTCTTTTCCAAATTCCTCATGTGAAGATGTGCTATGTGGGTTATGACACAGGATAAAAGTCTGGATCTCTACTACTGCCCTTCCTTTTCTTTTAGTACTACAAGTTTCTTTAGGATAGAAACAGTTTCAACATTGTATGTTCTACAGGATCGTTAAGGAGCTATATCAAAAAAATTCCTCAGATCAAATGAACTTGTGATATGCTTGACTGTAGGGCTACTAAAACTATTTAACATACTAATGCATATTGCAAATATCTAAGAGGAAGATATGGCATACAATAGTTCACAAACTTCTCTGACTATAGAATCCCATTCCTGCAACAAATTCTTTTTTTAAAGAATATCTTGAGGGCCTAGAGTTTTGTGGAATTCATTTTGAAAAATGTTGTCCTAAGGCAACCTCCATCTTTCTTACTTCTTAGTTCAAATGGGGTTAACATCTGGTTAATACTCTAATTTTGAGATAAATGTTTCTAAGAGGAATTTGAGGACAGAAAGAAGCAAGCTTAGCACATGTGATTACAAGGCAATATAATTATATTATTAATATGAGCTGGTGTACTCTATTTCACTTTATATATTACCCATGCTATTTTTGAGTTGGTCAAATCCACATGTTTCACTTTCTTTTAAAATTCCCCCTTTATACATTTCAGAGACGTTTAATGTGCTTATTTTAAGTACACAAGAAATTAATGTTTGCAAATGCCAAGAGATTTCTATTTCTAGTCCCAAAAATAACGGAGCTCTGGGGTCATTTGATCCATACTGTTATGTCAGGTATAAAATTCAGGTTAGTATGCGGTGTGATAAAAAAATATGGTGAATGTTTTAAATTAAAAAAATTTATTACAGTAAAAGATACATTGCCATTAATTCCCCTCAAAATACTCCCCCTTTTAACACACCTACCCCATCATTCTTGCCACTTTCTGAAGCAGTTCCGGAAGTCTGCTTTTATGAGTGTTTTTAGTTGTGCTGCTGTGGCTGCCTCGATGTCCTGAATTAATTCAAAATGTTTACCTTTCATGGTCATTTTGACTTTGGGAAAGAGCCAGAAGTTGCACGGTGCCAGATCCAGTGAATAAGGTGGACGAGGACACCCCATAAGGTTTTTATATTTGATAGAAATTGCCATATACCAGAAGCGATGTGTGACATAGAGCATTGTCATGATGGGGGATGATTTACGATATACTTTAAAACACACCTTCTCTCAACTGTAACTTACACCCGACTGACTACACTGAAGAAGTTGAAACTTGTCACACACTGTTACTAAGGTTTGACGTGCCGCTTCCCATATTGAAGATCCCTGCCTTTCTGTTGGATGGCACTCCACAGTAGCATTCACTGTATTGTGTGATCACACCTCGTGTGTGTGTGTGTGTGTGTGTGTGTGTGTGTGTGTGTGTATATATATATATTTAATTAGCAATACCAATGGGTATTTTTTTTTCTCAGAAAGCTTGTTTAAATTAACACCTTGATGTTATGCTATGAAGAATAACACCTTTTTAAAAAGAAACACCCATGAGGCTGGGACAGTTTTAGCTCAGTAGACAATATTTTTTACACCTAAAATTTTTATAGAATGTTATAAATCTGTAAAAAAAAGATCATTTTGAACAGCTGAGATTTTATAGCCACTCAGGAATAATAAAAAGTTTGAAGAATATATTCTATGATGTAGATGAAAGGAATATGTTAGTGAATACTGTGACTTTTTAAGAGTTTGCTCTTACAAATCGGTAAGGGAAAATCATTCATTCATCTTTCAGGTAAAATGTCAGTATGTTTTTGCAGAATTCCTCTTATCAATATATCCTAACATTCAAAGAAAGAATATGTGGCATAGAATGTTCTGGCAGGAGTGAACCCCAAGCCCTTCAACATGGCAGAGCAGTACACGGTCCCATTATAAAAGGTAGCAAACTCTTCAGAACCTTTAAAGAGTGTTTCTGAGAACAGCTGAGTGGTTAATTCTGTACTGCTAAAAATATTTGAACGGGGGTTTGGAATTTATATAACAATTCTCTACATTATCTGATTTTTTTCTTCACTAAAGCTCGAAGAGGCAAGTCAGCGAGGCACTGACTCCCATTCTGTGGGTAATAAAGCTGAAACTCAGACAGATCTCGTGTCTTGTCCAAGGTCACACAGTTCATAAAATAGCAGAGGAAATCACTAAAAATAATTCTTCTAATTTCAAATTTAGTGGGTATTTTTTGTTTGTTTGTTTTTGTTTTGAGGGCAGTGTCACTGGCCCTCATATGTGGGACCGAACCAGGGCCGCCGGCTTCCCAAGCCAGCGCTTAACCACCGCGCCACCCCGCCGGCCCTCAAATTTAGTGCTTTCCCCATATTTTTCTACATTTCTTTCTGAAATATTTTGTTCACAAGGTCTGTTTTCTGACTCCACGTATAAAGTTCATATTTTAAATTAGACTTCATCTCTCTCTCTCATGAGTTTGGTTGAAAAATGGTAGAAGGGGTAGAAGTTTTTTTTTGTTGTTGTTTTAAGGTATTGTTTTCCATCAAATGTAAATATTTTAGGAGAAAAGAGGCATAAAAGGCATGATAAGAAGATCTGAATTCCTGAAAGGGGCTTGAGAGAAATATTTATGGATCTATGCAGAGAAAAATAAGGTTTTTGTAGTACATGCAAGTCATTTCTTCATACAAGGATGAAACTTTATTTAAAGTACAATCACTGGAGTTTCAATGTAAAAGCAAGCATGCTGTTTCCAAGAGTTGGTGGTGAGACATAACAGAAAGGAGTGCTTTTGCTAGAGAACTAATCAGGATTTTAAGGGATGTGAGAACAGGCGATAACTTACTTTGATGGCTCTTAGTCCAAGTGCACAAGAAGGAAACGATTACTTTCTCTCTCACCAACTAATACTTTCATATCAGAGTCTCCTAAAGGCTCTGTGGAAAAGATTTTCAGTTCTGAAAGAAAGGGAAACATTCATCCAGACAAATAGAAATTGAGTTTCTATACTGATCTTGCTTAAGAAATACAAATTTGGGGCCGGCCGAGTGGCGCGGTGGTTAAGTGCTGGCTTGGGAAGCCGGCGGCCCCGGTTCGGTCCCACAGATGAGGGCCAGTGACACTGCCCTCAAAAAAAAAAAAAAATAAGAAATACAAATTTAACATGAAGACATCCCTTTCAATCTCCCATTTGCCTAGATGCTGCTAACATGGCCGCCCCTAGGAGAAAGCGTAAAAAGGAAAAAAAATATTTGTACCTCAATATTTTGGCTAGTCATAAGTGAGGGCAGAAAACTCATGAAGAAATGTGGTAATTATAACATTTGTATATTAAATTATAATATAACTTAAATCTGTTAATATTATTCATAATAATAATATCAATTATATATTGAATATTTACATATGCCATGAATTTTGCTAAGCCCTTCACTTCTATTACCATATGAGATAGGTACTACTATTTTTTTTTCACTTTATGGATTATAGGACTTGGACTTAGGCAGTTTAAACAACTCCCCCTAGGTCACAAAGCTACTGCAAACAACTGCCATTTCATTTAGATTCACACAGTTCAGAGTTCAGAGGGTATTCTATTCACCATTGCACTTCTGAATACTCTGGTTTTTTTTTTTTTTTAGAGGGCAGTGTCACCGACCCTCACATGTGGGATGTGAACCGGGGCCGCTGGCACTCCAAGCCAGCTCTCAACCACTGCACCACTCAGCCGGCCCTGAATACTCTGGTTTTTAAATACTGGCTACTACAGTACTGGCTCCCAGGCAGGAAAAGTATATATCTTTTTATAGGTCTCTTTCTTATCAGTCATGGGTGTTGGTTCACAAATTGGCCCTGGTACACAAAAGGCAAGGAGACAGCCAAGAAACGGAGAGGTCACTCTAGATTGGGAGGTGGCAGGTTTAATAAGCAAGGGAACTTACATATAAGGTTGGTCTTAGGTGACTGCAAGATGAGTGGATCTGCACACCCATCTACCAAAATCGTATAAGTTTATATATATATATATATATATATATATATATATATATATATATATATATATATATAGGCCTTAATGGGGTTCAGTCACATATTCAGTCCAGAGAGTTTCAACAATGCATCAATTTCTGAAGGTGACATCCTTGAAATGGCTCTAGCTGTGGGAACAGTGGGCATAATGTACGTTCCAAGAACAAGGAAGGGGGCTAGGATTCTCTGATTGTCTGGGTCCAGCTTCCATTTCAACTGGTGTTCATGTCTTCCTGATGATCTCCTCCAACATGGCAAAGTTAAAAGGGCAAATGTATTGAGAAAAAAAGAATTAAAGACATCATGTCTTTAGGATGGGGAATTCTTTGGATAAAACATACCAGTTGGTTAAATAAAGTTGAAGGCTAACCCAGCTAAGAAACATGCTTAATTCCGATGTTAGTTGCTGCCACCTCATCTTTACTGTGAACCATACTTGAGTGACTCAGACTATGTAAACCATTCCAATAATATTCAAAATAGCACAGATGCCTGGTGACCAGAAAAGAGAGGTGATATCAAGTATCTACTTTAACATATTGACTTCCCAATTGTCAGATTTGCACATTATCTTGCATTCTTTTTACTGCCAAGAAGTGATATCAGAACAAGCCAGATGAATGAGAACTGCTTTTCCCTTAATTAGTATTGCAGATCTTCCTTCAGGCTCTTTGTGAGCCCTGATGCCATGTCACTTTCCATAAACAACCAATGAGCAGCTGCAGATTCTTTCCATTGCCCAACCACAACAACAATAGTCTTTGGTGTTGATGAATAGAAGGAAATGGGTCTGCAGATAAGTAGAAGAAAATCTTCCTGCCATTATTTTCTATTCATTATGGTTAGACTGATTACAAAAACTTGGAAAAGTTTTCAGTACAAATTCACTTTGTAATTCTTGCCTGCATGTGATACCTAAAAACCTCGATTGTTAAAGTCACCTTCAAAATGTTTTAGTTTATTAAGGAATTTTTCTAGGTGCGTAAATTTATAAAGTTACCATCTGAAATATGATACTGTCAAAAGATTGACAGTGAGTTGATACAGATAGTTGATATAGTTCAGGTGCAATTCTCTGTATTTCTTATGAGCTTGACAAGTCACAAATATCTTATAAGCGGTTCTCATTATGACTTGAAATCACTTGTAAGTTCAAGGAGTGCATTGTTGACAACATTATGGCGAACACAAATAAGAAAAGCCATATATCCATAATGAGGTCCTCATTTAAAATAAGCCAAAAAGTTTTAAACTAATAAAATAAAATAATCTGTAATTTCTTTCCCAAAAACAAAACCCCATGATCATTGATAAAAATAATGTTGTTGGGTTTTTTTTTCCTTTTTAGAGGGTTACAAAAATTGCATTTCTCTTTTTTTTTTTTTTTTTGCATTAGGGAAGAAAAAGCAATGTTATTATGTGTTTTCCACATGAACTTATCTCTTTTTTATAAGATTTTAGTCTTCCAGCTTTACCTTTTATTTAATTTTAAATAAAAATCACTTAGTACTCAGAGGTAGCTAAAATAATTGGTATACACCGATAAACTAATTAGTACATATTGAAGCTATAACTCTCAGTCAATAACACAAAAAATGTAAATTAAGACCGCTCTTATTTTCTTCATTACCATACTATTAACCAATAAAGGAGACAATTTTTCTACTCAGTGAGTAGCCAAATGTTATCAATTTCCTGAGCAAAATTATTCCCCAAATGCTATTTTACTGGTTCTTAATTTTTGGAGATGTGAGATTCTTTGTGAAGGTATATGTAAAGGAAAACAAGCCTGTTGGGATGAGAGCTATTATACGGTTGCCAGATTTAGAAAATAAAAATACATGACACCCAGTTAAAACTCAATTTTATATAAATAATAATAATTATTTAGTATAATTAAGTCCAATGTATTACTTATACTATACCATACCACACTATACCACATCATTCCATCCATGCCATGCCATTTGATACCCTAAAGTGTCCATGGGATTATTTGCAATTTTAATTTTCTTCCTTTGGATTACCTACTCATTGTGTGAGGTCACCTGTGACTTGATTTTCTAGAACAGGAGTCTTAGAGGGGACAGAACATGAGTCTTGCATTTTGGCACTGCCCTAAGTAAAAAATTCTGTAAGCCCAGGCCAGGGATCATTTTACCAGAACCCACTGAAGTATCCTTCAGAAGGGAGGAGTCAAAGAAGAGTGGAGAAATTCCTCAAAGGACCAAGTAGGACCTCAGAGAAAAACTGGAGAGAGTCAGAAAGCAGGCACGCAAATCACAGAGCTGAATAAAGTGCTATCCTTCGAGGAGGAGGAGAAACCAAATGTTGAAACTCCAAATGCTAGATGAAGTCATCTCAGTGCCCTGCACCCATCATTAGATTATTCTTTCTGAGACCAGAGCTGTGGGTGTAATGGGGATGGAGAAGAAAGGAGGAACTAGGGTGCTAGGAAGTGAGGTCCAGCAGAGACATACGGGAAAGCCATTGTGGAGAATTTCATTATTTTATGAAAGTAGAATTTTAGAGATCACTTTCATTGTCAAAATTATAGTTGATGAATAATGGAAGAATCAGTTTTAGGCAATTTCTTATCTTGCCAAGGCTTTGAATTTAAGTGAATAGGGCCCCACTAGACAAATTCTGAATGGAATCCCTGATTTATGAACTTATAAAATGGTACTGCAGGGAGGATCAAAAGCACACATCTTAAAGTGCTGCCTTCTAGTTAATGTAGGGGAGTTCAGCATAATATGCTTGATGTCCAAAAAATTATCACTGGTCCTAAATTGTTGGGGAGAAAAGACATATCTTATACAACCTTGGAATGAGATATTTTGTTCTGAAAACATACTGTGAGAACAGGCAGCATCCCAGTTCTCAAGTGTTCTGTTATAAAATTTGAGGAGCCAGAGAGCAACATCAAAACTGCTTTTTCATAAAGATGTCTTGCCTTTCTATTACTCATTGTTTAATAACAGTCCTTTATCAAATGTTGAATATCAAAATCTTATCTGGGAATTTCTAGTTTAGAAACACGAGAGAGAAAGAGAAAGAGAGAGAATGAATCTGCAAACACAGTAGCTAACAGATGCCTGGCATTGACCAGGCAAACAACTTTAAAATAGACTTGTATTCTTACTCAAATTAAAAATGCCATATGACTTGTTTATATTCGATTAACTGCTTGTTCCTCATAGCCAGCCAGGCCAGAACTTCCACCACCACTCTCTTCCTTTGCCAAGTTCCTGATTATGTGTTAGGACTGGAGGGTATAGGGAAGCTATTTGCCTCCAGCTGATGCAGATTAATAATCAAGACACAGGAACCATTTGGGAGAATAATGAGTTGCTTCCTGATCTAAACACCAGCTCCAGGCAATGGTTGACCAAACAAATAAAAGATCATAAAGAGGAAAATGGAGGCTTCCATTGAATCTGGAAAGAGAAAAACTGAAGATAAATAGAAGTGTATTTTAACAAGCAGGCAGTAATTTTATGGACCTCATGCCTTCAAGACAGGGTACAGGTCAGCAATCATGACAACAAACCAGAATAAGGTAAAGGACTTTTAAAAAGTAGTGAAGTAAACAAAAAGATAGTTCTTCTCACTTAAAACTGTGTATTAAACCACCAAAAAAGGAAAAAGAAATTAACATCTGCCAAAATGAACTGGCTGAAAATTTATGATCTATGTTAAATAATAGAATGATAGTTGCATTCTTGTCTTTGGTTAAAGGCAACATTGCTAGTACTAACCATTTAAGTATGATATCAGTATGTAGTTTCATATAAATACCATGTATTACACTAAGTATATTGTTCTAGAATCTTAAGAGTTAATCGAGCAAAACTATTTCTTGGATTCCATCAAATGCATTTTTGGCATTTATTAAGATGAGCATATGACTTTTTCACCTTTAGCCTACAAATATAGTAGATTACATAAGTATAATATCCCATGGCTCAGCCTACTCTGCTGAACTTATTCTGTCAAATCATGATTTACTCTGAAAGGCCTACTACACACCCTCATATAAGCTTAGATCTCTCTGCTAGGTATTCCCATAGCACCTTGCACCAGGCCTGCCAGCCCCAATATTTGCAAGGCCAAGGGCAAGAATACAAATGAAGGTCCACATTCCATATGTCTAAATATTTTAAAGTGATAAATCAGGCTAACAAACCATTAAATAAAATATGTTCCATCCTCCTACCTTGACAAATATATCCTCAAAACCACCTGGAAAACTAGGTTCAAATTAGAATTTTCAGAATCATCAGAGTTCTGTTCTAGAATATGACTTTGGAAAGAAGTACCTCTAACCCCTTTTCCTCAGTCTGTGGCCACTCCTCTTTCTTTTCCACTCCTGCCTTCATCCAGAATAATGAGGAGCTTTTCCTACATGTACGATGATAACCCAGACCATATATTCAAACCTTGCTCACAACCTCCCCAATAATTGAATTTATGTACTCACAAATGGAAACATAAATACAACCTCCATCTTCAGGAACCTGGATCGAGAAAAGACTGCTCTGGCCCTAGAAGTGGGTTTGAACCATTTGATCAAGGAATTCTGGCATTCCTACTACCCATAGATGGGTCTAGTATGGGCTGGAGGCTCCAGATAGGCATGCCCAGGATGCCCCACTGATGCCCAGTCTGTTCACTTCGTGAGAAGGGGAATAGGTGAAGGAGGGCCAGAGTAGGGTTCTCTGAAACCTGGGACCAAGGGCAAGGGTCTTTTTTTGCCTTGGTCTAACGGTAGTAGTGCCTTAGGTCATCCAATCATAACACATCATAGTTTATTTTCTTTATCCCTTGCTAGACTGTAAACCCTCTAAGGACAGGGATCTGCCTTGTTCATTCTTGCATCACCAGTTCCTAGCATAGTGCCTGGCATCAATTAGGTATTTAAAAATATTTTGAGAATGAAAAAAAAATGCTAGTCACTTAAAAATGAGACTATATCTTTTAAAGTATACCTGTGATGAGGCCACTCCCACATGTTCTCAGGTCAAATATAGGCAGCATCCAATTGCATATAGCTTTGTAGCTCCTACCAGGTAGCACTGGGCCAGTCACAGGCAAGGCTGAAATTCAGCTGCACAGGAGCCCCTACCAAGAGGCACCATGAACAACACACCTGGTAGCCAGCCTCGGAGGATACCACAACACTGCCCCATCAGCCCCGCAAGTGGCACACCCAAAAGAGTAGTCTCAATAAGCACAAGAGCCTACTCGGGCAAATTCTCCACTGAAGGGTCAGCCCCTTCACAGCAGCTCCTATGCTGTGGGTGTAGTCAATCCTCACAGCCAGTCAGCCTGGGAGTCAATCCCACCCACTGACATACCAATAGCAAACAAAGCTCAACTACAACAAGGGGCATACATATTACACACACAAGGGACACTCCTAAAACACACACACAATCAGGGAGACTGCGCCACTGGACCCCACAGGACATCTACTACATGAGGCCACCTAGAAAACACTGAGAGACATAGGAGATCTACCTAATACATAGATGCAAACACAGGCAGCCAGAAGGAGGAAACAAAGAAACATGTCCCAAATGAAAGAACAGGAGAAAACTCCAGAAGAACTAAACAAAATAGGGGCAAGCAACCTACTAGAAAAAGGTTTAAAATACTGTTTATAAGACTTCTTAAAGAACTTAATGAGAACTTCAACAAAGAGATAGTAAGCATAAAGACATAGAAACCATGAAAAAGAACCAGTCAGAAATAAAGAATACAATAACTGAAATGAAGAGTATACTACAAAGAATCAATAACAGATTAGATGAAGCAGGGGATCAAATCAGCAATTTAGAAGACAAGGTAGCAGAACACACCCAATCAGAACATCAAAAAGAAAAAGAAGAAAAAAAAAGATAGTTTAAGAGACCTCTGGGACATCAAGCATAAGAACATATTTATCATAGGGGCACCAGAAGGAGAAGAGCAGGAGCAAGGGACCAAGAACCTATGTGAAGTAATAATGACTGAAAACTTCCCTAACCTAGAAAGGAAATAGACATACAAGCCCAGGAATCACAGAGTCCCAAACAAGATGAACTCAAACAGGCCCACACCAAGACACATTATAATTAAAATGGCAAGTCTAAAGACAAAACCAGCAAGAGAAAGACCACTGGTTACTTACAAGGGAGCTCACATAAGATTGTCAGTTGATTTCTCAACAGAAACTTTGTAGGCCGGAAAGGAGTGGCAGAAAATATTCCAAGTGATGAAAAGCAAGAAGCTATCATTTAAAATTAGAGCAGTAGGGCCGGCCGAGTGGCGCGGTGGTTAAGCGCTGGCTTGGGAAGCCAGCGGCCCTGGTTCGGTCCCACATATAAGGGCCAGTGACACTGCCCTCAAAAATAAAATAAAATAAAATTAGAGCAGAGATAAAGAGCTTTCCAGGCAAGAAAAGCTAAAGGAATTCCTAGAAGCGTACAATCTTCCAAGGCTGCATTAAAACAAAACAGAAAATCTGAACCAACTGATTACTCTTAATGAAATCAAATCAGTAATCAACAAGCTCCCAACAAACTAAAGTCCTAGATCGGGTGGCTTCACAGGTGAATTTTACCATATATTAAAAGAAGAATTAAAACTATTATTCTGAAACTATCCCCCCCAAAAAAATCCAAGAGGAGGGAGGCTCCCAAGCTTATTCTACGAAGCCACCATTACCCTGATTCCAAAACCTGACAAAGACATTAGAAAAAAAAAAAATTACAGGCCGATATCCCTGATTAACACAGATGCAAAAATCCTCAACAAAATATTAGCAAACCAAATTCAGCAATACATTAAAAAGATCACACACCATGACCAAATGGGATTTATTCTTGGGATGCAAGGTTGGTTTAATATCCACAAATCAATCCACATGATACATCACATAAACACAATGAATAATAAAAATCACATGATCATATCAATAGATTCAGAAAAAGCATTTCACAAAATCCAGCATCCATTTATGATAAAAGCTCTCAGCAAAGTTCATATAGAGGGAACATATCTCAACATAATAAAGGCACAATATGACAACCCACAGCACACATCACACTCAATGGGGAAAAGCTAAAAACATTCCCCTTACTATCAGGAACAAGATAAGGATGTCCACTTTCACCACTTTTATTCAACACAGTATCGGAAGATCTAACCCCAGAATTCAGACAAGAAATAAAACACATCCAAATTGAAAACAGGAAGTAAAACTTACTGTTTGCAGATGGCATGATACTATATCCAGAGAACCCCAAAGGTTCCACCAAAAAACCATTAGAGCTGATAAATGAATTTAATAAATTGGCAGAATACAAAATTAATATTTAGAAATTAATTGCATTTTTTTTTTTTTAGCTGAACCATCCTGCCGCCTGTTGGCAGCTCAGCTTGGGTTGGGAATCAAACTGGTGACCCTTTGCTTAGAGCTCACACTCTTGCATGAGCTCTTAACCAACTGAGCCACTGGGCTGGTGCTTGGCTGCATTTTTATACACTGGTACTGTACTATCACAGAGAGAAATTAAGAAAACAATTCCATTTACAACTGCATTAAAATAAAATATGTAGGAATAAATTTACCCAAGGAAGTAAAAGACCTGTATTCAGATAATTAGAAGACACTGAAGAGAGAAATTAAAAGGATACAAAAAATGGAAGCATATACCATACTCATGGATAGGAAAAATTAACATTGTTAAAATGTCCATACTATCCAAGGCAATCAATAAACTCAGTGCAATATCTATCAAAATACCAATGACATTTTTCACAGAACTAGAACCAATAATCCTAAAATTTATAGGAACCATTAAAGACCCAAAAAGCCACAGCAATATTTGAGAAAGAACAAAGCTGGAGGTATCATGCTACCTGATATCAAACTATATTACAAGGCTATAGTAATCAAAATGGCATGGTATTGGCATAAAAACAGACACATAGATCAATGGAACAGAACAGAGAGCCCAGAAATAAATCCATGCCTATTTGGTTATTTAATCTATGACAAAGGAAGCAAAAATATACATTGGGGTAAAGATAGGCTAGTCAATAAATGGTGCTAGGAAAATGGACAGATACATGCAAAAAAATGAGACTGGACCACTTTCTTATACCATACACAAGAATAAACTCAAAATGGATTAAATACTTAAATGTAAGGCCTGAAACCATAAAACTCCTAGAAAAAAACAGGCAGTAAATTCTCAAATATTACTCTTATCAAGGGAAACAAAAGAAAAGAAATAAACATATAGGCCTACCTCAAACTAAAAAGGTTTTGTACAACAAAGATTACCACCAACAAAACAAAAAGATAGCCTACTGAATTGGAGAAGATATTCCCCAATGATACATCTAATGAGGGGTTAATATTCAAAATGTATAAAAAACTGATACAACTCAACATCAAAAAGTCAAACAATCCAATTAACAAATGGGCAGAGGACCTGAATAGACATTTCTCCAAAGAGGACACACAGACGGCCAATAAACATATGAAAAGATTCTAAATGTCACTAATCATCAGAGAATATGCAAATTAAAACCACAAAGAGATATCACTCCACACCTGTTAGGAATGCCATCATCAATAAATCAACAAACAACAGGTGTTGGAGATGATGTGAAGGAAAGGGAACCCCTGTGCACTGTTTATAGGATTGCAGATTCGTGCAGCCTCTATGGTAAACAGCATGGAGGTTCCTCAAAACATTAAACATAGAACTAACTTATGACCCAGCAATTCTATTTCTGGGTATTTATCCGAAGAAATCCAAAACACTAATTTGAAAAGACATATGCACCCCAGTGTTTATTACAGAGCTATTTATAATAGCCAAGAAATGGAAACAACTGAAATGCCCATCAATAGATGATTGGATAAAAAAGTTGTGGTACGTACATATGAATATATTGGAATAATACTCTGCCATAAAAGAAGAATGAAATCTTACCATTTATGGCAACATGGGTGGACCTAGACAGTATTATGCTTAGTGAAATAAGTCAGGCTGAGAAAGACAAATACCATATGATCTTACTTATATGTGGAGTCTAAAGAACAAAATAAAGTAACAAATTGAATAGAGATGAACCCACGGATTCAGGGAACAAACTGATGGTTGCTAAGTGGGAGGGTGGTTGGGGAGGCTGCTGAGAAGGATGAAGGGGTTAAGAAGTGCAATAGTGCAAATTGGTAGGTACAAAAAAGTTACAGGGATGTAAAGTATAGTATGGGGAATACAGTCAATAATATTGTAAGAACTACATATTGTGTCAGATGGGTACTAATTTTATCAGGGGGATCACTTTATAAATTATATAAATGTCTAACCAATACGCTGTAATCCTGAAACTAATATAAAATAATATTGAATATCAAATATAATTTTAAAAAATAGTCATGGGGATACATAGTATAGCATAGGGAATATAGTAAATAATAGTCTAATAATTATGTACAGTTGCAGATGGATAATAGACTTATTGGGGTTATTACTTTGTGAGGTATATAAATGTCTAATCACTATGTTGTTTTGTTCACCTGAAACAAAAAAAAAGACGAATAGATAGATAGATAGATAGATACAGTATTCCTGTGGCTTTTATAAAAATTATAATGTTTTAGGGCTTAATAAATAATTCTAATTAAAAGCCAAAGTTTTATAGGCTCCAACCTTTTATTACATTGATATAAAACTAGAAATAAATAGCATACATATAAACAAAACTCATACAAATAGAAACTGAAAAATCCTTTTAAATAATAATAAAGATATGGGAATATTTTTAAATATGGCAAGATATTTAGGAAGAACATATATATGTAAGTAATATTCCTAACAACATTTTCTGTAAGAAAAAAATTGGTAAGATTTTAAATCAGTACTAATTGAGAAATGGCTATGGTATATCAAATTGATGGAGTGCCATTAAGCCAATGAAATAATAAAGATTAGTGACACTATGAAAAACATGTATGATATAATTTTAACTAAAAGAAGTACAATGCCACATGTATACCATATACTTACAATAACTGCAAGTTATTTTTATATAGGAACAACTTGGGGAAAAACAAAATGTTAGCAGTTGCAGCAGTTTGGTAGAATTGTGGTCTAAAATTTTCCTTTAAAAATAATGATATTATAACAAAGCCTTTGTCCAAAAATAAAAATTAATAATACTAAATAAAACCACTTAGCTGCAAGTAGATTTTGTGTGCCCAAGTATATTCCTTATAAATTAATGACTGCTTTTAATTAGTTTTTGTTTACTCATGCTCTATACTTTGATATAGCTTTATTTAGAAAAGTAGATTAACTGAATTATATATATGTATATATGTGTACATATATATATAAAACTATATATATATAAAATGTATATTTAATATCCTTTTTTGATGTTTACCTAGATGAATTTAGATATACTGGAGAAAGATCAGAGGAAGGGAACTATATAGAATTTGAAACTTTCCTTATGAGAACTAAGGACTTCTAGCTTGGAGAAGACTCAGATTATATTTCATAAAGGTCTTAGATACAAAGAGCTAGCTGTCCTGTAGAAGAGACCACAGACACACATACACAAAATTCACCTTCATTCATTAAGTCACTCTTTTATTCACAAGTATTTGTTATAAGCCTACTATGTTTTAGGAACCTGTGTAGATGATGGAGAAGCAGTGATGAATGGTATTAGACAGGAGAGTGTCTGACCACAGAAGTTTCTGTGGCATCCTGATGGGAGAGGATATAACAAGAAGATGGAACATTCAGGAAGGTAGATTTCAGTGAATTCCGGTGAAACATTTCTCTTCTCAGAGATGCTCAGGGATGGACAGACCATCTATGATGAAGTGAATTCTCTTTCTGGAGCACTGGAGGTGATGGTATTTGAAAAAGCAGATGTGTAATTGGACCAGATGAATTTTGAACTTTGAGATTCTCTCTACCTCATGCCCCAATCACTGACAAGTTCTCCAGAGGAGATCAAAGAGGAAAAATAAGACTCAAACGACTTCAGTAGAGAATTGGTTTGGACATAAGGGAAGAACTTACTTTCAGGGTAATAATTCACTCTAGGTTGTGACTAGAAGTTAGAGGTAATTCTGACACATCTTGTGTGGCACATTCTTTCTTCCTCCAGAAGCAGGAGGCCACATCGGATTATCCCTGATGGTCCCTATTTCACTCAGCACAATACCTTCTAGGTACATCCATGTTGTTGCAAATGGTAAGGTTCCATTCTTTTTTATGGCAGAGTATTGTTCCAATGTATGTATGTACCACAATTTCTTTATCTGATCGTCTACTGATGGGCATTTCAGTTGTTTCCATATCTCGGCTATTGTAAATTAGCTTAGCTGTTGAAACGTTCCTATCTGTGGATAGCTGAGAAAATGAATACTTAAAAGAAGTTGCAGGAAAAAACTGGGAGGCAGAGGAGGCTGTGGGGTTAAAAGCTGTGAGGGAGAGCATGATTGCCTGTATCAGTGACAGCCATCAGTGAAGACAAGGATAACGGCCCATTAATATCTGCAGGAAGCAAGCCAGCAGAGGCTCTGAAGAGGGGGGTCTCTGTGACTTGAGGGGACACGGTGGTGCAGTTTGTGTTGGGAATGTGAAAGGGAAGGATGAGGAGCTGTCACGTGAGGAATATATTATGGTAAGCCTCATTGAAATGGGGAATGAGAGAGGCGCTAAAGGAAAAATGAGCAAGAGGGGAGAGATTGGGATAGCAGGCAGGAGGAAATGGGAAAGTGCCAATAAATTGCGCAAGTGGCTTCCTCCTGGAGTCTGCAGTGCAGCCCTTTCTGCAGCATGGGGTGAAGGTGTGGCTGGGGTTGCAAGTCCTGCTTGTAGATTTCTGACCCAATCAGATCATAAATTGTAGATTGTAATCACACCCCTTGTTTTTCAACTGTACTACCTACTAAAAAGCCTGCTGTTAAGAGGTGCTGAAGAACTCCCTTAAAGAAAATGCCAAAACAAAAATAAACTTAAAAGGATGAAATCCAGATTAAAAAACAAACAAAAAAAACCCCTCACACTTATGAGTCAAGGTGCTTCCACAAACACCGCTTCATGTCAACTTGAGATCAGAGACAGAACAACACGTTTTCATTTTTTCCTGGCAAATGAGAAAACTGAGGCTTGGAGCACACTGAGATTAGATGGGGAGGAGCTAGACTTAAAATGCAGGTTTTCTGATTACAATTCCTAACTGCTTTCCACTGAATTGCTGCAGCATTTTACCTGTGGAGGAAAGCCACTGCAGTTTGTCATGCTCCTTGGCAATTTGTAAGGGCTTCTTTGTACATGTATTCAAATTGATAAATTTAACATAGGAGCAATAACTTATTACAGCACAAGTATGGTAAAAGTAGGGATAGTGTTCTACCTGCTTTTTAGAACCATTCCTGGGATAAAAAATTATGAGTGGCAAGATTGTAATCACTGCATATGTAGAATATAAATACAATCTTGTTGGCTTCTGAGCAGCTCTCTTTTATGAATAAAGTGTGCCATCTTTCCCTTGATCTGACACCATAATGTGGGTCTCAGGACTATTAGGTGGAAAGACATTGACAGCTCACCTTACATGCTACCACTTCTATGAGGAGAGCTGCTCAAAGAATCTTCTTGATACATATCTACTACCATCACTTCTGTACACAGAGTATAGAACGTATTTCTTTTTACTTCTTTTTTTCTTCTGACCTAGTTCGTTAGATAGTGTAATATTTTCCTTGTAGTCTTCTTTGCCCTTAAACTAGGAACATAAGTAATCAGTAGCTTTAACTTAGGAGAATGTCAGAAAAAAACTCATAAATGTTGACACTTCTAATGTCAAATGTAATCACTTATATAATCATTTGTTTCTTTACCTTGTTGCGGCCATTACTTGCTCTCAGAATGGGTTGGATTTCATATGAAGAAACGAGTTTCACTTCTCAGTGGAGTCCTTCTCAGTCACTGTTTTCAGAGAATGGCATTTCACATCAAGGGAATATTAGCACCTGAGCTTTCTTCATAATTACCTGTTTGTATCAGGGCCCTAATTAGAAAATTTGCTAGTGTTTGTTTTCTCATTATGACCTGAGGTCAACTTGTCTTTTTACATTAGTCATTTGTTTATTAAATTAGCCAAAAAACTCAGTATGTTTTCACACAGAATTACCTGATGATAAGATAGTAATAAGGAATAGAGCAGGCACTAGAAAAATATTTAAAAGCAATGTATAAATAGAGATTCAGTTGAACAAGTAAAGAAGTTGCAAAAAATGAGAAAACCAAATCTTTTAACTTAAAACTAATTGATTTAAAAATGATTTTCAAAGAGCTAGCCCTATATTTGAGAAACTGTAGACCAGGTTATTAAATGCAGACGCAGCATAAAGATAATGGAGGATAATTTTCCAAGGGTCTCTAGCTTTTCTGCATGTCTTGCAAACAAGGGGGTAACCACCCTTTGTTCTGGATTATAGTTTCAAGGAAGTTTGTATAATGAACAGCCTTGGGAAAGAGAGATAGTGAGTCCCTCTAGAAAAAAGGGAAAGCATGCTTACTGACCATTCTAAATGATTCAGGTTCCATAATCTTGAGGCTCCTCTCCTGCAACATAGGCCAGGATATGTGTCAGCATCTATCGGACCTCACCTCCTCTGTTTGACCCAGGCATCTCATACCTTCTACTGCCATCCATGAAATCTGGCAGGCCATCCTTTTAGCTTGCAAGTAGTCATATCTCATAGCCTTCACAGTTCTTAACAAACCAGTAGTTTAGAAGGAAGCAATTTAGCACATCTGGCATTCTCCATTAGTCAGAGGGTGTGGTAGGCAGAATAATAGCCCCTCAAAGATGTCTACATCCTACTCCCTGGAATCTGTGAATATGTTATGTAACATGGCAAGGAGGTATTAAAGTTGCCGATGGAATCAAAGTTGCTAATCAGATGCTTTTAGGATAAGGAAATCATTCTGGATTATATGGTTGGGCTTAATGTACTTACAGGGTTTCTTTGTGGAAAAGGGAACCAAAGGAGTCAGTGTTATGAGTTGGGGAGAGATTTGAAGATGGAGGAAGAGGGCCATAAGCCAAGGAATGCAGGCAACCTCTAAAAGCTGGAAAACGCAAGGAAACAGTTTCTCAGAGCCTCCAGAAGAAATGAAGCCCTGCAGACACCTTGATTTTAGTCCAGTGAAGAGAGAATAGTGAATAGTCAGTGAGACTAAGATAATAAAATTGTGTAGTTTAAGCCACTAAGTTTGTGGTAACTTTTTACAGCAAGCATAGCACATGGATACAGAGGGGAAAACGTCTCCGACAGGGAAAGTTTTAGTTGATTTTTTGTTGCATGTCTGGTTTATACTTATCCTTTTGGTCTGTTCTAATTCGAGATCCCTGTTCTCTTTTTCTGAAGTAGCCCTCCTCTTCTGTTATCTGTTGTAACATTATACTTTTTATAACACTTTCTACAAATTTTAATTAAAATCGGGTTTTGATGTAATTTTTCTGCAGCTAAAATATTACCTATATTTCAGGTTAAGGTTGACAGTTATCTTTGT
This sequence comes from Aselliscus stoliczkanus, assembly GCA_033961575.1. Classification (NCBI taxonomy): domain Eukaryota; kingdom Metazoa; phylum Chordata; class Mammalia; order Chiroptera; family Hipposideridae; genus Aselliscus; species Aselliscus stoliczkanus. The sequence continues at coordinate 40,560,168 of CM066729.1, forward strand.
CTATTGTCTTTCTTGGTGAAAGTCCATCCCTCATTCTAAGACTATGTTCTTCCTATATTTTTAATTTAAAACATCCTTCAAATGAAATGATATTGTTAGATGGCAGTGGCTGCTCCTTTCTCCTCTTTTAAATATCTTTCCTTTTCTAATAAAATGTTGACAATCTATGTGGATGCCCATTTAAAAAAATTATACTGATTCATGAAATAAACAATCTGGGAACCATAGCTCTAGATACTGTCAAATGTTATGTACTGCCATAGCATCTTATTCTTTCTTCACTGGAGCACACAGCACATTTATTTTCATTTCTGAACTAGGATCCTCATAAAGGGAGAGAGCATGACTACTTTGAATTACATCCCAGAGCCTAACACAGTGCTTGGCACAGAACAGGCAAAAATTTGCTCAATGTCACTGAATTAGGAAATAAAAATTTCCAAGAGATTAGTATATATATGATGATACTATAAGTATTACGATCACATTCACTGTGGAAGCACAAGATAAAAACTTGCAAAAGTTATGCATTTCAGACAAAGAACAGAGTCATTGCTTTTGCAAATAGCATACTCTCCAAATTATATTTATATTCCCAAACCAGTGTTCTCAAAAGATATTGATTTTTTTATTTTAATTTTTAACTTTTTCCTAAAAATATAGCTAACATGCAACATTATATTAGCTATAGATGTACACCATAGTTATACAACATTTGTGTACCTAAAGAAGTGATCACCATGATAAGTCCAGCAACCACTTGACACTGTACCATACTATCACATTATTGACTATATTCCCTATGCTGTACATTAAATCTTCAGGACTTATTTGTTTTATACCTAGAGATTTGAACAGTTTTTTCTCCTTCACTTTCCCTCCCTCTTTAAATTTTTCAATTGCAGTTGTCATTCAATATTACTTTATATTAATTTCAGATGTACCACATAGTGGTTAAGATATTTTTATAATTTAAGAAATGATCCCCTTGATGAGACTACTCACCTGACACTATACATAGTTATTAAGATATTGTTGACTATGTTCCCTATGGTTTACTTTACATCTAGATGACTGTTTTGTAACTATCAGTTAGTATTTCTTACCCCCTTCATCTTTTACACCCTGCCCCCAACCACCTCTCATTTATCACCCCAATAAATCTAGTACCCATCTGACACCATACAGTTATTACAATATTGTTGACTATATTCCTTATGCTATACCCCCATATCCCCATGATTACTGTGTAGCAACCAATTTGTACTTCTTAATCCTTTCCCCTTTTTCACTCATCCCCAACCCCTCTCCAATCTAGCAAACATCAAAATGTTCTCTGTATTTATGAGTTTGTTTATGGTTTTTTTGTTTATTTTGTTACATTCCACATATAAGTGAAATCACATTGCATCTGTTTTTCTCTGTCTGACATACTCCACTCAGCACAACACCCTCCAGGGCCATCCATACCACTGCAGATGTCAAGAACCCATTCCCTTCCATGGCTGAGCAATATTCCATTGTATATATGTACCATCTCCTCTTTATCCATTCTCCCATCACCAGACATCCAGGCTGCCTCCACATCTTGGCCATTGTAAACAATATTGCAATGAACATATGGATGCATACATCCCTTCAAAGTAGCATTTGGGTTTCTTTAGATAAATACCCTGAACTGAGATTACTAGGTCCTTCTTTATCTCTTGTTATAGCATTTGTTTAAAAGCCTATTTTGCCTGGTATAAGTAAGTATTGCTACCCCAACTTTTTAATTTATTATTTCCATTTTCCTGAAATATCTTTTTCCATCCTTTTCCTTTTTGCCTGTGTGTGTCTTTCAATCTGAAGTGATACTCTTGTAGGCAGCATATGTAAGGGTCTTTTCTTATCCATTCAACCCTCCCATGTCTTTTGAGTGGAGCATTTAACACATTTACATTGAAAGTAATGTTGATATGTCATTTTATTTTATAGATAATGTTGATAGCTATTTCCATTTTATCCCTCATAATTTTGGGCTTTTTTTTCCATCTTAAAGAAGTCCCTCTGACATTCCTTGTTATACTGGTTTGGTGGTGATGGACCCTTTTAGGTTTTTCTTGTCTGGGAAGCTCTTTGTCCTTCAATTTTAAATGATAGCCTTGCTGTGTAGAGTAGTCTTGGTTGTAGATTCTTGCTTTTCATCCCATTGAATATTTTGTGCCAATCCCTTCTGGCTGCAAAGTTTCTATTGAGAAAGCAGCTGACAATTTTATGGAAGCTCCCTTATAAGTTACTAGTTGCCTTTTTCTTCCTGCTTTTACCATTCTTTGTCTTTAACCTTTGCCATTCTAATTATGATGTGTCTTGGTGTGGGCCTGTATGGATTCATCCTGTTTGGGACTCTCTATGCTTCCTGGAGTTGTATGGCTCTTTCCTTTGCCATGTTAGGAAAGTTTTCAGTCATTATTTCGTCAAATAAGTTCTCAATTCCTTGCTTTCTCTTTTCCATTTGGTAGCCCTATGATAAGAATTGTTACACTTGATTTTGTCCCAGAGGTCTCTTAAACTACCCTCATGTTTTTGGATCTTTTTTCCCTTTGCTGTTCTGATTCAGTGTTTTCTGCCATCTTGTCTTCCGAATCATTAATTTGATCCTCTGCTTCATCTAGTCTGCTAATAATTCCTTCCAGTGCATTCTTCATTTTAGTGACTGTATTCTTCATTTCTGACAAGTTTTGTGTGGTTTCTAGGACCTTTTCTATGCTTGCTATCTCTTTATTGTAGTTCTCACTAAGTTTCTTGAGCATTCTTATAACCATTGTTTTTTTACAGTGTATCTGGTAAGCTGCTTGCCTCCATTTTTTTAGTTCTTTCTCTGGAGTTTTCTCCTGTTCTTTCATTTGGGGTGTGTTCTTTTCTTTCCTCATTTTGGCTGCCTCTTTGTTTGTTTCTATGCATTAGGTAGATCTGCTCTGTCCCCCTGTCTTGGCCGGGTGGCCTTATGTAGGAGGTACCCTGTGGGGCCCAGGGGAGTTTCCCAGGTCACCTGAGGTGGGTGCTCCAGGAGTGTCCCTTGTGTGGGTTGTATGTGCCCTCCTGTTATAATTGAGCTTGAGTTTTAGTTGCTATTGGCATGTTAGTAGGTGGAACTGACCCTCAGGCTGATTGGCTATGGGGTTTGGCCATGTCCACAGTTTACAGGCTGCTGTGCAGAGGGCTTACTCCACTGAGTGGGATTTGCCCCAGTGGGTTCTGGTGCCTTTTTTTTTTTTTTTGAGAGCAGTGTCACTGGCCGTCATATGTGGGACCTGAATGGGCCGCTGGCTTTGTAAGCCAGCGCTTAACCACCGCGCCACTCAACCAGCCCTCTGGTGCCTTTTGAGACTGCTCTTTGGATGTGCCATTTGTGGGGCTAATTGGGTGGTGCTCTGCTGTGCTCTGAGTCAACCTCCAAGTATGTTCATTCTGGGGTCTCTTGCCAGAGGCTCTGGTTCAGGCCCAGATCACCCAATTCCTGTGATTAGTCAGGGACTACCTGGTCAGAGCTACAAAGTGATCTGCTGTTGTTTGCTGCCTGTGCTAACTCTGGAGGTATGTGGGAGAGACCACACTGCAAACCAAGTATATCTACCACCAGTACTGGGCCTGGAGTAGCTCCACAAAATGCCAGGACACCTGGAGGCATGCTGTCATCTGCCAGCTCCCTTAAGGTTCAGCTACTGATAAAGCCTTGTGTGGTATGCAAGTTAGGTGAGGCAGGGTCCCAGGGAGTCACTAGAGTAGGAAGAGTTATGGTCACCAGATTAACGTAAATTCTGATTTGGTGCCAGTGCTGAGCCTGAAACTACACAACAAAAGTCTCAGAGCCCACTGAGGCCAGTTGCCACTCACCGGGGGCCCAAGGACTTTGATAGTTCTCCAAGAAATTGTGCAATGTGGGCCAGTCTGGCTGCTCTTGGGAGAAAATGCCTCCGACTTTGGGGTAGTTCGGTGGGACGGGGTCCCAGTGAGTCAGCAGAGTGGAGCAGCACAGCTCACCAGACCAATCAGATTCAGATCTGGCTATAAGCTTAGGAGGCAGGCTCAATACAGGGAATATGTCGCCCACCTGCTGGCTGCACGGGAGAAGGGCTCCTCACAGGAAAATGCAGATTGTCTTCCAGTCCTTGTCTCAAAGCCACACACTTCAGTCTGACCTCTGCATGTCTCCAACAAGCCCCGAATTACTGTCCCTCCACTGGAGCCCAAGGTGAGTGCCTGGGAGTGAGAGAGTCTGTCTGTTGACCCTTTAAGATGATGCCTGGATTTCCTGCTGCCTTCTATCTCACCTGGATGGTCAAAATCCCCACTGTTTTTCACAGCCAAATGTTGTGGGGGCTCCTCTTCTTGGCACCAGTACTCTAGGATGGGGAGGACTGTGTGAGGTTGGGATCCCTCGCTCCTCTGGGGGGAAACTTTGCAGCTGAGATATCCCTCCTGGTTCTCAGCTGCCACAGGGAGGTTTGAGGTTAGCCAGTTCCGTGTCTCTGCCCCTTCTACCAATCTCAAAGAGGCTTCTTCTTTATATCCTTAGTTATAAAACTTCTGTTTAGGCAGACTTCAGATGGTTCTCCAGGTTGATTGGTCTGTAATTTAGTTGTAATTTTAATTTGTTCACAGAAGGAAGCAGGCATAGTGTTTATCTACACAGCTATCTTGGATCTCCCCTCCTTTATATAGTCAATATTGATACTCTTTATACAGGTTCCTCTGTAACAAACATCTTTTAGAGCTCAGTAGTAATAAAAAAACTTTATCTTCTCATGGATCAGTATTATTTAAAATTAGTATATGTGAACTAGCTAAATGGATTCCATCTCTCTTTTCACCTTGGCTCCCAGTAAGCACAAAACACCACTTTGTACTTATTTGGAGCACCAGGGAGCACAGACTATAGTGGCTTTGTGATTTATTCTTTTTCCTCTTGCACATCATAATCCCTCCGCCCCTACTCTATTTAATTCCCTTTTTATCAGTGTTCCTCTGCTGTTATTGTAGCTATGTCTAGTAAGCCACCAAAAGTACTTTATGAAAAAAAAAAAGTCATGTATTAACTGGCTCAATCACTGATGTATTGTGGCCCCAATATATGAGTTTTCACAATTGGTAGGCTTGTCCTATATGCCTTCCTCCAAACTTTGTCTGATTTTCTTTATGGTAAGAGCAACATCCAGGGGTCATCTTCCCACTGTGATGTTTACTTGGTAACTATTTAAATAAATGAATCATGAAAGTTTAAAATTAACTTCTCTTTTGGACATTATATTCTCTATATAGCATTTTAAACAGGAAAGTAATTTTGAGCCAATGGGAATTGTAAGCATATAGTAAATGACCGTAAAATACAGACATATATTTACCACCAGGTATAGGCTAAAATATACAAGGACAGGTTTCCTCATGAAACAATACTAAAACAATTAGAAGTAGGTCTAGTCCAAAGATATTTTAAAGGGATTTGAATGAATCTATATCTTTATCTCCAATTACTCAGAAAGAGTACAAATAGGAGAAATATGAGATCTTATGTTAGATCATGGATAAATACAAACAGTATAAGACTTAATGAGAGGTTTTTTGTTGTTGTTGTTTTTCCCTTCTAATATCAAACCTCAGTTTCTGTGAGGTGGGGGAAGAAAGGGGAAATGAGGATAGAATGAGCTTCCTCCAAAAGGATGTGATGGGCAGGCCACAGAGTGAGTCACTGGTCCTCCATAGTAGCCTCAGGACTGTTCCATTTTATCTTTCTAAATTTATTGAGCTCATTTTCAGCCATTGATGGTAGGCATCTCTTCAGTTTAATGTGTGCCCTTTTTATGATTATTTAGTGATTTGGCGAGGTTGCTCATAACATATTTTTAATATGACTCATGGTTCTATGTAAGATTTTATTTGAAAAAGGGCTCCACTGCTAAGTAGGCAGTAAGTGTAGTGGTGATAGTTACTATGTGCTTGGAATCACGTAGGCCTAAGTTCAAGCTCGAACTCTGCTACTTACTAGCAGGGTGATCTTAAGCAAATTATTTGACTTCCCAGAGCCTTAGTATCCTTATCTGCAAAATGGGGCTAATGATAGTCCTACTTCTTTGGGTGCTTATGAGACTTGAAGGAGGTATAGTAAGAAAACTGCTGGCACACACTAACCATGTAATAAATGCTGACTTAAGTGCACAAACAACAAAGCAAACCAAAGTTAAGACCATACCTCTAAGAATCTAAATGGAAGTGATTTCAGGACAATAATAGAAAACTATTTTTTGTTTGTTTTTGCTGGGTATGAAAGTGAAAAACAAAACAAAACGTTTCTTCTCTCCTTTATATTTTAGAGATTAGGAATGAATAAAAAGAATTTTAAAATCTACCTATGTATATGTAAGTATATAAATTTCAGGTTAAAAAGAACATTACTATGGGAGGCAACTGATACTCAAAGTTCAGCACTGATCTTCTATCAAATCACTGCCTCCAGTCGGAGAAAACTCCCAAGTTGGGTAGCATGGTTGACTTAGCCATTATTGATGGTTTTTATATATCTTGTTCTGGAGTAAATATGTGATAAGAATCAAATTATTTTCCTATTTGAAATCAGTAGTTTATACCAGATGCTAATTAAAATGTAACACTTTCAACAAAATTTAACAAGGAAAAATTCATCCAGAATTAATATAACTGGGCTACCATATGTTACCTATAAAATACATTATTAGATAAACAGTTCAAGTGAAATCTACCTTTAGCTAGTTAATAACCTTTACCATATTTTCCTCTCAGGGTTTTCTAGGAGAAATGACAATGCTAGACTTGGTGCATTAGAAGTGACATCAAAATCTAAAATGGTACAATCTCAAATAATAAACAATACCTAAAGTGCCAAAGATTTTATAATCTCCCAATATATGAGAAATAATGCTTTCTTATTAAGAAGAACATTACCTCTAATAAAGAGCCTTCTGATTTTTACAGACTAGGAATAGTTTTTTTTCTAAATGTTATTGCTTAACTACTATCCCATTTCTTGAGAATATAAGCATGCACTTCATTTTAGAGATGTTTGCATCACACTATAAGGAATGGCCACTCAGGTTAGCCCTGGCATTACCAAGGGATGGTAACTGGGTTCTAATGCAAGTTTATAACCCAACACAAATTAAAAGGGGAAGCATTTTCTTTTACTCTGCAGAGAATTATCTCAATTATATGGGAAAAAACTTATTTGCCCAAAAGGAACTTTTCAAACTTGTTTTGAATTTTAAACCACTGCACTCCTAAGAAAAATACCTACAACCTATTAGGAACTTGGGGTGAAACAATAGACATGGAAATGGAAACACACAGAAAAAAAATCTAAATGACTCTTAAACATAGGAAAAGATACTCAACTTACTAAAAATAAGAGAAATATAAATTTGTCTTATGCTCTGACTTTTTACCTATTATTTTAGAAAAGATAAAAAAAATACTTTGATAATGCACTGGTTTGGTGAGAGTAAAAGAGAATGTAACTTGGTAACATTTATGAAAGTTTCAAATGTTCAAACTCTTTGATTCTAATTCAAAGAATGTGTCCTCAGGTATGCCTGCATTCGTGCAAAATGACATGTCTATAAGGTTATTAATTGTAGCACATTCCTAAGAGGAAAATACTGGAAACAACTCAAATGGTCATCAATATATATTCCTCTTTAATATAGTGGAATATTATGCAATAAGAAAGAGGAGGAATGTTATATGCAGAACAGTTTCTAAAACATACTTTAAAGTAAAAAATCAGTTGCAGAAAAATATGTACTCCCATATTGCTTATAATTATTAACTTAAAAGATAAACAATGGTTGCCCATTTGGAGGGAAAAGTGGGTGGCTGAAAGAGGTGGAAAGGAGACTTTTTACTGCATACTATTTTGTACCTCTTGAATTTTGAACTTTGTGAATATATTACCTATTCAAAAAATAAGCGATAAATTTAAAATATATAAAACAAAAGCAGCGAACGGCACAGGACAGCTCCCACTTGTGTTGGTCACATGTGTGTGCATGAACTGATGAGTGAGCTGCGGATTCCACCCCACAAGTCACTGTCACCAGGAGGCATGCATGTGGGGGTCAAAAACCTATCACAGCCACCCATACTTCTCTCTAGTTTCAGTTAAGGCTTTTGGCATTCATTTTCATTTTTTCATATTCCTCCTTTGACAGTCTAAATTAACAAGTGGTGGTGGCAGCAACTGTGTGATGCCTTAAATGGACATCCCTACGTGTAAGATCGTGTTCTCTGGACGCCCCCTCTAAGAACTCTGCCTAAATCCATCACTTAGCAGTTGGGACCTGCTTTAGAATGCAGCCTCAGCGTTCATGATACTGTGGTGGAGGGAAACATACAATAACTCAATTTTAAAGTATCTGTGAAAAAAAAATTCTCCGTGGGAGCCAGAAATGCTGAGCAGGCCCCTGAGTGCCAGCAATGGCTTCCTGTACTCTAAGATGACATATGTTCCCAGTGTTAGAGAGCATAATATTTTACTTACTTTTTGCTTAAGTGGCTACTTGACTGCTGCTCCCATAACCCATACAAATGGTAGGACATTCTGTTCATTCCTAATTTGAGATTAGTATCAGGCCTGAGTTACTTTAAACTACTTGGGCTTCTTATTTTGATCCATTGCTGAGTGAAGTTTTAAAGTCATAAAATGATTAAAAGAAAATCAAAAGAACCAACTGGTGTGAGGTTACCAGCTTTCAACATTCACACTTTAGGAGGGCATCAGAAAGTGTGAATTAATTTTCATTTTTTCACCATTTTGCTTGGTATTTAAAAACATTTATTATATTTAAAACTTTATAAACCAACAAATAATTATCACCCTATCTAAAACCAGGCTCTAGGAAATATCCCAAATAGAGTGTACTCAAAGCACATCAACAGTAAAACACGCACAGTCTGTTCACAGAGCCATTGAGAATTCTTATTTATTAATATTTTAAATTAATTTCTAAGCACTCAAGGTAATTTGGGTGATTTTTTTTCATTAAAAAGATGTGATTACCACTATATGTATTGGTATGTTTCCTCCTAAGTAGTAATAAATAATTCAGTAATATTTCAAATATCAAAAATAAGAAAAATCCAATAAATATAAACAAACATGCCAAAATATAAACAACCTTGCTGACTAACTTTAAAGGTGTATTGCAAAAGCAATTTATCATTGTAGCAGTTCACATAATTCTAATAACCTTTACTGTTTTTGGATTAGTGCTGTTCTGTACATACACAGGAAACAAGGGCACGGGGGAAGTACAAGTAACAAAAAGAAAATTATCCTACACTTTGCTGGGTATGAAAGACTCTTTCCTCTTCTCTGCCTTCAGACTAAACTTTGTGGAGCTTTCCAAGAAGACTATGCACAAGGTAGATTACATACTGACCTTCACCTGGGCTAGACAATTGACCCGTCAGAATGGAGAAGAGGGATGATTAATACTTGCTGCCGCAAACATGTTTCAACCCATCTTTGAATGAGACACTTCCCAAATCTCATTCCAGTTTTGCTCTGTGGCTTCCCCTCTGAAACCTGTCATCGTGTTGCTGCCACTCTCAGACACAACACCCCTTCCACTGTAAACCCATCATCACATACAGCTGATCAAGAGGTTGACTATTGTTTCCACATTCTTCAATTTATGCTGACCCTCCTCGGAGCCCACGTCCGTGATAGCCTCTGTCACATGGGTACTTTGGTCTTTCCTGTTCCTTAGCACAGTACTGTCGAACACCATGTCATCTAGCTATTCTACCCTAACTCTCTCATCTACCGGCTCCTGATTATTTCCCCACATTTCCTAAGAGCTGACACCTGGATTATGGTTCCTCTTTGCTCTTTGCCCCAACATTGTCCTGAATAATTGATTTCAGATATCCAGCAGTCATCCACTGATATCCTGGCCTTTCACTTTTTTATTTTATTTTTTTTAACACCTCAACTTTTCTAATTAGCATCCCAATCCCATGGAACTGAACCTCTGAGGTCTTATATTTCCGTACTGCTCCTTAACCAAACTTAGCCTTTCAGCTCTTTTACTCTCTTATATTCAAACCCCTTTCCTTTAACCATCAGTTCCTGAACCACTCACTACATATCTCTCAGCCTGACAGCTCTCTTCTGTCCTTTCCTACACAGCCTAGATCCACAATCCACCATTATAATCATTCTTTCCACATTGAAGACAATGGTTTCGTTCTCTCATCTGTCTCATCGAAACCTCAAGTCTCAATCAAAACTTTTGGATTCTGAGAGACACATTGTAAAAAATCAAATAACTCTGCAGTTTGCTGCCATTACAGATCCCTGGTCCCTCTCCTTAGAGAGACCCGGAACCCCCTGCCTTCATCTTTAGCTCTTGTCTAACTTGCCTCTGTTGTGTGTCTAGTCTTCAGGTTCAAGTCTCAAGTTCCTCAACTGCTTCCAACTCAATTAAAACCCTAGGCTAAAAATTCTCTCAACTTCCTCTTTTCCATAAAAACTCTTCCTTCCTATCTTCTCAATGGAACAGGTTTCCATGCATTCAACTCTAACCTTTCCATCCTTCTCCAGACCCCGATCCTCTCATACTTCCTTAAGGATCTCACTCCTGCAATCACTGTTGCATTACCTGTTCCCCCCGCCCCTCTCTCTGTGGGCATTTGAAATCTAATCATGTCCAGTGTTTATATTCTTAAAAAAAAAAAAGTGAAAATAAGCTCATCACCACATTCCCTTTGAACTACTGTCCCATTTTCTTATTGTTTTCAAAGTAAATATTTTGGACACTGTGCCCACTTCATTCCTTTTCAGTCTCACTTGTGCTTCTGGCAGTTGGCCTTGTTCTGAAAGGCTATGTCCTGCAAGCACAGTTTTCAGAACAAGTAAGTAAATCAGGTGTTTGTTGCAGATGATGGTTTATTCTTTTAAGAGAGGTCACTGAGATTATATCATGAGCTCAATCATATAATGAGTACAGAGACTAATTGTGCCAGTATGTGACATTTCTAGGTACAAATTATGCTTGCTAAATTTTAGTCCACATCCTAAACATGGGATGTGAACGTTGGTTAGTCTAACTTTTCGGGTCAACACTATTTAATTCCCAGGCTTGCTAAACCAGAGTGTGTTCTGTCCCACTGAGTTGCAGTGATAACCATTTAAATTGTTCTGTCCATAGACCTTTCACAGCCAAACAGGTTATTTTTCACTCTTAATGTTACCTTTAGAAACTCTGTAACTAGTTATTTTCCCAAAGTCTCCAGTTCATTAGAAGTAACTCCTTCCAGTTTCCTCTTGATTAATTTAACCTCATCATTTCTTAATCTGAGAGTCTTTTCTTAATTGTCCACATTCTCCAGGATTCTTTCCTCATCCCTTTTAAGATTATAGTTCAAGCTGACATCAGGTACAGATGATTGATTCCTCAGTGTTATTTTTGGTCATGAACTCTCCTCTGTGCTTTCCACGTGCCTCAAGCCAACAAATAGGCTGCTCCAACTAAGGCAGCCGTCAGCCTTCACACAAAGCACAGCCAAAATTGCATCCGTCCACTATCCCTCTAAATATGCTCATGTTCCTGAGTTGGTGGCACTGTGATCCAAAGGCATGATTCTTTGTTTCTCATCTGCCACAAAGGTGTGAAAACTTTTCCTCATTCCTTCCTTATCTCCTCTCTTCCTTCTTCCTCTTTTACTTTGGTTTCTCTTTTTTATTGTTACTATGACTCATCTGGTTCTGCTCTTTACTTTTTTCACCTAGATTATCACAGGTATAACCTCTTAACGACCTCTAGTCTTTTCCCTCTCAAATCTGCCTCTAAACCAGACTTTCGAATATTTTCGACCATGATCTTTGGTAAGAAATATATTTTACATCATAACCAGGACACACACACACACACACACACACACACACACACACACACACACACACACGGCACACATAATTTATTCCCCTCTCTTCTCCCATCTCTATTTCTATTTATAGACAAATATAGATATATCTGAATACATAACACAAAGTTCTCGCAAAGTAGAATTTACCTTCCAATATCCCATGAACTGTGATATTTTCTATCGTATTCTATTCTATTCTATTCTATTCTATTCTATTCTATTCTATTCTATTCTATTCTATTCTATACTATACTATTCTATTCTATTCTTTCTGTTCTATTCTATTGATTTTAATTAACCACAATGCTGGTCACAACCCATTACATTAATTTCACAACCCACTAATAGGTTATAATCCAGAGACTGGGCACTGTTTCTGCTCTGTACACACTAGAGTGATACAGTAGAAACAGGAAACTGACTCTACCATTTGCCATATGAATCCTTTTGGGAGGTCTCTGTTGCCTGCTGGATAACGTTTAAGATTGTGACAAGCATACATGGCCCCCTGACAACCTGCCGGCTCTTCCAGCTTCATTACTCCCCATTTTGCCCTGCGCTTTCTACCCTAGCAACACCCACGCCTTCCTATTTTACCCTGGATTTTTCTCTTTCTGGTTCCCTCATACTTACATCCACCTGGCTGTTTTCTCCTTAAATCAACACTTGAGCCATTGCAAATACACTGTTTACGGTAAGAAGAATATCATTGTATTTCAGATGTAACTGAAGAAAGGATAAAGAGCTATAATTTGGGGATTGAAATCTTATACTTCCTTGTAGCTCCCATAATAACCATCATAGTATTGAAAAAGTAGTAACTACTCAATATTTCCTTCATTGATTCTCAATCCCTCCAACCCCACCACTTTTTTTTTTAACATTATTATTTTCTTTCCAAGAACACTATTGCCTTCACTATAAGTCCCAATTTACTCTACCTGGTTTTTAAGACTGTTTGGAATCTGGCTTTATTTAATCCACCCTTATTTCATAGTAATGCTTTGCTCTGGCCCACCACCTCTTTGCTGTCCTTCTTATGTTTCATGTTTCTTCCTCAAGTTCTCCACCCTGCTAGTAATGTTCCCCTCACATATCATACTCATTTTACATCCCCTCTAGCCAGTCCACTTTTCCATTCCAGTATTTATTTTTGACATTCAGTTAAATCCCTAAATTCACCCATAATCCTCTCATCATTTTCATGAGTAATTTATACACTTTTGTCTCTTCTATTGGGAATAATAATAGTTCCCAGACCACTGGGTTGTTGTGAGGATTACAAAAATTAATATAAAGTGCCTGCCACAGAGTTCATGCTCATAAATGTGTATCACAAATTCCATCAAACTCTCGTATCCTAAACCTTTGTTCTACATAGCCATTGCCCATCACTGGACACTTGAGAGATTCCTAATTACCTTACAGTTACAGGACTTCTGTCTAAAGCTTGAGTCTAAATTCCTTGAGACCCAAAGCCCTGTCATATAATGCATTCTTACCCCCATGTCACACAACAAGTTGATGGAAAGTAATGAGAAAGTGGTAACTTAATAATTTGTGGTTGATTTTTTGGTATAACTTATCCCCCATCCTCCTTCTCCTCCTCATCCTCATCAGCATCACAGACTAAAACTAGTTCTCCAGAAGTTATTATTTTTATGGATATAAAATATACTTTGGTAGTGGCATTAAAGTATGTATGAATCCAATGTTCTAGGCACTCATAACAGTTGTCACAAAATAAGGAACCCACAGAGACAGTGCAATAATCATCTGTCTGTCTCCCTTTTTTATTATCCCCTGCCTAGCTGCATCCTGTTGTCTGATAGGAAGAGAATCGTGTCCCAGCTGAAAACAAAGTCCCCTTTATTTTAGTGAATGTCAAATGAGGCAGCAGAAGAGTTACATAACTAGGTGTTGAAATAAAAGTTTTCCCTTAACTTTCTTCTAAATCATCTGAATCAAAAACGTAACCACAATCTCACTCTATGCTACATTTCTGTGAATAAGTTCAAGTGGATCTTATCTACGCAGTACCTGTAGGGTCTGTTTGAACATCACACTATTTGGGTATGAGGGCTGGAAAGGGGTGGAGGAAAGAGAGAGGATTACTGTTTTTGGCTTTATGTAGCTTTGGAAACCATGTATTAATTTGCAAAGTTGGGTAGTGGGAGAAATATGGGGCAACATTATCCAAAAGTTTGATAAGAATCATCTTTTTTGTATGTGTGAACTTCAACATGTGTAAGACTTCAGTGACAGAGTTGGTTGGGTTTTGATTCACAACAACGTATAACGATATTTAAAAACTATTCTAACATTTACTGCCACTTGAATCAAGCCCATAATGACCAGTTGTAAACTATGAAAATAATCCTGCTCATGAAAAAGATCTTGCTCAGCTTCCTCTGAATTAATAATTCATTTTTTTGGTGAATTATTAATCAAATTTAATATTTCAGAGACACATACTAACTAACCATTGACTGGAGTTTAGTAACAATCTATGTCTTAGTGTTAATAGGAAAGTAGTCATTAAGTTAATTTGGTTTTTAAGTGAATATGAGATTATTTTAAGTGTAAATTTCCAAAGAATAAATTTCCATGATGATGACATTCACATTGTTCCTAATGCTTTTTAATAGCTTTAGCATGTTTAGATATTGGTTCTCTTAATTCACTTTAAAAAGGCACATGTGGTTTAACAACAGTTGCAGGTGATTGTAGAGGAGAAGGAGGTATGAGCAGCTTCTTTCCTAGCAGTTCTCAGCTGTTAGCTGCTCAATAAAACGACCGAGGAGCTTAACAGTTTGTAAGCGGGCATAAAAAGCTATATGACGAGTTTACTCGTTTCCCGAAAAAAATGTGTTAAAAATCCCAGTGCCCTCGGCAGGGTCATTAGACAATTGTATCCGACTCTGTTGAGGGTGAATTTGGGTATTCATATATATATTTAATAGCTCCTCTAGGTGACTGTAATTATGTCAACAATCTATGAGTCTCATAATATTTTTACATAAAATGTAATTCTTCCATTTGTAAAGGGATACAGATTACAGTACATATACTCTTATTTCTTGAAAAGTCTCCTACTCATCCCTCCCCTACACTTTGCCACTATGAGAAAACCCAGTTCTCCTCAGGACAGCCACGGCCAGCCTGGTAATCTTCAGTTGACCTCCTTTTCCACTCTTCCTGTCCTTTTGATTCCCCCCACATCCATCCCCACAAGCTCTCCCACATTATGGGCGCTGTGTACAAGTAAGAATTGCTGCTCCTTTCCTTGCTGGGTCAACAGCTGCTCACACGCAGGAAAGGGAGAGGACTTACAGGGGTCAGATAAGTCTGAGGGTGGGTGTACAGGGGATCCAGGCCATCTGGAAAAAAAGCCTCCATCCTAACAGGGCCCATCAAACTGAGGAGTCACCATAGACATTTTTCCCAGTTCCCATCTCTTTTTAGCAATATTCAGCCTGAAAAAAAATACTGTGTTCCTTTAACGGACAATCAACTCTCCTTTGTATAGCTTAAATCTTTTAATCGTTTTGATTCCCCTGGGGTTGGGATGATAGCTACTGGAGTTCATAAAACGACACTGAAATATGTTGGAAGTCCCTCTAAATGTCCATTTAAAGGACATATTTTAGAAAGAAAAACCTTTAAAGATATAAACAATAATAACACACTAAATAAAAAATAAAATACATAACCTGAAAATGCAGAAGTAGTCTTGGAACACAGGCAACAGGACCCTATTTATTATATTTGTCTCTAATCTCCGGCTCTTTGAGAGCAGAAACTAGGTTTTATTTATATTTGTATTCCCTGCACCTAGCACTATGTCAGGCTGAAAAAGGCAGTAAATGTTAGTGATTTTAACATACTTTTATCTTACAACGGCAAATCCTGCTTTTCTAGAGATTTGTCTTATTTATCTAGAATTTAATTATAGGGATATACCTAATTTTACTATTTTATTCTTCAGGTTAATAGAAGCATTTACTTGGTATTTTCTTGATATATAAATTGGCTACCATTACAAAAAAGTATTTTATCATTAAATACTTATTAGATATGGTGTCTCTGGATAGAACAAACATGGCAACAATCAAGTTATAAACTGAAATGTTTAATCCTGAACACGCAGAGTTCAACAATCAGTTTATATGTGACAAATAAAAAAAATCAAACTATTTCTAGAATAACAATTTGTACATTAAAGTGAAGGCGTTTTTGTCAAAAGCAGTTAATAGTTGAAAATAGTGTTTGATTTATATAACTGCTTCTGAAAGGGGGTGACAGAGTAAAAAGCAATGTATTATCCTGACCCCTTGCTTTGACTAAATTTCAAATATCATTAAAAGGTGATTAATTTTTCACATTAATCAAAGGGGAAAAAGGATATGGATTAAAACAATGATGATCAACACTGAATTGGGCAAAATCCTTTGCAGTACTAAAGTTTTAAGTTAAATACATACTGTATAGGGAAATGAGGTACTTGAAAAGTACAGTGGCAACTTGTACATGAATTTAGAGTTCATCGTGCTTTTTATTTATTTATTTGTTTTAAAGAGTTTATTGGGGAATTGGGGAGGGGAACAGAAAAGTAGCTGTCCTTTTGTTCTTCAGACTAGCTTTGGAGGACACTGCTTCACTGGCCCATGTTGGTATCGTCACTGTGCTCTTCCCGGATGAGGCAGATTGGTTGCTGGCCTCTGGACGGTCATTCACCGTGGCTATTGGCAGCTCACGCTGGCTGCCAGCCACTCACGCTGGCTGCCGGCCACTCACTGTAGCCTATGGCAGCTCACTGCAGCAGGTGCTGCAGCCTACACTGTCTCTGGGGCTCGCACAGCCCAGCTCCAGGTGGAGCTGTTGTTAGCTGTAGAGGGCAGTGTCACTGGCCCTCATATGTGGGATCCTAACCGGGGCCGCTGATGTCCCAAACCAGCTCTTAACCAATGCGCCACTTGGCCGGCCCTCTTCATGCTTTTAAACAAACAATGCTACGTCAAAGTACCTTGAAGTTACACATTGTTATTGTCATTCCTACTTAACAGTGTACTAAAAGGTTAAGAAAGTTGCTCACTCAGCAATTAGGTACCAGAAGCAACATCAAATACATAGATAAATCTGATTCCAAATTCAGTGCATCGTCCATCACAGCTCTGGACCTATGTGGCCACCTAGGGCTGTGTGAACTAGATGCTATAAGGAAGTGCTTACTGCTAGCTCACTAGAGGGACAATGGCAGGCAGGCACTGGTGAACCACCAGTGGTATGGTACAAGTCACTGCGACTCAGAGTGGTCCCTGGACCAGCAGTATGGACATCATTTGGGAGCTTATTTGAAATGAGGCAGATTGTGCCCCATCACAGATCTAATGCATGAGAATCTCCATCTGTAAAAGTATTTCTGGACAATTTTTACACATTTTTAGGTATGGAAAGCAATAGTATAAAAATTCCAGATGTGAAATCAGGGTATCTGAATTCAGCCTCAGCCCTGTTATAAACTAGCTGTGGCACTTTAAGCTTTTTTGGTTAACATTTTGGAGCATCAGTTTCCTTATGTGTAAAATGGGAATGATAATATCTGTTTTTGAGGGTTATAGTGATGATTATCTGAATAAAAGTGACTGGACCCCAGCAGGAGTTAAGAAATGCATACTGAATCCACAAGCAAATCCACATATGTGTAAAGATAGCTGGGATATTCAGAATTTGGTCAACTCTAGATTTCTTGATTAGGTTGCACTAAGAAGTACCTGTGTTAGAATTCATTTAAATTTAGCTTTCTGGGATGTCCACATTTTCATGCTTAGAGATCTGCTACAGACTTATTCTCAGCAGAGCAATTATAGGTGAGGCTGCCCTATAATGAGATATCTTTGCTACTTCATTAAATAAACCCCCTTGAATGGGCTCCAAAATGGACCTGCCTCATCCCAAATTCCATTACACTGGAAGTAATCTCATAAGAAGGCCCTGTGCAGGTTCAGTGGTCCTGGATACCTAACGTTTACCATAAAGGGAATGTGTTCTAGAACAGTGATTCCCAAAAGCTGGTTCTCCAACCAAGGTTTCACTGATCCAAGGGGAAATTTAAAAATATAAAGACAATTTAGTCAACTTGTAATAAAATTAAAATATAATCTATTTAAAAAATATCCTTCATTCTGAGAATAGGCTTGCTATTTTCTTTCTGTCTCCTTGGTCTTAAACCGCACCCTATTTTTATGAAATAACGATGGTAACAGATGGTAGTTTTTGTAATGTTTTTGCACAATACAGGTACAATGTTAATCCTCATCCTGAACTTTAAAAAAAAAGTTGTAAGTCCTTGAAATCTAAAAATTCTAAACCTTTGTTATAGAAAAAAAGTGCTTAAAAGGAAATTCTTTCCTATGAAATTAGTGCAGGGTATTTTCAATTAGGGACCAAGCAGCAAAGTTTCAAAAGGAGGGC
This sequence comes from Aselliscus stoliczkanus, assembly GCA_033961575.1. NCBI lineage: Eukaryota > Metazoa > Chordata > Mammalia > Chiroptera > Hipposideridae > Aselliscus > Aselliscus stoliczkanus. The sequence continues at coordinate 40,578,582 of CM066729.1, forward strand.
AGATCTGTCCCATGTTGGCACATGAGAGAGTGCCATGCTATTCCCACTGCTGTGTGCACAGGGACCACTCAGGGTCTTGTTAAAATGCAGGTCGTAGTCTGCAAGTCTGGCACAGTCCGAAAGAAACTCTGCAGTTCCCACAAACTCACACTTAGAGTAGCAAAGGCATAGGGGTTAAGCTGGTGAGCTCTGAATCAGATCACCCGGTTCAGGTCCTGGCTGCTGACCCTGGAGCAAGTTACTTAACCTGTGTATGCCTTAGTTTTCTCATTAGTAACTTAAGAATCATAATCGTCCCATCTCATAAGCTTGTGAGAATAAAATGGAATCATAAATGCAAATATTCCCAGAATGTAAAATATAGTATCTGACATGTAGGAAGAGCTCCATAAATGTGAGTTATTACTCTAACTTCACAGATCAGTGCCTGGAGCGCCAAGATATTAGAAATAGATTAACACCTCAAGGAGTTCCTACATCATGAAATCAGAAGAATTGCAAGTTCCATTTGGTAAGGGATAAGCTGCGTTCTGTCTTCTTTGGCTGGCTCAATGGTATTGTTTGAAGCTGTGCATTTTGAAGGGTGTGTATAGATCTATTCTAATTCCAAAGGTGGGAACCTCTTAATTACTAAGGTTTTATGAGTAAAGCTGAAAGGATGATATTGTTTAGGTTGCATGCCACAAACTTAGAAGAATCTTTTATCATTTCTTTGAGTGTTTTTCCTATAGGTGACAAGAAAAATTCAATTACGACATTTCCGAACCTTCAAGTTTTCCTATAGGTGTGTTTGTTATTAACAATTATTCTTCTTCTTATGAAAACACAGCTAGAATGTTTATTAATTTCTTCCTACTTTTTATTGACAGCCAAGCAATTTATTAAAAGTAATGTGTATTTTCTAATATGCAAATACAAATACAACACACTGGCCTCATGTATTTGCATCTTTATACATATTCCTTATAGAGGACCCCTGCTATTTTTATAGTGCGTGAATACTTGTCCTCTAAAAAGTACAGGGAATAGCATCTAGGCATGAAAACGTGATTTGATGTGAATTTGCGTGTTTATCTTCAGCTTATACCTTTTGCCCTACTAATGTCATTTCTGATGTGCATACAAACACAAGAGCAAATGATGACTCATTTTAATAAAACTTAAGAAAGATTGATGAGTTGGTCACAGAACTAATGACTAAGCTTACCTACATAACTGGTTCAACTTTATAAAAAGAGAGCATAGCAAAATAATTTCATCAAGCACATTTAATACATGCCTCCAGTGTTCTGAAATCCTAAAGAATTACAGTTGACTACTTTTTGGAAGCTAAACTTTGTCTTCTCAATAATTGTGTACCATTTTATCTTAATCATTATAAAATATTATAAATTCACCTATCTAGTTAGTGAATATATTATGAAAACAAAATAAGTTAATACTTTGTCAATAGCACAGGCAAACTAACATATAAACAGAATATTCCTATTGGGATTATTAGATGCATTGGAAGTTATCATGTCAATTAATAAATATTCACAAATCTTTAGGGCCTTTCCCCAGTTTTTATTCTTCTCTTTCCTTTTTGTGGGTTACCTTTATCCACAGCTACTTTTCTGTATACTCCTACAGCTGACTTTGTACCACCAATTTGGCAAGCATTTTGTATTTCTCACAATGCCTCCCAAGTAACCCAAGTAACAAGCACTCTACGAGAAAGTTGCTAGTTATCCTTCAATATCTGTTCTCTTCTTCTTCAGTAATAGGACCACTGAATGTTAGGACCATCTGGTATAAAGACCATACTTTTCAGCCTCCCTTGTAGGTTTATGTGGTCACATGATGAAATTTGGGTCAATGGAGAAAAAAATGCAAGTGGTGTGTGCAACTACTGTGAAGTATGCTTATAGGGACACCATGTGCCTTTCTTTGTCCTTCCTTTTACCCCTTTCTGGCCGGCGAGAATGTGGATTCAATGACACTGACAGGAGCTACCATTTTGGATCATGCAGTCAAAGCTACATCTTGAAGAACAAAATAGAATTTGGCACTATGATGATCTTCCCATTCCAGCACTTTTCTACCCACTTATCTGAAAGAAAAATATACTTCTCTCTTGCTTTAAACACTGTTATTTGGGGTTTCCTCTCACTTGCAGCCAAAACTAATCCTCACTTACACACACTCAAATATTCATTGATGCATCTATCTGTCAGGTTCGATTCTTATCATTATGCCCTTGGTCTTTGTCATCCAACCTATCTTACTCAAAGCCAGGCTAGGTCCTAAGGAAAAGGGAGAGATGCATTAAATACCTGAGAACACTCAGTACTGAAGAAGATAAAGTTAAGAGACATTAAAGTCAGGAGAAGAAAGGGTTAAAGAGGTTAAAAGTCTTTTCTATTCCCAGTTGCTTTGGTTTATTAACAAGACATTCTAGGTAAGATTTTCAAGTTTACTCCCAAGATAACGAGACAAAAGCTAGTCCAGATGTCTAAGCTAAGTTTTGGTCTCAAAATAATTACCTTTGTTAATTACCAGTAATTAGTGTCAGCACCCAATACTTTCATAAAACTCAGGGGTGGGGATAGAGGGGGGGTAGAGGGGAGGGAGAGAGAGAGAGAGAGAGAGAGAGAGAGAGAGAGAGAGAGAGACAGAGAGAGAGACAGAGAGAGAGACAGAGAGAGAGACAGAGAGAGACAGAGACAGAGAGAGACAGAGAGAGACAGAGAGAGAAAAAGAAAAAGGGAGGGAGGGAGAGAGAGGAAGAGGGAGAAAGAGAATGCAAACATTTTCTAATACAATTACATCATGGCTTAATTTGAAGTTTATATCCCTTCTTATTTTATGCCTCTCTTTTTTCATTGCCAAAATGGTTATTTTTCTTTATCTACAAAATTACACCTTTAACCCTGCCCCTTAACCTCCCTAAGAAATTTCCGCTGCAATGGTCTTAGAGAATTGTAGCTCCAAGGCTCCTCCTGGAGTCTTTCGTTAGCATCCTTTCCTCAGCCCAAGGCTTTTGGTCTTTAGCTCGAAGGCCAGCAGAGGATTCTGTGGTTTGTAAATAACTTGATTTCTAGGGGGCCCTTTTTACGTAGTTCAGAAAGTTATATCGTGCATCCCTCTTCCCTTCTTTGTGTAGTTGACCCTTTATAAGGACAGAAATATTTATAGATGCATCTATTTGTGCTCTACTGCATCATTTCATTTCTCTTCAGACCTCGCTTTTTGTGCTTAGCTTTCCTTTTAAATATTTAGGGGCACCACTGTCTAGTATTGTCCATTAATAATTCATTGTAGATGTAGTCATTTTAACCTGCAAGTAACAGTGGAAATCATACTTTACTCTTTAAATCTCCATCACAAACACCTCACATTTAACTCCTGCCCATGTCCCCTGTGCCATGGTGGATCAATCACTACTCGTTTAGGGCATCTCTATTTAACTGTTTACTCGTTTGTCTCCCTCACCATATTGCCAAAGGGAAGGAACCATGTCTTAACTCATTTTTTATAACTCCAGTGGCCACCAGGCATATACAGAATGCATTGATTTTTTTTTTGTAATTATTGAATATGCAGTTACCCATATTGCCAGGCCAAAGGGACATCTAGTTACACATTTTGATCTTTTATAGGTTCAGTGGGTCATGGGATAAAAATTTTTCCTACTGCTTATTTTGTGTTTTAGTGGAAATTCTCAAATTTATTTTAGTCCATGGGCTAGTATTTCTTTATATCAAGATATTGACCAACTCATCTGCTTGCAGAGAGAAAAACAATTATTCATAAAGCTCACTAGACTGGGAAGGAAAGAAGTTTGAAGATAAAGTAAATGGTATTATTTTGTTTTAATAAATATCCTGTATAAATTATGAACCCATGCTAAAAAGTAATGATGGTTACATTTAATCATGAACACTACATATCAAAAGGAGACAATTCATATATTCATTAACTACCTATTTCTACAGGAACTGTATTTTATCTACCACCACTGTACTAAAACTTTATGGCTTTTAGAGGGGTACATCTAAATTACAAAATCAACGCCTTTTTTGTATGTGTATCATTCACTTCAAGGTCTGTTAACAGAAAAAGCATGAGTTATGCTTTTGGGGTGATTTCTATATGCCAAGTGCACACAGGCATTTTAATTTGCAGGCGTATCTTATTTGCTTTATATGAACTGGGAACCATATTATCCTCACATCATTCAATATTTTGATCCCATGATCACTATTCATTACAGTAGATCAGAGCTGCTCAATGTAATTACATCTTTTCATTTCTCAGCTTCCTCTCACCAATCTATATTTTATTTAATCCCATACCTCCAGTGCTGTTCTGAACTGTCCTGCCGCCACAGCGTATTTCTTTTGTCTGTAGCAAGAGCTGGCATCCTTTAAGGTTACCTGAAGCCATTTGTCAATCTGTGGCAGAATGCTGAAATTAGGTGCACGCAAAGGGTCTACTATTTCAGCCGCTCCGCATGTTGGCCGAGTCCCAGTGGATACGAAGGACTCCATGAACTCATAGCTCACATCCTCTTCATTGATGTAGACCAGCTTCACCTCCACATCCATGATGTTCTTTAAGGGGATGTGAGGCAGAGGCAGGGTGAGCAATGGGCTGGCAAGTTTCATGGTCTTTGCCTCTTTCTTTCCAGCTGGCTTTACCTCACTTTCTGCCTTCCTTTTAAAGGCCAATTTCTCTAAATCATTGCTTTGTTTTTCTTTGATGCTCTTTGCCATTTTTATTCTTTCCACTGTGCTTTCTACTTGTTTGCCTCCACAGCTCTTCTTAATCTCTTGTGGCATTTCCAAGATGCTAGGTGGGTTTACCAAGGTGGATATTTTCTTCCTTGTGTTTTTCTTTGGAACAAGCTGATCAGGATAGACCCTTTCTGTATTCTCAAAACACCTACTGCTTCCTGAATCCATTGATTCTCCCCTGAAACTCCTATAAGGGTGAGAAGAATGAAAATAATTAAGACAATATTTTGAAATTCCAATGGTTTAAGACTATTGCCAAATCACTTAAAATATTGTTTTATTCATTATAGGTATTTATCTCCATAAAGTAAAACTGTATGCACTTCCTTTGCTCACTGTTTTACTAAGGAAACGTATGTTTCAATCTCTAAACTCACCAAGAAGAATTTGTTGAAAACACATTTAGACAATGTCTTAAAAATAATCATCTATAGCTGAACAACGTTGAATGAACATTTTTATGGGGTGCCCAAACTCATTGAATAGAAAAACCTTATACATAGCCACTGAGGACAAAAAAGACAAAAAAAAAAATCCATCTCAATATTAATTTCCTGAGAAAGGCAGGTGGTCTAGAACTCATTATAAAATATACTGCTAACCTGCATAATAGACTTGGGAGTTTAAAGAAACCACAGCTGCTTCCTCTGAAAAGCTTCCAGAAATGTTGTGAGCACAATATTTTCTCCATTTGTTCTTTCTATTAGTAATGAAATCTCAAGTTTAAATGGCTTTAAAGATAACTATTATTCAGAACTGACTTGAAAGCAGAACATGACCTTCAACCTCTCATTAATGTGGAGCCACATGTTTATCTTGAGTCTACTGTATTAGTATTTTTGTAGCAATGGTATCAATACTGTATATTATATGAAGACAAGGCATTTTCCTAAATCATTAATGTTCAAAAAATATAATAACTATCTTTTGATTGAAAGGTTTCTGCATACTATCTCTACTTCTAGATAAGTTTCAAAATATGAAATGTCCTAAGACCTAATAATTATGTAGTAGGGTTGGTTCCTATTTTTTAAACTTTCACTCTTTTACCTATCATATTCTGTAGGGTAAACAAGAACAAAGACCACATTTTTTCAAAAAAACTAAGGGATAGAGAGGTTAAGTCGCTTATCCAAGTCATGCTGTTGGTCACTAGTAGAGCCTGGATGGTTACGTCTTCCCTGGGACTTCCGCTCACTACCTCCTGGCCTGGGGTACTTCCTCCCTCTATAGAATGCTGTTCTTTAGGGTACTGAATAGCAGACTTATATCAGAAGGCAAAGAGAAGAGAAAATGCAAGAATGAAGGGTTGAGTCTACTAACAATAAGAAAAGAGCTTTTATTTTTGCTTTTCATCATCTAAGCCAAGGATAGTGCATCACATCAGATAAAGCCTTGAGTAGCTTCTCAAAACTCATGTTTTTGTTAATGTTGTTGATTATTTTCATTTGTTTGTTTATTCAAAACACAGCAGGTTGCCTATAGAAAACCTTTAAAACACCCTGAACTTTGACCCAGTAATTATTATTATTTTCTTTCTTTTTACTTTCAATTACAGTTGACATTCACTATTATATTAGTTTCAGTTGTACAGCATAGTGGTTAGATATTTATATAGCTTATGAAGGGATCCTCCTGATAAGCATGCACCATACCAATAATCTGGCATCATACTGTTATTATAATATTATTGACTATATTCTCTATGCTGACTATGCTACATTTTACATCCCCATAACTATTTTGTAACTGCCAATTTATACTTCTTAATTCTTCCACCTTTTCACCCAGCTCCTCAACCTCCCTTCCATCTGGCAATCCTCATTTTCTTCCCTGTATCTATGAATCTGCTTCTGTTTTGTTTCTTCATTTATTTTGTTTTTTAGATTCCACATATAAGTGGGATCATATGGTATTTGTCTTCTCTGCAAGGGAAACAAAAGAAAAATAAACAAAAGAGACTGTACCAAACTAAAAACTTTTTGCACAGCAAAGGAAAACATTATCAAAACAAAATGACAACCTACCAAATGGAAGACATGCAGATACATCTGATAAGAGGTTAATAGCCAAAATGTATACAGAACTCATATAAATTAACATCAAAAACTCTCAAATAATGCAATCAAAAGTTGGCAGAGGACCTGAATAGACATTTATCCAAAAAGGACATACAGATGGCCAACAGACATGTGAAAAGATGCTCCACATCATTAATCATCAGACAAATGCAAATAAAAACCACAATGAGATATCATTTCATTCCTGTCAGAATGGCTATCATCAATAAATCAACAAACAAGTGTTGGTAAGGATGTGGAGAAAAGGGAACTCTCCTGCACCATTGGTGGGATTGCAGATTGGTGCAGCCACTATGGAAAACAGTATGGAGGTTCCTCAAAAAATTAAAAACAGAGCTATCTTATGACCCAGCAACTCCACTTCTGGGTATTTATCTGAAGAAATCCAGAACACTAATTCGAAAAGCTACATGCATTCCTATGTTCATTGCAGCACTATTTACAATAGCCAAGATACGGAAGCAGCCTAAGACTTCATCAACAGATGACTGGATAAAAAAATTGTGGTACATATATACAATGGACTATTACCTGGCAATTAAAAAAAAAAAGAAATCTTATCATTGGAGACAGCATGGATGGACCTGGAAGGTATTATGCCAAATGAAATATGTCAGACCAAGTAATTCTTAAGGACAGTAAAGGAAGAAACAAAACTGTACATATGGCTCTAACTTTTGAGGCATTTTCCTCCTCTACCTTTGTACATTTGTATCTTCAGAAAAGGTTTAGGTCAAATATGGACACATCAAGAAATCTACTGGGACTGTCTATATTATCTTCTAAGATCAAATTTCAATGATTTCAATAACAGCCATCTTGGATGTTAATTTGCAAAAGTTTAATACTGGAATAATATTGACATATTAGAGTTGGATGTCTGGGTGGGCGGGAATACCTATAAGAACAGAAGTTTTGGCAGGCTGTGTGATGCTCAATAATGAAGGAGCTCACCATGGCTGGGAATCATAGGCCCCAACCACACAGCTTTATTTTGAGCAAGGCCCTGTTTTGTTTCCACTCGTGGAATCATTGCTGGCATCCAATATATTTTTTGGACCATTAATGTGGCTAGTCAGAGTGGTGAGGGGAAAACTGTCTTGGCCATAGCGCTATCTTATGTTTGCTCTTGTGTTACATATGATTTGAGTTGAGTAAAAGCTTCAGTCCTTGAATGAGGATCTCTAGTGGGTGGACACTCAAGATATGCATCTATACCAATATGTTTCTTTCAGTAGCAGAGATGCAGAAACCAAAGCAGCACAACTCCAATACCCCACCCATGCACTGAAGGGCTTTTTAAGTGTCTTATGAAATTTTGAGTAAAATGTATAAACTACAGTGTGCTAAATTCCAAATAAAGTGGGGTTCTGATGAATACTATAGAAATTATATGTATATCTATGTCCCCCTCTTGGTTCAATGCTACCTGTGAAACAAAAGAAATGTGAAGCCTTTGAATCTTGTTTAAAGCTTACAATGTCTTATTTTAAGAATTTCTGATTCATATTCATTCTTATAATAGACTGTAAAAATATACACAGGAAATGCTGGTGGGTGTACTATTCCAAAATTTTCATGGTATCTCCCAGGTATCTTTTCCACTCTCTCTCTCTCTTCTTCAAGCACCAGTGGCTAAACTGTGCCAGAATATCTGTAGTTGGTTGTAGTTATTAATAATAACATTTTTAGCATCTATAGCAGCATCACCTAGCTCTTATTCATTTATATTTTTTGAAGACATAAAAATGTACAAACATCTCTATAACCACTTCTTCTAGAAAGTAATTGTTCCCTCTCCCTTCCATTCCTCCCTCCTATCTTCAGCCTTTTTTCCTTCAATCTCTCCCACACCAATCTTCCTTCCCAGCTGTTTCCCACCCCTCCCCGCATCTTTTTTCTTTGCAAGAAGGAAGGTTTTATTGTGTTTATGAAACAGGCTTCAGAGTATTTCTGCATCAGTCCTTAAACCTCTCTACAGAAATCATAATTCTGGTTTTCATTGCAGTTTTGTACAAGAAATAATATTGTAGGGGGGGCGGAAATGTACATGGTAAATAGAGCACTCAGAGGGAATAAATTTGTAAGCAAATATTTCATTTCAAACATCTGGAAGATCAATTATTCCAAATTTATCCATGAAAAAGTAATTTAGGCCCGCTCAATAACCCAGAATAAATATCCTAATGTCTAAAAGTGGCCTAAATGTGCAGGCTGGAAAAAAATGGCCAAACCCAACCAGTATTTTTCAGTGTTGGTTGCAAATCAAGTGACTTCAGCTTCAGATTTAGAGCCTGTTCTTTATAAAAATGGTTGCACGTCTGCATAAGAGTTATGAGGCTGCTCACTTTAAAAAAATTTATAAAACTCCATTTAAATAATCTGGAATTCAAGGCCTTTCACTACCTAGCCCAGTGTGTGTTTCCAGGCTTATTTAGCACTCCTTCTGTAAACTACTCTGAAGCCAATTTGAAATTCTTGTTACTTCCAAAAGATACTCGTTTTCAGTCTGTCTACTAACAATGCTCCATCTTCAGGTTCCCACTTCATTCTACCTGTCCAAATCTAGCCAGAAGTTATCCATCTCTCCCTCCTCGGAATACCAATGGCATTTATAGCACTTATTTTGTATATTGCAGCTGTGTGCGAATGACACCCTCCACTAAGCTCCCTAAAAGCTGAAATATGCTTTACCGACCTTGACATTAGTCCAGGAGTTTGTATAGAGTAGGCATTGGATAAATGTTGATCAATATGGATGCTGTGAATCAAAGGCTAAATTTACACATTTTAAGTGAAACAAAATTTAATTTTTCTGAAAACATGGCCTGTACATTTGTAAAAGTTTTTTCTGAGGTGTTTTGCTGGATTTATTTGTTTGTTTTAAATTTCATTCTGGAGGAAGTATATTTTCTCCTTAGTTCACATAAATCCTGTACCAACTAGATTTAAACTATCAACCTCTTCATTTTTTTTTAGTAGTCAAGTTGACTAACATGACATTAGTCAGTGCTCCTGAGGCACTGAGCTCCACTTTAGTCATGACTTCAATAGAAATACTTTTAGGGAAAAAAACGATTAGAAAGTATTCACTGGTAACATTCTGTAAAAATACCCATTCTTTAATTTAGAAGACAGCACTGTAAAACTGATTTCCTCATACACACATGCCTTACAAAAAGATCTCCAGCAAATATTGATCTCCTAGGTTTTATAATAAATACAGGTGCCAGAAACAAAGAGAGGTTAACGTTCAGTCATTTCCAAGGGGTAACCATTTCAAATGTATTCAGTGGATTTTCAACACATTAATTTTTTTCCTCAAGCATTTCATCAAGCATTCTGTTCTGTGTGGGAGTTTCTAATGTTTCATAGATACAATCAGTGGTCTACATGGCTATTAGTGTCACAAATTATTTATTAGGATTTCAATTGAAACAGGCAGCTCAAACATGGGGAAAACCAGAAAAAGAGAATCCTTAAAAAATGTGCTCTCTGAAACATTCAACATCACAGTTGCTATGGTTTTCTTTCTTAAAAAAAAAAAAAGAAAAAAAAAAAGAAAAGGATCTAATTTTAACTTGCTGTTAAATGTAACCAGAGAGACATTACAAGGAAAAACATCTTGCTTGTTAGTCCCCTAGTACACCTTGATATTTTAAAAAACATACTGCAAAATATTTCTTCAACCCAACGATTATTTATTGAACACTTACTATAAGCAATGTATTATGCTAGGTATTATGAGGGGAACTAAAGATGACCGCCACGGGGTCTTAGCATTCTAGAGCTAATAGTTGGGGGTAGGAGTGGAGGGTGAGTATGGGGAGATGTCTAAATAAAGAATTTTATCCAGGGAAGATACTCTCTTACTATAGATAGACTGTGACCTGCTGGAGAGGCAGAAATGTATCACAATCCTTTTTCTGTGTTGATGTCTAGTTCTTGCAGGGCCTGGAACATAATGGGCCCTCAGTGCAAATTTGTTACTGAGTAAATGTGAGGCTGAGGTGAGTACTGTGATAGCAATAATGGATGGGCTTCTGTGGGAAAACAGACTGATAACAGTTTCAAGAGATTTGCATTTTAGAAGAGGCCAACTGGGAGGTGTCCCTATACAGGCAATTTTTCTTCTCTTTCCTCCAAGTACCCATAAGATTATCAGAAGGGAGAGTAAATTTGGCTCACAGTGCTCATTAAGAAATACAAAATAAACATACCATGTAGTATTATATTACTAATAATAACAACCAACAGGTACTCCTAGTTTATAAAGTTATCTCACCGGATTATCCCATTTGTTCCTGAGAACAACACTTCTGCACAATATCATTACCCTCATTTTACTAATGAGAAAACCAAGAGACGAAACAACTTGAAGACGATCACCAAGAGAAGGTACCAGACCTAAGGCTTGAACCCAGGACATTTGATGTCAAATTCCACACCTTTTTAGATCACAGGATAATAAATTCCTCTGTACTGTCCTACCATAGATTGAGATTTATACTTTCCCTACCCTAAATTTTTATTTTTATTTATTTATTTTTTTTGAGGGCAGTGTCACTGGCCCTCATATGTGGGAACCGAACCAGGGCCGCTGGCTTCCCAAGCCAGCGCTTAATCACCGCACCACTCGGCCGGCCCTCCCTACCCTAAATTTTTAAAATTAATTTAATAACCAGGTAATTTGACTTTTTTTATTGGGTGGGGTTCCTTTTAAAAATGATAACAAAATGAATTGGCAGTTCAATGGCTAACAATTATATGAGCTAAATTTGTTGAGAAAGGCATTATTAGGTTTTGGGTGCTTTTATAAGATCTTTAGTTTTTAGTGTAAGTATGGTCCTGTCATATTGCAGCAGTCATTACATTCAGAAAAAAAGTGATGGGGACATTAGACTTCCCCATGAGTGGATTCCAGGGATTTCAAACTTGAAATTGCCAAACCATTTGCTGACCACTAAGTCACCAAATGGGAATAATGGTGTCAAAGCAACTGTGCTTCTTTGTATCTGGTACACTGTGAACATCTGTCATGTCGCATCGGAGAAAACATTAGAAAGGCGGCTTCACCGTGGTATTATGGGGTGCAAAGAGCATTCCATTTGGAGCTTCAAGAAAGCTCTGAATTCTAGATTTACTATTTATTAACTATATATTCTAGGAGAAATTATCCAGCCTCTCTAAACTTTATTTCATCCTCTGGAAATGGGAATGATTGAGTACCTGAGAATTAAGTGAGGATCAAATAAGACAATTTATATAATGGCACCTAAATTAAAGGAAGAGGTGAGGTAATTAATTCCACAATCAGCCTCCCTGAACATCCCTCTGCTCTTCCAAAGGCTAAATTCTTTCATCTGGGTCCCATCTCTCCATCCTCTCAACGGTTGTGCTCTGCAATAATTACCTTTCCTTATCACTTGTTCCTCTCTTGCTTAATCTGATTATTGCACACACTGATCTAGCAACACTTTTAAGAAAAACAAACAAGCAAACTCCCTTGCCCCCCACTTCTCCTTCTGGCTGCTATCCCATGCCCGTTTCCTCTACTGCAGAATGACTGAAAATAATTTTTCTTAACCTCTGTCTCCACTTTTTCATCACATATTCTCTTCCCAATCCAATCTTTTCAGGCCTAAGTCCCTACCATTCATTCCATTAAGATTGCTTGTGTACAGGTCATCAATAACTTTCCTGTTGTCACATCTAGGCTCCCATCTGCCAGACCTCTTGGCAGCAATCTTCACAACTGACACTCTCTTTAGTAGAACACTTTTTTCTCGCCTTCTACGGCACCATGGTCTTTCTATTATTTCACTCGCCACTCATTTTCAGTCTTCTGGGTTGGCTCTCCCTCTTCTGTTCCACCCAAGAGCTGGAGGCACTTCTTTTCCTCAACTACATTCCCTCCTTAGGTAATTCGTCCAGTCATATAGCTTCAAACACCATCATATGCTCTTAACTCCCAGTGTTACAACTCTAGCCCTTTTACACTCCCAGAACTTCAAAATTGTACACCTAACTGTCTATGTGGTATATCTACTTGGAATGCCCGAATATGTATCTTAAAATTAACAAGCCCAAAACAGATCTTTTAATTCCCATCCCCTTGAATTGCCCCTCTTCCAGACTTCTCCATTTCAGTACACGCCCCACATCTATCCAGTTGGCCAAGAAAGAAATTTATAAGTTATCTTTGATTCCTTTCTTTCACTTAACCCCCATCCTCTAACCTATCATCTTTCTTCCGAAGGTCCACCTCTTATGCATATTCATGACAATACCCTCATCCAGGCCCCAAGATCTCCTGCGTAGATAATTGCAATGGCTTCCTCACACACAACAGTCCAAGTCATCCTTTTAAATGAAAATCAGATCCCACCAAGTTCTTGCTTAAAACCTTTCAATGGCTGCCCATAATACCTAGAACAGAGTGCAAATCCCTTATGCCTCTGTTTCCTCTAAAAATTCATCGTGTCGTTCCTCCCTTGTCTACTGTGTTTCAGCCACCTGGCTTTCATTCTGTTCTCCTAACTTAACAGTGCTTTTCCACTTTGGAGACTGCATATGTTTGGCTGGAATGTTCTCTCTACTGTTTTTCATGGTTATTCCGATCATGGCTTAAATGTCTGCTCCCAATGAAAACTGATGAATTAAAGTAACCACCCCTCAGTCATATATCTATTTTAAATCTCTCCATCCTCCTTAGTGCAGCAATATTTAGTTATGTATATGTCACTCCTATCTGTCTTCCACCAGCAGAATTTACACTCTGTGACAGATGTACCTTGTATGCCTCGTTCACTGCTATAGCTTCAGAATGTGCCCAACACAAAGTAGGTACACAATAAATATTTGTTGACAGGACAAATCAAATGAGTGTACCTTATTGTATACCTAATGAAAAATTCAAAATTATCTTTTTTTCTTGCCGTACATTATGAAAGCTTATTAGATAGTTTAGTTGGAACTCACCTAAATATAAGCTAGCTTTTTACAAATTGGTTTCATAATGAAAAGCTTCTCCAGGCAATGTGGTCTTCCTCCCTCCCTTCCTTCCTTTCTCTTTTCCTCCCTCACTCCCTCTCTCCTCCTCTCCCCTCCCCTCCCCTCCCCTCCCCTCTTCTCCTCTCCTTCCATTTTTATTATATGCCATTCTAATTCAACAACATTTATGATGCACCTACCCTGGTCTCTTCTATTTTAGTCTTAGGGAGTAAATAATTTTCCTAATTCTTTGTTGACATAAAGTATGGCTCATTCAGAACCAAAACTATCAGAAAACTCAGACCTTTTGGGGGAAGTGATAATGGTCCAACTTGCTATCTTTACAAGTGTGGTCCATGAGGACACAACTGTACTTCTCTAAAATCCTTAGTCTAATTTGATTGTACAAATAATACCTCATGTGCTGTGGCAGGAATATGAGGGCTGAGGAAGTAAAGTTTCAATGTACTTCTGAGACCTTTGTCTACATTTCTTCTTGAAACAAATGCAATCAGCCTGCCAAACACATGAGCATCCTGAGAGAAAGTTTTAACCTTGTTCTGTTCCTTTGTTTAAACATTACTCTGTCTTTCTATCAAAGCGATCCAAGTTTCTATTTACTTATGAGGCTGATACATTACAGACATGTAAAAAAAAAAATTGGTCAGCTCTTTAATTCTGTTCATACAGATCTTCATTCTTAGTCGTTATTTTATTTCTTAACCTATAACTTTGAATTGTAGGGAGGCAGAGATGGCAAGACTTTCACCATCCTCCAATCTAATCTTGTTTCGCTGATGAGGAAACAGGAGTCTGCGCAGGTGAAATGACCTGCTCATGGTCACACAGCAAATCCGTGCTTATGAGCACATCTTGCAGCTTTCAGGAGTCTTTCCTCCTTACTCCACTGCCTCCCACCACAATACACAATGTAAATGGTTATCATAATTACCATTTTCAACTGAAGAAACACATGTTGGATGACTCAGCACTTTGTTTGCAGTCACAATCTTAATGAACAGTAACCACAAAGATTTCTTATCTTTTGAGCTACCCTTTAAATTACTTAACTATCCTCAAATATGTTTAAAAGTTAAATTCTACCCAGAGGTGGGAAATGTATCTTTAAAAACAATGCAGAAAAGTTGTTTAAAAATAGTATCAAGGACTCTCAGTTGCCTTTTACCCATATTTAGTAATTTTACACATTTTGGCCACAATTATAATTCTCTCTCTCGTGTGTGTGTGTGTGTGTGTGTGTGTGTGTGTGTGTGTGTGTGTAGACAGGTATAGATAGGCACACACATATATACATTCATAATATATAATTTTTTGAGTCACTTGCCAGTAGATTACATACATCATGCCTCATTACCCCTTACCACTCCAGTGCATATTTCTTGAGATCAAGGATATTTCTTTTATGTAACACACTACAGTTATCAAATCCACTGATGTTGGCATTGATACAACACTATAATCAAATCTATGGTCTCCATTCCAATTTTGTCAGTTGTTTTGATAATGTCCCTTTAGTATTTTTTCCTCCAGTGTAAGATTCACTCTAAGATAATGTATTGCATATAGTTGTCATGTCTCATTAGTCTCTTTTACTCTGGAAGTTTCTCAGCCTTTCTTTGTCTTCCATACATTGGCATTTTTGAAGAGTGTAAGCCAGCTCTTTTATAGAATCTACCTTATTTGGGGTTTGTCTGATGTTTCCACATGATTAGATTCTGGTTAAACGTACCCAGTCAGACTGCTACAGAATGATGCTGTATCTTTCTCAAGTGATCAGATTGGGAGGCACACAATGTCCATTTGCCGTTCTTTGATGATGCCAATTTTAATCATGTTCAATATGCTATCTAGTTTCTCCAGAGTATAAAAATTTCCCCACTGCTACTTATAAGCAGTCATTGGGGAGACACTTTGGGACCATGCAATTATTATGCTCCTCAACAAACTTCTCTCTCTCAATTTATCATCCACTGATGAATCTTGTCTGAACCAGTCTTAACTATGATGACCGCAAATGGCGATTTCCCTTTCCCAATACACAGTATTATGAGAATCCCCAGACAGAAGATTGGCCACCACTAAAGTATCTGATAAAAATATGTGTAGCCTGGCGTTTTCTGCAACACTTTGCTGTTTCTTGACTATATGCATTCTCATTTTTTTTTTAAAAAAAGTAAAACCTGTGCTTTTGAGAAACACAAATTATTAATAAGTAACAGTATACTAAAACATTTAAATAATAAGCACTACTTTAGTTTAAAAGAAACATTTTTAAATATGAAAGATGATTTTTTAGCAATGGAAGGGAACTGCAGGGCACAACTACCCCAATTCCATCATTTTACAGATGAGGGACAGAGAGGGAACATCCCTACTTAGTGGCAACAGCAGGACTTGAAGTTGGTCTGTAAGCTATGGTTCTAGGCTTTCATCCAACCCACATGACTTTAAGCATAATCAAAACTTATCTGTGAAAAACGCAGTGTCCTCATTAGTAAGGAGCAAAAACTTCTAGCATACAGTAGGCAAGATAAGGGTGGCTTATATAGTGGTGACTTTAAAAATCCACCATTTCTTAAGAATTCATTGATCTGCTCCATTATTCATTCATGACTGACCAAGTAACTTCTCTATGTCATGACCTGTGTCAGCACTGGGATGCAATATTGAACCAAAGACCACCTTTACTTGCAAGGGTTTATGATTTAGTGGGAGGTCCTACTATAATATGCATCCAAATTTCCTGAGGCCCTTAGGTTCCAAGCCCCACAGATTTTGATTCACTAGGTCTGGAGTGCTGCATACAAATTGGCATATTTAATAAGCAGTGGAGGGCTGTACTACAAATACAAGAGGTCTAAAGCCTAAAAATGGTTATAGTACTACATGCCACCTCCTGACTTTCCCACTCCAACCCCTTAAAACTTGCAATTAAAAGTCTTAGTAGGGCCGGCCGAGTGGGTCAGTCGGTTAAGAGCTCACTCAAGAGTGTGAGCTGAGCTCTGAGCAACAGCAGTTTGATGCCCAGCCCGAGCTGAGCTGCCACTAAGCTGCCAACAAGTGGCAGGATGGCTCAGCTGAAAAAAAAAAATAAATAAATAAAATAAAAGTATTAGTAAAAACAATACCAAAGTATACATTTAAAAAAAATGTTCAACAAGGTTTGTTATTATAATTATTTTTTTGAAATATTAAATGCTAGACCAAATTTTTCCAGAAAAATTATTTTTGGTCATGCTACTTTACTGGTACCTTAAACATGTTCATGGTTAGTCTACTCCAAAGCAATCTGATATAGTAGTGGTCTTGTGACCATGCATGGCCATGGGCCAATGCATTCATGTACTTTGTCTGGCTGAGGTAAAACTGGTACCTGGATTGACACTGATGAAACAGTATGCCAGGAAGACAGAAGCTCATTACCTATTGATGCTAAAGAAACATTTTAAAGTCGATATGGTTACCTTCCCCCAAAAAAGTTTATAAGGATGCATTATTGATAGACATTCATTTATCCATTTAGTCAACAAATGCTTGTTGAGTTTCTACTAAGTGAAAATATCAGGCTCTTTTCTGGGGGATTACAAAGATGTATAAAATGGATCATGCTTCATAGGAGCTTGGGAGCAAGAGATCAGAGCTGCTATCCATCTTTCCTATAGTGTTTTCCAAACCCAAGGATTAAAGTACCATAAAAGATAGGACATGCATTTTGGACGTAGATATGCATTCAAATCCTAACTCTGTTTCTTCTTTGCTTAAGAAACTTTGGGTAAATTACTTAATTTTGACAATCTTGATTTCCTCATCCATAAAACACAAAAATTAACTCACTCCTCATAGGGATGATTGAAGGATTAACAAAACAACATGTGTTAGGATCTGGCACATAGTAAGTTTTCCACAAGGGTATATATTATGGTATTATATATATATACTATATCTTGAACAAATTATAAACATAATAATATTTATTCATAAAACATACTAATTAATTATTGGTGATTTGCTTAACATTGTGAAACTTTGTTTATATGCATATAGACACACAACATCCACACACATATGTATCATTTTTGTCCCTAAACTTTAATAAGTTGGCAATTAATATTTACATAAGAATTGAATCTTAAGACATTTGTTCCCTGAGGAATTTGTATCCTGAAAAGCAGTCAATAAAATAAGAGAATATCCATCAGAAACAAGAATCGCTGATCAATTTTTCGCAGTTATAATACATATAACTCAAATAGTGCATGGTTCATAAAATGGGTATACCATGAGTAATGCATGAATAATTAATGTTTGCCATTCCTACCTCACAAATGGAACCTGAGGCATGAAGATGAGATTGCTTCTACATTATTTTCCCTGAAACTGAACTGGGTGTTTCTTTTCACATAAGATCATTAGAAATCTCTGTAAACTATCTTTTGGAGTGGGGTGGAGATAGATAGAGAATGAACATAAAAGTCCCCTAATCTCCAAACATATGATGTAATAAAATGATCACTGTAGTCATTTTAATATTTTCTAATACGTATGTATTACAATGTATTTTAATTCCTAAACTCTACTCCCCTTTAAGTTGAAGAGTAAAGGGTCGTTTTTAACACCTGAGAAACTTTTGGATAAGATTTTTTGTATAAGATTTGCCTGTGAGTTAATAGTACAATATTAAATGCAATTACCAGAACCAGGTGTGTGTGTGTGGGGGGAAGGGAGCGGGAGGGGGGGGGAGAGAGAGAGAGAGAGAGAGAGAGAGGGAGAGAGAGAGAGAGAGAGAGAGAACAAAACAAACAAAACCCCTGATCTATTTACCTACCTACCTATGCATGTCAAGCCATTTCACATAATAACTATCTGAGCCACAAGTAGGTTTAACTGTTCTTTGTAAGGTTTTTCAGTTTGATATTTTACCAAAGGTAATATAATTATGAAATGCTTTCAAACAGAAGTATTTAGATTGTATATATTTGTCTTGTATGTGTATATATATATATATTTGTTTAAGTTATTTTTGCACAAATCACTCATATTTCATTTGACTTTACTGCGACTCTTCTTGAATCAGCAGGGTCAGTTCACAAACCCATGAGCTACTGTTGGCTGCTGCCTTCCTTCCCAGTGAAAGGCACAAAGCAATAAGCAGCATGTATCCTCCCCTCACTCCTCCAAAACCCCTCTGCCTCTGGCTCAGGTTGCTCAAAGCATAGATTGTCTTTTACCCCTACCCCCAGGTTTGAAATACATGGCCTCATTTCAAGGTACAACTATAGCCAGTGTCCCTCTACGTATCTCTGAGATATAAAAAAGTGGGATAAGGGGACAAAAGAGCCCCCAGGCCTCTCCTCCTATCCACACTATGCTGCCCCTTCCCCCCACATCAAAAATAAAATAGGTAAAGGAAAATAATTTCTTAGTTGTATAGTTTTTTAAGTACTATTATTTGAAGATTTCTTCTGGATCATTTTCTAGTATAGGTAGCGACATTTATTTTGCAGAAATGCATCTGTCTGTGGGAGAAATTAATGTTGGAATTAAGATAGAGGAGATATCAATATAGTTTAGAATTTTTTTATTTATTTTTACTTTTTCAATCAGGTTTCAATGACATTTAATGAAGATTTACAGGTTTACGGAATTGAAAAATATTTGAAAACTGATTGTATATTAATCATCCACTAATATTTCCCAACTAATCTCAGAAAAAAAGAACATGAAGTCAAACAACTGCTCAGAAAATAAGTTTTGAAATGTTTCAAACTTTAAAACAAAGCCATACTTTTAAAATTACTATTTTGACAATTTGAACCTGTCGAAATATGCCATTCAGACTATTTGGTTACTTGTTAGCTTCTGCTTGTGGGTAGAGCGGAGTAGTTTGTAGCAGATCAGGACTTCTCTTGAGAACAAGTATAAAAGGTGGAGAAAATACCAGATTCTGAGGGTGCAGGAGAGCTGGGGAGGCAATGAGTAAGGGAGAGGGTACACCTCCTTCATGGAAATAAGCTGACTTTCACAGCCATTATTATCCTGGGGGCATCCGCCAGTTCAGCATGGGGAGAGGACTGAGAATTTGCACTGAAGGCAATGCACTTTGGGTGATGGAGGAACCAGTACAGCTTTGGGGAGATATCTGAGGAGCCTCGGGCACAGAGATGTTGTTTACCACCCAGAAAAAAATAAGCCAATTTCTGGGGCTGCATGAGGCAGGATGCTAAAGAAAGCCTCTAGAAAGCAATGCAAAGTTTTGGCAATCTCATAAGACAAGGATCCTCAGGAGAAGGGCCTTGAAGAAACATAAGACACTCACCTGAAAACTCTTGAGAACCAGAGTGAACTAAAGTTAGACTGTTTTCAGTGCTGTCACCCAGCCTTCACATGGAACAGTCCCTGATTAAATGAACTACTGTTATCAATAGTAGGGAAAGATGAATCCAATATGGAGGAAAACATAGCTGGATCCTCTACAATCTTAAAGTGTATTTTTACTGATATAAATATTTCTACTCCAGTTTTTTTTGTTTCCATTTGAGTAAAATCTTTCCCACCCTTTTACTTTCATTCTGTGAATGTCTTTAGATCTGAAGTGGATCTCTTATATACAGCATATGCATGGGTCTTGTTTTCTTATCCACTCAGCTACCCTACGTTTTGATTGGAGCACTTAATTCATTTATATTGAGAGTGATTATTGATAAGATACATATTGATTGCCATTTTATTATTTATATTTATGTTTTTTGTTTTTTTTTCCTTTTCCCCTTCTTTTTCTTATAGAAGTTCCTTTAACATTTCTTATAATACTGGTTTGGTGATAATGAGCTCCTTTATGTTTTACTTGCCTAGGAAGCTCTTTATATATCCTTCAATTTTAAATGATAGCCTTGCTGGATAGAGTAGTCTTGGTTGAAGTTCCTTGCATTTCATCATTTTATATATTTTGTGCCAATTCCTTCTGGCCTGCAGTTTCTGTTGAGAAATCAGCTGACAATCTTATGGGTGCTCCTTTGTAAGTAACTAGTTGTTTTTCTCTCGCTGCTTTTAGGATTCTCTCTTTGCCTTTAACTTTTGGCATTTTAATTATAATGTGTGTTGGAGTGGGCCTGTTTGGGTTCATCTTGTTTGGGACTCTCTGTGCTTCCTGGGCTTGTATATATCTAATTGCTTCATCAGGTTAGGTAAGTTTTCAGTAATTATTTCTTCAAATAGGTGCTCAATCCCTTGACTTCTCTCTTCTCCTTCTAGCATCCCTATTATAAGAATGTGGTTACGCTTGCTGTTGTCCCAGAGGTCTCTTAAATCATTCTCATTTAAAAAACAATTTTTTTATCTTTTTTGCTGTTCCTACTGGGTGTTTTCTGCTAGTTTGTCTTCCAAATCACTGATTCAATCCTCTGCTTCACCTAATTTGCTGGTGATTCCTTCTAATACATTTTTCATTTCATTTCATTTCAGTGATTGTATCCTTCACTTCTGACTGGTTCTTTTGTATGGTTTCTATGTCCTTTTTCATGCTTGCTATCTCTTTGTTGAAGTTCTCATTAAGTTCCTTGAGGATCCTTATAACCATTTTTTGAACTCTGCATGTGGTAGATTGCTTGCCTCCATTTTATTTAGTTCTTTTTCTGAAGTTTCCTCCTATTCTTTCATTTGAGACATATTTCTTTGTTTCCTCATTTGGCTGCCTCTCTGTGCTTGTTTCTATGTATTAGGTAAATCTGTTTTATCTCCCAGGCCTCACCATGTGGCCTGATGTAGTAGGTGCCCAGTGGTGCAGTCTCCCTGATCAGTGGCGCCAGGTGCTCCCTTGTGTGGGTTGTGTATGCCCTCTTGTTGTAGCTGAGTTTTGATTGCTATTGCACATCACTGAGTGGGACTGACCCCTCAGGCTGACTGGCTGTGGTGTTTGGCCACATCAACAGCTTATAGGCTGCTGTGGTAGGGGCTTACCCCATGGAGTGGAATTCACCCCAGCAGGCTCTGGTGCCTGCTGAGATCACTTTTGGTGTGCTGCCTGTGGGGCTAATTGGGTGATGCTCTGCTGTAGTCTGAACCCAGACAGGGTATTTTGGTTCTGGGGCCTCTTGCAAGGAGCTTCAGAGCAGGGTGCAGGCACAGTTCAGCTACTGCCTGTGACCAGCCTGGGGTTTCCTGGTGGCAGCTGCAAAGCAATCCACAGTATATCACTGCCTGTGCTGGACCTGGAGGCCTATGGGAGTCGCCATGCTTCCTATTGAGAATGGCTGCTATCAATACAGGGCTTGGAGTTCCTCTGAAAAAAGGCCTGGTGCTGCCTTCCAGATGCCCTTAAGGCTCAGCTGCTAATACAGCCTTGAGCAGTATGCAAATTCGGTGGGGTAGGGTCCCAGAGAGTCACCAGGGTGGAGCCAATGGTGTTCACCAGGCCAATGCTGATTTATTTGGCCATGTTGGGGAGGGGTCAACATAGGAAAGATGGCGCCTGCCTGCTGGCTACACAGGAAGATGGTTGTGAGCAGGGAAAATGGAGGCTGTCCCTCCAATCCTAGCTCTGAAGGCACATAATGCAGTCTCTCCCTGTATGTCTCTGGAGCCTCCTGAGTTGTTGTTGCTCTGCTAGAGCCCAGAGTGAATTCCAATGAGCACGTGAGTCTATTAGTCTATTTGCTGGCCATTTAAGAGGATGTTTGGGTTTGCAGAAGCCTTCCATCTCACTCAGATGATCAGAATCTTCACTGTTTGTCCCAGTCAGATGTTGTGGGGGCTTTCTTCCTGGCTGGTACTTGGGTTGAGCTGAGATCCCTTGCTCCTCAAGGGGAACCTCCATGGATGACATATCCCTCCCAATTCTCAACCATTAGACCCAGGTGTGAGAGTGGCCTGTTTTGCATCTATGCCCCTCCTACTAGTCTGCTCATGGCTTTTTCTTTATATCCTTAGTTATAAGACTTCTAGCTCAGCTAGTATTTATATCACTATCCAGGTTGATTGTTATGTAATTTAGTTGTAATTTTAATGTGGTCATGGGAGGAAGCAAGCACAGCATTTATTTACTCTGACAACCTGCCCACCTCATAATTGGCAATTTTAACTTACCTCTCCCAATTCCTGATAAAATTTTAGAGAGAGAGAGAGAGAGAGAGAGAGAGAGAGAGAGAGAGAGAGAGGAAGAAGAAGAAGAAGAAGGAAGGAAGGAAGGAAGGAAGGAAGGAAAGAAAGAAAGAAAGAAAGAAAGAAAGAAAGAAGGAATAAAAGAAAGATACAAACTTTTAAGGACAGAGACGCTCTGGGAAATAGATAGGTAATAATCTTGACCTAAATGATATATGTAGAATACTGTACCAAAGAACATCAGAATGTATGTTCTTTTTTCAAGTACACCTGAAACCTTCATCAAAATTGACCACAGCTTAATCATAAGTGAAACCAAAACAAACTTTACATTTTATATGGAAATACAGAGAACTAAGAATCACCAAGTAAAACTTGAAGAGATCAAAGCTGGAGGGCTTAAACAGACAGAATAAGAATAATTATAAAGCTATAATAATTAAGTCAGTGTGGTTCTGATGCAAGAATAAACAATTAAACCACTTGTTGAGAATATAAAGTCCAGAAATAGACCCACATATAAATTGTTATTTAAGAGTGATCCAACCATGCAATGATGGAAATTATGGCCTCTTTAATAAATGGTGCTTGACTAAGTCGAATAAAAGAAATAAATTTGACTCCTACCTTACATAATGCAAAAATTAATTCCAAATGCACTGCAAAACTAAATATAAAATATAGCTTTTAGAAGAAAACATGGAATGTTTTCATGACTTTGAGGTAAGCAAAGATTTCTTAGGCAGGCCATAAAAAATAATAAATTGGATTATAAGTAATAACTCCTGTTCATCAAAACATATCATGAAGAAAAATGGAGAGGCAATTCATGAAACGGGAGAAAATATTTATAATACATATACTGGACATGGACTCATATCAAGAATATATAAAGGATCCTATTAATCAATATGAAAATGGTAGATTACCCAGTAGAAATGTCAAAAATACTAGTAGACATGTCACAAGGAGGACCCCAAAAAGTCCAGTAAACTTATGAAAAAGTTATGAACTTCATTAGTCATCAAGGGAATGCAAATTGAAACCTCAGGTTGATACAACCAAAAATCCATCAGAATGACTATCATCAAAAGGATATGAGGGGTCGGCCGAGTGGTGCAGTGGTTAAGCGCTGGCTTGGGATGCCAGCAGCCTCGGTTCAGGTCCCACATATGAGGGCCAGTGACACTGCCCTCAAAAAATAAAATAAAATAAAATAAAATAAATAAAATAAAATAAAAGATACGAGGTTTGATCAAACACAATAAACGTTTAAATAAAAAAATTATTATAGTAAAAGACACATTGTCATTAATCCACCTCAAAATAGCTCCCCTTTCTTTGAACACTTATCCCATTGTTCTTGCCACTTTCTGAAGCACTCCTGGAAGTCCTCTTTTGTGAGTGTCTTCAGTTTTGCTGTCGTGGCTACCTCCATGTTCTGAATTCGTTCAAGACATTTACCTTTCATGGTCATTTTAACTTTGGGGAAAAGCCAGAAATCACATAATGCCAGATTTGGTGAATAAGGTGGATGAGAACACAACATGATGTTTTTGATAGAAAGAGCCATACCGAAGTAAGTGTGACATGGAGCCTTTCCATTTTGATCGCAAAATATGGTGCATGCTGCTAAATACCGTCAATGGAAAGTCAGGGATCTTCAATACAAGGGAAATGGAGTGTCAAAACTTAATAACAGTGTGTGACAAGTGTCAACTTGTTCAATGCAGTCATTCAGGTGTGAGCTATGGTTGAGAGAAGGAGTGTTTTAATGTATGCTGTAAATCATGGATCACAAACAACTCATTACCATGAAATGGGCAAACAGTCACTCCACGCATAGCTTCTGGTATGGCAATTTCTGTCAAATGAAAACATTATGGTGTGTCCTCATCCACCTTATTCACCAGATCTGGTACTGTGTGACCTCTGGCTCTTCCCCAAAGTCAAAATGACCGTGAAAGGTAAATGTCTTGAATCGATTCAGGACATCGAGGCAGCTATGACAGCGCAACTAAAGACACTCACAGAAAAGGACTTCCAGAACTTCTTTAGAAAGTGGCAAGAACAATGGGATACGTGTGTTTGAAGAGAGGGGAAGTATTTTGGAGGGATTAATAGTAATGTGTCTTTTACTGTAATACATGGTTTTTAATTTAAGCATTCACCGTATCTTCTGATCATACCTCACAGACAATACCCAATGTTGGAAAGTATGCAGCATAACTGGAACTCTTAAATACTCCTGTTATGAATGCAAACTGGTACAACCACTTTGGAAAAGTGTTTGGCAGCATCTATAATACTTCCTCCTCTCTATATCTGGGCAATTCTTTTTCCCTATATACCCAAAAGGAATGTATACATATGCTCAACAAAATACATGGACAAGAATGTTCTCAGTAGCATTATCCATAACGACAAAACATTGAAAATAGTCTAAATGTCCTTCAATAGTAGAAAAGATAAATAAATGGTAGTATATTTATACAATGGAAAAATATATGGTAGTGGGAATAAACGAACTACAACTACAAGCAACCAACTAGATGGAAGAATCTCACAAATGAAATGTTGAGTGAAAAAGCCAAGTACAAAAGAATGTACACTGTATGATTTATTTAAATAAAAGTCAAGGTAGGCAAAACTAATTTGTAGTGTTAGAAGTTAGAATAGTGAGTACCCTTGAGAGAATGAAATGGACAAGAAGAGAGTTCCTGGCCTTACAAGGTTTCAGCATTTCTTGATCTGAGAGAGTTCTCAGATCAAGAAATGATCATAACTGAAGCAGAGGTTGTATACCTACTTTAATTGAATATATATAGGTAGTCACGGGATGTGGATTATACTGTGGAAGACAGTCAGAGGAAGAGTAATAGATATATATGATTACTCTTCCTCTGACTGTCTTCCACAGTATAATCCACATCCCGTGACTACCTATACTATTACTCTTCCTCTGACTGTCTTCCACAGTATAATCCACATCCCGTGACTACCTATATATATTCAATTAAAGTAGTGGGGGGAGTGGGGTGGCGAATTGGGGGTGTGGGGCTATCACTTTGAGGGGTGAAATGTATACCTATTGCACTGTGTTGTACAGCTGAAACTAATTAAAATAAAATAATAAAAAAAATTAAAACAAAACAAAACAAACAAAAAAACTGTAAAAAAAAAAAAGAAATGATCATACAATCAGTATGTTCTCTTGATTAGGTATATTTATATTTATATTTATATACACCACAGAGAGTGACAAAAAATGTATACACATTTTCAGAATGGAGAAAACTATTAAAATTGTAATACTCAATATATGCTGATAACAAAAGATGAATACAAGTTGTGTTTGACTTCTGCAATTACAAGAGGTGCTCAAAGTGGTTACAATCAGCATAATTTTTGTACAGATTTTTTTTCTGTCTTAAAATGTGGAGAAAGAGAGAGAGAGAGACAGAGAGAGAGAGAGATTTACATTTACAATTTGTGTATTTTATTAAACATATGTTGTACATCAACATGTTTCTTACATTAAGAAAATCACAGGTCAGGACAGCTTGCAATTTCACATATCAAAAACTGAATAACTAAGGGAAGACTTTCCTAAATACATGTCCTCTACTCCCCTACCTACAATCTCTGTATTTTCTGAAAATAAGAGTGATAAGGCAGGGAAAGAATTTGACAGTAAGATAGGAGGTCTGTGTCTACAAAACTCTTCAGGAGGACAAAACCACACAAAACAAATGAAATACAGTCCATGCAAGTGGCTTGGAAATTATTAGACTTGTGTGTATGGCAGACAGAGTGGGAGAGATTTTCTGTCTGTGTTTGTTTCTGAAGACTCCAGAGACCTAAACGACCTGTACTGGACCTGCAGAAGTTGCTAGCTACCATTACAATTTTTTCTAGTTAGGCTAAGGTGGGGATAAAAACCTCTGTGCTTGCTCTCTTATGACTCAACCTTTGTGCAACTGTTTGTTATGTTAATTGGTAAATATGATAGCCTGGTGACCAAATCAAAGATCTCAGGATCAGCCCTACTTCAGTCAACAATTCTGGGGAAAAGGTGGGAAGAAGAATGTCTCAATAGAGACTCAGGAGGCCAGAGGAGTCATTGACATAAGGACCCTTCACATTTCGGTTGCTGTGAGTAAGTTTCTCCTGCTCTCTGTCTTGGAAAAGAGGAAGAAAAGGGTAACTACCCGAGTTGGAGAGCTAGATGTAAAAGAGACTTTAAGCTTCAATTTTATTAAATATTAACACAAAGAAGCTATTTTAAATTGTTACTGAGTTATCTCTGATTGGCAAGGTTAAGTAGTCCCTCTCTCCATCCTCACATTCCAACATTAGTAGAAATGGGGTCTCAAGAGCTCACTCAATGAATTCTGTTATAAAAATAAATATTTATCTTCCTCTGCTCTCACTTTACACCTATACCAGCATAGGGAAAATTCTCCTGGTATAAATTTCCCAGACGAAAGCAGTGTTCTTAAGCCTAGAGGAAAAGATGAATCAGATTCATGGAGGGACTTGTTCAAACTATATCTCCCTCCCACCATACCCCAAATCCATTGAATTATTTTTGAGAGTATATTGCAGACATGAGAGATCTGGAAAATAGAGGTAGTCACCTGCCATTAGAAGATAAGAACAAGGCCAGATGACTGGTTTAGTGTGGGTACTAGTTGAACAACTTCTAAGACAGCAGAGTAACAAGAAAGCCCATGAAAGGCAGAATCTCTGGGAGGAAGAGGGGATGAAATGGCAACTGCAGGAGGAAATAAAGCTTCTATGAACTACAAGTCGTCCTTCCTTTTTTTACATACATAGAATTGGCCCATGAATATATGGGTAACCTTTGAAGGGATTCTGTACATAGGTTGAAATGCTTAAATTCATAATGTTATTTTGAATGTATAGCAAGTCTTGCTCCTCAGTCCCATAATGACCCTAATGTTTAACCATGATGTTCCCTTCAATGTTAACTACATTAGTAAGTGTAAAAGATGAGGGAATTAACCGAGGTCTGAGCTTTTGAGTCTTTAATGAAGCCTCGCCCCCAGTACCTAAGGAGATTTAGATATGCATGCCTTCTATATATAGGTTCTTTCCTCCTCCATCTCTAAGTAGTCCCCCAGGGACTCAACACACACACACACACACACACACACACACACACACACACACACACACACACACACTTCCCTAATGTGGAGATTAGATACATTAAGCTGAGAGCTGACGGTGGAGGCTTTCCCTCCTCCAACTTTATTGATACACATATACTGCAAAATAATTACCATAGTAAGGTTAATTAATACCTCCATTGCCTCACATAATTATCATTTCCTTTTTGTGGTGAGAACATTTAAAATCTACTCTCTTAGCAACTTCCAAGTATATAATACAGTATTGTTAATTGTAATCACCATGCTGGAGATTAGATGCCCAGAACCTATTCATCTTATAACTGGAAGTTTGTACTCTTTGACCAATATCTCTTCACTTCCCCCACCCACCATTCAATACAGACAACAGAATGGTGGTGATCCTTTTTTCTACAATTTAAGCTTAGGTTTCCAAATGTCTGTTCAAGAGGGATGTGAAGTAGTTATGTCATAGTTTTTGCTCCTTATGCCTTAAGCTAGCAAAACTGAGCTGAATTCTAATGAGTTAAATGCACACTGTTTTATTTTGGAAGGGGGTGACAATACCATGTCTTCTCAAGCTATGACTTAGGTGATCTTTAAAGACAGCATTGAATTCTTCTGCTTGAATTATGCTGGCTAATAGGGATTTAAGTGATAACTGATGGTAGAACACTGAAGCATTCATGCATGTGAAATCAGATGAACACCCACAATGCAGAACTTTCTAAGGAAAGTTACTGTAGCAGAGAAACAGGGGCCCAGGTTGAGTGCCAGTAATTTTTAAACTAACATGCGGGGCTATCATCCTAATAAGTAAAAACTAAAGGTGCCTGAAGAAAAGCAAGGCCAACATTTTCAAGTCTGTATTTTCAAACACATTTGAAAAACAACGGCTCAAACAGACTTATATATAATTCCCTTGCTCTGCTGAAGGGAATTTAATCTTACCTTCTTAATTTTGAGTCCTTATAATAATGCTCACTCTTGAAAGGCACACATACAACCTATTTAAGTGAATTTTCAGTAAATAAATCTTATTATTTTAACTTTAATAAATATTATTTATTTATTAAGATTTAACTTATTAATAATTATTAATGTTTTATCACATATTATGATTTAATATATCTTATTTAAGTAAATAGCCAGCTAGAACTGCTAATTCATCTATGAAAAGGAATTGAAATCAAGAGCTCTGATTTCTATTAGTACTTTTTATTTCTAGTCAATTATTATAATACTAGTCTTCCTAAAACATCTTCTCTTAAATGGTCTACTAAAACCACATCAATATCCTACTTGTCATGTAATTCTAGATTGTAATGTGACTTCAGCTTCAGCTTCAACTCTTTAAGGTTAAAGGGACACATGATAATATTTATCCTTGTCTAATCAGTTCAATTACCTTTCAAAATTGCCTAAAATTTGTGAAATATTAATGGTTCAAATACAAGAGTCCTGAACATTTCATAATGGATATTTATAGGTGTACACAGATGTATACTGCATCATATAATATGTAAACACATGTACTCCTTAAGGCTTTCTAAAATGTAGAGATAAAGCTGAATCTTTGCATTGCACTTATTTTACAACAGTTTTCCCATCACAAAGAGAATTGGGAATGTTGATAAGAATCACGGCCACTGTGTGCTCAGTTTCCTCATTTACAAAAAGTGGCCAATGATAATATGCCTCTTGTCACTGTGGAGAAGAGTAATAGAAGAAGGTTGCTTGATAATAGTAAGTGTTCGATAAACGTTAACTATTATACTGCTGTTATCATTTTTAGTATTACTGTTATCATTGCTAAGCAATTTTTAAACGTTAGACAATTAGAAAAACGCTCTTTCTATAGGACACCTGGCTCATGCTCATTCATCATGTATATTTTGAAATGCAGCCAAAACTATAATAAGTTATAGCCTCTCCTTCAGTGATCTTTAAGCTAGATCACGAATTTTTTATTTTATTAAAATCCCTACAAAAGTTCAAAAAGGCTCTTCATGAGTGCAAAATGTTACAACTTGAATGTTACTTTCCAGGAAGATGACTCAATATATTTTACACTAGTTGAGAGACAATATTCTGGGCTCCCTGTTATAAAAGGATTTAAAAACTCTTGAGCATATGGTGTTTGTATGGCTTTTGTTATCATAGCCTCCATTGATGGGGTACCTAGTCATCTATTTTCAACCGATGTGTCGCATAAAAGAAAAAAAAAGGAAACTGCAGTCAAATTCTATGTAGAAAAATGTGGCATTAGTCGTTGTGTGTCTTAATTAGAAAATATTCTCTTGCAGTAAAAACTGTGGGTTTATGCCTAGGGATTATTTTAAGGTTTTGTATCTCATGATTAAGACTGATGTTCATTTGTTTTCTTTTAAGTTGTAATCAATTTCCAATGTGCTAGTTTCACTGCTCAGAAGATGAATAACTATGAATTTAGGGCAGATTCTGTTACAAGTAGTTATTTTCCATTCTGAACAAGGGCAAAAAAAATGGGCAGGGAGGATTTTTTCTGAATGGCTTTTAAAATGATTTCTCCTTGGAACTATCTTTGAAAATGACCAGATTGAAAGTTTTAGCCATTTGGTTATAATAACACTGATGAGTAACAGATTGAATGGGTACTTCAATGAAAAGTCCATTTTGGAAACAAAAAAATCCCAGCTCTATCTTGATTATGTACTTGTGTGACACACCATGACAACTCACCAGTTTAGGTTGATTGTATGCACTTGAAAAAGAGGCTTAAAAAGTATTTTAAACTTCTCTGAAACACTACGCGGCACAGCGTAGCCTCCAGCTGAATCCCTTTCTTCCATATCAGAATCAATATTTCATTCCTTTCTCAAATTAAGACAATGAAGAAACCCTCAGGCTGTGTGCAGACTTAGGCATTTGGAAAGATTCTGGCCCATCGCTTGCCTCCAGTGCATTCTTTCTTTTCTTCCTTTTTACCTTTCCCTTTACCAAAATCCTTGAGCTCTTTTCATACATGAAGGACACAAAACCTTATAAAATATTATTGGGTCCTAAATGAAGTTATTTTTTCATTTGGAGAAAAACAATCCAGCCTGCATTATTTAAAAGAGCACCTATATAGCTTTCAAGGTCTTATTGTTGAAATTTGAAAGATCCAAAGCCTTTTGGTGCATATAACATTAAGACATTAAATTTAATCATGAGGGGTTAAAGAAAAATACTTATCAATAAAAAAGTAAATTTCCATGCATTTATTTCACATTAGTGGCTTACTAAAACTGGCAAACACTTTGCTAGTGTTTCAAAAACTGAGACCCTTACTGATACCTATAAATATTTTATGGACAAAGAATGTGAAATTTTAAACAATTTTGACAGCTGTGTTTCATTGCTCATGCTGAACCACCTTTAAATAGTAGTCTCCTTGTGAAAGACATTCATTCATTCATTCATTCAGTCACTCACTCACACATCAAACATCTCAGGAACACATTTTATGCCAGGCATAGTGCAGAATACACACACTTGAAGACGCAGTCTGTGTCTTAAGAGAAAGAGCTCAGATTGTCTCTCTTCCTCACTCAGTGACAGTCAATATCTACAGTCCACAGTAATATCACCAATTAAAAGGAGACAGCCCAAATCGCACCAGTTAAAAAAAAAAATCTGGACTCTGAAATGGTCATCATCTTTCTCTTGACCAGAGGCAGATGTCCTCCAATTATATTAAGGAATAGGAGTTAGGATACAACAAAACAAAAACAAAAAGTCTGTTACTCGGAAACCAAGTAGGATCTTGGCTTTTCTTTTCTCAGACAGCGGGAATGGGATAGGGTGTACACGTGTGGGGGCGGGGAACCACTTTGCAACGCCCTCTCTTCTAACGGCCTGCAGGAAATGAGTTCTTGGCTGCTCACTAGGCTTATCTATAAGCAGCGTTCCTCATTCCCCACGTGGAAAGAAAACACGGAGTTTTCCCCCAAGTTACTGGAGCTTTCCCCGGAAGCTCAGCCTCCTTCCCACCCAGCCTGTGAAGGTGGAAAGTTTCAACTGAGCAGGCCTGAATCTCTTCCTACCTCCAAGTGTAGCTCAGCGGGAACAGGGCGAGGGTCTGGTCTCGTCCCAGCTACAGCATCTGCTCACTCCACGGTCCAAACGTCCCAACCTGAGGTCACTATGATCTGTGAGCTCCACGTCACAGTCCACGAGAACCGCCCCGCCCCTTCACGCTTGGCACCACCCACAGGCCGTGCAAGCCATGCCGGATGCTGCCCCCCAAGTGACTTTTCTCTGCGTTGGCCCCTGATTTTTTTTAAATCTTAAAAAAAAATTTGTATTTTCTTTCCTTTCAGATTCTAAAACTAATATGATCGTTCATTATTTGGAAAATACAAAAAGATGTTCACAAAATAAAAATTACCCATGTTCTAAAGAGAAACACTTAAAACATTTTAGTGTATATCTTTGCAGTCGCTTTACTATGTATAGATGAATAAAAAATAGATATTGCGTTTTCTCGAACCTTTTCACACACACAAATACACAGATCTGATATACATAAATACGCCTTTATAAAGGTTTATGTATCTTTTCTTTTTAAAAGAAAAGATTTTTTAAACTTCATTTTACTCCAAAGTACATATATGTAGCAATTAAAATCCTGTTTGTATATACTAAGGAGAACAGACATGTAACTTGCACACATTTTAGGAAGTAGATAATTGTCAATACATTTGAAGAAACCTATGTCCCTCTAAGGATAGCATCATTCTCCTAACCAGTGTTCTGAATTATATGACAGTCACTTGCTTTTCTTTATAGTTTAATAAGTCATATATGTGTCACTATTATTGAAAGAAATATGGCAACCTACAGAAAAATGAATTAAGTTTGTTCAATGAATTATCACAAAGTGAACCCAGCAGGGTAACTACCACCCAAATAAAAGAATTAAAATCCTCACATCCCAGAAGCCCCTCGTAATCACACCCCTTTTCTAGTCCCCAGAGGTAATGACTGTCCTGGCTTCTAACACTATAGTTTAGTTTTACCTATTTTGAAACTTCATGAAAATAGTCCAGTCATAGTTTTATTGCTCTATACTGCTATTGACTATAGTTACCTCTTAAAGTACACTCAATATGATGAATGTTTAAATTGGAAGTCTACCCTGCCTAACTCACTTAACACTATTTAGGGTGCATTTTGTATGCAATTTAACATCCTGCTAAAAATTTATTTCATTTCTGCATATTCTATTGAATGAATGTGCCATAATTTTATTGGAGATATAGATAGCTTCTTTGGGGTTTTTTTGCCATTTTTTTAAAGCATATATATCCTCATGTATATCTTTTTGTGTACATTTCTGGGCTATTGCTTTAGGATTCTTCCTATTAGTGGAATTTCTAAGTCAAAGATCACTAACTTTTTCATGGTCCAACATCCTGCTGTCATATCACTTTACTAAAAAAATGATGTCAATTTATAGACCTGATGGTGGTGTGTGATGGAATCTCATTTCAGCTACCTCAGCATCAAATTTTTTTTAGTCTTTGATAGGTGGGAAATATTTTTCCACTGATGTTTACATTTGCATTCTCTTGATTCCAAATAAGGTTTATTACACATGTTTATTATTAATTCATATTTCTCTTATTATGATTTATACATGCTTTTTCACAGTCCTCTCAGGTTTTTATGTTGGTCTCTCCATGTGTATGCAGCCTGCTTTGCTTGACCCTTAGGTTAACATGAATGAATGAATAGTATTCCTTAAATCAACAAGTGGGCTGAATCTCAGGGCTACCTGAATTTCTTCAGGGTTCTTTAATACCCATTGATACCCTGCCCACTCCGTAGATGGAAGGATTGTGCTGGATCATTTCAATTTCTTTACCTCACTGCAGTAACTGAGATAAGTCAGGTTCTACTACTCCCATATTGCAGCTGAAGAAAATGAAGCTGAGTCTATAAATGATTTGTTTAGGCTGCGGAAAGGGCATTTGAACCTGTATCTTCCCCCTTAGATTTCTACTTTTGGTAGTCTTGAGCTGAAAGTTTTCTCTGTCATCACAGATTAAGTAGCTGAGGTTTTGTTATTCATGAAGTCTGCATATTTGAGACTAAGGAACTGCAAAATAGGGCAAAAGAGTAAGCAGTTGCTGTAGAGTGCAAAACACATGAGATTGCCTCTAATACTCCATAAATAATTATAGATCAGCCCTCAAGGAGATGATGATGCCACCATGCATGGCCAGGCAGGCACCGTCCCCATCTATTATGACGTGAAGGGCATCCTTTGGAATTGTTCAGAGCCACACCTGCATTACTGTGCATAGCAACTTCTCAATATCATTTACTTTTTCTAATCACAAGTGGTTTTCAAGCATAGGTCAGTATAAACTAAAAATGAAATGAGTGATATTAGATTATAAACCTTTTTCTGAATTTTGCTTTTCATTGTCAAAACAATTGACATAAAAAGTTGATGCACCAAGTGTCATTGTTCCAGAAAGAATAAAATAGTGTCAAGGGCAGGAAATTTAAAGCCAGGTTGTCCCTGTAGAAATATAGTTAAATCATTCTCTGTTGGTGTGTATAAAGACCTCTTATGCATCAAAAGACAGTAGAACATTTTTTTGTAAGTACCAGGCAAATGCAATGCAGATTCTCTAATGTCCACTACTTGGTGATGCAATGAATAGAAAAGTATTCACATGGATGAGAAAGTGACTATACAGTTAGCAGTGAATGTTTTACAGTAGAAGCCATTTTAGAGACCATCTTATCTTGGAATTACCAATTGTGGTTACTTAGTGAAAATCATGCAACATGAATTTAGGAAGAAAGAATAGAATGCAGATGGCCCTAAATGAAACTACCAGCTGAGGTTGTCTTGGGTTGCTGAAGATAGGAGTCAGGATAATCAAGGCAGCATAGGGTTTTGCTTTTGGTTAACTGCTTTGCCCTCACTCAACCTGAATTGTTAAATACATCGCATACTTTAATATTTTATACACCTCAGTCAATAGGTATTAGGTTATTTCTTTTCAGAGAAGCAGTGTATCATAGTCCTAGAAAGAACACTGGTTCAGAGCCAGAAGATTGGACTTGAACTCTTTTATCAGCAAACCAGCTAAATGTCCTCATCTGGAGGGTTTAGGCGTTGAATTAATTGATTACCAAGATAATTTTTCTGCTCTAAAAATGTTTATATATACGAGGGTGCCAAAAAATTATACACATTTTAAGAAAGGGGAACTGTATTACAATTGTAAAACTCGATACATATCAATAACAAAAGATGAATACAAGTCACATTTCATTTCTGCAACTCCAAGAAGTGCTCAAAGTGGTTACCATCAGTGTCCAGACACTTCTGATTACTGTGAACTACTGCTTGAGCAACGTTGAACAAAGCATCCACTTGTATACATTTTTTGGCACCCCCAGAATGTCTACTTTAAAATGGAGATTTTTTTGAATTATAATTTAAGTATGAATTTTTAAAAAGAAATATCAAAGAAAGCTTTCACATGAGCTCAAAGTAAAAAAACCCAACACACACACACACACACACACACCATATTTATTTCTGATATTATCCCTGTCATTCTTTTATATGTTCTATGTAAAATGACTATAATATTTGCAATAGTAAATACAATAGTTTATCACAGGCAAAGAGATGAATACTGTCTATTGCATTTACAGGGCAATTTCATAATCAATTGTCTTTAAAATTCTTTATGAGAGTTGGCAAATCTTTGGTACAGAAAACACAAGAAATGTATTTCTTTCCTGTTCTTTGCAATAGGCTTAGCAATGACCTCCTGCTAAAGGGCAAAAGCAATTATCTGCTTGCCCATGCAAACCCAGATTACTTAAGGTTTGTCCTTGTGTTGAAGTAGGAGAAGCAAATTAATGGACAATTTTGATACTATTGAGCAAATTAGTGGCTATCCCTGAGAATGCAGACTGAGGCCTCATTATTACATTTAGGGCCTTCACTAGTATATGGGTGTCTGGAGGAAGTTTTCCGAATTCCAGGTATAGCTTGGTCAAATAAATATTAGTTTCTGTTTGGAAGTGGGCAAAGTTTAACTTTAGATGTTTCTTGTCTGTTTTGGCATCTCTTTCTCATTCCCTGCCTCAGCTCTAGCAACCTCATTTGGGACTATCAAGACTAAGGTTTAGAAACAATATTCTTGAGAACAGAAAACACAGCATTTGATTTTTCAAAAGAAAATTCAGGAAACAAACAAAATAAAAACACATGTTTACAGAGCATTGATTTCTAGATATTATTTACAGTTCATAGGCTCTCTCTTTTCTCTGAGTCAACATAATTTGAGATATACTTCTTAGATTCCTATTCTGATTTAGATTTGGATAGGAAGGGCTTCTAAGTCTGGGGAAACTATGGCAGACTCTTTTTTCCATTTCTTCTCCTGGGTTTGCCTCTTCTGCCTTAGTGAACATATCCACTGGTCCAGGTCATTTTCTTTGAAGGCGTCCTGGTCCCATTGCCCCTGTACTGCCCCTGTTGTGTTTCCTCTGCTGGGTTTTAGGTAGTGGGCAGTGCTATGCTTATAAACTGGCTCTTAGGAAAACAAACAATGATTAGTAGTGTTTGTCAATTTCCATGTATCATTGTTGCTACCATGGCCACTTTCAAGCTACCACCCTCGTCACTGCACATGGTGCTGAGAAGAGAGGTGCCCAATGGACTCTACCACATCGCGTATGCTCTCTTTACAAACAGCCTTGAGTTTCAGTCCTAGGTGTTTCTATGCCTTTCAGCCCATAATCCATTTCTCTCTGTCTTCTTTAATTTTATTGATTATGTTTATTAGTGGAACAGGATCTTCTTTTTGCTTGGCTGGTTAGTTCCAAAGCAGGTTCTGCTGCACAGTCCACATAGTCACTGAGTCCCTCTGATTTATGCACACTGCCTTTTTCTGTGCCCATCTACGTCACATAATTCCAGCCACCAGCAAAATGTAAACATACTATTCCTTCTCACTTCAAAGCACCTGCTAACTTCCCACTTCTTAATTAATGAAAGCTGCCTATTTGCAGCCTACTTGTAGGATAGACAGCAGCCAGGGTCTGAGCTTTACACATAATGAGGCCTTTCTCTGCTTTGGATATTATTTCCATTTATTTCTTTGATGACTGCATCCTTCAGGAGCCTGGGGGCAAGGGAAGGTGCCTTGAGAATCACATGCTTGAGACTTTATAGTATTAAAATTACATTGCACAATTGGAAAATGTAACATATGTCACATAGATGGGGGAAGTAGAGTGAGATGGGAGTTCATGGGAAGAGCAGACCCAGACTTTGATCTTATAGAGGCAGTGTCTTCAAGCATAAATAAGTTGAATGTGTTCAGATGTTCATGTATCATTTTATGTTGGTTGTTTTCCGATATTCCTGCACATGAATAGGTATCAGCTGTGCCACACATAACCCTTTACTGGGATATAAAGTCTCCTGTGCAGTTCTGAAGAGAAACCATCAGGATCTCTAGGGGCTTCTCTGTTTCCAGGGACATGTAGACACCTCCAACTGCTAACTCCCTATCTACGTCCTCTTGCTGCACCTTCATCCCTATATCTTTATTCCTGGGTTACCATTGGTTTGCTTAGCATTATATTGCATGCAAATAAAGTAAAAGGATATTTATATTACCTTTAGACTTTCTTAGAGAGGATCAATAACCATCTCCCACCTAACCAAGCTTACCTGCTTTCTGTTAGTGGCATCCCGAAGAAAAAGACTTTTTAGTTTTTAAACTAAGATCTTTAGAACACCAGGTTTACAGCCAACAATAATGACAATAACAATGACAAAACTGGGACTCTTCCCAGCTCCATTATTCCATTACTGTGTGTCCTTGTTCCAGACACTAAACTCTGAATCTCTGTTCTCTCAACTGAAAATAAGGAGTCTGGGCTTGGACTTGGACTTGGACTTGGATAGCTAAGTCTTTCCTGCTGGTCTCTGAGTAGTAAATTTCATGGTGGGGTTTTTCAGGTAAGGAGATGAGATGGTTATGAGAGTGAGTGGGAGATGGCTGGCTAGAAAATAGAAGGTGATTCTTGAGGTGTTCTCTTCTTGGCTACAGCCTTCACAGCTAGGGTGGCCAGAGTTAGCAAATAAAATTAGAGGATGTCCAGTTAAATTTCAATTTTAGATAATGAATATTTTTTAGTGTAAGTATATTCCAAAAATTGCATAGGACATACTTACACTAAAAATTATTCATTGTTTGTCTGAAATTCAAATCTAATTTGGTTTCCTGTATTTTGTCTGGCAACTCTACGTAATGGTAGATAATAACTTATTCTGTCTCAACAAGTTGGACAGGAGCAAAAATAGAACATCAGCTTATAAAGGCTGAAGCTGGATAGTTGTTTGGTATCTCTGCAGCATGGGGTGGAGAAGGTGTCATTTTTTTCTTTTTTTTGCCCAGGTTGTAATACCACTTCTATGAGAAAAACAACAACAACAAAAACACAAAAAACAACTCTGTGACACTTCCATACTGATGTAAGTAGTCAGCAGACTAATCCCTGAATAGATCTAAAGACTCTATGTAGAGTTATAGATAGGAAAAGTCAGTTACCAGAAGAAGAGAAAGAAGGCAAAAAAAAAAAAAAGCTATTAAAGGCTCTTAGACTTTTTACTGAAAGCAAAAAATACTTACATTATGTCTGGCTTAGACATTGGGTTGAATAACTTTGTAGTTTGTATAGGAAAATGGAGAAAGAAAACCAATAATAGAAGAATTTAAAAGAGATAGTTAAGTGTTAAATAAGTGTAACATTTAATTAGGGTGCTGTCCCAGGATGTTTTTAATCTTCAACTGCCTGCAAAAGATGATGGTCATACATTTGTGCAGAAGATTATTGTACTGATTGCCTTTTTTTAAATCAATCAAATGTATATTTAGCAGTTAAGTCTATGGACTAGATAACAGGAGCCACACATTAGTGCATTGTGATGGCTGGCATTTCCATTGTCAACCCGCTGGGGGAGAGGCCTTATTGCTGATGGCAGCACGAGATAGCCCAGCGCCTGCCCCACCTGAGCACAATAGTCTTAAATCGCATCCAGGTTCCATAGTCACGCTGTCTGCCCCTCATGCTGAGAGATGATCACATTTCGACTCTGTTTTAAAATGGATATAGCACTTATTTGTCTAAGAAGGACACACATTTTGCCTTCTCTTCTGTATTTCCTTGAAAATCATGTGTAAGTATAAAGACTTGTAAAACAAATACCTATCTGTGGGATGACTTCATTATGTATTCATCCAAAACTGTTTATTGGCACTTTTTCTGGCTTTTCCATGACACTGGTGGGAGAAAAAACAAGTTAACAGAAAATCATGATGTAGTATGTGTGCTGACACATAGGGAAAGCAAAGGGAACTGAGAGACTGCTGTGGAGGGGGAATACCCTATGACAGGGAGTAGAGCAGAAAGGTTTTCTGCAGGTGGTAACTTCGAATTAGGACTGGGGAAGTAAGAGGAGGGCTTACACAGAGGAAAAGGGCAGGCTGAGTAGGTAGACACAGGGATTCTAGACAGAAGTATCCACATGTGCTAAGACTTGAGAAAGAAGACATGACACTTGCAGGGCATTTCAAGGAATTCAATTTGATTGGGGTAGTGGGTGACAGAGGTAGTGGGGCAAGGGAGGGGATGCAGGGCTGAGCAGGGACCACACTGTCCTGAGGGTTGGAGATTTTAAAAGGAGATTTGTGTTTAAAGCAATCACTCTGGCTGCATTGTACAGTATGTAAAGACCACGTAGGAGGCAGAGGGACAAGCTAGAAGCTCCAACAGTAATCTAGCAGAGGATTTCCCTAGGCACCCTCTCTCAGCCTCTAATTGGCAAAGTCATCCCCCTCCTCACATCTCCTACTTTGTCTCCTGATCTGTCACTCTCAACACAAGACCTCTCTTCCTATTCAGAGAGAGAGGGGGAGGGAGGAAATGAAAGAAGAAGAGAGGGGAAAGGAGAGAGAAGAAAGGAGAGGGGACAGGAGGAGAGGGTAAGGGAGGGGAGGGGAGGGGAGAAGAGAGAAGAGCCTTTACTTATTGCTGAGCTGTCTCTCCTCCCATGCCTAGCTGACTCCACCTTTATCCTAGACCCCAAACATCTGTCTTCCTCAGAGAAGTTGTTCTCACACTCAGGCTCTCTCCCTCCTGCTTCTTCATTCCAATACCCCTCTTCTCCTTACAGCTTCCTTCCCACAAGCTCTTATCCTCCCAAATCTCACCCATGTGAAAATAAACTGTGTTGACCTTTCCTATATTAGTTACTTCCACTTGCATTTCTCAGTTTCTTGCATCTGCCTAGCTACCAGTGATTTCTTCTTTTTGATCCAATAAATGCTTCTTAATCCTACTCTCTCTTGATCTTTTGCATTTGTGTGATATTTTCATTCCTCCTTCCTTCCCCCAAATTTCCCTTTTGCATCTCCTTTGACACCACACTCTTCTGAGTTTCCTTCTCTAGTGTTCAGTTGATTGGTCTCTAATCAAGGTGCTCTGTTTTTCACTTTAAGGCAGGTATCAGGGATTCTACCCTCAGCCTGCTTCTCTTCTTATGTTTAATATTTTCCCTCTAT
The DNA here is from genome assembly GCA_033961575.1 of Aselliscus stoliczkanus. Classification (NCBI taxonomy): domain Eukaryota; kingdom Metazoa; phylum Chordata; class Mammalia; order Chiroptera; family Hipposideridae; genus Aselliscus; species Aselliscus stoliczkanus. The sequence continues at coordinate 40,619,345 of CM066729.1, forward strand.
GGCTTAATGGACAAACATAGCCTCATTTACCATCTATATGGCAATAAATTACAGAGTTGTAGCCCAACTTTCTCTGCCAAAACTCAGACCCAATAACCAACTATTCACTAGATATTTACACTGGGACATGCAATGGAGTCTTCAACTCACATGGTCAAAGCATAACTCCTCAGGTGCTCATGTGGCCTGTTGCAAAGCATCTAGTCCTTTCCTGGTTCTCTGTGAATTTCCCTGGCTTAATAACTGGCATCCCAAACTTTCCCAGTTTTTCAAGCCAGACCATATGTATGTACAAATTAAGAGTGATATATATATATATATATATATACACTCTATATAGTTTGTATAAATATATGATTTTTATGACATCATTTCACATTAAGCACAAAATTTGTGTAATTCTTCTTTCTCAGTATACTTTGAGTCTGTCACTTTCTTTCCATGCCCACTGCTGTTTGCCTAATTCGTGCCATCAGCATTCCAGGGTAAGTGCTAGTGGGAAAGAAGGAAGCTGGTAAGAGGAAGAGAGGTGATGCAAAAGCAGGGGTGAGAGGGCCTGAGTGTGAGTGCACATTCTCTGAGCAGACCAGATGTCTGGGGTTCAGAGCATAGGATGGACCGGGTAAGGGCGCAGGGACAGCTCAGCAATAAAGGGGGTATAAAGACTCTCTCTCTCTCTCTATGCGAATAGGAGGAGAGGTCTTGTGTTAAGAGTGACAGATCAGGAGGTGGGTGGAGAGGGAGGAGCTTGAAATTGCCAATTAGAGACTGGGAGAGAGGGTGCCAAGGGAAACACATTATGCCAAGCAGATGTGAGTGCCCAGTGGATGTGGAAGCCATAAATTGGAATTGGAATAAATTGGAATCTAAGCAGCTGTATGATTTCCTCCACCAGAGCTTGGAAGCACTGACGTAGAAGCTAAAACAGCGGGCAGCACAATTTATTCAAGGCTGGGATGTGCCAGATGGTGTGAGAAATGGCAAACGGCTCCTGGCCAGAGATGCAAAACTGAGGGATACAGAGATAAGGAAGTTCACATCTTCTAATGAAGAACTGAGAACTAAAGGACATGGAGGGTTGAAGATTGAGGGACGTGGAGGAGGTGAAGTTCACATCTGTCAATAAAGTGTTCACATAGGAATTTTAGTTTGCAAAGACAGGTACTTGCCAAGACTTGCTTATGAAATTTGTAAAACTAGAAATAAATTAATTATAAATTGTAACAATGAACTATGTTCAAAACACTACATGACTGTAGAAAAATGGTGGAATATTACATGAAAATGAAAATTGCCATAATGTCAATGGGAATTTATTGTACATAAACATATTTTAAGAGGACATAGATGTTGTACATTCCCAGTGAAGGGGCACATATTACAAGCAACAGGAAATGGATTTCAAAAATTGCTATAACTATTGAAAGTCAGCAAACAAACTATAATCATTGATATGTAATTTGTAAAGTCCTTTATCACTTATAAACTTTAGTTATGAGCATACCCATTTATTAGGACTTGTGGAGTTGGAGAAAAATAAGGCTACATATGGTACATGAAAAACAAATAAACATATTGACAATATTAAAATATGTGATATTAATAGCAATTCACCTCTCAAGCAGTTTCACTAATGTTAAAATTGTGGTATTTCGGGTTAAAAGTAAGAGGTTTTGGAAATGACATATATGAGATAGGGAAAAATTGTTGGATCCTCTAGAGTTTCTATAAATACTACTATTAAATTTCTTGGTACAAGAACAGTATAGAAGTCTTAGTTGTAATGTGTAATGATGCTTATTAAAATGCATTTTTAAATGGTAATCAGGAAAATACTGGAGACTCCAAACTTGCTTAAATTGCATACCATCACCAGGACAGGTCATTCAGATAGTGGGCTACTTTTAGCTGTTTCACTGAATTTTTCTGCATATTGTAGAAATAGTTGTTTTTTTACACTTAGAATGTCTGCAGGACAAAAAAAAGTGAAAATATACCTTGGCAATCATTCAACCTGTGAATTTAAATCTGGCTGAACTATATTTTAATTCAAATTGCTGTTTAATATGACTTGGAGTTCCATGTTTAACAATGAATACTGTTCATATTGGGCAACTTTGTTTCATAAACACCTGAGTGGTTCAAGTGTTGAACTCCATCATTCATTATCAACTAGAGCCCTACAAATATAGCCATGTATCCCCAAATTATCTTTAAGCAGCTTAAAAAAATAAAATAGAAAGTAGATGAAAGGCATATGACAGTGGTTGGTGTCTTACTCTGTGAGCAGTGCTATAAAAACTTGTACTTTCCCCATAGCTCCTGATCTTTTGTGATATGTCTTCTGTTTCACATCATAGCAATAAATTTTCTGGGATATGAAAAGGGGACACTATCATTTGGAGCCCATGAGTAAACTGCTACCAGGTGAAAGGAAGAGCTTATCTTCTTTTTCCATAAGTCTTTATCTCTATATGGCTATATAGGAATATGTACATACAAATATGGACACTGTCTTCTCAACTTAGTTGAGTGTAGAAAAGAGAGAAGGTGATAGAAGGGGAGAGGGTATTTGAGTTTCCCCAGTAACAGCGGACATGGGTGAGGATGAAAAGGGTGAAACATGGAAAATGGTGGAGCAATGAAATCTAATTTGGTCCATTTTACAGTTTTGCCTAGAGCCAGCTCCTATTCTATCATGTAGTAAAGTGGGGGAATGTAACATCTGGGAGCCAAACCTGGCTTAATGTTTATTTAGGCTTTAAAATTTACAAAGAATTTTTTTTTTTTTTTTTTTTTTTAGCTGAGCCGTCCTGCCACCTGTTGGCAGCTCAGTGGCTGCTCAGCTCGGGCTGGGCATCCAACCAGCAACCCTGTTGCTCAGTGCTCACACTCTTGAGCGAGTTCGTAACTAACTAAGTCACTTGACTGGCCCTACAAAGAGTTTTTACATATGCTATCTCTATTGGGCTACATGGTAACCTAAATTATAGAAAAAGACCTTGAATTTCATTTGTGATAGCCAAGACATGGAAACAACCTAAATGTCCATCAATAGGCGAATTAATAATGAAAATGTGGCATATATACACCAAAATATGGGTCATCTGTACTCTATGTATTTACATATATATATAATGATATATGATTCAGCCATAAAAAAGAATGAAATATTGCCATTTGTAACAACACAGACGGAGCTTGAGGGCATTATACTAAGTGAAATAAGTCAGACAGAGAAAGACAAATACCATATGCTCTCATTGATATATGGAATCTAACAAAACAAAATAAAATAAAACAAAAACCCAAGCAAACAACAAAAAACAGCTTATGGATGTAGAGAACAGACTGATGGTTGCCTGAGGTTGGGAGTGGAATGGTGGGTGAAATGAGTGAAGTGGGTCAAAAGGTATAAATTTCCAGCTGTAAAATAAATAAGTCAGGGATGTAATGTATAGCACAATGACTATACTTAATAATATAGTATTTCATATTTGAAAGTAACAGGAGAGTAGATCCTGAAAGTTTTCATCATGAGAAAAAAAAAATTGTAAAAACAACCTTGAATTTCAGACTAAGTGATTTACCCAGCTCTCATAGTGCAGTAAAGCCATTTGAACTCATGTTTTCTGAACTTAGAATTTACACTTTTTGTACTACCTGATAATGTCCTCTGAAATAAATGCCCATTAAAGTAAGTAGTCCAACTGTATCAGAATTATAAATGTTAAATTCATTTAATTCTCCCTCCTCATTTTCAATTCTTCTCCTTTTAGCCCTCATATTTACAGCTTCTATATCCTGAGATTAACACCATACTATTTAGCATAATGTTTTTGAAAATGGTTACCTTAAATTTAAAGAGAGAGAAAAAGAGAGAGAAGAAATTCTCAGTGAAACAGAGAAATTTATAAGAACATTTTTTAAATTACACACAGGTTTAAAACTTTTATTCTAAATAAAAGTTTTCCATGGTATAAAACCCATGATTTATTCTTAGCTTTGCCATGAGTCATTCTCTGTCCTTGGACAGCTCACTCAACACATTGTAACCTAGTAAGGTTTCCTGTTTTTCAAAACTAGGCTGTGTTTGAAAAGAGAAAACTTCACTTTTTCTCATTATGCTACTCCTCTGTTTTCTTAAAGTTTTTGAGATCCTGGGTCCTGCTGTGACTTCTTCAAGCATAATTTGATTGAATTCAAGCAAATAAGATTGAAAGGTTTCTAGACTTTGTTAGGGTCTCTTCCAAAGGAGTCTTTCAAGTTGAAGTATGGCTAACCTATCATTTTCATTTCTATTGCCTTGCTTTGGATCTTCCTAAACAAGCTAACATGGAAACCATTCACTGCCGATGCCCCTGTGAGACAATAATACTGGCTTACTTGAGACAAAGAGAACTTAACTCCCAGCATTTTAACCTGATCCTTGCTTCATGAGTGGGAATAGCACAAAGTTTGCTTTTTTCCTTTTGAAGGTTATTTAATACTTTAGAATCCTCTATGGCTATTTTCCTACTCATGTTCCATGTCCTTTATGGCTAGCTCTTTTGTTTCCTCTTCATATCTTTAGGGTTATCTACACTTAGAAAATTAGGCACTCACAGTTGTGAAAACTAAGATCACAAACGTTGATCATTAAATTTGATTTTCCTAAAGCTTCTTTTAAATTCCATACAAACTTTGAAACATAGCCATCATTGGTTTTTATTCATTATTGATTTTCATTGGTGTTTTGGTCTTGATACAATTTTTTATATTTTTGAGTTTCCAATACAATTTTTTATTTTGTTGTGATACAAAAAATGATTCATTAATACATTGGATAGGTTGGACCTCAGATTAGACCTCAGCTGTAGGTTAAAGTAGGTTTAAAGGTGAAAGTTTTGATTTTATTTATGTATAAATCACTGTTTCAGATGGTTTTTGAGTGACACCTATATGCTAGGTATATGTTGAATGATATAAGTCTTCTAGAAAACCAGTTCCTGCTTTTGAGGTGCTAATAACCTTGCTGAAGAAATGTTACATTTACATGAAATATCAGTGAGAATTGAAAACAACATTCATGAAAGCTGTCACAAAATAGTGTGTGATTATCAAATGAGTGATATAGGTAATAAAACATCACTCTATGAGATGGGACGCAGAGAAAGCCTAGGTAGAAAAGATGGTATGTACTAGATCTTGAAGGATTATGAGAATATTTGTTAAGAAGCTAGAAATAGGGAAAACCAAGCAGGCATATGAAATAACCTGTATAAAGGCAGAGAAGTGGCAAGGAATAGGCTAGTTTAAAGAGAAAATGCTTCTTAAGGAGAAGAGAACATGAGGTTGATCAAGTAGGATAGATCAGGGAAACAGAGGAGGGATTAAAAGTTAAGAGCCAAATGAAAGCTTTGTGGAAGAGGAGTTGCATGATTAAAATACAGTTTATAGATGAAAGATAATATTAAAGGCATACAAGGATGAAATAGGTAGAAGAGATTCGTGGAGAGCAATTCAGTTGAGTAACAGTAATAAAGATTCAAGGAAAGATGTCTACAATAATGGCAAGTGATTTATATAAATACCAAATTTACTCCCTTAAAAATAATTCATTTTTTGTCATTGTGGTAGGCAGCCAATGACTTCTCCCTCCTAATCTCTGTGTAATCCTTGCATATGGGCTAGACTTAATGACTCTCTCCTAATGAACAGACTATGGCCAAAGTTGTGGGGTGCCACTTCCAAGATTAGATTACAAAGAGAGTGTGGCTCCGATCTTTTCCTCACTCGCTCTTTCTCTCTGATTCACTCTAAGGAAAGCCAGCTGTCATGTTGTGGAGAAGTCCATGTGGCAAGGAACTAATAACCTTGGCCAACAACCAACAAAAACCTCAGTCAGTAAGTGAGCTTGGAGGAATATTCTCCTCCAGTCCAGGCTTGAAATGAGTGAGGCTACAGCCAAGACCTTGACTGCAGCCTTTGAGACACGCTGATCCAGAGGCATCTGGAGAAGCCATGCTGGGATTCTTGACTCATAAAAACTATGAGCTAATATCGGTTGTTTTAAGACATTGAGATTTGGGGTAAGTTGACAACACAGTAATAAATAACTAATAAATCACTATAGAATTAAATATTCTTCTATCTCTACCCATACAGCTAACCGAATACTATGATAGAACTTCCCACTATAGTACAACAAAATTCAAGCTAAAATATGCTTTTTAATGTATTACTTGAACCACTGGAATCACAGAAAATAAGAGATTTTTCCAAGGATAAAATAAACTGAGGTCTGTGAGTGGCAATTTTATCCCAGGATATATAATGATTTGTTTCTGGAAACTGGAGACTAAGGCTGAGTTTCACTGTAATACAGGAGATTAGAAAAAAATCTTTAAATGGCCAAAAGAAGTCCAGGTCGATAGTGTCCCTGAAAAGTACACCCAATTCAGACATTTAGGACAATTTCCTTTAAAATATAGATTGAAAAATATAAAATCACAATTAAAATACAACCAGTAACAAACAAAAGCAAACCAGTAACTACACATTCGATATAGATCTCAAAGGACTTCAGTGTTTGGAATTATCAGATAAAGTATAAATCCAAATGCTTATGGAATTTGTAAAGAAATAAAAAATAGACTATAAAATGAGCAAATAATAAGTGATCATTTAAAACGATCAGTTATTCTTGAAAAAGGATGGAAAAGAACTTTAAAGATCTAATCACTGAAATAAAAAGTAAAAAAAAAAAAAATTCAAAACCATGAAGGTTATACAATAAAAAATTCAAAGTTCTTTTTCTCTGTTTCCTCACCTAGTCCCTAGAATGAATAGCTTTATGCTGTGTCTGTTGATTCCCCATCCTTAAAAATGAAGAATTCAGATCTCTTGGTCTACACTTTCTCTTCTCCCTTTGCTCCATGGTCATATTTCTGTTAACCATACTTTTCTTTTTCGGTCTCCCGATTAAATTTAAAGATTCATTTTACACAATAAGCCTTTATCATCTGTCAATGTTAGACAGCATTTTCACAATGTAAACTCTGGGATTTAGTGACCTTAAACATTCTTTCATTTTTTTCTCATCCGATTCAATTCTCAACTGCCGATTACCACCTCTTTCTATTTTTTTGCTGTCAAGGGTATTGTTATTTACTTTCTGTTCTATTACTATATATCAGCTTTCCTCTCTATGCTTACAGGTGGTATCTAAAAATAGAGCTTTCCTCTCTATGCTTATAGGTGGCATATAAAATAGAAACAATGGCCAACGTATATAAAATCAAAATTATGTAAATATTCACTATAAGACAAAAGTGAATTTGAACCTTTTAAAAGGAAATGATGTGTCCCTCCTTCACAAAACCTGTGCTGCTCAAAAAGAGACATAGCTAACAAAAATGAGTGGAGGTGGGAGATGGATAGTGGGAAGGCACTTATTGTACCTTATAATTACTGTATTTCATTCATTTGAAGATGAAATTCTTGTTTTTAACTTTTGAACACCTGTAAGTTTGGGATGTACCTTATAATCATTGTTGGCCAGATAGTGATAGCGACCTAGTAGTTATTGATTGTTCATGTGAAAACTCGACCACAGCTCCTCATAATATCATCATTTCAATTGAATGATTCACATTCTTGGTACTACATACATTGAATTTAACTGGCTTTTAAAATATCATCAGGAAGAGTGCACTATGAGTCAGCATTAATACAAAGAGTTATTAAATACTTAGAGACAGGAAATAGAACGGCAGACGTAGTAAAATGTCTACATAAAAAAAATCTAGAAGAGTTATGGCAATGAGTATAAAATAAAAATTCTAAATAATAAGAAATCATTTTCCTATAGTTTAATTAGGAACATTTTTTTCCCTAGTGGCTATAAGATAAGTAATACATCAACTAATTGATAGCTTTTTTAAAGGCAATGAAATATGAATTTAAAATGTGTATATTATAATATGCCTTTACCGTTTTAGTAAGATCCTTCAGCTTCCTTATTTTAGTATTTGTTATAGGGAATCACTTTCTTCTTTATTTTTTTACAGGAGCTTTTAATAGCCTAATTGAATTTGCTTTGCGAGCCCCTATGACAGAAGCAGCAGCTATTCCGCCCCTCCCATCCCCACATCTGTTATCCCTTTCTAGAGTAACAGAGGTTTTGCCTGGACACATTTCCAATATCCTTTGCAGCTATGACAGCATGACTAGGTTTTGCTCATGTGATGGGAACAAAAGTGATTTGTGTGATTTCTGGCTTGTGCATTAAGAAAAAAAGGAACTTTCTCTACCTCTCTCCCTTACCTTCTTCTTGCTTTCACTCTTCCCTGAGGCTGGAGTGTGGATATGGGGGGAGCCATCTTTGACAATGAACCAAGAGACAAAAAAAACAACTGGAAAATAAGATAAATAAAAAAGAAAGAAAAAAGAAAGAAAGAAGGAAAGAAAAGAAAGAAGGAAGAAAGAAAGCCCTACCACCACTGACCTATCCTACTAGCATTGGATCATTTACACTTACTGATATATGAGAAAAAAAATCCTTTGTTTCAGTCAATATGTTTTAAGAGACAATACGATTGCTATTTTAGCATGAGGTAGGTTCACAAAAGTTTGGAGGATTAGCCTTAGAGAACAGATGAGATATACCAAAGTCTAAGTTCATCTTTTTAATAATTTTTTCCTGGAGATAGTTATTGAAGATTAATCCCTAAATTACATTACCTGGTAAATATTACCAAACTCTAACTTTAGCTGTTATGAAACATTTGTACAAAAACAATTATTCCACATGTGAGTATATAGACCCAAGAATTATAGGGCATGAGAGAAGTGGGAAGGTACCTGTATCAGCTAAGGTAAGTGTTACATATTGTAACAGATACACCTGAAAGCTTAGCAACTTGATAGATGTTTAATTTCTTGCTCATGTCAAAATATAATGTGTGCCAGTTGGGTAAGGGCTATTCCCTTCAAGTTCTCCCAGCTCTTTCAATTCAGCAGAAGGGGAAAAGGAGTGAGGATCATACATGGGAAGCTCCAATGGAAACGGCACTCATCACTTCTGTTCATATTACTTTGATCAGAACATGAAAATATGGTATTATCAGTCAGAGCCCAACCACATAGAAAGAAACTACTCTAAAGATCCCAAATAAGGAAGTGGTTGTAAGAAATTTAATACAGGAAATTACGCAGGTGGTAAAAGAGCTGAGAAGCCAAACGAGGGACAATAAGGCACCTGGGGGATTAGCAATAGCAGCAAAAAGTTACATCCTCTGGTTGGAGTAGACAATGTTACCAGAACCGACGTCATGTTACATATTGGAAGCTGAAATCATGGTGGGCTGTCTGGTGGGACCTAGAGCTAAGCAGGTGATGTAGCCCCTGGTGTAAATGCCAGCCTGGTCTTTCCCTTCTTCCCACCCTATAATATTCCTCCAGGATATTTCATTTGTCAAATCCAGCTTGAAGCCAGTACTGCAAGCCTGGGAAAGAGAGGCTGCAGGGATCAGTGCTCTGCAATGCAGAGCTGATCAGGGAAAAGGGAAAGGTCTGGGAGCAAACAGGTTACAGGTGGACAGCATGGCCTAACCTGACTACAAGGAGGCCACAGACTCTAGCTTTGTACCCAGAGCAGAATACTGATGGTGAACCAGGAAAACCCAAATTAAAGGGAGACATTGAGGATTTCTAAAGTTAGTTGGCGAATTTTTATTAAAAGGCACAAAATCACTATTGATGGTTTCTATAAGCCAGCTTCTTAATATAGGATTTATTCTGCCCAAATCAGCAGAATTTAACATCTCCTGTATTTTAAATAAATTTGACAGATTTTTAGTGTATTTTTAATAAGCTTACTAATTTTGCAGAAAATGCTAGGCTATCAAAACAAGTTCCCATTTGAATTGAGTTGTTTGTGTTAAGATTCAATTTGTAGAGGGAGGGGCAAGATGGCGGATGTGAGGAGGGCTCCATGAAATCTCCCCTGGAAATATCCACAATTTGAACTTCTAATACGCTTCAGAGACATCTACTCATCACACAGAGCAACTAAGAGTTCCATACAAGGATTGCTGGGAGGTGGGCAGGCCGGGCGAGTAGGGCGAGTAGGGGAAGAAGGCGGCGAGACGCATGAGGTGCAGCCCGCACCCGCAGCTGCTGAGTCACGGTGAGTGTTCCCCGGCTCGCTCCCTGCGGCCCGCGGCCCACCTAGAGTTCCGCAAGAGTGCATTGGTTTGCGGTCTGAGGCAGAAGCCTTAGGCCGGGCAAGGGCGGGAGGAGAGAGAGGAGACGACTGTGCAGAGGTACGAGCTGCACCCGCGGCTCGCCGGGTCCCCAGGAAGCAGGGTGCAGAGCCCCGCAGCGGCAGGGCAAGATCAATCCCTGCACCCTCCCGGTTCAGGGATCAGTCTCTGTGCCCACCAGGTGCACGGAGCGCAGAAGCCTGAAACCCGGGAGCAGGGGGAAAAGGAATACTCGGGCTTGGAGACGCAGCGCGCTGGGCGGAGACGCAGGTCCCCGGGAGACGGAGTGGGGATCTGAGCTGCGTGGCAGGGTGTGCGCAGTCCCCTAAACCCTGGTGGCAGTCCCTCCAGGAGCGCAGCAGGAGCACCGCGCTGGCGCGCTGCCGGCTCCAAGGCAGAAGCCTGAAACCCGGGAGCAGGGGAAAAGAGGACTTGCCCGCGGAGACACAGCGCACGCTGGCCGGAGTCACAGATCCCGGAGAGATGGAGCCGGGATCTTAGGCGCGCCGCAGGGTGCGCGCAATCCCCTAAATCCCGGCAGACCCTTTGGGAGAGCAGCAGGAGATCCGCGCGGGCGCACGCCGGCTCCGAGGCAAAAGCCTTAAACCTGGGAGCAGGGGAAACAAGAAGACTCGCACGGAAACGCAGCACGCCGGGCGGAGACGCAGGTCCCCAAGAGACGCGGAGCAGGGATCTTAGCCACACGGTAGGGTGTGCGCAATTCCCTAAATCCCGGCAGACCCTTTGGGATAGCAGCAGGAACTCCGCTGGAGCATAAGAGGCAAAGGCCTTAGCTTAAAACAGTATTGGAACTGTGGCTTTGTTTATTTTTTATTTTTTTTCCTTTTTCTACTCTTGAACAGAAAGCAAAAAAAACCAATAACCCACCCACTCCCACAAACTTTGGCCCCTGCCAAGACAGTCTTAAACTGACTCCTGAATGGAGCAATAGGGGCAGACTAGGAAGATATTCCTACCTGCAGGGGGTTGAGAATTTCCACCCAGTAAAGGCTGCAGAGTGAGACTACCTACCCTGCCCCCACCTTTAGGCAAGGCTTGGGAGGCAGGGCAGGTTCACCTGCTGAGGCACTAATTAACAGATTCTTAGCAGCAGGCTTTTGGTAGTGAGGAATTCTTTAATTCTCCACAGCTGTCAACCAAAAGGTTGCCCAGAGACACTCATTGAGCCTTGGAGGGGTGCAGCCTGCCTTGGGACAGGCAAAAGCAAAAAGGCAGTGACTTTGTAAAAAACACCAATCACACGTCACAACCACACTCAAGTACAGCAAACCTGCAGTGCCAGGATCACGCTAGGCATCAGGTGGCCTACTGTTCCCACAAGACGCACAGGAATTTTTGTACAGCAGACAAACTGAAGAGAGCTTGGTGGACTTTAGCCAGGACCGGCACGGGTATTTTTGGTTTGTTTGGTTTTATTCTGTTTTGTTTTCCCTTTATTGGCTGCTTATCTTGGTTGTTTTTGGTTTTTATTTCTATTTCATTCTTATCATTTTGTAGTTTTTAATATAGGCATATATATAGGTGTATATAGATGAATATATGTCCATATATATGGGTGTGTAGACAAATATATATATATATCTTTTTCTTTCTTTTCTTTTTCTTTTTTCCCCACCCTCACTTTCTCTCCTATTTTATTCATTCTTCTCACTGCTATACTTTTCCTCTTTTCCTTTTTTCTGCAAATTTTATTTTTTTAATTTTTATTCTTTTTTTATTATTATTTTAGTTTATTTTTATTTTTTATTTTTTAGGTATAGCTAATTAGTTTCTCACATTTATTCTATTTTTTATTTTAGGATATTGTATTTTATTTCGTTTCCTCTTCTGTTATTATTGTGTGTGTGGTTTTTGTTTTGTTTCTGTTTGTTTTCTTCATTAGTATGATTGATATTTCTGTACAAGTTGACTGTAGTTTGATGGTTGGTTTTTTTTACTTGTGCGAGCATTTGGTTTCCTTTGATGGCTGCAGAGGTTGTTCTTGTTGATCTGTTATGCTCTAAAATCACTCTGCAGCAGTGGGTCCAAACAAACAGACACAAGAATCATCATACCTGGAGGCCAACTTTAGATAAAACCAAAGCATTTCTGGGTTTGACCTACAAGAATCACACCCAAAAGGAAGTTGCTACAGGTACTAGGGCCCAAGTTTCATCAGAGGGGTCAATCCTCTCACAGCAGCTCATAAACTGCAGACGCTGCTGATCTTCACAGCTAATCAATCTGGGAGTCAATCGCACCTACTGACAAACCAAAAGTAATCAAAACTAAAACTTCAACAAGTGAGGATGCACGACACAAGGAACACCTCAGATACAAGCACAGGAGAATAGGGAAACTGAGTAATTCAAATATAAAGGACACACACCATATAAGTTTACCCAGAAAAGACTGAGAAACCTGGGGGATCTATCTGTTATATTGAAGCCAACACGAAGAGTAAGCCAGAATGGGGAGACAAACACAATACAAATAAAAGAACAGAAGAAACTTACTGAATCAGTGGAAATAGAGGAAATAGAGGTAACCAACCTATTGGAGACAGAGTTCAGAACACTGATTATTAGAATGTTCAAGGAAATTAATGAAAATATAAAGAAGGATAGAGAAGTTATGAAAAGCAACCAGCTAGAACTTAAAAACACAATTACTGAATTAAATAACAAACTTGATGGAATCACTAGCAGATTGGATGAAGCAGAAAATCGAATCAGTGACTTAGAAGACAAAATAGCAGAGATCACCCATGCGGAACAACAAAAAGAAAAGAGAATGTAAAACATGGAAAATAGTTTAAGAGAGCTGGGGGACAACATCAAACGCAATAACCTAAAGGTCATTGGAGTACCAGAAGGAGAAGAGAGGGAGCAAGGGATTGAGAATATATTTGAAGTAATAATGTCTGAAAACTTCCCTAACCTGGCAAAGGACATTGAAATACAAGCTCAGGAAGTGCAGAGAGTTCCAACCGGGATGATTCCAAACAGGCCCATTCCAAGACACATTATAGTGAAAATGGCAAGGGTTAAGGACAAAGACAGAATTCTTAAAGCAGCAAGGGAAAGGCAGCAAGTTACTTACAAGGGTACCCCCATAAGATTATCAGCTGACTTTTCTACAGAAACTTTGCAGGCCAGAAGGGAGTGGCAGGAGGTTTTCAAAGTGATGAAAAATAAAGGCCTATAACCGAGATTGCTGTATCCAGCAAGGTTATCATTTAAAATTGAAGGCGAGATAAGGAGCTTTGCAGAAAAGAATAAGTTAAGAGAATTCATTACCACCAAGCCAGCTTTGCAGGAAATGCTAAAAGGGCTTCTTTAAGTAGAAGAGAAAAACAACCTAAGAAAGACTATGAACACAAATAACAAAACGGCAATAAATACACACCTATCAATAATCACATTAAATGTAAATGGATTAAATGCTCCAATAAAAAGACATAGGGTGGCTGAATGGATAAGAAAGCAAGATCCCAGCATATGCTGTGTACAAGAGACTCACCTCAGATCCAAAGACTCATACAGGCTGAAAGTAAAGGGATGGAGTAAAATATTTCATGCAAATGGTACTGAGAAAAAAGCTGGAGTAGCGATACTTATATCAGATAAAATGGACTTTAAATTGAAGAATATAACGAAGGACAAAGAAGGACACTTCATAGTAATGAAGGGATCGATCCAACAAGAGGACATAACTCTAGTAAACATCTATGCACCTAACATAGGAGCCCCAAAATATATAAAACAGATATTGTCAGACATAAAGACAGAGATCAACAGTAACACTATCATAGTAGGGGACTTCAACACCCCGCTGTCACTAATGGACAGATCCTCCAGACAGAAAATCAGTGTGGAAACAGCGACCTTAAATGACACATTAGACCAGCTGGATTTAACAGACATTTTCAGAGCATTTCATCCCAAAGCTACAGAATATACGTTCTTTTCAAGTGCACATGGAACATTTTCTAAGATAGACCACATGTTAGGCCACAAAACAAGTCTCAATAAATTTAAGAAGATTGAAATCATTTCAACTGTATTCTCTGACCACAATGCTATGAAACTAGAAATCAATTATAAGAAGAAATCCGGGAAGCTGACAAATAAATGGAGGCTAAACAATATGCTATTAAATAGTGAGTGGGTCACAAATGAGATCAAGGAGGAAATCAAAAGATACCTCGAGACAAACGAAAATGAAAACACCACGACCCAAAATCTCTGAGATGCTGCAAAAGCAGTCCTAAGAGGGAAGTTTATAGCAGTGCAGGCCTACCTAAAGAAGGAAGAAAAATCTCAAATCAACAGGTTATCCTTACACCTAAGGGAACTGGAAAAAGAACAGCAAAAGAGGCCCAAGGGGAGTACAAGAAAGGAGATAATAAAGACCAGAGCGGAAATAAACAATATAGAGAACAGAAAAACAATTCAAAAGATCAATGAAACCAAGAGCTGGTTTCTTGAGAAGATAAACAAAATTGACAAACCTCTAGCCAGGCTCATCAAAAAAAAAAAAGAGAGAGGACTCAAATTAGCAAAATCAGAAATGAAAGAGGGGAAATGACTACAGACATCACAGAAATACAAAAAATTCTAAGAAATTACTATGAGCAACTATATGCCAACAAATTTGACAATCTGGAAGAAATGGATTATTTTCTAGAAGCATACAACCTTCCAAAGCTAACGCAAGAAGAAACAGAAAATCTAAATACCCTGATTACTACCAAGGAAATTGAATCAGTAATTGACAAGCTCCCAAAAAACAACAGCCCTGGACCAGACGGCTTCACAAGTGAATTTTATCAAACATTCAAAAAAGAACTATCACCTATTCTTCTCAAACTATTCCAAAAAATCCAGAAGGAGGGAAGGCTCCCAAACTCTTTTTATGAAGGCACTATCACCCTGATTCCAAAACCAGATAAAGACATCACAGAAAAGGAAAACTACAGGCCAATCTCCCTGATGAATATAGATGCAAAAATTCTCAATAAAATATTAGCAAACAGAATTCAGCAATATATTAAGAAGATCATACATCATGATCAAGTGGGATTCATCCCTAGTGCGCAAGGCTGGTTCAACATCCGTAAATCAATTAATGTGATACACCACATCAACCAAATGAAGGATAAAGATCACATGGTCATTTCAATAGATGCAGAAAAAGCATTTGACAAAATCCAACAGCCATTTATGTTAAAAAAACCCTTAGCAAAGTGGGAATACAGGGATCCTATCTCAACATAGTAAAAGCCATATATGATAAACCTACAGCTAACATCATACTCAATGGGGAAAAGCTAAAACCATTCCCCTTAAGATCAGGAACAAGACAAGGCTGTCCACTTTCTCCTCTTTTATTCAACATAGTGCTGGAAGTTCTAGCCACAGCAATCAGACAACAAAAAGAAATAAAAGGCATCCAAATTGTCAAGGAAGAAGTAAAATTGTCATTATATGCAGATGACATGATACTGTATATAGAGAACCCCAAAGACTCCATCAAAAAACTATTGGAAGACAAATTCAGTAAAGTAGCAGGATATAAAATCAATGTTCAGAAATCAGTGGCATTTGCATATACCAATAATAAACTAATGGAAAGAGAAATTAAGAAACCTGTCCCATTTACAATTGCATCAAGAACTATAAAATACCTAGGAATAAATTTAACCAAAGAAGTGAAAGATCTGTACTCAGAAAATTATAAGACACTGAAGAAAGAAATCATAGAAGATACAAATAAATGGAAACACCTACCATGCTCATGGATAGGAAGAATTAATATAGTTAAAATGTCCATACTGCCTAAAGCAATATATAGATTCAATGCAATTCCTATCAAACTACCAAGGGCATTTTTCACAGAAATAGAAAATATAATCCTAAAATTTATATGAAATCATAAAAGACCCAGAATAGCCTCGGCAATTCTGAGAAATAAAAACAAAGTCAGCGGGATCACGCTACCAGACATCAAAACCTACTACAAGGCTACAGTAATCAAGACAGTTTGGTATTGGCATAAAAACAGGCACATCGATCAGTGGAACAGAACAGAGAGCCCAGAAATAAATCCAGGCATTTACGGACAGTTAATCTATGACAAGGGAAGCAAGAATTTACACTGGAGTAAAGATAGTCTATTCAATAAATGGTGCTGGGAAAATTGGACTGACACATGCAAAAGAATGAAACTGGACCACCTCCTTACGCCTTATACAAGAACAAATTCAAAATGGATTAAAGACTTAAATGTAAGACCTGAAACCATAAAAAATCCTAAAAGAAAATATAGGAAGTACATTTGCAGACATTACCTGGAGCAATATTTTTACTGATACATCCCTACGGGCAAGGGAAGTAAAAGAAAAAATGAACATATGGGATTATATCAGACTTAAAAGTTTTTTCACAACAAAGGAAACCATTAATAAAACAAAAAGGAAACCTACTGAATGGGAGACTATATTTGCCAACGATATATCTGATAAGGGGTTAATATCCAAAATTTATAAAACACATGAAACTCAACACCAAAAAAACAAACAACCCAATTAAAAAATGGGCAGAAGATATGAAGAGACATTTCTCTAAAGAGGACATACAGATGGCCAACAGGCATATGAAAAAAAGTTCAACCTCACTGGTCATTAGGGAAATGCAAATAAAAACCACCATGAGATACCACCTCACTCCAGTCAGAATGGCTATCATCAATAAATCAACAAACAACAAGTGCTGGCGGGGCTGTGGTGGATAGGGGAACTTGCTGCACTGTTGGTGGGATTGCAGATTGGTGCAGCCACTATGGAAGTCAGTGTGGAGGTATCTCAAAGAATTGGAAATAGAGCTACCGTTTGACCCAGCAATTCCACTCCTAGGTATTTATCCTGAAAAAACCAAGACACTTATTCAAAAAAAGTTATGCACCCCTATGTTCATAGCAGCACAATTTACAATAGCTAAGTCTTGGAAACAACCAAAATGCCCATCAGTAGATGACGGGATTAAGAAACTGCGGTATATTTATACATTGGAGTATTACTCCACTATAAAGAAGAATGAAATCGTACCATTTGCAATGATATGGATGGACCTAGAGACTATTATGTTAAGTGAAATAAGTCAGTCAGAGAAAGACAAATACCATATGATCTCACTCATATGTGGAATCTGAAAAACTATGAATGAGCAAAGTAAACAGAAACTGTCTCATAGATATAGAGGAAATATCAGGGTTGCTAATTTGGAGGGGGATGGGGATAAGGGAGAAGGGGAAGGGATTAGACAGCAAAAATAGGCAACTACAATATTGCCACTGGGATATGAAAAACAGTTTGGGGAATATAATTAATAATGTTGTAAATATTCTGTGGAATGTCAGATGATCATAGGTTTTGTTAGGGAGACCACTTCATGGATGGAGTAGAGGTTTGATCACTGCACTGTATTACTAAAGCGGAGGTGGTGTACCTACTGTAATTGAATATATATAGATAGTCATGGGATGTGGATTATACTGTGGAAGAGAGTCAGAGGAAGAGTAATAGATATATATGCTATGGGGGGGGAGTGGGTTGGGGAATTTGGGGTGGGGGTTTGTCACTTTGAGGGGTAAAATGTATATCTATTGCACTGTGTTGTATACCTGAAACTAATTAAAATAAAAAATAAAAAAAAAGATTCAATTTGTAGAGAATGGGGCAAAATAAGTCTAGAAATATTAGCTTCTCTAATCTTAGCACATTTCAATGTCTTCAGTTTTGGATTCTACAGCTAAAATCTCATTCGTTGTTTACTTTCAGCTAACAAAAAGGAAATCCTTCCTTATCTTGCTTGGGTGTTACTGCAACAATATTTTAAAGTATACAAATGGCCAATATACTCTTCCTACCTTTATCACTTTCTTTGACTCTGTTCCATTTATCTACACACAGACAACGACTGCATTTTTATTTAACAAGTATTGCATCAGTAACTGATCAGCAACAAGTAATTGTTTCTACTTGAGAAGACCAGAGGGCTATTATAGTTTACTAAATCAGTCACCTTGGACAAAAAAGAATCTAAGTTTCAAAATGGCAAGAAATTAGATTAGAGATGATTAATCTCTAATTTGTGTTGTCACACAAATGACAACTGTTGTTCTAAATGTTAAGTTTTCTATATTAGCAATACATATTAGTATTGTGAATTTGGGGTTGACATATTAGGAGGTCTATCTCTAAGAAAGAAATAGTGCTTAGGAAGTAATTATTTCAAAAACAGAACTCTTTAATATTACAAACAAGGGTATTTGTTTTAATTTGATTCCAGGTATTTCAAGAGCCATAGAATTACGTATCATTTTAGGAAATCTTTCTGTTTCTCTTCAACCCCCTCACCCCCATTTTGCTAGAGGAGGGAGGGCAAATAAATACTTTTTGAAAATAATAATGTATCACTGTTCACATTCTGCCTATTTCCCCAAATACAATAAAAAAATTCTTGCGTACAGTAATTCATTTTAACTCACACGAATCAGTGTCATTTGAAGCTAGAAGATCCTATGATGGTTTTAGTACTGTACTCCTGACTCCTTGATTTAAATCATCAATATTAAGCTCCTCACTTTATAGCTATAGGATCTTGATCAAGTAAGGCCACATTAACAGAAATTCAGAACAAGGATGGCAAATAGTTTCTCACCACGATGGTAGTGGCTATTTCAACTGCTGTAACAAAACCGAGTCTGAGGCCATGCCTGGCTCTGCACGGTGGAGCAGGGTGGTTAACACTGTCTTCCATGAGCATGGATGGGAAGGGATTTGCCATTCCTGTTTCAATACCTGAGATATCTGAATCTTTGTTCTAGACGGAAAACAAGACTAAGTTGGAACAGATTTTCAGTGGGTAGTATTACATAGTTAATTTTCAAATTAGTCAAGATGTATTTATTGAATGTGAAGACAACTGAGTCCTTTCTCCTCTTCCAGCATAGTATAATGGCGTTTTCTTCCTTCCTCACTGCTCCACAAATGCCTCTCCTAAAAATGAACTCTAGGTGAGAAAGGATAACTTTTCATGTGTGAGGGAGTGCTCTACAGTCACAAGCGTGCAAGTGTCTGTCCACTCGTCGAGAAGGCCAATGAGGCCTTCCCCCCATACTTCCTTGTTTTAGTATAAATGATAAATGTCCTTAATAAGCATTTATTGAATAAATAATGTGTGTCGCCCACTAGGTATGATAGAATATTCACAAATTTTGTGTTACTGCTGAGCTTTTTAATTTCATTATAGTGCTGCAGATAGGAATATGAAGGCATTTGGGGTTTCAGGAAACATCAATCAAAGAGGAGTTTTACAATATTCTAATTGAAAGCCTCTTATTCATTGGTCAAGTTACTTTCTTTTCTACAAGAATTACGGTTTCCCACCAATAGTAATAATATTCCTGAAGAAATATCTATGTATCTATGTATCTATGTATCTATGTATGTATGTATGTATCTATCTATCTATCTATCTATCTATCTATCTATCTATCTATCTATCTATTCATCATCTATCTATAGCTATCCATCCAACTATCATCTATCTATCATCATCTATCCTTTTCTATTATGGTATAATTATATAATCAAATGCCCATATCCTAATTGTTTGACTTAATTACTTTGATAATTGGTCTTATCATTGGAAGCACCATTCAAAACAAGATATAGAACATTTTCATCTCTCATAGTAAGTTTCCAATCTCTTTTCCCAATCAATTCTATCCCCCATCCTCTTTTTGCTGACAAGTCACCTTTTGATTTCATTACCTATAGTAGGTTTTGCTTTCTTCTCTTTCTTCTAAATGCAAATATTCAACATATACACTTTTGTGTCTGGCTTCTTTTGCCCAATAGATTTTAAGATTCATCCATGCTTTTACATATATCAATATTATATTATTTTTTTATTGCTGAGTACTAGTCTATTAAATGAATATTGTTTGTTTATTCATTCTCCTATGGTTTTGTTTCTAGTTTTTGGCTATTATGAACAAAGTGACTATAATAATTCTTATAGAAATGCTTTTATTTCTCGTAGTGAATATTTGGGACTGAAATATCTGGATGATAGGGCATATATTTTATAAAAAGTCAAAAACGATTCTCTAAGGTAGTGGTATCATTTTACATTTCCATTATCTCTTGTAGTATTTTATTTTTCTCCTTCATTCTTTTATCTTTTTCTGATAGTCCAATTACACATATATTATACTTTTGGTATTATACTTTATATGTCAGATATGTTCTTTTTAATTCCTAGTTTTACTTATTCTGTGTGTGTGTGTCTGTTAGAGTTTTCTATTGCTTTGCTTTCAAGCTCATTGATACTGTCCTCTGCTTTGTCCAGTCTGCTGTGAAGTCCCTCTTTTTTCATGCTTTTCACATGTAACATTTCTATTTAGATCTTTTTTATAATTATCATACTTTGCTGAAACTTGACAATTCTTCATACTTGTTATCCACCATTTTCACTATAGTCTTTAACTTCTTTTATAATGGTTATTTTAAATTCTTTGTTTAATAATTCCAACACTTGAGCTACCTCGATCTACTTTTATTGACTGTTTCCTTTCTTCTCTATTGTTTAGGTATTTTGCTTTTTTAATGTGTTATATAATCTTTCATTGTTTACCAAATATTTTGTATCAAAGAGTAGAAGAAACTGCAGTAAATAATATTTGCTACTAGAAAGGGGTGCAACTTTTAATCAGGCTACTAGAGCAAGGATTGAGTCAATATGATCTAGGTGGGTTTAGTTTGGCTTTATTTCAACATCAATTTAATTTTGTTTTCCACTGTCTTCAAAGTTTTCAAAATGGAATCAGGACTTTCTCTTCTCTTGCGCTTGGGGTCAGTGCACTCACTGCCAAGCCTTCAGAGACCTGCCTGTTCTTCAATGCTGAGCCACCAACTTTCAGAACTGTGGAATATCTCTCCCTAGTTTACAAACTAGTTGCCAGGTTGTAGATCTTTAGAGTTTTCTTTCCTCTCCAGTCCTGCCCCATGATTCCTGTACTCAATCTCAGCCTAAAGGCCAAGGAGCATTTATTCCATGGTTTCCAAACCTTTGGAAGATCTTTGAACACCTGTTACCCATCTTCCAGCCTTTGGAGGCTGTGGCCCTACAGTACTTCATGAAGATGCAGAATAACTTGAAGAAGTTTCTTTTTAGCTTTGGTAATTGAAAACTAAATTGTAATTGTGTGTGTGTGTGTGTGTGTATGTGTGTGTGTATTTCTCTCAGCTCTTAGATGATAAAATTTTCTCTGCTTCCTTCCCATAATACCTGTCCTCTGAGGAAGATTTGAACTTGAAAGAGGCTCTGCATATCTCAGTGGGGCTACCTCTTAATTCTCATTCTTTGATATTGTTCCCCTGCTTTTAGTGATTACTCCCTATACTTGGTGAATACTCATGAGTGAGAATTGACAGGTGGGTGTAGATTTTATCTGTGGGTGAGGTTCTTCCAAATTCTAATCTGCCATGCCAGCCTACAAGTGACTTTTAACGATTCTTTAAATTGTATCTCATGTCTACTTACTTCTCCCCCTCCACCCCATCTCATTCGCATGGTATATTTTCTTCCTCAGCAGCCACGAGTCTCTTCTCTTGTATGAAGGACTAAGCATTTTGTGGATATTAGTTTAAGCTTCATTGCGTCCTCAATTCTTCAATGAGTTTTAAAAACTATGATTTTTTTTGTAGTTTATTTAGCTTCGTGTTGCTATTTTTAGGGTGGGAGTAACAGTCTCTCATTACTTTCTTATCTGATTGGAAAGAAACTCCATTTATATTATTATTACTATTACTGTTGTTATTGTTGTTGTTGTTGGTGGTGTTCTATTTATTTTTAAATTTGAAATGTCCTCATTATACATGGGATCTCTGGTATAGTTGCAAATGAGACATATAAAAAAGGACTCAAACAATTACAACTCCCTATTCTCACTAGAACATGCTTATAGTGTTTTTGTTCTCATCTGAGTTTAGCAATCTGGATTTTGTAGTGCAGCAGGTTCTTGAATAATGTGTCATTCAATCTTGTTTCATTATAACACTGATGAGGAAAAAAAATCAATTCCCATATGGGGCCACTGTCTATATGGAGTTTGCACTCTATCCCTATGTCTGTGTGGGTTTTCTTTGGGTTTTCCAGTTTTCCCCCACATCGAAAAGATGAGCATGTGAGGTGAATTGTTATGTCTACTTTGGCCCAGTCTGAGTGAGTGTGTGGGTGTGCGTGAGAGCTCCCTGTGGTGGAAGGTCATCCTGTCCAGGTTGGGTTCCTGCCTTAAGCCCTGTATTACTGGGAGGGGCTCTGGCCACCCACCACTCTGAACTGGAATAAGCAGGTTGGAAAATAATTATATTACTGTTTTTATTAATCTTTCTTAAATGTATGTACAGCTCACATTAATTTCAATGTTTAACACCAGAAACCCACACATAGTGGGTCTTTATTAAGAATATTGGTGATGTTTATGTTACCAGAAATATGTCATAGGAACTTAACTCTTTTTTATGCCAATTAGCATTTGGGAATTGTTTTTATTATATGTCATTCACAGTTTTCAAGAACCTATCATGATGTTAAGTGAAGATTTATTATACTTAAAACATGAGGGAATTCTGAATCAGGGCATCTCAATGACTCATGCTCTTCCTCTGGTTTCTTGAAATTCAAATTTGGGAACACGTAGAGGAAATACTTTAGTGTGCTGAACTGGTGATGGTATCTATAAGACATTAATTGTGAATCAGTATAAAAGTGAATCACTAATTCACTTCACAAAAGACTTTTTCCCTGCTTTCTATTTTCTACTTCTCTAACTTCCAAAAAATATTATTGATATTAATGGAGACCTGTAATTTCATATATTGCTCTTATTTTACTTTACAATTTAATCTTCCATATTTATGGCTACAATTTTTTTCATATCTTGCATAATGTAATTATGTTATTAATCTTTTTATTTCCAAAATCCATATATTTACATACCTAAGTCTTTCTTTATAAATCCGTGCCTTTTTTTGTTTAATTACTTTCATTGTTACTTGAATAAAATTCAGCTTGTTTATATAAGATTTCTGGTGCTTTTACCCAAACATAATCGTGTGTGTGTGTGTGTGTGTGTGTGTGTGTGTGTGTCTGTGTTTATACATGCATGTTATTATACATGCACACATTTTAACAGAATTCCTGTTTCAACATAAAGCTTTTCTTGTTACATTATTATCATGTAGACTCTGAAATAGAATACAGTTTTGTAACTTGTTTCTCCCATTCAATATCCATATACTTATATACATTGATAGCCCATTTTTCTTTCTGTGGTGAGAATTGTCATATTTATAACTTCAATAGATCATCATGGCAATTCGATCAGGCACCTTGCCCTGATTGAATTTTTCCTGGACAAGGATTAAGTAGCAATTTGACACACATTTGTTTTCCTTTGGTGAATATAAATCTTCCATTCTGGGAATGGAAATTGGTGTCTTTTTAAATTTATTTTTTAAGCAATTGCTTGCAAAATCTTCAGAGTAATTCCCATTCCTAAAATCTATTTTATTGGTTTTGTATTGATGAATTTTCTTGGTATAATGGAAAATAAAATTGCATAGAAGCAGTGATGAACAGCTTTCAATTCTTTTTTTATAAGTATATTTTAGTCTGATTGTCCAGTGTTTGATGGGACCCCATGGACACTAATCTACAGTTGATTTACTCTTGTGAGATAGCTAAGTACGGATGGGGTTTGAATTATTATATACCATTGCCAAACAAGTTGGGCAAAAATAAATCACATATGGGAATGTTGATTCTATTAACTTGAAACAGTATGGAGGGACTTTTCCAAGCTTTTGTAATGGGCAGCTTCTTCAACAATGCTCCTTGGACACTGAAAATAACCTATGGCCCTGAAATCTTGACCTGGACAAAAGGATTCCCTTTCTAAGGCCAGCAAGTAGATATTCCTGCATAGCACAAACATATACACAAAACACAAAACACAAGCAAACAAACAAAAAGAGATCTGGATCTGGCTTGAGATCTGAGATCAGTACTTAGCACTGGTACAACAGGACCTGTAGTCCTTAATATCTATTCTTGTGCCAACTCTATTCAGCCCCTAGGGAAAAGCTTCTCCGAGTCTTTGGTCTAATATCCCCAAATCATAGAAGACAGCGTTCATAAGTGGTGACGTCTTGAGGATTATGCCAGCATGAACATCAGAAATTGACATGGTTTTCTACTACAGGAAGGATTTGAGAGGCAGAAGGTCTTCATTGGCAGAAAGGACACGTTAATTAACTTGTCAAATGCTTCCTTCCAGATAGCATGACTGCAATAGATTTTGCAATATAATGAAGAATTATTTCTCAGCAGTGATGAGAATCCTTTATTTTGCTTATTTTCCTGTTCTAATTCATTGTTCTGGAGGTACTAATGAAATAATGTGAAATTTGCAACGGTTGCATATGATGACTAAGAAATTTTTATAATAAGAAACCATTGGTATTTACTCTGAAACTTGATATATGTAGATCTAGAGGTAATTTCAGTGAAGTGTGACACCAGTTTTTTACATTGGCAACAAGATAGATATTGAAAGCAAGAACGGAGAATAGCTGTGGTTTTATCAAAAAGTGATAACAATTAAATTTTCAAAATATTAAACACAAATATCAGACTTTAAGGAATGAATTTAAATTTTAATATGCATTTTGTAACTTTAATAGTTGACATATTTTACAAAAAGTAACTTTTTTGGAAGTTATGAGAATAGTTTTAATTTTAAAATTTGAAAGCATTTGATAAAGTATATTCAAGTTTTATATACTTTTGAAAATGACATTACTTTATTTAAATTATTCTCATTAATAGAAAACAAGTTATGTTAATTTAGAATCAGAATAATAATAAAAAATCCGTATTTTTGTTGATGTACAATTAAGAAAAATAAACTTTAAGTAACCATTATCTAACTTGTAAATTATGTATATCTGCACTTTATTATACATTCACACATTACCAGATAATCAAGGAACATGCAGATATATGCAGTAATAATTACATTTAGTCATCTTTTAATATTTTTTAAACTTTCAGTCATATGAAAACCATAATTGTACACATATTTTTTCACATAAGTTTTGTTATATAAAGGTATATTTGTCATGGTAGAAGGATAAATGTAGTATATCTAATAATTTATTAGCTTGATGTATAGTTTTAAAATTATTAATTATTAATTATTTATTTAAATATTAAATTGTGGTATGTGAACCTCATTTGACCCCTGGTTCTGTTAGTGTTAGGGGTAGAATTGCTCCTAATTTCAAAATAATTGAATATGGACCAGTTATTATGCAAGTATATTAAAAGTTATCATTAATTTTCTTAGATTTAATAATAGTATTTTGCAATTAAATGTCTATGTTTTTTAGATATGCTTATAGAATTATTTAACATTTGAAATGATATAATGTCAGAAGTTTGCTTTAAGATATGACCAAACAAAAATCATTGTAATTGTCCTTGCTTTTATTATCTCTATGGAATTATTATTTCATAAGAAAAAAAATTCGATTATTTCATTTGATCAATAATTTTATTTTCATCTTTACCTCAAAATATAGTTTGAAAGTTTGGAAAAAAAGTCTTGAAGGCATTAGATTATAAGGGTTGAAACTATGAGTTTTAAAATGAGTCTTACTTGGGTTTCAGTTCTACATTTCTACCAGCTTTTTGATTGTGGATAAATCGTTTAGCCATCCTAAGTCTCGATTTCCTCATTTTAGAAATGACAGTAATACTACTAACACTGATTTCATAGCAGCACAGCATCATGAGGATTAAACAAAATAATGTATTTTGCTTAACACAGTGCTTGACACAGAGCAAGCACTCAATAGATGTTAACTACCTAATAGCATCAGTCAGCATTTAGTTTTGGATTATAACAAGATTATTAAGAGATGAAAGTGGCTGTTTCCTTAGTTTATAGAAAGAGATTATTGGTAATATTTATAAAGCATTTTTTTCCCCTGGGCACTCCGTTAATTGTGTTAGTTAAAAGTGCGTCCTTTCTTTTTTTCTAACATAAGTTCCTGAAAAGAAAGTGTGCATTTCTGGTTTGGAGCCGGTGCTGGTAAAGCTCAGAAATGCTGGGGTTATTTCATTGAATGTTTGTGGTTTAGAAGACATCATTGTCTTGTTGAAATGGAGTGGTTGGTAGTAGAAGAGGACTGAGGATATGGGGAAAGAGAAGGAAAAAGGGAAGAGAGAAGAATAAGAGAAAGATATAACAAACTAAAAAAATAAATACTTGTGCTTGTCAGTTAAAAATGATAGACAATAGGAGAAAATGTTCTAATTTTTAAAATAATGGAAGTCCTATACAGATGGCCAACAGGCATATGAGAAAATGTTCAACCTCACTGATCACTAGGGAAATGCAAATAAAAACCACAATGAGATGCCACCTCACTCTGGTCAGAATGGCTATCATCAATAAATCAACAAACAACAAGTGCTGGAGGGGCTGTGGGGAAAAGGGGACCCTGCTGCACTGTTGGTGGGATTGCAGATTGGTGCAGCCACTATGGAAGTCAGTATGGAGGTATCTCAAAGAACTGGAAATGGAACTACCTTTTGACCCAGCAATGCCACTTCTAGATATTTATCCTGAAAAACCCAAGACACTAATTTGAAAAAATATATGCACCTCTATGTTCATTGCAGCACTATTTACAATAGCCAAGACTTGGAAACAATCGAAATGCCCGTTGGTAGATGACTGGATTAAGAAACTGTGATACATTTACACAGTGGAGTATTATGCAGCTATAAAGAAAAAAGAAATTGTACCATTTGCAATGATATGGATGGACCTAGAGAACATTATGTTATGTGAAATAAGTCAGTCAGAGAAATACAAATACCATATGATCTCGCTTGTATGTGGAATCTAAAGAACTGAATAAATGAGCAATATAAACAGAAATAGTCTTTGAGACACAAAGAAAAAACTGATGAGGGCTAGATGGGATGGGGGTGGGCATGAGGGAGAAGGGGAAGGGACGAGGCAACACAAACTGGTAACTACAATACTACTGCAGAGACAGAAGAGATAGTTTAGGGAATATAATCAATAAGCTTGTAAATATTTTTTTTAGGGGACCAGATGGACTCATGTCTTGTTAGGGAGACCACTTCATTGACGGTGTAGTGGCCTGACCACTGCACTATACATCTGAAGCTGACACTGATTAATATTAGATGTTGACTATAATTTAATATATATATATATATATATATATATATATATATATATATAGCCATGGGATGTGGAATATAGTGTGGGGATGGAGTCAGTGGAAATGTAATAGATATGTATGATATCGGGGGTGGGAGGGCGGAGGGAGGGGGTAGTCACTTTGTAAGGGGTGAAAAAGATAACTATTGCATTGTTTTGTACATCTGTAACTAATAATAATAATAGTAATAAAATAATAAATAAATAAAAATAAAATAAAATAATGGAAGTCCTCAAACTTCATAATGTCATTATTAGTATTAGAGATAGTAATATATACAAGAGAAATATAAATTCCTATATATTCATATATATTATATATATATATATATATATTTAAGTTGAAAGTCAAAGTTAGAAAATAGATGTAAAAATTAATAGTGATGATTTTGGTGCCTATCATCTGGAACCAAAATGGCTGAGAAATTTCTTTATGGTACCACTTAGAGCCAGAGATTGTAGCCATTGATATTCATATTCAACAGGCCAATCAAGCAACATACCAATTGATAAGTTAGTAGCTCTTGTGATTTTCCTGTAGTATGACAATATCAACTGAAAAGAAAAAGTACTCCAAGTACTCTCAGAAAAATTACACAGGATTAAGCTGCTCAGCTTGGATGTCCATTGGGCAAGACTCATGGACTTCCTACATGTTAACACCATACTCCTCAGCTGGTGTTAGCGGTTCCAGAGCTCTGGGATGGTTAAAATAATATTCAAATAGCTTCAAGATGGTCTAAAAATTTAATATTATGTGGGCTGTATCCTCTTGGACTTTCTGACTTAACACCTCGGAATAACTTTTAGCACCATTCTCTCAACCTCACATCCTAATACATATGAGATCCTTGCATCATACCCACTTCTCCTCTACAATTATCCAAGAAAACAGTAACCTATTTATTCTCATTATGACAGTCTTTTCTAGTCCCAAA
This sequence comes from Aselliscus stoliczkanus, assembly GCA_033961575.1. Lineage (NCBI taxonomy): Eukaryota > Metazoa > Chordata > Mammalia > Chiroptera > Hipposideridae > Aselliscus > Aselliscus stoliczkanus. The sequence goes on from CM066729.1 coordinate 40,647,924, forward strand.
TTCCATATATAATAGGAGAAGCAGGAAATGCTACAAAGGCAAGAAAGCAAGGCTGTATATGTTACTAGTAAGACCAAACACCTGTGAGAGAAGGTGAATTCTGTTGAAAGATTCTGTCTTATAGCTTCTGAGGGTGAGGGTACTAGAGACAGGGTTCAAATTTTGTTCCAAGCTAACCTTCTATAGCAGATTTGCAAGTTAACAAGTAGGAGAGGATGAGTCTTAAGCAAGTAATAAGTAGCTCTTTCCTCTGGGAGCAGGAACTGCAAAGAGGCAATTCCCACACAATTTATAGGGAGAAATATATTAGGGGAGCTAAAGAATTACTCCTGAGACCCATTACAGTTGAGCATGATGACACCTGCTCCAGTGATCTATAGCTTATGTGCTATGCATGTATTTTTGCTTTGGATGATCCTTGGCTGTGTGTGCTTCAAATGCAAGTTCATCTCCATGCTACAGGAAAAGGTGAAAGGAAATCTTTAGCAAATGCTCTTTTATTAAAAGGGTGAATTGTTCCTAGACAGGTTGGAAGAAGTAAGCCAGATAGGCATGGGAGCAGAGATCTATGATAAGAGGTTGGTGAATGGAAGTTTGAAACTTAAAGTATAAGCTGGAAAACAGTAATAGCTATACAATGCACATACTGAAAACCTATCCAGTTTATAAGATATTTTCATTGAGTCTGTGCGGACTGCTTGAAGAAACTTTGTCCTGTTTTCATTGATAGACAGGAGAATCATGGGCTCTACCAAATGCAAAGAATCTTGTTAATTCCCTGGAAGGAAAAGATGTAACCTGACAACCCCTGTAATAGGTTTAGAGGCAGCTGCAAGTGGTTTTGACACAGATGTGAAGGAGGCTTTTCATTTCATGTCTTATATGGCGGAAGCTAGAATGAGGGGGACTCAGTTGCTCCCTTCTTTGCATTGGTTCTCTGTCTTCCAGCAGGTACATAAAAATTCACATCAGATACTCCCTGAATTCTAGCTCAGAGAAATTTTCCAGTTTCACCTTTCTTTCATAAACTTGAATTTTTCTCATTCATCAGATCGTGTTTCATCAATTCTTGATTCATCAGTTCCTGACCTACTTCAGTCAAGATCTCAAACTTTATTCTGTTTGTATTAGGTTACCCTACATCAGACAGCAGACTGTGTGCCCATCTAAGGAACTGCTTCTGGTAACTGCTCCTTGGTTCTCTAGCTGCCAGCACAGGCATAAGGTCCTGAAATTCTGGGCAGAGCCTTGTTCCCTGGGTCACTGCTGGCTAGATTCATAGTTCCACTCAGCTTGCTGTTATCTGACATCAAGGTGATTGAAGTAAAAGCAAAAACTTTTCATAAGCAAGTGTTATTATAGAGGTACAAACTTAAGTGCTGTGGGAACCCAGTGGATGGAGCGGACAACTAGACTTATTTTTATTAAGGCCCCTGAAAAATATCACGTTATATCCAATGGGCAAGGTGGGGAGAAAAGGGGATGCAAGGAGTTAAGTAGTTTTTTTATCTAGTTGGACAGCTACCCCCAAATAACTAATGTTGACCAACGAAGTGAATGATGGAGTGAAATGCTGAATTAAGCAGACAAATAAACAAAACAAGTGGTCACATTGACAAAGATTAATATTTAAGGAAACAGCAGCAGTAGCAACTACCATTTATCTGATAGTTGAATTATACTAGAGTTTTGCATATATTATCTCGTTAATTCTCTCAATAACCTGTGAGCAAGGCTGTTATTTCATTTTGTAGATTCAGGAAGGGGAGGTAATTTGCCCAGGTTTGCACAGCTAGTACAAAAGAGCCAAGATTTTAACCCAAATCAGTTCACATAGAGGACCCTTTACTTGTGTTAACTCATTTAGTTCCCACAACAACCCAATGAGTTAGGTTCTGTCATTGTCTTCCTTTTACAACAAGAAAATTGAGGCAACTCTAACTCCAGAGTTTGGCTCACCATTAGAATATACAGTTAGTCTTCAATTTAGTCCAGTCTAATAGTGAAAGCTTGGTTAGAATAAGAATTAAGTCTTGAAAAAACACACATGATTGATTATTTTGTGGATCAGAAAAGAGAAGACCTGTGTTGTACCTCTATTTTATCATTTATTAGCTATATGACCTTGGGCAAGTATATTAAACTCTCTGTACCTCAGTTTCATTATCTACGAAATATAATACCAGTGGAAAAATAATACCAGCCTCCATAGCTCATAAAGCTTTGGAAGGAGAAAGTGTGACCAGGCATGTTTTGAAACTAGGAGTGTTATGCAAATCTATGCTTTTCTTTTTGTTATTATTTGGAAAAGGCAACTGGTAGAAAAATACTCAATAATTTGAAAATGGTGCAATAAAAAGTGCTTTTTTATGCTTTTATAAATTAAAATAATTCAGACACATAATTTTAGAGACCTAAAGAGATAGATATTTGCTTTTGCAATGAAAATTAAAATTAAATATATTTAAAAGCCAAACCGAATAAGATAACATATGGGCCTAAAGTATAGCTGTCCCTTAAATAAAGTTCCTAGGGCTTTTGACTCATCCAGTTAAAGAAAGGAAAGCAAACAAAGCATGTAAACAAGACAACCTGTGAGTAGCCAAAGCACAAAGGCGTTAATTAAATATACACATATATATTTTCGAGTATGTTCTTTTGACTGTCTGAAGTGAGTATAAATCTATTTATTTACAGAATTGCAAACCCACTTACCAATACTATTATCCAGGCACAGTATTCCTAAAGGAAAAATAATTACAATCAATTAAGTAAAGTTTTATCTTCCTTGGGATCAAAGAAAATACAGTAAAAGAAGAGTTATTGAAACTAATTTACTTTCAGTAGCATATTTTTAAAAATATATATAATTAGAAATAAAATTTGAATTCCAGTTGTGTGGTTCCTTTTCCTTTTACAATATGAGGATTTTCCCATAAGTTTAATTATTATATTCCCAAGTTACTGAGAAAAAACAAACATTGACTATTCTTTTTACTTTTAATTTAATCTTTGTACCCATCATGGAGAATGCCTGTGGCTTAATTTTTAAAATTTACTTGAGACTACCTCCTGGATGTTTTTATCTTCAGACGTTTTTACAATAGGCCTTTCACTCCTATAAAGAAATGTCCAATATTGGATAGCAAAGAGAAAGCCTGTTGTATTCATAGCTAATACTAAGGAATGAAAATCTATGTAAAATTGACTGCAAGGGTAAGTTGTGACCATATGGGTCAATCACAGAGCTCTCTCTCAGAGATGTATGGTGTATTGTTTCTTCATTTTTATAGAAGAATTTAAGGAAGGAGCCATGTTTCACAGAAAAGCTTATAACAATCCCAGGTTGTCTTCTATTCTCTGAAACACTACATCTCTAGGGTACTTATCTCAGGTCTATTATAAAAAAAAATAATAAGTGAGATTTATTGAATTGGCTCATTGTAAGCATCTAATAAACATTAGCTATATTCAGTATTAGCTTAGAGGACACTGTCCCTCATTCATGACTTTCTACCCCTTGCATTTCTCTCTTGCTGCACTCCTAATTATAGACTTCCCCTTTCATCTTAATTCTTCTTGAGCCAGTTTATCCTCATCTTCCACCTTCACTATCACAGTCCACTGCAGAGCATGATTCCTCTTTTACTCCGTGTTTTTCACTACATCTACCAGCAAAGTTATAATCTTTCCATGCCTTGATCTTTTCTTCTAATTCTGCAGTGCCAAAATCCAAAAAACTAACATGACAACTGCAGAAACTTCCTTAAAGAGCTGGGGAGGACCAAGAACTGAGCAAGCAAAACCAGGATTCTCTTTGCCCAAAAACAGGGGAAGAGAAAAGCCTGAGAAATCTCACACTTCGCATATACATAAGTAGAATTGGGAAGTTTAAGTTCATTTGTTCCTAATTAAGGGAGATTGGGTAGGATACTGACATATGTGGAATGAGTTCTTTGTGGCAGCCATTTAATCTTCCCACAACCCAGTGAGTCTGGTGTTATTGTCATCATCCTTATGTGTGTAGATAAGAGAGTCGCATGACAACAGGTCATGAATATGGGTGGAAGCTAAAATCCTTGGTTTCTAAATATTCTACTATCACCAATTAAATGTGTTGATTGCCCCAGCTAAGGATGGGGATTATGTGCAGAGTATGGGTAATGGAAATTTGAGTTCAATTTGTAAGCTTTCTTTTTACCAACAAGCATTCAAAATGTTTTTATTGAGTGGCAACTATGTATCAAATGTTGTTATAGGTACTGGAGCATTTTATAAGACCACAACAAGTTTACATCCTAATGAGGCAAGAAGGACAGACGGGAGGGAGAGAGGGAGTGAGACAAGCAGGGAGGGAGTGAAGAAGAGAAGAAAAGGAAAAGAGCTATGATAGATTCAGATCTACTATAGTTTGGGTGGTTAGAAAGCCACTTTGATAAGGAGAAGTTTGAATTTTATTCCAAATGTGATGGAACTTTTATTTCTTTCTTTTCCAAAGATTTTATTTCTTAACACAACTCGGTTGCTATACTTCATTATTGGCAGTGGACTGGAGATTTATGTATGGCTAGGTTGGAAAAGAGGGAGTCTGGGGTTTTTGGCTTTAGGTTAGATCAGGATTTTGGTGCTCTAATGAAAATAAAAGAATTCAATAAAAATCTACTTAGTAAAAACTGAAACTACCCAACTGCCATCCCGTCAGTGGTCATCCATGCTTATATCCCCTTTCTACTCTTTACTTTCCCCACCCCTACAAGAGATTAGATTTACCTTGCAGAAACAAAATAGAAAAATGAAGATAGTATAGACACTAATTATAGTGATCCCCTGATAAAATGGCTGAGTTCCACACTGTTACCTTAGAAAGAAAGTTGTCACTCCCCAAGCCTGCCCACAAGTACAGACTCCTTATCTATCACAATAATCAATAGATAATACCTAAGACGAATAAGCAGAAAGAAATAATAGTTTAATCAGTTTCCTTAAAAATGAAGTAAATACCGGAGGAAATAAAAAAAATTAAATAATAGTTGTGAACAGAAACAGAAATAAAGGATGAAAAGGGTTAAGGTAGGGGGGATGTCATTTATTTAAAATGTTTATAAAACTATTTGACTTTATAATTATGTGTCTCACTTTTCTACAGATAAAATTTAAATTTAAAGCGTGACCATTATTAAAATGTGCCCAAATTCATATAGGAGAAGACACTGTTGATAAAGCAACATTTAAAAGCTAAATAAAAATTCACTGAAAGTATTGATGAGAAGTACAATGAAAAAAAACATGATTCACTAGTTTAAATGATGGTGAGTTTATGTGATCCTAATGTGTCAAGTTTACATAATTTGATATGTGGTGCTCTGTGTAGAGAAGAATGACTCTGGATATAGACAGAGGAATATTTTAAACTTATAGACAAAATGTCCCATAACATTATTTTGTTCTGACACCAGAGAAGCAGCAGTAAGTATATAATGGTTAAGAGCCCAGATAAACCAAACAGCCTGGGTATGTCTGAATCCTATCTTTGCCACAAACTAACTGTACCTAATTTCCCATCTATAAGTGGGTATGACAATTATACCTAGTTCTTGGCATTATTATAAGGACTAAATGAGTTAATATTTGTAAAGTTAGAAAAGTGATCTATGTAAATATTATATAATATTTTTTAATTAAATAAAAATCAATCATGAACATATTTTGTTTATTATAAGCTTTATGAATGTGATAGGCTTATTCCAACTTAAATTTTAAAGCTAATAACCCCAAATATTGGAAATACTTTTAAATCATTTCTTATACTAAAGTTTACTAGAACTTATTAGAAGCAATCCGGTTTTGATTTTACCCATGGATATAAAATCAAATATGCATGTATATAAAACATATATATGCATGTACTTTTAAATGATAGTTTTGGTACGATAAAGTTATGAACAATTAGCTAAAGTAGACAAGCGATGGACACATTTAATATATTTAAGCTTGAAAAGCTTTGCACTAAAAAGCAACATTAATAACTTTTCACTGTCAATTTAATTATGGGTTTGTTTGAACTTGTTCTCTAATGGTTCAAGTCAAATAGCATATGGAGATAATGTAACAGAATGGACTGGGAAAAGGAAATTGCTTTGGGATTAAAATTTAATGAAAAGTGGGCTTGAATTGGATACCTAACGGCAACTTCTAAAAGCATTGTTAATCTGTCAGCATGTGGGTAGTATTCGCAATTTTTTTTTTTTTTTTGAGGGCAGTGTCACTGGCCCTCATATATGGGATCTGAACCGGGGCCGCTAGCGTCCCAAGCCAGTGCTTAACCACTGCGCCGCTCGGCCAGCCCTGCAGTTTTTGCCTACACTTTCACACTGCCCAGGCTCTCACTATTTCCCATTAAGGAAAAAACAAACAAACACCCAAACTCTTCTTCCATTAAACAAATGAGAGATATTGCCATGGCTTCAATCAACAACTATTATTGAACACATGCAAACTTCTAAGGTATATGAGGAAGTAAGACTTTGTCCCTGGCTTTGTTAGGGAGGTAAGGCATACATGGAGGTTAAGCAATACAGGAAAAGTTTACTAAAAGTCATAAAACTTTAGGAGTCTTAACTAAAAATAAAGATATCTATCTATCTATCTATAGATATATATATATCTAAAGATTATATATATATACATACCTGCAGGTGAAGAAACGGAGGGATTACTGGTGTGGCTGAATCAGTGTGAAATTCAATCATTTATGGAGAAAGTGGGACTCAGCAGATTCTGGAAAACTGGATGCAATTTGTATATTCAGAGTGTATTCCATTCATGGAGAATAAAATGGGGTAAGGACTATTTAAGAAGCTGGTTTGGTTAGAGAAATGGAGAATTAGAAAGGACTAGAAATGAGGCTTTGCGATCTCTTTTTCAATAAAATAAAAAGGGGGTGGAGGGTGGGGTTTAAGTGCACTGACTTGAGCTGAGGTTTCTCAGGGCTGAGTCCTGAAGTGGGTCTAGGTATAATCTGTGACACTGAAGAATGGAATCAAGGGACACATACCACCAAGGACAAAAACAAATAATACCATACTGGGCAGCCCAGAACACAATGTCTGAAGTAAATGGACTGCTTTTAAGGAGAGCACGACAAAAGGAACAAGTTTAGATGGGCACACAATAGACAGATACTAGTGACTTCTCCAAAATATTCTTAAATGGAGTCAGGGATGCACTTCCAGAGACCTGTGGCCTCATCTCTGCCTGGTGATAGAGCTGGGAAGGACATCAGGCATGTTCCAAAATAAAACTGGAATGCTAGTTTGGGACCAGATTATCAGAAATCATGAATTTTAGGGCAGGCATGAGTTTTACTCTGGAGGCAATGATGATTTCCTGGAAATTTGGGTGAAATTACTAATGTAAGGAAATAATAAATTTAGGAAGACCACTTGCGAGGTTATTTGTGTACCTCAAGGTAACTGGTGATAAGATATGAAGAAGAAAATTAGAAACGGGAATTGAAAAGATGAAAAAGATATTAATAGGCATTGAGAAAGAAGGGTTAAGATTCATTGATTACTTGGCTTCCAGGATTGAGATCACGAAAAAGAAATGGAACTGTAACAGCTATATATGATGTCAGAGGGGCAGTAGATTGGGGGAGGGGGATTATCACTTTGTGAGGGGTGTAAATATCTAATGATTACATTATTTTGTACACATGAAACTAACAAAAGAAAGAAAAAGAAAGAAAGAAAGAAAGAAAGAAAGAAAGAAAGAAAGAAAGAAAGAAAGAAAGAAAGAAAAACATAATTCTAAGGATTTGAGAATAGGCAACCAGGATAGTCTAGGGGAGCTGATAGAGGAGAGAGAAGGTGAAGATTACACTGTTTTCAGTTGGCAGGTGTTGGAAATAAGGAATAAAGATAAATTTATGTAAGGAATTTAATCAAATTCATAGCCACCTAACTTTCTTAGGCTTTGCTGTTCTAAAAGCTAAAAAATACATATCTATGAATAACTGCCAATTAATAATTTTGATTAACATAGGGGTCTCAAGTTATTTTTGTTGCAAGCTGATAGGGAATATCTGATATTTGCATCAGCATGAATTAGTTAAGCTTGACTCTAATGGTCTTGATTTGGTTTTGGGGGGACACATGTTATTTCACTTTTTGCAGTACTCTTGGAGCTAGCTACTATTATAGGATGGAAATAATCTCATCAAAGCCAAAGTTGACACCACCATTGAAATTTCTCCAGGCTACAGGCCAGCTGTACTTTGAAATCACAACTTTGAAAATTTTATAGAGTTGGAAGAGGAAGGGAAACAAGAAAGGATATAACAAGGCGATGATCAATGAGTTGGAGGTAGAAGAACCAATATAAGATTTGAGAACAGTGTTTCTGAAATTTAATGTACATACGAATCACTTGAGTGATTTTATTAAAAGACAGACTTTGATTCATTTGTTCTGTGGAGAAGCCCCAAATTGCATTTTTAACATGCTCCCAGAAAATCAGATGAAGCTGATCTCTGCACTACATTTTGAGTAGTGAGGCACTAGAAATCAAAGGAAAGAATTTTGAAACCACATGAGTGCTGCACACTGAGTTTGTCATTGCAGATTCACTGTCCCCTCTTCCCCACCCAGCATGGTGCCCCAGGAGGCTGGCCCTTACAGAGTACACCAGTGACCTTCCTTATTCTGGTTTCCAGTTAGTTTGGATCAGTAAGAGAAGTTGTCTGAAACTGGAAGGACAAATGTGATGAGATCCGGGTATATATAATCAGTTTTGCTGTAACAGGACATTTGAGGTGCTAAAACTTACCACACTGTGCAAAATCATGCAATTAAAACCCACAAGGCTGTGGGAGAATGGGATTAGGGGCAGGACACTCAAAATTTTTGAGAGAGAGAGAGAGAGAGAGAGAGAGAGAGAGAGAGAGAGAGAGAGAGAGAGAAGAGAAGAGAGAAACCTAATGAAAATTGTAGCAGTTTCACACATGGTTTATGTTAAAAAATACACATGCATATTAAGTTATCATGGCACTTTACATGGAAAAGGACCTGAAGTTTGCTTGTAGAAGTGGGCCTTGGATACATTGCAGAGAGTGAGTTATCATAAAGTGGTGGAAGGAGGATTATCTGGAATTGGAAGGAAAGTGTAACACCAGATGTGGATGGATGTGGCTCAGAACACACACAGTGAACTGAGGTAGCAGGTAGGTGTTTGAGGTGTGCGCATGTGTGTGTTTTGTGTGTTCCTATTCAGCACCGTTCAGCTCTGCAGTTTTCTCTGTACACCTAGTATTTCTCATGGGTGAACTTGTACATAAACAAACATCAAATTTAAACAAGTTTTGTTTAAATGGTTCCCTAATATCTCAATTACATTGGAACAAATTTGCATTTCCAAAACAAGAGTTTTGCTGCAGGTTGCTGCAGATTGTCTGCATTCTGTGCTTAGAGACACAGCTCTGGTAGTTCTCCTGTCCTACAGCTGCAGAAATTGTGAGTTCTGGTAACCACTATTCAGCTTTCCCTTTCAGAGCCAGGGGTGGGAACAGCTCCCTGCTATATGTAACCCTGGGTGATTTCACCATTGACTGTAGTTTCACTTAACCTTGCCATACCTTTATAAATAGTCCCTTTAATACATGACCATAGATTAGCTATGCTGTTTGAATTTGCCTATGTGTCCTTCCTGTCCTGGACAATATGCAAATGCGATTAGTGATGTGAAGATGTAAAGGAGAGGGAGGGGTTGGTGGAAAGCATTGAATTTAATTTTGACTGGTATCCAGTAAAAGATATTTTGATAAACCGGTTCTGTCCACAGCAGCCAGAGAGATCCTTTAAAAAGTAACCTAAATCAAGTCATTCTCTAAAGCTTACAACGGCTTCCCTTTACTCCCAGAGTAAAAGCAGTGGTCGTTTCAGTAGTTTACAAGAACCCACATGTCCTGGTTTTTGGTTACTTCTCTGAATTCATTACTTTCTAGCAGCACTTCTCCATCCTAGATCTTACCAGGAGGGATTTTCAATAATTAGGCAAGTGTTTCAGGAGGCATCTTAACTGAAGACATTTGAAGTCTGTTTTCCTGGATTAGAAATACAATTTGTAATTGGGAACACATTTTCTAAGTATGAAGGTACTTGACTTTCCTGGCTGGGTCAGACAATTCACTCATCCACTGAAAAGCCTTATGATATTCAAATTGAAATGTTTTCATATTATGCAAATATAGCTCTAATGAAAAGGAAGTGTACTAAACCACCACAGGCTCTTGGAAATCATCCAGGAAGTTCAATGCCTGACTCAGGTAGTAATCTTATCATCCCTGAAACTGGTCATCTAGTCATGAATGGACATATTTCAGGTTTCTTTTTACATTTTATTAGGGTTCAATTATAAATCAATTTTTTTTTTTTTTTTTTTTTTTTTTTTTGTTTTTTTTTTTTTTTATTTTATTTTATTAGTTTTCGGTGTACAACACAATGCAATAGTTATACTCTTTACCCCCCAAAGTGAAAACCCCCCTCCCCCAGTTCGCCACCCCACTCCCCCCCCCATATCATACATATCCATCACAACTCCCCTGACTCGCCTCCACAGCATACTCCACATCCCGTGACCACCCACATATTCAGTTGCAGTTGGCATACAATACTATACAACATCAGCTTCAGGTGTACAGTGCAGTGATCAAGCCTCTACTCCATCCATGAAGTGGTCTCCCTAACAAGACATGTGACTATCTGACACGCCACAAAATTTTTACAACATTATTATATTCCCCGAACTGTGTTTCATATCCCTGTGGCAATATTGTAGTTGTCTATTTATGCTGTCTAATCCCTTCCCTTCCCCCCATCCCCCCCCCAACTAGCAACCCTCAGTTTTTCCTCTACATCTATGAGTCTGTTTACTTTGATGGTTCACTCAGTTCTTCAGACTCCACACACAAGTGAGATCACATGGTACCTGTCCTTCTCCGACTGACTTATTTCTCACAACATAATAGTCTCTTCACAACATTATCAATTACATTCCCAGAACTGCCCCCATAACCCTGCGGCAACATTGTAGTCCCACATACACTGTCCAAAACCTTCCCCCTCTCCCTCTTCCCCACTCCTCCCAACCAGCAACCATCAGTTTTTCCTTTATATCTGCTTGATATGACATCAATCTTCTTAAATTGTCTCTCTGGGTTAGCTTGTTTACCCCTTTCTTTTGTTTAAAAAGTCCTTTTAACATTTCTTGCAATGCTGGCTTGGTGGTAATGAATTCCTAAGCTTATTCTTATCTGAGAAGCTCTTTATTTCTCCTTCAATTTTAAGTGATAGCCGTGCTGGATAGAGCAATCTTGGTTGTAGGCCTTTATTTTGTGTCACTTTGAGTATCTCCTGCCACTCCCTTCTGGCCTGCAGAGTTTCTGTAGACAAGTCAGCTGTTAGTCTAACAGGAGTTCCTTTGTATGTAACCTGCTGTCTTTCTCTTGCAGCCTCTAGGATTCTGTCTCTGTCTTTAACCTTTGTCATTTTAACTATGATGTGTCTTGGTGTGGACCTGTTTGGGTTCAGCTTATTTGGAACCCTCTGCACTTCCTGGGCATGTATGTTGATTTCCTTTACCAGGGTAGGGAAGTTTTCAGTCATTATTTTTTCAAATACCTTTTCAACCCCTTGCTTCTTCTCTTCTCCTTCTTGTATCCCTATGATTCGAAGGTGGTTGCGCTTCATCTTGTCCCATAGGGCTCTTAAACTATTTTCATTGTTTTTTATTCTTTGGTCTTTTTGCTGTGCCAACTGGGTGAGTTCTGCTATTTTATCTTCCAAATCGCTGATCCGCTCCTCTGCTCCATCTACTCTACTGGTGATTCCTTCGAGTGTGTTCTTCATTTCAGTTATTGTATTCTTTAGTTCTAACAGGTTGTTTTTTATGGTTTCCCTATCTTTCTTTATGTCCTCGCTAAGTTCCTTAAACATTCTTATCATCAGTGTTCTGAACTGTGTCTCTGAAAGGTTGGATCCCTCTGTTTCATTTGGTTCCATTTCTGGAGGTTTCTTTTGATCTTTTACTTGTGACATGTTTCTTTGTTTCCCCATTCTGGCTGTCGCTCTGGGATTGCTTTGATGTATTAGATAGATCACCAGGAGAGCCCTGGCTGGATCACGCAGGCACACAGCTCATGGCTCAACACTCCCAGGAGAACTCCCAGTCTCAGCCTGTCCCAATCAGCCTCTCGCAGATCAGGCCGAGCAGCCCGACAACCAATCACCAGCCTGGCAACTCTGCAAGCAGAGTGTGGAAAGCAGAGACCCAAGGCGGCTTGCGTGCTCCCGCGTCTCAGTGAGCAGCCTGTTGGAGTCGGATCACTCCCACTAGGCGTTTCCCTGGCAACACAGCACAAGCCGAGCGGAGGGTGGGGATCCGAGGCGGCTCGCGCACTCCCGGGTCTCAGTGAGCCGCCCGTAGGAGCCGGAGGGCACCGCCCTATGTTTCCCTGGCAACGCAGTATAAGCCGGGCGGAGGGTGGGGATCCAAGGCCACAGGCGCGCAAGCACGCACGCACGCACTTCACCAATTCCACCAGACCAATTAGGTCTCGGACCTGATCCTTCGTGGGAGGGCCCAAGCCCGACAAAATGGCGCCCTCCTTACACCACTCGCGTGCAAGCTCCGCACCACGGGAACAACAATCCAAAAACCGCCAGCGTTTGCACCAAAGGTGCTCAGCTCAGTCCGTCCCCGCAGGCTCCTGGCTCACACAGCCACTCCCTCCATCAGGAACCAGGTAAGTGCTCACCGGCGAGCAAGCCCGGGCGCCGGCCCCACTGATTCTCCAGCCGCTCTTAGCCTCACCGAGCTAGGAAAGAGAGTCCTTACTAATTTATTGCCAGCTATCTTAGACCTCCTCTTCCCGGCAAAGGAGCTTTGGGCTGGTGAGCTTGGGGTGCGGCCGGAGGGTCTCTCCCCCAACCAGACAAGCTTTCCCTAATGGCGGCTTCCCCTCACGGGGCTCCCCCTCTCTCGTCTCCACCCGTCCTACCAGACCCGACGTGGCCTCCTCTTTAAGTTCTTCGTTTAGTGGTTCTGTTCCTCCAGTGTTCCGGGGACCTCCAGGGTTGAATGCTGTATAATTTGCTTGTAATTTTGGTGTGATCCTGGGAGGCAGTTAGCACAGCATCTGTCTATTGCGCCATTTTACCGGAAGTCCATAAATCAATTTTTTTGAGTGGAAATAAACATATGTCCTCCTGCCCAATAGTTTGAGCCAGGCACTATGGCAATAAGGTACCACAAATTGTTTCATTAAAATCAAGACACCCTTTTGTGTTTAAGATTCATTTCTAAAAAGGCCTGAAACCCAGCAATTTTTCCTCCCAGCCTAACAGCCCCGTCCAGCTTTTCCTTCAGCCAGAACACAGCCAGGATCTTGTCCACTCTTCAAGTTTCATTTATATTTTGCTGGAAAATGTTTGTCCTACATTCTTATAGCCATCACTGACATCATAAGCTCTTAAATTATTTAAGGTAGAAAAATGAGGGAAACTCTTCTAATGACACAAAAATTACATTTCATAGTTTGAAAATTTAAAGAAGGTGCCTATTTTTTTCTTCCAACATACTTAGCATTCGCTAGGATAGATGAATTTCCCAGGCTCGAAGTTTCCATATGTTCACACATAAGAAAACCAAGGATTCTATTTCCTTATATTTCTATCTGAGAATAATTTTTATTGAAATTTCAGAACTAGTTTAAGATTAATTTTATTAAATTGAAATCACTGAGTTGGGCTATAAGGCTACTATTTGATGATGATGCATCTGATTATATGAAATATCTAAATTAGTGATCTATTTCACTATTGTAATTGAATAGTTCAAAACACCAATGAAAGTAAAACTTTAATTTATATATTTAAAATAGTTTTTGTAAATAGCAGTTATATAAGTTCTTACAGAGCGTTAGTAGAATAATGACATCTAAATCATAACTATTCATTCAATCAGGTTTTCATTCATTCGGTGTTTTCAGATAACTGATTATGTGGAAACATTATAATAAAATAGCAAAGAAGAATGACATTTTATACTATGTTTCATGTTTTTATATTGAAGGACACTTCAATATAAAATGTGGTAAATGATAGACTCTTTGGGCAACTAAATTACAGTTTTTGCTTTTTCGTAATGAAAATCTTCCATGTATAGATGTTCACAGATAATGCTGTTCTCCACTTGTTTGCGCTACATTCATTTATGTCTCACTGACTAGAAGCCAGACACTTGAGGAACAGCAATCTTAACAGTTTTTCTATATTCCTCAAGTATCTAACTGAAGTGTAAGGTAAGGAGTAGAAGCTGAATTAATATGTGTGGAGTGATATAAAATATCCATGTAATTATGTGGATGTTTAGTGACTTGAAGTGATGAAACATCTGCAAAATTGAATTTATGTTTATGTATATGTTTAGTTACTCTTTATACCTACTCTTAAATTGAAACAAGCCTTTGTTATAATCTTATAAACACTAAGGAGAGAGTGAATTATAAATACTATTATCAAGTTTTTGTAAAAGTTTGATGTGGAGAAATCTTAATCAGGAATTATTTCTTCAGATATTGTGTTTTCTCTTTCGGAAATATCAGATGCCCAGGAAAGACACTAGGGCAAAATACTAGAGAATACAGAAGACAAACAAAACACAAAAACAACATTAAAAAAATCCAGTGACAATATTTTTGTACAATTATAGTCGAAAAGAAAAAGAACAGAAGAGCCATTATAGTATTTGGCCAGATAGAAGATGTATATAAAAGTGACATAAAATGAAATAATTTGGTATCTTCATGACAGCTGGCTTACAGAGAGGCCCTGAACAGGAAGGTGCACTGTGAGGAAGGCATTTGATGGTCCTGGCATTCAATGAAGATCAGCAGAGACTCACTTTCTCAGCCAAGTTTCTATTCTTGTGTAGAAACAGAAAACATACAAGGATGGGTGCAACATCTGTTAAATTGTTTTTAATGTGCCAAGCTAGAATGGGCTTTGCAGTTTGAGAAACAGGGTTTCAAAAAAAGAAAAAGAAAAATGTGGCACAAAATTAGGAAAGAAAATATTTATGTAAAGAAATTTTCACAAGAAATACTGTAAATTACTGACTGAAAATAGGTTGACAGGCAGCTTGATGGCACAGCTAAGGGAGACAGACAAGAGATTCTGGGTTTTATTTTTTCATACAGTGACATACATACAGTGACAATGAACTAAAACGGCAATCTGGTATATTTGGGCTTTAGAGAAGACATAATTTTTGTCACACATGTTCCTTCTGCTTGCTGATTTATGAGGAGACCATGGCATTAAAGAAAAAGAGGGTAACAATTATAGGTCTAGAATGAAAACGATCCCATATAATGTAGCAATTGTAGTGAGGTGGCAGGAAGCTGAGAGAGGGTGGTGACTTCTCATTCTCAAAAGTCAAGGAGAATATCACATCGAACACAACGGCTCACTGTAGAGAAATAGCACAGAACATGGATGATGTGATTATAGTGAGGATGCCAAATGACATAATTTCTGGGCCAAATTGAGTATAACTATATATAGCATCCTAGGAAATTAATCAAATCTATTTATATTCAACACTGAATATGGATTATTACCAACAAATAATACCTTGCCTTTCTGTCAAATTCTACTGGTTAAGAGTGACACATAATTAGTTGCATATATATTCCATTTAAATACTAATCAACTAAGGTCTTTTACACAGTTGAACACTATTGTTGACTAAATCTGATCCTGTTTCAGGAAGACAACTAGGGTAAATATGAAGAATAAGCTACTTGTCAAAGGAGTTGCCTGTATTTCTAGGAAGTAATGCTTGAAAAATAATGACTTATTTCTTGGCCTTTGGAATCCCTCTTTCCCTTTGGAATAATTGAATACATTCATGGTAGGCCCTTAAAAATCAGTTATTAAACAATTTTAAAATAGTAGTTTTTTTAGAGTCTGCATCTTGATATTGCATTTGTCAGGAATTCCAGACGATTTGAATGGAAATTTGTCTGATTTCTATGAATACTACAGTTGCAGTAATCACCTTAATACTACATTACAAGTGAAACAGTCTCTTGGGAAAAAAAATTAGAATATTTTAAGGAGGAAAGAAGAACAGCTATAAAAACCTACTAGAAATACAAAGAGAAATTGAAACACATTAGTAATGAGGCTTTATTTCACATGTTGCTATCCATGCATATGCTAAGTAATATAATGATAAGATACATGTAAAACTCTTTACCTTGAAAACACTACCTTTCCACATACATGTAGGTTATTTATAAAAAGTACAAAACTAACCCAAGTAAAGTTCTATAAACCAAACAGACTAGTTGCCATGGTAAAAACAAAGGAAGTTTCAGAGATAAATAATATACATCTACTCACCCTACACAAACCCCATATTTAAGACTAGTGTTAAAAGAATGTCCTACCAAATCTTCAAAATTAATATATCAAAAGAGGAAAATAATGTGATCATCTCCATAGATTATGAAAGGTATTAGATAACATTAATATCTAAAATAAAAATCAATGTAAATTTCTACAATATGATAAAATATGAATAAATATATTCATATAATAGATGGCTATTTCCACAATATGTTAAAATTGGAACAGATAAGACTTTCATTTGAGATAACTAATATAATATATCATCCCAAAGCTGACATCATGCTTTAGCACTAAAGACTGGGAGAATATAAGGATATCTACTTTTATCTTAATTATTTGACATTGTTATAGAGTTAGGAGCCAATGCACTTAGACAAGAGAACAAAGAAAAAGGTATAAGAGTGGAATATAAAAAGGATTGTTGCTATCAGCCAAAATGAGTATTTTCCTAGAAAACCTAAAAAAAAAAAAAAAAAATCAATTGTAAAACTATGACAAGTAAAAATTTAGTAGATGACTATGTATAAATTTAATATACAGAAATCAATAAGATGCAACTAGAAAACCAAAACTAGTTAAAACTAGTTTAAAAATCTAGTGGTAGAAGTATCCCATTTACAAAGCCACGCAATGATTACATACAAGAATTAAACTACTTGAAAAAAGATATATATATATATATATATATATATATATATATATATATATATACACTAGACAGAAGTAAGAAGATAAATGAACAGATCCCTAATCTTAATGGTTGATTTTGACACTTTTTTCTGACTATGAATTAGAAAGCAAACAAAAACAATTGATGATATTAAAAACTCAAACAACATAACTTAAAAGATTAATTGAAAAAACATTATTTGAGAAAGATATGTAGAAATTTGCATCCATGAAAAATGTTCACTTGTTTCCAGCATGCATGGAACATTTACCAAAAGTGAGCAAACAATAGAACCCAAAATAAGTATGTGCAAAATCATTATTATGCATTCTTTATTTTCTAACTTCAATGAAATGAATTTAGAAACTGCAGCAAAAAGAAAACTGCAATTCCTATATTTTTGGAATGTAAACAAAACAAAACAAAACAAAAAAACACCATTTCTAAGAAATTCATAGTCCCAAAAGGAATTATAATGTGAATTATAAAATAATTATAATTGAATGACAAGGAAACTAAAAACTTAGCAGTAAGTAGTGAAATAATAAATATATATTTTTTTCATTTAAATTCATGTGTCTATAAAGAAATGCAGTCAGTATTCATCTCATAAGCTTAAAAAGTGAAAAATCAGGAGGACCTAAATAGGTAGAATGAAAGAGATGAATACAATAGAAGACAAGGAACAATTGCGAGGTTTCAGAACAACAAGCCAAAGACATTTAAACTAAAATAGGCAAACAATCTGATAAAATGATCGAGCAAAAAAACAGAACAAAATTGAACAATATTAGAAATGGAAAAAAGGACACAACCACAGATTTTAAAAATCTCTACAGTGACAAAACAGATTTATGAAATGGACAATTTTCAAAATAAATTTAAATGAGCAAAACTGACTCAAAAAAAGAAAGAGAAAACCACCTAGATCTATGGCCATTATACTGTGGAAGAGAGTCAGAGGAAGAGTAATAGATATATATGATATTCGGGGGGAGTGGGGTGGCAAATTGGGGGTGGGGGGTTGTCACTTTGAGGGGTAAAATGTATAACTATTGCACTGTGTTGTATACCTGAAACTAATTAAAAATTAATTAATTAATTAAAAAACAAACAAAAAGAAATTGAATCAGGGCCGGCCGAGTGGCGCAGTGGTTGAGTGCTGGCTTGGGAAGTCAGCGGCCCGGTTCGGGTCCCACATATGAGGGCCAGTGATACTGCCCTAAAAAAAAAAAATAAATAAATAAATAAATTGAATCAGTAGTTTAAAACATTGTCAATTCTCATTATTCACATTAGATATGTTCCATAAAGTCACTGTGGACACTGAATTAGGAAATACGAAACACTGCTCCTAATGAAAGCACACGGTTAGATTTCTGAAAGCCTCTGTTACATTTTCATCAATCACTAAATACATAGTCTTTTTTTTATGTATGTTTCTGTTAAAGACACTGTATATAATGTATATTGTTGATTCATTAACATTGAACTCATGGCTAAAAGCGTTATAACATGCCTGAACAAAATTGATCTAACACACGTGTTTTTTCCGTAAGACACATCACAGTCTTCTTGTGCTTAGAAACTTGAGACAGCAGTTCAGCACTACACTTGGGGGCCATTGAAGCCGCAAAATCACAAACTAAAAGTACAAAAATGTGAAAAACCTGTCATGACTAGACCATGAAAAGGAGACTTGTTTACATTATGAGGTCTGGAACAAGAAGGCAATGTCACCTTGTTTGACCTCAGGTAGGAATGTTTACATTGGGTGACTGAGATTTTTCAAAACCGTGCATATCTGTGAATGACTGCAACAGCACTGTAAATACTCGTTTTGGGGTTACAAGTACATTTCAATGATTAGGCGAACTCAAAGATACAGAATCCTTTAACAATGAGGATTTACTTTATATCCAAAACTCACAAAGCTCAATTTTCTTCACAGTTTTATAAAGCTATCAAGAAATTGATAATCTCTATTTTATGCAAATTATTCTAGAGAAGAGAAAAAATGGAAAAGTTTCTCGCCCTACTTACAGGCTTGATACTAAAATTAGATAAGGAAGGAACATTATTAGATAATTCACTTAATAACATAGAGGACAAGTTCAAATAAAATATTATTAGCTCACCAAACTAGAAAATGATTCAGAGAACC
Organism: Aselliscus stoliczkanus; assembly: GCA_033961575.1. Classification (NCBI taxonomy): domain Eukaryota; kingdom Metazoa; phylum Chordata; class Mammalia; order Chiroptera; family Hipposideridae; genus Aselliscus; species Aselliscus stoliczkanus. The sequence continues at coordinate 40,667,230 of CM066729.1, forward strand.
AAGTAGATATAAAAGGATAGTTTAATAGTAGAAAGCAATAAAGTAATTCACAGTGTTAACTGATTAAAATAGAAGAGCTCTATAATCATCTCAAAATGCAGAAATAAACAAAAAGATTGCATAAAACTCTACTGTTATATCATTTAAGAAAGAAAGAAAGAGAGAAAGATAGAGACGAGACAGAGAGACAGAGAGAGAGAGAAAGAAAGAGAGAGAGAGAGAGAGAGAGAGAGAGAGAGAGAGAGAGAGAAAGAAAGAAAGAAAGAAAGAAAGAAAGAAAGAAAGAAAGAAAGAAAGAAAGAAAGAAAGAAAGAAAGAAAGAAAGAAAAAGAGAAAAAGAAAAAAAGAAAGAAAATCCTGCCTTTTATTGCTCTGGGCCTCTGGTTCTCAGACTTCAGCTTACCTCCAAGTTATGTAGAGGGCTTGTTAAAATACAGTTACTATGCCCCACCCCTAGTATTTCTGATCAGTGAATCTGGTGTGGGTGAAAGAATCTTAATTTCTAACAAGTTCCCCAGTGATGCTGGGTTAGACAACTCTTAGAGAACCACTGCCATAGGCGATGCAGGCCCAGTACAATCACTTTCTGATTTTTCAAGAATAATCTGAAATATGAACTTCTATCTAAAATATTCAATTTTTTTTTGAGCAGCCCAAATCAGTCGTATTGTGTTAGGGTATATCTGATGTGTGTATATCCCTTAAACATGTAAAGATGGATGTTCTGTGGTTTGTAATTTTCCTGCTCACTTATGTCTGCCTCAGTGTATATTGCCATTAGAAAAGTCCTTCAGAATTGTCTTGACCTTCATACTTAATCCTCAGTTGCTGTATGATCATCAACTAGACATATGTATAACTGGTCCCATATCAATGATTCTATTAGGTTTCTAACACATAAATTAGACTGTGGACTGTTTTCGCACAGCCTCCTTTTTAATAACTATTTCTGGTGTCAGATGGGTACTAGACTTATCAGGGTGTTCACTTTGTAATGTCTATAAGTGTCCATTCACTATGTTGTACACCTGAAACTCATATAATATTGCATGTCAACTATAATTGAAAAATAAATTTAAAAAACAGGATATGTAATGGTTTTAAACAGAATAGAAAAGGATTCTCGTGGAATACATTTTTACTCAACAGAGTTAATGTTTCATTTATTTTATTCAGAGAATAGTGTAAATTAGAAGTGGAAAATAACTGCATTTAACTAGCATTTTCTTTTATGTATGTTGGAAATCATGAGCAAGAATATAAACATGTTAAAATGAGGAAGCTTTGATCTGTGCTTTAACAGTCTTTTCATTGAAGTTTAATATACATAGATTTTACTGTATGTTCATTCTTTTCCATTTTCGATTTGTTGTTCCTGATACCCAGGAATAGCATCTAGCATCATATATTTAAGTAGGATAACCAGAGAGAAAGCATAAAAGCTTTTTATTCTTTTCCAACATGCTAGTTGATTTTTATATAGTAATTATTTTTGTTCTGAAGGTGTTTGTCATTGATGGTACATTTGAAAACATGTTTTATAAAGCTTAAGCCATTATTTAAAAGGAAATAGTGGTACTTATAAATCTATGTCATCAAAAATTTTCACAGATTCAAAATAAGCATTTTCCTTTCAATTTAGTTATTTTATTTCCATTTTAAAAGGAGTGATTACAAAATTTACTGTACCAGTAAGTGATTGATGAATGGCAGAATCTCCCATTCTGTACATCAACCTGGGAATGAGATCAAGTACATGGGTGCACGAAGGGCGTAGGAAGCACCAGACTGGCTCCAAAATGAGCCTTATGTTGATGAAAATAATTTCCAAATACAAAAATCTTAAAGAATATGATTAAAATATTATGTTTCTTCATGTCACATAATTTTTTTCACTATCAATGTAAATAAATCATGAATTCTCAAATAAAATTTTGATGGTTTCAAGAAAAGAACTTGGTCTAAATTTGAGGTAATTTTTTTCAATACTGGGTGCTTAAAAAAACAAAACAAAAAGCTATTTTTGAATAAATAAGACTTCAGTTTACCCATGAAGACAAAAATGGAAAGCTGGAGTGAGAAATAAATTAGATAACACAAGTTATAATAAAAATATTTCATTTATGTTTCTCGGCTTTTTTCAAGGATAGGTTTTCAAAATACAAAAGAAACAAGAAGAGTAATTTTGTATTTTGTGAGTAGAATTAATCATTTGCATCCTCCAAAGATTTATTTTGGTCTGTAATATTTAAAGTAAATCATATTGATTAATGGGTTACTGTAAATTCTCAACCGTCATTTAGGCTTCTTGTACTTGGGTGGAGCTCTTTACCCATGGAATGCTTTTTAAGTGACTTTTATATCCATGACTTTAAATCCTTTTTCCTCAGTTCTCTTTGATGTTCAATTATTTATTTTATTCCCCTTCCAGCACGGAGGAAATCTATGCTTTAGTTTTATGTTCTCTTTTATTCCCACATTTCTAGGTGAACTTGGAGTTCTTTTTGATATCTTTTAAATTTCTGCATCACATCAGTTTCATTCTGGCAGATGCAGCCTCTAAAATAAGCTGCGTGATGCACTCAAACCTAAAATAAACCATTATTTGAGGGTTAGGTGCGTCATACCTGCAAATAACCTCATTTATCTAGAGAAATGTATTTAATGTTATTGTATAAATACCAGTGTTTCAGTGTGCTCTATAATACCATCTGTCACTTCTTTTCATATAATACATAATTCAAAGTACCCTTATTCCATTTTTTTCAGATGCAGAGTTCTTGCATATATCTCTATATTCGGTGACAGGAATTCAGGTATTGTGAAAATTATATCAAATATTATCCAAGGTAAAATTTTAATGCATGTTGAATCAAGTACTTCGTTGTTTCTGAAATTATCTTGTCAGGCACGATTCTGTAAGTTGGGTCAAAGAAGGCAGTTCATATATCTTCTCTTTTCTGCCTTCTTACATATACATGTACACACATTTTTTTAATGTGTGGCTTTACCATTGTATATATTGCATCATAGTTAGAACTATATGTTGTATATGTCCGTGTGGAAATAAATGACAGGAATTATGCATTAGACAATCACTTTAATGTAGCTAAAATTTACCTTCTAAAGCAAAATTTCATATTTCTCTTCACACTGACTTTTTTTTTTTTTTTTTTTTTTGAGAGCAGTGTCACTGGCCCTCATATGTGGGACCTGAACCGGGGCCGCTGGCTTCCCAAGCCAGTGCTTAACCACTGCGGCACTCGGCCGGCCCTTTTTTTTTTTTTTTTTTAATTTTTTTTTTTTTTTAATTTTTTGATTTTGATTTTTTTATTTTTTAAATTTTTTGAGGGCAGTGTCACAGGCCCTCATTTGTGGGACCCGAACCGGGGCCGCAGGTGTCCCAAGCCAGCACTTAACACCGCACCACTCGGCCCGCCCAACACTGACTTTCTTTAAATACAAAGAATACATGCTCTTCAAACATGACACAGGAACAGGAGATTCTATTGGCTGTGGCCTGCACCTCTTTTGGATATGTTATCTTATTACTATGGCAGATTCTTCTTTATTTCAAAAGTCCCGGAATTGAAATTAAGGGAATGAATGCATGCTTGCCCCATGGGGCCCCTTCTAGGAAAGGGATAACTTTATTTTCCAGCTTCAACTGTATTTCATTCCACAATTTTGGAGAGAGGATAATTAATGTCCTAACACATATCTTTTGTCTGATAATGAGGTATACATTTTATAATATGAACATTGCAAGAAACCAGGTTGGTCTTGCATGGAACAGGTGTTTTTTGGCTATGAACTCAATTTTATTATGGGCAAAAGAAAGTATTTTAAGAGATGATTTTAATCAATACAGTACAGAAATCGAGAGAAAAACGTCCTTTTTATAAGCTGTTTGATTGTCTTCTTCAGAGAAAAGCCTCTACCAGTTTAATAAGAATGGTCAAAGATTCATGAATAGAGCATAACATTTTCCCTCACTTATTCTTGCAAGACTTTTTATTAGTTCTTCTAAGATCTATATTTCTAAGCTCTAACTAAGCCAACATAATTACTCTAGGCCATAATGTTCATTACATTTTTTTTCCTAGCTGGCTAATTTCATGGTGTTTTATTTGTTTTGGTTATTCATTTATATTATGATATACATGTACTTTACACTTAAAAAAATATAAAAATAATACACTGTTTTCTCTTGTATTTACTACACAGCTCAACGAAGAAAACATTACAAATACAGATGAAACCGTTTTGTGTATGGCTCCATGATTTCATTGAGTGTGATCAGGCCTGGAACTAACCACTTTCCTAAATTTTTTATTTAACCTATATGTTTTCATACTTTTACCAATGAAGTGTGTATTGGTAAATAATATATGGTATTATTTTGTATATTTTAGTATCATGTTCTCTATATATCCTGACAACTTAACTTTTACTCAACATTATGCTTTTGATTATTTTTTCCATATGTAACTCCTCGTTTGTTTTCATTGCTGTATAATATCCCAGTGTATGCCTTCACCACACAGTTTATTTGTCCATTTACATGTTCACATTTTTTTTGTGTGTGTGTTTTTTGTTTGTTTTTTTAGCTGAGCCATCCTGCCACCTGTCGACAGCTCAACGGCAACTCAGCCCGGGCTGGCATCAAACCACCGTTGCTCAAAGCTCAGCTCACACTCTTGAGCGAGCTCTTAACCAACTGAGCCACTCGGTCGGCCCTCAAAAAGTGGTTTTTTTTTTTTGAGGGTTTCAGGGCAGTGTCACTGGCCCGCATATGTGGGACTGAACCGGGGCCGCTGGCATCCCAAGCCAGCGCTTAACCACCATGCCACTCTGCCGGCTCCTGTTTGTGTTTTTATTTTATTATTATTATTTTTTAGCTGTGCTATCCTGCCACCTGTTGGCAGCTCAGTGGCAGTTTAAATCGGCCTGGGCATCGAATTGCTGTTGTTCAGAGCTCAGTTCGCACTCTTGAGCGAGCTCTTAACCAACCAAGCCACTCGGCCGGCCCTAACATGTTCATATGTTAATAGGCTGAGATTGTTTTCAAGTGTTTGCTCTTGCAAACAAAGCTACTAAGAACATTTCTGTACTTGTCTCCCTGTGCGTGTGTGTAGCATTTTTCTAGCTCATATACTATAACAGTGAAATTACTAGTTTAGAAACTCTGTGCCTTTAAAACTATAAAATATTGGTAAATTGACCTCTTGCTCTTCCACCAACAGTTTGTGAGAATTCTGGAAATAAAGACAAATTCATCTATTCCCTTGTTAAATACATGCCTTTTCATCCATTGTTGAATAAAGTGGTGAGAGCTGATATCCTTTTCTTGTTTATGAGCTTGAGGGAAGCATTCAGTTTTTCAACTTGAAGTAGCTGTTAGTTGTAGAATTTTATAGATGCCCATTATCAGGTTGATGAAATTACTTTCTAATCCTAGGTTTCTGAGAATTTATATAACTGATTGTTTTTGCTTATTTGTCACAGTTACTTGCTTCTTGGCCTTTCTAGTTTGGGTTTTGGTGTTTTTGTTTGTTTGTTCTTTTTTGTTTGTTTTTTTGATTGGCTGCTGAACATTGTGATTTTATGTTGTAGAGTGCTTAGATTTTGTAACCTTCTTTTAAAGGTGTACTTTTTCTGGAAGACAATTTAATTATGGAACAGTTTTATCCTTTTGAGACTTGTTTTTAAAATTTGGTTGTAGTCATACTGATGAGTTTTTACTTAGGAATAAATTAGTCTCCACTGATTATCCTGCTGATCATCAGGGTGGTCTGATTAGTCAGAGTTTGAATGACACCCTTCCCTGTGTGAGCACTGGGATTCTCTAGTTACAGTGTTCTGGTCATTATCACCTGGCCTCATTGAGTTTTGCTGCATGCATGTACAATTTATTGTTTAATAATACATTCAAAAGGCTTTCTATACAGATTCTTGGAATTCTTTTTTTTTTTAATAGTTTCATTTCCATGAAATTGCCTTGCAATTATAGCTACCTTAGGCTCACTGAACTGAAATAGTTTTCTCTTCAATATGTGAGACCACATGCCCTGCTTGTGATTTTCTTCATTTCACCATAATCCAGATTGTGCCTATAAGAGGAGAGACGGGTGATTGTAGGGCTCATTTCTCTTTTTTTCACAGATCACAGTTTTTACCTTGGGTTTTCTCCAATATCTGAAAACAGGCTTCTGGTGTATTTGTTGACTTTTCTAGTTGTTTACAGTAGGGGTAAGTCCCAGATTGAGTCCTGGTGTTCTAGCATGGCTGAAATCACAAACTTTATTGTTATATATTTTAAAAATAGATTATATTTTTAGAGCAGTTTAAGGTTCACAGCAAAATTTAGTGATGGGGCAGAAATTTTCCATACACCCCTTGCCTCCACACATTCACAGAAGGGTACATTTGTTGCAATTGATGAGCCTATATTGATACATCATTATCACTTAGATTTCATAGTTTACATCAGGGTTCATTCTTGGTGTATGTTCTGTGGGTTTGAACAAAGGTGTAGTGACATGGACCCACCATTATAATATCAAAGTAGTTTCGCTGCTCTAAAAATTCCTCATGTTCTGCTTACTTGTATTTATCTCTACCTCCCCTTTAACCTCTAGCAGAATGTCATATACTTAGAATCATACAGTATGTAGCCTTTTCAGAATGGTTTTATAGTTCATTTATCTTTAGTGTTGAATAATATTCCATTGTTGGGATGCACAAAAATTTACTTATTCAATTTCCTACTGAAGGACATGTTGGTTTTTCCAAGTTTTGGCAATTATGAATAAAGCTTCTAGCAACATCCGTGTGCTGGTTTTTATATGAACATAAAATTTTCACTCCTTTGGATAAATACCAAGAGTGTGATTGCTAGATCATATGGTAAGCCTGTATTTAGTTTTGTAGGAAACTGCCAAATTGTCTTCCAAAGTGGCTGTACCATTTTGCATTCCCACCAGCAATGAGTGTGAGTTCTTGTTGTTCCATAGACTCACCAGTATTTGGTTGTCAGTGTTCTGGATATAATAGGGGTGTGCTAGTATCTCATTGTTTTAATTTGTATTTCCTTGACGACATAGGATAAGAAGAATCTTTTCATGTGCTTATGTTTCATGTGTATATCTTCTTTGGTGAGGTGCCTGTTCAGACCTTTCCTCCATTTTAAAAGCAGCTGTTTGTTTTCTTATTGTTCAGTTTTAGGAGTTCTTTGCATATTTTTAAATAACAATCGTTTAGCAGATATATCTTTTGCAAATATCTTCTCCCATTCTGTGGCTTTTCTTCTCATTCTGTTGACATTGTCTTTAGCAAAATAGAAGTTTTTGATTTTAATGAAGTCTAGCTTACCAATTATTTCTTTCATGAATCATGACTTTGGTGTTGTACCTACGAAGTAATCAACATACCCAACATCATCTAGCTTTTCTCATTATCTCAAAAGAGTTTTATACTTTTGGTATTACATTTAGGCCTATAATCCATTTTGAGTTGTTGCTGTTGTTGTTATTATTGTGTGTGTAGGATGCTACACTGTGTGTAGATGTTTTGGGTTTTTATGGATGTGGGTGTCTAATTGTTTCAGCAACATTTGTTAAGAAGACTATCTTTGCTTCATTGTACTGCCTCTGTTCCTTTGTAATAATCAGTTGATTGCTATTTAGGTGGGTCTGTTTCTGGGTTTTCTATTCTATTCCATTGATCTATTTGTCTATTCTTTCACAAATACCATGCTGTCTTAATACTGTACCTTTATATTAAGTCTTGAAGTCAGGTAGTGTCAGTCCTCCAACTTTGTTCTGCTCCTTCGATATTGCATTGGCTATTATGGTTCTTTTGCCTCTTCACATAAATTTCAGAATCAGTATGTCAACATCCCCAAATTAACCACTAGGATTTGATTGGGGTTGCATTGAATCTATATATCAAGTAAGAATGATCTGACATCTTTACAAGATTGAGTTTTCTTATCCATGAACATGGAATAACTCTCCTTTTGTTTAGTTCCTCTGATATTTCTTCACAGTTTTTTTTTTGTTTGTTTCATTTTGTTTTATTTTTAGTTCTCTTTATATACATGGTATACATATTTTGTTAGATTTATACCTAAGTATTTCATTTTGGGAGGGTGCTAATATGCACAGTGTCACGTTTTTAATTTCAAATTCCACTTGTTCATTGCTGTAATACAGGCAAATGGTAGAATTTTGTGTATGTACCTTGCATCCTACAACCTTGCTATAATCACTCATGAATTCCAAGAGTTAATTTGTTGATTTTTTTGTTGATTTTCTGCATAGATAATCATCACCTGCAAAGACAAGTCTATTTCTTTCTTCTCAATCTGTATTTCTTTTATTTTACTTTCTTTTTTACAAAAAGATTTTTATTAAAAATCTAGCTAATGGTTGTATATTAGTTTCAGGGGATACACCATAGTTATTCAACATTTGTATACCTAAGAAGCAATCATCATGGTAAGTCCAGCAATCATCTGCTATGATACCATGCTATCACAATATTATTAACTATATTTTCTATGCTGTATATTACATTCCCATGACTTACTTGTTTTATACCTAGAAATATGGACCTCTTGTTTCCCTTCATGTCCTCCCCCCTTTTAATTTTTCAATTATATTTGACATTCAATATTATTTTATATTAATTTCAGGTGTACAGCATAGTTATTAGACATTTATATAATTTAAGAAGTGGTCCCCCTGATTAGTGTAGTACTATATGCAGTTATTATCACATCATTTATTATATACCCTATGCTTTACTTTACATCCCCATGACTATTTTGTAACTACAAATTTGTATTTCTTAATCTCTTCATCTTTTATACCCTGCTCTCCATACTCTCCCATCTATCACCCCAACAAATCTAGTATCCATGTGATACCATACATAGTTATTACAATATTATTGACTATATTCCTTATGCTGTACCCTACATCCCCATAATTACTTTGTATTAACCAATTTGTAGTTCTTAATCTCTTCCCCTGTTTTTACCCACATCCCAACATTCTCCCATCTGGCAACCATCAAAATTTTTTTCTGTCTATGAGTTTGTTCCTGTTTTGTTTATAAGTTTTGTGTTTTAGATTCCACATATAAGCAAAATCACATTGCATTTGTCTTCCTGGATTTGTATGTCTATTTCCTTCACCAGGTTAAGAAAGTTTTTGTCGTTATTTCTTCAAATAGATTCTCAAGCTCTTGTTTTCTCTCTCCGTCTTCTAGTAGCCCTATGATGTTGTCCCAAAGGTTTCTTAAACTATCCTTATTTTTTTGGCTTTTTGTTTTTGCTGTTTGATTGGGTGTTTTCTGCTACCTTGTCTTCCAAATCATTGATTTGATCCTCTGTTAATCTAATCTGCTGGTGATTCCTTCTAGTGCATTCTTCATTTCAGTTACGTATTGTATCCTTCACTTCTGACTGGTTGTATTTTATGGTTTCTGTGTTCTTTTTCATGCTTGCTATCTCTTTGTTGAAGATCTCACTAAATTCCTTGAGCATCTTTACAGCCATTGTTTTGAACTCTTTCTCTGGTAGGTTGCTTGCCTCCATTTCATTTAGCTCATTTTCTGGAATTTTCTCCTGTCCTTTCATTTGGGACATATTTCTTTGTTTCCTTATTTTGGCTGCCTCTGTACTAGGTAGATCTGCTATGGCTCCTAGTCTTGGCCAGGTCACTTTATGTAGTAGTTGCTCTGTGGGGCCCTGACACAGTCTCTCTGGTCATCTGAGCTGGGTGCTCCAGGAGTGTCCCTTGTGTGGGTTGTGTGTGCCCTCCTGTTAGAGTTGAGCCTTGATTGCTATTGGCTTGTCAGGATGTGGGATTGACCCTCAGGCTAATTGGCTGTGGGGTTTGGCCATATTCACGGCTTATGGGCTGCTGTGCAGAGATGCTTACCCTACTGAGTGGGATTTGCCCCAGTGAGTCTAGTGCCTGTTGAAACTGCCCTTTGTGTGTGCTGCTTGTGGGGCCAATTGGGTCTGAAGCCAACCTCCAAGTATGTTGGTTCTGAAGCCTCTTGGGAGGTGCAGGTCTGGGTCACCTACTGCCTGTGACCAGCTAGGGGTTATCTGGTAGGATCTATAAAGTGATATAATGCTATTTGCTTCCTATGTTAACCTGTAGGTGTGTGGGAGGCACCACACTGCAAACCAAGGACAACTGCCACCAGTCGGCCTAGGGTGTCTACGTAAAAAGCCAAGGTCTGATGCCACATGCCAGCTCCCTTAAGATTCAGACACTGATAGAGGCTCATGAGGTATGCAAATTGCATGAGGCATGGTCTCAGGGAGTCACTAGAGTTGGAAGAGTTGTAGTTACTAGGTTAATGTAAGTTCTGGTTTGGTGCCAGTGCTGATCCTGGAGCTATTCAGCAAAGTCTCAGAGTACACCGAGGCCAGTTTCTTCCTACCTGTAGCTTGCTGGACTCTGACAGTTTTCCAAAAAGGAATGCAGGTGGGGGCAGCTGCCCATGGAGAAAGTACCTCAGGGGTTGGAGGACTTGGGTGAGGCAGAGTCCCAGCAGAGCTCACCAGGCCAGATAAATTAAGATTTGGCACAGTGGGGGAGCACTCACTGCAGGAAAGATGGCTCCTGCCTGCCTGCTGCATGGGAGGGTAGGACCCCTCACAGGGAAAATGATGACTGTCCTCCAGCTCTTGCCTGATGGCCACACACCTCAGTCTAATCCCATATTCCTCTGACAGTCCCAAGTCACTGTCCCTTCACTGGAGCCCAGGGTGAGTGCCTGCGAGTGAGTGAGTCTGTGCGCGACTTGTTTAAGAGAATATCTCAGTTTTCTGCAGCTTTCCATCCCACCTGAATGGTTGGAATACTCACTGTTTTTCACAGCCAGATGTTGTAGGGCTTCTCTTCTTGGAACCACTACCCTGGGCTGGGGAGCCTTGCTCCTTTGGGGGGAACTTCTGTGGCTGAAATATCCCTTCTGATTCTCAACCACCACACAAAGGCTTGGGACCCATTTTGCATCTTTGCCCCTCCTATCAATCTCAATGTGGCTTCTTTGTATACTTTTAATTATAGGATTTTTGTTTAACTGTATTTCAGATGATTCCCCAGGTTGGTTGTTCTGTAATTTAATTGTAATTTTAATATGTTCACAAAAAGATGCAGGCACATTGTTTCTCTACTCTGCTATCTTGGATCTCTCTTTATTTCCCTTTCTTGTCTTATTGTATTAGCTAAGTCTTTCAGTACAATGTTCAAAAGTCATAGTGAGAATTTGCAACAACATGGATGGATCTTGATATTATTATGCTAAGTGAAATAAGTCAGAAAAAGTCACAACCCATATAACCTCACTCATATGTGGGACATAAAGTTGATAGCAACAAATGAACATGACAAACAAACAAAAAGTCATAGAGAGAGACAGCAGTTTAGTGGTTACCAGAGGGTAAGGTAAGGAGGGTGGTAGAAGAGGATAAAGGGGGTCAAATATATGGTGATGGAAGAGAACTGACTCTAGGTGGTGAACACACAATGCAATATATAGGTGATGTATTATAGAAATGTACATTTGAAACCTATATAATTTTACTAACCAACATCACCCTAATAAATTTAGCAAAGATAAAAAAGTAATGTTGAGAAAATACACTCTTGTCTTGTTTCTGACCTTAATGGGAAAGCTCAAGTTTTGTTCAACTAAGTATGATGTTAGCTGTATGTTTTTTGTTGCTATTCTTTATCAAGTTTAGAAGTTTCCTTCTATTTCTAGATTACTGAGTTATTGTTATTTAAAAAAATCACATTATACTTTTGCTGGCATGTGGAAATTCAGCTGAGTTTTATATATTACTTTTCTATCTAGTATCCTTGTTAACTCTTCTTATTAATTGTAATAATTTGCCTGTAAATATCTTTAGTGCTTTTCTGTGATAATGATAGTTTTAAATTTCCTCTTCCAAATCTCACGGATTTTAGCTCTTGTTCTTGTCATCCTGATCTGACAAGAATAGTCAGTATTCTGCTGCATCAGTAATGGCAGGCATCCCTCTCTTGATCTTAATTTTTAAAGGTAATATTTCTAGAATTTTAACATTAATCATGGTGATCATTGCAGATTTTTGTCAGATAATCTGGATCACTTATGAATGTGTTGTTTGTAAGGTGCCAGAAAATGTGACACTAGTCTGTTGTCTCAAACACATTGAAGCTATCTTTCCTCATGTAAAAATAAGCATAGATGTAGATCTTTTCCTCATGTTTTCAAAACGGCTGCTGTAAGTTCAGTCACCCAGACCAGAACTCTTTTAAGGCAGGTTGGGAAAGTGAGCATCAAGGTTTGCAGGTTATATAATGAAAAATAGCATTAGAAAAGGAATTGGAATTGTATGTTAGATTAATCAAACCATAGTGTCTGTACAATTTATTTTATTTGAGTTAAGGAAATTCTCTTCTATTTCTGATTTAAGTTTTCTTTCTAATATTAAATTGAAGTTGATTTCATATAATGTTTTTATATGTACCAAAATTATGTTCTGTGTCCCTTAATCTATTAATGTGTTGTATTACATTATGAGAGCTTTTAATATTATATCATTCCTTCACTTCTAAGATATAACCAACCTGGTCATGATTTACTTTTTAAATACATTACAGATTTCTATTTGCAGATATACATATTTAGGAGTTTTGTATATAAATATAATAGGCTATGGCCAATCTTATTGTGGGCCTAGTAATACAATAAAAACACAAAATTGTATCATTGTAGTGTAGAACGAAATTGCTTTATGTAGTACAGATAGGCCTTTGAATGGTGATATGACCTCTTTTATTTTGCTAATGCATAAATGGAAGGAAACTAGTGACTTGGACTCCTTTGATGTGGTGGGCTTCTTATTCTGCCCTCTCCATTGAAAATAAAACTTAGGAAGTACTTCTATGAGAAACTAAGCAAGAAATGGGAAGCTGTATCCACTTTCTTACTTATGTCTATAGCTCATGTGTTTTGTGTTTTGCTTGTTTACTTGTTCAAAGGACACTGAAATAAAGGTCACCATGAATTAGATTTCAGTCATCATTCTTGGCATTCTTTACACTGAAATAAAACCTTCCTGGTCTAAACTCATTCTACATTAAAAGTAAAATTGGCTTATAATTGTTGTTTCTTATATTATTTTTTCTGATTTTGACTCAAAACTATATTGATTTTATAAAATTACTTGAGTGTTTTTCTTTGTTTTCTTTTTATTTTTTAGGGGTTAAATTACCAATAGGATTATTTGGCCTTGGCCTTTTGATATTGTTCTTTGTATTTGTGTGGGTTAGAAGGTAGATTTTTATTTACGGAGTCAATTTCTTGTATGATCATAGGTGCTTTTAGAATTTTTGTGTTTTCTTAAGTTAGTTTTAGTAAGTTATGTCTTCCTTGAAGATACATCCTTTGTCTAAGTTTTCAAATTCATTGGCTTATATTTAGTTATAGTGTTATTTTATTTCTATGCCTCTTGTAATTCCACCTACATATTTCTTATCAATCCTAACTTTTTTATATGAGTCTTCACTATTTTTTTCTTGATCACTCCTGACAGTTATTTCTCTTGGTCTTTTCAAGAGCCAGTATTTTATTAGTTTATTGATTCTTTTATTGTATTTTTTCATTTCTTTAAATTTGCCTTCTTTCTTCATTGTTTTCTTCCCTCTATATATTTTTTGGGGTTTATTCATCTTTTCCTAGCTTTACAAAATTGATATTATGATTGACTTATTTCTCAGCTCCAAATTCTTGCTTTTTAAAAAGGAGCTCAGCTCTATAAATATTTCTCCTTTGTCTGCCAGAAAGGTCTTAAAAGGCATTTCTGCTTCCAAAGTGGCTTGTGCACCAGACTCCTGGAAAATGTGTTTTGTTATCCACTGCTTGGTCTGCACAGAATCTGTAGTGCGAGGTGCCATTGGGATCAGGATCTATTGTCTCCAGAATTTGGCTGTTGTGTGCTTCTGTAGCTCTTGACTTGGGTGGCAACAACATAGCTAGGAACCGCTGACAGCATGGGGTGGTATCTCAGCCAAGATCCCCAACTTCCTATATCCTCCCCTCAGCCCTAATGGCACCATGCTGGGAGTTTCAATGGTCCTGCCATTTAGTGAAACAGCTACTCAGGTTTCATCCCTAGCAGCTGGCCCAGAAGCACTCAAACCCAAGAGTCACATAAGAGGAGCACTAAGTTCCTGCAGAGGACCCCTTCTCCACACTGACCAAACCCCCTTACCCTTCCTTACCTCCCAGTGCCTCACCTGTCAGCTCAGCTTGCTTGTGTCTTGGAGGTTTATTTTCTCTATCACTTCTGAGGCAAGCACAGCACTCCACTTCTCAAATCCATAGTGAGGTCCCAACTTCACTTGCCACCTACTTACTATTAGTCTCAATTCACCTGTGCATAGAAAAGCTGTTTCTGCTTATCTGGTAGATGTGGCCCAGCTCTAGCTCAATAGTTTGTCAAACTTCTTTGTTACATAATTGGGTGCAGTCACACCTCCTTTAACAAGTTTTGAAATATCCTTTCAAATTTGTCCTTCCTTGGACACTCCCTCAGACCCAGGATCATTCCCATGTAGGGTTTTCTTTCTATCTTTATAGTAACTTTCCTATCATAATTAATAATTCTTTAAAGCAAAATGATATCAAAGTCCCCTAGTTTCTTTCTCCTGGTTGGACCTAACTTATACAGGTACTAACTAAATTTCAGCATGCTTTCTAATAAAAACATTTCAGGTTATCAATTCCCCTCTAATAGTGAATTAATGTATATGGCTAGATTCTTTTGCTACAACGAAAGTTTCTGTAGTAAAAATTAGTTCGTGTGTGATTGGGAAATAAGAGAATGATGACAGTATAATACATACATTGCTTTGGTTCATACATTTTTAAAAAGCCAATATGTTAATATTTTGTCTTACCAAAAGTAGTAGCAATCAGAGAGAAAGTACACTAAAATGGGAAGTGAACCAATACTGCTGAATGCTGCCAGCTGTGGGAGACTATGGTACTATACATGGTACCTATTTATTCTATGTTCTTCCCCTGGGCTTAGCTGAGTCCTGTGTTTCCCGTTGGACTTGCTTCTCATCTCTTGCATTTCCCTCTTACTATAATTCAGCATCCTCAGTGCTTCCTTATATTCTCTTCTTATGTTTCCTATGTAAAAAAAATGAAGTTTTATATGTATTATAGTATTTATTTAAGACTAAACATTTTTTAATTGTGCTATTTATGACTTTATTAAGATTGTTATCCTTTTTATCAGTATTCTAGTTACAAAGTATATAAATTTCAGGTGTTTTACTCCTAGACCTATCTTTTGATACCTTCTATTATTTTTACTGGGTGATCTTGCAGAAACCAAGTTTTCATAAGCAATATCTACATCATATTACACTCAGAACACCTATCATTTCATTCTCTTTTAAGTTCAAATCTGTCCTAATTTCCTTTGTGATTTATATTTTGACCATGTGTAATTTAAAATTAAAAAAGTATACCTTTTCTATGTTTAGATATGTTTAGATACATAAATACTTACCATTGTGTTACAATTGCCTCCAGTATTCAGTAGTGTACACATTATAATGCTTGTAGCCTGGGAGCAATAGGCTCCTAGGTCACCTGGGTGTGCAGTAGGCTATACCAGCTAGGTTTATGTAAGTGCACTCTATGATGTTCACACAGCAATAAAATCTCCTAATGATGCATATCTCAGAACATATACTTGTTGTTAAGTGATGCGTGACTGTACTTCCATTACTACCTGACCAATTGACTGGTTCATATTTACCATATATATTCATCTATCTTAACCTATGCTCTTAAATGTTCATGTCTTAGTCAATGTCTTCACAGTATCCAAAAAAAGGAGACAACTGAAGTCTTATCTAATGATAAGTTCAAAATCTCTGGATAGTATGTAAGTCTCCCAAGTCAATTCTAATTTTAGGTCCTCATGGTTTTCTACATATGGATAATTGGCAAATGTATTTAATTTCCAAATACTTGATATAAAATGATGAAAGTGAACATGATTACTGCCATATAATGAGAGTGGGAAACAAAACACAAGAGGGTCACCTTAGATTTATATAATAGATAACATCCTTTTACAAAGGAATAACAGGTAATCATTGCCCTGGAAAAGGACTGAGTTGCTGGGTCAGTTAGTTTGATTTATTCTTGAAAGAACCTTCCCTATCAATGGTCTTCTATGGCCACATTTGGGGCGATCATTGGAAGGCCTGCTCCAAGTGGAGAGAAATCATAAACTAGAATGTGAAGAAACATCTTGTAAAGTTCCTTATACTTTGTTATAGTAGTTTACATGGTTCTCTCCCACTATTAGGCTAAAGTCTTTGAGGTCAAGGACTTGTCTTATTTGGCTTTCATCTTCAACATGAAGTACTGTGATGGGTATAAAATAAGCACTTAAATGTTTGCTGAATCAATGAGTAAGGGAATGCACTAATAAAGTCGTTGAATAACAAAGCTAGACAGATTCCTAGGAAATAACTTGGTCCTGCTCAATTTTTAAGAAAATAAATGTCTAAATAAAGACAATAGAAAACCAATTATTTATTTATTTATTTATTTATTTATTTATTTATTTATTTTTTGAGGGCAGTGTCATTGGCTCTCATATGTGGGACCGAACTGGGGCCGCTGGCTTCCCAAGCCAGCGCTTAACCACCACGCCACTCGGCCGGCCCCAATTATTATTTATTTTATGCAATACAGTTGTCCTTTTTCTGAGGTTTCCCTTTCCATGGTTTCAGTTACTCTCAATCAACTGTTGTATGAAAATATTAAATGGAATATTCCAGAAATAAGCAATTCATAAGTTTTAAATTGCATGCCATTCTGAAAATCATGATGAAGTCTCATCCTATCTGGAAGTGAATCATCCCTTTCTGCAGCATGTTCATGCTGTACACACTACCTGCCCCTTAGTCACTTAGGATCTCTTGTAGTATCACAGAGACTGTGCTCAGGTAACCCTATTTTACTTAGTAATGTCCCCAAAGTGCAAGAGTAGTTAATGCTGGCAATTCAGATTTGCCAATGGGAATGCATGAAGTGCGTCCATTAAGTGAAAAGGTGCAAGTTCTCAACTTAAGGGGAAAAAAATCGTATGCTAGAGTTACTAAGATCTATGGTAAGAGTGAACCTTCTATCCGTGAAATTGTGAAGGAGGAAAAAGAAATTCATACAGGTTTTGCTTTAGCAGTGCAAACTGTAAAAGTTATGACCACAGTGTGTGATAAGTGATTATTTAGTTAAGATGGAAAAGGTATTATATTGTGGGTGGAGGACATGAACAGAAAATGACCAAAACATGTTGTGCCAGAAAGCATTGAGTCTATACGAAGACTTCAGTAAGGGAGTCTCTGAAGGAGGGACACCAAGCTATTTAACTGCAAGGAATTGTTACACAGATTGCAAAATAGGTTTGGACTTGAAAAATATAAAAGTTATTGGAAAGAGAGAGAGAAGAAGGCCATATTTATATAAATTTTATTGTAGTGTGTTGTTATAATTGTTCTATTTTATTATTAATTAATCTCCTCCTGTGACTAATTTATAAATTAAACTTTATCGTAGGTCCATATACATAGGAAAAAAAAACAGTATATAAAGGGTTTAAAACTATCCTTTGTTTCAGGCATCCACTGGGAGTCTTGGAACATATCTCCCAAAAGTAAGGGTGATAACTGTACAAAGTTTGACATGCTTTGTTTCTTATAAAACTAAATTTTCTTTGGAGATAATTATGTTTAATAAATAGCAAGATCTCGTAGAAGAGTCCAAATCAGATTTGTCCTACAGAATAATCTCGAAGATTTTGAATTACCTTAAGGAAACACCTTTACTTTTTATTTCTAAGTCAATCAACTATCTGATATCATATCAAGATTTAATCATCTATATCTCCATGGGGCTATTGGATTTAGTTAGTGTTTTTGAAATTGCTTTCTTTTTCCTTGATTGTAAAGAAAGGTCTGCAAAGCAATCTCCCATTTATAAATCCTCTACATATGCTGCTTATTTATTCCTTATTCTTTTCACAAAGGTCATAGAAAATTGAATAAGATTGTTATCTTCTTATTATTTTAATAACATCTGACTGAGAGAGGAGGCTGAATGTTGACTGGAGTGGCCTTGGAACAATCGCCACTGTAATCTTATCCTCCCTGAATTTGTTAACAGTGACAAAAGCTGCTGAGGTGTCAGCAGTGTCCCAGAGGCTTTTTTTCTAGCCTTTTGTGTAGATGACTTCAAAATTGTTATTACTTTTTGAGTTACTCCTTGTCTTTGAAACAAACTTGATTTTAACCCTTGTTTCCCCAGCTTTAGTCATTTATGAAGTACCTTGATGATTTTTTGTAAAGTCTTGGAAACCGCTATATTTTTTATATTTTTTCTTAAAAATCAACTCACATTTTTACTTAAATACTGTACATAAGGAATCCTTATCCTACTACTAAAATGTAAAAGCAATATCTCTTTCCATAGATAGCTTACTGTAATAACAAATTTAATAGCAGCAAGCAAAAATCATTAAATTGTAGCTAGGTATCACTGTCTACTGAAGCTATGGAGTTTGGGATCTGATTTTTACTATGAAAAAATAAAGGTTAGCTCGTGTTAGAAAGATGCTAAACAAACTTTAGCCTTAAATTGGGATTTCCTCTTTGACATTGTTAGGTTGAAAAAAAAGGAAATAATGTTCTTTCTATGTGAATTAACATTATTTTCACTATGTTCTGTTATCAAATGCCATGTCCAATGTCTAAAGTCATGTCTCTACTACCAATATAGATTCTGTTCCCCAATTTTGGGAAATACTATTCTAAAGAAATATGTTCTGATATGTTGTATAACGTTTTAAATTGTGCACTGTGTGTGTATGTGCGTATGAGGGTTGTGTGTGTGTGCGATAGAGATGTAAGATAGCAAAAGCTTATAGCTTATGTATGTGTAAAAATTTCCTTCAGAGCTAGACCAACACCAACTTCATGTAAAGTTTTTTCGTATACATTTTTTCCCAACTTTCTGACTTAACCTACTGGTTTTCACTTAAATAGCTATATAGTTTCATATCAGGAAAAATTAAGATTGCCCATCTTCAAAAGAGAAGGAAAAAAAAGTTAATTCTGATATTTGTTTTATCAGTTTCCGCTTTGGTACCTCTCTTTTTGCCACCCCCCACCCCTCTCTGCCCAGACACTAATATGTTCCCTACTCAACAGCCAGAACAATCTTCTATGAAGTCAGATAAAAATCTTTGCTCTAAACCGGTCCATGACTTTCTGATGCGGTTTAAAACAATTCCGAAAGGGTGCTTCAAGCTGAAGACCTTCCATGAGGCGGCTCTTGCAGCGTCTCGTTTCCCTAGCTCACCAAGTGGAGCCACTCAGCTTCATTTCTTTTCCTACAAGCCAGGCTTTTCCTGCCTTAGATTGCCTCTGCTTGCTGTTTTGTTTGTTTGGTTTTGGGTTTTGTTGTTGATGTTTGTTTTCCTGAAATTCTCTTCCCTTGGAGCTCCAGTTGGCTAGTTCTGTCTCTTCAAGTATCAGGGTAAATGTCTTCTTGCCTATCATTGTAAACTCTTTTTCAGTGGATCACCCCTTTATGTAGTATTCTCTCCCTGAAATTTTTTCTGATGTTTAGTATTTTGGATACACATTGGTTCCTTCCCTTGTTTATGTTTGCTACTTCTCTACAAGACTCTAAGCTCTGTGAGGGCGGGGCTTATGGTTATTGGTTTCAGTTTCCATGGCCAACACTGCCCCTATACCATCTTTGGTCCATACTCGTAGAAGCACTAAATGAGTGAATTATTCCTCTTCAAATAGTTGTTTTATTTGTTTGGTAAGCTGCCCTGATGATAACCTCCCTTTTAAATAATTTCTTTGTTAAGAAAGTAGTGTGTGGTGTGTTCAGTATTGAGAAAGAGTAAATAGCTGCATAAACAGCTTCCCTTAGTTGGTAACAGTGCTTAAAACTAATTGTAGTGACTGGGCATAAGGGGCAGCATAAGCATCAAAGATATATGGTTTTGCAGTATCAAAGGCAAGGCAGCAATACTGGTTTAAATCTTCTTCTAATGATCTCCTTATAATTATGAATCCCTAAGAAGAAATTCAACTACTTTCTATGTTTGAAAAATCTGCTTAACTATGCTTAATTCTTTTGCTTTGGCTCATCTCCAGCTCTGAAACTTTCTTTGCCTAACTAGAATTGCATTTGGACTTTGAGAGGAAACAGTTATTGTTATACATTTGTAGGTGTGAGCACCAGCTGCTTGTGGAAATTTGAATTCATTATACATGTGAGTACATAAAAAAAAAAAAGAAAAAGGAAGGAAGGAAGAAAGGAGGGAAGGAAGGAAGAAAAAAAGAAAGAAAGAGAAAGAAAGAAAGAAAGAAAGAAAGAAAGAAAGAAAGAAAGAAAGAAAGAAAGAAAGAAAGAAAGAAAGAAAAAGAAAGAAAGAAAGAAAAAAGAAAGAAAACGTTGAATCCTTGGCTTTAGCCCAAAGACCTAACCTGAATTTTTCTACTGATTTACTGTGGAAAATTTATTTTGTTAATGAAATAACTGTTCCAACTACCAGGTAAGCAGGGATGGAGTTGGAAGGAAAACTTCCTATTCCACTATAGCAAACATAGGGGGTATTCCTGTCATTTCTTGAAAAAGCAATAACTGTAGTTTCCAGAGAATTATTGTTATACGTATATCCTATAATTTGTTTTTTAATTGCACTATATTATGGGCTAGATTTATTTCTCTAGTTGACCTGAGAGTATATCACCTTGGAAATCATTGTAAGTCTGACAAAATGCCTTCAAATAGCCACCTACAAAATGTATTTTAGAATATGACTCAATGACAAGTGAGTGATTGCCTGTACGTTTGGCTTTCATAATGAAAGTTTGGTTTACAGAGTAGTTAAGACTGGGTTAGATCAGTCTTGCCTGCCATTGAAGTTGTATTTGTTTAGTGACACAATGACAACTAAGAAAACAAAAGACTTTTATAGGAAGTTTCATCTGTAAATATAGGCTCTACGGCACAAGTTATGGCATAAGTGAGGAAAACACTTTATCGATTCTAATATGAATAAGAAAATTTAGAACTACACCTATATCAAGGCAAAAGCTCAAAATTGTGAACTAATTGCTTCTGCTATACCTTTTCTTCTACATTATTTTCAAAATGTTTTTTAGGTCCATCAAGGACAACTAAATTTATATGCTGTCATGTATGGTAAAATATTGACATTAAATCATTCTTTACTTAAGTTTTTATTTTTATTTTGACAACTGGTTTTAAGTGTTAGCCAATTGATGACTTTTGAAATTAAAGTGGATCAGTCACGTTGAGCTTATTTCATTTGATGAACTCATGCATAAAGCATTAATAGCTTTTTCAGATAGTAGAAAGTAAATAAAAATATATGTTATCATTTAAAAAAATCCATATGTGAATAGTAAGTGACACAAGAGGGCAATTTTAAAGATCTTAGTAAAGTGTTATGATGATAGTAAAAAAATATTTTTGTTTTTATTTCTGACTTCGGCCAATATGTATCATTTTTATAAGTACTAAATTCATCATTTAAGAAGTCAAACTCTGGGTAGCTATAAACCCTTGATATATAATTGAATTTCCTTCAATAATACAGTTTAGTAGAACACGTACTAAAGAAAAATTAAAGAACTTTTCAAATTAATACAAAGGTTCTCTATTTCTTTCAGATATCATTGCTTTTACTGTCTGGAAATTGTCAGCGTCCTGTTTTAAAAAAAATCTTTTTTATTGCCCTTCACCTCCTCCTCCGTTTAATTTTTTTCCATTATAATTGATATTCAGTACTATTTTTATGTTAATTTCAGATGTACAGCATAGTGATTAGACATGTGTATAATTTATGAAGTGATCCTTCTCCCTAGCCTACTGCCTAGCTGCACTATACATAGTTATGACCATATTATTGACTGTATTTCCTATGCTTTACCTTACATGAATATTTTGTAACTACTAATTTGTACTTAATCCCTTTGCCTTTTTCACACTGTCCCCTGGCTCCCATCTATCACCCTAATAAGTCTAGTACCTATCGGACACCATATATAGTTGTTACAATATTATTGACTATATTCCTTGTGCTATACCCTACATCCACATGACTACTGTGTAACAACCAATTTGTACTTCTTAATCCCTTCCCCTTTTTCACCTACTCCCTTAACCCCCCTCCCATCTGGCAACCATCAAAATTTTCTCAGTAGCTATGAGTTTGTTTCTGTTCTGTTTGTTTTTTCTTTAGATTTCACATTAAGCAAAATCACATTTTATCTGTCTGTCTCTGTCTGACATGCTCCACTCAGCTCAACACTCTCCAAGCTATCCATGCTGCTGCAGATGGCAAGAACCCATTCCCTGCCATGGCCGAGCAATATTCTGTTGTGTACAAGTACCACCTCCTCTTTATCCATTCATCCATTGTTGGACACCTAGGCTGCCTCCACATCTCAGTCACTGTAACAGTGCGACAGTGACCATATGGATGCACACATTCCCTTGAAATATGTTTTGGGTTTCTTTGGATAAATACGCAGAAGTGGGATTATTGGGTTCTGTTTGTCCCTTGTTATAGCCTTTGTTTTAAAGTCTATTTTGTCTGGTATAAGTATTGCTACCCCAGCTTTTATTTGTTTGTTTGTTTCCATTCTCATGAAATTTCTTTTTCCCATCCCTTTACTTTCAGCCTGTGTGTGTCTTTCAATCTAAAGTTGGATCTGTTGTAGGCAACATATGTAAGGGCCTTGTTTTCTTCTCCATTCAGCCATGCTATATTTTGATTGGTGCACCTAATTTATTTTCATTGAAAGTAATAGATGTATAGTTACTGCCATTTTATTATTCCTACTTTTGATTTTTTTTTCTTTTGAATTAAAATTCCTCTAACATTTCTTGTAATGCTGGTTTGGTGGTGAGGAACAACTTTATCTTTTTCTTCATCTAGATTTTTAATGATAGCCTTGCTGGATAGAGTGCTCTTGGTTGTAGCACCTTGCTTTTCATCACATTGAATATTTTCTGCCAATCTCTCTGGCCTGCAAAGTTTCTGTTGAGACATTCGCTGACAGTCGTAGGGGGCTCCTTTGTAGGTAACTGCTTTTCTCTTGTTGCTTTTAAGATTCTTTCTTTGTCTTTAACCTTACATTTTAATTATGATGTGTCTTGGTGTGGGCCTCTTGGGTTCATCTTGTTTGGGACCCTCTGTGCTTCCTGGGCTTATATGTCTATTTCCTTCACCAAGTTAGGGAAGTTTTCTATCATTATTTCTTCAAATAGGTTTTCAATTCCTTGTCCTCTCTCTTCTCCTTCTGGTGCACCTGTGATGAAAATGTTGGTATGCTTGATATTGTCCCAGATGCCCCTTAAACTATCCTCCATTTTTTGGGTTCTTTTTGATGTTCCGTTTAGGTGTTTTCTGCTACCTTATCTTCAGAATCGCTGATTATATCTTCTGCTTCATATAATCTATTATTGATTCCCTGAAATATATTCTTCATTTCAGTTATTATATTCATTACTGACTTAAAAAAAAAATATTCTATCTCCATTCCTGTTTCCTATCTCTTTGGTGAAGTTCTGACTGATATTATTGAGCATGCTTGTAACTAATGTTTTGAACTCTGCATCTGGTAGATTGTTCCTCTTCATTTTGTTTAGTTCTTTTTCTGGAGCTTTGTTTTGTTCTTTCATTTGGGACATGTTTCTTTGTCTCCCCATTTTGGCTGCCTCCCTGTGTTTGTTTCTATATATTTAGTAGAGCTGCTATGTCTCCTGGTCTTAGTGTAGTGGCCTATGTAGTAGGTGTCCTGTGATGCACAGGAGTGCAGTCTCCCTGGTCACCTGAGCAGGTATGTCTCTTGTGTGCATTATGTGTGTCCTCCTGTTGTAGTTGGATCTTAGTTGCTATTTGCACATTAGTGGGAGGGATTGACCATCAACTGATTGTTTGTGAGGACTGACAGTGTAGGAACTGTTGTGTAGGGGCTGACCCTATGGAGCAGGATTTACTTTAGCTGGGCTCTGGAGTTTGCACAGCCTTCTCCTTGATATGCTGTTTGTGGAGGTGGATGTGTGGTGCTCTGGTGTGATCTGGAGCAGGTCACTAGCTGTATTGGTTCTGGGGACTTTTTGGAGGGGTTCTGTTGCAGACCAAGTTCTGCTGCTGCCTGTGCCCTGATTGGGACCACTTGTTATGAGCTACAAAGTGACCTTCAGGTGGTTGCCACTTGTGCTGGATTTGGAGGTGACTCAGAGAGCCTAAACTATGAACCATGCCTAGCTGCTGCTAGTGCTGGGTTTGGGGCTACTTAGCAAGAGGTACAGGGCACACTGAGGCCAGATGCTGGTTATTTGGGGTTTGTGAACCTTTGAGAGATTTTAGAAATATCCTAGGGATGAGCCAAGACAGGTTATTTATATAGAAAAGCCACTGGAAGTGGCTTGGGTGGGCCTGCAAATTGGATAGGGTGGGTTCTCATGGAATCACCAAGGCAGAGTGAACAGTGTGAGCCGGTTGATGGAGACACTGATATGGTATCTGCATTTGGTCTGCATGCTGGGTGGGGGGTGGAGGGACGTCTCAACAAAGGAGCTATGGCTTTGCCAGCATTTCTGTCTCAGAGAAAACTGCCCCTGTAGCCCTTGCTCTGAAACCAGACGACTCAGTTTCTCCTTGTATGTCTTTAGCACCTTTCAAACTTCTGCACCAGCGCTGGAGCTCAGCACAAGTAAGTCTGTTGGCAGTAAGTCTGTGTGTGGGCCTTTTAGGAGGAATACCTAAGACTCCAGCAGCCCTCAGTCTCACTCAGCCACAATATATGTTGGTTTTCACAGCCAAGGGTTATGGAGAATTCTCTTGCTGGAACTGGAACCCTGGACTCGGGAACCTGGTGTGGAGCTGGGTCCCCTTGCTTGTCAGGGTCTTCCCCACAGCTGAGATATCCCTCCATATTTTTAACTGTCACTGGTGTGTGTGCGACCAGCCTGTTCCACGTCTTCATCCCTACTACTAATCTTGTCATGTTCCCTTCTGTATATTCTTAGTTATAGGACTTCTGTTCAGCTAATGTTGAGGTGATTCTCAATGATGGTTATTCTGTAGGTTAATTTTATTTATTTATTTATATTTTATTTTTTTATTTTTTTATTTTTTTTGAGGGCAGTGTCACTGGCCCTCATATGTGGGACCAAACTAGGGCTGCTGGCTTCCCAAGCCAGCACTTAACCACTGTGCCACTAGGCCGGCCCAGGTTAATTTTAATTTTGATATGGTCCTGGGAGGAGGAAAACACAACATTTACCTACTCTGCAATCTTGACCGGAAACTCCTGGTTTGATTATTTGTTTGTTTGCTTGTTTCTTGCTTGCTTGCTTACTGATTGAATGATTGTACCCCTAGGCTGGTATAATCAATACATACAGAATATATTGTGCTGAAATAAACAGTATGAACTTTGGAGAAGAATGAAATTAATGAAAAACAGAGTGAACATTATGTTTGAAAGGGAAAGAGTCAAACTCTTCCCTTCACTCTGCTGATGATGTTTGACAAGAGTGAATCAGAATGATAGGAAGATTGGCTCATTTTTCCAATCCAGCACCAGATTGGTACCTTTCTTTCTCTTCTCCAAGGAACTCTGCTCTAGAGAGAATAAGAAGGAAGGTGCTTTTTGTAAGTGTTAAAAAACAAAATTCAACTGAGTAAATTTGAAGATCTAATTATTTGAATATCTAATTGGCTTTATCAAGTGACTCCTGAATTGAGGCGCTCCCGTCTAGCAACCAGAAGGGTACTCTGAGGGGTGATACAAAATGACATTTTTATTGAAGGAAGGGTGGAGCAAGGGAGATATTAACAAAAGAAAAGAAAGCATCAGGTGGCTGAGTGGCGAGGTGGTTAAGCGCTGGCTTCAGAAGCCAGTGGCCTTGGTTCGGGTCCCACATATTAGGGCCAGTGACACTGCTCTCAAAAAAAAACAAAGAAAGCATTATTTTTTAAACTAGGATATCTTCTTCTGGGGGGAAAGAGACTGCAAGGATTTTTATCATGTCAGTTGCCTCGTCTTTGGATGGGTGAGGAGGTATGGGGCATGAGAGGGCCTAAGTGATAGATTACCTCATTGGTGTTGGCCAGAAAATTTCACATTGGTTGATTAAGGTTATGTTCCTGGGAGAGGTTCAAACAACAATTAGGTCAGGTATTAAATCTAAGTTTGATATAATGAACTTTAGCGCAAGTGATGCCATTTTGGGACTGTGGATTTTCTCTTTAACTGTAAGGATATGGGCAACTTTGATAACCTAACCTCAAGCTAATTGAGAAGAAGGGAGAAAGGTAGTGCAAATTTAAATTCAAATCCAAAGAGACTCCTTATTTTTCTTGATTCTTCATAGGCTGTTCTGCAGAGAGCTGTACACTCCATGGATGGGGTATCTTACCTAAACGATCAAGTCCCTATTCTTGTGGGTGACATTGAAAAGAATCACTGTAGATTATATTTGCATCCCTCCGTGGAGCTGCCCTCAGCACCCATCCTGGAGACAGCTTTGAATTCACCCACACTTTATAATAAATAGAACATTTGCACACAGATTTCACTTTGCTCTAGTGTTTTAATGATCTTCCCCCAGTGCCTCTGATAGACTTAAACATAATAGAAACCAATTTTGACTTTAATTCAATGTTCTCTGTAGGAGAGGATGACTGAAGTTTAATTACAATTCTTTTATACCAAAAGCATGTGCATTCTCCAGTATTTGATGTGATTCCTCCAAAATTTCCATCTTAAAATCAGCCCATCAGTAGAATAGTCACAGCAGCCCAGTTAATTATAATGGAATGTGATGGTTTGAGGCTGTATTCCAAACAGAACACTACGGTCTCTACAAAACTGGCTTCTTCTAAAAAACTAATAAGCCAAGGGCCTTTGTGCTATTTCAAATGTTTTTGCTTTATTTTGTGTGGTTTTTTCCCTCCCTTATGTAAATATATTGAAGAGGGACTAATAAAAAATGTTGTTTTGTTAAAAAAAATCTATGTAGGCTATTTCATTGCCCCTAATCTATTAAATTAAATCTATTTCATTGCCCCTAATCTTCTCTTTTTCCTACATTTGCTACAGATAAAACTCATAGTTCCTCTGAGACCTAGAAGTTCAAAATATATTCTATAATTTGGTAGATTTAAAGTGTGCCCACCATTACTTTTAAAGAGTGAATTTCCCTGATATAATTTTCCTTTGGAAGAACACATGTGATAAACTATATATTGAAGGCCACAAACAGGTTTTATGTTTATTTTGTGTCTCCTAAATCACAGACCTAAATGAGAGATGCTAAACAGTAAAATAGATTAAATTGATAGCTTGTGGATTACTATTGTTAAAAAACAAAATATAGCTGAGTAAATTCGAAGATCTAATTGACTATTAAGAAATCCATGAATCAGGCAACATCCCAGCTAGCAACTACAAGTGTGCTCTGAGGGGTGATACAAAATGGAAGGTTTTTATAGGAAGAAGGGAAGGGCAAGAGAGCTATTAACAAAAGAAAAGAAAGGATTATTTTTAGATCAGGACATCTTTGAGGGGTGGAGGAGAAGGCATAGGTTTTTATCATGTAGATTGCCCCTTCTTTCTATGAGGGGTGGAGAGGGCCCACATGACAGATTACCCCTCTGGAGGTGACCAAAAAATTCCAAACTAGTTTATTAAAATTATGTTTCTGGGAGAGGTTGAAACAACAATTAGGTCAGGTATTAAATCTAGTTTCGGTATCATGGGTTTTAGCATAAGTATGCCATTTTGGGCCTGTGGTTTTCTCATTAACATTGTGTATGCTTCTTATACATATATGTGAAATGTGATACTTTGGGGCTGTATTCCCCAAACAACACAACACAGAAAAGTTAACAGAAAAGGCAGAGGAGATACTGATAAGAATGGACAGCATCAAAAATGCAGCTGGGCAACTTCCAGAGGTATTACATGTGTGGAAACATCTTTGATGAAAATCTTATGAAATAGAAAAAATTCTGTTTATTGGAACCAGTCTGGGTACAGGGTGAATACAAACATACAAAACTATTTTGATAAGCCCCATAAAGCTGAAGGTGAGATCCCAAGAAGTGTACTTGAGTGACAATAGGTAATCAGCAAACTGCCTCAGAGATGATGGGTCTCGTTCCACAAAGGGCTTTTATTTTGCTGAATGATGGTATGAGAATTTTTCACCAAAGCTGATTTTTTCAGGAAAATAGAGGTGAGACTAAATACTAAGAAGGCTTTTCTTCTTCTCCATCCTTTTGTCTCATTGTGCTATCTTATTTCTAAATAATTGTCTAATGAATACTTACAGAATCCCAGTTTGATGGGATAACATGGTATGCCCATGCCTGAGAAGCTCACATGAGTCAGTGTGCTTACTCCAGTATGTGAAATAGTTTAGCCTGATTAAGGACTTTGGTTCTCATTGCAGAGGTGGGCACAGGAACAAATTATTTTTCCTTTCAATGTGTGTGCTCCCATCAAGAGATCCAGAACCAGAAGTGTGTATTTGATGTCCTCTTCTTTCCACTGTATGGTCATAAGAAAGGGCAAAGTCCCTAGGATGACAGTAGAAGCTAAATATAACTAACACAGTGGAAGAAGTCCTATGGGGATTGGACAAAGGGATGGAAATGAAACAAAATAAAGCCTAACACAGGAGAGAGGGCTATTGATATTAATGATTCAATGATTAAATATTGGAGAGGCTGGTTCATATCATTGTAGCTGAGCAGGTCAAATTATATTTTGTGAATAGCCTCATGCCCTCATTTTCATAAAAGGAAACCCAAAATTTGCACTAAAATTGAATATTTTTCCAAGATTTTACTTTGTGTATGTGCATACTTTTATTTACTCCATAAACTATAATTATGATAAAAATCTTAATTGTAATACAGGTACTACAGTATATTTGTGTAGTTCTTTTTATTTCATAGAAAATATATATGAGTATATATATTGTATACAAAAAGACAGACTCATTTAATACACAGAATTTAAAGTGGTACAAATATATGATTCTCAAAAATTAATACATTTTAGCAGATATATATATAATTTTGGTCCTAATTTTACAAGGTACAGTCACTTTTTCAGTAAAAAGGTGATAATTAAATTTAATCTTCCAATTACTGTATAGGAAAATTATGTAATATATTCACCTTAAACAGAATAAGTTGATTATATTAATTTTATTATGATAAATGTAGATAGAAGCATGTAGATGCGTTCTTTTATGTTTTACTCTTTCAGAATGTTCACCTTTAGTTTACAATGCAAACTGTAGCAGGTATAGTTAATGAACTAATAAAAATTATATAATTGTTTCAGCTTTTACCCTGTTTAAATGGAACTAAAATTGCTTGAGTAATACCTTTTAGTAAGAATATCAAGTAACACCTTATGTAACTAGTATTTGGCTTTGCATTTTTCTTTATTTGTCTCCTTTACCTCATTCCCATGTAAGATGAGTGAAAGGATGAATATGGAGAGCTTACAGGATAATCCGGGTCCCCAAATGCTTTACCTCTTGACCGGTCATTTCCATCATTAGAGATTTATTCCTTTGGGCCTTGAAGATGAACCTACAAGAGAAACTTATCAAAATGCAAATATCCCTAGGAGAAATAACATCTTAAAAGATTGTATGCCTATGTTTTCTTAGCAATTAATCAGCTATACGGTAAGAGAAGAAACAAGACACAGGATACACTTTAGGGGTAGAAGAGGAGAATAGTAGTTTGGAGAAAAGGAAGTTGGGCGTGTACCAAGCATAAAATATGATGCCCAAATTTTATTTGAGGGCAACCATCTTGTTTTAAAAGTTTGAGATTTTCCAAATATGTGGAAACTGCAAACTACAAAGGCTAATATATAATTGTGTATATGTCCACAACTTGATATAAAATTGATAAAACTTAATTAAGTCTGCCAAAGGACATAAAAAGAAAAAATACAATTTACCAATATCAGGAATGGAAAAAGGGATATCACTACTTTACCCCCCAACATATTAAAGGATAATGAGAGACTATTACAAATAATTTGATGCATATAAATTTGATCACTTAGATGAAATGGATCAACTCTTTGGAAACTAAAACTACTACTATCACCTGAGATCAAATGGATAACACATAAAATGTTCTATAACTATTAAAACAATTGGATTAATAGTTAAACAAACAAACAAACAACAACAGCAAAACTTCTCAAAAAGAAATCTTCAGGCTCAGCTTTACTGATGAATTCTGTTTGTGTCCCGATTGTGGTGGTAGTTTCACAAATCTATACATGTGTTAAAATTCACAAAACTATAGATGTATCAAAATTCACAGAAATACAGTGACCCACATGCAAGTTAGAAATTTATTTCTCTGCAATGATTTAAAATATCTTGTCTCCATGTTATCCAGGGACCCAGATTCTCTCTTTCATATTCTGACTTCCAGGATTTTTGAATACGTGTTCAATCCCTGCTGGTGTGATTTTGGAAACCAAGGATTTGCTTTAGGACTTATTCAAGGATCCCCAAATTCACAGGTGTTAGTAGGCCAATGTAGGCCGGACTGTGGTTTCTTTGAAAGCACTATCCCTTAAGAACTCTTTTTGCTTCTAGTAAGTTCCAGGAGTACACAAAATGAAATATTTATTCTAAACACTTATTTTTAAGCCTCTCAATCCTCATTATTAGTGGTCTTTGTGGTCTGTTCAGCTAGTCACCCATTGATTTTTTTTTTTTTAAAGATTTTTATTGGGGAATTGGGGGAGGGGAACAAACAAGTTGCTTTCCTTTTGTTTTTCAGTCTAGTAGTGGAGGATGTTACTTCACTGACCCATGTTGGTATCATCATTGCACTCTTCTTGGGTAAGGCAGATTGGTCGCCGGCCTCTGGACGGCCACTCATGGCAGCTCACTCCAGCAGGGGCTGCAGCCTACGCCGTCCTGGGGACTCACAGCAGCCCAGCTCCAGGTGGAGCTGTTGTTCACCATCTTAGCTGTAGAGGGCAGTGTCATTGGCCCTCATATGTGGGATCCGAACCCAGGCCACTGGCCTCCCAAGCCAGGTTTTAACCAACATGCCACTTGGCCAGCCCCCGTTGATTCATTTAATGGTAATACTGAAAACAAATAAAACAACAAAACATGCTTAAGTAAGAAGGCAATACTCTTAATCTGATTTTTGGAACCAGGCTGCTTCAAACTGTTTGGCTAAAAATGACAATTGTCCCTGCTGTTTCAGGTTCAAAAGCAGTTGGTTTTCCCCACCCTATGAGTCCCCAAACTATTAGACCCCCAGTTGATTAGATAACACACTCAGGCATAAAGAGCCTCCTATAGTAGAACTGTTATCTCTTCTATCTTTACTTGTCAATTGGCTAATTACACCTTCTATAATTTGTTGCTAAAAGTAGCAAAGTATGTCAACACATTAGCCAGTAGTTTGACCTTTTTCACTGCTTCCTCTATAGATTCAGGCTTGGTTGGTACATGATTAGTTTTCTGAGTTACGGAAAAATAAACATCTGTCCAAATATTTTGCCAGGGCATAACAAATGTCACCAGGTTCCAGCTTACAATGTCTGTTTTCTTGGTGCCTATTCTCCCACTAGTAAGCCAATACCATGTATGTTAAGGTTTTGTTATGATAGCAGCCTGTTCCTGGTGACCAATTTCCATATTATTTGGGGTACAAGCTAAGCTGCTAGAGGAGATCCAGGAATATACTAGCACAAATAAGATAAAAGTTATTACCCTAACTCCAGAGGAAGACCAATGGGCTAGAGAAAGTGCCTATCTTCTCATGAGATGATCTAGGAACTCAGGTTTCTCCTTGCTGACTATCCCTCTGTTCCCCAGTGTGTTGTGTTTGCAATATTAAAAGTGGATCACCATCACCATGTTCAGGCACTGCAAGACAGGGGAAGTAAGAGTTGAGGGAAATCAACTCCTATTTTAGGGATAATACCTAAAAGTTGAAAAAATAAATTCTCACTTCCCGCTGGTCAGTACAACACAGTCACACTCTAACTCGAACATGCACACATGTTAGCTACTTCTAGAGAGTTCTAGCCCTGAAAGGAAGAGGAGACAATTTATATTAGGAGACAGAAGTCTCTGCCACAGTCCTCTTCTGATTCCTGCATTTTTTCCCCCACATGATTGCAGTAGGAAGAGAAGTGTAAAATCTCAGAAAGAAATGGCTGCACCTATACAGACTGGATGCCAACCTTGAGGGTTCTAAAGTAGAGGCTCCTGTACCCCAAACATGGCAGGGAAGCAGCAGAGCCAGAGGATATCAATGTACTCTCTAGCTTGGACCATGAGCATTGAAGAACAAATGGTACGGAGTGAAGTATGGAGGCTCTGAGTATAAGACCCTATAACCCTATCATGACTGAGATGGGGTAAATGCCTCAAAATAACTGACACTGAAACCGGCTGCAGTGATATAATCAAATTTGGTTGATATAAAGAAAAAAAAATCAATTACATGTGTTCTTTCAATCATGACTTTTCCTTGCAACCCAGTTGCAAACGAACACCCATTATAATGGTCCATTTATCTCTGGGAGGTTGATTATATTGAGTACATGCATTGAAACACAATGTTCTTGTTGAACATCTTTTGCAGTATCCTGTACAGGCGAATGTGGCTGAAAAGTTGACTTTTGGGCTAACTTTTCTTTGACTGTTAGAGGAAAAAAAGTTATATAAGAAGAAATGTCTTCCTTTAGACTGCTAAGAGTTCTGGTCTCAAAGAACTGTCAGAAGTTCTGCTAAAAGTTCTGCTCGATCATCAACTATTCACACACTGAATATCAAATATGTGAAGTTATAATTCTACCTCTTATTCTATATCCTGCTTAGGTTCTTTTATCAACATGTTCACTATCTCTCCCTATTTAAAAAAAGAAAAAATGTCCTCTTGTACGCTCTGGAAAAGATTTTGTAATCCTAAGGCTTATGAGCTGACAGTCAGATCTAGGTTAGACTCTTCTTTTCCTGGAACACGACATACTTCTTCTCAGCCTATTGTAGCCCTGCTCCTGAACCTCTTTGAATTAAGCTTTGATGACTGATAACATTGCCTGTGTTCAAGATATGGGGAAATCTGGGGAGGTCCTTGGACTAGGCCTAAGAGAGAGATTCATTTCATAATAAATGATGCTGATATTTTACTGCCTGGAACTAGTAGACTCTAATAAATATTTGCTGACTACATAATGGTAGCTACATAGGTGTATATGAAATTGATTGACAGTTATTTTATATTCCTGACTTTAATAATAATAATAGCTAAGTGAGGGCTTACTGGTACAAGTCTTCATTCTATCAGTAAGCAATTTTTATGGTTTAACTTATTTAACCTTCAAAACAATCAAACGAAGTAGGTGTTATCATTTTTCCCATTTCCCTATGAAGCAGAGAGAGATTAAGTTATTAAACTCAGGTCACAGTGGCAGGGTTGGAATTCAATCCAGGTGGTCTGACTCCAGAGACCTTATACTTAACTGTGACATGCACCCAAGGAATTCTAGAAACTCAAAATCTATACTGTTTTAAGAAAGAAAAAAATTTCTGTTATAATATATTACTGTCCAGAGCGTTCTCCCATGTCAGTTAAATATTCCAACTTATATTCTATGGTGTGGCATTTGTTAAATAACTAGTCTCACCATAAACTATTAAATAACTGTATTTGTATTGAGGGTCATTTGAGTAACTGACCTCTGTAGAGAATCTTTAATCCTTTTGGAAAATCGTTTGTTAAGATGTCTCTATTTAGTGATTGATTTTGTAATTGGTATAACACAAATTTGCAAAACAAATTGGTTTCATTTTCAGGTGTGAAAACTCTCTGGGAATTGATAGCTTTTCCTTGATGTAGAAAATATTTTGATCACAGATGCTAACTTTTCAAATATCATCTCTGCTTTCACAATTAGGAGGCTTTTTAAAAATATAAATCCAATAAGATGTAATTACATCAGAGGTGTTATTGAAAAAAACAACAACAAAATTATGTATGTTGCGCAGGGCTATGGAGATTTTCATGCTCATGTATCAGCATACAGAGCTTTAAACAGAAATATGAAACAATTCTAAAAGTTGGATACCACCAAGACCTGACGGTGTGATGATGAGCAATAACTTCATCACATATTTTAAGAAAACAACAAAAGAAAGCATTCTGCCTTTATCATGAAGCCTTTGCAGTATATTTCTAGATATTGTGTAGGTCTTTATGGAATGCATTAAAAATCCTGCATTGATTTCAATTGCGGCTGTAACAAATTACCATAAACTTAATGGCAACATTACAAATTTATTATCTTACGGTTCTGGAGATTGAAGTCCAAAATCAGCCTCATTAAAGTCAAGGGGTCAGTATTGCTGGTTCCTCCTGGAGGTTCTAGTGGGGAATTCATTTTTTGTTTCTTCCAGCTTCTGAAAGTGTCTCGCATAGTTGACTCATGGCTGCATCATCACTCCAACCTCTGCTTTGATCACATTGCCTTCTTTCACTTAGACCCTCTTGCCTTCCTCTAAAAGAACCTTTAGGATTATGTTGGGCATGCCAGGATAATCCAAAGAAAATTCCTCATCTCAGAATCTTAGTCTAATCATATCTACAAAATCTTTTCTACTATATAAGGTAACATATTCACAGGTTCAGAGAATTAGAATGTTGACATCTTTGCCAGGTCATTATTTAGCCTTCCACAAATCCTAACTTATTTATTTATTTTTAGCTGAGCCATCCTGCCACCTGTTGGCAGCTCAGCAGCTGCTCAGCTCCGGCTGGACATCGAACTGCTGTTGCTCAGAGCTCAGCTCGCACTTTTGAGCGAGCTCTTAACCAACTGAGCCACTCGGCCGGCCCTAACTTATTTTTTGTATTCTATCTTACTCCATCCTAATTTTTTCAATCCTTCATTTTCATTTATTGGATAGTATTATTGTAAGCAATATAAAAATATTATTTGAGATGTAAATTAATTAATCAGTTAAATTAATTCAGCCATTTGTATATATTTATTATGGCCCAATAGGTTTAATAGGCAGGCTTCTTCCATTTTACTGCATTGGCCTTGTAACTATTTTTCTATTGCCAAGAATTGGGTGAATAGACCTCTTTTTAATTTAAAAATAGTATAAAATATTTATCTTTAATAGCATGGCATCTTTCCTTTTCCAGAGACCTCATGTTTATTCATTTATTTAATTTTAAGAAGTCTCTTTAGTTAAAAGATTTTGAATGCATATAAGAGAAGAGAGTAATAACTCTAAAAGCTGCCAGAGAGAAAGTATTAACATAGTTTCAGAGATAAATAAAGAGTAAATTTAAAAAAAAAATTCAACTATTATATTGCCAAAGTGACAGAATGGTGGGAGGACATGGGGTGATTGTGAACCTGGTGAGCTAGTCAAGAAAGAACAAATGATAGAGGGATTGTGAACTACTGTGTCAAGGATGAATGTGACCCTAGGCTCACACCATCTGTGTGTCCATTGATAAAATCTTAAGACCACTGTTTTTTTTTTGTTTTGTTTTGTTTTGTTTTGCCACAGCTCTACACAGGAAAAAAATAAGTAGTTTTGTTTATTCACAGTGGAATGTCCTGAGACAATGCATAATGCTTTGCAAAGGACACTGTGGTACAGAGAGCAGAATACCTTTCTTTTTTCCTTGTCAGAAAAAATTTTTTTACAAAAATAAATGGGTTGATTGTTTTTATGTAATCGTCAGATACTGAACATGTTTTGGTTTGTGTTGAGAGTGTTGTGAATTCTGAGGGATCTTTCTGAGAAGTCTAAAAGGATATTCCTGTAACTACCAACAACGTGGGGGGAAAGAATGCTTAGTAAATTAGTGATTCTATCAAGTCCTACTTTCTACCCATTTGCCTGAAAAATAAACAGTTGAGAGAGAGGTTGGGAAGGAGTAAGATTTTACTGACATTCAGCAAATGTTGAGAAGGGGTAAAAATAATTGGATTACTGCATACAATTATGTGCTGTTCACACAATGTTCAAACACATATCAATAGACACCTTGAATGAAGAGTCCAGGTTTTGATTACATGAATAACATTTTGGTGCTCCCCCATATGTTTTTTCATTGTGTGTGTGTGTTTGTGTGTGTGTGGGTATATTTAAATCCATTCAAAAGGCATTTATTGAATGCTTGTTATACCTCAGGCACTCTGCCAGACCCTAAGTCAACTAAAGCAAAGACCTGCCTTTTTTGGGGGTAATATTATAGTCCATTAGAAAAAGACAGACAAATAAATAAGTAAATGCTGTTCTGTGTTAAGATGACAGGTTGAAATTGCACCATAGAATTTCTCCCTTCCTCCAGTACCTCACAATATGGGAAAGTGGAAACTGCAACAACTAGAAAATAACCAACAGCAACCAAATAATGAAATGAGCATAAACTAAAGCAATAACTTCAAAAATTGACACCTATGGAAAGCAATAAAATTCTGGGATGGAACATAGAGACTTACTAAGGCCCTGAACCATATAGGTCGGCCAGCAATGTGTTCAATTATGGATGCTCACAATACCCCCCAAACTGGGGAGAAACAAATAACTAAGTGTTCATTTCTTTTCATTCTTTTTAAAAGAGTAATAAAAACAGCAATTTGGGGAGAAATACGTAGAATTGAGAGGCTGGTGTGGGCTGGATATTTCTTAAGAAAATAAGGTTTCCACAACTACACTCTCAGTTGGAGAAACAATCTAAAAATGGGATGCTCTCTGATGCAAGTAGATTGAATGAGCTGTGGTATAGTATATGTAGCAGACTCCTTTAGAGAAGATGTATTCCAACAGAGTACAAATCTACCTCAGCTAAGCTCTATTTCCCACTCCTGTCAACAAAATTTTTTATGGTAAAAGAACTCTCCAGCCCTGCAAGCCACCTAGGCAATACCAATATGCTGCTGGGGTTGAGAACCAGTGGTTCAAGGGAAAGAAAATGTAACCCCAGTAAAACAAACACAGCCAAGGTGTTATCTCAACACATGAGAGAGCTCAGGGAAATTCAGCCACTCCTGAATCAGAAGATCTAAGAAGGTGAAGCTTTGGATAATCTTGTGTGTACTTATTAACATACAGAACTATGATGGAACAGGTTGCAAAATAAATGACCAGTGAGTTTCAGAAAGATTATGATCGTGAATGACAAAGACAGAGGATCAGTTAAATATTAAAGGAG
Organism: Aselliscus stoliczkanus; assembly: GCA_033961575.1. Lineage (NCBI taxonomy): Eukaryota > Metazoa > Chordata > Mammalia > Chiroptera > Hipposideridae > Aselliscus > Aselliscus stoliczkanus. The sequence goes on from CM066729.1 coordinate 40,704,659, forward strand.
AGTAAAATGACATAACTAAATGCAATGAATTATCTTAGATTGATTTTAGGTCAGAAAAAGGACAGTAGTCACAGAAGAATTTAGAGATAAAGAAAGATCATGTCTGCTATTTTCTCTGAAGTGTTTCAGAGAAAAGCCTAAATAGATAAAGTGATAGAGCAAGTGTGGTAAAATGTAATATTAGAGCAGTCTAGGTGTAAGGTAAATGGGAATTCCTTGTACCTCTTTTACTACTTTTCTGTAGCTTTGAAATTACATCAAAATAAAAGTATTTTGAAAAACAAAGTAAATATTAAAACCTTAACAATATAAGATTAATAATATAATTAAAGAATAGAAAAGTAGAAGGAAAAGATAGATAGAAGTATAAAGGTGTTAAAGTCTGTTTCATAGCAGGAAATCAATTAATACTGTCTGAAACAATGTATTTTGGAAAAGGAAATCAGTCTGAGTCCAACATCTTAATGCTTTTGGTAAGATTTTTTTACAAACTTGAAGGAGTCTTTTAAATAATACTGGGCTGTCAGAGAAGTCATGATGTATTTTTTCTGTTTTTCGTTGCAAAAATGTGTCATGACTTTTCCAACAACCCGATAATATCTGTTACTATAAGGAACAATTTCATTGATTAATTATTTCTTCAGATGTTCTTTACTTTCTTTTTATCCTATTAAAATCCCATAAATAATATGTATAATATAGGCCCTTTTAGTAAAATGTCAGCCAACCTGGCTTCTATACCGTATTTGCGTATATGCTTTCTATGATGAGTTGGCCAGTAATTATATAATGGTATTAAAGTTTATTTATGGATGATAAAGTTTTGAGTTTACTCAAGTTTAATCTGCTTGATTTTTAGCACTATTTTAATTATTTACATAAGCAGAATGCATTTTTAAACAACAGTAATTTTTTAAAAGAAAAAAGCAAAAAGATTAAGGCAAATAAATTAAAAATTTTGAAGTGATAAATTGTGGATGAAGGGAATATAGATGCTTGTTACTTTCTTCTTTGTACTTCTTTGTATTTTTTGAATTCACCATATTTAAAAGAAACTAATTAATAATCAACACAAAACAATGCAATTTTATAGAAACTAACTCTAAAGGGTATATAATGTGCTGTGGGGTAAGACGGCAGAGGCTCTTCTGAAATGGGGCTTTGGTAGGCTGTGGAAGAAGAGATTTGATGTTTTCTGCTTTATGTCAATTCTACTATAGGATTAGATGTGGAAAAGATCATTAATATTTTAACGATTTCCTGACACCTCTTGCCTCCAATCCCAATATGTGAAAACCATGTTTTAGGACCATGAAAAGCCAACGGAGATATTTCAATGGAAAACTAACAGGATCAGGTTTACATTTTAGAATCATCACTCAGGCAGAAATAAGAAAGTTTCTATATTTTTAAAGAAATGATATTGGGGCAAAAAATAGATTATTGCAATAAGAAGATGAAGGCTAGAAATGGAGACACCACTCTAGTAATATTTGCTAAATGAATGAACGAATGGGTGGATGAATGAGAACGTGAACTGAGGCAATAATAGGAAAGGGTGCAAGACTGTAAGGTATATCAAGAGGGCAGGCCACAGAGGAGCACAGACTGGCTGGTGAGACAAAGGAGAGAGTCTGGGTAATGCCTAGATATCTGGCCAGGCCACAGAGCATCATAATGAGATATGTATATATATATATGTCAATAGAGAAAGAAAAGAGGTAAAGATGTAAAGATGTTCTGGATAAATTGTTTTTGAAACGAGCATGGGATATCTGGGTAGTGTTAAGTAGGTTCTATATAGAGAGAACTGAGGGAGCCATCTAGACTGAAAAGAAATACCTAGGACTCACCAGCATAGCAGTGTAATTGAAACTGAGATAGGGAAGGAAATTGCTCAAGGATAATTCCTAATGCAAAGAGAAGGAAAAAATGCCACAAAACACCAGTTTCAGGGAGAAATCAGAGCATGAGGAGCCAACAAAAGAGACTGAGAAGTAAAAATCAGTGAGGTAGCACGTTCTAGTCCACTCTTGTCACCGTGAGTGTTTGTATATCTGTCATACTTTCAGGGCTAAGTCCTTTAAGGAGGGGAACCATTTCCTGTATCCGAAGAACCCGGAATAAGGCACATAATAGATGATAAGTAAATTTTGCCTAAATAAATACATATGCTTTCATTACAATATATACTTTTGATAACTTTCTACAAGTTATTTCCCTATGTATTTGGTGGATGTTCATGTTTATAATTTAGTAACTTACAACTTACTGCCGTTTTTGTTTAGCACTTCTTTAATTGTCATTCTTAGCCTCACATAATTGTGGCCAGAGAAACATTAGCTTACTATGACTGAATTTGAAGAACACTGGCCTGAAACAGTGGGGCAAAGAACTTGAGGCAGCACAATATCCATAATGTTCACAGGTTTTTTTCTGCTTTTATAAATCTCCAGGAAGCCAAGGTAGCTGAGCAACAGATGTAAAACACAGAGCAGAGAATAGGAAAAGAATACTTTTCTTCTGTAAAGTTATTGAACATTCCACACTGCTCTAAAAAATTAATTTGCAGTTGAATAATAGCATTTCTACCTCGGTATTTTGCATTAATGTGAATCTAGGTCTAATATTCAAAAAAATCATTTTACATTGTTAATATTATGTCTAATAATAGACTGCCGGGCTGACATGAGGTGCCTCCAAGGGTGATTTCAGGAGCACTTAAAGAGCCCTCTGCCCCTCATATATAGAGTCCTCATCTGCTCTTTGACTTTTCCGATTTCCTTATCCTGCAAGATGGTTATTAGATTCAAGGATTCCAATCCGAACACCCATTTGAGAAGGCATAATGACTTAATTCTTAGATAACAAGTTATGAGCAAATGTGAAATTTGGAAAATAGAACAACCTTACAGTTGAACATTATTTTTGGAGGGAATAGTTAGCTCTCATAGTATAATTAACCCTTGTCAATTGCAGGAAAATATATTAATTTGATCGATTGTTATAGCCTTTTGCTATTGATTTTCTAAAGCTCTAAAAAAGCAGTCCTGGTTATTAAATTGTATGCTTTTTGAAGGTAGAAACTGCCTCTTCATCACCTTTATACCCTGTGCTTGTCACTAGCAGCTAACAAGGACTTGCATAGAGAAGAGAAAGAGAAAGGTGGATAAATATGTCACTACTATGAAGGGTACATTCCAGAGTAGGAAATGGGTGAAGATGAAGCAGTCAGGGAACACCAAAAATAAATGACCCATAAAAATATGTGATATGGTGAGCATTTAAAGCAGAAGTTTTCTTCCTCTGAGAGACGCTGTCCAGGATTCTCCTTTAGGAAGCAGGCTTTGCACAGCCAGGATGCTTCCTTCGCAGGCATAGGACAGGAGCAGAAAATGAAAAGGAGAACCCTAGGGAGACCTAAACCGGATGCTAAGTTTATGCATGCTGTTTTTTAGGCCACAGTAACACAGTAACAGCTTTTCAGGCTTTTGGCTTTAGCCGGAACTGATAGAACTAAAAGTACAGCTGACATGTTAATTACTCAAGGAAATAAATCCGTTATGACACTTACCATACTGTTTTAAAAACTAAAGTCTAAATACCAACTAAAGGAAGTTATAAAGACAAGTAATTTTAGAGAGCATTGTGAGGTTGTCTTTTCACAGATAAAATTGAGTACATTGGATCTAATAAAAGTAAGTGTTTTTATTTTTATGAGATTTATTTTTGATTTTTTTTAAAGATTTTTATTAAAAGTATAGCTAACATACAATATTATATTAGTTTCAGGTGTACACCATAGTTATTCAACATGTATATAGCTAAAGAAGTGATCACCATGATAAATCCAGTAACCATCTAACACCATATCATGCTATCACAATATTATTGACTATATTCTGTATGCTGTACATTACATCCCTATTGCTTATTTGTTTTATACCTGGAAATTTTAACCTCTGATTTACTTTCACTTTCCCCCCTTCTAAAATTTTTCAATTACAGTTGACATTTAATATTATTTTATATTAATTTCAGGTATACAACATAATGGGTAGACAGACATTTATATAATTTAAGAAGTAATCTCCCTGGCTGGTCTAGTACCAACCTGGCACTACACACAGTTATTACCATATCATGGACTATATGCTATACCTTACATCCTCATGACTGCTTTGTAACAACCAATTTGTACTTCTTAATCCCTTTCCCTTTTCACACATCCCCCAAACCCCCTCCCATCTGGCAACCATCAAAATGTCTTTGGTATCTATAAGTTTATTTCTGTTTTGTTTGTTAATTTTGTCCTTAGATTCCACATATAAGCAAAATTACATTGATCTGTCTTTCTCTGTCTGACAAATGCCACTTAGCACATTACTCTTCAGGTCCATCCATGCTGCTGCAGTTGGCAAGAACCCATTCCCATCCATGGCCAAGCAATATTCCACTGTATATATGTACCACCCCCTCTTTATCCATTCATCTATTGATGGACACCCATACTGCCTTCACATCTTGGCCATTGTAAAAAAATACTGCAATGAACATATGGATGCACATGTCCTCTGAAAGTAGCATTTTTGTTTTCTTTGGATAAATGCCCCAAAATTGGATTACTGGGTCCTTCTTTGTCTCTTGTTATAGCCTTGTTTTAAAATCTATTTTGTCTGGTATAAATATTGCTACTCCTGCTTCTTTTTTTGTTTGTTTCTATTTTCATGAAGTGTATTTTTCCCATCACTTTACTTTCAGTCTGTGTGTCTTTCAGCCTGAAATCTCTTATAGGCAGTATATGTAAGGGTTTTGTTTTCTTATCCATCCAGTGCTCCTAAGTCTTTTGATTGGAGCATTTAATCCATTTACATTGAAAGTGATTGTTGATAGATATGTAACTACTGCCATTTTATTATTCATATATTTCATCCTTTTTTTTTTTTCCATCTTGAAGAATGGAAATGTCCCTCTAACATTTCTTGTAATACTGTTTTGGTGGTGATGGACTCCTTTAGCTTTTTCTTGTCTAGGAAGTTCTTTATTTGTCCTTCGATTTTAAATGATAGCCTTGCTGGGTAGAGTAGTCTTGGTTGTAGGTCCTTACTTTTCATCACATTGAATATTTTGTGTCAATTCTTTCTGGCCTGAAAATTTCTGTTGAGAAATCAGCTGACAGTCTTATGGAAGCTCCCTTGTAATTTACTAGTTGCCTTTCTCTTGTTGCTGTTAGGAGTCTCTCTTTGTCTTTAGCCTTTGGCATTTTAATTATTCTGTGTCTTGGTGTGGGCCTGTTTGGTTTCATCTTGTTTGGGACTCTCTCTACTTCCTGGACTTGTATGACATTAGGGAAGTTTCAGTCATTATTTCTTCAAATAGGTGCTCAATCCCTTGCTTTCTCTCTTCTCTCTCTGGTACCCCTATTATGCAACTATGGTTATACTTGATGTTGTCCCAAAGGTTTCTTAAACTATTCTTTTTTTTTTTTAATTCTTTTTTTCTTTTTGCGGTTCCTATTGGGTGTTTTCTGCTAACTTGTCTTTCAAATCATTTACTCAACACTGTTTCATCTAATCTGCTGATGTTTGTAGTGAATTCCTCATTTCAGTTATTGTATTTATTTTGTATTCTTCACTGGTTCTCTTTTATGATTACTTACGCCCTTTTTGATGCTTGCTATCTCTTTGTTGAAGTTCTCACTACATTTATTGAGGATCCTTATAAGTATTGTTTTGAACTCTGTATCTGTTAGGTTGCTTGCCTCTATGTCATTTACTTCTTTTTCTGGAGTATTCTTCTCTTCTTTTATTTGGGGTGTATTTCTTTGTCACATCGCTTTAGCTGCCTCTCTGTATTTGTTTCTATGTATTAGATAGATCTGCTACATCTCCCATATTGGCCGGTGGCCTTATGCAGTGGGTGCCAAGTCTCCCTTTTCACCTGCACTGGGTGCTCCAGGAGTATCCCTTGTGTGGGTTGTGTGTGCCCTTCTGTTATAGTTGATCTTTGATTGCTATTGACATGTTAGTGGGTGGGATTGACTTTCAGGCTGACTGGCTGTGGGTTTTGGCCACATCCACAGCTAATGGGCTGCTGTGCAGGGGGTTTACCTCTTTGAGTGGGATTTGTCCCAGTGGGCTCTGGTGTCTGTTGAGACCATCCTTTTTGTGCACTGCTTGTGGAGCTAATTGGCTGGTGCTCTGCCATGGTCTGAAGCTAACTACCAGGTATGTTGGTTCTGGGCCTCTTGGAAGGAGCTCCAGTGTAAGCCCAGGTTAGCCACTGCTTGTGACCAGCTGGGACTCCCTGGTAGGAACAAAAAAGTATTCATGGTTTTTCACTGCCTTTGCTAGAACTGGAGGTATGTGGGAGAGGCCAGGCTGCAAACTGAGGATAGCTGCCATCAGTACCTGGGCTGGGGTAGCTCCATAAAAATCCAGGACATGCTGAGGCTTGTTGCCACCTGCTGGCTCCCATAATGTTCAGTCACTGATAAAGCCTTGTGTAGTATGCAAGTTGGGGAAGGCAAGATTTCAGGGAGTAACTAGTGTGGGTAGAGTTGTGTTCACCAGGTGACTGTAGATTCTGATTTGATGCCAGTGCTAAGCCTTGTGTGATTCATCAAAAGTCTCAGAGCACACCAAGGCCAGTCACACCTGCCTGGGGACAAGAACCCCAACAGTTTTCTAAGAAAGAGTACAATGCAGGTGGGGCTGGCACTCACTGAGAAAGTGCCTCCAGCATAGGGGAAGATGGGTAGGGCAGGGTCCCAGGCATTCAGCAGGGCAGAGCAGTGGATCTCACCAGATCAATTCAGATTCAGATTTGCCCATGTGGGGAAGGGCTCAACACAGGATAGATGGTGCCTGCCTGCTGCAGGGGAAGAGATCCCACACAAGGGAAATTGTGGATTTCCCTCCAGTCCTTGTCCTATGCCTAACAACTAAGTCTCTCCCAGTTTGTCTCCAATGCCCTCTGAGTCACTGTCTCTTCCCCTTTAAGTGAGTGAGTGAGTCTATGTGCAGGCCCTTTAAGAGGACATCTGGCTTCCCCACAGTCTTCCATCCCAACGGGTCAGTTAGAATCCCCACTGTTTTTTACAGCCAAATGTTGGCAGGGCTCCTCTTCCCAGCACGAGCAGTATTCCAGGCTACGGAGCCTGGTGTGGGGCTGGGGTCCCTTGCTCCTTTGGGATGGGCCCTGAAGCTGAAATGTCCCTCCTGATTCTCAATCATCACATGGAGGTTTGGGGCTGGCCGGTTCCATGTCTCCACTCTTCCTACGAGTCGTGCGGTGGCTTCTTCCTTATATTTTCCGTTTTAAGACTTATGTTCAGCTAGACTTCAGATGGTTCTTTGGTTGATTGTTCTATAATTTAGTTGTAATTTTAATATGTTCATGGGAGAAAGCAGACATAGTGTTTATCTACTCCACCATCTTGGATCACCTCTAAATATTTGTATTTCTTTTAAATTTTATCATAAATAAAAATAAATACTTTTCAAAAAATAGCAAGAGAATGTTTGAACAAGGCAATAGGGTTTGATCTCATTAAAAATAATCTCATACACCCAAGTTCTACTAATTTTTTGAGACATGGATAACAGAAGAGTATACTTCCCAAATGAGGACTAAGTTATCTCAATAACTATTAAGCCGTATATTTAAAGCAATATTTCAAATATGTAAAATAGAATTTAAATCTGTAAAGTAGCATTTCTTTTAAAGAAAAAATTCAAAGGACTAATATTAAAATGTGAATATGATTTTGTATGTCAGGGTATATGAGTTGTAAAAATAATGTCTGTTAACAATATTTATCTTCTTGAAGTTTTGCATATCATGTCCTACAGTTGGATTCACCAGTAGGTGGCAATGTATTTGTTTATTGTGTCCATAAATGAGTTGAAGGGGCAGATGGCAATATTGAATATAAATGTGCAATGCAGGTGTAAAAAGACTTTTCTTAACTAATTCAACTTTTAATAAGGAAATATTAGAATATAGTTATGTAAACTTTAAATTTACGTATTGGAAATAAATAGCAAATAGAGCATTTTTCCCTTGGCATAAAACATTAAAATTTAAATGGCATGAATTTTAATAATGTCTCCATACAATGTGTTTTCTGGCATTTATTCAAGAACTGAATAGCATGCACTAAAACTTGTTTTGGTTAAAAGCTTTCTGGGAACTTTCTCTTGCCTGATGCGCTTATGCCTTCCAAAGGCTATGGGATAAAGGATCAAAGAATACACTGAAATCAAACCTATCCTAATTTCTTACCTTTTTAATTGAATAAAATACACCTACATAACTGTGCATGTAAGTATAGCACTTGATGAATTTTTGCAAACTTAATAAACCTGTATAACTGTGCATAGATCCAATGATAAATTACCAGCACTTTAAAACCTTCCATGCTTTCTTCTTGTCTCCATGCATGCCCACCACCACTTCCTAAGGGTAACCACTATCTTGATTTCTAACAGCATAGAAATTAATTTTTTTTAATATACTTTATGTAGAGTCACACAGTGTGTATTATTTTGTGTTCATCTTCTTTTGCTTAACATTATATTTGTGAAAGTCCATGTTATTCTAATTGCATACCATTTATTCTTACTTTCAATAGTATTCCTTTGTATGAATATATCTTACTATTTTTTGTCAATTGTTGACAATCTTTTTTTGTAGTTTCCAGTTTAAACCTGTTGTGCTGCTATGACTATTTTAGTACATATCTTTTGATGCACATGTGTATGCATTTGTTCAGCATATACCTAGGAGGGGAATTGTTGGGTCATAGGTTATATCTTTAGCTATAGTTTAATAGATACTGCCAAACCACTTTCCAAAGTGGTTGTACCCCACCTTGAGTTTTAATCAACAGCTAAAGTATGTTATCTACATGGGCTCTTCCCATTTACTACATTCCTATTTCAAGCATGAGTCATATTTCAGACCAAATTATTTCAGACCAAATTCTCTGAGACCTTTTCTTTCAGACCAAAATAAAGTTCTGTAGAACTTATGTACCCTTAATGAATGATGTTTCCCTCCTTATTTTGGTGATGTGTCTTGTCCAAACAAATAGAATGGGTACAGTATGTCTAGAGAAATGATGGTTAGAGCTACCACTACGCAGCGTATATTACGTTTCATCAGTACTTTTTACAGGGATCACAGGTATTATTATACTCATTTTATATGTGAGGAAATTGAGTCTCAGAGAGATTTAGTGACTACCCAAGGTGGAGCAACCAGTGAGGGGCAGTGCAAGGATCCAATCTAAGTCTTTTCTGATTCCAAAGCCCAGACTTGCTCTGCCAAGTGCTTGTCACAAGCTATGCCACCTGGTGACTCCTTTTCATGCTTCCTGGCTTAATACCAGCCCCTCCCCCCTACACAGAGAGGAAATTAAATGTGAACCTCATTGTAGGTTGATTCTGCTGTGTTAATTCAGAGTAGTTGTTTTGTGATTGATTGTTTCCCACTGTTTTTCATAATTAAAACATGGAATATGGAAAACAATTTGAAATGTTACACATCATTTCTCCATAATAATACATGTATAGGGATGAGGTAGTCTAGACACAGAAACAAAAACAATGCTGTTTTGTTCTTTGGGTTTCTAGTAATGGTCATAATTTCATATTTTCAAATCTCAAAAGGCTGTTTATTTTCTTCCCTAATGCATTGAGGCTGCGTGTTGGTTTATAACTGGAGTTTTTGTTCACAGCCACCTTTACAGACTGCCATTCTATTTCTCCCCTTGTAGTTTCATCATTTTGCTCAAAATGTACCATTTCACATGTACTTGCTATATTCCCAGCTGCTTGTATGTTTTAAATGTTTCTATTGCACATTGGCTTCACTTCATTTCATTATACAGCTACTGCCTAAATGTCCATCCTTTTCACCCACCAGGCTTGTGGAGTTTGTTGAAGCAAATAATGTTAGTAGACTCCAATGTCAATATTCTGGCTTCATTCTGTGACCTCCAGGTTGGTGATCATCTCTTACTATTTAGTGTACTTATGACTTTAATTGATGTTGGTGAGATGTTCAAATAATTTAATATGATTAATATAATATAAAAGATCCAATTCTCTCATGGACCTAAAGTAGATTGCACAGTATTTTCATTCTATACGCCTTTACTTTGGTCTGAAATAATTTCTTTTACATTTTCATTTTTATCATAATTAAGAAATTATGCTGAATGGCCACATTTGCTCCAAGAATGAATAGAATTAAATTACTGTGCTGTTATTCTTCCCAAAGAACAAATCTTTGCCCTTGAAAAGGTAGCCAGTGAGTATCATAGTGGTTTGTCCTTGGTCCTGTGCAAGTCACTATTTTCTGCAAGGTTGGATGGAAGGAGGGGAGGAATACTTATTAAATTTTCAGTATACTAGGAAGTATAGTGAATTCAGTAATTCAGGACTAATACTTAAACTTATTACAGGAGGCTAGAATACATCTCCAAAACAAATGAAAAGAAATTTAAAATAGATACAGGGAGAGTTGTAAATTTAAACATAAAAGATTAACTGTATATGAAGATATTGATTTCTGCCTGAAAGAAATTCCTATAAAATTTGGGGGATTTCATTCCCTTGGAATTAAGCATTAGTCCGCAGCCTGTATCTGGAATTGTACTAAGCAATTTTACATGTTATCTCCAAGAGATAAATAAATGAACTTCAAAGTGGTAAATCCTTACATCTTACTTGAAACTAAGAGCATGCTACATAGAAGTAATTAACTGAAGGTATTTCTTTAGGGAGTTAAATTAACATATTCCTTTCTGGGTATCTAATGAATATAAGAATAAAATGTAGAATTATGAGAATTCTTCACTAATTCTTTCTTTGACTATGCCCTCTTAAATTCCATTTGTTCTAGTCATAGTTTACATTAGCATTTTCTGACTCATCTGATTTACCAACGGTTTATATTGTTGATGAAACATTCCTAATTCCAACTGTATTGTGAAGAATCATCCAAGCAACCTATATCTGTAGGTTGCTATAGATATGTATATTTAGAGGAAATTTTTTTCAAAAAAAGGTTTTTTTAAATATACAAGTTCTTTGTCAAGTGTTTGTTGGAAACTCCAGCATTATGTACTGAAAGGAACAAAGAGATGACTTCATCCAGGAGGTGGTGTTAATAACTATTTCTCCTCAGCTCCTTCATCTCTAAAAGGAGCTTACTGCCGTCTCTGTCAATCTGTAAAGTATGAATAGAACTGCATCTGGTGAGTGTGTCAGCATGACTTTGCTTCAAAATGTATCTCCAAGGTAGGTAAATAAATTTATCCATGGCACACTGGAGAAACTCATTCAAACTTATCTGGGACCACATTTGGTCATGAATGTTATAGAAGTGACTCTTATCTTGAGTCCCAGATTACACATGGTGAGCTCTTCAGTCTCAGAAAGGACAAAGTTCAATGTTTCCAGGCCATTTCTGAACATGATTAAATATTAATTACTTAAGCTCCACATAACAATAATAACAATGTTCTGATTTCCATGCACATGTGTTGATTCAATAAAACATAAATTGAACCTCTTCATAGATCCAGTGGCATATTTGAGCACTTGAGTGAAATTGTGTTTTGATGATTATTAAATGTGAAAAAGAATGAATTCTTAGCATAAGAAACTTAATATTCAGTAAATGTTCCAAGGCATGTTTTATACTCTTATTCAAGGGAATGGGATTTTTGTATGCATTTTATGAACAGTAGGAGTATAGCCCTTAGGGTTGAGTAAATTTGAACCATTTTTGGACAATTTCTAAGATGGTTTCACAAAATGACCAAAATTATTCAAAATTGATTTTCTGCAGTGTAGCATGGACATCTATGAGAAGTAAGACTGAAAATAGATTTTTATTGAATTATAACCCTCTTGAATATGTTTCAAATTGCATGCAACAGCTGTATCCTCCTTCTGGAATATATAAATAAAAGGGTCACAATTCTCATCTTTTTGGAATCTAAAGCGGGTTGCCATAAAGAAGTAGTGAGTGCAGGCTGGCCGAGTGGCGCAGTGGTTAAGAGCTGGCTTGGGATGCCAGTGGCCCTCGTTCAGATCCCACATATTAGGGCCAGTGACACTGCCATCAAAAAAAAAAAAAAAAGTAATGAGTGAAAGTTAGAGACCATGTAGCTTCTGAGGCTGCAGGTCAAAGATTAATTCCACCTTTAGTTCAGGAGATCAGGGCAAACAATAGATACTGAAGATGTTGTGTATGAGAATATACTGAGGAAAGGCCTTCTGAGTTGGAGAACCATGAGAACAGAAGCAGTTTAAGAGCCTGTAAGCACATACAGGTATTGGCGTTTTGAAAGACTGAGAGCATAGCATTTTTCTATGAATATTCTGCTTTGCCTTACAAAAAAGCCATACATTTCTTTTTCTACATGAGCTGTCCATTTAAAAAAAAAAAATTTTTTGTATTTCTTAGAACAATTACTACCCTATGCGTAATTTATTCTTATTTTTTATTAAATTTATTGGGGTGACATTGGTTAATAAAATTATATGTTTTAATTGCATAATTCTATAATACATCATCTGTATATTACATTGTGTGTTCACCACCCAAAGTCAAATCTTTTTCCATCACCATGTGTTTGACCTCTTTTACCCTTTTCTACCTCCTCCCCTCGCCATTTTTCTCTGGTAACCACTATACCATTGTCTGTGTATGTGAGTTTTTGTTTGTTGGTCTTGTTCATTTGTTGGTTCAGTCTTATAGCCCACATATGAGTAAATCATGGTTCTCAACTTTTTTTGTCTGGCTTATTTCACTTAGCATGATATTCTCAAGACCCATCCATATTGTCACAAATGGCAGTATGTCATCTATTTTTAGGGCTGAGTAATATTCCATTTATTTATATTTACCACATCTTCTTTACCACTGTGAATAATGCTGCAATGAATATCTTTGTGCCAGATGGGTATCTACCCTCATGCCCACTTTAAATTTAATAAAATTTTAAAATTTTGTTTGTTTGCTATTATTTTTTTCTTACTTCAAATTTAAACCTTTGAGTTCCTTCATAAATAAACCTCTGATAAGGAAACAATGACATTTTTGGTCAGGTAAATTTATACCTACCTTTAGACCTCTTTTACTGGAAAAAAATTGCCTACAAAATTTATTATACTATATTTGAAGTTATGTGTTGAATAGATCTTTTTTCATGGGTACTCACACTCATTATAAAAACAAATAGTTTTACGTTCTTTTAGCTAATTGTATATTTTGGCATCCTGGAATCAAGAACCCTTAGTCTTGGAAGGAACATTAAACATTATATGGCTCATTTATTCTTACGTTAACTGAATCTACAGTATTTCTGCTAATCATGTGGTCTGAATCAATACTTTAGTGAGTGGGAACATATTACTTTTTTGAGGTGGTCTATTTCTTTGGAGAGTCTAACCTATTAGGAATTTTTTATTATGAAAAAAATCTCTCTCTGACAAAATTGGGGGACCATAATAAAACTAGTATGGTCTCTCTTCCTTTCTTTTCAAGTGTTTGCACATTGCCAACATGACTTCTACATCTCTCCTGTTGAGTCTTCTTCCATGTCTTTCTACCATCTATAGGTCTTTCAACTGAATATTGTTTTGAATTCTTTCACCATCTTCGTCACTCTCCTCTGGTCACTTTTGTTGATGTAATTATATTAAGTGTGTCATCTATACCTGATCACAACTGTCCAGAACAAAATAGAAAGGAACCAACACTTCTCTGGTTCTATTAGAATAGCCTAAAATGCTATTAGACATTTTAGTGGCAATATTTACTGCTGCCTTTAATTGTGCTGTTTTCTGAAACCGATCAACCTTTACATGATTTACAGTTCTTAAGGAGCAGCTCTTATCTTCTATTTGTTAGATATTCAAGCAAAAATAGCTATTCAATATTATCTGACTGTTGTCAGATAATCTTTCCTATTTTTTTTTCTTTTTTTTTTTTTTTTTTTTTTTTAGGGCAGTGTCATTGACCTTCACATGTGGGACCCAAACCGGGGCCGCTGGCCTCCCAAGCCAGCACCCAACCACCGTGTCACTCGGCCGGCCCAATCTTTCCTATTTTCATAAAGTTACTTTTACAAGTTAGTGTGTCTATGTTGAAAGTTGGAGGCACAGAAAAAATAATTTACTTTTCATTTGTTTGGGTTTTTGTTTTTTTTCCCAGTTTTTAGCCATTAGATTTTGATTCCTGGTCAGTTAGAAAATTTTAAAGAAAATCTAAAATGAGTTCACTGAAATACAAATAAAATGTGGTATGCATTTGAAAGAGTACCATTAGATTAATATATATGTCCAGTTTAAACTAAAATTATAGCTTCTTTGGCAGTTTTATCAAGTACAAATTTTGAGGAACCTTCATTTCTTTTACTTTCTGTGCTTTACTTTAAGACTCATATAAAGACAGGCCTAAAAATAGTGACTATTAAAGGCTAAATGTAACTTTTTAAAGTTTTAGTACTAGTTCTCATTCTGAAATCCAACTGGATAAAAGTATATGGTATTTTTTTTTTTCGCTCTTTTTATAATTAAAGAACTCTTATTCAAGTCCTCTACACTTGTATTTTATTCGTGCTACTAATTTTGTAAACCCTAAACTAAGGATAATTCTATCATGTTCATGTATGCTGATTTGGTCTTTACATATACAACCAAAATAAAAATAACATTTCAAAAGTTGATGGAATAATCAAGTGAAAAGGAATCACTTTGGGTGATTATGATCCTTCCAGGATTTGTCAGGTAGTTTTGGCAACTGAAATTATTTTAAAAATTTCCCACATTAGCTTAGAAATACAAGAACCATTAAATATAAAGCACAATTCAAATCATGTTCTAGTGGACTGTGGCCCACTAGAATCAATAGCAGCTGGCAAAAATCAGTAGCACATATCAGTCATTAGTGTGAAGGCCAGATCTGAGGAAAAACTTGGTAAAGAGCATATATTTATGGAGACAGCATTAAGAATACCAAATAATAGCAATTACAAAAAAAAAGAGGAATTTTCTATTAGATGTAATATACACGTATCATTCCTTAAAGTCACACATAATACTAAAGAGCACCATAAACAATCCTGAAGTACATATCTATATCCTTGTGTATAATACATCTAGAAGACATCTTTGAGAAAACCAATATGTGCTATGTTGACACACATTCTCTTAAACTAATGATTTACTCATTTAACCAATAAGAATTATTCCAGTCCTAAATCAGTACTTTTGGCAACTCAAAAGACATTTGAATTGTTTGGAAAACAAAAGAGTCAATATAATCATATTATATCAGCATTTTAATCTTAACATACACTATTCTAATCAACTAATAGCAACTAATGACAGCATACATCATTTGAGTAAACAAAATATTGCTTTGTACTGACAACACAGGTACAAATATTGCATCATACATGCATTAAATTTAGACCAAATCAAGTATAGTGACTCAAAAAAGGAGAGCGAGGTATTTAAAGAGTGTCAGGACCTGGTATTTCACTCATTGAATGTAATCTCCAAGGTTTGACTCCACTGTAGTTCAAAGGTAGTTCATATTTAAGTAACACAACATAAAAATACATAGTTTTCAAGATTCTATTAAAGAATTTTCCTTTTTTGTTGGTATCAGAAAAAGGAAAGCACTTTTAATATTTTCCATGTCTCATACTTACATAACATTGTGTTAAATACTGTTTATGTATATAATATAAAAACATGAATTATACACAATTAGTTCTCAAAAATATGACAAATTAAGTGTTATTACTATCATCCCTATTTTTTTTTTTTTTTAAGATTCTATTGGGAGATTGGGGGACAGGAACAGCATTGGGGAATCCCGGAAGGGGAACAGACAAGTTGTTGTCCTTTTGTTCTTCAGTCTAGTTGTGGAGGACATCGCTTCACTGGCCCATGTTGGTATTGTGATCATTGCGCTCTTCCTGGGTGTGTCAGATTGGTCACCAGCCACTGGACGGTCACTCATGGCGGCTCTTGGCAGCTCACGCCAGCTGCCAGCCACTCACGGTAGCTTACGGCAGCCCACTGCAGCTCCACTGCAGTGTATGCCATCGGGTGACTCACAGCAGCCCAGCTCCAGGTTGAGCTGTTGTTTACTATCTTAGCTATAGAGGGGACAGTGTCATTGGCCCTAATGTGGGATCTGAACCAGGGCCCTGCTACTCAGATCTGGCTTCCCAAGCCAACTCTTAACCAACGTGCCACTCAGCCCGTCACTATCATCCCATTTTTGAGATTAACAAACCTAAGGTACAGAAAGGCCAAGTGTCTTGCTGAAGGTCAGTGTTTGTGCGAAAGTTAACCACGAGCAACTTGACTCCAAAATCTTTCTTCTTAATTACTATTCTAATGCAATTCATAAATAAATTCTCATACAAGTTCACTATACAAGTTATTTCATAAACAAGGGGTGTTTGACTTGTTAAAATTTATATACTTTATAAAAATTATATGGACATGTTAGGTCAGGCTACCATAACAAAAACAAGCAAACAAGCAAAAAAACATAGACTGGGTGTCTTAAACAACAGATAATTACTTTGTCACAGTTCTGGAGGCTGGGAAGTCAGAGATCGAGATGGCAGCATGATTACTTTCTTGTGAGGTTCTTCTTCCTGTTTTGTAGATAGCCACTTCCTCCCTGTGTCCTCAGATGACAGAGGGAGAGAACAAGCTGTTTTCTTATAAGAATACTAATCCCATCATGAGAACTTCATCCTCTTGACCTCATCTAAACCTAATTATTTTCCAAAGACCTCCTTTCTAAATACCATGACATTTTAGATTAGAGTTTCAACACATGCATTATTGGGGGACACAATTTCACCCATAGCAATGGTAGATTGTAAACTTCTGAGATCATGGACCATGTTTTTTGACCTTTGTATCTCCATGACTACTTCTACAGTAGAGTTCTGTGCATTTTGTGCTCAATAAAGATATGGATTGCTTATCAAAAACTAATCATAATAATCAACATTATTTTTAGTCTTAATTTTCCTGACTCCAAACCTAGGAAATATATATGAAAATCACCATAAAATTTATTGACTCAACTGAAACACTTCTGAGAGTGAATGAGAGTGCTACTAAGAATTATGTAAGGAAAACTGGGACTACCTCTGGCCAATCAGGATGGATGGTCAGCCTATGGATATGAGAGTAGGAAACTGAGGTTTAGAGGTTTGTCCAAATGGAAATACTTGAACAGGTTCTCTGTCTGTAAAGACTGTACTTTTGCAATTTTACAACATAGAATCAAAGAATTACAACATTTTAGAACTAAACAAGACTGTAGAAATGGTCATTATCTATTAGGATTACAAACCACTCAAAACTTAGTGACATCACAATATTTATTTATTTAAATCAGGATTCTCCTGAGGAGTTCTTCTAGTCTGAGCTGAAATTGGCTGATCTCATTTGGATTCACCCATGTTCCTGCAGTTAGTTAGCAAGTTGGACTGAAAACTGGGCAGTCCCACCTGATCTAACCAAAGCCAGATCTGGTAGTAGGCTGTGTCTTGACCAGGACAATGAGTGTGGGAGTAACTGTCTGACATGACTCATCCTCCAGCAGGCTAGCTTGGGCTTGCTTACATGTTTGGGTTCCAAGTACAATAAGAGGGAACAAACCTAAATGTATAGGCATTGTTCAAATGTGCTTGTATCACATCTACTGTTGTCCCACTGACACAGGCAAAGCATATGGTAAAAAAGCAAAGTTAGTGTGGAAAGAGTTAGCCAAGGCATGGATATAGGGGAGCATGAACAAATTGGAGGCCATTTCTGTAATAATCCTCCACAGAAACTCTTTGGTCTTATCTCATTGTTTCCATATTTGAGGAAATTAAGATTCTGGGAGGTCAAGTGATTTCTGCAAGGTCACTCAGCTAATTGGTACATTGTCCTGAACCAAAAATAGTATGATGTGTTAGGACTACTTAGGTAATAAGTCAGTTTGAACAAGGTCTTCCATTTACTAAAATTTATTTTGGATAATTTTTATTCTACTTTACTAGTTGAGGTAAAATTTATTTAAACTGATCATTAAACCCATAAAATTGTTGAGTCAGTGTTGTTATCTTTGTCTAATGTAATTCTGTGAATATACAAAAATTTTAAGAGGCCATATAAGGAAGTTTTCTGTTTAAACTACTGAATCCAATGTTTCTCTTGGGAAATTTTGTTACCCTACAATTTTTCTAAATGATTTTTTTCCCTTAAATCCCCTGGGCTGTAAAACATATCCAAGGAAAAACATAAAATGATTCATTAGAGAATATGACTATAAGACAATTCCTTAATTTTAGCTGTACTTTTGGTCTGTTAGTTGATGAGTTTGCCATCTTTGTTGACATTAAATTTTGCTATGGATGTATCGTTTTTGTGGTATTTGTGGTATTAATCTTGGTGCTTATGCTTTCCCTAAATATTTTTAATGATTGCTAAGTTTCTGATTGTAGTCAAGTTTCTGAGACCTGTCACAAAAAATATTACTGCAAGGTTCTTGATTGTCACTAATGCAATGGAAGATTTGGGGAAAGATAAACAGACATCATACATTAGCAAATACAGTATGATTATTTTCAGGACCATTTCAAGGCAGAATCTATCCTAAATAAACCAAGAATTAAGGCCAAGGCACTAGTAGGCACTAATTAGACACATTCATTTTATTGCTTTCTTGTCCATATTGTAAGATTCTATTAGTCTGCTAGGGTTCCCATCACAAAATACTGCAGATTGAGTGGTTTTGTCAACAGAAATTTAGTTCCTCGCAATTCAGGAAGCTATATATCCAAGATTAAGGTGTTGGCATGTTTAGTTTCTCTGGAGGTCTCTCTCCTTTGATTTCTTCTCCCTTCATCTTGTTCCTGTGTCCTGTCATGATATTTTCTCTGTGCATATATACTCTGAGTCTCTTTTACATTTTATAAGGGCCTCTTATAATCCTATTGAATTCGGGCTTCACTCTTATGACCTCATTTAACCTTCATTACCTCCTAGATACCCTGTTTCCAAATACAATCACATTGGGTGTTAAAGCTTTAACTTATGAATTTGGGGGCATACAATTGGCTTTTCCGATGCCAGGATCTCATAGTTAGCAGCATCCCACAGCCAATATCTAACTACCACCAAATGCGCCTCAGGTGGATATTGTAGTGAAGTGCCTCTGCTGAGATACCTCCCCATAAACAACTTTCCTTGACACACTATAGAATGGATTTCTGGCAAATTCCAGAGGGCAATTTTCTGCAAGATACACCGGCAAGATACCACAGCAACTGGTCTGCCACCCAGTGGGCCGTGCCATGTCCTCTCCTACAAGATCAGGATCTCAGCCCTGTGTAGGTGGTGCTCTTCCTTGGATGCTTTGTGTCAGGAGCAAAGGATGCTCTTTATATCTGCTTATTGTTTAGACCTGTCTGTTCTTGATAGCCATTATTTCAATCCTTTGTTACGGTTAATAACTCTTTTTTTTTTTGAGGGCACTGTCACTGGCTCTCACAAGTGGGACCGAACCGGGCCGGCTGGCTTCCCAAGCCAGTGCTTAACCACAGAGCCACTTGGCCGGCCCTGTTAATAACTCTTTTTATTAAGCTTTCTCTGTTCAAAAAGCTGTATGGTTTCTCTTTCTTGATTGCACTGAAACTAATATAGTGGACCATGAAGAAGATAACCATAAGTAAAAGCTCCAATCCTAAGAAAGGAGACAATTGGGGTTATTACTACAGAGGATTTATCAAATCACGAGGGGCAGGAAGGGTGAAGACTGTCTTCTCTATCAATAAAAAAGGATTTTCTTGCTTAGATCACCTAGCAGGTGCTGCCGTCTCAGTGGAATTGTATTGTTCTTTGGCTTTCATGTCTCCTAGTAATAGTTTCTGGTACTAAATAGTCTCTTTATTAATTATTCATCCTAGTCTGACCTAAGCTGGGCATTGGAGAGTATGCCCCATGACTTTCAGGTGCAGTATGACTTTGTAAACCACTTCCTGTTAGTGCACATTTGAGGTGTGAGGGTTGCTCTAGGAATTAAAAAGTACTTTATTTTCAGACCACCAGTAATTAGTCTGGGATTCTATGATGTTGAGGACTCAGATTAATTTGAATGGCTCTACCATGTGAGGCTTGATCACATGGTTTAGGATGTCAGAATTTGTTCCACACAATTAACACAAAAAAAATGAGGAGAGGCAAATGGTGCAATTGCATCGTCTATTATGGAATATTTACAAAAGTTCTCACAAGATACTTCCCTTACATTCTCATCTTATCTTATCTTTTCTCATCACATTAAACAAACATAGTCATAGTGCCACAACTAATTGCAAAGGAGACTGGGAAATGTAGTCTTTATTCACAGTGGCCATATGCCCAGCTAAAAATTCCATTAATGTGGATGAAGGAATAAAATGGATATCGGGGAGCAAGTAGGAGACTGCCATATATGGCTCTTGTGATTTATACTTATGGACCAATATAAGAAAATCACATGTTTATATATACATTGTAAATTACAAAATAAAACATTTTTCCCTTGAACATTGCAAAGCTTCTCACTTTCAAAAATAAGAGGATAGTGTCACTTTAAAGCAGTACTTGAAGAAATAATAATCATATTTAGAAACAAATTCTTTTATTTGTTTAATTTCAAACACTGATTTCCAATTCCTGTTTTAAGATTTCTAGGTAGGATCTGTGTAGCAGTGGTTGAGACAATATTTTTGAGTTTTAACATCACTTAGTCTCCCAGAAGACCATGCATGTTATGAATCTCAAGTGAAGACAGCGAAACAGAGAAATAAGAGAGAGAGGGGGAGGGAGAAGGAGAGTGAAATACTTTCTTTAAGTTAGGAATAAATAAGAACCAGGGAATTTAATTCAATTATTCATCCAAGGTCATCTTACTAAAAGAATGATACTCTCTTGTTCTCTAGTTTAAAACCATTTATATCTGTGGTATAGGTCATTTAAGCAATATAGAAAATTTAAGATGAGTCACTTCAGCATTCTAATATGTACAGTGTCTGATAAAACTGAGTTTTAAGGAAACTGGTAACACTTTGACAGTGTGTATTTCGAAAAACATCTTTTTACAAAAGTCTCAAAGCATTTTACATTTGAAACATTGAAAGCTCAGAGGAAAAAAGTTAGAAACCTGAAGCAGTGGGAAGCATAGATCAATTTGGGAATAATTACTTCAATTATTTCTAATAAAATCATTTTGTATTAAGTGAAAATAGTCTTAAGTTTTAAACAGTTATTGGGGATTAAGAGTGGCAGGCTCAAGCCTTTATCTTTCCATAAAAAAAATGAGTCCTATTATTCTATAGTGAGTTAATGGACTTCTGTAGTATTTTTCTTTGTGTGTGTGATAAAGAAAAGTGTATAATTGCTTAGACTAATCAAGAAGTTCCACCAAATCTATTTTTTTAAGTACAATCACTTGCAATAATCAAGATTAAAACTATGGATGACAGATTCTTTTCAATGGGCATAAATTTTGCATGTGATTCCAATCCAATATTTTTATCCCTATTGTAACACTGTCTACCTTCACTTACTTGGGAATGGTTCTTGGACTTGTATTGGTTAGGAACACAGACTCTGGAGCCAGTTTCTAACCCAAACTCAAAATTTATTAAGCAGTGTGATCTTGGGTAATTCATTTAAACTCCCTTTGCCTCAATTTCTACCTCAATATAATAGGGACGATAATAGTACCTATCTTACTGTATTGTTGTCAGGATCAAATAAATCAATATATTAAAAGTATATAGGACAGCATCTGTCCTCTAATTTGTGTTATTTGAGTTTAGCTCTTGTTATTATGTTCTTCCCAGCTCTAATGTTTTGTGATTCTATGATCTTCTCTATAATATTTTATATGAAAATTTAACCTACTGTTAGATGCTTTTTGTTTTAATGCATTTTATAAGCATTGACATCATGCTGCAAATAATATAACCTTATGATTTGTAGTATGTGGTACTTACAATTAGAAATTTGTCTTAATAGAGCGCCTTCTGGAAATGGTGCTACTTAACTGGGAATCCAATGTGGGGCTTACAGTAGTCAGGTAATCCACAAGTCCAAGTATCTTTCTGTAACAAATGGGTTATTTCCCCCCAACTTTATATGTATAAGTATAGATACATTATAGATAGATAGATAGATAGATAGATAGATAGATAGATAGAGATATACACTATTCAGTGATATGTAAATAGAAATTTCTAATTCCTCCTCAGTGAGAAATTGATGAAAATCTTACCCAGGGGAGGAAGGCAAAAGAACTGTCTCTCTAATGGAACAGCCCAAGTGTATCTCTCTGTTGGAGAGTTCTTCTCTTTGTGCACAGTTCAGGTTTTAGTGACATTATTTTAGTGCTTCCTGTGCAGGTATAAACTGGGTATCTGTGTGCTTGTAGCAAGACATTTAATCTTAAATACAAATTCTTTTCAGCCACTCAGTGTGACATTTTGTTCAATGTTAAAAATAGAAGACAGAAATTTAATTCATTTTGTTTCCATTATTCTGGATATTTCTGTATTTCAGAAGCCTCCATTTTTCCTGGTTTACCCTCTAAAGTATCGGTAAATCTTTTCTCCCCCTTAGTTAGAATACCAGTTACAGAATATGATGATAACAGAACATGATAAGTTTTGGTTTTGAACCATGCAAATGTATCATCTATTTAAAAACTTTTAATCAATAATATAAAAATACAGGGCCGGCTGAGTGGCGCAGTTGTTAAGCGCTGGCTTGGGAAGCCAGCGGCCCTGGTTTGGTCCCACATGTGAGGGCCAGTGACACTGCCCTCAAAAAAAAAAAAAGTATAAAAATACAAAAAGAAGTAAAAAGGTACTTCCTAAATTAAGGACTTTGTTTTGGTGTGTAGGGCAGTTTTAATAAAGCATAAATATTAAATGAAGTTTTAATAAAAGCCTGTCCACTCAGTTTTAGTTTTAACTATTTTGTTCTCATTCTCCTGTAGTCCATACTACCATTATATTACCAATTTTTTAAAAAATAATTTAGATTTCATTGGGTATGAGAAACTTTTCTTCATTTTCACAAAATGATATCTTGTAAATCAACTGGGTGCTTAGGCTACAGGGTAAAAGCATAACTTGATCCTCCCTTTAGTGGTAGTAAAATTTGAAGGATGCTAAATTCCCTCACAGTGAAAAATGGATCCCCATGAAGCTGACACAATGTCTGAAAATCTCACCATTAACAATGCCCCTTGAGGGCTTTTTGGAGACAAGCAATTTAATTAGGTTAAGACATTATATTTCCTGGGTAAATCATTTGCTACCCAAACACAGTAGCATGCATTTTTCCATCTTATTAAAACTCATTAACACACAGCAGAACCCCGAGGAAATGACATGAAATAGAAAACAAGTGTATGTCTCAGAGAAATAAAGAGGTAGAGAAAGGTCAGATTCATGTGAGTTTCCAGGTCCCAGTGGGCATTTCTAGACCAAGGGAGCTTCATGAGGCTTTAGGAATTTTTTGTGGTTTCTCCTAAACTTCACCATATTATTTGGATTAGAATTGTTGGTGGAGACTCTTCTCCACTTTTATTTTGTTTTGTTTCATTAGTTTTGATAACTAACACAAACCATCCCTTTAAGGCTGCCCACATTTGATGTGACCTTATATTGACTCTGCTGATTAGCCATGAACTTGAGCTGTCATTTTATCCTGGTAGGGCAGCAAGATATGTATTTGCCACATACATCTGCAAGTTTCTGTGGACTATTTATTAAAAAATAATAATAAACAAAGACAAATGAAGACAAACAGTAGGCAAACTGGTAATGGCACAGCAATGCATGGAACCCTGAGCATGGCTCGATTTGTTTATCATAGGATGAACAAATAAATTTTATTGTTTTTTTATAAATGTAAAAGTGACATAGAATCCCATTTTTGACTATATTTAGTCATTAAATATCCTGAAAATTCTCTAAATTAAAACAAAATAAAGTAAAACCATCAAAAAAACCTAAGAACTCAAGAAATTAAAGAACAGATAAAATGAACAACAATACACACACACACACACACACAAACACACACACCCAGCAAACATAATCCAGTGGAATAAATTGATTATGGAGCTACAAAACTCCTGGGGGAATTTTATGACTTCTAAAATAAGAGATTTTCATTTTATTAACTATGCAGAAATAGGAGACAAGTCCTTGGTTCCATGTAATGTGAGAATTGGAACTGAGTTCTTCATTTAAAGTGAAATTTTTGATATTCCTTAGTAAAGGAATAGATTAGCAAACAAAGTAAGAAGACAAGGAAACTTTTCTATCTTGGTTTGGGGTCTAAGTGAAGAAAAGTTTATTGTAATAAATGTAATTGAAAGTCAACTCTTATGCACATTTGGGTTTCAATATCACACTGTTTATATAATACATGTACATATTTTGACACAAACACGCATGATGAGAAATTAACATGAAAAGGTGCCACACTATGGCATTCTATCTCACTGGGCAGAATAAAAATCAAATTCTCTGTGGAGGAATTACATCAGGTTCAATGAGTTTAAGATCTTGAATGTAAGTATGTTTGCTTCAGTGTTGGAAAATCAATCAAGAATTCACTATATTCAGAAAATTACATGATCATATAAATTGACGCCGAGAAATCATTTAACAAAATCCAGCTCCTCTTCATGATGGACACTTTTGGAAAACCAGGAATGAAAAGATGCTTTATAAACCTTTTAAAAGGCATCTACAAAAAAGCTAAAGCTAGTAAAATACTTAATGGTGAAACACTGAATGCTTTTCCTTTAAGATCCTTAGTGCTTAAGGAGCAAGACAAGGATACCCACTCTCACCAGTTCTATTGAACGTTACACAAACTTCCCACCTAGGGCAATGAAGAAAAAAAAATAGCTAATGAATTAGAAAAGAAGAAATAAAAGTCTTCCTATTCACAAATAATTTGATGGTCTATATTTAAGAACCTTAAGGATTCTGAAAAACAATAAGAGACTCATAGTACTAATAAATGTTTCCATTATCACAAGATACAAAGTCAACAAACAAAATTCAATTATAAATCTATTTCTAGCAATGAACAAAATGGAATAAATTTTAAAATACAGTATTTACAATAGCTCCCCAAATGTTATGTATATGTGTAACAAAATATCTATAAGCATCTGTATGCTGAAAATTACAAATTTTGATTAATCAAAAACCTAAATAAATAGAGAAACATAGTCTTTATAAACTGGAAAATATAACATGATAAAGATAAATTTTTTTTAGAAGTAATTTGGAGAAGATTAGATGCTGTTAAAGAAGATATCAGTGAACGTGGAAACATAACAGTAGGATCAATCCAAAATGAAGCAGAAGAAAAAGAAGACTGCAAAAGAAATGATCATAACCTTAGAGAATGGTAGGGGAAACAACAAATGATATAACATACATTTAATTAGAAGTCCAGAAGAAAGAAAGGTGTTGGGAAGGAAAAAAATATATATATTTGAGAAAATTAGCTCTGAAAAAAGATGAAAACTATAAACCATTGTTCCAAGATAACTCAATGAATCCACACACTTGAATTCCATGCCAGAAGAGATGATAATCAAATTGACAACTATTAACAATAGGGAAAATAACTTAGAGCAACCAGGTGTAAAAAGGCACATCAAATGCATAGGACTAAGATAAGAATGACTACAGAGTTCTCTTTAGAAACTGTACAAACCAGAAGCCAAAGTAATAACATTGTTAAAGTACTGAAGGGTGAAAACACCTAGAATTTTATATCCAGAGAAAATATATTACAAAAACAAAAGTAAATTTAAAAAATTTTCAGGAAAACACAGTATGAGTGTTTCTTGCTAGCATACCCACACATGAAACATCAAAGGA
This sequence comes from Aselliscus stoliczkanus, assembly GCA_033961575.1. Lineage (NCBI taxonomy): Eukaryota > Metazoa > Chordata > Mammalia > Chiroptera > Hipposideridae > Aselliscus > Aselliscus stoliczkanus. The sequence goes on from CM066729.1 coordinate 40,730,673, forward strand.
AATTCTTTGTAATACAAGAAAACTTGGATGTACACAAAGAAATGAAAACTATTTTTTTCTCATTTTTAAATTTGTACAAAAGCTAATTGACTTTTTAAATCAAAACACAAGTAATTTACTATTGTCTTCATAGTATATACAGAAGCAAACTATATGAAAACATTAGCACAAATGATAAGAGAGGGAAATGGTAATATATTGTTGTAAACCTTTTATATGTAAAATGTTATAATATTATTTGAAGGTAAATTCTGCTAACCTTATAAACCCTCAAGAAACCCTAAGAGAATAATAGTCTTGGATAGAAAAAATGCTCAACCCAAAAGAAGACAGGACAAAGAGAGAGAGAAACAAAGAATATATAGAACAAATAGAAAACAAACAGTAGGAGAATAGATTGAAACCCAAAATTGTCAATAACATTAAATGTGAATGGTTTTAACACACCAATTAACAGATTAGCAGACTGGATAAGACACAAGCCCAAATATCTACAGTGTATAAAAATTCATTTTATATATAAAGAAGCTGATAGGTTAAAAGTAAAATGATGAAATGATATATACTATGAAAAGATTAAGCAATAAAAAATGATGGATTGTCTTTATTAACATCACAAAGCCAACTTCAGAAGAAGGTATATTACCAGGCATAAAGCAGGGATATAATAGTTCTTAGCAGAATTATTTAAAATAGCTGTAACCTGGACCTATCATAAATGTATATTAACAGGTGAATGGATTTTTTAAAAAATGGTATACCTAATCAATGTATAAATACAATAAAAAGTAACAAACTGCTGATACATACAATTATGTTGATACATCTCAGCAATATTATGCTAATAAAGAAGTCAGACACAAAAAAGTATACATTGTATGATGCCATTTGTATAAAACTCTAGAGACATCAAATATAATATCTGACAGAAAGCAAATTCATGGCTTTCTGTTTCCAAGGATAAGAATGGTGAGGGAATTGACTGGTAAAGGGACAAGAAAGCTTTTCCAAGGTGATGGAAATATTTGATTTTGGTGGAGTTCCATGAGTGTATAAATCTCCTGCGTGTACACTTAAAATGAGTTCATTTTATTGATTGTAAACCATATCTCCATACATTTATTAAAAATGAATGTATTAATTAATACAGGAATATAAAAAATCCAAAGCAATATAATTTCTGAAGGCGTATAATTTCAAACAATTTCCAAAGATAACAATGGACCAGTGCAAACACGTTACATATTCAATAATTCATTTAAAATTTTAAATAAAAATTTGAGTGGAAGATAGTTTTGGGAGACATAGAGTTGATAATTTGATACAGAAGATCAAGGATTGATGACCATAAAAGTCAGAATGGTTGGATTGTATGGGTGGGATGAGCAGGGCAGGTAGGAAGCTTGATAGGAGAGAGGCACGTTCAGGCTTTCAGCATACGGACAGGATGTTGTATATCTTGACCTGGGTGGTATTCACCTGATATTCACTTAATATAAGCTATTAATTTTACCCAATCTTCTCTATGTGTATTCTTTCTCACAGTGCAAATAAGAAAAGCCAACTCATGGCTGCTTGCACATCAGGCTGCAATCACATACTCTATCACATGTATAATTCAAGATAACTCTGGTTCCCTTTCTCAAAGTTAACTCACACTTTTAATAATTTATGAAATAAACTTTTCTCTCACATTTTTGCATGTTTTCCAGAGGTGATTTGAGGTGAGGGAGCCAGCATTCTGTACTGATCTGCTATCTTAGCAAGAAGCAGAATGTTTATCTCTTTTTGCGTTGGCACTTTATCTTTTAAAAATTACTTGATTAACTACCAATCCTCCTGATTAAATATATATATATTACATATTTAAATATATAATCAAATTTAAATTTATATTTTATATTTTTACAATATTATATATTTAAGTAAATATATATGAAATTTTTTACATATATAGAAAAATGCATTTCTATACATGTATAATATATATATATATATATTTTTTTTTTCTTTTTTTCTGTGGGGGGAGGGAAACAGACAAGTTGCTGTCCTTTTGTTCTTCAGTCTAGTTATGGAGGACGTCATTTCACTAGCCCATGTTGGTATTATTATTGCGCTTTTCCTGGGCGAGGCAGTCGGTCGCAGGCCATTGTATGGCTGCTCACGGTAGTCCAGCTCCAGGTTGAGCTGTTGTTCACCATCTTAGCTGTAGAGGGCACAGCGTCACTGGCCTTCATGTGGGATCCCAACTGGGGCCCTGCTGCTCAGAGCTGGCATCCCAAGCCAACTCTTAACCAATGTGCCATTCGGCTGGCCTTATATATATATATACTTCTGATTAAACTCAATATATGTGTGTGTGTGTGTGTGTGTGTGTGTGTGCGCGCGCACGTGCGCGCACTCATAGTATAAATTTTAATGTTTTACTCTTCATTTAATATTATTACAAACATTTTTCTCATATTATTAAATATTTAAACATCTATAATTTATGGTGACCATATAGTGTTACAGCTGATGGATATATACTGTATTTTCCCATTTGTTTTAAGACAATTTGATTATCTCTAAATACACACTGTTTATAATAATTCTACAATGATATCTTTTCACAAGAAAATATGATTATATTCTTAGAGTGAAATCTTAAATGTGAAATTATTTCATTAAAATTAAATTAAGAGCTATAGGATTAAAGACAAGATATTTAAAAAATTTTTGATACATAGTACTGGGTTTCCTTTCAGATAACTTTTAGCAATTTAAACTGTTAGCAGTAATAAGTGAGAATATCTATTTCAGCACATATAACAGGTATAATTATTTTTAAAACTTTCCCACTTTTGTAGTTTAAAAATTGTATTTCTGTTTGATTTGCATATTTTATTGGTATTAAAGTAGATATTTTTAATATTTTTTATCTATTTGTTTCTTTTGTTAGTTTTTTATTGAAATATATTGGACATACAATATGATGCAAATTTAAGGTCTGCAACATGTAGATTTGATCCATCTATATGTTGAAATATGATTGTAGTGATAGCACCTCTATCATATCACATAATTATCATTTCCCTTTTTTAGTGAAAATAATTAAGATCTAATCTCCTAGCAAGTCTGATAATTATAATTACAATAATGTTGTCTCCATTCGCTATGCTGTGCATTAGATCTCCAGGAGTTATTTATCTACTAGTTATGAGTTTATACACTTAAACAACATCCCTTATTCCCCTACCTTCTAGCCCCTGGTAACCATCATTTTACTCTCTGTTTTTATGAGTTTGGCTTTTTTAGATTCCACATATGAGTGATATCATTCAGTATTTGTCTTTCTTTGTCTGACATATCTCTCTTAGCATGATGTCCTCAAGGTCCATCCATGTTGTCACAAATGGAGTATTTTCCTTTTTCTCATGGCCGAATAACATTTCATTGTATATATACCACATTTTTATTCATTCATCTATTGATAGACACTTAGGTTGTTTCCATATGTTGGCTATTGCGAACAATGTTGTAGTAAACATGGGCATGCATATAACTCTTTGATATCTTGTTTTCATTTCCTTTGGGTATACACCCAGAAGTAAAATTGTTGGATCATATGGTAATTCTATTTTTAAATTTTTAAGGAACATCCATATTGTTTCCATAGTGGCTGAATCAATTTACATTCCCACCAACAGTGTACAAAGTTTTCTTTTTCTCCACATCGTCACCAATACTTGTTATATCTTCTTGGTAATGGACAGAGGAACTAAATAGATATTTTTCCAAAGAAGACTTCTGAATGGCCAATAGGTATGTGAAAAGATGCTCAACCTCACTAATCATTGGAAAATGCATGTCAAAACCACAATGAGAGATCTCCTCACACTTGTTAGAATGACTATCATCATGTAAGTTGATTATTCATGATCTTTTGTCCCCTTTTCAATTAAGGATTCTCATTTTTTTATTGGCTTATAAGAACTTCATTTATGTATGTATGTGTGTATGTTTTGGAGTAATTATAAGTCTACACGTGTTCTTTACTGTAATTTTCTCTCAGTATTTAGTTTACCTTCAGATAGATAGATAGATAGATAGATAGATAGATAGATAGATAGATAGATATCCATATATGTTTGTGTGTATACCTAAGTGAAAGGGATTTCTGTTTTAAACTTTAGAATACTTTGCAAATTTCCTAATGAGTATTTCTCAAAACGGAAAAATTTATATATATATATATATATATATATATGCACATGCATATACATACAAGCACACATAAGATTCAGGGGCCTAACATTTTATGTTTGGCTTTTACATCATGTGTTTATTGCATAAAATTATTTTTTATTTATTTGAAATACTATTTTAATGACATTTTATTTTTTTCTTACAAAGTAAGATATTTTTTAGGGTTTTCTGTTCTTTAGAAATTTTTACATCCATATACTTAAAAAACATTTAAGGTATCTTCAATATTAAATACTATATTTAGAAAGGCATGTAAATGAGGTATCATTTAAAAGAGTTAGAAGACACAAAAATTATTGTATCAGCAACCTTGGGTAAGGTTATAAGTGCAATTTAGTAAAAAAGTGAGATCTGTAGACTAAGGCAGGAGAGAAAAGATATGGGATTATCTATTTCTCATAGTGAGCATAAAAGATCATGTTAAATTGAGTGTTCACTATATACAAGATATTGTAAAGTGCATTATGTGTATTATATGACTGAATTCTTAAAAACCAAAAACCAGGATCCCTTTTTGCAAATGAGAAAAACAAGCTTAAAATAGTTAAATTTCCCCTGACAGAAAAAAATTGGAACTAGGTTTCCAATCTAAGTCAGTTTGACTCCATTGCCATCATCTTAACTACTATGTTATACTACTTTTGTCAGATTATAGAAAACATAAAAGTTTATCTAGTGAGACAAATACTTTCCTGTCCCTAAATTCTAGAGGAAATTTATTGTGTGGATGTTGAGTAACAGTGATGGATAATGTCTTCTACCCATGTTTTGCAGAAAATAGAGTAACATTTTTAAAATGGCCATTTCTTGTATCAGCCTTTGATAACAGCTCAGTTCATAACATTCAGTCATAACTTACTGCAGGCATTTCTATGGATGACAGGCTGAGACAGATATGTTGCTATCTATGATCAACTTGATTCAGGAATGTATTTATCATATACCCATCATAGGAAGGGCCATTGAGAATCAGGAGGCAGGGCTTAATTTTAAAGAAATATCAGGGCCATGGCTGATTCTATTAGTGAAGAAAATATGTCATGCAGAAAAGCCAATGTGAGTCAACAGTTATCTGTCCTCAAAATAACCAAGATAGTTCCCTAAAGCAAGGACAGAGTTGAGAACGGAAGCTGAGTTGATTGCTTGTTCTCTGCGTGTGAAACTTTAAGAGACATGTGGAGGTAAACTCAGTGCCAAGTCAAAAAATGCCAGAAGGATTGAAGGGCTTCAGAAGCCTAATTCACTGCTGTATCCCAGCACTCAGGAAGTGCTGGGCACAGAGCATATGTTAGATAAATATTTATGCAATAAAACATGAATAATCGCATGAAAGAATGAATTATTTCCCAAGGACATATTGTTATTTTTTAAAGAGTTATATGTGTGTCTTCCTTTAATGTGATTACTTTTGAAATCACATTAAAAATTTTCGACAACATATTAAATTTAATTTTGGTTTAATTTTTGTTAATAATTTTATTTGGTGGTAGTTTTTCCTTCTATGAATAATGTAACAATTATATAAAAGCATTGTACTACATTGTTATTTGTACATCATTTCAATAAATATTTATCAAAACCATAAGTTAGATATTATTTTTTTTTACTTTTGCTGATGAGGAGAATAAAGGCTCAGAGAGGTTAAGCCTTGTTGTCCAAGGTTGCACAGCTGTGAGTAGCTAGGATTTTTGCCCTGTCTTCCCAAGCCCATGCCCTTTATAATTCTGTAAACCATTATGGAGCCACATTTTCCCCATTTTATTGCTTTGAGAAGTGCTCACTATAAAAGTTTCAAATTATCCTAAAGTTTGAAGTAAAAATCCCTTTCACTTATGGGGATATATGTATATATGAATGAGAGAAAAAGAGATACCAAAGCCAAAGAGAGAAAGCAAGAGATTTTCTTTTGTACTTTCTCATCTTTCCTTGAGTGGCAACTGAGACTAGATGAACTGAGCCACTGAACTGAGGAATAAATAACACAGTCTAGCAAAAAGTTAGTGCTGTATAGAATTTTATGTATACATGCTTTTCATGTGCGTACTGGCCATTTGAGTATCGTGTGTATCCTTTTTGGAAGTATGTCTATTTCAATAATGAATGTTTTACCATTTTTAAATTTTTCTTTGCTTTTCTTTTTCAAAATTGTTTGGGCTATTTTATGCACCCTGTGTTTTTTAAATATTAGGATAAGCTTGTTGGTTTTTACAAAAAAAAATCTTAGAGGGATTTGATTGGTATTGCTTTGAATCTATGGATCAATTTAGGGAGAATTGTCATATTAACATTATTGAGACTTCCAATTCTTGGAATATACTATATCTCACCATTTATTTAGATCTCCTTTAATTTATCTCAGGAATTTCTTGCACATATCTTGTTAAATATAATCCTAAATATTTCTTAGGTTTACATAATATTATGATATTAAAAATGACATGTTTTAAATTTCAAGTTCCAATTATTTGTGTTAGAATATAGGACAATTGGTATTTGTACTTGTATATTGACTTTTTATCTTGCAACTTTGCTAAACTCACTTAAATTTTGATAGTTTTCAAAAAGATTCCTTAGTATTTACTACATACATGATCTTGTCATCTGTAAATAAAGACAAATTCACCTCTTCCTTTCCAAAATGCATCCTTTCATTCATTGTTGAATAAAGTGGTGAGAGCTGATATCCTTTTCTTGTTCCTGAGCTTGAGGGAAGTATTTAGGTTTTCATCCTGAAGTAGATGTTAGTTGTAGAATTTTATAGATGTCAGTTATCAAGTTGACAAGATTACTTTCTAATCCTAGTTTCTGAGAATTTATGGGACTGATTGTTTTGTTTATGTCTCACAATTTCTTGCTTCCTGGACTTCCTAATGATTTTTGATTGGCTGCTGGATATTGTTGTTGTATGTTGTTGAGTGCTTGGATTTTGTAACTTCCCTTTAATGATTGCTGCACTTTTTCTGGAAGACAGTTTAATTATTATAGATTAGTTTTATACTTTTGAGCCTTGTTTGAAAAACTTGACAAGGTAGATATTGACCAGTCTTTACTCTAGGAATGATTTAGTTCTACTACTTAAGTATGGTTCCCTGGGGTCTCTACTAACTGCCTTGGTGATCATCAAGGACTATCCACTCCAGTTGGTCAATATGAATGACTCCCTTCCCTCTGTGAGCCCTGGGAAGGCTACAGTTTATAGCAGCGCAGACATGTTTTACCTGGCTTCATGGAGTTTTGTTGTATGCATCTACACTTACTTTTAGCAACAGACTCAAGAGGACTGCTATTGGATTCCTGAAGCTCTTTTTATGAAAAAAAAAAAAAAAAAAAGATAATTTCATCTGGAAAAAAAGAGAAAATTTCATCTGGAATTTTGTTTTTCAACTTCTAGTTACCTAACAATCATGAAACTTAATATATTTTTCTTCAGTTAGTGAGATTATCATGCCCTGATTACGACTGTCTTCATTCTGCTATAGCCCTGAATGTGGCTCCAGAAGGAGAACCCCAGTGCTTGTAGGGCTCACTTTTATCGTTTCCTTTTTTTCTGGGATTACAGTTTTACACTGTATATTTCCCAATATCTGAAAACAGGGTGTTTGATATATTTTGTGCAGTTTTCTAGTTGTTTCCACTAAGAAGTTAAGTATAGACCCTGCTACTTCATCATGGTTAGACACAGATCTTGTTACATTTTTAAAAATAGACTACCTTTTAACAGCAGATTTAGGTTCACAGCCAAACTGAGTGGAATTGAAAGAATTTCCATATATTCTTTGCCCCAACACATGCATAATCTCCCCCATCAACATTCCACACCAGTTTGGTACATTTGCTACAGTTGATGAACCAATGTTAACAAGTCATTATCACCCAAATACTTTACATTAGGGGTCACTCTTGGTGTACATTTCATTAGTTTGGACAAATGTGTAATGAGATACTTGATGTGAATGATTTAAATTTAGTCCATTTTAATAAATGTGTAGTGATATTGCATTGTTGTTTTAATTTACATTTCCCTGATGACATATGATGTGGAGCATCTTTTCATATGCTTATTTGCTATCTGTATATCTTTTTCGGTGAGGTGACTATTCTCATCTTTGGCCCATTTTTTAATTGAGTTGTTTGTTTTCTTATTATTGAGTTTTAAGAGTTCTTTAAATATTTTGAATAGCAGTCCTTTGTCAGGTGTGTCTTTCACAAGCGTTTCTCCCACTCTGTGGCTTGCCTTCTCATTCTCTTGACATTGTCTTTAGCAGAGCAGAAAATTTTAATTTCAATGAAGTCCAGCTTATCAATTCTTTCTTTCATGGATCATGACTTCATGTCTTATCTAAAAAGTTACTGACATACTGAAGGCTTTCTCAATTTTCTTCTATGTAATTTCCTAGGCATTTTATAAGTTTTCATTTTACATTGAGTTCTATGATCCATTTTGAGTTAATGTTTGTGAAGAGTGTTAAGTTCTGTGTTTATATTCTTTTTATTCTTTTGAAGTGGATATCCAGTTATTCCAGAAATAATTTTTTGAAAAAACTATCTTTGCCCCATTGTATTTCATTTTATCTTTTATCAAAGATCAATTGACTATATTTATGTAGATCTATTCTGAACTCTTTTTTGTTCCATTGATCTATTTATCTATTCTTTTGCCAAAATCACAGTGTCTTGATTACTGTTGCTTTATAGTAAGTTTTGAAGTTGGGTAGTGTCAGTCCTCCAACTCTGTTTTTCTCCTCAGTATCATGTTGGCTATTCTGGCTCTGTTGTCATTCCATATAAACTTTAGGATTACACAGTTTTAGATAAACTTTTAATATCCAAAAAATAACTTGCTGGGATTTTTATTGCATAAATCCTAGGATCAAGTTGGGAAGAACTGACATTTGACACTATTGAGTCTTTCTACTGATAAACATGGAATATATCTCTATTTATTTAGTTCTTCTTTGTTACTTTTCACCAGTTTTGTAGTTTTTCTCCCATAGCTCTTGTACAGAGATTGATAGATTTATACCTAAGTATTTCCATTTTGGAGGGTATTTTTGGAGGGTAAATGGTATTTTGTTTTCAATTTCAAATTCCAATTATTCATTGTTATAGAAAGTGATCCACTTTTATATATTAACCTTGTATCCTGAAATCTTAATATAATCATTTATTAGCTTCAGAAGCTTTTTGTTGTTGATTCTTTTGGATTTTCAACGTAGACAATCATGTCATCTGTGAACAAAGACAGTTTTATTTTTTCTTTCCCAAACTGCATACCTTTATTTCCTTTTCTTATTGCATTGCATAGAATTTCTAGCATGGTGTTTAAAAAGTGTGCTGAGAGGGGACATCTTTGCCTTGCAATTTTTTGGTGTTTTTAAAACTTGCAGAAGTATACAAAATATGATTGGACAAGGGCTACCATGTTAGCTTTCCTCTTATTTTTCTCACTTTTTATGCCATCATTTATATTTTTAATACTTTAATTTGCTTTATTTTTAGCTGGCATTGAATTTGCCCATGTATGCATGCTATAAATATTGCTGTAATATTTAGAAATTGGAAATCCAGCAGGTTAATAAGTATTCAGCATCTATAGAGAAAAGGCCTATTGCTAAATAGACTCTACATTTACTTTGGCATATTGATCCTCTTTTGGGATTAGATTCTAGTCCATCGGTACACGTATTTACTTTTAAACTTACTAAAATAAAAGAAAAACTGTCAAATGTTCATGAAAATTTCCATTCAAAACCTCACTGAATAGCACTCTATTTATGTATACCAACTGATAACATGCCATTATATTGTAATATTTTTCTAAGAAGAAAAGAAACATAAATGCACTTCAAATCCCTCTACTTACTCGAAATAAAATTTCCAAAACACTATTACCTTAGACTTCAATGTATAAAAATGAAATTATATTGTACCCAAAAAGAAGGGTCTGCAGTCTGAGATATATATATATATATATATATATATATATATATATATTTTTTTTTTTTTTTTTAAAGATTTTATTGGGGAATTGGTGGAGGGGAACAGCGTTGGGGAATCGGGGAAGGGGAACAGACAAGTTGCTGTCCTTTTGTTCTTCAGTTCAGTTGCGGAGGATGTTGCTTCACTGTTGGTATCGTCATTGCGCTCTTCCCGGATGAAGCAGATCGGTCGCTGGCCTCTGGATGTTGCTCACCGCGGCTATTGGCAGCTCACGCTTGGCTGCCAGCCGCTCATGCTGGCTGTGGGCCACTCACTGTAGCCTATGGCAGCCCACTGCAGCAGGGGCTGCAGCCCAGACCATCACTGGGGCTCGCACAGCCCAGCTCCAGGTAGAGCTGTTGTTAGCTGTAGAGGGCAGTGTCACCGGCCCTCATGTGGGATCCGAACCGGGGCCACTGGCATCCCAAAACCAGCGCTTAACCAATGCGCCACTCGGCCGGCCCATGAGATATATATTTTTTATATTGGTGAGTAAACTTTTTATAAACCATATACACACTGTTGTCCACTGCCATTGTTATTTTAATATGATATACAAGTCAGATAACTAGATTGATTCATTTATTGAATACACAGCACATCTGAAAATTTTATTTTCTATCTTCAGTATGTCAAAACAGTATAATTTGTTGTGTGCCACAGAAGTCAACAAAATATGAAGCATGATGAATAGAGCTAGCAATATTGTAATATATACTTGAAATTTGCTACCAGAGTAGGTCTTAAATGTTCTCACCACACACACAAAAATTATAATTATATTTTTTTTGGTGATGGAAGTGTTAACTAATGCTATTATGGTAATCATTTCGCAATATATAAATGTATCACATCAACAGGTTGTTCACTTCCCCTTAAACTTACAAAATGTTATATGTCAGTTATATATCTCAGTGAAGCTAGGAAAAAGTTAACAAAATATTTAATGTCATTTTTTTTCACTCATTCTTTGCTGTATGCTTCTAGATGTCTCAGGAAATAGGCTGTAACAGGAGCATTCATAATTCACATGATAAGTCTTGGGTAACTTCCAATGACAAGTGCTTTCAGTGGTTGAAAATTAAAAAGAGTAAGTTACGGGATTAAAAGTTTCTAAGTGAATTGATAAAAGAATATTATTATCAGCAGATAAAAAAAACATTTCATAATTTACCCACTAACAGAAAGTAAATTGGCTTTTTAGAATCATTCAGACATTGTATTCCATCACAAATATTTTAAAATCACTATGTTCTAGAGTCATAACTTTTTTACATTAATAAAATATCAAGAAGCAGTTCCCCATGGTAAATATATGAAATTTGGTATAATTAATTCTTGTGTATAGTGCATTTTAATGTCATTTTATTCCTTTCTTAATAGTCATTTGGTTTCCAAACATATGTTAATTGGATATTATCAATTTTAAATGTTGAAAAGGAAAGCATTGCTAATCTAATCTTATCTGCCTAGGACCTAAAAAAAATTTAATTTAAATTCTGTGAATAAAGCATATTTACTAAAATTCTTGAAATGAAATTTGATACCTTCATTGGACTAATTTTTTTCTAGTCACATCTTTCTTATTATGTATTTCATGTTTTTTAATTCAGTCATTAATTTGATTATTTGCCTTATGGTATCATGTTATTCTTTTATACTACTCTAATTACTTGAGTATTTATAGCCACATTAAGCTTTCCTAGTGTCTCAATATAAGAATCTTGTTTTTATACCAATCTGGTTAGTCACTCAGTTTTCACTTTTATGGAATTGGTATCATGGTATCTTCTATGTACCATACACTCCAACTCTCTTGGCCTTCCCCCTTCAGTTTCTTTCATTAAAATTTCACCTTAGCAGTGAAGCCTCTTGGTGGTAATTTAAGTAATAATAACATCCAATTTTCCGAATCTTCTAACTCAACAGACCAATGCTACTTTTCATCAAGACAACTTCTTTGTTGGCTTATCAGCAAGCCTTAATCAACCACAGGAATTCAAACATGTTGTGCTTATTACTAAGAAAATATTTTTTTGGGAATGTGACATTGTATACGGTTATAAAATTTTATTCATTAGTTAATGCTGGGGAGCAACTTAATAAGCTGCTCATATTTTCTTTATTGACTAAAACTAAAGTTTTCATTTTTTTTAAGTTTAGAAAACCCCTTGTTTGAACAAAATCTTACATGGAATTCTAACATTTGAAATAGATAAATTTAAAATTGTTCTAGCTGAAACAGAAATAGCTGCTCCCCTTTTAATCTTGTCAGTTATCTCTCAAGGGAGCCCACAAGGAGAGAGAGAGAGAGAGAGAGAGAGAGAGAGAGAGAGAGAGAGAGAGAGAGAGAATGGATATGCGTTCAGATTTATCTTTGAGAGACTCTAATTTATATGGGGCTTGTTTATGTAAATATGGAATCATAGTGACCAGCATATTTAACATGGACATATTGTTAAGTGAAAAGAACAATATGGCAAGAGGCTATCGATACACACAAAAAGTCAGCTGCCAGTCTCTTTTAGCTCGGTAGCACTGGACAAGTTATTTGCCCTTTCACTTCCTTGGTTCTCTCATTATAAAATAGGAATAATAATAATAATTAATAATAATAATAATAAAAACCTCATTGAATTGTTGGGAGATTTAAATGAACTGCGTATTACATATAAAGACACTTAGAATAGAAGCTGGCCGATCTACAGAGTTCTACAAATACTAGTTGTTATTTTTCTCTCTGTCTTTGCTGTACTCTAATTTCTGACCTTTCTACATTAATATGTATAACTTGTGGGATGTAAATTATAAAAAATAAGATATAAAAACATAACTGGGAGAGTATGTAGAACAAGTAAAAATACTTCCTAAAAACAAAAAAAATGTTCCTGTAGTTTTACAAAAATTTAAATGTTAAAGTTAAGAAATGTTGTGGCTACCATGGTTACTCTATAAGATTGAAAACTGGGGTTATGCCCAGGACTCAGTGCTAAGAGGTTTGTTGCTTTGGATTATCAGTAATCTGATTTGTCATGTAAGTTTAGGTGCCTCTGGGGTTGGAGCACAAAATGGGGAAAGAACAAATAGGTTGACTCCAAGACATGCCTCCTTTTCCTAAACTTGGGCAACTTCATTTGTATAAGTATTATATAGTAGATTTCTGCGGGGAAAACTTGAGAACAATTTTAATGTATCAAGTAGAATATGTCCTACGAATATTTGAAATCCATCAGGCCTATGAAGATGACTCATCTGAACAAAGAGAAATGTGCAATGAGCAGAAGAGACTTGGAATAAACACTGCTTGTCAATTTTATGAGAATGATTAATGAGACCATTTTTTAATAAGATAGCATACCATGATGATGCAAGATTTATTAATTATTGTGGACAACTTCTGAATTTTACAGTGACTCTCATCAATTTTCTGAGTCTACAGACAAAAATTACCATCAGATCACTTCTTATGGTCTTAAAATTTTGAAGTTCAAGGAACTTTGAAGTATGTCAGTGCCAGTTTTCACAAAGCAACTCGATTTTAAAAGAACTTATAGAATTTGATGTCCCAAAAGGAGAGGCTTTTCCAGACACGACTCACTGAAACTCATTTGCCAGCTCAAGTTGGAGTCTCAGATCCTTTTTGTAATGCTGAGATTATAAACCAGATGCCTTCAATCACAATCAATTCCAGGAAATGCTGGCCCAGCTTACACTAAAGAAAAAAAATGCTTAGAACTTTTTGGACTACATTCATCCATTAATGGTGAGTTAAAATTAGAAGGAAAAGGACTTTAGATGTGATCTAGAAATCATATAGTGTGTCTCAAAAATCTTGTGACATCACATGATTATTTACCCAGGAAGTATGAATATAATGGTTAAAAGTGGATTTATAGAGGTGGTGATTTTACAGGATCTCTGATTTTGGCTGGAGGCCTTGTAAGTGGCAGGTGCTTTATCATGAAGGCTAACGGGTGTGTGGCAGAAACAGTGTATTTTCCCCTTGCATCAAGTACCTTATGATACAGCCTGGACGCTTCGAATCAGAATAATGGGATTTTCTAAATGGCAGATAAATAGCCCTTTCTATCTTTCAAATAATCAATGTAAAAACAAACCATAGAGAAAAAAATCTCAGATGGGAGTTTTAGAACATGTATAGAGACATGCCGACAATATGGGTAAGCAATGACAAGGAAACAATAGTAGCATGAACAGAAAGTTCAAGGCAAGTAGACAAGAGCAGATCCATCTAATAGCATAGAAACTGAAGAGGAAGAAAAGTGAGAAGAGAACGAAATGTAATAAGCAACAGTATAACTAGAAATTCTCATCTACCTAAAGGTTAAGTAACTTGCAGAGGAAAAGCACGTTTTGCTGCAAACAATACTGTAATAGGAAGTTAGCAAGGTAAATGACAATGGGAGGCTTAAGGTGAAAGTGTTGAACCAAAAAGTAAAGGGATAGACTGAAACAAAGACCTGGACTCCAGACCAGAAAACGGTTTCCACTTCTCAGGGTAAAAGGAATGGTGGTTAAAATGGACTTAAAATTGTACGATTGTCTTATCTGTATTTGTAATGAAATTGAGTACATTTGATTTAGTGCCTTCATTTGATTATAATTTATCCATACTTCAGCAACTAAGGAATTCTCAAATCGTTCATTTTTACCTAAGCCCTTGTTTAAGAATACTAAAATAGGTATTTGTTTTTAAGAATGCTGCCACATGCTGCTAACAACATGTCTCTTTAGAGTAGAAACAAATGAATACAGTTGATCCAAGTTCTTTCCAGTGCTCTAAAGTATTCACCATTAATTTTTCTAGAAGTAATGTTCACCCATTCTATCAAAGAAACTAGGATGTTTTGTATAATGATTTTCTTTATTGGTGCCAGACATGTACTAGACACTCAACAAATGTTTGTTTATAGAATGGAAGATTGATTCATTGCTCAACAACCTGCAACTTTTCCATGCTACATATTAAAAACTGTTACTTAAAGGATTACCAAAAGATTACTAAATTTAAGTAAATATGTTATATAGTGCTTGTGTTTTCCGTTTTTTGTTTTGTTTTGTTTTGTTTTGTTTTGAGGGCAGTGTCAGTGGCCCTCATATGTGGGACCCGAACCAAGGCTGCTGGCTTTCCAGCCAGTGCTTAACCACCACGCCACTCAGCTAGCTTGTGTTTTCCTTTTTGACTGGGTTTTCTAGTTCAGAAATTTGAACTGGTTTACTTCTCTGTGAATTAAATAAACTAAATAAAAGTTCTTTTGCATTTCTATGATATCAAACTATTTCCAAAACTCACCTTAATTGAATTGACTAGCCCAAATCAAATTGATGCCTGGCCTAAATTAACATGATATGCTTGATTAAAAAATAAGTGTAGTCAAAATAGTACAATTGCATTTAACTGTAGGCATAGCTGATAGCTGCAGGGTTTAAGGTCTAAACTCAAAATTGCAAATGGATTAGAAACAGAAGTGGGAAAACTATTAGTTATGTTTTTAAAGTGCTATAATTCATGGAATTATGCTTCACCTATCACTTTAGATGATTATGGAGTAGTGAACTCCTCATTGTGTTAGCTGTCCATTGTGTTGTTAACTTCTCCCAGTAAATATAGCTTCCTGTGGTCTTGGGGCAGCAGCAGGTTGACATAATCATTTCAGAACGTCAATAAAATTGTATTTCTTAAAGGTAAACCTAAACAAAGCACTAGCAAGCCAGTGTTGGCAATTCAGCCAACTCAAAGGGGAATCTTGCACATCAGTCAGCTACATCCACAGGAGACAATTTACAATCAAGTTCCTACCACTTCTTCACCACCAGCACAGTGCTCTTACCTTGGCCCTCATATATTTGTAAGCTCTTCTACCCCAGGTAAAAACTTCTCCTACAGCATGCATTATCACATAAGAGCAGCTGTGTCAGTCAGCGGCCCCTCAGTTCCTTGTCATGTCACTACTATGACGCACCCTCCTCAAATATTATTACATGTGGTTGGAAATGTCTCTACTTAGAACAAAGCCAAGGCCTGGCACTAGTGCCTTTGTCAAGGCTTGACCCAGGTTTCAGCACTCATGGCTATTTTAATTAGGGGTGCAAATATAGGTGCAAAAAGCTTAATGCAAAATAAGCTATCTGGTTTGTACATCTGTAACTAATAATAATAATAATAATAAAAAGCTATCTGGTATCGCAGGTTCTCCACCTAGTGTATTTATTGCATGGCTCTAAACTGATCCTGAGGTCTTCGTATATTAACATATTGATATTTTTTCATTACCTAACTAATTGGTATTTTATGATGGTATTAATTCAAAGATAATTGAAATCACATTGTTGTGTTTAATTATGACCAGAGGCTCATGAACAGACTCATAAATTTTGTGTTAAATAATAAATTAATTCTAGCAAATAATATATATGTTCCAGGTTATGCAAGTAACATTGTATCTGCAATATTAAATAACTTGTCAGTACCAATTTGCTGCCATTATCATCAGTCAGTTTTGTGAATCATTCCACTAATAGGTCTTGCTTTTGAGTATGGGATCAGTATTATGTATGGAAATAAAAAAAGATGATTAGCATATGTACTGTGTCCTCAGGGAACTAAAATCTAGTGGGGAGATGTATCAAATAAACTAACAAAATACAAACACTTAACAGGGAGACCAAGAAAGGGCAAGAGAAGAAATTTTATCTGCTCCAAGTTTTCAAGTGCCTGTGCCTGAGAGAATTAAACATTAACATAAGCAGACATGTCAATAGAAGGAATTCCTTTAGTGGGAGAGGAGGAGAGGTGGGTTTGATTGATATTGAACATGTTTAACTTCAAGTGTGAATGACACTTCAAGATAAAGATAACCAGTTGAAAAAAACCATTAATGTTTTCATGAATCAAAAGTGGCAATGTTTGAATTATGTTTTGAAGCAATGGTTATCAAATTTTCTGGTCTCAGGACTCCTTTGCACAGTAAAACATTATTGAAATCTCCAAAGAGAATCTTTCTTTATATGAGTTATATCTATCAATATTTATCATGTTAAAAATCAAAACTGAGGGCTGGCCGAGTGGCTCAGTTGGTTAAGAGCTCATTCAAGAGTATGAGCTGAGCTCTGAGCAACAGCAGTTCCATGCCCAACCCGAGCTGAGCTGCCGCTGAGCTGCCAACAGATGGCAGGATGGCTCAGCTAAAAAAAAAAAAAAATTAAAACTGAGAAATTTTAGGTCTGAGTATTAAATAATTAAAAACAAATTGTCCTATATATCAACATAATATATTTTATGGAAAAATAAAATTTCAAAAAAATTATTGAGTGCTATTATTTTAAATTTTTGAAAATATTTTTAATGTATGGCTTTAGAAAAGACAGTTGGATTCTCATATCTGCTTCTTCATTTAATCTATTGTGATATGGAACATCATGTAGATTCTGGAAAACTTCACTGTGAACATGTGAGAAAATGAGAGTTAAAAAAAAAAGGCGAACAATGCCTAGGTATTCTTATAAAAATAGTTTGATCTTGCTCAGACATACTTCGTATAACTTGAATCCAAATTAAAATGTTCATATGCATTTTAAAAGAACGTGTATTCTGCTGTATTTGTGTGAAGAATTCTATAAATGCCAACTAGGTCAAGATGGTTGATAGTATTGCTCAAATCTATTCCTTATTAGAGTATTGCTCAAATCTAAATCCTTATTAATGTTCTGTATAACGATTCTATTAATAAATTCTATCAATTGTGAGAGGGCTTTTTTTGTTTGGTTTTTTAGTGTTAGCATGGTATATCTTTTTTCCCATCTTTTAAATTTTAACCTACGTTTTTCTTATTTTTATTTTTAAATTTTATTTTTTTAGCTGAGCCATCCTGCCACCTGTTGGCAGCTCAACGGCAACTCAGCTCGGGCTGGCATCGAACTGCCGTTGCTCAGAGCTCAACTCGCACTCTTGAGCGAGCTTTTAACCAACTGAGTCATTCGGCCGGCTCTTTTTCTCTTGTTTTTAAAGTGTGTTTCTTTTTGGCAATATAGAGCTGGGAGTTGTTTTATATTCAATCTGACAATCTCTCTTTTTTATTTAGAGTATTTTGATCACGTGCCTTAATGCCATTAGATTTGATTGATGCTAGATTTAAATCTATCATTTGCAATTGTTTTCTATTTGTTCCACCTGTTCTTTGTCTCCCTTGTCTTCATCTTCTGTTTTTTCATTGATTAATTGGATACTCTTATGATTCTATTTCATCTCTTTTGTTGGGCTGTTAGCTGTAATCTTTTTTTTTTAATGTTAAGGGTTGTTTTAAGGTTTACAGTATACAGCATTAACGTATCAGCCTAGCTTCAAGTGACATTATACCATTTAATAAATAGTATTAAAACCTTACAACTCTTCCATTTCTATTCCCCTGACCTTTATGCTATTATATATTTAAGTTTTACATATGTTGTAAACCACGTACTACATTATTAGTTTTGTTTAAAGAATTTTATTTTAAAGATATTTACACAAAATTAAAGAAAACTGTGTAGTTTTTATTTTGTTTAGTTATCACTTTCAGTGCTTCTCATTCCTTTGCATAGATCCAGATTTCCACCCAGTATCATTTTCCTTTTATTAGTATTTTTTTGTACTATGGGTCTGCAGGTGATGAAAACCGTCAGTTTTATATTTTTGAAAAAGTTATTATTTCTTCTTTTTTTTTTTTAAGCTGAGCCATCCTGCCACTTGTTGGCAGCTCAGCAGCAGCTCAACTCTGGCTGGGCATCAAACTGCTGTTGCTCAGAGCTCAGCTTGCACTCTTAAGAGAGCTCTTAACCAACTGAGCCACTCGGCTGGCCCATTATTCCTCCATTTTTAAAAAGTATTTTTGGGCTGGCCGAGTGCCACGGTGGTTAAACGCTGGCTTGGGAGGCCAGTGGCCCAGGTTCGGGTCCCACATATGAGGGCCAGTGACACTACCCACACACAAAAAAAATAATAAATAAATAAAAGGTATTTTCATTGGTTAGAGAAATCTAGATTAATAATTTAATTCTTTCAATGATTTAAAATTATTTCTCTCTTGTTTGTTTGCTTGTGTTGTTTCCAATGAGAAATCTGCTACCTTACTTATCTTTGTTCTTTTATACATGTTTTATTTTTGTCTGACTACTTCAAAAGTTTTCTTTTTATCGGGGCCGGCCATGTGGCACAGTGGTTAAGAGCTGGCTTGGGACACTAGCAGCCTGGTTCAGGACCCACACAGGAGGGCCAGTGACACTGCTCTCAAAAAAAAAAATTTCTTTTTTTCACTGATTTTTGATTCTGATATACTTTGGTGTGATTTTCTTCATATTGTTTGTGTTAGCATTTAGTGAGATTCCTGTATCTGTGAGTTTTTAATTTTCATTTAAATTTAGAAAATGTTTGTTCACTATTTCTTCAAATATTTGTTCTGTGCCTCTTCTGCTACTTTCTTTCAGGGACTTAAATTACACATTTAATAAGTGATTTGAAGTTGTCCTACAACTTACTCATGTTCCATTAATTTCTTAAATTCTCTGTTCTTTGTTCTATTTTGGATAGTTTCTATTACTTTGCCTTCACATTCATTTATTTTCTTTTCTGTAGCATCAAATCTGCCATTCATCCTATACAGTGTAGTTTTAATTTTAGACATTGTGGTTTTTAATCTTTAAAAGTTCAATTTAAATCTTTTATTTATGTCTTACACATCTGTACTTAACATGTTCAGTGTTAACAATAGGTTTTTGGACATATGGAACACAGCTATAATAACTGTTTAAATATTCTAATGTGCTATTTATTATAACTTAGCCAGATGTGGCTTGGTTGTGAATAATTTTTCTTCTTGTTATGGCGTTATATTTTCCTACTATATTGCTTTTTTATTGGATGTCAGACAGGTGAAATTCACCATATTGGTTCCTGGATATTATTATATTATTCTAATATTTTTTCCCATTTACAGAGATCTAGTTGACATAGGACATTGTATAAATTTAAGGTGTATATATTGTGATAATTTGATACACATATGTATTGTGAAATGTTTCTCACAATAGTTCAGTTAACACATTTTTCACCTCACATAATTACAATTTTGTTGTTATGGTGAGATTATTAAAACTTTATTCTGTAGCAACTTTCAAGTATAAAATACAGTATTGTTAACTATAGTCACTATGTTATACATTATATCCCTAGACATTTATCTCATACCTGAAAATTTGTACCTTTTGACCACCATTACCCATTTCACCACCCTCCTTCACCCGACCTGTGCAACCATCAATCTGTTCTCTGTATTAGTTTTTTAAATTCCACATACAAGTGAGACAATACACTTATTTTCTGATTTATTTCACTTAGTATAATGCCCTCAAATTGCATTCATGTTGCAAATGACAGAAGTTTCTTCTTTATAGTGGCTGAATAATATTCCATTGTGTGTATGTAGATAGATAGATAGATAGATAGATAGATAGATAGATAGATAGATGGATAATGTACATATCTCACATTGTCTTTATCTATTCATCTGTCAGTGGACACTTTGGTTGTTTCCATGTCTTGGCCTTTGTGAATAATGCCGCAGTAAATGACAAAGTGCAGATAACTTTTCAAGATAGTGATTTCATTTCCTTCAGGTACATATTGAAGTGGGATTGCTGGATCATATAGTAGTTCTGTTTTTGGTTTTTTGAGGAACCTCCAAACTGTTTTCCACAGTAGCTGAACCAATTTACATTCCCATAGACAGTGCACCATGGTTTCCTTTTCTCCACTTCAAACCAGCCTTTGTTATCTATTGTCTTTTCCATAGTAGCCATTGTAACAGGTGTAAAGTACTATCTCGTTGTGGTTTTGATTTGCATTTCACTAATAATTAGGATGTTTCATGTATTTGTTGGCCATCTGTGTATCTTCTCTGAAAAATAAAAACAAAAAAACATGTCTGTTTAAATCCGCTGCCCATTTTTCAATTGGATTTTTTTTTTTTTGCTGTTGAGTTGTATGATTTCTTAGTATTTCAGATATTAACCCCTTATCAGATAAATGGTTTGCAAATACATTTTCTCATTCCATAGATTGTCTTTTACTTCATTGATTGGTTTTTTGTTTTTGTTGTACAGTAGCTTTCTAGTTGGATGGAGCTCTACATATTGACTTTACTGGTGCTTTTGATGTCATCATCAAAAATTCATTGTTAAGACCAATGTCAAGGACATTTATTTTCTATATATTTTTTAGGAGTTTGATAATTTCAGATTTTACATCAAGTACTTAATCCACTTCAAGTTAATTTATATAAATGGGGTAAGATAGGCGTCCAATTTATTTTTCTTTTATACATAGATATTCAGTTTTCCCAGCACCACTTATTGAAGAGGCTCTCCTTCTTCATTGAGGATTCTTTGGTCCTTTGTCAAATTATTTTACCATATAGTGTGGGTTTATATCTGGACTCTTGATCCTGTTCCAATCTTCTATGTATCTATTTTTATGCCATTACCATACTGTTTGGTTTTTTGTTTTTTTTTTGTTTTTGTTTTGTTTTGGAGGGCAGTGTTACTGGCCCTCACATGTGGGACTGAACCGGGGCCTCTGGCTTCCCAAGCCAGCACTACCATACTGTTTTGATTAAAATAACTTTTAATAGAGTTTGAATTCAGGAAGTGTAATGCCTCTAGCTTTGTTCTTTCTCAAGATTGCTTTGGCTATTTGGGGTCTTTTGTAGTTCCATACAAATTTTAAATTGTTTTTTCTATTTCTGTGAATAAATACCATTGAAAGTTTTATTGGGATTAATTTGAATCTACAGATGGCTTATGGGCATTTTAATAATATTAATTCTTCTGATCATGAACACAGAATATTTTTCCATTTATTGGTGTCATCTTCAATTTATAAATATCTTGGTTTTGGGAGATGTAATTAAGTTATTTAGAAATAGTTTGATCTTATGGATCTTGCTTTTAAAATATGTTAGGTAGGACTGAGACTGTATTCAGTCTAGAACTATTTTCTATTATTAAAGTAAGCCCGAAAGTGCTATACAATGTCCTGCGAATCATGATGTTTTCCAATCTGGCTGTTGGAACAAACACTATTTCTAGCCCTGTAGGACTGTGAGGCACTATTACCTTTAAACCCATTGGTTGTTCCATCCTTAGTCACTCATAGTTTCCTCCTTAATGCACTGATTAATTAATATTCAGCTAGATTCCTGATGGGATCCTCTGAAGATTTAAGGAATTCTCTATTTGTGCAACTCTCTCCTCTCTAGTAACTTTCCCAGGTAACACTAGTTATCTGTTGAATCCCTAGTCTCC
The DNA here is from genome assembly GCA_033961575.1 of Aselliscus stoliczkanus. Classification (NCBI taxonomy): domain Eukaryota; kingdom Metazoa; phylum Chordata; class Mammalia; order Chiroptera; family Hipposideridae; genus Aselliscus; species Aselliscus stoliczkanus. The sequence goes on from CM066729.1 coordinate 40,753,257, forward strand.
AATTTATGTCTTCAACTCAGGGAGTTGAACAAGTTCTGGCTCAGTTTCTTTTCCAAGGCAACAGCCTGGAAATTGCTTCAAAACAATAAGTTGGAACAATTGTAAAACCCATCTTCTTTTTTGTTTTCATTGTCAAGGATTATTTTCCTTCATTGCCTTATATCCAGTGTCTTGAAAATTATTGTTTAATATAGTGTTTCCACTTTTTTGGTCTTAAAGCCCCCATTTTAACTTAAAGGTGGCTACTTTGAGGTAGGAAATATTTTGGTAGGAAAGTGGCACCCTAATCTCAATTTTGCTAGCAGTTCCACAGAATTTTCTGTGGTGGAACACACATCTTGTCTCTTGCCCCTGATGTTCCTTAGAACACTTTCTAGTGCTCACCAAAAAATGCTAGATAACGGTTAGTGAGTGTTTTATTACTACTGTCAGCAGGAACACTAAGGGAGTCTAGCTTTACAGTATTTTCAGTGTGAAAGACAGACTAATGGGATGTCAGAATGCTTATTCTGTCCATAGTATTATTGCACCCCATAGCTCTAGATATAAGAACAGTTATAGTCACTAATATAAATGTAGATTTGATCTGGATATAGATATTAATTTGTGTCTGTTTGGTTTCTGAAACTAACCTTTCTGAAACTAAAACACCAAGGACCACTGCCTAAACTATAGTGAATTCAGCAAAACGATATCATGTGGGGGACCTATGCTGTAGGTAGCATTTCTCATGTCTGATTTTCTCCCTCCTTTTCCATGAATGTATTTACATTAGGTGGTAGTAATAAAATGGGGGATGACTATGAAGAATAGGGAAGAAGAGAAGGACTGTAACCCTGAGTATGAAAAGCAAAATTAGAATGAGTGACTATGCGAACAAAAGGTCTGTCTATATGGTTTTAAGAATACACATTTTTGTAAATTACATAAATAAGTGAAAGTTCAGCCGTAGAAACTAACACATCATTAATTACAATTTAGTGTTATGGTTACCATTATATTATACAAGAGGCAATGGGAACAGAGTAGAAATGTATTGGATCTTCTTGAAAAAGTCAGGACTGCATACACAAGTGATACTTAAGCAAGAAAGTCATTAGGTTTGAAGACATTCAGGATCTGCATGGCTAAGGTATTAGAAGATATACCATTACTAGCACTGAATTTGTTGAAGAGAATGTCAGATAAAATAAACTTTTTTAAACACGAAAAATAAATACAGAAATCAAAGAATATTTTAAGGGACATTACAAAAAATGTCATAGGTAGTTTAATGTCATAGGTAGTGTAATGCAAATAGTTATGGTAGCTCAAAGAGTATATATGTGTAAATGTTATAAATGGTTTTGGTTATATTGAGTCATTATAGTGATATATTGACTGGTGAGGAAAAATATAATTAATTAAAAGAAAAATCAAGCTAAAACAGTAAATATAATTTTAGTACAAATATTTTTTATTTTAATAAGATTTTTTTTATACCTCTCAATTGATCCTAATGCACACTAAAGCAATATCATAAAACTGTCCTCTTTACCAGTTGCTAAAAGTCAAATGTAAAGATGTTTTTCTCCTTCTGGGAAGAGTATCATAAATGATGTAAATGAGTGAATTAACGTAACTGTTCTGGCATAATATATTATGTTCTTATTGTGGTGAGAAAAAAGGAAAAAAATATGTTTTCCTTAAAATAATTATGAACACTAAAAATACATTTGAGGATTCACACATGAAAAAGGTAAGAGTAAGAAAAATGATTCTCTTGAGGTCAAAATTGAAAGTTTCTTCTCCCAATCAGCTCAAAATTCAAAGCTAGAGTAGTGTTAAAATTGGATGTAGAATTAGGGGAGTGGCTATTGGGAACTTCATTGGGCCTTGTATATCCTAGACTTTCTCATAATACTCATTTCATGTTTCTAAATCTCTGAGTTAGTTCCTATTTGTTATCTACCATTTACTTTATTTCTTCTAATTCTTATTTAATGTACTAAACAACATTTCATTGTTTTTCAAGTTTCTGTTTTTAATCTTGTGGGCACTTTTATTCACATGGTGATTTACCTCATGTTCACTGTCATTTCTTTTCTTTCTTTTTTTTCAAAAATTAGTTTCAGGTGTACAGCACAGTGCAATAGTTATACTTTTTACCCCTCAAAGTGACAATCCTCCTCCCCCAATTTGCCACCCCACTCCTCCCCCCCCATATCATATATATCTATTACACTTCCTCTGAGTCTCTTCTATAGTATAATCCACATCCTGTGACTATCTATATATTCAATTACAGTTGGTGTACAATATTATACAACATCAGCTTCAGATGTACAGTGCAGTGTCATTTCTTTCTCCATGTGTTTCACTTTGTCCTTGGTGACTGCTCTTAAGTTGCTTCTATCTTCTTGATTTCTAGCATCATCCTGCTTTTCTCAAACTTATTTAAGGCTTCAACAAGTTGTCATTTTTGAAGCATGACTTATATAAAATATTATGCCCAGATTGATGAGTTTTGATGATTGTACAAACTCGTGCAGCTACAACCCCAGGAAAGATAGAGATAATCTCACCCCAGAAATCTCCCTCCTGCCCCATCCTAGCCAGTTGACCACCTCAATAGGTAATCAAGAAGCATTCTTCTAATACCATACATTAGTTATGCCTGTTCTTAGCTTTAATATAAATAGAATCAAATACTACATACTCTTTTGTGTCTGTATTCTTTCACTAAATGCAATAATTGAGATTTATTCCTGTTGTTGAAATTACCAGTACTTTGTTCTGGTAATTTATTTATTCCTGAGGACTGTTCTACTTCATGAATATATCACAAATTGTTTACCCATTTACCTCTTGATGGATCTTTGGGCTGTTTGTAGTTTTAGCTATTATAATTAAAGCTGTTATCAATATTCTTATAGTGTCTTTGTATAAACATATTTGTTCATGTATCTGGGGCAAATATTTAGTAGTAGAGTTGCTGGATCCTGGGGTAGATTGATGTTTAACTTCATGAGAAAATCCAAACAGTTCTCAAAAGCAGTTTACCATTTAATACTCAGGTCATTAAAGATTCAGTTGCTCCACAAATTTGCCAATATATACATATTTTTCTTAAACTCAGCCATCCTACTTGGTATAAAATGATGTTTCATTGTAATTTTAACTTGTGTTTTTCTGAAGATCAATCCTATAAACACTTTTTCATGTGCTTATTGACCATTTTGTATATTCTTTGGTGAAATGAATGCTAAAGTCCTTTGACAATTTTTTAAAAATTAAATTTATTGGGGTGACAATGGTTAGTAAAATACATAGGTTTCAAGTGTACAATTCTGTAATACATCATCTGTATATCACATTGTATGCTCACCATCCAGAGTCAATTCTCCTTCTGACACCATATATTTAACATCCTTTACCCCCTTCAACTTCCCTTTTCCTCTTTTATCCTCTGGTAACCATTAAACTGTTGCCTGTGTCTATGGATCTTGAGATTATTATGCTAAGTGAAATAAGTCAGACAGGAAAAGTTGAGAACCATATGATTTCACTCACATGTTGGATATAAAACTGAAAGCAACAAAGGAATAAGACCAACAAACAAAAATTTGACTATTTTTAATAGATTATCTTTTTATTATTGACTCATACTTTTTATATTTCCTCGATGTGAGTTCTTTTTATAATATGTGTTTTGCAGACATATTTTCTTATCTGTAGACTATTTTATTAATGGCATATTCCTCCCACCTTTACTGAAGTATAACTAACAAATAAAATTATAACATATTTACGTATACAACATGATACATAAACATTGTGAAATGGTTCTCAGTTATACATTTTGATATTTAAAAGTTTTCATTTTAATGAATTAAAATTTATCAATAATTTTTATTTTGTTGTTCATCCAATTTATGTTGTGTTTAAGAAATCTTTTCCTACAGAATGACATCAGAAAGGTGGTAGATACGAGGTCCCAACTTGTAAACCCCCACAGCAACAATAATTTGGCAGCTATTCACAGACAAAAGGCCTTATGGGAGTTTTAGAATCAGATAGGAGATTGCAAAATTCTGGCGGAACCCAAGACTAGGTATGGCCATTTTGAGAAGGCAGGCCCATATCCAGGTGGCAGACTTTTTTTTTTTTTATACTTTATTTATTTATTTTTAATTAGTTTCAGGTGTACAACACAGTGCAATAGTTATACATTTTACCCCTCAAAGTGACAGCCCCCACCCCCAATTCGCCACCCCACTCTCCCCCCCATATCATATATATCTATTACTCTTCCTCTGACTCTCTTCCACAGTGTAATCCACATCCCATGACTATCTATATCTATTCAATTACAGTAGGTATACAACCTCCACTTTAGTTATACAGTGCAGTGATCAAACCTCTACTCCATCCATGAAATGGTCTCCCTAACAAGACCTGTGACCATCTGACATTCCACAGAATATTTACAACATTATTAATTATATTCCCCAAACTGTTTTTCATATCCCAGTGGCAATATTGTAGTTGCCTATTTTTGCTGTCTAATCCCTTCCCCTTCTCCCTCATCCCCATCCCCCTCCCAATTAGCAACTCTGATTTTTCCTCCATATCTATGAGACAGTTTCTGCTTACTTTGCTCATTCATACAGTTTTTCAGATTCCACATATGAGTGAGTTCATATGGTATTTGTCTTTCTCTGACTGACTTATTTCACTTAACATAATAGTCTCTAGGTCCATCCATATCATTGCAAATGGTACGATTTCATTCTTCTTTATAGCGGAGTAATACTCCATTGTATAAATATACCACAGTTTCTTAATCCAGTCATCTACTGATGGGCATTTTGGTTGTTTCCAAGTCTTAGCTATTGTAAATTGTGCTGCTATGAACATAGGGGTGCATAACTTTTTTTGAATAAGTGTCTTGGTTTTTTCAGGATAAATACCTAGGAGTGGAATTGCTGGGTCAAATGGTAGCTCTATTTCCAGTTCTTTGAGATACCTCCATACTGACTTCCATAGTGGCTGCACCAATCTGCAATCAGTTGGCAGACTTTGTAGACCATGGTCCCAGCTAATAGCCCTGTCCTCCTGTGGACTCAGCTACAGCACCATTTGGTCACCAGAACCATCTTCCAAATGAGAACAGTGGAGCCATAGCTGCCCATGCCTCGGGTAATGGACCTGCTGCCCTTGATCCTGGCTGAAAATCTTTAAGTGACGCATGAACTGGCTCCAGCCCTACTCAGCACAGTCCAGGGTTACCCTGATACCAAAGCTAGACAAGGGCACTACAAGAAAAGAAAACTACAGGCCAGTATCTCTGATTAATATAGATGCAAAAACTCTCAACAAAGTATTAGCAAGCCAAATTCAACAGCACATTAGAAGGATCATACCATGACTAAGGAGGATTTATTATTGTGATGCAAGGGTATTTCAACATACACAAATCAATAAATGTGATGCACCACATTAATAATAAGAACAATAAAAATCATATAATCTTATCAATAGATATAGGAAAAAAAGCATTTAACAAAATTCAACCTCCTCTCATGATAAAAATTCTCAACAAATTTGGTATACAAGGAAAATACTTCAACATAATAAACTCCATATATGACATGTCCACTGGTAACATCACACTCAATGGTAAAAGGCTAAAATCTTTTCTCCTGAGATCAGAAACAACACACAGCACCACTCTCACCACTTCTATAGACATAGTACTGGAAATCCTAGCCAGAGCAATTAGGTAAGAAAAACAAATAAAAAGCATCCAAATCAGAAAGAAAGAAGTAAAACTGTCATTATTTGCCAATGAAATGATCTTATGTATAAAAAACTCCAAAGATTCCACCAAGAAACTGTTAGAACTATTAAATGAATTAAGTAACATTGTAGGATATAAAATCAACATACAAAAGTTGGTTGCATTGCTTTTTTTTGTTTGTTTGTTTGTTTGTTTTTTGTAAGGGCAGTGTCACTGGCCCTCATATGAGGGACCCGAACTGGGGCCGCTGGCTTCCCAAGCCAGTGCTTAACCAGCACGCCACTCGGCCGGCCTGTTAGTTGCATTTCTATACACTATACACTAACAACAAACTATCTGAAAAAGAACCGTTAAAAAAAAAAAAAAAAAGCTACCCTGCTTACAATCACATCAAAAGGAATAAAATACTTAGAAATAAATTTAACCAAGAAGGTGAAATATCCTTGCACTGCGAATTGCAAGACATTGATGAAGGCACAAATAGATGAAAGATGAAGACATAAATAGATGGAAAGCTATCCCGTGTTCATGGATTGTAGGAATTAATATTATTAAAATGTTTATACTACCCAAATCTACCTACAGATTCAATGTAATTCCTAGAAAATGCCGATGACATTTTTCATAGTAGAAAAACAATCCTAAAATCTATGTGGAACCACAATGGACCCCAGATAACCAAAACAATCTTGAGCAAGAATAGGCTGGAGACATCACACTTCTTGGTTTCAGACTATATTACAAAGCTTTAAATCAAAACAGTATGGTTTTGATAAAAACATACATGAAGGCCAATGGAACAAGCTAAAGAACACAGAAGTAAATCCACACATATACAACCAAGTAATCTTTGACAAAGGCACCAAAAATATATAATAGGGAAAGGATAATTACTTCAAAAAACAGTGTTGGGAAAACTATATATCTCATGCAAAAGAATAAAGATGGAACAATATTTTACATGACACAAAGATATTAACTTGAAATGGATTGAGGAAAACATACAAATGGTCAATAGCTATATGAAAAGATGTTCAACATCCCTAATCATCAGGGAAATGCAAATCAAATCAACATAAGATATCACCAAACACCTATTAGGATATCCATTATCAAAAAGACAAGAGATTATAAATGTTGGCAAAGATGTTGAAAAAAGGGAACCTCTGCAAATTGTTGGTGGGAATGTAAGTTGAAAACTGTATAGAAAACCGTATTAAGGCAAATATAATATGAAAAACAGCATGGAAGTTTCTTAAAAAGACTAAAAATAGGTACAGCAATCCCACTTCTGGGTGTTTGTATCTTTAAGGAAAACAAAATCACTATTGCAAAGAGATATCTATACTCTCATGTTCATTGAATCATTAGTCACAATAGCCAAGATGTGGAAACAACCTAATTGTCTATCAATATATGAATGTATAAAAAAATGTAATATATATCCAGTTAAATATTTTTTCAGCCATATAAAAGAGGAAATCCTGCCATTTGTAATCACATGGATTGAAACGGAAAGATTCAGTTTCTCTTAAGTGACATAAGTTAGACACAGAAAGACAAATATTATATGTTCTCACTTATACGTGGACTCTAAAAAATATCAACTCATTGAATCAGACAGTAGAATGATAGTTTCCAGGAGTTTGGGGGTCAGGATATGGGAATTGGAGAGATGTTGGTCAAAGTGTACCAGCTTACAATTAATTATAAGATGAATAAATTCTGAGGATTTGATATGCAGCATGGTGACTATAGATAATAATATCCCATTGTATATTTGAAATATGCTAAGAGAGTAAATCCTGAGTGTTCTTACCACACAAATAAAGGTAACTATATGAACAGATGGATGTGTTAATTTGCTAGATTATGGTAATTATTTCACAATGTATATGTATATCAAATCATCACATTGTACATCTAACATACACCATTTTTATTTGTCAATTGTACCTCAATAAAGTTGAAGAAAAAAAGGATATATAAAAATCCTTGTGTTTATAATCTCAAACCTTAAGCAATACTACAAGCAGCTGGTACTTCACTGTGATGAGTTGTGTCTTTTATGCATTTTCACAAAAATATTGAATCAAGTCATGCATTTTACATATCTCTAAAAATATGACATGAGTAAAGATAAAATTCTATTTTATGTACCCATAATGGAACTTTGACAACAAAATGCTTAACGCATGATATCATGTTAAAGAATATTTAAGATTAGTTGTTGCACAAGAAAACTTGAAATGTTCTGAAATCTAATAGGTCTTAAATTAAAGAAACTGCATGAGACTTCCCAAATTTAAAAGCAATCCTAAAAATGTATGTGCCATTAGCAATAACGAATTGTGAAACTGAAAAAGAAGATTTTTGTGAAAGGTCAATAAGTGAAATTTTTTTTATCAGTCATGTTAGAGGAAAGACTGAATTCTCTTTGAAGTTTCTCTATAGAAACTATTGCATAATTGTCAATTGAGGTAATTAGAGAGTCTGCAGCTAGAAAATACATGGGGAAAAGTATTAAAAAACTATGCAAAGCAGATAATTAATGATGGGTAAATGTAATGTTATTTTCTTAGATTTTATGATGCTTGTGATATTTTTTGGCATTTTAAAATTTATCCTTTATTTAGATTTCTACTTTCATGGTAGAGTGCACTTACACAGAACTATATGGTATAGCCCACTACACACCTAGGCTGTATGGTGCAGCCTATTGCTTCCAGGCTACAAACGTGTACAGCATGTTACTGTACTGAATACTGTAGGCAACTGTAACACAGTGGTATTTGTGTTTCTAAATATATCTAAAAATAAAAAAGGTACAGTAAAAATACAGTATAAATGATAAAAAATGGTATATCTGTATTGGGCACTTACCATGAATGGAGCTTGCAGGACTGGAAGTTGCTTTGGGTGAGTGGTGAGCAAATGTGAAGCCCAGGACATACAGTGACTAAACAATGTAGACTTAGGCTACACTACATTTATAAAAAATATTTTTCTTTTTTCAATAATAAATTAATCTTAGCTTACCATAACTTTATTAATTCATAAATTTTTTTATTTATTTTTTAACTTTCTGTTTTGTGATAACACTTAGCTTAAAATACAAATATTGCATAGCCATAAAAAACACTTTTTCTCTATATCCTTATTCTATAAACTTTTTTCTATTTTTAATTTTCTTTCTTTTTTTTGTTTTTTTGTTTTTTTTACTTTCTAAACTTAAACAAAATAAAGATACAAACACACACCTTAGCCCAGGCCTACACAGGGTCAGGACCATCAATATCACTGTCTCCATCTACTTGTCTTGTCCCACTGGAAGGTCTTCAGGGACAGTGACACACATGGAGCTGTCATCTCCTATGAGAACACTGCCTTCTTCTGAAACACCTCCTGAAGGGTCTGACTGAGGCTCATTAGTCAGCTCCTCAGGAAGCCCCTCTAAGAGCTCCTCAGTGTCGTCCTTATCCACAACCAGGTTAAAGTTGTTTGCCACCTCAACCACAGCCTTATGGATTTTTGCAACCTCCTCATACTTGGCAAATCCTTTGAAGTCATAGACAAGCCTTTTGAGTGTCTTCTTCTAGACACCATTTATACACTCCTTGTAATGAATGGAGTTCTTAATGTAGTCATAGATGTTGTAATCCTTCCAGAATTCCATGTGTCTTCTCAATGTCTTCCTCAGCTGCAGCACTAGCCTAATCAAAGGTCCACCTCAGGTAGTAGGCCTTAAAAGCTGTTATAACTCCTTCATCCATTGGTTGGATCAAAGAGGTGGTGTTTGGGAGGAGAAACACCACTTTGATATTGGGATGAAGATCACCAATAAAGGGAGAATGTCCAGGAGCATTATCAACAGTAAACAAAACCTTGAAAGGTACATTACTGCCCAAATAGCACTTCTCCATTTTTCTGGGACAGAAATTCAGGAGAGCATCTTGAAATAAGAGCTGGTCATCCATGACGTCTTATTGCTCCTGTAGTACACGGGCAGTGTGTGCTTACTGATAGGGTTGAAGGCCCTGGGTTCTTACTGTACCATACCTCAAAGAGTTTCAATTTATAACCTGTAACACTTCCCCCAGGCAAGACTGTTACCCTGTCTTTAAAGCCTTGAAAGCTGGCATTTTCTTGGCCTCCTTATGGATGAAAGTCCTTTCAGGCATCTGTTTTCAAAGTAGGGAGACTTCCTCCATATTGAATATTTGTTCTGGCAAGTAATTTTCATCCATAATCAGCTTACTCAGGGTTTCCAAATATTCTTCAGCTGCTTTCACATCAGCACCCTCAGACTCACCACTCACTTTCACATTCTATAATGAATAATAATTCTTAAATCGTTTGAACCACTCAAAACTAGCAGTAAATTCAACAATTGTAGTTGTGTCCAGCCATTTCTTTCAACATCGCAAATAAACTTTTTCTTTTCTCCATAATCCTCATGGTGTTGAGAGGTATATGCTTCTGTGTCTGGTCTTCAATCCAGATCATATCTGACTTAGGCCCTTTTCAGATCTTGTTGGTCTTGTTCCCATCAATGAAGCAGTACCTTTAACAGTTTCGTCACATTTTTCTTGTTCTTCAAATTGAGGCTATGGTGGAATGGGCATGCCTGACTGGCAAGTAATAACCATCACTAATTTTCCACCTTTGTAGTCCTTAATAGCTTTTAATTTTGTTTCCAGGTCAATCACTCAACATGGCCTCTTATGGGTAACATTAGCAATGGATTTTGTATAGTTAGGGGCCATGATGAATAAAACAACACAAGATTAAATCAACCAAAGAGAAAATGATAAAAAACATCAGACCTGGGGAAAAATGAGATGTGTGAGGCTGCTGCTGGCATAACACAGCATACTTTTTCTTTAAGACTAGAAAAGATACATTTTAAAATAACAATAATAAGTATGGTATAGTAAATACATAAACCAGTAATATAGTCATTTGTTATCATCAAGTATTATGTACTGTACATAACTGTATGAGATATATTTTATACAACAGGCACTGTAGTAGGCTTCTTTACACCAGCATCACCACAAACACATGAGTAATGCATTGCGCTACCACATTATAATGGCTATGATGTCACTAGACAATAGGGATTTCTCAGCTCCATTATAATCTAATGTGACCACCACTGAATGAGGGCCAACAAAATGTTCCTATGTGGCTCATAATTGTACTTGAATGAGATATCTTCTCTTTTATTGAGATTTCCTTGAATTACTTTCAACCATGTATGTATTTTAGTTTTTGGTTATAAGTCTTACAAAATTTTTACAGATTTATGATTAGTTATATGATGACAATTTTGGATGCAATTATAAATGGAATTTTAAAAGTGTAAATCTCAAGAAGTTATTTATAAATATAATATTTATTTTTTGATATTGGCCTTATATCTGGAAATATTGGTAATATGGTTTATTAATTCTACTTGTGTTTTATTTTTGGGTGGGGAATTCCACTAGGTTTTCTACATATAGACACATGTTTTCTGTGAATAACAATATTTGTTACTTCTAATTTTCTTTTTTTTAAGATTTTTATTAAAAATTTAGCTAACATACAATATTATATTTGTTTCAGAAGTACAGCATAGTTATTCAATATTTACATGCCTAAAGAAGTGATCAGAATGATAAGTACAGCAACCATCTGACACCATACTGTTATCACAATATTGTTGACTATATTCCTTATGCTGTATATTACATCAGCTGTACAGCATATTGTTAGACATTTATGTAATTTAAGAAGAGATCTCCCTGACTAGCCTAGTACCCACCTGGCCCTATACTTAGTTATTACATCATTGACTTTATTCTGTATGCTTTACATACCCATGATTATTTTGTAACTACCAATCTGTACTTTTTAATCCCTTCACTTTTTTCATCCTTCCTCCCAGTCTCTCTCCCATCTATCACCCTGATAAATCTAGTACCCCTCTGACACCATACTAGTTATTACAATATTATTGATCATATTCCTTATGCTATACCCTACATCCCCATAATTACTTTGTAACAACCAATGTGTACGTTTTGGTGTCTTTCCCCTTTTTCACCCACACACCCAACACCACTCTCATCTGGCAAACATCAAAATGTTTTCTGTATCTATGAGTTTGTTTCTGTTGTTTGTTAATTTTGTTCTTTAGATTCCACAATGAGTGAAATTACATTGCATCTGTCTTTCTCTGTCTGACACTCCACTTATCACAACACCGCCCAGGTCCATCCATGCCACCACAGATGGCAAGAACCCATTCCCTGTCATAGCTGAGCAATATTCCGTTGTATGTATGTGTCATTTCATCTTTATCTATTCTTCTATTGACAGACACCCAGTCTGCCTCCACATGTTGGCCGTTGTACAAAATGCTGCAGTGAACATATGGATGCATAGATCCCCTTGAAATGGCGTTTCGGGTTTCTTTGGATAAATACCCTACTGTAGAATTAATGGGTCCTTCTTTGTCTCTTCTTATAGCCTTTGTTTTAAAGTCTATTTTGTCTGGTATAAGTATTGCGACCCCAGCTTTTTGTTTGTTTGTTTCCATTTTCATGAAATATCTTTTCCCACCCCTTATTTTCTCTCTGTGTGTCTTTCAATCTGAAGTCAGTATCGTAGACAGCATATGCAAGGGTTTCTTTTTCTTATTCATTCAGTCTCCTAGTCTTTTGATTGGGGCATTTAATCCATTTATTGAATGTAATCATTGATAGATATGTAGCTATTGCCATTTTATTATTCATAATTTTGCTTTTTTTTCTTTGTCTTAAAGAAGACGCCTCTAACATTTCTTATAATACTGGTTTGGTGCTGATGAAATCTTTTAGTTTTTTCTTATCTGGGAAGCCCTGTATCTGTCCTTTGGTATTAAGTGATAGCTTTGCTGGGTAGACTAATCTTGGTTGTAGGTCCTTGCTTTTCATCAACCTCAATATTTTGTGCCAATACCTTCTGACCTGCAAAGTTTCTGTTGAGAAATCAGCTGATAGTCTCATGGGTGCTCCCCTATAAGTTACTAGTTGCCTTTCTCTTGCTGCCTTTAGGATTCTCTTTGTCTTTAACATTTATCATTTTAATTAAAATGTGTCTTAGTAGGGGCCTGTTCAAGTTCATCTTGTTTGGAACTCTCTATGCTTTCTGGACTTCTATATCTATTTCCTTTGCTGGATTAGGAAAGTCTTTAGACATTATTTCCTCAAATAGGTTCTCAATCCCTTGCTTTCTCTCTTCTTCTGGTACCCTTATGTTGTGGATATTGTTACACTTCATGTTGTCCCAAAGGTTTCTTAAACTATCCTTATTTTTTGGGTTCTTTTTTGTTTTTGCTGTACTGATTGGGTGTTTTGTGCTACTTTGTCTTCTAACTCACTGATTCAATCCTCTGCTTTCTCTAGTCTGCTGGTAGTACCTTCTAATTCATTCTTCATTTCTGTTATTGTATTCTTCGCCTCTGACTTTTTTTTATGGTTACTATGTTCTTTTTTATGCTTGCTATCTCTTTGTTGAAGTTCTCATTAAGTTCCTTGAGCATCCTTATAACCACTATTTTAAATTCTCTTTCTGGTAGGTTGCTTGCCTCCATTTCATTTAGTTCTTTTTCTGCATTCTTCTCCAGTTCTTTCATCTGGGACACATTTCTTTGTTTTGTCATATTCACTGTTTTTCTGTGTTTGTTTCTATGTATTAGGTAGATCTGCTATGTCTCCCAGTCTTGTTGGGTGGCCTTAGTTAATAGGTGCCCTGTGGGGTCTTTGCATGTTCTCCCTGATCTCCTGTTCCTTTGTGTGGGTTGTGTGTGCCCTCCTGCTATAGTTGAGCCTTGATAGCTATTGGCATGTCATTAGGTGGGATTGACCCTGATTGGCTGTGGGGTTTGGCCACATCCACAGCTTGTGGGGTGCTGTAGGAGAGGGCTTACACCACTGATTGGGATTTGCCTGAGTGGAGTCTGGTGCCTGTTGAGGCTGTCCTTTGTGTAAATTGGCAGTGCTCTGCTATGGTCTGAAGCCAACCTCCAAGTATGTTGGTTCTGGGGCTTCTTGGGAGGGGCTCTGGTGCAGGCCCAGTTCACCCACTGCCTGTGACTGGCTGGCCAAGGGCTACCTGGTAGGAGCTACAAAGTAATCTGTAGTTGTTTGCTGCCTGTACTAAACCTAGAGGCACATGGGAAAGGCCAGCTGTGAACCAAGAATGGCTGCCACAGTACCGGGCCTGGGGTAGCTCTGCAAAAAGCCAGAACACCCTGAGGCCTACTGTCACCTGCTGGCTCCCTTAAGGTTCAGCCACTGATAAAGCCTCATGTGATATTCAAATTGGGTGAGGCAGGGTCTCAGGGAATCACTAGAATGGGAAGAATTGTGGTCACCAGGTTAATGTAAATTCTGGTTTGGTGCCAGTGCTGAGCTTGAAGCTACTCTGCAGAAGTCCCAGAGCATACCTGGGCCAGTTGCTGGCTGCCTGGGGCCTGCTGGAGTTTGATAGTTTTCTAAGTAAGAACACAATGCAGGTGGGGCTGGCTGCTTGCTGAGAAAGTGCCTCTGGCGTTGGGGAAGTTGGGTGGGTCAGGGCTCCAGCAGGGATCTCCAGGCCAATCAGATTCAGATATGGCCATCATGTGGGAGGGCTCAAAACAGGAAAGATGGCTCCCACCTGCCCACTCCGCAGCTGCATGGGAGAAGGGCACCTCACAGGGAAAATGGCGACTTTTCTCTAGCCTTTGCACCGAAGCCTCACACCTCAGAGCAGCCTCAGACAGCTCGGTTATCACCATCCTTCCACTGGAGCCCAGGATGGGTGCCTGCAAATGAGTAAATCTGTGCATGAGCCATTTAAGAGGATGTCTGGGTTCCCTGCAGCCTTCCATCTCACCCGGATGGCTGGAATGCCCTGTTTTTCATGGCCAGATATTGTGGGGGTGCCTCTTCCTGGCACCAGTATTCCAGGCCGTGGAGACTGGTGTGGAACTGAGGTCCCTTGCTCCTCTGGGGAGAACTTCTGTGGCCACGGCTGAGATATCCCTCCTGATTCTCAACCACCACATGGAGGTTTGGGGCCCGTTTCACATTTCTGCCCCTCTGACCAGTCTTGATGTAGCTTCTTCTTTATATTTTTATTTATAGGACTTCTGTTCAGATAGACTTGAGATGGTTCTCCAGGTTGATTGTTCTATAATTTAGTTGCAATTTTATTGTGTTCACAAAAGGATGCAGGCACAGTGTTTATCTACTGGGCCACCTTGGATCTCTACTTCTAATTTTCTCATAATTACTTTTTTTTGCCTTATTGCAATGATTTCGATTTCTAATTCAGTGTTCAATGAAATGGTATGAAAAAATATCCCTCTTTTATTCTCACTTTTAGGAGGTAAAATTTAGTCTTTTAGCATTGATGTAACATAAATATGATGTTATCTAGTAGATTTTTTGTAGGTATCCTCCATCAGATTGAGATTTCCCTTCTATTTTCAGTTTACTGTGTTTTTCTCACAAGTACACATTGAATTTTGTCAGATGCTTTATTGAGACGATTATATGATTTATCTCTATTATGTTTTTAATGGTATGAGTTATACTGATTAGATTTTGATAATTAAGTAAACCTTTTACTCCAGGATAAAACCTTCTTTGTCAGGTAGTATTATTATTCTTTTCTACATGATGTATCTTTTTCCTCTAGGAATCTTTAAGATTCTTTCTTTAATACTGGTTTTCAGAAATTATCATGTGTCCTAGTATAATTTTGTTCATGTTTCTTGTGGTTGGGTGGGGTTTAAGATTTTGGGATTTATGGGTTATAACATGAGAAGATGCAAATGGAAAGCAAGGAAGGCCAAGATTGTTAGAGAGCTGCAAAGAGAGTGAGCTCTAGATATCTATAGAGGATGTCTCTGGAGTTTAGCTGAGTATAATGAGCATTCTCCATATTTGATAAAAACTAGTTTTAGCCATTATTTCTAGTTTTTATCAAATATGGACAACTTTTAGCCATTATTTTAAAGAATATTTTGTTCTGGTTTTTGCCCTGGTGACTTCAATTACTTAAGTATTAGGCTATTTGAAGTTGCTCCAAAACTCACAGGTGCTCTGTTAATTTTTTTTTTTTCAGACTTTTTCCTCCCTGTGTTTTAGTTTGGATAATTTCCATTATTATTTCTTCAAGTTCATTAATCTTTTTTGTTTTTAGTGTCTGTTTTGTGTCCCAGCCATTCCAGTTTTTATCTCAGACATTATATTCTTTATCTGTAACAGCATGTGTGTGTGTGTATGTATATGTGTGTGTGTACTTTTGATATCTCTATGTAACACCTTTACCTGCTTATGCTCAACCTTTTCTACCTTCTTGAAAATATGAAAATAGTTACAAAAACTATTTTATTTTAATATACTTGTCTATGAATTTTATCATCAGGATCCTTTCATGGTCTGTTTCTATTGCTTGATTATTCTTTTGATTGTAGGTTGTATTTTCCTGCTTGGCACACTGCAGATTTTACCTTTTTGATTGTTAGATATTTTTGTATTCCCATAAATATTCTTGAGTTTTGTTTTGTTTTTTTCTCTGGGGAACAGTTAAATTATTAGAATATAGTTTGATCCTTGTTTTTAAGCATTGTTAGATGGAACCAAAAGAGACTTCGTTTAGAGTTCACTTTATCCCACTACTGAATAAATGCCATTTTGAGTACTTTACTCAATGCCCCATTAACTTTGAGGCTTTTTACTGTCTAGTGGGAACATAAAGTATTCTTGGCTTGTGTTAGTGCCAAAGATTGTTCTGCCTATTCCTTGCTTTTGTTTTTTACTTCAGGCATTAGATAAATTTTTAATAACGCACATGCTCATTATTATTCAGCTAAAAACTCCAAGAAGATTGTCTGTAGATATCTGGAGCTCACTCTCCTCTCTAACTCTTTGGCCTTCCTTGTTTTCCACTTTCATTTTCTCAACACTGGGATCTCTACTTCCTGCACTGCAACCTGGAAACTTTGGGCAGTAAACTCGGACATTTCAGGCCTCACCTTTTGTATTTTTTCTCTCTCAGTGATGACTGTCATGCATTGCCTGATGTCCAATAACTGATATCTATTTTTTTTTTTACAGTGCAGTGATCAAGCCTCTACTCCATCCATGAAATGGTCTCCCTAACAAGACATATGACCATCTGACACCCCACAAAATATTTACAACATTATTAATTATATTCCCTGAACTGTCTTTCATATCCCTGTGGCAATGTTGTAATTGCCTATTTTTGCTGTCTAGTCCCTTCCCCTTCTCCCTCATCCCCTCCCCCCTCCCAACTAGCAACCCTGTTTTTCCTCTGTATCTATGAGACAGTGATATCTGTTTTTTAATATATTTGTATAATTCATTAGTTTTTGTAGAAGGGAGTTAAATATGATTTCTTTTACTTCATCTTGCCTAGAAGTAGAATTTATCCCTTTTTTTTTTTTTAATCTCCTACGGGTGCTTCCCATTGGCTTGACTCAAGCCAAAAAGTCAGTGGGCAAGAGAACCAGATAATGTAATGAACTAATCTTGGTCTTATGGGATATAAAGCAGGCTGAAGGTCAGAGAGGAGATCTGAAGGGACAAATAGAGGATGTCTAGCATAAATTGCCATGTGATTTTTATCTTAGCCACTTAAGAAAAATTATTCCCAGAAAAAAAATGGACTAAGTTCTTTGGCTTCATTCTCTACTCTAGGCACTTAAGGACTCTGCAACATAGAATAAACTCAACCATCCTACAACTCCATATTTCTGAAAATAGAAATGTCTTGATTTACATGTTTTTATTCTAATACATAATTTTGAATAGGCAGTCATTTGGGCTATGTATTCACCTCTATTTTTTAAAACAGGAAAATTTTTATAAATCCAAAAGTTAAGAGTTCAGTCCGTTCATTTAATTGTTCCTCAGTATATACACTGAAATTCAATATATATATATTCAGTGTATCCAAATAACAATAATAGATATGCTTTATTAAGAAATGTCTTTGTACAGGTACATAGTATACCATTTACAGGTAATTTTGTTGTTTAATCCTCATAATGCCAGTATATGATAGTTGTTATTTTAATACTTAATTTTGAGATGAGGAAAATGAAATTAAACTGGTCATGAAATTAAAGGTCATATAACAAGAGAAATAGTTGTGCTTGTATTCAAGCTCTGGGCTTTCTGACTCTAAAGCCTGCACTCTTGTTGCCTCTTTCTGCCTTGATAAAAGAAAAAGAAACAAGTAACATAAGTTCAAAGACTGTCTTCATTATTAGAATCCAGGGGAAAAAATGAAGACAAAATTATTTACGTTTTTAATTCCAATACAAAGGTTAACCAAAGAGTCTCTTTAGGCAGCTTGCCCAGGCTCTACTGTTTCATTCTGTAACTGCTCCTTTCATGCATTTGGCACCCCTTTCATATTGAATGATGAGTCCACTTTTGACCTTTCTCTGTTAGTGAAAGAAAGAGGGGAAAGAGAGTATTGATCTTTAAGCCTTTTATTTAGTTACAGTTATTGAAATATTTTCAGGAATGAAGGCTGCAAAAGTGTAAAGAAAGGGTGGCTTAGCATTTCAAAATGGTACCATCTATGTAAAGATAAGAATATACTGTTTACAAATCTTCCTTAAGATAAATGCGTATGATGTTTCAATTCTTTTCATCTAAAAACTGAAATATTTATACCTCTTATGTATCTACTACTGCATTAGAAGTGACAGAAAAATTTAGAAAGTGTGAATCCAGCTCTGAATGGTCATGCATTGTTATGCACAGATGGATAGAGGCCAGAGACTCCCATATTCTTGTTCTATGACCTCGCTGACCTATTTACTGGTGCACAATATTAGCTGTCTATCAGCTGGGAAGAGTGTGTGTGTGTGTGTGTGTGTGTGTGTGTGTGTGTGTGTAAAAATATGAAATAAAAGGGAAATAACCGTATAGATGATGAATTAGAGGGAAAAAACAACAACAACCATTTTTTGGATCTGTAATTAGGGAAATGGGAAGGAGAGGGGACTTTCATTGTCTTACAGTAAAGTTCCTAACAGTTATCATCTGCAACTGACATCAAAATAAATGTGTCAAACAAGTCATAGGACCTGTTACCAGCAAACAGGCATTATAGATGTCATTTATTAATGAATTCTCTGTTATGGGAGACATTCTAGAAGAGAGATCGCTTTCAGGATATATTGATCACATTGTAGCAAAGCAGAGATTTGCTGGAGTGTACTGAGAAATCCCTTACAACTTTATTTTATGATCATAAGAGTTATATGAGCTAATAAGTAATTCCATCTCATTACTATGAATTTGTGATGCTGATAGAAATTTCTGACAGTCACTAAGATGACAGTGTAAGTACATAGCATATTTCTTATCTTCCCATTGCAATTCATAAAAGAAATGAAATTTTAGAATTGTAATATTTAAATATTATTACATGCAACAATTCATCTTACAGATGAGAACTGAATTGACTTATTAACATTCCCAGAGCTATCTAATGGTAGACCTGGTAATTAAATCATGGGGATTTAATCCAGAACTCTATCTTCTAAACGCTAAAAGATAGTTTGTAGTTATAATGTGCAAGAAAGGGCTATGAAGTTTACTAGTTCTTAGAACATCACTGTGTTACATCAGCTATTGATATTTTATACATTTCATCGCTCCATCAATATAGTGGATAAACTAATTTCTTCTTCCTAGAAGTCATATGAATGTTGTTTCATTTTGGATTTTTGAAATGATCATGTGGAAGACACTCCATATATTTCTAATATTCTACATTTTCATATCAAGAAAGAGATAAAACATAATTTTCAAAAATAAGGCATGGGCTCGCAGAAAACTTTAAGTTTATCTGGACATTTAATAGATTGTACTACTAGTAAAAAAGCAAAGTATGAAGACTATACACTCTCATAATTCAGTTTTGTTATTAACTGGTTATCTCTAAACACACCACATCAATAGCTGGATTCAAACCTTCCCAGTTATAGACTTGGTTACCTGAAAGAAGGCTTGCATTCTGAGCCATTCTGCTTATTCATGATGGTCATGCAATTGACATGTCAGCTGCAAGGCCCTCTGCTCCCTGTAGTTCTATATATTGTCTAAAAGATCTCAAGGACTCACATCCTCTTCATTTCCTCTATCACCCAACCTCCTGCTTCCACATGCCACTGTCTTACAAAATGCAACTCCCTTGCCAATTTCCACCCACAACCATAACAATTATCTGCAACACCCACTCCTCACAAAGCATCCATGACTGCAGCATGACTAAAGTAGTTTCCTTGAGTGCTGAGGAGCCCGAGTAATGGGAAAAGGGTGACGTGGTCTCTGCCTATCATGCAGTAAACACTTATAAGATTGAAGCTGGACATCTCTTTTCTGTATTCCTGTGGGTTCCTCTCCTGGCTCCCTCCCCATGCGAAACTTGTTTCCCAGGTTCCTTTCTGTACTGCTCCCTATTTCCTTCTTGTCTTCCTGTTCCCTTACCGCTTTGTAGGGATAAAAATACCTTTCCTGGTGCCAAACAAAGATATTTCATCCTTTTCTCTGAAGTGTTTGGAATACCCCTGAGGTCTTCCCCACCAAGCATATATGGTTTTGTTTTTGTTTTCCTAAACTAAACAAAGGCAGTTCTCTCCCTAGCAATTCTGAGATCTATTTTAAGATGATTATTTATTTGCCACTTTTCCAATTCTAAAGTAAATATAGGGAGGCTGCAAGGTGGCTAGATATCTAGAATCAGCTTATAAAGAACTCCAAAATTACTAGGAGGCTATACTGGAACAAATAATGAGCCTCCAGATCTAGGGTAGAAGAAATAAAATAGGATTTGAAAATGTTCATTCCTTGAATTTTATTCAAAGTATAATTTTATCAAGGCTATTGTGTTTAATAATTTTAATTTAAATAACCATAATAATGAACACTGTTTCTCTTATAAGAATGTATAGCATTTCATAGTTGCTAAGTTTTTTTATATACATTGTTTCACTCAAGCTTCACAGAAGAAACCTTCTAAGACAAATAGGTAAGGAAATATCGTTAGTTCAGTTTTGTAAATGTCAAGAGAAGTGAGTTTTAGAAATAGGATTTTAACTTTAGTCCTTTCACATTCAGCTGCTCAAATTTAGCTACTTTTCTGTATCTTACTGCCACTACTTTCGAACTGATGACCTCCGTCCTGTCTTGAATTTCTCCAATGCAATCTCCCTTTGCAACCGAAGAGACATTCTAAAAATCCAGATGTGCTAACTTCATATCCTTCATTAAATTGCTGTAATACCTTCTCATTGCCTATGAGATTAAACTCTTTAACATGGCTTACAAAGCCGTCCATGCTCTGTTTCCACATCTCTCTTCATCCTCTTCCCTCTTCTCAGCATTATAAGTCATGTAAAATTTTTGTGATTCCTCAATTATACCAAACTCTCTCTAGGGACTTTTCACAGGTTGCTCTCTCTCGTTCGAAAGTGTTCACTTCTAGTCCCACCCCCTTATACTAATCATTTTATCACAAATTGGCTTATTTTTGAAGCATGAGTTAGGTACAGCAAGCTACACTACATCATGTCACCAGACACACTATGGTACAACTGCTTTTTTATTCATTTTTTTCTGCCAATAGACTTTAAGTTTTATGAGTGCAGTGGCCATATTGCTTAAAAATACTTGTTGAATGAATTAATTCAGGTGTCAGCAAATGACACCTGTGAGCTAGATCCAGTCTACAGCTAAGAAGCTTTTAAATTTTAAAGATCAGAGAGAGAGACAGGGGAGAAGAAGGAGGAAGTGGAGGACATACATGGGCCTTGAAGACAAAAAAATAATTTATTATCTGTTCCTTTACAGGCAAAGTTTGTCAACCTCTGAATTAATGAATGAAACAATTAAGGGCTTTTTATTCCAAATCTTTGACTCTTTCTAAAACCTTTTCCAAATATCTTTAGAATCTTTTGATTATAGGGAGAAAGTCACCAGTCCTGTTATATGCACATTCCAAATGTCAGTTCACTTCATTGAGTAATTGCAATAATAAAGACCTCTCATGTGTATTGCCAAGTAACATGAGGGCTAGTGGCATTAACCAGTTTTATCTGCCAAAGTATGATCAGCTTGGCAGACGACACACAAAAAAAGTAGAAAAACACTGTTTTTAAGAGCAAGATCAACCTGGTAATTTTGACTTTCTTATGCTTTGTTTCCTAAAATATTTTATACATCAATTGAGAGCCCATATGTGAAAGAGAAGAAACAAAGCTTTCATTTTAGTTGGCGGCACATCCTCGACTGTTTTTACAAGAAAAGTGTGATCTTGGTAGTTTTCAAAGGAAGAAAGCAGTTTTTTATTTCTGCTGCTTTTTAATATGTTTTCAAAGTTGTTACTTAAATAGCTGGCGTTGCTCATGTCTATTATGCATTCAACCACATGCAGTTTTATCTATTTTGCCCTTAGCAACTATAGTTTCTTTCTTGTCTGCATCAAAATATAGATATTTACGCAAGATTTTCATTTTCCAATTTATCTCTCTTCTTAGCAAGTTTGCTGCATGCTTGCTGATTCTTGAAAATATCAATTTACAGAGAAGGTGATTAAATAAAATAGACACTTACTGGTAAATGATGACTCTTTTGAAAAAAATATTGGCCCCGGTGCTTTTCACAAAATCACATAAAGATAAATTAGTGTACATAGCCTTTTCATGACTAAGTTTTAACAGGCATTGGACAAGAAACCCTGAAATAATTTTTTATTATTTTTTTTTATAATATTTACAAATTTACCTACATAAGTAATGTCATGGAAACACTATAGCTAATAGTTTTGCACTGCAATTACTGGATCTGTACCTTTTGTTCACTGGGTTGCTGACTGAAAGCCTACCAGGTTTATGGTATGGTTCATTCTCTGCCGAGCAACAGTATGACCAACCAAATGGATAGACAGCAACCAGTCAAATCTGGGCTGTCAGGTTGGTAGAATGCTAGAGGACAAGGTATGTGGGAACAGGGATGAGATAGACTCTGTGCTGAAAAACCCATTAATTTATTTTTATAGTGGAGATACTTAAAATATTGATTGCCTATAAACTTAATGTATATAGTCAGCTAATAAGAGACATAAAATCAGAATTCCCAAGTTTGTTTATTTGTTTAAATTCTCAGTTAATTTCTCAATATTACTTTCAATAAGTGGTATGTTCATCTAACGCCATGCCATGGTCAATACCCTGGCAGATCCTTTACTGAGGAAGTCACAGAAAATGTAGAATCTATGATTGGTTTAGTTCCGATAGTGCAAATCATAGATTTATCATTGAGGAATTAGGTGCAGATAGGGCTCAAAATACAGAAACTCATTTTTTAAATTATTATTATTCTCATTCATTTATTTAATCATATAGCATTTGAAGCATTTAATACATACAGGGTATTTCAAGGTCAATAAGACGAGTGTTTTTGCTCATAGAGCAAACAGTTTAATTGAGGAGAGCAATCTATAAATATTATCATTACAAACAGTGTTAAAAGTATGAAAAATGGGCCATGAAAATGTAGACCAGGCATGAAAGAAGTCTATCTAGTGGAAATGCATATTTGCAAATGACCATACAACTGTGATAAGAAGATACAACGGAAACATGTTTAAACTTAAAAAAAAAAATGATTTCCCAAAGGTAAGAACATTGAGACACTCCAAATAGTCTTTTCTTTGTTGTTTTGTTTTGCACCTGGCCAAGTAATTAGATTAAGGGAGAGAAAGCCTGGCAGAACTCCATTTCATAAAACTCAATTATAACTTAAGTTCCTTTAAGACAATGTGCTGTAGACAGGTTTTTTTAGTAATTTATTAGTAGAATATAGTGACTAGTCATTAGTGATTTAGCTCTCCTGATTTTAATGAAATAGCTAATAGTAATAAAGCTAATAGTATCTATTTTTAATTGAGCTTCATGTTAAACTTTCTGCTGAGTATTTTATATCTATTTTTTCCATCACATCCTTTCAACAACATGATGAGCTAGATACTATTATTATCACTACTTTATAGATGATGAAACTAAAGCCTAGAGATGTTAAGTAACTTCAAGGGCAGATAAACAAGGCACTGGTAGACGGAAGAGCTGGGATGGGAACCCAAGATTGATTGACTCAAATAAATGCTTTAAACCACTGTGTTTTACATAGGGAAAGACAAAACAAATCTCAACATGCTTATATCTGAAAAGTCAATAACATGGACACAGGCCCAGGTTCAAGGCTGTAATTTGGCCATAGTCACGCATGTATGTTTCTTTGAAAACAAAATTCAAGATCTTTTGTGTAGTTTTCCCTGAGATATCTGACCTGCTGATTTCCAATTGTGCAATTGTGCTCTATTTATATGCTCATTTTGAACCTGAGTCAAACCAGGGCATAGTAATTTTACGGTAAAGTGGGAATGCATTGTTTGAGACAAACCAAGATGAAGATTGAGCAATAATCAAATGGTAGATATGAAATATTTGTGATATATATGTGAAATATTTATGATATAAAGTCAAAGATGCTAGTGATAGCCGTTTTTTTTCTCTGCTTCTCAGGAAAATGTGTATATGCATTATTGCCATCTGTCATAAACTTGGGTAAATTCTGAAATCTTGTGTTCCTTCTTCTTGTCTCATATGCCCCTTGAAATACTTTTAGGGTGCTGTGTGTCCTTAGCACCTTCCCTAGTTCCTTGTAAACATTGATTTTAGGACTATCCTATGTGGCCCATTGTATCACTGTGATGAATTCAGTATTCCCATTTTGCCTGGACTGCCTAGATCCTCTCAGGACCCAGAAACCTAGTTTTACATTTTCACCAATAGCTAAATTTTAATTGTAGTATCTGTGTTAGTTTCCTTGCTGCTATAACAAATAGCCACAAGTTTGGTGGCTTAAAATAACACAAATATATGATTTTACATTTATAGAGGCCAGAAATCTGAAACGGTTCTTAGGTGGCTAAAATCAAGGTGTCAGAGAGCTGCATTCCTTCTGCAGTCACTAGGGGAGAATGTGTCATTGCCTTTTCCAGCTTCTACAGGCCACCTGCATTCCTTGGCTCATGCATCACTCAGACCTTGGCTTTCCTTGTCACACTTGCTCCTCTGACTCTAATTCTCCTGCCTCGCTGTTTCCTGTATAAGGACCCTTTTAATAACATTGGACCCACCTGTGTATTCCAGGGTAGTCCCTTCATCTCAAGATCCTTAACTTAATCACATCTACAGAGTCTGCTTTTCCATGTAAGGTAACAAGTTTCAGGGATGAAGATGTGGACATCCTTGGAAAGACCATTGTTCTATCATAATATCTTTTATTTGGGATCATGTATCCCTTAAAACTATGGTAAAATTTGCAAGAAAAGTAATATTTGCAATTTGGAAAATATGAATAACATTCTTTTCAGTTATAATTGGCTCCAAATAATCTTTCCAGTTCTCTCTGATTCTTCCTCTTCTCTTCTTTCCTGATTTCAAATGTTTGGAATAAAGTAATTGAATATGAGAATACAAGTCACAGTATATTGTTTTGTTTATTCCTGTTTTGAGTACTTTTATATTCACTAATGAAAACAGCCTCAGTCTAGAGTCATTCTATTATGTGTCTGTATTACAGGTGTCTCAAGAATTACTCAGATATCACAGTAAGTGCATGGCATGCAGCAAGTACAAGACTGCAGTTTGCTCATGCTTTCTCCATAACTTTCAAACCTAATCAAGTCTCAAGAAAGAAATCCACATGTTCTTGAGCATGACCCTTGAATTCTCATTTTAGTGCCCCCCAAATCTAGCCCAGCAGTTTGTATTAAAGTTGATATTCACTGAGATTCTTGTATCTGCTCAACTCTTGACCAGAGGGGACTTCAGTCTTCCACATAGTGCATAAAAGGAGATTTATGGGTTCTATACCCTTGATGATGGTCCCAAATTCTGCTTTATGAAACAGAATCTGAGCTGGAAGATTCTGAGGTAGGAGTTATCAAAATAATAGAATCTATGGTATAGAACAGGGTCCAACTTGAGAATTAAACTGTCCCCTCTTCCTATGCTTCCTGACTCTTCAAACACATTTATGCACAGAAAAGAGAAAACAAGGGGGGGCTTGCTTCAAGTTGCTTGGTGATCCAACACTGGCTTCCCTTAAAGTTTGTAAAATGTCACTTCATTAATCCCTATTTTTATTTTTGTAGTGAATCACTGAAATGTAAAAGCCATTTTACTATAATAGGAACATGGGAATTGGTGAGAAACTCTTTTTTTTTTCTTAAAAATATTACAAAAGAGTATTTTATTTCCATATTTTTAATTTTTAAAATGAAATGATTGACGTCTGTGAAACATGTTTTTTAAAAGTATTAACCAAGATTCATTCTGTGAACTCTTGTGTCAGTGAACCCTTATCAACTGAACACTATGAAACTATGAAACTTATACCTTGGAATTTGTTTAGATTTTTCATAAAAATGCCTCAACATTTATTTAGTTAGGTTACCAACAGCCACTTCATGCCTGCTGTGAACTCGGCATTGTACTAAAAAGAATTGTAGCACTGCAAATATAACAAGATATAGACCTTGTAGGTCCACCTGGTTATTGCAGATGCCAAGATTTCATTCTCTTTAAGGCTGAGTAACATTCCCTTGTATATATGTACTACTTATCTTTATGCATCATTTATTGATGAACACTTAGGTTGATTCCACATCTTGGCTATTGTAAATAATGTTTCAATGAACATATGGATGGATATGTCTTTTCAAATTAGTGTTTTGGTTTTCTTCAGATAAATACCCAAAGTGGGATTACTAGGTTCATCTTTGTCTCTTGTTATAGCCTTTGTTTTAAAGTTTACTTTGTTTGGTGTAAGTATTGCTACCCCAGCTTGATTGATTTATTTTATTTCATTTCTATTTTCATGAAATATTTTTTTTCTATCCCTTAACTTTCAGTCTCTGCGTTTTTTGATCTGAAGTCTCTTTTAGGCCACATATGTAAAGGTCTTGTTTTCTTACCCATTCAGCCACTCTAATGTCTTTTGACTAGAGTAAATCCATTTACATTTGAAGTAGTTATTGATAGATATGAAGTTATTGCCATTTTATTATTCATATTTTTAATCTTTTTTTTCCTTTTTATTCAAGAACTTCCTTTAACAATTTTTGTACTACTAATTTAGTGGTGATGAACTCCTTTAGCTTTTTCTTGTCTGGGAATCTCTGTATCTGTCCTTCAATTCTAAATTATAGTTTTGCTGGATAGAGTAGTTTTTGTAGGTACTGTTTTTCACTACTTTGAATATTTTGTGCCAATCCCTTCTAGGCTGCAAAGTTTCTGTTGAGAAATCAGCTGACAGTCTTATGGGAGCTCCCTTGAAGTTAACTAACTACTTTTCTCTTCCTGCTTTTAAGACTCTTTGCTTGTCTTTAAACTTTGGCATTTTAATTATGATGTATCCTGGTATGGGCCTCTGGGTTCATTTTGTTTGGGACTCTCTGTGCTTGTATGCCTATTTTCTTTGCCAGGTTAGGAAAATTTTGCATCATTATTTCTTCAAATAGGTTTTCAATTCCTTGTTCTCTCTCTTCTCGGGTATCCCTATAAGGCAAATGTTGGTATGCATGATGTTATCCTAGAGACTCTTTAAACTGTCTTCATTTTTTTGGATTCTTTTTTCTTTTTGCTGTTCTGTTGTGTTTTCTGCTTCTTTATATTCCAATTTGATTTAATACTCTGCTTCATCTAATCTACTATTGATTCCCTCTAATGTATCATTTATTTCAATTATTATATTCTTAATTTCTGATTGGTTTTTTTTTGTTTGTTTTTTTTGAGGGCTGTGTCACTGGCCCTCATGTGGGACCCAAACCAGGGCTGCTGGCTTCCCAGACCAGCTCTTAACCACTGCGCCACTTGGCTGGCCCTGATTGGTTCTTTTTAATGTTTCCTATCTCCATTTTTATGTTTCCTATCTCTTTGTTGAAGTTCTCACTGAGATCATTGACTATCCTTATAACCTTTGTTTTGAACTCTACATCTAGTAGATTGCTTGTCTCAATTTAGTTTAGTTCCTTTCTTTGGAGTTTTGTTCTTTAAGTTGAGATATGTTTCTTTGTCTCCTCATTTTGACTGCTTCCTTGTTTTTATTTCTATGTATTGAGTACAGTTGCTCTATATCCTGCATTTAGTAGAGTGGACTTATGTAGTAGGCATCCTTTGGGACCCAGTGGCACAGCCTCCTTGGTTACCTGAGCTGGGTGCTGCAGGTGTGTCCCTTATGTAGGCTGTGTGTGCCTTTCCATTGCAGTTTGGCCCATAATGGGTGGTATCGACCCTCAGGTTTGTTGGTTGTGAAGACTGGCCATAACTACAGTCAAGGGGCTTTGTGTAGGAGTTACCCTATGGAACAGGAGTCACTTTAGCAGGGCTCTGGTTCCTGTCCAGTCTGCCCTTTGGGTGTGTCATTTGTGGAGCTGTTTGGGTGGTGCTCTGATATGGTTTGAAGCTGGCCACCGGTGTGTTGTTTCTGGGGCCTCTTGGAAGGGGCTCTGGTACAGGCCAAGGTTCAGCCACTGCCTGTGCCTTGCCCGGGGCCACTTGGTATGAGCTACAACGTTATGTGCAGCTGGTTACCACTTGTGCTAGTCTTAGTCATAGAGGTGGCTGGAAGAGGGTAAGCTGTGTACTAGCCTACCTGCTGCTAAGCTGGGCTCAGAGTTTCTTAGCAAGATGTATAAGGCTCTCCAAGGCCAGGTGCTGCTTTTGGGGGGTTTGTGAACCTTTGAGAGATTTTAGGAAAGTCTTCACCATGAGCCAAGACAGGCCATTTGTATGGAAAAGCTACTGGAAATGGCTTTGGTGAGCCTGCAAGTTGAGTGGGACAGTGTCTGAGGGGGCTGCCAGCATGGGGGAAAAGGTGTTAGCTAGGTTAATGGAGACTCAGATATGGCACCTGCTGGCTTACGCAGGTTGAGTGGGGGAAGGGGTCAATAAGGGACAATAGCTTCTGCTAGTACTTCTTTCTGGGAGAAACTTAACCCTCCAACCCTCACCCTGAAGTGAGACAGTTCCATTCCTCCCCATATGGCTCTAGTGCTGGAGTTCAGAGAGGATGAGTTTGTCTGCAAGCAGATCGATGCATGGGAGCTTTAAGAGGAATGCTTGGGACTCCAGCAGCCCTCTGTCTCATTCAGTCACATCTCTTCTGGTTTTCACAGCCAGGAGTTGTGGGGAGTTCTCTCCCTGGCACTCAAACTCTGAGGCAGGAAGGCTGGTGTGGGGCTGGGACCCCTTGATCCTTGGGGAGGACCTCCATAGCTGAGATATCCCTCCTAATTTTTAACCACCACACATAGATGTGGGACCAGCCTGTTCCATGTCTCCACACATCC
Organism: Aselliscus stoliczkanus; assembly: GCA_033961575.1. Classification (NCBI taxonomy): domain Eukaryota; kingdom Metazoa; phylum Chordata; class Mammalia; order Chiroptera; family Hipposideridae; genus Aselliscus; species Aselliscus stoliczkanus. The sequence continues at coordinate 40,782,523 of CM066729.1, forward strand.
TATCAGTCTCAACATTTCTTCTTCTGTATATCCTTAGCTGTAGGACTTCTTTTCATCTAGACTTCAGGTGGTTCTCAATGATGGTTGTTTATAGTTTAGTAATAATTTTAATGTGGTCATGAGAGAAAATGAGCAGTATTTACTGACTCTGCCACCTTGACCAGAACCCAGAAGAAACAAATTTTTTAAATGCTCTCTTTATATAGGTTATTATTACTGATTAAACAATAGCTAACTATTTCAGGGAGACATGTCTTGCCAAATTATGTGTTATTTAAATAGTCTAAACTTTCAGAGAGAAAAAACTTATTTCCCTGGATCTTATTTCTTATACCTCCAGATATGCCTTGAATAAGAAACAGAATAATAAAGATATGAACCAAGTGTTCTGGAAACAAAATAGAGAGATGCAAATGTTGTTTTAAAGCCATGGCAATAGGCACATGTGAATTAATGAATAGCTCATTTCTGTCATTCCAATATAGCTTGTAGTAAAATGCCTCCAAGTGATGGAGGTGATAGTATATATTGATAGAACATATTTAATTTTTCTCATATCAGGGTTTATCTGAAAGATCTGTCAGTGCCATCCAGCTCTAAAAATGGTTATGATTTCATAAAGAACCCTTCCATTTCCTTGTGTATATAAAGTTTTTGTCTTAATTTCAGTTAATGTTATTTCCCATTGTAGCTATTAGTGTTAATCTCTATGTACAATTTGCTTATTACAGTAAAGCTTGGCTATCTAGAGACCAGGCATCTTAAAACCTCAGGCTTTGGTCCAAATCTGAAGACAACTGGAGAAAATATGCACACAGAGTATCACCTCTGACCATTTTCTTTTCATCATGGGGAATTGTTTCCTGTAGATACTTGAAATAAACAAATTATCAAGCTGGATAAAATGAAGACCCCAAGCTTATAGCCTCATATTGTAATTGCTCAGTTCTTCAAAAGGAAAAAAGGAAAAATAAAGTATAGGTAAAATGGGACTTTTCTGTGTGAGAAAGAGTAGCATGCATTACATAAAAGGAAAGAACAAAAATAAGAAGTGAGAAAGGAAGGAAGGGGAAGAGAGCAATCGAAATCTTCCCTCTTAGGGGGAAATAAAGGTCAGGAGAGGATTGGTCCAGCAATGATTCATACATTATATTTAAAAACATTATAAGGCCAGAGGGCCTAATATAAGGCCAGCTAACCTAGATAATCTGCAACAGAAAGGTCTAGATGCTGGAGATGAGTGGAAGATCAGGAAAAACTGCTCAATCTCCAAGAATCAGAGGCCAAGGTCAAAATCAGTATGGATACAAGTATTGAAACCAGAAAGCAAGATGGAATAGAAGCAAACTGAAGTCTAAGGTAAAGGAGAGAAGTATTCTGTGTCATAGTTTATAACTCAGAAACATTTAGAGTTTTCTTTTAAGTCTGCAGGAATTTCTTGAAATGGTGGGTCAAACAAGTTTTAAAGAGTCAGTGATGGATTTTACTTGCAGCCACATTGGTGATTATACATTAATGTAGTCATTAAAGACTGAATAGATGCTCAAACAGTGGTAAGTAGAGCCACAATAAAAAGACAATAAGACAGACTACTTCTTAAATCTCAAATTTCCATTTCCTAAAAGTATAGCATATTACTGTGTGTGTGAGTTTGTGTAAGTGTTAACAGCATCCATGCATCACTACTGAAAACTTCCTGGCATCATTGACACCTCACTGCAAGTTACCTTGAAATTACTCTCTCTCCATTAAACTGTTGAAGCTACTTATCACATGTGACCCAATGAAGGGTGAAATCACATGTTCAATAACTGTAGCTCAAGACCACTGCCCTGTGAACTGTGAAGGGCCATAAGGCCATTGGACTTTCCACCAGCTACTCCAGTCATGTCACTCATTAAATTCCATGGTCAATCGTTATACTACTTCCTTGTGTACATGCTTGATTCCATTAGATTCTCTCTCTTCTTTGTGGCAAAGCTGCAACCCTAGTTAAATCCAACTTTTTACCAGCTCCATGGCTACCTCTACACAGCTGAATGTGGTTGAAGAAAACATATCTACACTGTGTTAAATTCATGACTACAATCCTCAAGTGAGTCCTTAATACCATGTCACGATAATATTATACTTTCATAATTTACTTTTGCCCTCTTCCAAAGTAAGAGTCATTGAAATCCTTGCTGCTCAAAGCATGGACCATGGTCTGCAGCGTCTTCATCACCTGGGAGCACGTTAAAAAGGCAGCATCTCAGTCCACATGCTGCACTTACTAAATCCTATTCTGCATTTTAACCAGATCACCAGATAATTTGTATGCACATTAAAGTTTGAGAAGTACTGATTTTCTGATGTCTTTCTTAGTTCACCCTGCTTTAACCACAATAGCTTCTGGCTATTCCTGGTATATAACCAGGCACATGCCTGCTTTAGTGTCTTTGCACTGGTTATTCCTTCTGCCTGAAATGCTCCTCTCTCAGGTATCCATCCACATGGCTCATTCCATCACCTCCTTCAAACTTTGTCTACATATCACTATCTCCTTGAGTCCTAACCTGACTACCCTATGTCATTCTGATTCATTCTTCTTGTCACACATAACCACTGCTTATATGCTTTACATTTTTTATTTCCATGGCTTTCTGACTATGCTTTGTTCTTATTTGTTATGTATTGCTACTTATCATTTGTTTATTTTCTCTTACCCTTCTTGAACATAAACACCATAAGAACAGGGCTCTTTGCCTGTTCAGTTCACTGATGTGTTCTAATCATCTATAACATGGCTGTTATAGGAGACACTCAATAAATATTTGTTGAAAAAGTAAAGGGCAGACAATGTGGACAAAAATGTCTGGACCTAAGCCCCAAACTTTAGCCTTTCCAGTGGGGCTGCAGTTGAATTTGCTTGCGTTGATGTATCCTCAATTGTACAAGGCACTGACACGGTGACAACTCCATTCCCAACTTTGCTGTTTTTGTCTACTCCAAGTAGCGTTCATCTACTTTTTTTTGATACAGAAAGCTATATTAAGGTGTGTACTTTTTCTCTGACCTAATTTTTCTTTAATTCCCTCCTTATCCTGAGCCCCTAGGACTACACAATCCAAGTATTCCTTTATGTTCTGAACTTTTAAAAAATGTTACCTCAACTTTCTTTTTCTAACTGAAAATTGGCTACCCCCTGAGGACAACAAAGGCTCTACAGAACTCGCATTTGGAAGATGTTTATACTTTCATAGCCTATGGCCCTCAGGTGGTGGTGGTGCTTCCTTGCTCCCTTTAGCTGCCTCTAGACCATTGTTTCTTCTCCATAGTGCCCAACTACCTGCTCTACGTGATCTCACCTTCTCTCCCCTGCATTGTCATTATGAACCTCCTGGTCATTCTTTCTCACTGTTTAATGACCATGGCAAGGTTCACAGTGTAAGTTCAGACAGAGATGTCAGTACTCTTGTCTCCAAGACTTCTGATGCCCAGTGATATTCTCCATCTCTTTACCTCACTACCCGACTTCCATGGTCACAATCTTGATTTGTATTTCCTCAAACTGCTTCATTTGTGAAGTCACTAATTCAAACATCTCATTTCAGATGACAACTTCCTAACTTCAAATTATAGGCTCGTTGACTCCCATTATGGCAATTTTGGTCACCTCAGGATTTCCAGAAAATATCCTTCTCTACATTCTACCTGTAAATCATCTGTTGCTGCCAGTTTCATCTGAGTCCAGTGTACAGCACTTGGTCCATAATTTTGACCACCCTTTTATCAATGCCCTGAATCCCTTTACCACTTACCTGGCCAATTTGCAAACCTGAATAAACCCAACTACACAAATTCTTTTTTTAGTTTCTTGAATCATTCTTGAGAAAACCATACAATAAGATTTTTTTTCTCTCTCTCTGAATTAATGTTCTTCATGAACTGGTATCTCAGTACTGCCTGGGAATGCTATTATGTTTTATATTCAAATCACCGGCCCCTCCCTAAAGCAATGATTTCAATTCTCTGAATCTTTCTTCTCTCCTTTCTACCAGGAACTTAATGTTGTCTCCTAATTCACCAAGGAAAACAGAAGGGTCAAGTCTGGCTTTCTCAGGAAGTCTTCTGTGACTCTCTGAGCAGCACTCCTTTTCCCCTTTCCCGTGCCTTAATGAGCTTATGTACTATTATTATTTGATTTCAATCACTCTTTTTTCTCTTCCTCTCTTTCCATACATAACATTTATTAAATATTATGTATTTTTATTGTATCAGTGTCGCATACCAAGTCCTATGAGTTCTATGTTTCTCATCATTGCTATATCATTAGAATCTAGCACAGTATTTACCACATATGATAGACACTCAGTGAATAAGTGGATGAATGACCATTTTATTGTATATTATAACTGCAATCATAACTACTCTCTATGTGTATGTAACAACACCACATAATTTGTGTACATTAATTCCCAGCAAGCCTAAGAGATAGACATTATTGTTCCTGTGTTATAAACAATGGAATCAAGGCTCTGCAGAGTTAAGTGTCAAGTACACATAAACATGTGGAAGTGTGGTGCAGGTGGTACACAGGGCTGTTTGCTTTCTCAGTACATTGTCTTGAAGGCCTTCGGTGTGTCAGCCTTGGGCATGCAGAAATAAGAGGCACCACCTTCTTCCTTCAGAAGCTCATAATCTGGTAGAACAGTCCAACTATATCATCACAATTACACGGGATAAGAGGTAAGACACAGTGTGAGAAAGCTTGTCAAAGGAGCACAGATGTGGAGCACCCTGCCCGATGCACTGGGACTAGGAGTAATAATCAAAGAAGGAATCCTGTTGCGAGTGAAGACTCTTTCTCTGGTGACAAGCTAAGCCATGAGACATTCTAATGAGCCTCTTTTCCTCATAAAATGCTCTTGCACAAGCAACATTTAAGTTAGGTGTCTTAGAGAATTATTCTGCATCAACAATTACAAAGAAAAAAATAAAGAGCCAAATGTAAAAAGATTGTGCTAATTTTGAAACCAAAAATGAGAAAAGCAAATTAAGGACAGTAAAAAAATACCTGATGGCAGGGAAGCAGTGGCCACGTGTGACAGTGAAGAAGAGCAGGTCAGCTCACAGAGTCAGAATTGGTTCTAACCCCAGTCCTCAAACTTCCTCATTGAGTGACTTCTTTAGGATCTCTAAGCTATCTGTTGAAAAATGGCAACAATAATAAACGCTTAATAACATTACCAATCTCATAGAGTCATTGTGAGAATTAAATATGTTAACATGTACATTGCTTAATAAGTATTTAACAAATAGTAGCTGTTATTGTTAATCAACGAAATGTATTTCTGCCCAATACCGATGCTCTTTAAGCTAGCTCTCTATCAGAAGCATTCGGGGAGCTTTAGCCCTGGAAACTGTGAGTCAGTGTGGGTCTGGGATGCAGAATAGGCATTTTTATTTTTTAAAAAGCTCTGCAGATGATGCTGATGCACAGCCAAGATAGAACCACTAGGGCACCCTTCAAGTGCCCAGTGATTTTTCACTTTACACGTAAGGATCACCTGCCTAGCACCTTGGAAATGCAGATTCCCAGGCCCCACTCCACAGCCTGTGACCAGTGAGTCTGGACCGGGGACCAGGAACTATCCGATGAAGATACTTTGCAATATGCTCATCCTAACTTTACCCTAGAATAATGGCTGTCTCTGAGCAAATTTGATGGTCTGGCCCAACCTCACTAGAAAGGTAAAATATTTTTATGGACACTTGTTGACTGAACCATATGATTTAAAAAAAAAAGTATAGTTGATTTTTTTTTTTTAACCATGTGAATTTTGAAAGGATACTTCAGTGATTCAAACAGACACGTAACTCAGAAGTCAATTTGCTCTTTCAAATCATCCAGGAAAGTCTGATTCTAAGACTGTGGGTTCTCTCTCTCTCTCTCTCCCTCTGTCTCTCTCTCTCTCTCTCTCAGAAGACATTTCAGCCTACAGGCTGTAGAAAGGGAGCACAAACAGCTAAGCAGTACAACCCTGGTCCCGAGGCTGGAAGCAGTACCAGGTGTTGCAATCAAGTAATGTGGACTCTGGTTTTCTATGCAGAGAGAGAGTCTTTGTGATGCAGGATTCAACAAGGAGGCTCCAATAGGCTTTGTTGAATAGAAATGGACCTAACTGCCCTCCTCCTGCCAAGAAGCTTAATAAGCTGGCCTCTTAGAGCCACTGTACATTCAAGGGGGCCCAGAAAGAGTCAGAAGGCACAGAGCAGAGAGCATGCAGCACGGAAAGGCCATTCCCAGGCACTAAGTGGCTGAGCCTGGCATTTTTCAGAGCTTTTGGAAAAAAAGTAAATCTTAAATCCCTGAATTGTGTAGACTGTGGAGTTGCTACAGGTTATAAAAATACCACAGATAAAGCCTCCGAAGAGTTTGAATGTAAGGGAGCTCCATCCAGGGAGTGTGAGAATTTTCTACTGTTAAAATTAATACCCTTGGCTCTGATCTAATACAGGACATAAAAAGTGTGGGATTGCAGAAGAGGTCAGCAGATGGCAGCACTGGTTGATGAGGAAGAGAATCCAAAAGGCCTGAGACAACTACTGTATTTTGCCTTGTATAATGTGCACCTATGTTTTGGGCCCAAACTTTCAGGAAAAAAAAAAATCTTTCGTTTTAATTTTTTAATTTAAATTTTATTTGTTTACTTGTTTTAGGTACTTTTTTTTATTATAAATTAATTTTAGCATTTATTTTTTTTAACATATTATGGTAAGAGAAATTTTATGTAACAAATAATTACAAAACACAAAAACCAGATACAGGGTACAAGAAATTTTATATGCCAGTAACAAATTTATGATATTTATGCATCATAGAAGGCCAAGAACTCTTTGTCATTGCAATTTCATCAAAGTTCAACAAAATCATATATCATGTTCCAGGGTAGTATTTTGCATGAGGATATTGTTGTTGATTTATAGAGTTACATTTTTAATTCATGAGCATAAATAAAAGAATTTGAAACATTTATATAGATACAGAATTGGTATTACCTATGCGTAATACACATCTTTATTTTTCCCTCACAAATTTGGGCAAAAAAGTGAGCATTATATATGGCAAAATACAGTATTTCCCTTGGCCCACCCCCAACCCCACTCCCCTCACCAGAGGGTTTCAAGAGGAGTAGTGTACAAAGTAAACAATGTAGTTATTTGTAGTTTTTGATATACAGTCATACATGATAGGTTTTGAATACTGGTTATGGCTCTATTTTTAGTCCATGTGTTGTTAACCTATACTAATCCTTTAGTTTCTTCATATGTTTCCATATAAATGGCTACCTTAATAAAGCTTACTCCTTGCTAAGCGTGCTGCACTTTATACAATCACAGTCCGACTCCTGAGCAGTTTTACAGTGCTGACTAAAGCAGTCTGTTAGGATACGTTAAAGAGAAAGGAAATTGACTTCCTTTGTATGTAATAATTGCTTCAAAATTCCATGAGCTTATGGGAAGTGGTTAGAAAATATCACTGTTCTAGAACATTCCATTATGGCAGGCTTTTTGAGAATCTTGGTGCTTGTGCATGCAAAAGTTTAAGTTCCCTATGATGATGGCAAGGGTTTTAGTGAAAAGGAAAAGCATGAGTCATTTCATCAAATGTTCATGAAACAGAGGGAAATGACCAGATCAATGGGTGCCAGCAGCAAAGGAGAGGCATACCAAATATTACACATCCAATGAGGAAAGATTTTGCACTCAAGAGAGAAAGTAATATATCTGGAGTTAGCAATGGTGAGCTAAGAGACTGCCAAAGTGCCTTTTGCTCTCTGAGGTAACAGAACCAGGGTGTACGAATATAAACAGGTCATACGTGACAGGTCTTCAGGGGAAGCCATACCCTGACTTAGTTTTGTTAGTGTAGGAAGTTTGAGGAAACACTGAGTGAAAAAGATGTAGATAAATATGTTTACCCCAGAGCTAAGATTTTTGCTCTGAGAGCAAAAGAGACTGACAGAAAAATCAACTTAAAAAAGAAGAGCCAAAGGAAGAAATCACAGAATTGTGTGTAGATAGGAGGATTGACAAAGGCATTTCCTATAGAGCCTTGCATGTGTCCAGTGACCAAGGATAAAAGTGGTAAGGGACATAGTTATAATGATAGTCTTTGAGGCTGTCATCTTTAAAAGACAGATGAATCTGTTGGAGTCATACAGAGATGTATGTTCCTGAATTTGTCTGCTCTTTTGGTTTGGTGTGGTTAGTTTGGGATTTGGGACTTCTCCATAGACAATAGTAGGAAAATATTGGCTCTTGAAATTTTTAACCTCCAGGTATAATGCCTGTTGCATAATACTCTGAATAAGCTATTGAGGGCATTGAACTTTGATAAAAATAGACTTTAATTACAGTTCTTTAGGGATGGATGTAGGGCATTAATTCCATTTTGAATTCTTACCTCATTATTTTATTTAACCCCTACACAATCTAGCAATTTAGATATGATAAAACATTTGTATGATGAGGCTAAGATAAATGTTTCAACAGGAGAAATCTGCAAGCATGCTGAACCTTTTCCCAACAGGAGGAAGGCGCTGGGGAGGTAATCACTTGTGCCTGGAGTTTTGTTCCAAGTCAGATTTAGGGAGAGTTCAGAGGAAAGTGTGGCCGGCTGCCATGTCATCAGTGGTACAACATCCTCTTCAGAGAGTGACCAAGGCTTTGATGGTTCAGGAATAGATTCACTTTTCCCAAAACACTAGCACATTTTTGAAATAATGAGGAATTTTTTATTTTTATATTCATCACAAAACACATACACTTGGATAAGCATGCAGGCTGATAAGGAGGTATCTGATCATTGTCATTGACATTAAAATTATTGATAATTAAAAAATAATAATAACGTTAGTAAAAGCCCAAGGGGCTACACAGCAACTGCAAAGAAGGTGATTTGATTGCTCAAAGAGTAAGAATAACAGTACTCAGCAAAATTTACTTGGCTCTTTATTTGATAGCTAAATTTAAGTTACACTGCCCAAGAAGTCATTCCGCTTATGCATTATTATATCTTTATTTAAAAGAAAAAAAATCAGAGCAAAAGATCTAAATTATGCTGTTAGAGGTCTAGGAAATAATGCCAGTATGCTATCAGACATATTTCCGGCATCATCTGCAGTAAAGGGTAGAGGGTTCTTTTTTTTTTTTTCTATCCACCTCCCAGCTGTAACACGTCTACAACTTGCTCTGGGGCGATAATTTGCTGCCCTTTCTGCAGTAACTGAAGGCTTTTGTTCCATATAGGATTTAGCGTCTGAGTGGGGCTTCCTGCTTCTCCTGCAGAAAGGACCTCTTCCCTCCTTCAGGCCTGCACCGTTGAGAGAGGTTTGCTCTAGTCACCAACCCTGCCAGCAATCTTTCTCATTCACATCCACTGGAAGCCTGCAGAGAGGAGACAATAAGTGGGTGCAGATTTCCTTTGTGTCTGTGGCTCCCAGGGAGTCTTTTCTAGCAATCTGTGAACACTTTAGCTGAATTCTTCTTATGTGCCTGTGTACACCTGGCATCCATCTCTTCCTCTTCTCACACTCTCAATCACAGATGAAGCATGCTCATTTCCCATCCCTGCTTGAAGGGACCTCTTTCCTTGGAGTTCATGCTACTAGTGGCCCTGCGAACTTGGCTCTCTGATGGGTTATAACTTTATAGTTTATGAGGCTTTTTCTTGTTTTCAGCATAGTAACAACACTCTCCATATTCCTGTATCCTAGGCAGATGCATCAGGCTCTGTAACTTCTTTTAATATTCTGTCTTGCCCTTTCTTCCCAGCTTATGTTTAGTTGAGGTCCCCAATGTAATCTCTGAATTTACCCAGTTTGGAGTTTTTTATGTTTTAATTATTTTTGGTAATTCTAAGTTTTCTCCAGGACTACTTATTTTTCATATTTTTATGTTCTTGTTTTTATATCTGATTGATTTTGATTCCTAGGTTTTGTTTTTTATGGTTGTCATTTCTTTCCTCTTTCATGATATTAAATATACTTATGTTAAAGTGATTTTTAGATTGCTTTATTATTTTCAATTCATTGGGAGTGAATTTATCTTTTGGAATGTAATTTTTGTTAATCAATTTTCTGAGCAGTAGTTTTCTGATTATTCTTTGGAATAATAATTTGCAGCCTTTTTTTTTTTTTTGAGTAGTTGATTTCTGTGTGTGTTTATGTGTGGGCCTATAGCTTTCTCTAGCAATTGTATTGGTCTCTCTATCTCTGGGTCCCAAGTTCAGAACAAGATCTTATTTTTGGAATATGGAGCTCTTGCTACACACGTACCCAATATTGCATATCTCATCTCCAGGTCAGTGGATGGACAGACCCAGGTACAGGTTACACAACTGCCTCTTACACTGGTCACAAGAGCAGACTTAGTTAGGGGATTACCATTTTCATCAGTTCTAATTCCTGATGTCACAATAGAACCTGGCTCTGGTCCTTGGCTGCATGGGAATGCTTTTAGTTTCTTATATTTGCAGAAGTTAACTTCCTCTTGGCCTCCTAATTATTCTAGACCTAGAAGCCAGCAGACCTATGGCCTTAATGCTTCTTACCACTGTGTGTTTCTCTTCTATTTTGCGCTAGTAGAGATATTTTATCATGTCTTTGAGCATTATCATTATATTAGGGTTCTCCAGTGAAATGGTGCCAATAGAATGTATTTTATATAAATATACATACTGTTGGCTGGTTTTGTATATAGTATGTTTATATATGTATACCATGTATATGGTATTATATATGACTATTAAGATCACAAACTCATCCTAGAAAAAGTGCTACATACCTCATTGCTGAATATCACTATGGTCACCTTTGAAGTACTCCCCTTGGGAAGTTATGCACTGACGCCAGCATCTAGTCCATCCTTCAAAGCAATTTTGGAACTCTTTCTGGAATGGCCATCAGAGCTGTCGTTGTAATACCCTTCATGTCCTGAATGTCATCAAAATGTCTTCCATACAATATTTTTTTTTAATCTTCAGGTAAAGAAAGAAGTCATGGGGGACCAGATCAGGTGAGTAGGGAGGGTGTTCCAATACAGTTATTTGTTTACTGGCTAAAAACTCCCTCACAGACAGGGCCATGTGAGCTGGTGCATTGTTGTGATGCAAGAGCCATGAATTGTTGGTGAAAAGTTCAGGTCTTTTTAGTCTTTTTCACACAGCCTTTTCAGCACTTCCAAATAGTAAACTTCATTAGCCTTTTGTCCAGTTGGTACAAATTCATAATGAATAATCCCTATGATATCAAAAAAAGGTTAGCACCGTTGCAACAAGTTCCCAAACTTAATTGTCAGACCTCGTGTGTGTGTGTGTGTGTGTGTGTGTGTGTGTGTGTGTGTGTTTAAAATATTGATTGTTTGGTCATTTCAATCCTTCAATATCCCCTTGTGATGCATACTTAGACACACAATTTATAGACAGACTTGCATCTTATGTCACCAAATAGAAACGATCAGGTAGAAGCTCATTTAACTTCCCAAAGAAATCTACAAGTTTACCTATATCTACACTTATCTCTTTGTGAGAAGGGCAGTGGCATTCCTATTAGCCTTAGTTTCCCTGCCCTTCTACATTCTCAAGAACCTTCTCAATCTTCCTTCACTCTGTTATCATTAACCTGACCTTCTCTACTAGCTTTTTTCCATCAGTTTTGCAAAATTAATCTCTGCAGTAGTGAAAAACAAAACAAAAACATCTCCTCTGACCCAGCTTCCTTCTTGAACTACAAATTTATCTCTATCCTCCTCTTTACATTCAAATTTCTTGAATGAATTTCCCATAATTGATGTTTTCTTTTCCTCTCCTCTCACTGACTATTGAACACACGTTAGTCTGGCTTGTGCTCTGAATATGTCACAGTAAATGTTTTCACTGAGGACACTAATATCCACCGTGGACATTGTCCAGTTCTCATTCTGATCCCCCTAACCAGTAATTGATGCTTTTCACCAATCCTTCCCTCAGCCACTACTCAGTCTCCACAGATTCCTTTTTTTTTTTAAACCTAAACTCAGAAACTCTGCCATGTGTCTAGGAGAGGTCAGCCTGGTCCCATGTGCTGGGAGTGGGAGCCACCAAAGCTGCCTGGTGTCTGCTCACAGATGGAGAAACTGGGTTTGGCAATGTCTGGTGAGCCCCCGGGTATGGCCTTTTTCCCTTTACTTAGTCCATTTTTAGTTTATATAAAGGTTATACAAATTACATGACATCTCACAACTTGGTACCACCCAGCTTAAGAAAAAAACATGATCAAAAGAGCCTAAACCCCCACTCTACCCCTAGTATCATTTTGTATATATTTTTATTTTTCTAGAAATAGCATTATGTATTGCAATACGCCAAAAAAAAAAAAAATATGCAGTTGTTCCTGTGATTCTAGGTCCCTACATTTCCCTATTTGCAAATTGTCCCGAATGATCTCTCCCAGTTACTCATACAGCTTTGATTTCCATGCATGTGCTGACAATTCCAAAATACAAGTCCACACTGGTCTCCTTCAGAACCATAATATCTCGCCAAGTTGGTTTTCTCCACTTGGATTTCACAGGCACTTAAAATTTGACATATCCAAATAAAATGAATTCTTTTCTTTCCCCAACTTGCTATTTCTTCAGAATTCTCTGTCTTAGTAAATGGTACAATCAGATGTCATTTCCTCAAGCAGAAAAATCTGGAAATAATCTTGAATGTTCCCTGTCTCTCACCTTCTTTTATGTGCGTTATCAATTCTACCGCCTGAATAGCTTTCACAATTTTCCGCTTACATCCATTTTCACCACCACTGCTCTAGTAGATACTACCATCATCCTGATATGAAGGGTGTGAACATACTGGAGACTGCAATAACCTCTTCCTTCTAACATACAGGAATAACCTCATTTTATTGATCTTCACTTTGTTGCGCTCCATGAATTTTGCATTTCTTATTGGGTTATCAGAAAAATCATGACGCATTTTTGCAACAAAAAAACATAGAAAAAAATACATCATGACTTTTCCGACAACCCAATACAAATTGGAGTCAAGACCCTCTACCAGCAAAAAGATTACAACTCGCTTTATTGCAGTGGTCTGAAACTGAACCCACAATATCTCTGATGAAGGTCTTTATTTTTCATTCATTTTTTTATTTAAAAATGTTTATGAAGTATTCTCATGTATAAGATAGCCCTTGTGCCAGGCACGCTAACAAATTATAAAAAAAAAAAAAAAGAAGAAGAAAAAGCCCTCTATAAATCACTTTTAAAATAGGTAGATGAGAAATGCATAAAAATCACTATGAATTAAATAATGATACCTACAACAGTGGTGTTACAGATGAAATACCAGAGAAGTTCAGCAGAAAAGTACTGCTACTGTCTTGGGGGGAAAAGAGAGGAAGCTTCATGGGAGAGGAGATATTTGAGCTGAACTCCACATTGTTTGACTTGAGAATATTGGGTTGGAAAAGACAATGAGAAGGAAGTGCATAGAAAGGGAATGTTCAATGGAGAGAAAGCAGAATGAAGTAAGACCTGTATGCAAATCACTGAATTTGACTTTCAGACAGAGTGCTTGGAGGTGTTTAGTATAAGATAAGCTGAGAAATAAATACTTGATGAAATTCATGACAGTGCATTGTTTCCACATTTCCTTCCACCTCGTACATGGCATTTTATTAGGAATATATAGACATAGAGAGGGCCATATTTGAAATTCTTATCAAATTGAAAGAGGAAAGATCTCTCTGGCCTCTGCAAAAATGAGGTGTGACCCAAAATGATGGAATGGCCCTTCGGTGCACATTGTTCATCTGTGCTAACAACTTTACAGTTACAGTTTACCTGGTGCCTCTCTCCACATGCAATCTTTACAAGAGAAAATTTCCATTAGGAAATCCTTCTAGGCTTTACATTACCTCCCTGTACCTGTAGGAGCAAATATCTAGCACCTTCTAGTGATCAGAATGTTATAATTAGCTCTCTGTGGCTGTCACATAAATAAACAGAAAACTTAGCATATAAGAAGATAGTTTTTTTAAAAAAAAGAATATGGGTTTAAGGTATAACCTAAAAGATTCCTTGTCATATTTACATCACAAACATCGACTTCTTGTAATACATTTTGCATTGTGAGAGCACTAGAATAAATATGAACCTGCTTATTTAGTCTTGCAATCTGGTCCATGATTTTAAAGATTATAATTACTATTTTAGGTATCAAATATAATACTTTTATTTCCCTGAAACAGAGAAAAGGAGAAAGAAATGTGAGATGGCAATTATCTCCAACTTGAACCTGAAGGTACTTAAATCATCTCTTGTTTCCTTTGCATTAAATATTTATATTGATTTCCTAATATTGTAAGAGACACTTCACAACTTCATTTATATAAACGACTGGAAGAACACTTTTATACTTTCAGCTGAAGTAGATTATTAACAAATAGGTATTCAATTTGGTATGAGGAAATATTTTGCTACCTTAATGTAGTCCATAAATTATAATTTAGCACATGAGTTCTGACAATTAAGTTTGCAAACTTGTTGCAATGATGTTGCTAATCTTTTTTTATATCAGAGGGATTATTCATTATGAATTTGTACCAACTGGTCAAACAGTTAATCAAATTTACTATTTGGAAGTGGTGAAAAGGCTGCGTGAAAAAGTTAGACGACCTGAACTTTTCACCAACAATTCATGGCTCTTACATCATGACACTGCACCAACTCACAGGGCACCCTCTGTGAGGGAGTTTTTAGCCAGTAAACAAATAACTGTATTGGAACAGCCTCCCTACTCACCTGATCTGGCCCCCAATGACTTCTTTCTTTACCCAAAGATAAAGGAAACATTGAAAGGAAGACATTTTGATGATATTCAGGACTTCAAGGGTAATACAACAGCTCTGATGGACATTCCAGGAAAAGAATTCCAAATTTGCTTTGAAGCGTGGACTAGGCGCTGGCTTTGGTGCATAGCTTCCCAAGGGGGAGTACTTCAAAGGTGAGCATAGTGATATTCAGCAATGAGGTATGTAGTACTTTTTCTAGGATGAGCTTGTGAACTAAGTTGTCCGACCTTGTATTTGAAACAAAGCAGTTATCCATTATAAACAGCAAAACACATTCTGAACTAATCTTGACCATTTTAAATTTAAGCCAGTCATTAACGAAAGGCATTTTCCTATAGTATTTTTTTTTCTCTAAATCTATTTAAGATTTCTTTTTCTTTAAAAGATTTGGCATTTATTTTCTGTATCTCAGGCTCCTCACCTTTTCTGGATCTAAA
This sequence comes from Aselliscus stoliczkanus, assembly GCA_033961575.1. Lineage (NCBI taxonomy): Eukaryota > Metazoa > Chordata > Mammalia > Chiroptera > Hipposideridae > Aselliscus > Aselliscus stoliczkanus. The sequence continues at coordinate 40,797,842 of CM066729.1, forward strand.
TCTTACATCTAGCCAAATTTTTCTTAATGAATTTAATATATCCCAGTTTATATTTCTACACATGCTCAGTTCTCTAAATTAAAACAAAAAACAAAAAAAAACACACAAGAAAACATGTTTTTTGACTCAACTACCTTACAGAGTTAAAAGCCTAACCTTTCTTCCTTTATGGATGATCTAAATTACACATGCTTTATCTGTTTATTTATATCAGTTCATTCATGTGTTCATTTATTCACTCACAACAAGTATGCAATTAGTTTCAATCACTTTTAAGAGCCAAATTGGATACTTCCTTCTTTAAAAAGCCTTTCCTGAAGTCCATTTCCCACTCCTATCAGCCCTTGATCCTTTCTTTCTGCGAATTCCCATTACTGTTTTTATTCACTTGCATTCTTTTGTTTCATACTTTGGTTATTTGTATATTGTTTTCTCTAACTTTTTCAGTAAAAGCTCTTTGAGAGTACTGACTCTGTTCTGTGCATCTTCTTGTCTCCTGAATGTCTAATGAAAGACAATTCCTTTTAATGAACACTCATTAAACGCTTAAAACATGCAAACATTAGTTTCTAGAATTTATATTTCATCAGGCAGGTTTCAAGAAGGAACTCAAAATAGTATAAACTAATTGAACAAAGATTCAGAGACAGGAAAGCACAAGATGTGGTTTTGCAACATCTAATTTGCTAGATAGAAGGAACTGGAAAGGAGCGAATGGGAGAAAGCCCCATTCCACAGACTGGGAACAGTATGTGGTAAACTATATTTATGGCTTTAGTTTAAGTCTGCCCAGGAAGCTTTGTCACCTGTCTTCTTCTAGTAACCATCCTAGGCTTTTCCTACATTGGCTTCCACTATGTGTGTAAACCTTGGTGGGCTCCCTCCCCTGGTGTAGGGGTATATCATGTGTCCTGCACTTGATACAGCAAATTAACTTCACCTCCATCCAGTCTCAGAAAGCAGACTGCAATCCAAGCAAAATCATTTAAAGTCCTCCATAGGATTTGTTTTCTGGAGTTAACAAAGTAATTTTTCCCTGGGGTTGCTGGTCGAAGGGCAAGCATATCTGAATTTGCCAACAGGCATCATGCTCCTGACATGAAGAGAGACTGCCTAAAATTAAAGCTGAGGCAAGCCAAAAAATGATGACAAGGAAAGAGAAAAACTTAATAATCTCAGTTAAGCCTCTGAATACAGCCCTGGGGAGAGTTCAATGCACCCTAAACTTTGTTACATATATATGAATTATGTTTTTGCTTTTAAGGAATTTACTTTTATTTAATTGGGTCTTGAGTCGAGTTTCTGTCAATTACATTAAAAAAAGAGTAGAATATGTTGAAAGGTAGTCTGTGTTTGTACAGTACAGATGGAAGATCATTGAAGATTTTGAGGAAAGTATTAGGGAATCAAAATTTTATCACCTTCCTATTCACCCATTCTCTGATCAGTCTTCATCCAATGATCTTCCCCTTTTTATCCTACTCAAATATTTTCCTGCAAAATTGTTGCTAGATTCAATGGTTCTTTCTCAGTTTGTATTTTCTTTGATTTCAATACAGCGTGTATGATATCAATTAATTTTTTTAATAGGGTGAAAGAGAATAGGCTTTGTGCTTGACCTAAGTTTGGATCCAGCTTTGCCATGTTTTAGTTGTGTGATCTTGAAAAATTCACTTAAACCCATGGGCTTCAGTTTCCTAATCTATAAAATGGGGTTAGTAAACCTACCTCATAGTTTAGTTGTGAGGATTAAGGAAGATGATAAATAAGGGGTGATGAAATAAACTGTTCATTGTGGAATAACTATATGGTCTAAAAAGTAAACAGTGTAATTTCTCACTTTTCCCAATGGGTAAACATTGATGAAGTATTTGGGGTGAATTGTTTTCATATATTATTTTTACATTCATGTGCAGCATTTTAAATTTTTCTTTTATTAATGAATAATATTCCAAATAATTAGTTTCTTTCTTTGAAATATTTCTGATGTATCCTCTTTCCATTTTAATTGCTAACATATAAGGTTTGACCTGATGACTTGGACAGTTTTCTTAGCCCATATGTTTCTTCTATTCTATCATGTATTCTGCTGTTAATCTTTCTAAAGCATGTTTTTTTTCATAAATAAGAACTTTCATTTTTTTCCTTCTGCCAACCATACTAAGTCCAAGTTCCTTTGCTTCATTTGCAAAATCTTCCATAAGATTTCACATTAGCTTTTCAGCTATGTACCATTTCTTTATTTTTACTTAGCTCTTTTGGGATATAATTTATATATAATTAATTTCTTCCATTTTAATTGTAGAGTTTGATTAATTTTGGCAATTTTTATATAGGCTTAGAACCTCCACTATAATCAAGATAACGAATATTTCCACTAGCTTCAAAAGTTCCCTCATGATCCTCTGCAAATTATTGAGTACCCAACCCTGGCCCTAGGCAACCAACCACGATCTGCATTCTATTACCATAGTTTTGCATTTTTCTAGAATTTCATACCCATGGAATCATGAAGTAAGCAGTCTTTTGTTTTGGACTTCTTTCACTTAGCATAATTTTTTGAGATTTGTTTTTATAGTGTATCTTTCAATATGTTATTTTTGTTGTTGTTGAGTAGTATCCCAAAGTATAGATGTAACACAATTTGTTCATCCATTCACCAATGAACATTTAGCGTTTTTCCATTTTGGGACCATTGAGAAAAACTGTTGCATGAAAATTTGTGTACAAATATTTGTGTAGGTCTATGTATTCATTTCTTGCTGTAAATATTTATGAGTGAATTGCTAAGTCCTATGGCAAGCATATGTTTATCATTATGAAAAACTACTAAACTATTTTGCAAAGTGAACATGCCATTTTGCATACCACCAGCAATATATGAAATTTCCAGCTACCATTTATTCTTCAAATATTTTTTGGCTGTTTTGTTGTTCTTCTCCTTTTGGGATTTGTTTATATTATCTGTTTACCTTCTTTCAATTTTCTCTGTTCTTTACATTGAATATCTATTGTTCTTCCTTCAAGCTTGTGATTCATTCCTGTCATCTCCATCATTTCACTTTTAAGCTCATCCAGTGAATTTTTTAATTCATACATACTTTTTTCAATTTCAGAATGTCCTTCCATTCTTTTTATTATTTGTATTTCTGTTTAAATTTTCTTGTTTTTATTTATTATTATTATTCACTGTAAGCATATATTATTTTACTTCATTGAGGATAGTTATAATGGCTGTTTCAATATTCTGGTTGGCTCATTCCAACATACAGATTATCTAGGGTTTGGTCTCAGCTGTTTTTCTTTTTCTTTAAAACATATTCTATTTTCCTAAATTTTTGTATGGCTGGTAATTTTGGATTACATCTTGATATTATGAATATTAAGTTATGAAGACTCTGAATTCTATTGATTTCCTCTAAAGGTATTATTTCCTTTATTTTTAGCAGGGTATTATCTTGGTTGCATTTTTGCTGCAAAATATTTGGACAATGACATCAATACTAATTCAGATCAGTTTTCTTTATTGTGCTGTTATAGATCTCTTGCAAATGTGCATGGTTCAGAGGTCAACCAAAGATGTGAGCAGATAGAATTTGTTTGTCTGTTTGATTTTTCTCTATGTTTTTCTGCCATTACCATGCTGTTTTGATCACTGTAATTTTGTAGTACAAGTTGAAGTCAGGGAGTATGACACCTCCAGCCTTTGTTTTTTATTCTGAGAATTGCTTTGGCTATTTGGGGTCTTTTGTGATTCCATACAAATCTGATGATTTTTTTGTTCTATTTCTTTTATAAACATGCCAATGGGATTTTGATGGAGATTGAATTAAATCTGTATATTGTTTTGGGTAATATGGCCATTTTAACTATGTTGATTCTTCCAATCCATGAACACAGAATATCTTTCCATGTTTTTGTGTCTTTTCAATTTTCTTTCAAAAATGTCTTTACAGTTTTCAGCATATAGGACCTTCACATCCTTTGTTAAGTTTATTCCTAGATATTTTATTCTTTTAGTTGCAATTGCAAAAGAAATTATTTTTTCGTTTCTTTTTCTGGAATTTTATTGGTAGTATATATGAATGCAATGGATCTTTGTACATTGATTTTGTAGCCAGCAACTTTACTGTATTCATTTATTGATTCTAATAGCTTTTTGGTGGAGTCTTTAGGGTTTTTCTATAAAAAGCATCATGTCATCTGCATAAAGTGACAATTTAACTTCTTCATTCTCAATTCAGATGCCGTTCATCTGTTTCTCTTGCCTGATAGCTCTGACTAGGACTTCCAATACTACGCTGAATAACAGTGATGCTAGGGGCCAGCGCTGTCTTGTTCCTGAATACAGAGCAGAAGCCTTCAGTTTTTCACTGTTAATTATGATATTAGCTGAGGGTGTGTCATAAGTATATTACCTTTATTATATTAAGGTATTTTTCCTTCTATACCCATTTTATTAAGTGCTTTGATCATAAATCAATATTGTATCTTGTCAAATACATTCTCTGCATCTATTGATATAATCATATGATTTTTATGTTTTCTTTTGTTTATGTGGTGTATCATATTGATCAGTTTGTGTATGTTGAACCATGCTTGTGCCCCCGGGATGAACCCCACTTGATTTTGATTTTTCCCTGAGATTCTCCCTTTTTCTCAGTTTCCCCTGATTTCAACCTTCTGATTCCCCAAACCAATATGTCACTAGCTTTCCCACCACAATGACAACTCCCGGCCCCAGGTTAACATCTGCAAAAATGAGAATTCTCTCTGTCCAACTCTCCTTCACTCTGTGTGGAATCCCTATGACAATCTGCATGTTTCTGTTTACTGTAAGGTGCTTTGGTGTAGCTGCCTTTTTTGTGTTATGTCCAGAGTTTATAGTTGTTGTCTTTGTGAAGGTCACACTAATAGGATCTTATCAGCCATTATCAGAAGCCAGTACTTCATATTTCTTAATAATAATAGTGTTTATCTAGAAGACAAATTTATTCAGGCCATAAGCTCTTTATTCTTTACATAGTTAAGTGAAATTGATCCTATAAGGGTAACTAGAAATTCAATCCCCAGTTGAGCTTTTTCTAGCTGCCTTGGATTGATTCTCTCTCTTTCTCCCTCTCTCTCTCCTTTATACTTATAGAAGTTTTCGACAGTTTTTAACATCAAACATACTAACTACTTTTTGCTTAACAATACAAGATAACTAAACTTCAGACATTTACTAGCAATCTTCAACTCAAATAGTTTTGTCCTAAACTCTTATTAACTACAAACTTGAACCAGCCAGTATTTGAAAGCCATCTCATACCTTTTTATTCCTTTTAAGTTCAGGAGGATGGTGTAGTATAGTGGGAAGTTAATTGAATTTGGAGTCAGAGGGAATAGTTTCAAGTTTACACTGTTACGTTTAGGATCTAGTAATTTTTCCCGAGTCTTAGTTTTTCCATCTGTGAAATAGGAATACTAAATATCTCTACTTCATAAAGGTGATATGATTGACAATATCATTCAACCAGTTGCTCCAGCTCAAAAATCAAAAACCTCTTAAAACTTTCTCTTATATTCTATTGCCAATCAGTTTCCAAGTGTTTCTTATATTAATGCACTACTCTCAATTTCTGTTTGTTGTTTTTGTTGCTATGTAGTTTAGACACCCGCGTCTCTTTCCTGTACAATTAAAATAGTTTCATAACTGGCTTCCCTGCCTTTGGTTTTATCTCTCCTTCCCAATCCACTTCTCATGCTGCTACAGGCAGTTTTACTAAAACGCAAATACATCACACTACTTTGTTGCTGAAAGCCCTCCGCTGGCCTTGCCTAGGAGTCAGATCCAAACTTCATTGTTTGACACACAATTTCCCTCATTATCTGATACTTCTTACTCATTTCTTGCTACTCCCTGACTTGCCTCCCATACTCTAGCAAAATGGGGCTGCTTGCCTTTAATAACACATTTTGCACACTAGTGAATTCATGTCCTTTCACATGTTGCTCCTCCGCTTCAAATGTCCTTCCCTAGAAAGTACTTTTATATTTTGCCCAAAGGCATCACATCATATTATCTACATATGACCCCACCTAAGATATTGTTCAAGTGGAAAAGAGCCATGTCTCATAATTCTTTTGATCCTTCAATAATGAGAAAATAGGTACAGATAGGCACTCAAAGAACTGGTGAATGAGAAGTCATTTACTGAATAATACAAAGCAATCTCAGCCTACATAGGAACTAAGTTCATAGTACAATATAAATGTGATTTTAGGTTTTTAAAAACGTTTCTATAAGTTTTAGATTTTTAAATAATTAAAAAAAGTTTTTAGAACTTAAAGAAAAAAAGCATTACCTAGATACACTGTTTAAAATAGTAAAACTGTGGGATATGAGCAAATGCAGAATCTAAGTCATATAAATAAAGTGCCATTGGCTCTTATATGAGCCAAATATCTTAGGAAGTATGGTATCATTGCTTTACGAACACATTTATGGCTCATATATGCCCATTTTAAACATTATCTCAAAAAAGTGGGGCCTCTGTCCTGTAATTATGGCTTTAATCTATTTTAAGTAAGACATACATTTTTAAGAAATGCCTTTGAAGAACATCTGAGCAAATTCCTATGGCTTTATGTTCAATTGTTGGCTGAAGTTAGAGATAGTCTTTAATCATGCCCCCAAAATTGCTATTAGTGACTCAAATTGACAACATTCATTCATTCAACTATGTATAGAGAATCACAGTGAGTCAGGCATAATTCTAGGCATACAGCAGTGAACAAAACAGACTAAGTCCCTCATTTCATGGTATTTACCTTCTTTCCAGTGAGGAGAAGCAAATAATAAACAAACAAGTATAGTCAGGTTATAATAAGTACTCTGCAGCATATGTATGAAGTTAAGGAGACAAAGAGTGAAAGAGAGGAGAATGCTATTTTAGATAGTAGTCAGTGAAGACATCCTTTGAAGGTGACATCTGAGTAAAGACCTGTATGAATTCAAGAGGGGGTCATATAGCCATCAAGGAGGAGAGAGGCCTAGGCAGAGGGAATGGTAAGTGCAACAGTCCTGGGGTGAGAGTTTTGGTAGTCTATAAACAGGTTACGGGAAACAAAAGATCCAAAAATAATGGTAACACAAGATAGACTGTGTGATTGCATTATAGGAGGTGCACATTAGTTACATTCAGAGTCAGGGAAAATAATTTTTGGCTGCAGGGGTCTTTTGAGGCAGTATTTATAGTAGTTTTCAGTATGCAGGGATGATGGTTTGAATAACCCAAGAGAAGAAATCATTATAATTGTCTTTGGAGACAAGTAAGTTATATCTTTTAGGACAAAAGTCTGGAAATAAAGGTGTATGGAATTGTGAGTGTGCTGAATTTGGATCCTAGGATAAGAAGTTTGTATTTCACGATAGGCTGTGCTATACAGACTGTGGGTTGAAGAGGTGGTTTGTAGACAAACTAGGTTTGGAGACCAGGCAGATTGTGGCAAAACGGATACTATATACTACCAAACTATGTTGGTAGCTAGAGAAGTTAGGATCTGTCTTTTCTGTAATCATAGCATCTATATCTTTTGTCCAGGTTATAATAAAACACTGCTAGGAAGCTATGCAGGGTACACTGGGCAAATGCCATAACCTAACAGATTGTTCAGCTCTATCTTTTATTTCTTTGAGATCTGAAATATAAACTCTGCCCCTATAAACTCCCTCTCAGGATTTTATTTATATTTAACCATTTTAAGTAAAATGTGTATGACTTATGAGGAAAGTTGCAGTAAAATTTCATCTAAGCATAACATTTTATTAATACTTTTTCTTTTGAAACCCCTTGGAAAAGACAAAAAAAAAGGTGCTAATCTCCTGCTGTGTCTTTGGGATTTTCCAAAAAGTGAATAATACTCTTGCTTTTTCTTTACTTTAGGAGAACATGACATTTAATTTTCTTTATATATCTGATTATTGGGTGAAAAAATATCTTTCCACTTAATGACTTTCTGGCTTGAAAGCAAACTGAGTCTACGTACTACTGTATTGAGGTGTCTAAAAATACAGTATTATACTCACCCTAAAGCCTAAGTTCCTTTTCTAAAATTTTTATTTTTATTTCTGGGAAAAGAAAATTTACTATCACAACAGTTAGGTACTACACAAATACGTACAGAGTTGATTTCACTACCCCTTTAGTGATTTTTTTTCCACCATTCCCACTTAATAAACTGGCTCTTTTGAGCCAGCATTTTCAGAAAATGTTAGTACTTTACATATGTGTTATATTAAGATCTCCTTCCAAATCTACAGATGAGCAGATGTGTTTGGGCAAATTTCACAGAGTTTTGTCTTTGACTTTAACAGGGTTCCAGTATTCATCCCAAACAGGATCTGACATGGTAAAAGGGAGTACACTTGCAAATGATTAATATTACAACCTATAAGACCACATGCTTTGCAATGAAAATTGAATCCAATTTCATACAATTTGTTGATGCCATCATCATATAGTCATATGTTTAATCTTTTCTTCTCTAGCTCATCATCCATATTTAATACGATCTCCTACCCTAAAATTAGTTACTAGAAGACCAAGTACCATAAGAAAAAGAGAAGGCAGGGAGGGCGTAGACATTACACTCAAATCACTAATGATTTTCTTGTTATAGTTACAATGTATGTAATCAAATTTCATGATCAATTTTTAACACTAAGCCCAAATTTCATTACATATACTGATGTTTGAATGAGAAGAGGAAACACATTACATAGTTACTAAAATTAGAGTGAACACTGAAAAATTACTTACTCTTGTGCCAAGTGCTTTACATACATTATTTTGGATAATTCTCACAGCATTCATATAGTAGATACTCCATTTTGTAGAGGTGAAAGTTGAGGTTTCAGGAAATAACTAACATGCACGAGTCAATAACAAATTAAGTGCAAACCCAGGTTTCAAACTCAGACGATCTGATTCCAGAGTCCTAGCTCTTAACTGAATACCAACAAAAGAAGAAAATATATCTATAACTTCTTACTTTTCTATTGCTTTAGGATCAAGTAGTATGGGATGAGTTTATTTCTCTCAGGGGGTTTGATTGGGAAGGTGGAGAAAAAATGGGCAAAAGAAGTTCAGCTTTTTTGCCTATATTTACAAAGTCTTGGGCTTTTTGTAAGACTAAATCTTAAAAATGAGATAATAGTGTCCAGCTAATATAATGTAGCTGCGACAGAATAATAAAAGAAAAACACAATAGAAACTATTTAAAGTTTATTTCATACCATAAATACCAAATATTAGAAATGTAAAATATTCAGTCATTACTGTTAGGATTCTGATATTGACCTCAGCATTTAGAGAATGGAGCCCATACCTTGGGACACAAAAGAGTTTACAGAACTTTACATCCCATAAATTACAGTGGCCAACTTCATCAAATCATCCTTATTTCTTTTTTAAAAGTTTTATTCTGCAGTTGTCATAATGATTCTCAATATCAGCATACCTTAATTGTCTTGTCTCCTGTAAGTTAAAAGGATTCAATTAGGTACTTTTATTGATATTGGAATAGATATTCTCATCTTTCCTTGGACATTCTGGAGAATTCTGTAAATTCCAGAGAAATTTCACAGGATTTAGAACTTGGGAAAACTTGGGCAAGATACAATGGTGACCAAGAATCAGATACTGTAGACCCTCCCTTATCCATGGTTTCACACTTCGCGGTTTTAGTTTTACCATCAGTCAATCATGATCCTAATATATTAGGAGAAAAATTCCAGAAATAAACAATTTATAAGTTTTGAATTGCCAGCTGTTCTGAATAGCTTGATGAAATCTCACACTGTCCTGCTTTGTCCCATCTGTGACAGGAGTCATCCCCTTGTCCAGCTTCACCACACTGCATATGCTACTCACCCATTAGTCACTCAGTAATCATCTAATTCATCAGATGGACTCTTGCAGTATTATAGTGCTTGTATTCAAGTAACCCTCATTAGTTTCCCTGGTGGTCTAGTGGTTAGGATTTGGCGTTCTCAAATAACCCTTATTTTAGTTAATAATGGCCCCAAAGTGCAAGAGTAATGATGGTAAGAGTAATTCCGATGTGCCAGAGAGAAGCCATAAAGTGGTTCCTTTAAGTAAAACGGTGAGTATGGTACATTATGAAATATTGAGGCAGAGACCACATTCACACAACTGTTATTATAGTATATTGTTGTAATTGTACTACTTTTATTTTTAATCTTTTACACAGCTTAATTCATAAATTAAACTTTATCATAGGCATAGTGTACATATAGGAAAAAAAACCCATAGTATATATAGGTTTTGGTACTATCTTTGGTGTGGGGAATCCACTGGAGTATTGGACCATATCCGAGGGAGTATTTTACATGATTTAGTTGAATAAAATTCACTTTCCTGGCAGCAAAATCAAAATCTATTTGTCAATACACCACCTAAAGGTTACTTTTAAAAAAAGGGAAAATGAGAAAATAGGCCGATTTTTAAAATCATGTTAGGAAAATGTGGTCCTGAATTCCTTCCAAGAAGGAATGATATGTCATATTTAAGATTGTTTTGAAAAATCAGATCACATATGTTGGAACCTTAGGTTTCTTATTTATTTTTATTAATTAAATAAGAGCGACACTTCAGGGCAACTGTATTCTGTACTAACTGTTTAAAATTGTTTTTTTCTGAAATTTTACAGATTAAAGCATACATGCAATTGAGAAACCTGAAGGGAGTTCTTAATAAGAAAGAAAAAAACACTTTTCTAGACTGCCACTGAATTCTCCTAGCGATTTACTACTGGGGGATTTTTGGTTGTTACTGTTTTGATTATTGCACGTTGCAAGCAATTCATGTAATTGTTCTGCTGGCAGGGCCCTGTCCCCCAACTCACTTGCATTTAAAAAATTCACGGAGAAGCTGGTAGGAGGTGGGTAGGTGTAAACAATGTGGTATAGTGAGTCACACCTGTCACAAAAGCCAGCACTTATTAGCTATGATGAATTTTTTTAAAAAAATCACCCATCCAGAGGCAGAAAATGTGGGTGCAGCCAGGGGGAAAAGGCTTCGCATTTACACTACTCCCACCAACGGGGCTAAAACAGACGCTACAATTCGGAGCTTATTCTGCCTCTAGCTGGTGGAACGGAAACTGAGGGGGTGGGGTGGGGAGTTTGGCAAAAGATCTATCAAGGGAAAAAAACTGCAGAGGCACAGTAGAAGGCTGTTGCCTCTAACTCCGCGCTCTCCGTCACCGAGACGAAAAAGCTCGGAAGGGGAGCACAATGACGCCGAGAACAGAGAAACTCATTGCGTCCCAGGCCTCGCGGCTCTGCAGCCGTGCGGGTTCGCTCACACGCGACTCCGAGTGGTTTGGTGAACGTCTCACGTGACACCCACCCGCGGCCCTTCACCCCTCCTGCCGCCTCGGGTGCTGCGGGTGCAGCGGGAGGAGGTTGCTGGGTCGCCACCAAAGGAGGGAAGGAGGAGGGAGGAACTTGTAAAGGGTGGGACCTCCATCAATATCACGTCTGCCACCCGGGACCTGCGCCCCCCCAAAGCCCACCCCCACTGAGATCGCGGCTCAGGCCCTGAGGGAGGGGTGCGCGGGAGGGAAAGGATGCTGTGCAATAAACCCCGCGGGGAGGGGGTGGCAGGGGAAGAAACCGTGGCTCTGGGGGGACAGGACGGGGTCTGAAGGATGGGTCTAGCTTAATTCAGACTCCTGCACCCGGCAACGCCACGGAGAGAGGAGGGAGAAGGAGAGGAGATTGTGCTGTGTGTGCGCGCGTGTGTGCGTGTGTGTGCGCGTGTCTACAGGTAGCAGCGGCGGCAGCGGCGGGGACCGGAGCAGGGGACGCATCTGCAGCCACCTCCCCGCCTGTGATTTTCGGAGGCGATTGCTCACTTTAGCTGACGGATCTATACCCTCGGGAGATCTTCTCATCCTCTCCATTTCCACGCGGCTTAGTCGTCTTACAGTTTCAAGTGTGTGTTTTTGGGTATTTTATTTTTAATTGTTTTTTCGTCTCCCTCTAAATCTCGGGAATTCTGCATATTGAAGCAGGTGGCTTCTGATACGAAATCTTTGGATACATTTGGCTTGCCAAGTTTTTTCTCTTCCCCGTCCCCTCCGTCTTGCAGAGGCATCTGTGGTGCTTTTCTTTTTGGATTTCTATGCAGAAAACGTATATATGTTTATATACCGACCGCATAATATATAAATATACGCGTTCCCAAGCACTTGGTTTTCGTCTCTCTTCCCGACAAAGCGGAATGTTTTGGAGCCGATGGATAAGGAAAACAGTATTAACATTCTTTTGAGCCTGTTTTTTAAAAAAGGGAGGGAGCGTGAAGAATTGTTTAACATTCGGCCATCGTTTGGCTGCACACTAAGCATCTCGAAGTATTTATGGTTGCAGATCAGGTGCAAACGGGGCTTAGAAAGGTAAGGGAGCTTCCTGCGTCCTCTGAGCTCCAGCGTTTATCTTAATCCCCGGGATTGCGGAGAATTTGCTACTCCCTGCCTCTCCCTCGCCTTTCCCACCTTCCACCAACCCTGCCCCACTTTCTCCCTTCTGTACACTTAAGCCTTTTGCAGTTCCAATGGGTGGTGGTGGGGGGAGGAGGGTGGTTGCTGGAGGTTCAATCTTCTAAGAGTTTAAATGCTTTTCTCTGTGTTTTTCCCCCACGTGAGTAACTGAGTTTCCCAATCCTCTTTTAGCCGTTTTAGGAAACCCATTTTCTTTTTGAAACATAATGCTACCTAGATAGCCGTTTTAAACATCTTCCGATGCCAACCCCTCACCTCTATTCTCTGGTGAAAATAAAAGCAGTGGGCGGGGGGGGGGGGAATGAACTTGAATGAACTGAGTGGTTTCTTTAGCCCTGGGGATCGTGGAACTTCCCAAACGCTTGTTTTCATTGAACGCCAAACCAATACCTCAGGAGAAGTGCACTGGGGAGGAAATTCAGCTTCCGTGTCTGCCTAAAGCCAATTCATTTTACTTGGAGGGTCCTTCACCAGAGTTGAGCGAGATGGAGCTCAGTCTAGTGTGGGAAAAACTACACGACCCTTCTTTTTTTTTTTTTTTAAAGCCACTCTTTACACAATGACCCGTCCCCGATTAACTCCCCGTTCAGGGGACGCGTTATCAGACTCGACCTTTCGGGAAGCGGTGGGAACTTGCCATGATTTGTTCGTCTCTCCCTGGAATCTCCTTCCTTCTCCGTCCACCGTCTCGGGCCCTGGCCGTTCGCAAATGGCCCGTTTCACCCACCCCTCCTGGTGGGTGTCCTCTGCTCGTCTGCACCCCTGCCCGCTCTGTCCTCTCTCCATTGGCGCTTTCAGAGCAGACGCCTTTTCTCTCTTCTTGAGCTCCCTCTCCCGCCTCTCCCCTCCCCGCCCCTGCACCCCCCACCTGCCCCGGGCTCTCCGGGTCCCTCCTCCCGCCTCCCTGCGGCGCCCGACCCTGCCTTCCCCAGTCCCGGCCTGCGGGCGCGGGGCGCGGTGTCCTGCAGCCCACCACCCGGCGACCGATGCGGGGCGCGCGGGGAGCTGGTGTGAGAAGAGACCGCGGGAAAGGCGAGCCGGATTCGGGGGACGGGAGGCCAGGAGAGCCCGTCCGAGCGGGAGAGACACCGGGAGCAAAGGGAGAAAGCGAGGGAGGCGCTCGCGCTGGCCGAGCTCAGGCGGACGAGTGCAGCGGCTTCCAACGCCTGAGAGCGGCGCCCCCGTCACTGCAGCTTTTCACCCTAGCGCTGTGCCCAGGTACCACCGAGACCAAGCGCCGAACCATCGGCAGAGAGGTACCAAAGGAATAAGGAAAAGACAGCGCGGGGAGGGTTTCCTGGGAAGTAGGAAGGCGAACAGATGGAGGAACAGTGCAGCCTCCAGAAGAAAACCCTTGCCTGAAGCCCGGGCGGAGCGCAGACAGCTGCCTTCAGCCTCCTGCTCTCCCCAGGTCCTCTGGCTAGTTCAGAGGTTCCGCCTCTTAGTTTGACAGGGGAGAAGAAAGTTGCTCTTCCCCACATTTCCAGCGAAGTGGTTTTCAGATCTGCGTGCTTCATGTCAAGATGTCATTCCCTAGATCCCCATGATGAGCAGCAGATAGGTTATGCACTATTGGGCAATGACCCCCCCACCCCCACCCAGGCCCCAACCTCCCATCCCTCCCCCTCCACCCCTGGGAAAAGAAGGTAATCCAAACATTCAAAACACTCTCCACTGGCTCCTGACTGTCCAGCACAATGCTTTGTGAGTAGAAATGAAAAACCACCTGCAGTGAATTTAAAATTATTTAGGTTGAGATTTTTGAATTGGGAATAATTTTTTTTTCAGAAGAGGTTATTTAGTGTCTTATGAGGGAAGTTATATGTCTAAAATTTGATTCATTTGTGATTCTTCTAAAATCATGAGCACTTGGTCTCCACAAAGGCATTATATTGTTTCTTTTTTTACATCTCTAGTACCATAGTGACACATGTAGGGCTCAGGAAACATGAATTTTGTTTCAGATAGCTAGCTACCCTGTGTCTATTACTCTGCATTTTTACAGGTACTCAGTATACTCGTTTTTCTTTTTTTTTATACTGAAACTACTGTAGACTATTATTGCTTAAATAAATTCTCATGCTGTACATGAAAATTACAGGGTCATACTATATTTCTCAATAATTAATCATGCTTAATTACATTTAGAATCATTATAGATATAAAAATATCACTGAGCGTACATGCGCTTGAGTCTAAAACCTATAAAACTGCCTTGGCATTTCAATCAGCCATTACAACCTAGCAGAACACTAGCTTTGAAATGAGCTCAGAAGCAAGGGCCATGCACGTATTTAAAATATTAAATGTTAAGTACCAAAACATTGTTTACTGTGCCCTTGGCAGAGAATGAATCTAAGCCTACCTTCACTGCTGGGTGATTGAGTGATTCACAGGGAAAGTGGAAGTTAAGCATTACTCAGGCCTTCTGATTCCATGGTTTGATTAAAAGGAGTAACTGTTTTCTGTGAACCTACTATTCTACAGTTAGTCTTTCCAATCCTCTTAGCATAAGAAGAAACTGAGGGAGTCCATCTTTCAGCAGACTAGGTATATAGTTCCTGCAGTGTGGAGCAAAGAGAGCCCTCTTTAGCTCCCTTCTTGTCCACAGCCTCCCTTCTTCCACCCCGAAAGTACTTTCTGTCAGTCTTATCTTTATTCCCTCAGTGGGGTTCCATTTGATGAATATTTCCTTTTATATTTAAGTATAACATGTTTTCAAATATGAATGTCTAGATTGTTTTGAAATTACAGGTGGAATATAAACTCACAGAAAGTAGGCTGAGAACTCCATTTGCTGCAGGTAGAGTGTTTGAAAGCTTGATGACTCTTTGCATGGCTGGGTGACCTTCCCTGACTTTCTAACATCTCCTCCAACCCTGAACTTTTCATATTTTATTCCACTTTTATCATTTCCATGTGGTTATCCAGTGGCAGGATCTATATTTTCCTTAAATTAGTTTTTAGGATTTTTTTTTTTTGCAGGATAACTAAATAACTACAACTAGAGAATACAGATATAAATCTAAGCTGAGTTAAAATTTTTTCGTACATACATTTTAATGTTACTGACAACTTTCTGTGGGGTAATATTAATACAGATTTAGGTATCTTTGATAATTACCTCTCTGGGTTTCCATGTGTTGAAACAAATAATTTTAACATTTTTTTAGCAAAGCAGAGTAATAGTTTTTTCTATAATTTTTTTGTTGTTTCTACACAAAGGAATTGTTTTATGAATTACATAACAAATAATAATTTGTAGCTTTTGTAAGCAAGACACAATTGGAATTAACAGTAAGATTTAAAACCATAATAGTTCAACAGTACACTTTTGCCACATTTGAAAGTATTTTGAAGTAAAGTTTGATGTCTACTTCCATCTTGTTAGATTATAAATGGGATGATTCCTATATGAATTCCAATGATTCCTCAGTTATATTTTAATTATTTGTAAATGGAATCACCCAAGTCCAGGTCACCAAGTTTATTTATTTATTTATTTATTTATTTATTTATTTATTTATAAAACAAGGTCTGGTTTTGAAGACCTCTTATTAACAATGGCCAATGGTTCCTCATAGTTTGGAAGCGAAAGTCCAGAACACTGATGGCATTCAACTTTTTTCACAATTTACTCCCCAACTTCCCTTTCTTAGATGAAAACACCTTGCATCTGTAACTCCTCCCTCATTTGCTCATTGTTCCATTCACAAGACTCTTACTTACTATTTCCCCCAATAGTACACACCATTTTAGGCTTCTATGATTTGCTTATGCTAATATTTCTTCATGGATTACTTTTCACTCCCCTTCCCACTGCCCCACTTTCACCCCAATCATAGGAGCAGAGAACATTTTACCTCCTTAGAGTGTTCTTTCTTCCATCCCCTGCTTGCTTCCTGTATTCCTACTTGGAGCTCCCACAGCACGTGATTTATACCAGGAGTAGCCCACCTTTCCTGATGGTTGGCTTTCCTCACTGGATAGTAAGCTCCCAGAGTTCAACAGCCATATCTGAGTATCATTTCATTCAGAATCTGAGCCCCATGTCTGAATTTAAAGTACACCATACATGAGCAATAAATGTATTATTAGAAATATATTTGGCTCTGAGGCAACAGAAAGCACAGCTAACAGTGGATTAAGCAAATAAGGGTTTATTTCTCTCACTCAGGAGAAGACAGTGCTTAAACATTTAATAAAGGAATTAGGCTTCTTCTATCATCTTGGTACTTTACTTCTCATTGTCATAAGGTTGCTGCTGTGCTTCTGGCATCATGTCTGTTTTCTAGGCCCCCAAAAGATAACAAAGAGTACTCTAGGTCAGGATTTCTGTTTTAGCACTGTCGTCATATTGGGCCAGATAAGTCTTTGTCGTGGGAAACTATCCTGTACGTTGGAGGATGTTTAGCAACTCCCTGGCCTGGCCTCTACTCGCTAGGTGCTGGTAGCACACCACACTCACTCTTCCAAGAATGACAACCACGGACATTCCACACATTGCTAAATGTCCCTTAGATGTAAAATAACCCTTAGCTGACAACAGTTACTCCAGAGTCGGAAGGAAGGCAATTGCCTGTTTACTGGACCCCCTTTTTTCTTTGCATTGCATTGCTGGTGAGGACCTGTTGGGGTTTTTGCTTAATAAATGGTAGAGAACTCTATGAAATTGTTAAAAAAAAATAATGAAGAAAGAAAAGAAAAATAAAGACAGGAAAGGAACAAGCAAGCCTTTTCCTTGAGCATTTTGTCTTTTTTTGTGATGTGGACATTCTCTCTGTAGACTTCCATTCTTACATCACTTCCAGAACTCTGTCAGATGTTTACTTCTAAGTAGTTGGGAAATATATTTTTAGTGGGGCATACCACTACCTTGGGAAAATCAGAACCTGTGAAAAAAGAAGGGGAAATGGATTTGCTCTCAAATGGATTTGAAAACTAGAAGGGTTTGCCACCATGATAGAATAAATGAATATATAAAATCCACCTAAATACTTTTAAAAGGAGAAAAAGTAAATAGCCATAAAAGAGAGTAGATAAAATTTTTTCACATGATAAATATTGATAAAATAGCTATGATAATACTGTGATTTTTTTTCCCCCTCCAGATGATATTTTACTTGGTAAATAACTGGGCAGAATGGAGGCATCTTGCTTTTCCTAACTTTTTTTTTTTTTTTGGTCACCCGTCTCCTCTGGTCTATTGAATAAAGCAATACAGTTTGCTATTAATACTTAGGAATTAGGTAGTGGTCAATCACGAGAAATGTTGTCAAAGCAGATAAAAATGCAGATCTGTTGTTTTAATGCTCCTTTCTAGTGCTCATAGTTATAGCTCATGCTAGTGATGACATTAGGTAAAATAATGGTTTCTTGTACTGATGTGTTCATATGGGCTGTAGTAACTTTAAATTAGGTTGCCCAACTATTTACCTCAGTGTGGTAAAATAGTACTATTGGATACCATGGAAAGATTCTACTTTACAAATATATATCAACATTGCTGTGATGGCCAATGATTTTGTTTAATTGATTACAAAAAATTTTAAAATTTCTTACCCTTGTCTTTCATTCTCTATGAGTTTGTTGTATGCCAGTTTTGCTCAGTTCTGTGTAGAATATAGAAATATAAAATATTCTGTCTATGAAGAGACTTACTTGCAAATAACAGAATACTTAATTATAAGCCTACATAGGAAATACTTTCACTATCTTGCAGAACAAGGATCTGGAGATATGCTGACCCTTGAACTTGGCAGCTCAAGGATGTCAGGGCTCTGGGACAGCTTTGCTAAAATTCTCTTGGCTCCCCATCTTGGAAAGAAGATAGACAGTATGGCTGGCTACCACAGAGCCAAACATCACCCCTTCAAATAGTTCCACTCAAAGCAAAAAGAAGAGAGGCTGTCTTTTTCTCGTGGTAATAAAATTTTCCCAGAAGCTCTCATCAGACTTTCCTTTAGGCCTGATTGACTAAGCCTATAACACATCTGGACCTGGCAAAGAGAAATGCTTTGCATGATCAATTTTGATCAATCATGGTCCTTCCCCTGGCTTGGAGAAGGGGTCGGCTTTTTCTGTGGACATAGCAATATCACACTTAAACAAAATCTAAGCTCTTGTTAACTGGGAGGAAGGAGGCAATAGCTGTACCTTAAGGGTACCTTGAAGAGGTGTGCCATAAACATCATATCCTGTCCTCCTCAAACTTCTTATAATATGGAATGCCTATATTAGAATTAAATGCACACACACATACACAATAATTGAAAGGTCTTTGATCCATGGACATAAACTGTATACAGTATACTTGCCAGTCTGCATATTTTGGGTGTAGAATGATTACTTTCATGATGTTCCAGAGATTAAAAAAACAATAACAATGCCTAGCCAATCAGAAAATTTAGAAATGGGCCCAGGATAAAATAATTACAAATACTAAATTATGCTGTATTACATGTTGAAATACAAAATCTTATGTTTTCAACTTACACCTATGTCATGTAGCAACCATAGTTAAACCAGAACATGTCCTCCTTACTAAATAGATCACCTGTGTTTGTAAAGTGATCTTATAATCATAATTCAGGAATAATGTAAGAAATGACTGAACCCTTTTGCTAATTACTATGATGAAGAAGGAGTTGATATCGGTTATGAGCAAATTAAAATTACCCCTCTGCTTTTGATAACTGTTTACTTGGAGAATCTAAGGAAGGCATCTATGAGTCTTGTCTCCTTGTTTGAAAAACAAGGAAAGCTTTATTTTCATTCTTTTGTCTGACTTCATGGAAGCACAGAGCCAATTTTGTGTTCAATTGGAAAACGGGGTCCTTAACCATTTGCTTTTACCATGCTTCATTATTTGAATCCATTTTTTAACTTAAAATTTGCTTTGATTTAATTTTTTGGTATTTTTATCACAAGCTGCTTCAAACTATTTTTGGATGAAGTAAGAATATATATGTATATGTATGTAAGTATGTACAAACAAATGAATGCTGTCATATATCACTCAATAAATGTCATTTTCCTGAGTGAATATATGTTCAGAAATTAGACAGTACTGTGTGCAATAAACTGCTGAATTATGCTGCCATCAATATGTGCAATAGGATTCCAGGGGAAGGAGGTACTAGCGGTGCTTGAGTAATTTTGATGGAGATACACATTACGATGTGCAGACAGATGGGAAACTAAGGCAGGGAAGTTAGGGAAAGTTTAAATAAGCTGAATTCATTATACATATTTTGCTCTATAATCAGATAACAATTGTGTGTTTTTTTTTCTCTCTAGTTTTAGAATTTCAGTAACCTCATTCCTACCTAATAACTCTCCCCAATGTAAAGAGGTAAATAAGCTTTAACACCAAAGCTCTTCCTTTGTTTCAAAGCAAATTTTGTGATGGCCATTAGCTATCTCATTGGTTTATTATCAGCATTTTAGAACACATTTTCAGGCGTGTATCACCTTTCCACCTAGCCAGTCTTCTTTGTTCGGACTCCATGCCTGAAGCCTTCGTACCAGAACTCCCTTTGACCCTGGCTCATCCCCCAGGGGAACTGATTTTTGAATCAGACTTAAAATGATAATTAGTAGCTCCATCTGTGTTTAGGGTCAGAAACAGATGCTTCTCCTTTTCATTTTAATAGAAGGTATATTTGAAAGTGGAAACATAGTGAAATTTGGGGAAAAATATATAGTTCCACATTTTAGTGGGCTTCTTGTAGCAAATGAAGACTGCCAGGAGGGTGTGTTTTCTAACCTTTCTGACCTTCTCTCAAGATAGCAGCATCTTGCACTTTTCCCAAGGTAGTGGTATGCCATACTAAAAATATCCCATTGTGAAATAACTATGGTTCACAGCATTGACACTATGTGTTGCAAGTTCCTGAAGCTTCTCTCAGGGAATAAAGTATTTAATTACATATTTAATATGCCACATTTACCCCCAAACTAAGGAACCACTGATTACAGGGTGCAACATTATCTTATATACACTTTAGAAAGAAGAAACACCCCAAATTAAATCATTACACGATACTTTCTACCACTCAGAATTTTTATTTTACACTTTTATAACAAGTATTTAGACTTAAATAGATGCAGATTTTTATATCAATCTTATATATGTACAAAAAGTATAATATTAATAAATACATTTGTTTAAGAATTCAAAAAACTTTGTCCTATACAGGTTCTCATTCTTCTGACAAACACTTTTTAAAAAAAATCATAGCCATGCATACATACCTATGGTGATGCACCATTTCTTAAGAGTACTCCATGACTCTTCAGGAATTCATTCCAAGCAGCTGATAGCTTCTGAAAGGTTCAATGCTGGTGTTTTGTGGCTCTTACTAGAATGTGACAGTTGAAGATTTTCAGACAACAACCAGATTTCATTTTCCTTTCTTAAATTGTTCTGAAATGTCGGGAGTGGTGGTTGTCTAGTCATGGCAACAGGAATACACCCAATTTTTCCATGCAAAGTTAATGGCAACTATGCCTCCACTACTGCTTGGCTCTGAGGAATTATCAAATGCATCCTGATTTCAGAGACATTAAAGGTTAAAAAAGAAAGTGTGTCAAGTCAATGATATGGCTGGCATCTTTAATGATACATGTGTCCACTTTTTTTAAACAAGCTAATGCAATAATGGTTATTAATTAACCAACTATTTAAATTAATCTTGAAGCATTTGTGTAAGAGAGATGATTACATAATTCTTAGACAGTATGATTAGAATCTGAGTCTATCTCTTTTGATTCTCTACTCATCCTCCTAGTTTGCATATGTAAAATGTAGCTACTCTTTCAAATGAATAATGGTGGGAGGAAAAAAGCATAAGACCAGTAATCCAGAGACCTATGTCTGTAGAGCAGACTCTTCTAATAACTATCAATGTCATTTCCTGTAATTCACTTCATCTCTCTGGGCCTTGGTTTCCATGTTTTAAATGCATGGTTGCACTCATTGAAATTAAATGTGTCTTTTGGCTCTCAGAACTGTTTGGGGAGATAATCAGTTATAAACAAAGTTTATAATTATATATATTTAAGCTCATTTTGTATAAATGTGTAATGTTATAGAGGTGTTACTTTAAACTGGTAAGCTTAAAGTGCATGATATATTATATAGCTTTAAGATGTATTGTATATTGTAAGGCTTTGAGATTTAATAGCTTTTTGAGGCTTACACATACATATTTGTTTTTTAAAGAACTGTAAGCAGTGCAGACAATTCAAGAGCAGTTAAAGATCTAGGACCCTTCTCTCCAAATACTGGATGAGAAAGGTTACTGAACAAATCAAAGCCAACTAAAGGACGCAAAAGTGGGAAGAGGCAAGGGGAAAATGCACTTTCTGTTAAGAACTGAGAAAACTTCCACAAGGAATTAACTATCACTGTATATAAATGTTCAGCTTCAAAGGAAAGTCATGACTAAAAAGTCAGAGAAAATGGGTGGATAAAAATGAAGTTTTCTTAGTTTTTGTTTTATCATTACTCAGCCACCTACCACTGATTTTTAAAAAAATATGAATAAAAGGATCTTGGGCTGGATCAGTCAAATACTATTGTGTGTGGATATATCTTGACAGTTCTTACTGTACAGTTCCACAGACAACAGTGTTTCTTCTCTGTATTGTATTTGAAAATTGCCACTGCTCTTAAGTGGTCAGAAAGCTGGGTACTTACTTTCTGATGAATAACAAGCTCTCCAGAGGTATACCACTGTCCTTTCTCTCATTGTACTCTGGTCACCACAAAGAAAACACTGTGTTCCCTCTTACCTACCTATTTTGCCATAAAGTGAGTTGATTTATAGAGCAGGTCTTCATTTTGTTTTTAACTATGTATTCTTGAAGCTCTCTTTTAATACGATTAAAGTATAGAAATGCATAAGTTAGAGATATGACATTACTGCATATAAGTAGAAATTTATTGAATAATTCATTACATTATTTTCATCCTCTATGTAGGTCACTTTTTCCACAAGAAAAATATTCAAGATACTAGTATTTAAGATGGAGAATATTATTTAATGGCTTAGAGTCTTAGACCATTAAATAGGATGTTGAGATTATATTCACATGGCAATCACATTTTTATGACTAAAGGGAAAAATCACATTTTTAAAAATTCCCGATGATCTGTAAAACATGCTGCAAAAAGGATTAATTCATTTCAAAATGTTTCAATAAATATCCAATGGTAATTCCAAATGAGAAGTTGAAAGGGTCATAATGATTTTTTAGAAAATTATAGGTCAACCTCCTCAGTTTGCTGGTGACAAAACTGAGGCCGAGATAAGACATGACTTGCTTAGTTTATACAATGATAAAGCTTGGACCTGAATATCCCAATCTTCATGGCATGCTTTCATGTATCAGTTTTACATAGAGGACAATAATACATGTATCAGCACCATATATGATATGTATCTGTGATTATAAATTATTAGTTTGGAAGTCCAGGCAATAACTGCCAGGACTTATAAAGAATGGAGTTTTGCTTTTAGGAAGCTTTAGTGAAGAGCATACTACTTGAAGGATGTTGGGATGTGAATAAATGGAGAAGAGGGAGCAAAGTATTGCTTGAATAAATACAAATTAGGAATAAGATATGTAGCAGAGGTAATTGATCATTCTAGACTTTTTCAAAAGTAAAAATAATAGATAAATAAAACAATTCACATTGAGAAATACCACTGTAGGGGAAAAAAAGTGCTTATGGAAAATATGCATCTCATTTTGTGTTGAGTAGTTTGGTTTAGGACCTCTGCAGATCAGAAATATCAATTATATATTTTCCTTGAGATAAACCAGTCCTCAGAAAAACTGATTCATATTACTCATATTAGAAAAAATTAGTATCTTCCAGAAAACAAATTAAATTATAAAATGGAAAATTTAACTTTCTGAGTATATGTCTACTAATGTTATTTGTTGATACCAAATCAATTTGAGACCATTTGATTGATTGTCATCCAACGAGGAGATTCTTCTTATGATAGCCTGCCCAAATAAGTACCTCCTCCAGGGAAGTACCCAAAACTCCATCTCCCAAAATGTAGCTTCTTTCCCATCTTCCCTTTCAATATAGTGCATCAGTCAGTTCTTTCAGATCTGCTGATTACAGGACACTTGTCATCAAAATGTCTCATTTGCTTAAGGAAGAAAGGCTCTAGCTGATGTTAATCTGTCTTTTAACACCCAGCGGTCATCCTCATCACTTAAAACATTGTAACATTTTTTAAGGTCTAAGAGGTGCAGTTTCAAGTGAGATATATCCCTCTATTTCTACTAAATTGCACATGAAATCAATATGTCCCTCCTGACTCTCCTTGAATCCACTCTCTGTAAAAATAGCAGCTCATTTTGGGAATCAGTGGCTAGAATAACCAGCACCTAGGGAACAGGGAGCATCAGAAGAGCATGAGCATGTTTTCTATAGAACTCCATAAACACGGTCATAATTTCTCACAAATTGGTTCATTATGACTCTGCCAGTCAAAAATACACTGGGAATAGTCCTGGGATTCGATTTCGAATGTCATTCCCTCACCAGTCTTCTCTGAAACTCTAAAGAAGCATTAGACTTCACAGAACCACCTGTCCTGATGGGGCCCTCTCTCTACCAGGCAACCCTGAGATGCTGATGCTGTAGGACAGAAAGAAGGCACAATCACAGGAATGGGATAATCTATCAGTGGGATACAGGGTAGCTTTACGTTTGAAATATCCTTTAAATATCTTGCTATACTCAAGCTTGCAAAACTAATATACCGTGGGTGCCAAAAAAAATGTGTACACATGACTTGTATTCATCTTTTATTATCGGTATATATTGAGTATTACAATTTTAATACAGCTTTTTCCTTTCTTAAAATGTGTGTACATGTTTTTGGCTATATATATATATCTGTCTGTCTTCTGTCTATCTATCTTTCCATCCATTCATCCATCTATCTGTTTGATTTAACTGAAAATTGTAGGTGAATGCCAGATATGAGAAAGCATGAGAAGAAACAACCAATTTTCTTAGAAAGGTGATTTATATTTCATACACTGTTTAGACGAGGAAAGAGAAGGACTAGGAAATGTGTTCTTGGTCACCAGGAAAATAAATCCAGTGTATTTGTCTTATCCTCATGAATATTCTTTCTTTACCCCCACCTCCATTCCTCGGCTCCCTGCAGTCTCTTCTATGGTTCCCTTTCTGTATCTGAAACCAAAACCCAAATTAAAAGTCTGCACCATGGGACTATTGCAAAAACCTTCTAACTATGTATATCAACAACCAACATTCTAGTACGAGTACATTTATATGAATTTTTCCTAGCCCATGTGATACTCAGCTAAAATGAATGAAACATAAAATAGATGGATATTGATGGGGAACAGCAGGAAAATCAGTTCAAACCAAGACCATTGCCAGTGAGACAAAACCTTGGTTCCAGCCAGTTGCTTACCAGACTAGGAAGCTTTGTGACCCTGCAGGGAGACCAAGAGGCAGTCCCTGGGGTAGGAGGGACAAGGGGGGAGGGGATTGAGGAGCTGGTATGTGGAAAGGGGCTAAAAAATGAATAAGACTGAGAAAACAAACTTGTTCTGCCTTATTCTTTAGCCCAAAAGGTGATCCTGTTGCTCCGTTAGTATTAAAATGTGTGATTCTGTGTAGTCCTCATCCTCTCTTTGATTTAGTTTATCTGTTCAGCAGGGCTGATAATGTCAACCTTGGGGCTGTTGTGGGATTAAATGAAGTAATGTATGACAGCACTTTTGCCTGGCACATAAACAATGTCCAAAAGTGTTTTTATTACCACGATAACCTTCCACGCATATACAAAAACACACTCTGCTCATTCAGTCATAGCTGTTTATCACACACTTTTTATGTACTAGGTCACATGTGATGCTAGACACCGTAGGGAAGAGAAATAAGTCAAACTCTGTCTCAAAGATCCTGGGAATCCTTTTCTCTCCTAGAGCCTTTGAAATTAAGATCCAGCGTATTCTATACCCATGTTTTTGCTAATGCAAGAAAGAGAGGGCTGTTTTTATTTCACTAACACATGAAAGAAGGATAAAAAGCATTTAGAAATGGTGACATTGGCAGCTTTAAAAAAATAAATTCAAGATCTCTATCAGCATCAGAATTTGAAAACATTTGAGTCATAGGCTTGCTAGGGAGTGAGTGTTTAATAGGCGCCTTTGTAAAATCTCCAAACTGAGCTGTATCATTTTCTATACATGCTTAAATCTCTTAATTACAAAGCAACTTTAATTATACATAAAGTGTGCCTCTTCAATCATGTTTTAATCACACTTGAAAAAAATTAAATTTATCCCAAAGTTATTTTCTGCATTTCAATTCTGATTTTTAAACTGTGGCATATTTTGAACCAAAAAATTGCATTAAGCTAATGTTTATGCTTGCACATAATCCCACACTTTCAAGGCAACACTTAAAATATTCAGAAGAGCTTCACAAGAGGGAGTAGTTTAATTCTGTTGTTGACTCAGAGCCATTGTTCTTCACAGTTACAGCTCCACTGGCATAAGCTGCATATGGTCACTTGTTTTCTCAGTGTACAGAGTGATAATGCACTAACATTCTGGCTGCTGGTGGAGGCTATGCGTTAGAGGAATATATCAGGGAGGATGTGCTG
This sequence comes from Aselliscus stoliczkanus, assembly GCA_033961575.1. Taxonomy (NCBI): domain Eukaryota; kingdom Metazoa; phylum Chordata; class Mammalia; order Chiroptera; family Hipposideridae; genus Aselliscus; species Aselliscus stoliczkanus. The sequence continues at coordinate 40,824,091 of CM066729.1, forward strand.
CCTCTTGGGCAGAAGGACAAGGTCAACATGGGAGAGCCTGTAGATTGCCTCAGACTGAGGCTTTCCAATGTGGCGATCTGCCCTTGGAGCCTGAATTGGCTTTCTGTGGGCAGGGCTCATATTGAAGAGTGCTCATTGGAGACAACCACGGATTACAGCCATGAAGGAGATTTTGCCAGCTTCCTCCTCACTGCCGTGCAGAGGCTTATTGCCACAGATGTTTTGTGACCTCACTTTTACCCTCATCTTTGTTGTGTAGGACATAGGTGAAGAAAATGGAGTCCAGGGCTGGAGACTGATGGCCATGGGGAAGACCATTAGGACTCAAGTAGATTCTTAGGGCATTAGCATTTTCAGCAACAAGAATGCTGGACCCTGGGCTAGGTTTAGTGAGCATGACTTTCCTTTTACCTTTTGCAGTTCCCTTTGGTGTACGTGAAATGAAGAAAAAAGGCCAAGGAAGAATTTATGCCTCTTCTCATATTACAAAAACCATCATCGTCATCTAATTTTATTCCGGGTGGAATTCTATCCCCAAAGACATTTCTAGTGGTACAGGCCCTGTGGGCGTCTCCTTAGCTTTCCTTAGGTAATCTGGTTTACATCTATGGTCGTGAATAAAAAAAAAACACAAAAAAAACCTAATACTAGTAGCAGCACCAGAGGGAGCCACTTACACAGTTTTGTCTTAAGGATCAACAGAGCTGAAAATAAGGCTTGAAATGCATTAATAGTATGATTTTATTGTATTTTCTAAAAAAGAATGGTAGAAAAGTTGATACGTAAAAGCTGTTAGCAGCAATTCCAAATTATGGGACGAGGAGCAATCACTTCATTTTTCCCACTTGAACTATTTGTGAATGGTAATTGCCTGGCTGCAATCCAGAAAGTAAATCATATTTGAAAATGTAAAATTATATTTGGAGCAAGGGGTATTCTCTCTGATCTTGCCGTTGTCCCTTTTTAGAATACTATTAGCAAGTTCGTGTGTCTGAAACTTATGCCAGTTTATTGTTTTTGTAATGTAAATGATGTTACCAAAAATAAAGATGAAGAATGAAACATTTTAGATGCACAGGCCAGTGCTCAAACACATTTTCTCTGTCTGTATTTCTCTAATACATACACACACACACACACACACACACACACACACACGCATGCACATATATGCACTAGTGATTTTGTTGTAAAACAGAACCAGGGTAGCTGTAAGGATATCAGGTAAACTTGTCTTTGAGTCCCATCGAGAAGAGAAAGTCAATGCACCAAATGAAAAATAGAAGTCACGTATCTTTATTAGCGTACTACCTTTTCATAAGGAAATGGTCAAATGCGTACAGTCTTGAAGATACCCTCGTAATTACATCTCTGACAAACTGTTTCAAGAAAATGCATTGATTCTGACTGTTCTTGGAGGGAAAGTTTCTCTGGGCAAGGTTTAGTGAACATGACGAGGTCTTCTGTTGTTTTATCTTTGCCAATTCTAACCCAAATCATAAAAACAAAACAAAACAAAAAAACCCCAAAACATTGGAAAGGCAGAATTGCTGTAGTTCTTTGAACAAACTAGCTTTAATGTTAATATGTTCCAGCACCCCAGCTTTGACAGCGTCAGGTAAATCTCATAACACAGAATCACAAGAAAGAATGATTCTATAAAATAAAATGTTATCCACTGGCCCAGCACTTTGTTGACCTGATTATAATAAATAGAATAAAACAAAGTTTGCAGTGCATAATGTCTATAACAAATGCTTTCTAAAATTTCTTTCCATGTAACAGTCATTCTTTGCAAGAAAGTACTTGATTATTTATGCATTGTGCTACAGATAAAAAGGAGAAAATGAGAGTGAAGAATTGTGGCACTAGACTCAGTGGCAGTATTTATCCTTCTTTCTTCATAACAGTCTCTCATTCTTCTTCTGCTTTGCGCCCCCCCACCCCGTCACCCCCGCCACTGCTGCCTTCAGTCAAACTGCTTCTCTGACAATCCGCCATGTCTAAACTATTTATTTGTGATATGAAGTGGTTGGGGGAGGGTAGTTGGGGGCATGCAGTGGCACTCTGATTAAATATCCATCTGCGTGGGGGATAGAAATTTGGGTATACAGATTTGCCTCTGAGGCAAAGAAACACATATTATTTATTTTTTGGTCTATCTATCTATCTATCTATCTATCTATCTATCTATCTATCTATCTATTATCTATCTATCTATCTGTCTATCTATCATTTATCCATCCATAGATCTTCTGTTTCATTTAAATTTTTGAAATAGCACTTCTCAGTCTAGAGAAAGGGACCATTACTGAGGAAAAGATCCGCAGGAATTTGGCCCACTGCCCGGAGTATGGCAGGCATCGATTGGTACTTCCACAAGGAGCCATGGCCCCCAGATTTCTAGAGAAGCTCTGGGCTGGGTGGTGGGTCAACTGGGAAGGTCTGGACCTAAAGATATCTGATGGTCTGCCCACCCCATGGGCAAGAAGATAGAAAGTTTTTCTTCCTGGGAAGAGGAGGAGGGAAAGCATCAGTGGCAGTGATGTGGATGTGGAAGGCTGTCATCAAAGGCAGAGGGGTTGACTTGAGCTTTGCACAGAGAGGGTGCATCTGTGGCATCTCCATGTCCAGGTTGCATTGGGATGTGTGACATATCAGAACAGGAAGCCCAGGGAGCAGAGGGGCTTGTAGGATCTGAAATGGTCATCCTCACACCTTGTTCCCAAGCTATGTCTGCTAGCAACGTGACAGCTGTATCACTGGCTGAAGAGAAAGAGAAGGGAATGCCCAAACATTGATTTACATGTGAGAAAGGAGATATTTATTATATAGTACTTGTCAGTGCACTCAGGTTGTTATAACAAAAATGCCATAGACTGGGCAGATTAAACAACACAAAACAATTTCTCCTACTTCTGGAGGCTGGGAAGTCCAAGGTCAACAAGTTCAGTTGTCTGGTGGGGTCCCACTTCATGGTTCATAGACAGCTGTCTTCTCACCAGAAACAGCAGAAGGGGGAAGGAACCTCCCAAGGGTCTCTTTTATAAAGGCCCTAATCTCATTCATGAGGGCTCCGCCCTTATGACCTAATCACCCCCAAAGATTCCACCTCCAGGTATCATCACATTGGGGGTTAGCTTTCAACAGAGGAACCTGAGGAGACACAAATATTCAGTCTATAGCAGGGTTCTTATTGGTAGCACACAAAACGCTGAACAAGGGCCGGGGGCAGGCTAAGTAGAAGCCCCAGTGCTCTGATCAGAAGTGATGAAAGGGCTATTTGAATTGGACTGGAGAAGGGGCAATCCTCAGGCAGCCAGGATGCCAGTGGACTGAAGGGATCAGTGCGATTTTGTTGGTAGTATTTCCAGAATTATTGTTCTACTTGGAGTAGCAGAGGCACGTTTGCCACCTCAGAGGGAAATCAGGAGCTTTAGGTATGAAACGAGAATGACAATATGTGCCGTGTAACTTCTTCATGGTTCATTCTATCTTCCTTTCTTTAGCTTCCTCCCTCTTGTGATCAGCAGTGAAAACCTAACCTTGAAAAGAGAAGGACCTCATCTTTATGGTTTTATTTTTTGGGGTAGGGGGAGGGCACCAGGAAGGAGGATTGAGGGAGGGACATCTCACTTTGAAGTCATATTTGTTGGAGCGGGTCCACAAGGGGTGGAGTGAGTGGTGTTGAGAAGGATGAGGGTGAAGGGCCTAAAAAAAAAAAGAAGCAACAGAAAATAGGCAGTCTGACATGGGTGGGGCTCCTGGGATGCAGCAGTGGAGCAGTCCTAAGACGTCTGTGTATGAATAGCTGCATCAGAGAAGTTCTCCTGGAACTGCTAAACAAATACATTGGAAATAAGGACTCACCATAAGGTGCAGGAGACAAGGGGGCACCCGAGGAGAAAGCTGCAAAGTGAGCAAAAGTTTTTCTTGAGTTTTGGTTCAATGTTTCTCACGCAAAATCAGAACATGTGGAGGATCTTGAAAACCCATTTGTTTTGAAAGCTAATTGTGATTAAAGGGCAATTTCAAATACTTACATTTAACAGTCCTCCAAATAATTATAGTAACTCCACGGTATATGGTTAAATTCTGGACCGTCAAGCAATACTTTCAGCAAAAACCTTCTTTGTCAAGTGCAAAATAGGCAAATTTACAGCTCCCTATTCTATAGGGATTGCTATTTAAATCTAATGAGATGGCAGGGGGTGTGAGGGGGCGGTAATTTAAGGCAATTGACAAGAATTATATCTCTTCACTGATTCTTTTTCCCTCAACAAGTATTTTAAAAGTATCAAGACAAATCTTGCTTGTGCCTGGAAGAAGTAGGGGGGAAAGAGCTTGATGCAGTGGATAGGGCACTGGACCTGCAGTTAGTGATGTACATAGAAGTTCTAACTTTGTCATGTCCTAATGATTGGTGGCAGCTGCTTACCCTGGCTGAATCTCAGTACATTTACCTTTAAAATAGGAAAGACAGCATAGCGTTACCTGTTTCACAGAGTAGTTGTAAGGATCAGATGAGTCAAAGTCTACAAAGACGTTTAATATATTATTAAGCCTGATATGAAGATAGAATACTGCAGAGCCGTTGGCAGCATCCTGTAGCACAGTCAACAGTGGAGTGATCAGAGCAGAGGCCTTACAGTCAGAGGGGCCTATATGTGAATTCCAGCTTTCCATCAAGTCGTTGAGCCTCTCTATGCCTCAATTCCCTTATTCATAATGGAAGATGGGGATAGCTCTGCTGTTAGAGCATTGCTTGGAGTAAAGGAAAATGTATGTAAAGTGCTTGGCTCAGAGCCTGACATAGAAGGGTTTGTAAATAAATATTCACTATTAGTGATTATTATGGTTGACTTGACTCAGTATATTTATCTTGGCAGTAATAAACCCATGAACTTCACAGAAAGGGATCTCGAAGCCCAAGTACTGTATTCCCATATAACACATCAGTTTATCTAAGTATGTAGTTTGAAATATTGAAGGATTGAAATTAGTATATTTTAGTGCTAACAATGTATAGGAAGTACGTTAATTTTTTTTCACTTGGGGAACCTGGTGATTCAGAATTTAGCATTGTATTATTGGAATGAATCTATCTATCTATCTATCTATCTATCTATCTATCTATCTATCATCTATCTATTTTGTGGATTTGCTCTATCCTTCAACAGTCATCAGTTGTGTGACATCATCATACGGAAGGTAAATGAACATTGTGTTGAATGGACAAACCTGTTTGGTCACAATGAGGGAATTCTGAGAACACCCTTTCCTATCCTATGGCCTCAGCCATGTTTGCTAAAGCTGTGAGGCAGCAAAATCCAGTGGTTCACAGATGATTATAAAAGAAAATGGCAGATGTGTTTCTTTTTTCTCTTAGTGTCTTTCTATTCTTTGCTATTATCCCATTTATTATTCTTTTCTATCTTTTACTTGGCCCTGTCCACATTCTTCCCATTTTCTCTCCTTTTTTCTTTTCCATTAGCAGAGATAATTTTCTTCCAAGAGCCATTATGACTATTATTTATATGTTTTGAATACTTATAACCTTTTGCCAATTAGTTTTTTTTTTCTTACAGTTGCTTATGGCTTGCCAGGTTTGCAAATAAACACTTAAAGGTATAATGAATGTAAAAACTATTTTTTAGCCCTTATCTTTGTTGGCCTCTCCTAATTCCCAACTTCTGCAGTTCTGTCTTGAAGCAAATGTCAATGGAGCGATAATTATAGCTGTGATTATAGCTACAGTAAGATCCCCCCATCCTTCCTGAGAGCACAAGGACATAAAACAGGTTCTTAAAGAGCTCTGGAATTGGGGGATGCAACAAGTTAGTGATAACTTGAGTTCTGCTTGGATTCTAAGGCCCACCTCTCATTTTGTTGTTCTCCAGTTGGTAAATGGATATCTACTGGGTTCCTTGTAAATATTGTAGATACTTTGACAGGGGAAAGGTCCTTGAGACTTACCTGAGAGATTGAGGCTCTGCTATCTGCTATTGGCACCTCTTCAAGCTAACTCTTCACCTGGATATTTTATTGTCACTGATTTCCCCGCTGCCCTGCCACAGGCCCAAGGCTGCATACTCCAATGTCACTCTGTGCTTTTGCAGCCCTTTACCATCTGTCTCCCTCACCCTATCTAACTTCATTAGGGGAGATGCTATGGTCTGAGTGTTCATGTCCCCCAAAATTCATATATTGAAATCCCAATGCCCCATGTGATGATATTAAGAATTGGGGATCTGGGGGAGGAGAAAAAGTCATGAAGACAGAGCCCTTATGACTGGGATTTGTGCCTTTATAAAACGAGGCTCCAGACAGCTCCCTTGCCTCTTCTGCTGCCATGTGAGGAAACCAAGAGAAGCCTGTGGCTCAGAAGAGAGCCCTGGCCAAACCAATCTGACACCCTGATCTCAGACTGCCAGCCTCCAGAGAAATTTCTGTGGTTTATAAACCACCCACCCCGTCTGTGGTATTTTGTTATAGCAGCCTGAATAGACTAAGGCAGGAGGACATGTGACTTTTAGCTTAGTATTCCTAATATCAAGCAAATTGAGAGCTTAGCCCTATTGGCTCCTCAGTGAATGTTTGGAGGAACGATGGAACACTCTGATGGACTTCCAAAGTGGTTTGTTGCTATGCTACTGAAAGACTTTCTCTCAGCCTCTGCTGGTAGATTTGCACAGACAGGGTAACAAATGCTACCTGTGATGATCAGTGATGTTGTAACACAGTCTCTAAAGAAGAGTAGGAGCTTATCACTTATTGGGGTTCTGGAATGGGGTATTCAGACAAATAAAGCCATGACTTTTTCTGAGGCAGTATGTAGGATGGTATGACAATCTGTTCTTTTTTTTTTTTTTTTTAACCAGCTTATCTTTGTCATTTAGCTCCAAAAACTTTTGCTTTGACCTATAGCAGAGAAAAGCTATTACTTTCTGAATTGCCTGAGTGAGCTTTAGAATCAGATAGGGATGGTTCCTCATCCAATCTGTTTCTGGCCATTTCATGATCTCAGTTAACTAACCTCTTTGAGCATCAATATGTTGCTAAGTGCCCAATATGTTGATATAGGATGAGCTCAATAAAGGTTCATTACCTTTCATTCTTGACTCAGCTTTTCCTGGACAGATACTGACTTGCTTTTTGGAAGAGTTTGTGATACTTTTCATCAGCAGCTTGATAGGCTAAATATTTCAGGTGACCTCTACCCTCAGTTTTTTATTCTCATTCCCTACACTTTTGTAGAGTTCACCCCCCCCCCATAATTCAGATCTTGAAACATTAATTTCCAAGTTAGAGCCACACATCTTTGTTGATGAGCTTTTGTAAATACTTTTTCTGATTTGTCTTTGCATTTATCCTTCACTCTACTATTGTTTCACCAGATTCTTTCATACTTTACCATTTTCCTTTTGCAAATTTTGTTCCTCTGGTTGTACATTCTTATTCTCTGAGAGTAATATAAGATAAGGAATTTAGACATTAAGTTGGAAATCTCTGGAATAATGGCTGATAAAAATTCAGTGGAGGATGAACATATTTTCAAGTTATGATTCGCATTGGTTAAGACATGGTGTATTTTTATGAAGCTTCCATTGCAATGGAACAATCAGATGTTTATAAAATTTGTGGTGATTAATCCAGAGTTATTTAAAGGTAAAATTCTCCTTAGTGAGAGACAAAGAGGAAGGAGAAGTTTGGTGAGAGAGGGTTGATAATGAAAACTGACTGGAATCTAAAGAGATTGATTCATTCATTTCGTCAAAGATATTTATGGTGCTAGGCTCAGTTTGAGAGTTTTGGGCTGTAACAGTGAACTAAGCAAATAAAAGAATCCTGTATTCATTGGGCTCACTACTACTTTAGTGGAGTACTGCTACAAACAAAATGAATAAAAATACAAAGGGTGTAAAAGAGATGTACACACATTTTAAGGAAAGAAAGAAAGCTATATTAAAATTACACTGATGGTAAGCACTTTGAGCACATCTTGTAATTGCAGAAGTCAAACGTGACTTGTATTCACCTTTTGTTATTGGTACATATTGAGTATTACAATTTTAATACAGTTTTTCCTTACTTAAAATGTGTATACATTTTTTTTTTTTTTTTGGCACTCTCTGTAGTTTCTATAATGTATTCAAAGAGGATAAGTGCCCTGGAGAAAATTGGATGGACTCACTAAGAAGAAGATGTCTGTAAAAGACTTGAAGGAGTTAAAGGAGCAAGTCACGTTTGTATCTGGGAGAACTTTTCAGGGGGAAGGAACTATCAATGCAAAATTCCTACAGTGAGTACAATCCTGGTGTGGACAGCAAAGAAGGAACTAAACTGGAGCAGGGGGCGGGGGATGGTGGTGAGACAGAGAATATTCAGAGATGAGGTCATAGAAGTAAGGGGAGTGGTGCAGATCATGTCAACCTTACAGGCCATTGTAAGACTTTGGTTTCTATTCTGATTAAGATGAATCTCTTGAAGGGTTGTGATTAGAAAAATGATATAGTCTGACATTGTAAAAGGATACTTCTGGTTGTTGGATCAATAATAAAGTATAGGGAAAACAAGTTTTTAAGTGAGGGGACCAGTTACAACATTATTACAATTATAATCTAGATGAATGTGATAATATCTTTTACAATGGGGGTAATACGGGGGGGTGGTAAAAAAAAGTGGTTGAATTCTTGAAACAGTTTGACAATAAAGCCTACAGAATTTGCTTGTATATTGAAAGTAGATTCTGAGAGTTGAGTCTCAGATGACTGCAAGGTTTTTGACATGAGAAATGGAAGGGTAAAGTTGCCATCAACTGTAATGGAGGAGGCTGAGGGTAGAACAGGTTTTGGGGGGTAAATATCAATAGTTCAATTTTGGACATGTTGAATTTGAGTAGTATTTTAGGAATCCAAGTAGGGATGTATTATAGGCAGTTAGACAAAGGAATCTAGAGCACAGGAAGAAGTCCAGACTTGATAGGTATAGGTATAGGTATAGGTATAGGTATAGGTATAGGTATAAGTATAGGTATAGATATAGGTTTAGGTATAGGTTTAGGTATAGATATAGATAGATATAGGTATAGATATAGATATTGGTAAATATAGATATAGATAGGTATAGATATGTATAGGTATAGATACAGATATAGATAGATATAGATATAGATATATGTTTGGAAGTTGTTGGCATACAGATGGTATTTAAGCCAAGAGACTGGACTAAATTATATCACCAATGGAGTAAGCAAAGATAAATGCCCAAGATATGCATTCTATCCCCCAAACTTATGAACTGTATAACCTTAGGGCATGCTCCTTATCCCTCTGAGCCTCATTTTTCATCTGTAAAATGGAAATAACAATATTGTCCTCATAGCAAAGGAGGAGTAAATGAGAAAGTGGATATAGACCACGTGGCATTTCATTGGAATGATTGCAATCTGTTCTGGTAACCCAACCGTCATAGGTGGCACTGAAGGGCCAAAGGGAAAACAGGGCATCAAGGAGCAGTTTATTCTGCTGCATGAGCTGTTTTCCCTAACTTACTTTTCTTTTGCTTTCCCATTTCTAAGTGACTGTTTCAGTTAAAAAAATGTTGCCTTTGATAACATAGCACACCCCTGTCAAGTATAATGCTGAGACTATGCCTAGTAAAAGCAACATGAGAAGTTACATGCAAAGCAATGTGTTCACTCCTCACTTGGATATCATTTCAGAATATGTAGGAATCAGGATTGGACATGAATGGTGAGGATATATATGGCTGCAAGTAGTAATTGCACCTTCTAGAATTCAATATGATCAAAAGGGTGCTCGCATAGTTTAAGCACACAAAACATATCACTTCAAAATATATAGTTGAAGTGAGTCTAATGCACTTTAATAGAAATATAGGAAAGTCTAGCGTTTATTTTGAAGTCTACAGTTATGTTTTTGGAATTATTTATCATGAACTCTCTTGTTACTATGGATTGAACATTTTACCTGTCAATTTTAATTCAGTGTTCATGTTCAGTGACATCAATATATGCTCTTACAATTGTAAAATTAAAACGTCTTATGAGTACAAACTGGTGACCTTGAGAACCCATTATTTGAAATTAGTACTTTGTGTTATTTGCTTCTTTATACAAATTTATTTCTGTTTTTGTGTTAGATATTACATTTGGACATATTCTTCCATGTTACAAGTTATTCCCTGTGGCCACACATATTATATTTGTTTTAGTCATTCATGTCATTGAATTTAAATATCCTGTAAATGTCCAAAAGAGAGTTTATGGCAGTAGAAAATACATTAAAAATGTTTTTTCTTGGTTATTATTTTTAAAAAGTGGTCTGTTTTCATTTTAAGACTATAGAATTAGGCAATCATTTAAAAGTTCACTAATTAAAATTATTTAAAATAGTTCTTGATATGATAGTTCAACTCAATTCTCTAAGTAATCCATTTGCATTTAAAAAGAATGTTTTTCTATCTTGCTTAATTATCTGAATCATATAAGATTTTCTAATTTTATGGAAGCAATCACTCTCTTTATAAAATTAATAACTCATCTTTTATCATTTTATGGGCTTAAATTCTCTCAGAAAATATATACCAAATACGAATGTTATTATAATTCTTTTGATTGCTTAGTTATATATTATACACTACATGGTAATGTGAAAATTGGTAGCAGATTGCTTACAACAATGACTTGCAATTTTAAAGATACATTATTGGCTGTCTATCAGTTTTACAATTGTTTTGTAACTAAGAACTCTGTCACATGTAAATCCAATAGCAAATATTGTAATACAAAATGAAGAGAATGTACAATATGAAAAATTAAATTAGCTACATCCTTTATATGATTTAGTTTTTCTTTAAACTTTTTTTGTAAAGTTTCTGCCTCCCTATTAATTTTCACATTGTTTTCCTCACAATTTTTTATAGCTTTTGATTTTAAAATAAGGAATAACATACTATTTTATAATAATTAGAAAAGAAGTAGTTGTGCAAATAGAAAGAAAAACTCTAGAATCCTATCATTCTGAGATAACTCTATTTATCCATGCATCTTTTTTCTCTGACTCTTTAATTCTTTCTTCCTCTGAGAGTGTGTGTATTGTGATTTGAAAGTGTGTGTGTATATACACACCCACACACTTTTAAATACAAAAATGGTCTATTTATGCTATGTCATATATTTATTTCTCATATTTATAGGTGAAATATTAGATGGCACAGTTATTATTTTGTTGTTTTAATGACATAATTTAACACCTAATTCCTTGATTTTTTTTATTGTTTCATTCCCCTTCCTCCCCTATTATCAATAATGAAACTGCAGATACATTGCAGAATTGTTTGATTATTTCCTTAGTGTAGATTCTTGATGGGGAATATTTTTGGATGAGGGATATGCACATTTTAAATCCTTTTAATATATATTTTCAATGTATCCTTCCTAATGGTAATGGCCATATGTAATTCCTCTTGCAAAAATTCTTTATGACCCCTTCAATACTGGACATTATATTCTTTTTAATATTTGCCAATCCAATAGGTATAATTTGCTTTGTGCTTGACTGAATTGGCAAAACTTTGGTTACTAGTAACTTAAACATTTAAAAATATATATTTGCCAATCAAATTACCTGTTTGAGATTTATCTATTGGGTCATTAGGAAAGTCATGATGCATTTTTGCATTGAAAAACAAAGAAAAATACATCAGAACTTTCCCAACAACCCAATAGTTTCTAATCTCGTGTCTATTTTGTTTATGTAGATCTTTATGGTTTCTTTCTTTGACATCAAAGTTAGATTCTGTGAAGCTAAATTATATACATATTAACCTATATATTTGTGGATACCTTTATGTTTTGAGTTTTTTACAATTAACTTTTTGTTTGATGCAGAGCTCATTTTGTTGTGAAGTATAAGATAAGGCAGTATGTAGCAGTATTGAAGAGCCCATCTTTAGATACTAATTTTAAATGTGTTCATTATTATGTACAAAATACTAATGTGTGCCTTCATCTTTTGTACTTTTTCTTCAGTTTCATTGATCTGTTTATTTGGCAAAATGCTACATTGTTTTAATTTATTGTATATTTCTAATAATTTTATAATGTTCAGTAATACAAGCTGGGTGTTCTATTCTTCTTTTTCAAATATTTTCTTACTATCTTGTCCATGCTTTCACCCAGGCGGATTAGAGGATGTATGTTGAATTAAAACATAATATTATTAGAATGTTATTAATTTAACCAAGTAAATTATAAATAATCTTATACTTTCGAAATTCAGAATCATGATCCCAATCTATCTTTTTTTTTCAAAGCATTCTTTATTTTACACTTTGTATTTTGAAACAACCTTCAACTTATAAAAAGTTTCAAGTAGAGTACAAATACCTATTTTTTCCCTAAGCCATCTGAAAGTAAATTGCCCATTCCTCTCAAATACTTTAGTGTGCATTTCTTAAAAATAAGGACATTCTTCTTCCTAATCATAGCACAGCAATCAAAATCAGGAAATTAACACTGATATATTACTCTATCTAATTCTCAGATTCCGTTCTTTTTTGTCAGGTATTGCAATGATGCTCTTTATAACAAAAGTATCCTGTTAGAGTCAGGGTTTGAATTTAGTTGCTATGTCTCTTTAGCCATGTTCATTCATTCTGATACAGTTTCTCAATCTTTCTTTGACTTCATAACCTTGACATTGTAAGGATTATAGGGCAGTTGTTTGGTAGTCAATTAGTTTGGTTTTGTTTGATGTTTTTTTTTTGTGATGAGCTTTAGAGCATGCATCTTTGGGATGAATATTACAGAAGTGAGGCTGTGCTTTTCTCCTTGCATCCTCTCAGGTGATGCTTAATGAAGGTGATGTCTGCCAGCCTTCTTCCCTGTAAAGTTATTCCTTTTCCCTTTGTAATTAATAATTATCTTGAAGGAGATACAACACTATGTAAATACCCCATTTCCAGCTAACTTTTAATTAATTAATTAACTAATTTTTGTGCATATCAGGATGTACTAATTATATGCACTTGTATTTAATGGGTTACAATAACTCACATTTTTTTTCTTCTTAAGCTCACATTTTTTTTTCATCTTTGACCACTTAGACTACTTCAGGGTGGACACTGTGCTCGTGTGACATGCCCCTATCCTCCCTGGAGCAGTGCCTTTCTTTCTGGCAAAATAAGATGTTTTAAGCTCATCTTGTACTTCCCTTCTCCAGCCCTGGAGCCAGGCATTTCCCCAAGGAGCCATGTTTCCTTTTTTTTTCTTTCTTTTTCTTAAATTAATTTACTTTTATTTATTTATTTATTTATTTTTGGGTCATTTACAATTCATTTTGTTTTACTAGGGAAAATAATGGTTTTGATCAAGTAGAAAGTCAATATCTGTTTTTAGTCATACCAGTTTTCTTATCAAATGTATATAATATACAAAATATTTATTTTATACATATAGAAATGTTTTTACTGGTGTGGCATATTTATTGACAAATCTGACTATGTCAATATCTATAACCATTTTCCATTTTGGTGATTACTGTTCTTTGCATGATTTTAGTTATTATTATTATTATTATTAATGGATGTAAAACAGACTCATTTTTTAGAGCAGTTTTAGATTCAATAAAAAATTGGGTGGAGGTATAGAGATTTCCCGTATGACCCCAGGCCTCACATGTGTATAGCTTCCCTCATTATCAACATCCCCTATCAGAGGGGTACATTTGTTAAAATAAATGAACCTACAGTAACACATCATTATCCCACAAAGTCCATAATTCACATTGCAGTTAATTCTGGATGTTGTACATTCTGTGGGTTTTGACAAGTGTACAATGACATGTGTTCACCATTGTAGTCTCATACAGAGTAGTTTCACTACCATAAAAATCCTCTGTACTCTGCCTATTAATCCCTTCCTCCCCCCTAACCTGTGACAACCACTGATCTTTTTATTGTTTCCATAGTTTTGCCTTTATCAGAGTGTCACTTAATTGGAATCACACAGTATTCAACACTCTCAGCTTGGTTTTTTTCATGTAGTAATATGCATTTAAATTTCCTCCATGTTTTATTAGCTCATTTCTTTTTAGAAACAATATTCCTTTAAGTGTAGCACAGTTTATTTATCTGTTCACTTTCTGAAGGGCATCTTGATTGCTTCCAAGTTTTCACAATTATAAATAAAGTTGCTATGAACATCTATGGTTAGGTTTTCATGTAGACATAAGCTTTCACCTTCTTCGGATCAATACTGAGGAGCACAACTGCTGGGTGTTGTAAGGGGGTGTTTATTTTTGTGAGAAACTGCTAACCTGTCCTCAAGGTGGCCTTACCATTTTGCATTCCCACCAGCAATGAGTGAGGGTTCCTGCTGCTCATCATCCTCTCCAGCATTTGGTGGTGTCAGCGTTCTGGCATTGGACATTCTCATAGGTGTGCAGTTGTATCTCATTGTTTTCATTTGTATTTTCCTGATGACATATGATGGGCAGCATCTTTTTATGAGTTTATTTTCCATATGTATATCTTTGGGGAGGTGTCTGGGAAGGTCTTTCACCTATTTTTTAACCTGGTTGTTTGTTTTCTTACTTTTGAGTTTTAAGAGTTCTTTGCATATTTTAGATAACAGTCCTTTACCAAGCATGTCTTTTACGATCATTTTCTCCCAGTCTGTAGCTTGTCTTCTCACTCTCTTGACAGTGTCTTTGGCAGAGCAGCCATTTTTAATTTTAGCAAAGTCCAGCTTATCAATTATTTCTTTCATGGTTGTGCCGTTGGTATTGTATCGAGAAAGTTGTTGCCATACCAAGTCACCTAGATTTTCTCCTATGTTATCTTCTAGGAGTGACTGTTTCCTTTTAGAGAAAAATAATATTTAAAAGCCAACATCTGGGTGCGAGGTGTTACCATTAGAGTGTCAGTCCTTCCGGTGTCTCTCAGTAGACAGAGCTGGAAAATATATATTCACACACATTCACATCAGTATTTCTGTGGCTTCCTACTGATCCAATGGGTTTACATTACATTACATTACAATGGGTTAAAACAATGGGTTTACATTAATACTTCAAATTCCAATCAAACATCGCAGAATTCACTCTGGATTCTTCCCTGTTGGTGTCTGTAAATTGCTTACGTTAGTGAGGAACATGGCTTCCTGTATGCTTAAGATTTGATCATTTCCCCAGTACGAATCCAACCTCCCCTCACTGCCAGTGCCCCTTCCTCTGCAGAGATGTCCTCCTCATCCCACTTGGGCTTTGGACGTCCTCATTGGGCTGCTCCTGAATGAATTCCCTCCTTATCCCATTTGGACTCAACAGCCTATGTCTGGGTTTGCCCCTCTGTGGATGCCTTCCTCACCCCGCTAATATAATCCTTGGACTCCCCACATGGGCTCCCCTCTGTGTGAAACTCCTCCTCACCCTGCCAGGGTGTTACTCTGGGCCATCATGGATCCTTGCCACACTCTGTGAGGACACCTCCCTCACTCTGCCTTGCCCAATTACTTGGACTCAATTATTTAATAGGGAATAATAAGGGCCAGGGAAGAAAGCCAGATCTTTTATGTCCCTCAGTAAAATTTATATATGTTGTTAGTTCTCTTGTTAGATTTCTAGCCATCTTATATTTTTTGTTTGTATTGTGAACGTTTATTATTTTCTATTTTTGCCTTATTTTTGGTATATACCAAAGTTTTATTTATATGTTGAGTGTTTAATTTATAACCAGCCAAGTTCTTGAGCTCTTCTATATAGATTTAATCATTTTCAATTTAAGAATCATAATTTCATCTTCAAATAGTGATCATTTTGCTTCTTCCTCATATGCATTTAATCGGACTTTTCCTATAATATTGGTTTTCATATCGTTGTATGCATAATGGATGTATTCTTAAATAGATAAAAGTTCTGTGCAGTTGGGAAGCTTAGGTTGTATACTTTGTATTTGTAAGGAAAAAAATTATATACATAAAAATGCTCCCAAAATTTATTGCTTAGTATTAAGATTTATTTCTGATTTATATTCTGGTTAATATATTATAGTAAGATATACAAAATTATGAAATTTAAAAGAGTGAGGGCCTTTTAAATTTATTTAAAAATCAGTTCACATAATGCTTGATTTTTAAGCTTAGATTTTTCTTTTTCCTTCCAGGCTGTAGAAGTAAAATATACCTGATTAAACAGAATTTTAAAATCAACTTTAATAGAAATCCTTAACCAGAAAGTGAGAGTCCAGTGGGATGGAGAATTATGAAATTGAAACTGTTTATTATGGTTTATATTAGACATTATTAGACCTACTTGAATTTCTCAAAATAATCTTCCCTTAAGTTTCCTTTCATTTCCTAAAATCTTCTAAAGGTATCAAAAGTTAGCACAATAGATTCTAATTTTCATATTCTTGCTTTTGAAATAATACATAAGCTTCTTGTAGCAGGGGTTTTAGAATTGTAAATTACCTGTGTATGGGGGCTAGGAATTTGCATTTTTTTCTTTTAATTAAAATTTATTGGGGGTGACAATGGATACTAAAATTACATAGGTTTCAAGTGTACAGTTCTGGAATTTACATTTTAATCAAACACTCCAGGTGATTGCAAATCCATGGGCCTCAATTAAGATACATTAATTTGGTGTGAGACAATGTTTAAATAAATGTTTCAACACTTTTGTTCCACGTGGAAACAAACAGGATTGTTTCCAGTGAGGATATTGCAATTGAGGGAACAGAGGGTATTATGTAGTTGGAGTCAACTGCATCCTGTATAATCTCCTTCCAAAATAGGCTGTTGATTTCATCATCTCTCTGGGACCAAGAGTTAAGTTCCTTGAATGCTCCTATACTTTCTTAGTTTTTTACTAAAATGACACTACAAAAATAGTCTAAAAGGAGTTACAAAGCCACTCTACTTTTTAGTTATTTATCCAATTTTCAGTGTTTAAGAAGCTTTCTTCCAGAGAAGAGTAAGTTCAGAATTATCTGTGAAAAGCTACAAAATAATGGTTGTTCCTTGGAAACGCCTAAGTATAGCACATATTTTGGAGGAAATTATTTGGTCATTTGGTCTAATGTTAAAGTGAAAAGGTGCCCTGAAGTTCTCCCAACAATTTAAAATATGTTGGTGTTCAATTCTGTGTAACTAATGCTCTACTTTCTATGTTGGTCTCTGCTTTTTGTCACTTCTGAGGGCCAGAGCTGTGAAGCCTGAGGCCACTCAGGTTCCAATTTTGTGACAAATCCCCCAGGGCTCACTGGAGTGGCAGTAAGTTCTCACAGTTTGATTTCCTTTTGACCACTGAAGTGTTAGAAAAGTAGCAAGGAAGTCTCTCATGGAAAAAGGGCAACTCTGTTTCCTGATGATCCTCCATAATTAATCACTTCACCTCTTTTGTTCCACTGATGGTTTTTGTTGAATAATTTTAATACTTTTCTCCAAATAATATATGGTATGATTTTCACAAATTGGCATAATCTTTTAACTGTGTTTCGAGTATAGCTACTCTTTCTCACATTCTTCCTCGTTCTGTTCCCATCTGCCATCGAAAAGTTGATTTTATTTTTAAAACATTCTTTAGCCTTCTAAGCTGTTATTTTCACTTTAAATATATGGTGTTTTTATGTTATAAAGTTAGATCCTATTTTAATAGTATAGATGTCTATAAAAACCTCATGTTCACTGAAACATTATTTTGTGATATTGCGGCATCAGTTTAAGAAAAGAAAGTCATTTTGAGGGAAAAATGTAGTATAGTCTATGCCATGCATTTACTCAACAAAAAAGACTAACATTTCTAATGAGGGAAGGATATTAAAAAGAGGACATATGGCTTTTGGGTCTGACAAAAACACTTGTAACAAACTGACTCTGTTTTTTTGTAACTATATCCAGAAATTAACTGATTTACCTGGAAAGACAAGCACAAAATTAAACAATACATGATCTACATTGCTAGTAGTGTTGTTCTTACTTTTGAGCATGTCTGAAACTCCCTTTTAAAATTAATTTCTCAAATAGATAAGTGACCCTAGCATTTGCTGAACAAAAAGACAGAAAGTATTATTATATAGCTTTGGCTAATGTTACCAAGAAATGATATTGAACCTCAGCTCTTCATCTTTTTGAAGAAATGAATTCAATCAAGAGTCAGAATTTTGTGCAGGATAAAACAGAAGTTTATTAGTAAAAGAAAGTCCACTCTGAGACATGGAGCAGGCTCACCCAAGAGAGGGAAGCAGCCCCCATCTTACATTGCATGAAGGCTTTTGTTTCTATGAGTAGAATTACTTCCCCCTCACCCTTCTATCTCTCTCTTTCTCACCGCCCCCGGCCCCCCCCCCCCGCCCCCACCTCAAGCCCAGGTTCCTAGTCCTCTGGCATTTAGCACTGCATTTCTTTGACTTAGAGGCATATGTAAACACATACCTTTGGGTGTGAAAATCTGGAATCTTGTAGGGCTAGTAAGGTATTGATGGTCCTGACAAAACAGAATGTGTTCCCTGATGAGCAGGATGCCTTCCTTGATTTAAGGGCACGTGTAAATACATCTCTTAGGGGTCTGTGTAAGCCTGGGATCCTGTTAGGCAGCTGCAAGGGATCTTGACCCAAGTTGGAGCTGCAGCCAGAGGCTGTCTAACCAGGGTAAATTTCTCCTTCTCAGGGTCATTTCTATCTATCTATCTATCTATCTATCTATCTATCTATCTATCTATCTATCTTCTATCTATCTCTAAGATATTAAGAAATCAGTTACAAATGACCAACATTAAAAGAAAGAAGATTTTTCATTATTATTCAAATATGCTAATGAAGAAACATCTAGGTATATCCCTAATATTCAAATTATTTAAAACTTTTATTTATTCATTTATTTTTTGAGGGCAGTGTCACTGGCCCTCATATGTGGGACCTGAACCTCAGCTGCTGGCTTCTCAAGCCAGCGCTTAACCACAGCGCCACTCGGCTGGCCCTCAAATTATTTGAGTATTTAGAAACAAACGAAAGACTGCCATTCATCACACAGTTTCTGTTTGCCCTAGTTAGTGACTCCCATTCTTTGGCAGAGAATGCATGTTACACAGAAGCTCTGGAACATATTTCAATAACTTAATTTCTTACCACTAATGACCCACCTCTCATAATTTCAAAACCCCATGCTATAAGAAGCAAAATGGGGAAGATTTTGTATTTGTGGTCGGGAGAATTGATTTCTAGGTTTGATTTAATTGTGTATCCCCTTAATGCTATACTATATTTACTGATTATTATCTGTCTGTGACCCCACTCCACCCAGATCCATGTTCTGCCCTTCTCTCTCTTGTTTTCTGCCCCTGGCAGCTGACCTTGACCTCTGTGAGCTGCATTTACCTAGGTTCCTTTGACAGTTGGCTTTTGTTTAAATCTGACAGATATGTGTCCATGGCAAGAGAAGGGAGTGTAGCAGGAGAGAGGATTTGGGTTATTCCTCATTTCCCCATTCTGTTCCTCCTTGGTCCATGATTTCTAGCAGTGACTGCATCTTTCCATGACTACAACCTTAGCTGGGTGTTTCCTGGTCTGTGCCTCCAACTCTAATGAATGCCAGTAACACTGTTGGCTTTTCTTTTTCTCCCCCTTGCCCTAGGCCAGGAAATGACTTCTTTCAGTTGTTCTCTGGGTGCTACCACATCCCTTTTTGGTTCCCTTCATTCTGCTCACACCTCTATTAGTTGTCTTTTGTTAAAGTCTGTTGGGTTAGATTCTGATTTTTGCATGACTGACACAGCATGTAACAGTAATAAGATAACACTGCATAACATGTTTGTCAAAATTCCATTTGTGGATATAAAAATCAGGTGAAAAACCTAAAGAAAACCTTCAAGACATGATCTGTCTGGACGAGACTTATATTTGAAATAGCTTGACTGTTGCCCACTACTGCTCCTCAGCTCTGGCTTTCTCTACTTCTGCAACCAGCAACTCAGCTCTTGGCATTACTACCACCTTCAGTGCCACTGTGTCTACTTTGGCAATAGCTACCGCTTTCACCTTCTCTTCTACTGTGAGAACCCTGTCACTTACAGTGATCGGTGAGTGGCCTTTTCAGGTGCGTTGAGGGAAGGTGAGGCTTTTATAGTATAGGAACATTAGTAAAAGAGAATTGAAGCTAAAATAAAAATTGCTTTGGAATTAACCCAGCACTCCTCCCTCCTACCATGAATTCTTGATGGATATGATATTCCTAATCTTGGTTGTGTTCCCTGGTATTTAGTTTGTAGCTGTTTTTCCCTACTCTGACATTTGACTCTATTTATCTTAGTGGAGTGACTTTTCTCTCATTTGGCTACCCATTTTTGATTCCCTTTACCCTTTGTTTTTTTTGTTTTTTTTTTTTTGAGGGTAGTGTCACTGGCCCTCATATGTGGTACTGAACCGGGGCTGCTGGCTTCCCAGGCCAGCACTTAACTGCTGCGCCACTCGGCCGGCCCCTTTGATTCCCTTTAAATGCTACCCCGAGACTACAAGATGCTAAGTATTCAGGAGCCACCATCTTTGTCTTCTCCAGTGGCTGTTCCTGCCATGGTCACTCTTGCCTTGGACTCTACTAATTCCTTCACTTTGATCACCACCACCCTCTACCTTTCACAATCCCCTCCACCTCCACCCCACACATACTTGTGTTGCTGTCCTGCTGCTCCTTGGTTCACCATCTTTACCTCCCTTGTAATATCAGTCACCTTTCAGACACTGCCACCATCATCTCCACTACCAACTCTGTATTTTCCACCATCTGCCAATTTTACAGTGTGTTTCCTTCATTATTTCAGCCCTTAAACTGAGCTTCCAAATATCTAGTCCTCACAGATTATGATGGTTGGCATTTTGGATTTTGTTTTTAACACTTCACACTTAATATAAAAAGAGGTTAGTCATAAGGAGTCATTAGTTTGGGGTTTATATCAGCTGCATATGAATATATTTTTATTTTGAGGAAATAGAATTATACCTTTGATCATTTGGTTATTTTGAAATAATTCATTTTAACAGTGTTTTTTACCCCCTCTATTTTATTTCCAAATTTTATTCATTTGACAATAGAGAAAATCTTATTTTCTGAACATATAAATGTTCTGTGCTGTAAAGTTTCTATAGCAGAAATCCAATTTCCTGGTTAAGATAGTAGAGTTTAAATAAGGTAATGAAACGCTGAGTCTTATATAGTCTTTACTATTAAAATATATAAAGAAAAAATGACAGAAATGAAGGAAAGAACCAAATGAAAAAGATCTGCTAACTTTCTTCAGGAAATTTTCTCTGGATTCTTGGCTATACCGCTAGTTCTAGTATCACAGATCTACTATGCAGTCTTTCCTAAGTAGTATATTATATAAGAATCTTGCTTTTTTTTTTTTTTTTTTTTTTTAAATAACATAATCCTGATGTCTGTTAATAATTAGGAATTACTGAGCAAAGCTTTTACTTATTTTTATAGTTCCATTTTTAAAATGTAAGGTCATAATTTTAAAGAAAGTCATAGACAAATTGTAAAAGATTTAGGGAGCATTAAAAATGACTCAAGGATTTTAAAATGGCACCTCTGAAAAAAGCTTAAAGGAATTAGAATTATTCCATAGAGAGAAAAGATGAAGGTATAATTGACTTAAGGGGGTTAATGGGCACTGAATGCTCCTTTTTCTTCCTTGAATGTAAGAAGAGGGAACAGTAGTACCTGTTAGCAAGAAAAGTGAAAATCATAGATTCTTTGTGGATATTTTTAGAATTCTCTTTTCTGAAGTTCTTCAAAAATAGACTGACTTGGAAAATCTTTTCAGCATTTACAAATTGCATTTAGTAGAAACAAAGTTTTTCAGAGATACTTATTTTTCTAAGATTTCCTTGGTCATAGATGCTTGGGAAATGTTGCATATTATATTCCCCTCTTGGATATTGAGGTTGAATGAATGCTTTATGCTTCTATTCCCATGAATTATGTGTACCAGGATGGAGAACACAAGTGGAAAATGTGCTGGTTTCACGTATTTGGAGAAGCTGAGGCTTATTTTATACTGTTAAAAGCATTTCCATGCACCTGCAAAATAATGATATGAAATATACCAGTATGTTAAATCTATTAACCACCAGGCCATGACATAAATGTCTGGAGGCCTTCTGCATCATTCTAATTTTAGTATTTTGAAATAAACCTCATGAAGTATTTATTATGGAATGCTGAGGTGCATAGAAGCCCTTTTAACTTCAAAATCATGGCAGTTGCATTAGAATTATGTAAAAATATGTGAAAACAGAAATTAACTTAAATTTGAAGGAATAACAGTATCCTTGTAGGTTGGAAAAATGCCAACAACATTTGGGAGCTTAATTCTGTTACTCAGTTTCCCTCCATGCAATGATTTATGCTGAGCACATTGTCAATTTACTATTGATTTTAAAATCATTGAATATTGAAAATTGTAATGAAGAGTCTTGAATTATAGTTCTATTTAAAATGTGTTGAATGGTTATTTTCCCCTTTGAAATGCTAATTGTATTTCCCATCTCATCCTAATGATTTCCATGCTAGGGCTAGCTTAGTTCGATCCCTCTTTTGAATAAAATAGATCATATTTTTCTTGTGTCCTAAAATAATGTGTAACATTCCAAGTACCTAATATTCCCCAAGGAAGGAGAGACTACTACAGACTAATTGTACACATAAATAACTGTGTACAGATATCTGTTAAAGGGTTTAAATTTCACTTCAGTTTTCTTGTATATTTTCAGTAGTTACTGACTCTTAAGATTTGACTAGACACAACTATAAAATATTATTTTCATGACTATATTAAAACTTTTAAAAAATTAATTTTTTTTTAAAGGTTCTTGATTCATTCTAGTAAAGTTTTGCAATTTTTCATGATAAACACTATGGGAGACAGTATAACCTAGAGTTCCTGAATTTAAGGATATTAATAACTTGGCTGCCATTAGTAGTAGTTAGTTATAAATCTGCTAAAACTTATACTCTGCCAATTAATTGTAGCATAACTTGGTTGAACAACTATATATTTTTTCTTTAATTAAGCAGGCACACTTAAGTTTTAATAAAATATAACTTTATAACTCTATGTAACCAGTTTAGAAGAAATAACACAGTGGTTTGAAGTCAATTGGTGTAATAAACCATTTTCATCACAAATCTTTCTAGCGGAGGCAATTAGCTGTATATTTTAAAGTGGAAACACAAGATTTAAAATTGAATGCCGAATTTTTATTTTTCCCTTTTGATAATATATATATATTCATTAAAGGAAAAATTGAAGCTTTTGTGATTAAATTATTAGTTTGGTAATACACTCCCATTATCATTTTAGACAACATTATCAATTACATTTTCTGTTGTCTTGAGATTTTCTAAAAATTGTTTCCAAATTATGAAAACACTTAATGAGAAGAGAGAAAGGAGTAAATAACATGTATTTGTATTGGGAGTATGGATAAGATTGGGCCTCATTCTCGGTAGAGCACACAGTTGACAATGTAGACCCACAAACACTCTGTATTTGCTGGCCCACATTGGATTTTTAAAATTTACTTTCTGACTTGGAATTTGGATATTTAGTTCCCAACTTTCAGCAATAGTATTTTTCTGGCAGTTTATCAATTTCCATCGTTTGAGAAACAAAAAAAAAAAAAAAATATATATATATATATATATATATATATATATATATATATATATATTGCTGTTAAGCTAGAATTTTTTCTGGAGAACAATTTCATTGTATTTTCTCCATAGAAAGATTATTATCCAAGTTAAACCTATAACCATTAAGTTTTAAATTGTAATGCTATAAAGAACTAGAAGGGATCAAATTCTTTCAAGGTAATGCAATTTTGAAATAGATCATTTATACCTACTCATACTTGTTCATTGACAGCATGCCACTCTATAAATAATGACTCACTTAACTGACCAGTGAACATACTTCCTTGGGTAATAAGGTATGTATAATTGCATTGACACTTGGGTATTTATTTGCTCATAATTTATGTTCCACTCTGTTTTTGGTGATGTCTATCTATATATAATTTTAACTTGAAACAAAAATCAGCAAAAAATTGGTTTGAAAAGTATAGCACATACTGGGTACCTTTTTAAAAATCTTGGCAACATTACTGAATACAATTCTAAAATTATAGAAATTCAAAATTATAGTCTCGTTCATAAAACTCTGATTCAAAACATCTTTCAGAAAGTTCAATGTCTGCTTCTCGAAGATTATTATAAAATCTATTTCATATCTGATATTATGTTGTATGCCTAGATAAAATGATAGATTTCCATGGCTACCTGTCAGTATAGCAGAAGGAGAGCAGGTAATGCTATTCATCAAAATGGATAGGCTCTAATAGCCATAAAATGGAAGATAAAACATAGGCTTCTGCTTGAATTAAATGAGCCACTGATGTAATTTCATGTAAGTTCAGTATACATTTATTCCACCTCTACTTCTGCCATTCTCTTCTTCTAATCTTGACAAAATAACTTATATAGTTGATTTATTATTTAGATATCACAACTGTTACTTTAAGTACAGATAGTGTAGATTTTGGACTTGAAAAACCATCTGCTCTGATTCTCATCATTTTGTAAAAATAAAATCAAAAGCCAAAAAATATATATATATTTTATATTTTACTTTCTTCAATTTGTTTGCCTTGAAGAAAATGAGTAATGATCAAATTTTAAATTTTGAATATGTCCTTATCATAGTAGTTTATTATTTTTTTTTATACTCTCTGGCTTCCAAGGCTAGATGTTCACAACTATTGGCTGCAGGATCATACTTAGATTATTAATCCGTTTTTCCACATTTATATACATGTAGATTATATATTATAGTTCTATAAAATTATTAAAAAATGCTTCCTTTGTTGTTTTCTGCTGTCTCAGAAATGGAAACTGTAAAGAAATACGTAAAACATTTTACTCGTGTGAAGAACCATCACAGCTTCCTGATAATCAATGTCTTTTATTTTATCTGATTTTATAGAGGAATGATCTGTTCCATATGTACGACACTGCCAGATTAATTAAAGCTTAATTCCCAGGCTCAAAACAACTGTTCAAGGAAGAAGGCATACATGCCTCAAATAAGAGAAGCAAAACCTGTGACTTGGAGAGAGTAGATGATTTGCGAATGATCACACAGCTAGTAATCGGCTGCGCTGACTCCAGTTCTGAGCTTGTTGCCCTCCCCATGCAGTGAGCTCAGTTGTTCCCTTTGCACTAAAACACTAATGCTTTCAGAACCCGCTGAGGTGTGTTGGGCAGTTTTCTTCCAGACTAAATGTCATCAGATTGCTAACCCTTTGGAGCCATTGTGCTTTTTTATAGATTAGCAGCCTTCTTCCCCATTCTTTGTTGACTCTGCTAGTGTCTGTTTTTTCTGTGCTTGCACCAGGGCAGCTGAGCACTGTTGGAGGAAATTAGAAAACAGGGAAGTTGGGAACACTTCAAATTCATACTGACCAATGACAGCTGAGCCCTCAGCACAGCCTAGCAATTCTGCTGTCCTCCTCTAGCCTCCAACTTGGTGCAATTTGATCTGTCCATCTTCTCCCTGACTGAGCGGATGACTCCTCTATCTGCTTTACAGAGAAAATAAAAGCTATCAGATGTAAATTCTATCAATTTTCTTCCTAGCATTCACATTCAATGTTTTTTCTGCTGCATTAAAGTGAAAGTCATATTTTGTTGATGACTTAAAATATATAAACTTTATTGTAGGAATTGTGTGTACAGATATGAACAAGGCTCACTTGTTTCCTTATTTCATGGAGCTATCATTCCATAGTAGAGACAGACAATAAAGTTATATAAAATTAAATATAAATGATAATTTAAAAAATAAATTCTAGGAAGAGAGTAAAGCAGGTGGTATGAACTAGTGACGGATGGGAGAAGGCAGCACTTACAAAGGTGGCAAGGAAAGGTGCCTTGTGGGAAGCAATATATACAGCATGGTGATTAAGAGCGTAGACTGAAATCCAGTTTTCACCCCTTACTGGTTTGGTAATCTTGAACGAATTACTTAAACTCTGTTCCTGAGTTTCCTCATTTGTAAAGTTAGAGCTTTAACAGGATCTTTATAATAGGGTTAATGTGAAAATTAAATATATGTAATGTGTTTAAAATAGTGTCTGGATTATAGGAAATGTTCAAAGATCATAGCTATTGTGTCTGTCAGAGATCAATTAGCACACTCAAAAGAGTTCAACTGAAGAGAGTTTAAGCAAGGTGCCATTTACAGAGGTGTAGGTTTAGCAAAGGGAACCAGCAGGAGATAGCAAATTATCCAGGAAATAGCAACAGTGGGAAACCATTACTACCTTTAAACCTGAAGGGACAAAGAGAAGGATTGGTGCTATATACCAGTGGGAGGGAGCAGTAGCTATGGCAGAGGATCCACCCTAACAAGAGCTGTGGTCATGGAGAAACTTGGCTACTGTCAAGTCACTCTTCATTTTCCTTGCAGTGCTTATTATCAGGCCACCCCACCAGAATTCAGGGATAAGGGAGTTTGGGGGTGGGGCCTGTCGGTGGAGGTCATCCTTCCAAGTCACAGAGCAAGGAAGCAAAGGGTGGAGAATAAGTTGGGGAAGACAGTAGTCATTCAGCTATCATCACCATCACTGTCATTGTCATCATCATCATGATTGCCATTGATATTAAGCGATGTTTGATCTGAGAAGTCAGGTCATTCATAGATTGGAGCAAATAGTACCAGAAAGTGAGAACAGCCAAGCATCAATGCCCTGAAGGGTTACTGCATTTTGTTGTGCTGATTTTGTACCTCTACTCCTAGGGCTGGTATGCACAAGGGCTATTTTCACAAAGCAGAGATGAGAGTGGTTTGAATAAGGGAAATTGAGGGAGAGATGCAACTGGAGATATAGGCAGGACCAGGTCATCTGGGTTCTTATAAGTCAGGCTAAGGAGTTTGAGTTTTATTTTACACACACTAGGAAGGCCCATGAGGGTTTTAAATGAAGTAATGGCTTGATCTGGTCTTTATTTATAAAAGGTAACTTCTGAGTGCTACCTGGAGATTGATTTGTGGGCAGAACAAGCGTAGAAGCAGGAAAGTTGGCACAGCAGACTCAGTGAGAGATGATGATGGCTTGGAGTAGAGTGGAGGTAATAGAGACAGAAATGGACTGAATCTGGATATGTGGGAAGTAGACCCTAATAAGACTTTCTGATGGATTGACTATGGGGAGAGTCAGGATGAAGAAACAAGAGGAATGAAGAAAAAGTTGTGAATGAAGAAAAAGGAAGAAAAAAAGAATGATTTCAGGTCTTTGCTTTAAGCAACTAGGTGGATTGGCATTTACTAAGGGTTAAATCCTGGACATAGAAGAAATATACAGAGGGTGCCAAAAAATTGTATACACATTTTAAGAAAGGAAAAAACTGTATTAAAGTTATAATACTCAATATATACTGATAACAAAAGATGAATACAAGTCACATTTGACTTTTGCAATTACAAGAGGTGCTCAAAGCGCTTACCATTGGTATAATTTTAATACAGTTTTTTTCCTTCCCTAAAATGTGTATACATTTTTTCGGCACCCTCTGTGTATAGTATATATATTTTACATGTGTTTGAGGGAGGTGGTGGAGGTAATGATACATGATCATTGCAGAATCGAGACTCCTAACATGTCTATGAGGCAAATCAGCAGGCATATTAAGGAGATAGTGCAGCAGTCAGTGGTGAATAAGGCCTGAAATATACATTTAGATACAGGCATATTGATGATATTTAAAGCTATGGAAAGTATAGGTAAAGAAGAGGATTAAGAACTGAGCCCTGGGTTTATGTCAATGCTGAGAGATCCAACAGAGGTATGGAGAGCATAGGAGACTAGAAGCTGACAGTGAAGTAAGAGGGAAACCAGGAGTGTTTATGACATGAATGTGGGGGGGGAGGGGAAGAAAGTATTCTAAGAAAGAGGGAGCAAAGTCCTGGAAACTGAACAAAGATCTTTCTTTCAGTCTCAGGAAGCTTTCCCTAAAGATCATTCTTTTTTCTTCTGTACCATTAATCTTTGTATTGGATCCTTCCAACCTTCATTTAAACATGCTCAAATCTTTTCTCAAACAAAAACCAAACCAAAATAAAAACCTACAAATTCCTCCCCAAACTCCAGATCCAGCAATTTCCCCATCCCTCAATATTTCAGTCACTTCCAGGAGTACTCTAAATTTTGTTTCCAGGTTTTTTGCTTGTTTCTTCTTTTTGCCCAGGCAGTTCTTAATCTATTTAATTCAGCTGTCAATCTTTTGGTAACAAGTTACTAAATGCCCAGCTTAAAGTTACTTTAAAATGAGAATTAATTTTTCTGTGTAGGAAGAAAGTTGCATGTTTAATTTAACAATTCAGGGGTATTGATGCTCTGATCTTCTTGACTTTCCCCTCATGGTTCAAAGGTAGATGCCGCAGTTCTAAGGATACTTCCTCACAAAGAACATGTTTTCATCTTTCACTGTTCTACATTTCACTAAGGAAGAAAAACCTCTCAAGAAGCCACCAGTAGAGGCCACTCAGGTTCCACTGGCCAATACTGAAACACATTCTCCCATCCAAATACTAACCAGGCCCGACCCTGCTTAGCTTCTGAGATCACACGAGATCGGGCGCGTTCAGGGTGGTAAGGCCGTAGACCTGAAACACATTCTCTAGCAGCAAGGGAGGCTAGTAGAGCAAGGCTGTAGCATCTTTAGCCTCTGGAGTGGGAGACAGACTTTGTCAACAAGAAAGAAGAGGGAATGGCTGTTAGATAGTCAATAGAACTGTGTCTGCCACGCTACTCCATTACAGTAAGTTCCCGACTTATGAATGAGTTAGGTTCCAGGAGAGTGTTCATAAGTCAGGATCGTACGTAGGTCCTACAAAGTGGGTCTTATACACCTTTGACACAATATACAATGTAAAGCCAATGGCTGAACGATTTATGTTATAAGAACGAGCAACGTCTACCATCTTTTCGCCTCAGTCCAATCACTCAATTATTTCACTTTTGTTTCCATGGTTCTTGCTTTGCCCTTCCTAGCATCCCCTCCTATCACCGTTGCTTTTCCTCTTGTTTCATGACACTGGGCTCTGATTGAGCACTGGTACTGCGGTATACTATTGCACTGTACAGTAAGCACACAGCAGCACAACTGTGACAATGTCCGACAGACACCTCAGATACTTCCGCGATTTTTTCACATCTGTGGATGTTTGTAATGCAAGGTCCAAATGTTTGTAATGCGAGGTTCGTTCGTATCTGCGAAAGTTCGCAACTTGAATGTTCGTAAGTCAGGGACTTACGGTATTGCCTCCAGAAAATCCCGCCACTGAACAGCTCTCACATTAGTGTGTGAGAAGTGCTCTCTGGTGGTTTTTAGATTTTATTTTATATGACTTCCTTTTTTTCTGGAAAAAGCTTTTTCTCTTGGATTTAGGGACACCAGACTTTCTAGATTCCTTCCTCAGATGTCTTCGTCTTCGAAGTGGCTTCCTGCTGTTCTTAGTATAGACCCAAATCCTTATTCTAGCCTAGTAGCCTATGTATATTTCATGCCTAGATCCCTTACCATTCCAACTCTGCAAAACACCACATCATCCCATGCCCTCCAGCCACACATATCTGCTTTCAGACAGTTCAACTGTGCCCCCTACCTTTCAGATTTCCTACATGCTGTTCAGTCTTTTCCCTTGGAGTCCTTCCCATCCCTGCGTTACTTTATGCCTATCTTTCAATTTCAGTTCAAAAGTCACTTCAGGGAATTATCTCCTAATTCTCTCCATCTAACCAGCCCCATGCTGCACCCCTCGTTCAATTTTGTAGTTTCCTTTGTTGTATTCATATTTGTATATTTATTAGATTACCAAAGAATGCCTACCTCCTCCACTAGACTAAACTATTAGGTTGTTGGAAAAAACATGATGTATTTTTACAATGAAAAACATAGAAGAAATACCTCATGACTTTCCCAATAACCCAATACTTGATCTTGTAGCAGTACCTGTTTTGTTCACCTTTTTATTCTTAATACTCAGCTCATTGTTTAACTCAGTTAATTAAAATGCAATTGTTTAATGAATGAATGAATGAGTTTCAATGTGTCCTTCCAATTAGCGACACTCACAATTCTAATTTTCCATTTCTGCTTTGCTGGGGATTAAACAAATCTGCAAGTTCTTTTGTGTGTGTATATGTGTGCGTGTGTACGTGCATGTGTACACACATATACATGTGCAGGTGTGGAAATGAGAGCAAACAGTCTTGGAAAGAATGACTGAGAAATCTCTTGTAACTTATGCAAAAGCGCTGTGACATTTATGTGGTTAATCAGAAGTCTTGCATGCTAATTTTTTGGTTCTTGGTTTCTTATGGTAAGCAGAAATTGACAAATAGTGGCTTCTAGATCAATGGATCAATGGGATATTATTTAATTTCTTGTTGAAAATAGGATCATGGGGAATTACAGAAGACCTTTCTGAGCTCACATTTTTTTTCTAACAACTGAAATAATCTGAAGAAATTAATGTCTGATTGCACTTAAAGAAGAAAAGTAAAACTATTACCAAACTGAATTTGTGATAATTTTATGCTATGATAAGCCATATGTAGACCCTTCGCAAGAGACTCCTTATCATAGATATGAGTGAGAGACAAGTCCTAAATAATTTGGATTTAAACACTATAATAGCACTTTTTGTAAGGATATTACTTGCATATTTTTAGTTTATTTAAAAATGAATTATAATCAGGTATCTTATTTGTAAACCTGTTATCTAGCATAACTAGGAATTTTTGAAATTTTATTTAAAATGAAAATATTAATGAGAAGCAATTGTTTTTCTAGGAAATGTAGGTGAAAATGGACAGTGCAGAATTATTATTTTTGCAATGAGAATTCTTAGATACATACCCTAAATACTAATTTTAAAAATCAGTATTTATTAACTGACATATCAATACATATTTAGAGAGCTATGTAGGCTAGGCACTGTGATAATAAGAGTCAACTGCAAGTTTTGGAGTTGGAATATGTAGTTTTATAAATCTCTAGGAATTTTTATGTGCTATAATTGCCCTTTGAACTTAGAACAGTGTATTATAGGTATTCTTAGTTATTTGTGAAACCCTGCTAAGATAGCTGAAAGCAGACCAAAAGAAAGAACAAAACAATATTAAATTAAATGAGCCAACATATTTCATAACTAAGATCACCACCATGGTCTCCAGAAGATTGTAAGCCTGGAGTGGGCTTAGTGCTTAGTTTAGGAGAGCAAATATATATAAAATGATAAATAATTATAATAGTAAAATAGTAATATATATACATATATTTATATAGTAATATATAAAAATATATATATATATACATATATTTATATAGTAATATATATAGTAAAATTATAAAATAGTAAAAAGAAACCATTCTTGGTCCTCTTTTTCAAACATGGCATCCCTTCTTTCTGTAATAGTTCAACCACCTAAGATTGAACTATTAAAATGTTGGATATTATTACCCAAATATTGCCTCAGAGCTCAAGGAATCAAGGCACATTTTATTGGTTTTTCTTGGGATCCAGAAAGAGTAGAAGTACCAAGCTGTAGGATCAGCAATCGATTGTTTGGTTTCTTTGCATTTGTATTATTTGCCAAAAATTAGATGTGGTCTATGTTGCAGCATTTTTATTTTCCTGGCACAGACAAAAGCTGGATCCACAAAGGGTAAAGAAATTTTAATTTAGTTATAATCAGCTTTTATAGTGTCTACATGACAGTAAAATATATATTCATGGATAAACTATTTGTATGGCTAGACATTGGTCCCAGGTGACTCTGATGTTCCTGCAGTGTAAAGAACTGTCTAGGAATTCTCTCTCTCCAAACCTAAAGCACAGTTATGTCCATTCTGCAACCATCTTAGAATAGGTTTGACAGGGACTTCTGCTGTTTCCCCAGAGATATCTAGAGAGCATTTCACATGAAGATGAATCAGAGAGAAAGACAATAGTATGCAGAGACAGGAGTTTCCTCTAGAAATTATTGAGGCCAGGGAGGTCCATTACAAGCAAGTTAGATACATCTCTCAGTCAACTCCAAGCAAGTAAAACCTATATCAGCTTTGATGTAAGGAAATCAATCAAACAGATTGAACTGTCTATGCATGGCTGAAACCCATGATTCTGAATTAAAAGGGTGGTAAAGTACCAAATTCAGTTAGAACTTTCAGTGAGCACTTGGGGAATTTTACACTCTAACTAACCATATGGTATACAGTCCTCTTAGGAATATTTAGGCACCTGAGTACGCTTGTTTCTTCACCTCATTTATTTTCATTTTCATTATTTCAGCCCTAGCATTAGTCAGACATCATGCAGACTTTTCCATACACCACATCATTTAATTCTCAAATCAGGAAGGTTCTATTATCATGACCATTATATAGATGTGAAAACTGAGGCTTACAGAAGTTATCTTACTTAATTTCACCCATTGAGAACACTTCATGACCCCAGTGCCCCCATCTCATCTTAGCATCGTATTGTACATGTAGTAGGCCTTTATTACATATTTGAGGAGTAGAATAACATCTCAAAAGTCAACATTAATACCATTGTTTTAATTTTCAAGTTGGTTTGAGTGTTGTTCTATAAACATTTGTGGTTTAGTCCACAAATATTATAAAACGCATTCATGAAAGAAACTAGACAGATGATCTCTCCATGCGATATTTTCTGTATACTTTGAAAGAATACTGTAATATTCCATGAAAAATCTCTCTCCTTCCCTTGCTATTCCTTCCTTCTCTCTACCCATTGTTTTAATTTTTCCTTACCTATGTTGGTTACATTTCTTACCATTTACTGTTGTGTGAATTTGTTCAATGCCTCAGTTCTTCACCTGTAAAGTGGGTATAAGAATAAGACCTAATTCATGGCATAGCTGTAAGAAATAAATCAGATAAAGCGTGTAAAGTTGTGCTTCTCAGACTGTCTATGGTGAAGGACTGTTTTTGACCACTGTCCTTTAGGAAAAATTAAATGATAAATCAAAAGTTTTTATGGTTAGGTCCAGCAGATGATGGAGCTATGTCAAATTGTTATAAATCTCAAAGTTTACTGTCATTCCTGTACTTGTACAAACTGATAGGGAATAATTCACCGGATGTCAGTAGTCCACTGGCCCCTAAAAGAGTACCCCACACATATTAAATGCTCACTTAAGTATCTGCATTTTCCATCAAAAACAAGCAAGGTACCAGTGACACTCTTAGTGCCTTTCTGGTCTGGAATTCTAGAATTTTTGCAAGTGGTCTGTGACTCATATATATCCCGCAGCATCAGTATTATTAACTGTTCTGAATTATTAAAACTCCACTTTCACTAATAAGGATCATTTTGCTCAAAAACAACAGTAGACATTATTCATTCTAAATAATTTGAAAATAAATCAATAAAAAATATAAATCAAAATGTGCTTATTCCCAGTTACATTCTGAAGTTTTCACATCGCACATTTTCTCCACCCTTGAAAAACCCAATTATCTCCAATTTTTTCTCAGTTCTCTTCAGGGTACATCTATTAGTTTTGCTGGCCTAGTCTCCTCATGATAATCTACATTGGGTACATTCAGTTCCACATTAAAACCTTAATCACAAATGTTACCATTGCCTAAGATGTTTTCTTATAGCTTTTCTGCCAATTAGTATTCATTTATTATTGTTGTTATTATTAATTTTACCATCATCATCTTCGTCATCATTGAATTGACTTAGGACTCACTTCCTCTGAGAAATTATCTTGACTAACTTCAGCTCCTGATATCTTTTCAATACATATCTGTGTGTAGCTAGATTTTCTTTTAATATATCAAGCAAAATAACGTATCACAACAGATTAAATGCAGAAGTACATATGGGAATCCAGCTGTCTTATATTAAACCCTCATTAAAGACACTTGCAAAAGTGTAAACCAACACCAGTCTTCTCACTGAAAATATTACTTTACATAGACTATATGGTTACTATTAATATGTAATGGATTCATTATTGTTATTAAAAGAGGAAGCAGTAAATATTTTAAATAATCTTTTATGGTAAATATACATGCTATATCCGATATAGAGAAAAAAATTAAAGTACCTCATGATTTTTAAGAGTCTAAAAAGTCTAGAGACCAAAAGTTTGAGAACGATTGCTTTACACGTTAGTATAAGGGGCATTTTGTTACCATACATCTGCCCATACTCTCTAGCTTCATAAATAATAATGAATATTTACTGAGTCTGCTACAGAGAGGCATGGTATATACAGTATCTCTAATACACATAGTAATGTTGTAAATTAGCTTTGTTATTCTAACTTTATAGTTATGGGAACTGGGCTTTACAGAAATTCAGGAGCCCCCCGACCCCAAGTTTTCCCAGAAACTGAGAAGTAGAATCAGGCTACTACTTGACTGCAAATCTCTAGTGTCTTTTTTTACTGTTTAACAGTATCTTTCAGAAATGCCTATTATTTCTAAAACCAGTTCCTATGGCATCAGTTACAGTTCTATACACAAGTAATTAATGAACAAAATGATTATTGAATAGATATGGACAGCTGTTTTTCAGAATCCCTTAATGGTGAAGGTTAATCTTCAAGTGACCTATTTGTATTTAGAACTATTTTTTTTCAAAATTATTTTCAGTTCTGGATTGCCTCCTATAGACAGTAGAATATTGATTTTGAAATCATTAGGTTTCGAAGAATGAACACAATTCATTCAACTTCTACTTAAAGTAAGCTTTCAAAGCTTAATTCTATATTAATTCACCTGTAGGTGCTTCACTTGATCTGAAAACGTTTCATAATTCTACTTCCTGATAATATGCTTAGTCGTTTCATGCAGAGGAATTAAGATTTTCAAAGGTATTAGTGCATAATTAGACTTTGTTCAGTTAGCTGGCCTGCTGCCATGTTTGCAGGGTGCTGTGTCCTGTAACTCAGGAAACTGACACAGCATCACTGAAGATACCGGCTTTTGTAGATTGAGCCAACAATGAACATATAATGGGGAAAGACAAAACAAAAAAAAATGATCTATTTTATTTGTTCCTGAGGACTTCTTGGAGGAAGGAGCTCTATAGGACAACTCACTCATCTTGTAGCAACATTAAATTAACTTTGTGCTGGGAAGAATCCTGGTAGGTGTGACCTACCAGAACACCAGGGAGAAGAGAAACACCCCAATTTTACATTAAAAAACAAAACAAAGCAGGAGTTATCTGACAAAAGGAATTTTTCAAAAAGGTAGGAAATTTAGTTTTAGTCAAATTTGATATAAACGCTAAACTTTCAAATGGAAATGTCAAGTGGACAGTTAGAAATCTCT
This sequence comes from Aselliscus stoliczkanus, assembly GCA_033961575.1. Classification (NCBI taxonomy): domain Eukaryota; kingdom Metazoa; phylum Chordata; class Mammalia; order Chiroptera; family Hipposideridae; genus Aselliscus; species Aselliscus stoliczkanus. The sequence goes on from CM066729.1 coordinate 40,859,559, forward strand.
GACTGAGTTTAGGGAAAGAACAGGATGGAATTTATAGACATCAATGTTTTGGATTAGAGGTGAGAGATGAAGCCATACTTTTTTGTATTTGGGATGGAAATCACCAAGAAATAAGCTTAAAGAGATGATTGCTAAACCTTGTACAAATCCTATGTTACATTGAAAGATGAAGAAAAACAACAAGGCAAAAGTGGCAACAACAAAAAAATGTGGTAGAACATGCAAGTGCCTCCAGGGCCTAGTGGGAAAGAAGTTTCAGGAAAGAAGACTATCAGCAGTATAAAATGTTCCAGAGAAGGTGGACTAAAGAAAGGGAAAAAAATAATTGTGTTTATTAATAAGAAGGTTATTGGTGACCTGTGAGTTGTTGGTGTAGGAGTTAGATCCTATCAGTAAACATGAGAATAGAAATAAAATGATTGCTTAAGGAACTAATGGAAAGATAACAATTACAAATAAAGAGATGAAAATAAACAGACAAGGTTTTAGAGAAGCCTGATAGATGAAGTGAGGGTGATGCATCGATAACAGAAAAGTTTCATCTTTAGGTTGTCTAGTAAACATATGAAACATGTTCATTGAGCACCTGTAGTATACAAGCACTATTCTAGGTGCTAAGAATATACCAGTGACCAATTTAACCCCAAATCTCTATGCTGTGAGGCCTGACATCTTTTTTGAATTCTTAACAAGCTCCTGGCCTCGGGCTAATTAAGCACCATTAGGCAGAATCATATTGTTGTGTATATGCAGTCTTGTGCTAGTAAACTGGCTAAGGGGGTGGGGTGGTTGTAAAAGAGCCCAGTGTAGTAGTGTTTGAGGACTTCTACAAGATTTACATGATGGTCATTTCCTAGATATTATGTGATACCATTGGTACAGACTGGGGAAGAATGGCTGCTATAAGCCAGCAAGAGTCAGCTCCAGTGCACCACTGTTCTGGCATGTCTTCTTTTGGGTTCTAGGTATAATAACATATGTCTGCATTTACTTGATTTATTTGTAAATTGGAAAAAATATTTTATAATTATTATGAGGAGGGAGTTTATTGTTGAAAAGTTTTGATGTAACTCAAAGCAGAAGATATTCAAGCTACCAAAAAATCACCATAAATTGTAGGTATTTATATGTGAAAACAATTTTAAATCTAAATGTGAAAAACAACAGACAATTGAAAAAATAAACTCACAGATGGTAGACAACTTTTAGAAATACTGTAATAACACCTCACTTATCTAGTATCATCAGAGAATGAGCTGTTTCACATAAGTGAATTTTCCTATTAAATAGAACTTTCAGATTTAAACACCAGCACTTTTTAATTTTAAACAAGTTTATATGGAAACTTTTCAAAAATGGATTTGAAACTTTCCTGCCTTCTTTATCTTTATAACATATATTGAGTTTAAAAATAATATAAGATCATTATACAACATTTTATTTTATTTTATTTATTTATTTTTTAAAAGATTTTATTGGGAAATGGGGGAGGGGAACAGCGTTGGAGAATTGGGGAAGGTGAACAGACAAGTTGCCGTCCTCTTGTTCTTCAGTCTGGTTGTGGAGGATGTTGCTTCACTGGCCCATGTTGGTATTATCATTGTGCTCTTCCCAGGTGAGGCTGATTGGTCGCCAGCCTCTGGACGGCCGCACACGGCGGCTATTGGCAGCTCACTCTGGCTGCTGGCCGCTCACTGTAGCTTATGGCAGCCCATTGCAGCAGGGGCTGCAGCCAATACCGTCGCCGGACTCACGCAGCCCAGCTCCAAATAGAGCTGTTGTTCACCATCTTAGCTGTAGAGGGCAGTGTCACTGGCCCTCATATGTGGGATCCAAACCGGGGCCGCTGGCATCCCAAACCAGCTCTTAACCAAAGTGCCACTTGACTGGCTCTATATAACATTTTAAAATAGAGAAACATAAGGGAGAAAATTAAAGTCTATTTTTCTAATCCCATCATCTAGAGATAATTAATATTAATATGTTTGTTTATTTACTTTCCATCTTCTTATTTGCATTCATATTTTTAAAAAGTTAAAATATTTTGTATCAAGCATATGTCACATAAATTTATTTGTGAGCATTTTCCCACATCATTATTCTTGGAACACATGATTTTTAATGGCTGCATAAAATTTCATCAAATGGATATATTAGAATTATTTTAAATATGTTCATACTTCTAGTCATTTAGGTTGTTTCAATTATTTCATAAAGACAGTATGTTGTAATGCATAGTGTCATATATCTCTGTGTACATCTATGATGTTTCTTTTTTTATTATTAACGTGCATTGAGGTGACAATGGTCAACAAACTACACAGGTTTCAAGCGTACTATTCTATAATACATCAGCCATATATCACATTATGTGTTCACCACCCAGAGTCAGTTCTTCTTCCATCACCATATATTTGACCCCCTTTATCCTCTTCTACCATCACCCCTACCCTCTCACCCCCTGGTAATCACTAAACTGTTGTCTGTGTCTATGAGTTTTTGTTTCTTTATTTGTTTATCTTGTTTTTTTGCTGCCTTCAGTTTTATATCACACGTATGAGTGAAGTCATATGGTTCTCAATTTTTTCTGTCTGCCTTTTTTCACTTCACATAATAATCGTAAGATCCATCCATGTTGTTGCAAATGGCACTATTTCATCTTTTCTTATGGCAGAGTAGTATTCCATTGTGTATATATATCTCATTTTCTTTATCCAGTCACCTATTGAAGGGTACTTTTGTTGTTATGGGTTAGAAGAATCAACATTTCTAATAATAAATTCTGGAAGTGGAAAGAGTGGGTCAAAATATAAGCTTATTGTTACAGACTTTTAATGCAGTTGGGCAAATTTTAGTACAAATTGGTCAAATCTTGACTTCAGAAAGATTATAATAATAAATACTTTTACAAGAAATGTATCAGAGTATCTATTTCTCTTGTGTTCTTGTCATCAGCAAGTATGGACATTTTGCCATTGTTTACAAACCATGTGCTGTATGTCATAATGACTGAAAGTCACCATCATGTATATAAGTGATATAAATGAGATAATGTAGGGAAAGGACCTAAAACACTCCCTGGCACATAGAAAATATTTAATAAATAGCTAAAATAGATCACAGTTGTGGGTTGACAAATAAAGGTTTGTTTTTCATTCAAATTTCAGTATGAGCCAATGAGGCATCTGCTCCATGCAGTCATTTAGAGATCCAGGCTTCTATGTATTGGCTCCACCATCTAGGGTGATGTCAATTAGTTCACTCAGAATCCTTCTTCCCCTCTCCCCGCCTTTTTCTAGCTTCATTGAGTTATAACTGACATATAAAATTGTTTCTATGATACTTGCTATTCCTGTGCACTGGAGAAATTTCCTATCCAAATAGTTAGGTTTATGATGACTTAGAGATCATGAACCTGAACTTTGCTGAGGCAGGCAGGTTTACAGATTTTAGCAATGTTGACATTCCAAGAAAAAAGGTAATGAATTTCAGCTTCCAGAAACTCAAATCTGATTATTAATTCAGATGTGTTTGGAGTTAATATAAAACTTACCAGAAATAAAATATTTAGAGGGACTGTGGAGGTAGCATAGAATTTAGGGATGTAGAGAACATGAAACTTTTCTCTTAAGAACAGATGATTATATCCAAAATACTTTATTAATACTTTTACACAGTATTCGTAGTCCCTAAACACACAAATAGGATGCTGGTTACTTCACAGTATAGGATAAATTTGAAAATGCTTAGCCTTTTACTGTGCCCTGTGGTAATGTCTCTTAAAATTTGACCATAAAGTTAAAATTATCTCTCTCTCTCTCTCCTTCCTTTTTTTTCTTTTCCCTACAAAGAAAAATTCCCCGTCTTTTCTATATTTCTTCCTTATTCACGTCTTTATGAATAATTTCATTGTTTTTCTTTAAATCTTACCCTATGCAGAAAGTTTATATGTGAGCTATACAGGAGACGATGTTCCTTGCCCAGAAAGGATATTTCAAGATTTGCATTTAGGAATTATATTAAATAGTTAAAATGGAGATTAGCTTCATTAAACAAATTATATTTGAGTTAACCTTGAGGAACTCACAGTGTATAACATTGTACCTTGATTACAGGAATATATTAATATCGTCAGCTCACTTGGATTTGTTCAATATATTTGGCTAAAAATTAATATTTTGCTCTTTTATTGTTACTAATAAAGGAATAGTCTTATCTGGAATGTGAACACATAAAAATGTCAGAAGGACACAAGTTACTGGAGAATTTAATTCCTATGTCTACAGTATCTTGTTCTTAGCATTTTTCAAACATTTAAAACCTGTTGTTTAAACAGTGTTAAGTCATTTGTGTTCAACTCTGAGTATTTGACCCAAATAGGACAGCAAGTTGATTTTGTCTGTCCTCTCAGGAACTTCTTTGTCTTGAAGGTCTCTTACCATGAATGATTAAACAAACCTGGATTATTCCATAAAGAATACAGTATCTCAGGGGAAAGTATTTATTTCACAAGACAAATATACTGAGGAAGCAAATATCCCAATTCTATATAAAACTGACTTTCAGTGTGTAGTATGAGGAATTTTTCATATAATGAGAAATCAAAATTGTTGATTGCCAGTCAGTAAGCACACACCAGAAATCCATAAAAGATTCATATCCTTCTTCATATTAAGATTTCCTATGAAAACTGTAAATGTCTCTAAACTTGTGAATTTAAGCTATTACAAAGTAAAAGAAATATAAAAATGCTGTATTGATAATTACTGCAAATTGAGAATCTGTAGTGTCTTAGCAAGAATACCTGGCTTTCCTAGATAATGAAGCAAAACTTCAAAGGAGATATTGTTTTCTGTGTTCATTTTGAATGTTGGCTATTGGGTTAAAAGTAGGGGTTAAGGGCTGGCAGAGTGGTGCAGTGGTTAAGCGCTGGCTTGGGACGCCAGCAGCCCTGGTTTGGGTCCCACATATGAGGGCCAGTGACGTTGCCCTAAAAAACTAACTAAAAAAAAAAAAAAAAAAAAAAAGTAGGGGTTAATTTCTCACTGTGGAAAATGAGTATTTAAATCCTGTAAATACTGATTTCCAGAAAAGATGTTCAGAATGAATGCAACTTTCTCTGCTTTGACCTTCAAATATGGAACTTGTGTTCTAGGTAGAAAAAGTTATGAGCATGAAATTTTAGTGCAATAATTTGCACTCCAGGAATTTAGGCCTTGAGTACTACTCCTCCCAAAAGTGACAACCTGGTCTCTTCCAGAAAACTGTCTCCCTCTTTTCCTTCAGGTTTCCTACTTCCCATTATCTGTTTGTAAATAGAAACATTATATAATAAAATAATGGATTGCTTTTTGTGTTAACTAATAATCCCTACTGTACTTTAATGTGTGCATTCCATATTCAGTTCCTAAAGAAATATTCTGAAGTCAGCTTCTCAGCATCTGTTTACTGGTCAGAAGGACAAGCCTGCTGTGCGCTCCACAGCTGCTGAGATGCCAGTGGGCTCATAACACAGCACTCCCTTTAAGGAGGTGGTAGATTTCCTCCCTCTGAAAATTAAGAATGTTGGTCTCTGTAGTAATTTGGCACAGGATTGCCTTTCCCTTAAAAATTTTCTTCCAGTAGCCGCAGAAAAATTGCCACTGTTAGCCTCAGACCTAGAACAAACTGAAAATAAAATATGCCAGTATGAAAATAACCTAGGGCAGGTCTCCGGTGAAGTTTATAGCCCTGTGGGTAATTTTTCTTTTTTTCCTCCTCTGCCACTTCTCCTCTTCTTCCTCTTCCTTCTTCATCTTCTGTCTTGAAGTTGAGTTTGTCTTCTTTGGGAGCCACCCTCAGCTAGCATGAGGTAGGATACTTAGGACTTTATAAAAGAATTTCCTCCTTTTACTTGAAAACAAACAAAATATACCTGAATCAATACATTGATTTAACACACTGTTCTGGAATTCATACTTTGGAAAAGTACCAAATATTTGGTGGAATGTTGCATCATCCCCCCAAAATTAATTCCAAGTCATTTTCTTAAAAGTATCTACATTCATAGACATAGGTACTATCCACATAGGTATAGATATGGATGATACATATACATAAACGTTTATATAAAGTAAATGTCTGCACATATACATATGCATTGTTTAAATGAAATGTTCAAATTTATGTGTAAGAACATAACAGAAAAACTTGAAAGCCACTTGCCTAATATAATACTTTGGAAAATTTTCTGTCATAGTTTGATTACTATAGACATACCGATTGTTACAGTTTTCCTTGGTTGCTTTAAACATAAAATATACACGTATTATTTATTTTAAGTTCTCATGAAATGGCAAAAGTTATGCCTAGCAAGTTAATATGGTTTCTGATATTCTGATATTATATAATCTAAAAATAGTTCTCACATTATCTTAAATGCAGTATCAGATTTACTGAGGTAAACTCACACCCTGGCTAATAGATATTCTAAAAAAGAATAGGGAATAATGATACTTTAGTTTTTACTAATTCATTTAGACTTTTAAGTCATCACCTGTATAGTTATGAAAATTCGTGAAAAATGGTGTTTAGTTGCAAAAGTAATGTTACTAAGATAACTTGTGTTAGTGTAGACAATGCTATTTATACATGGAAAAAATTACAATGTATAGTGCTGTAAACTTTTCCCAAAATTTATTATTCTGTTGTTTTCTGATTAATTACTAAAATGCCTTAGTGCTATAACTATAATCTCTGAGTGTATGCATGTGTATATGCATACATGCTTGCAAACATATATATATATATATATATATATATATATATATATATATTCATTACTTAGCATTTGATTACTTGGCTCTCTTACATGACATTTAAATATGTAGAGTTCTTTGTTATTTTTATTTCCAAATCTCCAACAAAATGTAGGAATTAGAATAAGATGACCAAAAGCAAACTATCTTACATGGTATGCTAATTTGTGCTTAGTAGTCTGACTGCATATTAGAACAAACCTTTTTGGGAGCAGATACAATACTTTGCCCACCAACCCATCCTCAGATTCTTATGTACTGACTGATAGATGGTGGGAATTCAACAAATATTTGTAGCATGCATTAATGAATGATTACTTAATGAACAGCAATTATTACTAATTATTCTCTGAGTGTATGTTTCATCTTCTTTGACTAAGCACATTACTCTTAGAAAGATTTATAAAATTTTGAAGTGATGTAAATACTTTAATCTTTGCATCTGAAACAGTTTCTAAAAGAGACCAACTGCTAAATGTTGTTAGACATTAGTTAATTGAGTCCATTTATTAACTAAACAAGTATTGTGCTTTAAAAGAATTGGCGTGTAGTCCAGCTAATTGGATGAAAAGGAAGGCAGGGAGTCATTTTCTTCTTTGAGAAATTAGTGAAGTCAACATGGTGTTATGATATTTTATGACTGTGGTTCTCTGCCTCCAGTGTCGCATAAATATTGATTACTTTAGAGTAGAGTGAGATAAGCTGGAGAATTACCTAAGGAGAAGGCCAAGAAGAGAATGAAAACCCCATGTGGCCGGAAGACATAATTCAACTCAAAAACAAGCTGGTGCCTCCCTTAGTCCAGCAGAGTGCAGCCTGAGCAGGGACTTTGTCCACTGGAGGAGGAAGGCCAGCTAAAAGTTGAAGATAGGTTTCCAGGGAGATATTAAAAAAGTCAACATTTTACAATAAGCTATATAAAACTGATTTTTCTTCGGTTAACCTGTATGTGGAATAAAGGTTTGGATAAACTTAATGTTGTAGCTTTTAAGAGTTAAAACAATTAGGGAAGATAACTACATACATAATTTGAAATCTATTCGTCATCTATTTGAAAAACTGCTTTAAAAGTTTCTGGAATTTTTGGTGTGTGTAAGCATGCTTGACACAGGAGTGGGGTTTTAGGGAAGAATAAACAGGATGGTAGAAGCCTAAAGATATAAGAGAATACTGAGCATTTAGGGAACAGAGTAATAGGAAGATGTCATAGGCAATGGAGGTAAGACTGAAGAAATGAGAAGGGCTGGAGTATGAAAGGTCCTTGTGTGCTAAGGTAAAGAAGCTGTGCTTTATCCATCATTAAAGTGGAGTGAAAAATAAAAGTTGTATTTTGAAAGGTTATCCTGATATCTCTATGAAGGGTGAATGGACAGGGCTTTACCAGAGTTACTGAAACAAGTAATCGAATATTTCAGTATGCTAGAAGAGGTAGCATATTTATTTGCATGTAAAAGGTAGAATACATAATTATTTATTATGGATGATTATGAGATGGAGAGAAGGAGAAAACTGAGGTGTTATCTGAGTTGTGGAAGCAATTGAATGGATGGTGGTGACACTGACCAAGATAAGGAAGGCAGGAGAAATAACAGGTTGTGGGAGAGAGGGATAGATTTATGTTTTGATCTGTTGAGGTATCTGTGTAACATCTATGTGGAGTGAACACTGGCAGCCAGTTGGATTTACTGCTCAGAATTCAGGAGAGAGATGTGGACTAGAAATGTAGACATTCATTTCATTTACATATAAGTGATAGGTGAAGTCATGGAAAGTGAGATGAGGCCAAGAATGAAACCCAAAATAGTGATTCAATTTAAAGGATAAGCATGGAAAGGGAACCCCTGAAGGGCTCTGACATTGAATAACGAAAGAAGAAAAGCAAGGAGAGTGAAAGCATGGAACCCAAAAGAAGAGTATCTTTCAAGGATTTAGTAATCAACAATGCCATGTGCTGGAGGTAGGCCACGTAAAACAAGGACAGAAAAGTGAAAATTGGATTTGGAAAATACTATGTCAGTTTTGAGTGGTGCATAATGCTTTTCCACACAGTCAAAATGTTTGAAGCCAGTTGAGGAAGTAGATGAAACAAGTGTAGACTATGCTTTCAGGAAGCTTACTTGTAAAGGAAAGAAGAAAGAGAAGGAGGCAGGTAGAGCAGAATATGCCATGGAAGGTGTTTGAGTTCTTATATGAGAAAGACTGTGTTTATATGCACTAGAAAAATGGTTAGAAAGGCATCATTTGAAGATATAGAAAATAAAGGCTATGATAAAATGATTTGGTAAAGCAAAGTTCCTAAGTAGGTGGAAGGAATGAAATTAAGAATATAGATGGGTAAGAGTGATGATGAAGATGTACAAGTAAAAAAATAAAGGAGAGAGAAAAAGGGGGAGAGGAAGAGGGAGGAGAGGGAATCTATAAAATCCCAACCTAAATTTCACAAGCCAAAAAGGGAATTTATTGGCTCTCATACTTATGTGGTTTGGGGCTGGACCTGCGTTCCATAGGGCTAGATACTAGATTTGGTTCATAGGGACTGAAGTACATTCTAATGTTGCCACATATTGTTCGTGTGAGTGTAGGTAATTCCTCTTCTCTGACCCTCTATTATTTTCTTTTTTCATTTGGACAAATGAAATGTGCAAAGCGTGTGAATCCCAGGGCTGGCCACAAGCTAGGTATTGCATTATGGATTTGCAGACTCAGAAGCAGACGAGTGACATTAAAGTGATATAGAAGAAAAATGCATGACCTGCTTCTTGGAAAAGAAATGAAGAATGAGTCTTCATTGGAAATTAATATCTAACTTTCACTGAACAGAAAATGTAAAATACATGGAAGTCCACTTTCATTTCTCCAGTTTTGAAATATATTAAAGATGAGCCTGCTATACTGGTGATGCTCACATGCACACAGATTTGAATAAACCAATGATGAGAGAATATGAGAGGAATGGGTCCAAGATGTTACTCATGGGGCCTGGATAGATACTAAGTCAGATTTATAACAGTTACATTCCCTATCTCATTACATAATTACCCAATCAAGGGCATCAGCAGGATTTAGTTTGATTAAATAGGTAGATATTTGGCCAGGTGATACTTCTAGCTTTTAAATTATTCTACTTAGTCACTCACCTATCTAGGTCTCCAAGCTCTTTGGATAAGTGTTACTTGAATTCAGTAACTATAGTGCCTTTGAAACTACCTAGACTGTAGCCAAATTCCAAACTGTTTAGTTCATTTGTTCATCACAAGAGCAATAAAATAAGAATGACTGGGTATTAAATAATTAGTGTTTCATGAGCACAGGTAGCTCGTGTGTGTGTGTGTGTGTGTGTGTGTGTGTGTGTACATAAACCTTTGCATATATTATGCTTCAGGCACTCTTCTAAATACATCACATATGAATCTTCAACAACTCATTTAAATCTTTACAAACATGCCTTGAGATAGACATTAGTGTTCTAATTATTAGTCTAGTAGTAATATTCTGATTTTTCCAATGAGGAAACTGAGACATAGAAAGCTTGCTTTCAAACCAGGTCACTTTAGGTCCAGAATCCATGTTCCCAATAATGCAATAATTATGCTGCCAATATATGTCATTTTAAGAGAAGTTTTATATTAAGAATTTTCTTTATTCCAGAATTGATAAGATTCAGTAATGATCTAAAATAACTGAAGAAATAATTGTAGTGGAATATCTCTTATATTAAAATAATGTCTATTATTTTTCTGACTGTAAAGTAATATGAATCATCATGGAAAACATAAAATAGAAACTATTACACATAAACTATTATGCGGAGCTGATAGTTATCAATTTGGTCTATTTTGTTCTGGCCTTATTAAAATATTAATTTTCTTATTTTATAAAATTTGGAACAATTTAAAAAAGTCTTTAAATAATTTTTGCTTCTTTCACTTAACATTTGATGAGAACCATGTATGCTGCTATATTCCCACATAGTCTTCAAACCAAGTATTTTTTTTGGATATAACATTTTCATATGGGTATATCATGATATATTAAATAAGTCTTCTATTGCTGGATACTTTTGAATCCAGTATTTTACTATCATAAATAGCAGTGATGGTCATTGATGTACATTTTGAAAAAAATTAAAGGTACTTATTAGGTATAGAATAGTTCAATTAAAATACATGAAGAGTTTTTTTAAGGCTCTTTGAAAGACACTTCTGAATTGCTCTCCAGGAAATTTATTATTCCAGTTTATACTCTCAATAGCATGGTGTGAAAGTACCCATCTCATCACAACCTAATTAGCATGAGTATTTTCATTTTAAAAACATTTGGCACTTTGATAAGTGACAAAATTACATTTTATTGGTACTTGAATTTTCATTTATTTTATATTAATAAGACAAAACACTTTTATATTAGTCATTTTTATTTCTTTTGTGAATTGCTGAGTTCTTTTATTATTTATCTCTTCCTTATGAATTTATATATAGTGACTTTGTTTTTCTAGTCCCTCTCCACTGTCCCTACATTGTCAGTGGTCTTCCAATTTTGTTGTGGTGACATTGGATGATGTTTCACTTGTATGTACTAAAATCAAGTAGTCCTTTATGTGTTATTTTTAATTTTGGTGGCATAATTGTAAATGTCTTCCTCACTCTTAGATTATAGTAATCTGTATAAATTTTTAGTGCTTTTATGTTTTCATTTTTTATAAATAAACTTTAGCACACCTGAACTTACCTTTTATATAAAGTGTGAGGAGGACCTCACATTTCTTTCCAAAGTAATTTGGAAATTACTAATTTAACATGCAATACAGATGTTTTTGTATACAGCACTTGATTTATTTCCCCCACGTGGGTCTACCTGTCTCTTCTGGTTTTGGTAATCTTTTATAATCCTAACCACCATCTTCCCAGTCTCCACACTACCAAAAATTTCCTGGACATTTGTATAGGTTTTCTTTCTAAGTAAATTATACAAACATTTTTCTATTTCCTCAAAATATCACAAGGATTTCAGTTTAAATATTGGTTTAATCCCTTAGTAGTTTGAATGAGAACTATCGATTTTTATTGTTTCTTTGTGAGGCTATTTTAGGCAGAGTGGTCAGGCAAGATTACACTTTTTGTCCCCCACCCGCTTTGCTTTTCCACTGGGGAGTATTACCTATTCAGTCAGGCAGTCCTTACAGGGACAGCTTAGATGAGCCAATGAGTAGGGGTTGGGTGAACCATAGGGAGTAGAGAGTGAGACCCAAACAACACAAAATCATAGAAAGTCTCTCCTGCTCAACAGAATAAATCCTCAGGTCAACACTTCACTCTCTGACCCTGAGGAGATGCAGCGTTAGGGAAACCATCAGATCAGGGGGCACATAAACATACATAAAATCACATGTTTATTTTCAGCTTTATCTAACTGAATTTTAGAATTTAATTAGATAATGAATGTAGACATTATCACAGTACACATCACAGATGTTTTCAAAGATAGCCATCACAGATGTCTCCATGCCAGCTATAGTTGGAGATCTCTCAACTATTATTTTTACTTATTATTATTTTGAAATTACAATATGTACTAGTGTTGTAGCTGTCATATTAAATGTTTTCCTTTTTAAAATTCACACATAGTACTCTATCAAGAGTTTCGAGAACATTTTGTTGAATTTCAGTGTAATTTCTTTCCTTTGTAATGCTGTATTTTGTTTAATGTATTTACAAATATTTTGAGATGAGATTTATAGGCTTCACCAGAATGTCAGAGGTTCAAGGTACACGCATGTGTGCACGTGTGCACACACACACATACACACAGCACACACACAACACACACACACACACACACACACGCTAAGAGTCTTGTAATTATCAGTCTAGGGACTGGTAGCAAAAGTTGTGGATAAAAGGCTTCATAAAGCTCATTAGTTCCTCTTCTGTTTTTTATCCCTGCACCTGTACCATCTCTGTACCACCCTTATGTACACCTTGGATACCTGAACTTGAACTCTGAGTCACTGCATCTCTGAGAACAGGCATTATTTAGTTGAAGGAAATGACAGGAGAGAAGCAAAAGTATAATTCTAGTGGTTCTTGACTCTTTTTACCTCCCACACTGCTGGCTGGCTTTCTCCTGCTCTCCGCATACCTGAGCAAAACAGTCCTCTTCAGATTTCAAGTTCCTGTTTCTTATTTCTTTTCAAATAAACGTTTGCCTGATTTATCTGCTCTATTGTAACTAATTGGTTAGTATGTTACATTTTAACTATGTTAAAATTGTCAAATTCAATTTTTGTTTTTGTCAATTTCTCCTTATAATTCTCTCAAGGTTTTTAAATGTATTTTGTAACAATGCTATTGGGAACATGCAGTCGAAATATTATTCTGTCTTCCTAGTGAACTGTTCTTTTTTATTGCTATGTAATTACTCATTTTACCTCTAATATTTCTTTTTGCCATAAAGCATATTTTTTCTGAAATTGGTATAACTACTTCAGTTTCCTTCTCTGAGTATTTGCCTAATTTCTACTTTTTCATTCCTTCCTTTTATACTTTCTCTGTTATTATGTTTTAGTTGTTTCTTTTTTAAACAGTATAGAGATGTCATTTTTAATGTATTCAAAGAGTTTCTATCTCTGAACTGATGAGTTTATTTAATGTGTGTTCATTATGGTTACAGATACATTTGAATTTCTTCAATTTTATGTGCTTCATAATTACTAGTTTTTATTTTGTTGCTGTTTTTTTTTGTTGTTTTTTTTTTTTTTGCTTTTCCATTCTTTTCTGCTTTATGTTTGATGGTATTTTCTTTGTTGTACTCTGTGTTTTATATTCTATTTCTATTTTTGAGTCTTATACTTAGATTTTTTATACATTCTTACTTGTCAAAAGAGTGCCTAACATTAAACAATAACTGTACCTTCTTTTGTAGCTTTCCTAGAATGCTATTTAAATTTAATCACCACCACTTCACCATTTTATGTGCTATGGTTTCAACTTGCTTTAGGATTTCAACTTGTTTTGGTACATGTATACTTCTAAATAAGTCAATAAAGCAACATTGAATGCAGAAAGGGATGAAAGTTATAAATTATAGCATTTGTTACCTTAGGATTTCCTGTAGATTGATTTGGATGTTTTCCAGGCAAGGTTGAAATTAGTGTACACATATGTGGTTCATGTGTCTATTAAAATTATTAAATTAAAAAGAGATTAGAATACAGTAATGAATTACTCATAATTACATAATGGACATAATTGCCAATGAAAGATATTTTTAAACATATTTATTCAGAATCCATTGAAAATACAGTAATTAACTACATCAGAGGGCTAACAGAAAAGTAGAATAGGTTGGAAGAACATTAAAGAAGGATCAAGGAACAAGTAACCTTTGATTAAATTATTTGCACTGAATTATTAAAGAACACGATAATGTGAATACACTAGTATTCAGGCATTGAACAACTCAACAACAACAATGGTATCTTTATGAATTTGCTGTTGATAGTAAAATATACAGCATTTAAAAAAATATGCCCATAACTCTTAAGATACATATACTTAATTTTTAAATTGTGGAGAGCAAGTAAATTACCTAAGATGATGTCAACCCAAAGTAATAAAATATTCAAACAATATGGGTATGAGCTATAGTTTTAAGCGTAATCCTTCCATAATTCTCAGGAATTTTTTCAATCATTCCATATTTTTCTGTCAATTACTTGAGTCTTTTGATTTGTTTTATAAAAATAACTTAGTAAAAATGCAAATAATACTCTATATATCTCAAAATTTAATTTTGCTAGTGCAACCCTCTGCTTTGGGGTTAAAATTTGGAATACTAATGTTCTGACATTGCAAATATTGGTATCTCCCTAAGAGAACTGGTAGAAGGAAATTTCTGGCTCTTTTAGCCTATCCTCCAACTGCGGTCATTGTCGGAAGTCCCTGAGACATCTTATTATTATATTTCAATTAGTATTTCTCAAGTAAAAGAAAATGAGAGCTTCATTTATTGAGTTTATATTATATGCCATACTCTGTACTCAAGTTTTACATAGAGTAAATTTTATTTATTCCCTAATATATGCCTATGGGGTATTGTCAACCTCATTGTATAAATGAAGAAACTGGAGTTCAGCAACATTAAACCTTAAGCCTCAGGTCACACAGCTGCTGAGTCACTTGTCTGAGAATTCAACCTGGGCATTTTTATGAGGTATGAACCACATCTCTGCTTTCTGGATCTGTACTAGATTTAGCCTACGGAGTACAGGGATTCATTTTTACACTCTCCCTGGTCCAAAAAATAGAAAATGGCATCATTTCAGCATCTTGTAACAATCTGCAATTTCTGTTAATCAATTGAAACTGCTAATAAAAATTGGGATCAGTTACTCAACAACTTCTGTGTACTCTTGCTTGTTGCAAATATATGTGCGGAGGATGATGTACATGTGATGTCTGTTTGTAATAATATTATAATAGCTAACATTTAATGTGTTTACCTTGTGCTAGGCAAATTTTCAAGTGTTCTCCATGCATAAAATCTTACAGTGCTTACAACAGTCATACAAAAATTGGTGTATATAGTACTCATGTATTACACATGAGGAAACTGAGGCACAGCAGGGTTGATTATCTTATCCAGGTTTACACAACTAGGAAGTGGAAAACTAAACTTAACTCTGACACAGTGACACACAAGAATTTAGGGACTTGACCACTACTCTATGAAACAAATACACAATAGAAAAAGATTTAATACACACATAGTGAATCATTTAATTAAAATATATAACAGTCTTTTCTTGGGGTTTATATTTTTATTGTTAAAAGTTTTTTCAAAGTTTGTAAAGATTTATAAAAGTTGAAAGGAGGGCCGGCCTAGTGGCGTGATGGTTAAGAGCTGGCCTGGGACACCAGCGGCCCTGGTTCGGATCAAAAGTTGAAAGGAAACTATAATAAACTTTCATTTAGTCACTTTCATATAGCCCAGATTAGACTATTACAGCATTTTTTTCATCTCGAAATGATTGATTCTTCTGTAAAATGTTCTACAACCAGATTTGTCTGTTTGGTTCCTTGAGGTTTTCTTTAACTTGTTTGTCTTTAGTTTTTCTACATCTTTGCTAATATTTGGAATTATTAGTTGTGTGTGTTTGTGTGTGTGTTTAGTATTTTGTTGTTGTTTTGTTTAGTTTTAGCTCGTCCGTATATAGTTATAGTGCTACCATATTGTGGTTTTAATTTGAATTTGTTTCCTAACTGAAGACATTGAGCAGTTTTACATGTGCTTATTGGCTGTGTATCTGCTTTCAGTAAAGTGTTTTTTTCAGTTCTTTGTGTAATATAACCTGGATGCTATTCCTGTGCCAGGTATATGTTTTACAAATATTTTTCTCAGTTCATTTTCCTATTCATTTGCTTAATTTTTAAAAAAGTCAAGAATAGAACTTTCTGATTTGATGAAGTTCTAATATATATTATATATGGGTTTTTTTTCCTCTTTTTTCCTCGAAAGAGGAAACTTTTGACTACCATCAAATTATGCAGAAATTCTGCATGTTTCTTCAACAGCTTTTTATTTTAGATTTTATGTTTAAATATATATATATATATATATATATATATATATATATATATATATATTTTTTTTTTTTTTTTTTTTTTTTTTTTTTTTTTTCTTGTATGGCTATCCAGTTATTCCAGGACCATTTGATGGAAAGACTTTCCTGCTATCATTTGATCACTTCTACATATTTGTCAAATATCAGATGACTAAATAAGTGGGAATTTATTTCTGGGCTCATTAATCTGTTTTGCTGATTGACTGATTTGTCAATTATTATGCCAGTGCTGTATAGCCTTGATCACTGAAGCATTATACTAACTCTTGAAGTCAGAGGATGTAACATTGTTATTCTTTACTAAATTGCTGATTCTTCTACATGTTTGCATTTCCATATAAGTTTTATAAGCAGCTTGATAATCATTTTAGCTGTCCAAGGTCCTCATACATGTACATTTTATAGTCTGCTTGTCAATTTCTATAAGAAAACTGCAGGGATTTTATTATTAATTGTATCAAATCTATGGATTAATTTGGGAGAATATATATATATGTGTATATATATATTCATCTTTTAATTCATGAACATGGCATATTGCTCTATTTATTTTAGAACTTAATTTCTGTTAGCAATATTCTGTGGTTTTTATTGTCTTGCATAGATCTTCCATGTCTTTTGTTAAATTTATCTCTTAGTATTTCATATAGTGATGCTATCTTAGATGGAATTGCTTTTAATTTTACTATCCAGCTTGTCATAGGCTTATATAAATGTAATTTTTTATGTTGACCACATGTCTTGCTACTCTTTAAAAATCACTTTTTAGTCTAGTAGCTTTTTGATAAATGAGTTATTTTTTTCTATGCAGATGATCATGTTGTCCATGAATAATATGTATTTACTTCTTCTTTGCCCATATATCTCGTTATATATTAAATTTTCTTGCTTTAATTCAGTGAGTAGGACTTCCAAACCAAACTTGCATAAAAATTGTAAAAAGCAGATCTTTTTGATTTGTTTCCAATTTTAAGAGAAAGCATTCAGCCTTTCATAATTGAGTAGGTTATTAGCCACAGTTGTTCTTATTTTTAAAGAGCCTTAATCAAGTATGAGTTTATTGATTTTTATGTAACAAGACTATCTGGGGGGATGCTTCTACTTGTACTTATTTAGCTAGTTGACTGTGCTAGAGCTATCATCAATATACATTCATTTTCATACTTATTTTCTCAGAAATCTAAGAGATATCACAGGGGCTATTAGTACACATTCACTTTCACTTTGTTTTTAGCCAGAGGCTTTTATTTATTTATTTATTTAAATAGATTCCCTTTAACATTTTTAGGAAATTCTTTTTATTACTAATTTGCTTAGACTTTTTATTTTAAATCATAAAGAAGTATTTAATTTTAGAAATGGCTTTTAAAAAACATCTATTAAAAAAGTTCTACTGGCTTCCTTTCTTAGTCACCACAGTTATTGTTACTAATTACACACTGAATTTCAATTATTAAGCCAACCTTGCATTTCCAATATAAACTCCATTTAGTCAAGATTTATTATCATCTTTATGTACTGCTGATTTCAACTAATATTTTGCTAAGGATTTTTTTGCATATAGGTTCATGAGGGGTATTGGTCTGTAGATTTCCTCTCTTATAATGTCTTTTCCTGGCTCTGATATCCCCATAACTTGTAAAGTTTTCCCTTCTTTTCTATTTTCAGAAAGTGTTTTTGTAAGATTAGTAGTATTTCTTATGTAATTGTTTGGTAGAATTCATGAGTGACAACTTTTATGACTAGATTTTTATTTGTGCTAATGTTTCTCAATTAATTCAATTGCAACAAAGGAACAAGACAAACAAAGAAACAAAAACCCATAGACACTGACAACAGTGGTTATCAGAGGATAAGGGAGTGGGTGTAGTAGAAGATTTTTTTTTTAAATTGGGGAATTGGGGGAGGGGAACAACGTTGTGGGATAGGGGAAGGGAACAGACAAGTTGCTGTCCTTTTGTTCTTCAGTCTAGTTGTGGAGGAGGTAACTTCACTGGCCCGTCTTGGTATTGTGATCATTGTGCTCTTCCCTAGTGAGGCCGTCACTCGCCAGCCATTGGACGGCAGCTCACGGCGGCTCAAGGCAGCTCATGAAAGCTCACACCAACTGCCGGCCAGCCCCACTGCAGCCTACACCATTGCGGGTGACTCTCAGCAGCCCAGCTCTAGGTTGAGCTGTTGTTCACCATCTTAGCTGTAGAGGGTGCAGTGTCACTGGCCCTAATATGTGGGATCCGAACCAGCACCCTGTTGCTCAGAGCTGGTGTTCCCAAGCCAATTCTTAACCAACATGCCACTCAGCCGGCCCAGTTTAATTATTCTTGAGTGGCTTTTATAGATTGTGTCTTTCAAGGAATGTGTCCATTTCATCTAAGTTGTCAAATATACTGGCATAAAGTTATTCATATAATATCCTTATTTCCCTTTTATGTCTATGGCATATCTTTTTATACCCTTTTACTTTAAACTATATCTTTATATTTAAAGTATATCTCTTGTGGCAAGCATATAGTTGGGTCTATTTTTTTGTGCATTTGGAGAAACTGCCTTTTAACTGGAGTGTGTAGTCCACTATCATTTAATGTAATTGTTATGATTGAACCTGTGTTATTCATACTATTTTATTTTTTTCTTTGTCTCTTTTTTTTTGAACTTTATTTCCTCTTTCTGGTCTTCTTCTAGATTATTTAAAATATTTTTAGAATTTTTATATTATTGTTATGTGATTTATTAATTTTTGACTATGCTTTTTAATTTTCTTTTACTTGCTCTAGTGAGTCCAATATATATCTCCTTAACATATCACAGCCTGCTTACAGTTAACATTGTATCACTTTACAGAACAAATTTGAAATCTTGAATCCATATAGATGCTATACTACTCTTACCCTCATCCTTTAGTTATAGTTGTCATGTATATTACATATATATATACGTATACAGTCATGCACCACTTAACAATGGGGATACATTCTGAGAAATGTGGCATTAGGCGATTTTGTCATTGTGTTTCATAAACTTTAATATACATATGAATTAGCTGAGAATTCTGTGAAAAAGAGGAGTCTGGCTCAGTAAAGTCTGAGGTGGGTCTGGGTTTCTGCATAGTGGGCTACTCAGTAATGCTTGTACTGCTGGTGCAAGAAACACATTTTGGGTATCAAAACTACTGGAGTATTCTGGGCTCTTGTGGGGAATTAAAGGTTAGATTAATAAATATTTCTCCATCTGATACAAAAAAGAAATGTTATTTTACATAAGCATACAAATATTGAAATTTATATTCATCAAAAAGTCAGCATAGGGCCAGCCGAGTGGCGCGGTGGTTAAACGCTGGCTTGGGAAGCCAGCGGCCCCGGGATCGGGTCCCACATATGAGGGCCAGTGTCACTGCCCTCAAAAACAAAAAACAAACAAAAAAACAAACAAAAAACATATATTGTAGGTGAATAGGAGTATATTGAAGATATATACACGTACTGTATTTTATTTTTTATTTTTGCAGAAAATTGGAACCAACTTGTTAATAGATATTAAATAGATAAATATTTTTATCCAAACGTGGGACAATCTGAGATACATTGAACTCATGAGTAGTGAAGACACTAACCATATGGATTCTTTAACCATGGTACATTAGCATTTGGCCTCACTGATGTTAGCTCATCGCAATTGACAGAGATGCTTGGTTGTAAATTTGGAATATGAACATAAATGTGGCTGATGTAGAAAAAGAATAGAGGGTTTTCCTTAATGAGAATTTACTGGGGGGGGGGGAGGTGTGCCAAAAAATGTATACAAGTGAACACTTTGATCAAAGTTGCTCAAGCAGTACTTCACCGTAATCAGAAGTGTCTGGACGCTGATGGTAACCACTTTGAGCACCTTTTGTAATTGCAGAAGTCAAACGTGACTTGTATTCATCTTTTGTTATCAGTATATCGTGAGTATTACAATTTTAATACAGTTTGCCTTTCTTAAAATGTGTATACATTTTTTTTGGCACCCTCTGTATATAAATACATTGGTATAGCTAATTAATAT
Source organism: Aselliscus stoliczkanus (assembly GCA_033961575.1). Taxonomy (NCBI): domain Eukaryota; kingdom Metazoa; phylum Chordata; class Mammalia; order Chiroptera; family Hipposideridae; genus Aselliscus; species Aselliscus stoliczkanus. The sequence goes on from CM066729.1 coordinate 40,880,022, forward strand.
TACTCGTATGTTTAAACAGAATACACTTAGTAAGATGTGAGGAAATATGACTTCTTAGTTTGACTAGCGGACTTATTATATCTTTATTAATTACTAAATCCCTTCTTAATCCAACTCTGAGATTTTGAAGACTTGAGGTTTCTGTTGCTTTACCAGCAGCTTTTTCCAGCTTTTCTCACTAGATTCTTTAATCCTTTAGTAACAAGTACCAATTACTTCTAAAATGGCAAGAAAAGAAAGTTATGCAATAGTATGAGGATGTTGTTTTCCAGGAATTACCATAAATACATTTTGTCTAGACAAAGGATTTTTGTGATTTGTAAACTACAGAAACTGTCTTCAAATCATTCCTCACCTTTGGAAAAATTTTGAAAATATACTGCTGAGAAATTTTGACTATTTATTAATTGATAGTCTATTAAAATTCAATCATAAAATAACATTTGATTTAGAAAAAAGTAAATCTATGTCAAGGCTTTAAGTCCCCTAGGCTATTTTTTTTTTTTTTTTAAGATTTTATTGGGGAATTGGGGGAGGGGAACAGCGTTGGGGAATTGAGGAAGGGGAACAGACAAGTTGCTGTCTTTTTGTTCTTCAGTCTAGTTGCAAGGACGTTGCTTCACTGGCCCATGTTGGCATTGTCATTGTGCTCTTCCCAGATGAGACAGATCGGTCACCGGCCTCTGGATGGTCATTCACCGCGGCTATTAGTAGCTCACACTGGCTGCCAGCTGCTCATGCTGGCTGCAGGCCACTCACTATAGCCTGTGGCAGCCCACTGCAGCAGGGGCTGCAGCCTACACCGTCGCCGGGGCTCGCACAGCCCAGCTCCAGGTGGCGCTGTTGTTAGCAGTAGAGGGTAGTGTCACTGGCCTTTATATGTGGGATCTGAACCGGGGCCGCTGGCATCCCAAGCCAGCTCTTAACGTGTGCGCCACTTGGCCGGTCCATCCCCTAGGCTATTTTTAATGTTTGCCTTAAAACAATGATTTTTATGGAATATGGCACTTGTTTTATTTTATGATGTCTAAAACATAGCCTACATAAATAATGCTGCAATAAATATCTTTATACATGTAGTTTAATATATTTGGTAATTTTAATAATAAAAAATCCTCTGCTGATCAGAAGATAGTACTTCTTATAAGGCCTTAGCTGTGCTTAAAAACTTGCTTCCTTCAAATTTTCACTAATTTACCTTCCCATCTGCAGGGTGGTGAATGCCAATTTTCCTAAACCCTTTCCCCAAACTGAGTAGGATCATTCCTTTAAATAGCTCCATTTTCTTGGAGAGGCCTTCCCTAACTCCCCACTGTGTGGTGTTCACCCCCTTGCTACTAGCTCCCAAGGTACCCTGGGGTTTTACTTTCCTCATCACAACACTCAGTACAGGAAACAGCATGCTTAACCACTTGTCTCTATTTCTTACCATACTGTGAGCTTTGAGAGGGCCTGAATCAGGTGCTTTTTGTATATTCTAACACCAAACATAAAGCTTAGCATGTGGGAGACTCTAATGGAAGTACTATGGTTTTCAATGATAATCTAATGACCATGTGTCTCTACCAAGGTGACATCCTCCAGGATTGTTTAACTCTTCCAACAAGATATTTCACAGTAATGAACAGAAAATTGGATGACCTCTGGAAGCTTAGCTCTCAGACTCCCACAGATTCTAGTAATAATTATTTTTTAAGAACCTGGAAAATATTAAAAAATAAATAAACAAAAGCGGAATGAATCTGAAATCCAAAGCTGGAGGGGACTTTTCTACTTGTCACTTAGAAATTCTCTTTTATCATACTACAAAAGCTCTGTTTGGTATGTACCATTTATGTTACCACTGTTATTAGTGATTTTGAATCATAGATTTTGAATCATAGAAAATAAAAAATGGAAGATAATTCCAAATATATTAAATTTTTATTTTTATGTTCAGTGCATGTAAAAAAATCCTCATAATGTAAAGAATACATATAGATAAAAGAAATTTTACTGAAAGAAAGTGGGTTTCTCCATGGCTTATGAAATAAATGCGGAACAATCTTTAAAGTTAGAAGTGTCCCAAATTGTTAGTCTACCTAGGTCACCCACATACCTTAGCACAGTCATGGTCCTATAAGATAGTGTGTCTGAGCACCCACAGATTGCAAATCAGTGGCAGATCCTAACATTATGTCCTCTCACTTGTTCTTGATTTAGTAACACTTGCCATGACCTAGATTTTCAGGTTGCTAGACACTTACAACTTTATATTTTAGCTTATACTATAAGAATTTTCCCCACAAATATTTTTGCAAGTTTCAACATTTTAAGTTGGTATTGTGTTCATTTTGACAGCAATCAAACTCTATTATCAATAGTGCATTTCTATTCTTCAGGGTTAGAGGTGATTATTAACTTTTTTGGCCATAAACATTAAACTCGAGTGCTTGGCAATTTTCCTAGAGACGTGGGAAGAGCGGATCTTATGTCTCAAAATCTCTAAAGTATATAAATAAATCCCTGGGGCTAAAGGAGTAATTTCAGTGACATGAGATACCTTTATTCCTATGTGAACTCTTAGGTGACATGAATTAAGTTGATTTGAGGTTTGTGCCATGTCAAGTCATGTATTTAATAAATGCTTCCTAAGAATATGAACTAGTGGTGTGATGTTGCCACAATTTGCAGTTTTTCACAAGAGGATTACATGCTTGTTTAGCTAACGTTTTCTTCATGTGTACACAGATGTTTCCAGTTCTTTTGTATGTGTGTGTTTGTGTGTTGTCTCGATATTTCAGTTTATTTTTCTATTCTGAAAAATATATGTAGGGTTTTTGTTGCTTCTTCTCCTATGATATCAGTCACCTGCAGAAAAGGTATTAATAATTTGGTGCAGCATATAAATACTAAGTGTAGAACAACTGGGAAAGAGAAATAGCAAGTAGCACACATCACTGAATTTTAATCGACACTTTCTCCCCTGGCAGTACTTATAAGTTTCTCTATGACCTTCACAAAGGGGTTTCATGTTAAAACATTTAAAGGAGGCAATGATCAGGCTAGCAGCAGAAGCCAAAAAGGCATTTCCAAGCCTTGGAGCCTACTTCTACTTGAATTGCTGTTTGTAATAGTTATGTAAACTAAATTGCATATGAATTACATTATATTTATGAATTATGCAATTTTATAGACCTTTTACAACTTATGAACACTTATCATGTAGAGTATCTCCTTTCCCCCTACAATCAACATGTAAGAAGATATATGTTTGTGTTTGTGTGTGCATATAACTTTATATATATGTGTGTATATGTAGTATGTGTATTATATGTATCGTTAACCCTATTTTACAAATAAGGAAATTGACACTTGAAGACATCAAATGACTATCCTGAGTCCTTACAGATATTTAATTCCATATACAACTTGGATACTTAGAGTCTTGGTTAAAGCCTATTGAGTAAATATATAAGAATTAAGCAATATGGCAACAAAGAACAAATCCTTTAGCAAATATTTGCTGAGTGCCTACTGTGTGCAAAGCAGTGCAGGAACATTCCTCAGAGGCACTTTTTTAATCCCTTGGCTGTTTTATAGTTGCATTTCCATCATTATAAAGGCATGACCCTCTCCCGGGCTTCAAGCCAAATACTGAACAGCATGAGATAATGCACAAAGGCTTATTCTTGTCATCTGATAATTTATAAAAGCAAAATTGTCCATGAGAAAGGTTTCTATAAATATGTTTTGTATAAAATCATTTGTAAAATATTTTATGTTTTGAATTAAACCATTTGTTTTCACTTATATTTTAAGATTGTTGATCAATTTAGCCTACGAAGTTGTAGAACCAGACATTTCTCGTGCCTGCTGTTCTCCCCAGGAATGCTTGTCACTTTGTAGGAACCACATTATCTTTTTGAGGCCACCTGGGGATAGTTTATTAATTTGTGGGTTTACCAGTCTCTAATTATCCTGAAAGACTTATCACCATTTCCAAAGGTGCTACGGAGAGCAGCACTGTAAATCTGATACTTGGTGATTTTCACTTTATGATATCTTTTATGGGAAATTCTGAATGCATATCTAGAAGTTAGCTCTGACTGGGGTTCTTTCTCTTTCACTTATTATTCCCCACTGAAGACACTTTGTTTCCTTTTCTTACTGAGAAGAAATAACACACATGAGTTATTAGCAACAAAATAGGAAAACAGCAACATCAGAAAGGTGGTAATTAGGAGGTCTATAATGGCACATATGTCTCATAAACTGCCAATTAATCTTGATGATAAGAAATGGAGTCAACTTCCTTTACCAGTAATTCCTCTTTTCAACAGATCTTGACAACCATCAATGGTCTGTGCAGTTTCTACCTTTGCTTCTGTTTCATTAGATCACTACGGCACATTTTTTTACTTTACTCCAGATTTTTCATTTCTAGATTATAGGGAATGTTGTTTCTAGTTATTGATGTGTTTATTATACCTTACACAGAACACATGCATAAAGTGTTTGGCGAATTCATGAAAAAAATAGGTGGAATACATTCCCTGATTCTTAAACCTATGGCTTCTATGCGTGTGTCAGCATTTCTGGAAATAGTTTTGATTTCCTTTACATCAAATTTATTTTAAACTTATTTTTTCATTAGTTTCAATAATTCAAAATATACCCTAAAATGAAGAAAAAGAGTTTTCAAAGTAAATATCTTACAGTTCAAATGTTTTTACATGAGGATCCTCGAAACCTCTTGCCTTCATAGTCGCTTTCTGCACTATTCGGCTGCCATTCATTCACAGTGCCAGGTTAGGAAAGACCAAGATTTCCATGTTCTCTTCTCCCGTTCACTCTTGAGACCACTCCAGTCTGACTTCACATCAACTCTGTACCAAAATAGATTTGATCAGACCTCAAAGTCACCAAACAGCATTTTTTGTTTTTCCTCCTTGTTGACCTCTCAGCAGCGTTTGACCTCATTGGCTACCTCCTCTTTTTTAATTTTTTTTTCTTCCTATCATAGTCATTTCTTCTTTCATAATTCCACTGAGGCTTGTCTTCTTAAATATAACTATTTAGTGTCAGGGTTCCTCAAGACCAATGACTCTTCATAGATATATATGGAAGACCCAATCCTGGGCAGCCCACCCAGAGATCCAAGAGACTGCTTGACATCTCCAGTTGGAAGTCTCATAGATATCTCGAATTTAACAAGTCTATAACTAAACAAAGTATACCCTTCTCCCCCTCCACCACATGTATTTGTTCATATCCAGCCTTCCTCTTACGTTCTGTGTACCCAGTAAATGGTATCCATTGCTTGAGTCAGAAAACAGGCAATCAGGAAACAGTGAGAAAGATGGATATTTATGTTTTTCATCCTCTTTACCTAGTTATCACTTTTAATTCCTGAATCCTCCTTAAATTTGTCTGTTTTCAGTTTCTACTGCCATAACCTGAATTTAAGTCACTTTTATCTCTAGCCTGGGTTCGAATCTGTACTGACAGATCTTCACTGAGCTCCTGGCATCTAATCTAGCCTCCATATTGCAACCAAAGTGAAGTTTTAAGAGCATAGGTCGGTCACGTCACTGCTTTACTTAAAACTCTGCATTGACTTCCTATAATTCTTAGGATAATAATCAAGTGTTTAATATAGTCTATAATGACTTGCTGAATGGAATCCCTGCTACCTCTTTAGCTTTATTCCATGCCTTTCTCCTCCTAGGTGTCTTTTAATACTATACAGAGTTCCTTTCTGTCTCAGAAATTTGGCCCATTTCATTCTCTCCATCTTGAAACCTCTCTGCATCCATTGAATCCCACCTCATTTCCCTTCACCCAGTGAATAACTTCATATTCTTCAAAGCTCAGTGAAAACGCCAGATCCTCAGAATTCTTCCCTGACCCTTCAGGATTCTCTTGTTATAAAGTCGCACGGGCAGCCTGTTCCTCTCTGTCATTGAAATTAGCACAGTTTTAAATAATGACTTAAATAAGTGTGTGTTTGAAATCTTTCTTGCCTGCTATAATCTATGCTTCATGGAATAAACCACTTTACTTAACATTGTTCACTGCTGTGCAACACCCAATAAGTAGCTTGTCCATGAAAGCACTTTTATGTGTATGTATTCAGTGAGTGATCAAATAAACAAGTAACAATTTAAATGGTAACTGATAACTAGGTATTTCTAAAGCCACTGGCACATAGTAGGCACTTAATGAATGTTTAAATATACATCAATGAATATAATAAAAAAGGTACTTTTTTTTTTTTTTTTTGGCTTAAATAAGGAATGTTCCTGATAAACATCAAACCCTGACCAAATGAATTATACATTTTACTATCAAAACGATGTTTGTTATCTTTTGCTTTGGCAAAAGGAATTTTTTATCCTCTTAAAAGCATCCCTTTGGAGAAGAGAACTTGGAATGCTTGGATATCACCATACTAAAGCTGAGAGCTATCATTTTACATCTTGGAAGTTCCTTCCTGTCAGAGTCTACATACTTCAGATTTTAACAAAATGAGGTTGAATAATATATTCTGCAACTCTTAGGTTTAACTGATTTTGTGATATTATTCCAGAGGTGCTTTTTTTTTTTATTTGTTTATTTGTTTTTTAACTTCTTAGAGTTCATGGGCAAATTTAGTGTCCTCTGCTACATTGTAGCATTTTCTTTAATTATGAATTTAGGCAACACACATAGTAGCACTAACTCTAATTGTGACTTTATTCCCTATCAAAATTAAAAACTTTTCATGTTATATTATATTATAGTTGTTGCAGAACATCTCAAAATATCATTTTAAGTAATCTCTACTTTGAAATTATGTTAGTTATTATTTATTTATTTATTTATTTATTTATTTATTTATTTATTTATTTACTGAGCCATCCTGCCACCTGTTGGCAGCTTAGCAGCAGCTCAGCTCAGGCTGGCATCGAACTGCTGTTGCTCAGAGCTCAGCTTGCACCATTGAGTGAGCTCTTAATGAACTGAGCCACTCAGCTGGCCCTGAAACAACCCAATTTTTTTTTTTTTTTTTTTTAGAGGGCGGTGTCACTGGCCCTCTTATGTGGAATCTGAACCGGGGCCGCTGGTGTCCCAAGCCAGCTCTTAACCACCACGCCACTCAGCTGGCCCTGAAATTATGTTAGTTTTTAACCTGATAGTATTTTTTTTTTTTAAGATTTTATTGGGGAATTGGGGAAGGGGAACAGTCTTGGAGAATTGGGGAAGGGGAACAGACACTTTGCTGTCCTTTTGGTTCTTCAGCCTAGTTGTGGAGGATCACTGGTCCATGTTGGTATTGTGATCACTGTGCTTTTCCCGACCGACACAGATCAGTTGCTGGCCTTTGGAGGGCTGCTCATGGTGGCTCACAGCAGCTCCCACCAGCTGCCGCCACTCACGGTAGTTCATGGCAGCCCACTGCAGCAGGGGCTGCAGCCTATGCCATTTCCGGCGACTCACGGCAGCCCAGCTCCACGTTAAGCTGTTGTTCACTGTCTTAGTTGTAGAAGGCAGTGTCACTGGCCCTCATGTGGGACCTCAACCCCAGCCCTGCTGCTCAGAGCTGGAGGATCTCAACCGAACTCCTAACCAATGTGCCACACTGCCGACCCTATAGTTTCTTAATTAATATGCTAATAGGCACATAAAATGCCATATTACAAATTTGATTCATTGAAAATATTGATGACTATATGATTGGTTCCCTCGGAATTATATGGGTGTTTAAAATGAATTTTAAAGCATTATTTTGGGAAGAGGACTTTAGATTTTACCAGACTGCCAAAGTTTCCATATCACAGATATGGTAAATAATGAATTATACTATTTTTCAGTTATATCGTTCACAAAATCTCTTTAGGGAAGAAACTACAGTCTTCAAAAAAGGGATCAAAATGAAAAAGAATGCCACAGGTCCTATATTCAAATTTAGTTGTAAAGACCTTGGTTTTTCAAACTGTTTTGTAAGTTTCTTGTTTCAAAATACAATATTTTTTTTCATTCCTGTCCTGCTGTGTACCCAAAGTCTACTCACTTCAGGCTGAGGCTGAGGTTCTGAAGTAGAGTTGGGTCCTTGAACGCTTTCCTTCACACTTCTCTGCAGGAAAGTAATTCTTTTTGCTTAACATTTTTTACTCTCACTGCAGAGAGTGAATACATGTTTACTACTGATCAGAAAGAGTTAACCTCAGGCCCATTCTATTTCTGGGCCACATAAATCTATACCTCCAAATGGAAGGAGGTTGCAAAAAGCATTCTTATCATTTTGTCACACTGAGAGTGGAGCAGTTGGTTGAGAAAGCTTTTCATGGTTGGTAAGGGACAATAAATCCATTCAATTAAAATGGGGAAAAAAATGGAAGCATAATTGCCTTTCTTTTCTTAACTAGATTTTGTTATTGTTTACTGGATTTTTCATTTCTTGTGGTCATTACTACCCCCCATTAAGAGATAATATATTTGAAATCTATGACTGCTACTGAAAATACAGTTTTCCGTACTTCCACCATGGTATGATGGTCTTAAACAACCTAGCAATTAACCATTTATTGTAGTGAATTTTCTGAGTAATTGCTCATTATTTTTGCCAATGTAGAAATTCTGTTTCATATACTGTACTGATGGAATTATTTAAGAAAGCATTACATCTTTTATTGCTTTCATAAACACATACACACATTTTTTTTTTGTATTCTGAAAATGATTTAATTGTGACCATAAACACTGAATTCTGTTAATTATGATCCACTTTTCCTGACATTTTCAGATTACCAATAATGAGAGCAAATGTTGTGTTTGGGAGGGACATTGACTTTGAAGCAAGACATCTGGGCTTGATGTCTGTCTCTTCTGTTTAACATGCAGTTTTGTGACAACGGGCAATTTATTTAGCCACAACTCAGTTTGCTCAACTGTGAAAAGAGGGTGTTAATACTACCTCATTAATTGAATGAAATAGTAGTTGTACATTGAGAAGTACTTATCTGGTACCTAATAAATGGTAGTGACAGAATTAGTGTGTTGTAAAATTCTGCCTTCAGGACAACTGAATGCTTTGTGTTTCTTTCCTATATGAAAGACTACTCTAGTGTTTGTTTTTCTTTATCTACTTTTCAGTGGCTAGCATATCACTGCAGAAAAATTATTTGTACCTTGTGGTTCTTTCTTTCTTTTTTTTTTTACCTTGACTGTTTCTTCCTCTCTTTGTAATTTTGGTTCATAATTTTCAGTATTATGATGAGCAGTTCCTTCCTTTTATAGACAGGGTTGGCCAATGCACATGTATCTTCTATTTGATCAGTGATCTAATGAATCATATTACGATGCATATGGTGATTTTGTTGTTGCAGATCCTGTTGTATCTTGGGTGCTTTTATGTTGTTCTGAGGCTTTTCTGTTTCTTTTCTGTTTCGTCTCTTTTGAGATTATGGGAACTACCATGAACAAGCAAATGTAATCCAGGGCTTTTTCCTGAACTCTTCAATATACTCTAGGCTTCCCAAGACATATGTCTGAGCTGACGTAACTGTGCCTTTAGGAATGCCAGACATTGACAGGGGTACATGATTTTTCCTGTAGAGGTGCCATTGGCCATACAGTTTCTCTCCTTTGGATCTCACTACTCCTTCTTTGCCTCTGCTCCTCTGCATACTGGAGCTGCTTTAAAAGGATTATAGGCAGGTGGCAGAGTGGTGCCTTGGTTAATAGCTGGCTTGGAATGCTAGTGGCCCCGGTTCAGATCCCACATATAAGGGCCAGTGACACTGCCCTCTATAGCTAAGATGGTGAACAACAGCTCCACCTGGAGCTGGGCTGCTGTGAGTCCTCGAGACAGCATAGCTACAGCCCTTGCTGCATTGGGCTGCCATAGGCTTAGTAAGTGGCCGGCAGACAGTGTGAGCTGCCAAGAGCTGCTGTGAGCAGCTGTCCAGAGGCTGGCGACTGATCTGCCTCATCCGAGAAGAGCACAATGATGATACCAACCTGCACCAGTGAAGAAACGTCCTCCACAACTAGACTGAAGAACAAAAGGACAGCAACTTGTATGTTCTCCTTCCCCAATTCCCCAATGTTGTTCCCCTCCCCTAATTCTCCAATAAAAATCTTTAAAAAATAAATAAATAAAAGGACTATATGAAATATCTATCTTCAGTGTTAAAATACCCTTGATGGGAAGGAGGTAACACATGAAATTATGCTCCAGTACACAGAACAGAGTTTTTAAGCATAGGCATAGATTTGATAGAAATCATGTTTGGCTGTAATAAGAATTTACACATGGAACAATGCAGTGAGGTAAATTCTTCACTTAAGGCATCAAAATGTAAAGCAGATTTAAATAGCTTCTAGATTTACTGCCTTATGATGATGGTATTATTTCATTGTCATTCGCTGCTAGGGTTTATTTTGTGCCTCTATGTGAAGGAGCGTTTTCATTTGTTTCTTTTTTGTGTTTGCTTATTTTTGCTATTATTTGTTGTAAGCTGTTCATTTCTTCCTTAATGTTTCACAATTTCATTTAGCAAACATTTATTGCATGCCAAATCTTGAAAAACCTTTGTTAGGTTCTATGGAGTGACAAAAATGAATAAGGTATAAACTTGGACTAACTCTTAACCTCTTGGGGCAAAGAGACATACAGACAACTAATTCATACAGAGCAAAAGCTAATGAGAGCTGAGGCCAGTATGGAACGCAGCATTACACTGGTTATGGGGGAGGAATATGTATTTCTTGAGTAGATTCATAAAACGTGTGGAGGGACTTTTGATTGCTGGACCTAGCATTCAGTTAATAGCTTGAGAATAATATGGATTGTTATTAGATTTATTTTTTGTATTCAAGTATGATAGATGAAAAAAAAAATTTAGAATCTAAAAGTTGTGACAGGTAAAAAAATGCGTGTAAGCATCCATGTCACATTTGCTTTTCTTTGAGAAGCAGTACAAAGTCAAGTCAGAGAACAGGGAAGTGGCTTTATATGAAGGGTTCTTCTAGGAATCACTAACATTCCAGTTAATGTTAATTACTTCAAATAAATATAGCTTCCATCCCAATGACTGTGTGTAACTGTTAGGCAGCATATCTAGTCAACAGAAACATGAAGTTTCACATCGCTGGAGATGGATAGGCACTCTGTAATTGCCCTTTCCTGCTACTGTGTTTGCTGTTTTGGATAAAAATGATGAACTGAATCAGAATTTTTTTTTTTTTGAGAAAAAAATCCAATAGGCATTGAATGCCTGCAGCAAAGACATTTATATTTATCATAGAGATCATTTTTCCATAAGAAGTTCAGAGGGCTTTATGGGCTTATGTGGGGGCATATTTAGAAATGAAGCAGACAAAGGGTTTTAATAAAGCCATATTTCACCCTATCTGCCTAAAACACCCATAGATTCATTATCTGAGTAATCAAAGCTGGTGCCATTTTGTGATGGGGGAACGTTTATTAGTGCCCCCATTCCCCTCTTCTAATTGTTGGGTTTGAGCAAAGTATTAATTGTCTTTAGTATTAGAAAAGTATGCACAGCCTTGGTAAGTTATATGGCTAAATCCAAAAAAAGAAAGCAACAAAAAATACAAGAGTAATGGCATCCCTCAATATTTCCTCTCACTCCCCTCAATACTATGGAAGTTTAGCATAATATATTTGTTTCTGTCCTAATTTTATAAACCTACATTTTCTTTTGGAGGTAGGATGGTCTTTCTGTTCCTTGCCACAAATAACATGGTTCTTGCATATAAAAGACAGTTTGTACCAGTCAACTGAACCTCAGAAATTGGTGTTTGTCTAGAGTCAGAAATAATCAAATATTAGTAATATCAATTCCTGAAATCCTACGCATCATCTATCAGTTTTCTGGGGTACACATATCCCATTTTGGAAAATGCCATTCCCTGTTGAGTTTTCTGATTCTCTCAGACAACTGTAAGTTTATTAGACCTGATCTTCAAAATTAAGAATTTCTGAATAATTTCACCCAAAAATGTAAATTCTGTGTGACGATCTAATGATGGATTCTAGTCAGAGTGGGGGAAGGGGCATTTCTCATACACAGACACAATTAAACAACAAAGGGAAACCTCATTCCCCTTTTTGCTAATCTGTATTAATTCAAGTAAATATAGCCCTTTTTTTAAATTATTGGTTATGTTATTTTCAATTTGTATCTGTTGAGTCTTTCATAAATAGCAGTATATTCTACATAGGATTTATGATTTATGATTTATTAGGATTTATAATTAAAATGTCTTTAGTATTTTAGCCTATGTTTATTTTTCCTTAAAAATTCTAATATCATGTATTGCCTAATTCACACAACCACAGTCATAATTACATACCATTTTTGTTAGGAAATCTAAGAGAGAGGTAGAAGCTTGAACTGGATTTTGATTCTTTCATTCGAAGCTTGAATTTTGATTGTAAGGCTTGGTGAGTCTCAGTTTATGAAGGCTTCTAGAACTTGAAAGCCACCTTCCTTAATCCATGCAAGCAATAATCACATAACCAAAGTTATTTTTTCTGTTTAAAAGAAAAAAGAAAATAAAGAGCTGGCTGAGTGGCACGTTGGTTAAGAGTTGGCTTAGGACACCAGCTCTGAGCAGGAGAACCCAGGTTCAGACCCCACACGAGGGCCAGTGATGCTGCGCCCTCCATAGCTAAGATAGTGAACAACAGCTCAACCTGGAGCTGGGCTGCCATGAGTTACCCTCACCGGCTGTAGGCTGCAGTGGGGCTGGCTGGCAGCTGGAATGAGCTTTCGTGAGCCTCTGTGAGTGGCAATCCAATGGCTGGCGAGCGACTGCCTCACCCGGGAGGAGCACAATGATGATACCAACATGGGCCAGTGAAGCGACGTCCTCCACAAACTAGACTGAAGAACAAAAGGACAGCAACTTTTCTGTTCCCCTTCCCTGATTCCCCAGGACTATTCCCCTCAGCCAATTCCCCAATAAAATCTTTAAAAAAAAAATGAAAATAGAAAAAGGCTGCTGGAGGACAATTGGAGAAACTAGGACTCCATTTCTTCCTTTAAAATGTGGCTTCTTTATTCAGTGTGTGATTGATATCACTCATCTGTCATTTAACTTGATACGCTACTCTTGGCAAGGGTTTATTCTCCATTAGGCTCAGTGGGTGATATCATCACTGTCCATATGATTAAATGACACTTAGTAATATGGATTTCCCAAATTGTGTAATATCTTCCTACTATGTCATCACTATCCCCATTTTATGGCCAGAACACCAGCAAATTTGGCGTTCCAGTGAAGGTTTCAGAGAGATAAATACAAAAAGGGGAGATTTTAATTTTGCACTGGCATTGTTTAACATTCATAAAAAATTGTTTTACTGCCCAGATGTTGGAAATTTATTAATTATCATATTGGCTCTTGGGCCTGGTTCTTGCAAGAACTATAGTAGATGCCAGAAGCTAAATAACCTTTTGTCATTCTGCTGAATAAAGGATTGTTTGTGCTCTCCAGTTGATGAATTATCTCTGTGCCTTGTCGTTATAAAAAGAAACTCATCTTGTTCACTGGCCTGGCAGGAGATGAGAAGGCCCTGGAGAGACCACAGAGTTTTTCCTTTCACAAATCATATGTGGGAGGCATGCTGTGGGTCTCGTCTAAAACAGAATGTGGAAAGAGCCCAGGACAAAGCATACAACTTTCATTGTTACCACTACATGATAGGTTATTACAAATTTACAGGATTAAACATCCGATTTTTACCCATACTAAATTATTTTTAAATCTAGCAATCAGTTCTACCATTGACAACTACACTTCTGTGTGTTCTATAGAAATAAATGGAAAGCTTGAAGTTATATAGTGAAGCTAAGATAATATCAATAATTTTATGATGATTCTACTAGTTGATGACAGTTTTATGGAAATATTTGGTATCAAAGCATATCATTGTCTACTGAAGAGAAAAAGCTAAGTTATTCCTTAACATCACTATGCTTCCACTAAATAAAAAATGACAAAACCTGCAGTTGGATAAATTGTTTTTGCTGTTTTCTTTTTTTTAAATTAATGAGCAAACTTTATTTTTTTAGAGCAGTTTTAGATTCACAGTAAAATTCAGCACAAAGTGCAGAGAGTTCCCACATAACCTTGTTCCCAAACATGCATAACCTCACCCACTATCTATATCTCACACCACAGTGGTACATTTGTTATAGTCGAATCTACACTAACACATCATTGCCCAAAGTCCATAGTTTACATTAGAGTTCACTCTTGGTGTTGTGCATTCAGTGTTTGAACAAATGTATAATGACATGCACCCACAGTTATAGTATCATACGGTTTAGTTTAATTGACCTAAACCTTCTGTGCTCTGCCTATTCATTCCTCCCTCCCCACCCCCAACCACTGGCAACAATCTTTTCATTGTCTTCATAGTTTTGCCTTTTCCAGAGTGTCATGCAGTTGGAATCATACAGTATGTAACCTTTTCAAATTAGCTTCTTTCAATTAGTAATATGCATTTAAGTTTCCTTCATGTCCTTTTTTTTTTTTTTTTTTTTTTTAGCTGAGCCATTCTGCCACCTGTTGGCAGCTCAGCGGCAGCTCAGCTCGGGCTGGGCATCGAACTGCTGTTACTCAGAGCTCAGCTCGCACTCTTGAGCAAGCTCTTAACCAACTGAGCCACTCGGCCGGCTCTCCTTCATATCTTTTTAAGGCTTGACAGCTCATTTCACATCGTCTGGGTGTACCATAGTTAGTTTTTCCATTTGCCTACTGAACCACATCTTGATTGTTTCCAAGTTTTAGTAAGTATGAATAAAGCTGCTATAAATATCTATGGTTTTTGTGTGGACATAAGTTTTTAGCTCCTTTGGGTAAATACCAAGGAGCACAATGGTAGATCATATGATAAGAGTATGTTTAGTTTTATAAGAAACTTGTGCCACTTTGCATTCCCACCAGCAGTGAATGAGAGTTCCTGTCGGTCCACATCCTCATCAGCATTTGGTGTTGCCAGTGTTCTCCAGTTGTCTCATTAGAAGTTCATTAATTTTTAAAATTTTTTATTAAGTTTATTGAAGTGACACTGGTTAGTAAAATTACATAGGTTTCAAGTGTACATTTCTATAATACATCATCTGTATATTGGATTGTATGTTCACTATCCAGAGTCAGTTCTCCTTCCATCACCATATATTTGACCCCTTTTTCCCTCTTCTACCACCCTCCCTCCCCACTTACCACTAAACTCTTGTCTGTGTCTACGAGTTTTTGTTTCAAAGAACCAGCTTTTGTTGATCTCCTCTATTGATTTTCTTTTTACAATTTCTTTGATTTTCACTCTAATTTTTATTATTTCTTTTCTTCTGCTTACTTGAAGTGAATTTGTTCTGTTTGAAGTCCTTAAGGGGAAGTTTAGATTTTTTAGATTTTTAGATCTTTTTTTAAAGATATGTATCCACTGCAATAAATTTCCCTTAAGCACTGCTTTTGTTGCATCCCACAAACATTGATAAATTATATTTTCATTTTCTTCAAAAATTTAAAAATTTCTCCCGAGTTTTATTTCTTTGGTCCATGTGTTATCAAGAAATCTACTGCTTAATCTCTCATCTCAATGTTTTTGGGTTTTCCAGCTATCTTTTGCTTATTGATTACCAGTTAATTCCATTGTTGTCTGAGAGAAGACATTGTATGATATCTAGTCTTTTAAATACATTAAGGTTCATTTTATGGCACAGAATATGGTGTGCTTTGGTGAATGTTCCATGTGGTGTTGGGAAAAATGTGTAATCTACTGTTATTAGGTGAACTAGTCTGTACATGTGAATTATACATTGTTGATTGATGGTGCTGTTGAGTACAACTACCTCCTTACTGATTATCTGCCTGCTGCCATTTCTGATAGCAGAATGTCAGAGTCTTCAACTATAATAGTTGATTCCTCTGTTTCTTCTATAGTTCTATCCATGTTTGCCTCATATATTTTGACACTGTTGTTAGGCACATATATACACATTAAGAATTATATGTCTTTGGGGCCGGCCTAGTGGCTCAGTTGGCTAAATGTTGGCTTGGGAGCCTGAGCTCTGAGCAGCAAGGCCACCGGTTCGGTTCCCACATGGGCCAGTGACACTGTGCCCTATATAACTAAGATGGTAAACAATGGCTCGACCTGGAGCGGGCTGCCGTGAGGGGCTAGTGATGGTGTAGGCTCTGCAGTGGGGCTGCAGTATGCTGCTATAAGCTACCGTGAATGGCCAGCAGCCAGCTTGAGCTGTCAGCAGCTGTTGAGAGCTATTGTGAGCCGCCATGAACTGCCTTGAATGGCAGTCCAGTGACTGGCGACCAACTGCCTCAGCTGGGAGGGGCACAATGATTATAATACCAACATGGACCAGTGAAGCAAAATCCTCCACAGCTTGACTGAAGAACCAAAGGACAACAACTTGTCTGTTCCCCTCCCCCAATTCCCCAATAAAATCTTAAAACAAAATTATATGTTGTTTTGAAGAATTGATCCATTTATTATTATGTATGATCCCTCTTTATCCCTTATAATTTTCCTTGCTCTTCCACTGTGAGAATGTGGTACCTAAATGAAATAACAAAGAAGGAATCCAGGAATTAGAGTAGGAGAGCTCTGGAGGCTTTAGTTGGAGAAAGAAGGGGCATACTTTTCTCACCAGCCTCACTTATTCTTCAGCCAAATGCAATTATGAATTCTGCACACATAACTTATTGATAAAACTGCTTGGTCCAAACCCAATGAAATGAATTGTAGTCCTTACATTATTTATTCCCTCAACTGTATTTGACACATACAGGCTACTCCCTATGCTTGAAATACTGTCTTCCTTTGTTGCTGTGATACTACAAATTTCTTATTCTCTTTTTTTCTACTCTTCTCTGTTTCTGATATTTCATCTTCTTTTAACACATAAATCATGCTTCCCTTTATGACATTAGTTTAAACCTTGTTCTCTTCTCCCTTTGTGCACTTTCCTAGAGCAATCCTGTCCACTCCCAAGGCTTAAATTTCCACTTTTATGGCTGTGACCCCTACATCTACATCTCCAGCTTAGGTGAACCACCATAAGATGCAGACCAGCGTATTCAAGTGCTTCCCTGGGAAATCTTTCAGACACCCTAAACTCTATGTACAGAATCTGGAATTCAAATATCTTTTTCCATAGCTGCAGTCCTTTTCCTGTGTTCCTTATCCTAGTGAATGATATCAATTTTCACACCATGTTGCTGTAGCAGATACATTCGGAATAATTCTTTTTTTTTTTTTTTTTTTTTGAGGGCAGTGTTACTGGCCCTCATATGTGGGACCGAATCGGGGCCGCTGGCTTCCCAAGTCAGCACCTAACCACCGCGCCACTCGGCCGGCCCAGAATAATTCTTAACTGTTTCTCATTTCCATTGTCCAATCAATACACAATCTTGTATATTTTACTCCTAAAATCTCTTGAATATATTCAAATTGCCCCACCTTTTCTAATCCATGTTATTATGTATGATATTTGAATTGAATTGCTGCTATTATCTCCTGATCGGTCTTCCTCTCCCCAGTCTTTCTACTTTCAATATTCATTCTTTATCAAACTTTTTATAAGCCCTGTTGAAGATTCAGCCACTTTAAACTTCTTTCAAGAAGGGCAATATGTCCTCTCTCCTGTTTAAATATACACTCAGATTGTTTTCCCTGAATGGAACTCATTCTCATGACCAATTCCCTCCTACTTATCTTTCTTGTCCAGTTTACGGACATCCAAGGTGGTATTCAGTAGTATGACTTATCACGCTTTTCTATTACTGCCTGATTAGTTGTCTCCTCCATTGGACTGCCAGCCCTATGAGCGCACAGACCTTGGTCTTTTTCACTTTTGTGTCTCTAAAATTGAACACAATGTTTGGCATGGAATAGGTGGTTTAAAATATTTCCTTGGTGGAGGAATAAAAACTAATGCAACAGACAGAAAACAATATGAGTAATTACAGGGATGTTTGTTTGCATTTTTACAATTCTTCCCCACAAATATTTCTGATAATTAAACAGAGAAAGGGAAGGCTGCATTTGAATATACTTTGAAGGAAAGTAAGGAAGGGGAGTAGCAAGAGGATGCTTCTCAGGAAAGAAGTGGAAAGAAAAGTATTGGAGAGAAGGGGTATTTTTTTTACTTTAAATATTTAAAATAATTTTTGTTTATGTTCATAAGCTAAAATATATCCATGTTACAAAATTCCAAAGTGAAACAGGGTGTATTCAGTGATAAATTAATCTCCTTTGTCTCCTGCCACCCAGACATTCTTTTCCCTACCCTGGGGACAATTACTGTAATCAGTTTTCCTTTTATCCTTCCATATATAGTCTGTGTATTCCTAAACATCAGCATGTTTGTATGTATGAGGTGTGATTAAAAAAAAATACGGTAAACGTTTAAATTTTAAAAAAAATTACAGTAAAAGGCACATTGCCATTAATCCCTCTCAAAATTCCTGCCCCTGGCCCCATGCTTCAAACACACTTATCCCATCGTTCTTGCCATTTTCTGAAGCAGTTCTGGAAGTCCTCTTTCATGAGTGTCTTTAGTTGTGCTGTTGTGGCCAGCTTGATGTCCTGAATCATTTTGACTTAGGGGAAGAGCCAGAAGTTGCACGGTGTGAGATCCAGTGAATAAGATGGATGAGGACATGGCATAATGTTCTTCACAAAAATTGCTGTATACCGGGAGAGATGTGTGACATGGAGCATTGTCATGATGGAGGATGATTTACAGTACACTTTAAAACACACCTTCTCATAACTGTAGCTCACACCCAACTAATTGCTCTGAACAAGTTGAAATTTGTCACACACTAAAGTTAGATGTGCCACTTTCCATATTGAATATCCATGCCTTTCCCTTCTTTTGGATGGCACTCAGCGCTAGCATTCATTGTATGTTTTGATCACATCTCATATGTGATTTTTAAAATATATTTCATAAGCAGCATAACACACACTTCTGTTTTGCACTTTGCTCCTGCAATTATCTATCTACCGGTTTATCTAGTCTTCATCAGTATTATAGCATTGCGTTCCTGTTTTTGAACCTTCATGAAGTTCCATTATATAAAATATGGATGTGCCATATTTTATTTAA
This sequence comes from Aselliscus stoliczkanus, assembly GCA_033961575.1. Lineage (NCBI taxonomy): Eukaryota > Metazoa > Chordata > Mammalia > Chiroptera > Hipposideridae > Aselliscus > Aselliscus stoliczkanus. The sequence continues at coordinate 40,899,158 of CM066729.1, forward strand.
TCTGCTACACACTGATGGACTAAGCAAGCTGTGCTCTTTCTTCTGCAGTAACAAACAATACTACAATGTATACCCTATATAAGCATCATTTTGTTCACATGAAAATAAATACTTAAAATTAGTAATGTTATCAATGAAAGGGTACATATATTTTTCATCTTGAAAGATCTCACTAAGCTGTCTTCATTGGATGCTCTACTGGTTACATTCTCATCAACTCCATATTCAACTATCTTTACAGGTACTGCCATCAATGTGGTATGTTGCCAGGCAAGTTTGTTTTTACCAAACTAATGGGTTAAAAAATATCTCATTTTAGTTTTAATTTAAATTTCTGCAAATGTGACTGAGGTCACTATCTTTTTCTATGTTTAAAAGCCATACATAGTTGATAATTTTCTTTTAGGTAAATAGTCCATATGCTATGCTTATTATTTTCTTAGTGGACTGTGGGTCTTGTGACTACTTATTTAAAAATTATATATTGTTATAAATATTTATATATAGCATAATTATTATGTTTACATATTTACAACTATAATTAATATATATGAATGTACATATAGTTATATATAGTTATCATTAAATATATCATATGTGTGTGTGTGTGTGTGTGTGTGTGTGTGTGTATGATATGAGTTGAAAATATTTTCCCCATTTAAATGCTATATGTTGACATTGTTCATGGAGGTTTTCCCTTTTTGGAGACTCTTTCAACTCTATGTAGTCAGATTTATTAGTTTTTCTTTTACTGTCTCTGAGTTGTATGTAATTCAGAATGTCATTTCTTTTTCTAAAATACGTTTTAAAAATTCTCTGCTGTTTTCTTTGTGTAATTTTATGTATTTATTATTTATTTATTTATTATCTACATCTTTAATTTAGCAGAAATTATTTTGTTATAAAATATGAGCTTATATCTCACTTTTTTTCAGATAGTCACAAAATAACTATTCATTGTATGATACATCGTTTTTCACTGACTTGAAATGTCATTCTTTTCATATACATCACTGATAATTTGCTAAGTTTTCGTGTGTGATTTATTGATAGGTTTCCAATCGTATTGAATTTGATTTCTCTCTCTTTACACTTCTCCACCAAGACAAAAATTTTTTAATTATTATACCATTATGATATATTTTGATATCTAGTAAAGATAGTCATTTCTCATTACGCTATTTTTTACTCGCTAGCCTTGATTGCTTTTTACTCTTGTTGCATTTGGAATAATTGATGTATTTTTTTTAAATTCTGTTGAATATTTTCACTAAAATATATTAATTACATAGAATAATTTACAGAATACTAACAACTTAATGATTTTGTATCTTCCTTGGTAAGAATATGGTTTCTATTTGTTTTAGTGTTCCTTGTTCCTTACAGGGTTTAAAATTTCTTCCTTATATAGAACTTGCACTTTTCTTATTAATCTATTTCTAGAGATTAGTTATTTTGTTGCTATTTAAGTGGAGTATTTTTTATTATTCAGCATAACAGGCTTTTGTATGCATGTATGAAAGCTATTGATTTCTGCATATTGATATTTCACTGTCATTGATTGCCTTTGGGTTTCCAGATAAAATAATTACATCAATATCAACTGATATGTTCACCACTTCCCTTCCAATTTGTGTTTCTTTTTCCTGTTCTAATAGTGTTGGATAGTACTTTCTTATCTATGATTTGAAAAGTATGTGTGACGGTAGATATTGATATCTTACTTCTGACATCAATGAGGGTGTTCTGGTATAAGCTTATTAAATTCATGTTGTGGGCTTATAATTTCAGGTAAATACATTTAATCATATTAATAAAAAATTCTCTATCTCTTGTTATTAAGGATTGCAATTATTATGAAGAATGGGTTTTGATTTACATAAAATCTAGTGTATTATAAAACTCAATATTTTTGTGAATAATAGTACTCATGACTTTTCACTTTGGATCTATTATGGTGAATTGTACTAATATATTTATTAATATGTAAATTTCCTCATATTTCCATGAAAAAATCCTACTTGGTCTGTTAATATGTTGCTAAATTCTGTTTGTACTCAGACTCATATGGAAAAAATGTAAATTATGTTGAGATGAGAATGAGCAAATGTGGGAGCTTATTATTAATAACCTTGGTCATTTCACTGAAGAGGAGTGATAACCTATTTAATTACTAAACATTTTCAAAGTCTATGCCAGAAGCAAGATACTGTGCTTAATGCTGAAATTAAGAAGATGGAGAGGACACTATTCCTACCTTCAAAAACCAACACATAGCCAAGTAGGTCAGAAAAACATTCAACAAATAGTAATGCAGTATGGTCAATGCTTTTACAGTGACAGCAACTGTGGAAATTTAGGGTCAGGACAACCTGGAACATTTGGGGAGGGTATCACAGGTGGTGACATAAGATCTGGTTTGGAAGGTCAAGTTTAAGTTTGGCATAGGACGTGCAATTGAAAAGAATGCAAAGCAGAGAGTGGCAGATGGGACATCCAGGCGTCCTGATGATGTGCTGGAGCCTGAAATCCTGATGTGAGATGTACCTGGAGCAGCCACTGGGGATAGCTTCCTACAAAACAAAACAGATGGTTTCAGGTAACCCATACATAGCAAGAAGTGCCAACTTGAATTTAAAACATACTTTTGTAGAGATAAGTTTGCAACTGGAATTATTGAATATAACTGCTGAAAAGAAACTTAGAACTCATTTTATTTATATGGTCACCTTGGTTGATAGATAGCATCTTTCTCCAGTCTGAGAACAGGAGTAGAGAGATGGTAATAGAAACAACCAGGTGTAACAAGGCATGATAGAAGACAGAGTGTGCAAGAGTATAAGGAGGCCCTAGGGCATCATGGGCATTTAGCCAAGAGAGGGGTAAGAATTACTCCAATGTGTAAAGAGAGAGGCATTGAGAATAAGCACATTCTGATGGTACGAGACAAAAAAAGAAACCAGATAAGGAGAGTGTGTCACTATTAATATCAACCACCTGTGGAAGGCATGCCAGACACTGTAAACAGACCATTCCCAAACCTCACAGCAACCTGGAAAAATAGGTATTTCATAAGTGAAAGGTCAGTACACTATAGAATGCACTCAAGTCACAAAGCTGGTGAATGACAGAACCGGGATCAGAACCCGTATCTGCCTGTTTCAGAAGCACACAGCACAATAACCACACACCTGAAGTGATGACTTGTGATGTCACAGGCCTAGGTATGACCATGGCACAGGTGAACATGAAGAAGGGTGTAAGCTATACCACGGGGACTTGCATCCAACCCCAGATCTCATTCTTATGGGCCACCATGTGTCTACAAGCACTGAACACCCACATGTGGCAATGACTTAAAAAAAGGGTGGAAAGCTTAGAATCAGCATTGCATTTACTTGTACTTCACTAATTTTTCAGGTTACACATTCTTGGCCTCTTTTTCTGATCCTCCTAGTTGTAACTGCTCTCATTGAAAATTTGACTTCTATACATTATGTACAAAGTCCTATACATTAGGTTTTTATTATTTCCAGAACCTCCCAGCCCACTTAGGAATTCTGAGCCTAGTGATAATAATGGCGATAATACATATGTAGCATTTATTGTTTACTTGACACTGTTTTAAGCATTTTACATATTTTAATTTATTTAATCCTCATAACATTATGAGGTAGGTATTGTATCATCAGGAATTGAATCATAGGCAGGGCAGGGCAGGGTTTGGACTCGGATTTTAACAATAATTTAACTTTTTTTTTTTAGCAGAGGCATCCTGCCACCTGTTGGCAGCTCAGCGGCTGCTCAGCTCAGGCTGGGCATCGAACTGCTGTTGCTCAGAGCTCAGCTCGCACTCTTGAATGAACTCTTAAAATAATTTAACTTATTAAACACTTTTTATGTGCCAAGATACGGTAGGTGCTTCACCTGCCCTGTTGGCTCTAATAACTCTGTGAGGTGGGTATTATTATCACCATTTGGTAAATGAGAAAAGTACATATCAAAAGTACTACTTGCTAGTAGGTGATAGATCTGAGATAATTTAAGCCCAGGCTTATTTGACTTCAAAGGCCAGGCTATCTCACCCCAGCTATGCCTGGAGCCCACCCCTCATTCTGAACCAGCTCTATTCATCTGTGTTTCATGAGAGGGGGAAAGGAATAACAGACACCGATGGGTTCAATGTGCTGTCATCCTGGATAATAAAAACAGATAGTGGGGGGGGATGAATGGAACAGAAGCTAAACTCACCTAAGGAAGAAATATTTTCTGCTGGAGAGTACAAAAGCTATTTGTGAGGGTAATTTCCAGAGGTGAGCTTAGTTGGATTACTTCCAGATATTTAGCGATCTGAATTAATTAAGAATTTCCATCATCTTTACTTAATTTAGCACTTTTGACTGCAAGCTGCTGGTGTTGGTCTTTTTATCAGCGGAGAAAACATTATTGAGTTAATTGTCACTTAAGGTGTTAATCTTTTGGTTCTTTAATTTCTCACATTTCTACTCATAAATCTGATTTGATGCTCAGCAAATGCCTTCTGTTCTTTGCTTTAATTCTGAAGATAGCCTAAATAATTACTTTGTAGACTTTTTTGTTATACTTCATCAATTTTCTTTTGTCAATTGCTTAATGTACAATTCTATTTAAAATATTCTTTAGTTTTAGTTGAAATTCTTTTCATTGCTCGATGCTCTTTTTAAATAATCAGTTTATTAGAATGTTTTGTATTGTCCTGAATTTTGCTTTAATTGACATAATTTTCCAGTTCTCCTGCTTTTTTGAACCTTTCAAAACATATTTTTTTCTTTCCCAAAATGTTGCTGTTGATTTTGGCATTCTGTGATCTACACTGCTCTTCACTTTTAACATATATTATTATCCTGTTAGAAAAATTGTATGTTACTCTATTGTGACACTTAATTTTCTTAAAACTACCATATATTCCATAAATTTTGTGTTTAAGCATGTAAATATAGAGCATTATTATATTTTTCCTTCATCTTTTTTTTTTTTTTTTAGTGCTATTGTTAGTTTTCCAAACACCTTGATGTCCAGATGTATGTGGGAGAACAGGTGCGACTATATAGAGGTATAGTTCGGATACATTGATTTTTCAAGGACTTTAAATTTGGTATAAATGTAGAAAAATAGTATATAAGTAAAACAACATGGCACTGTGATAATTATTGCAAGAACTTTTCTGTAATTTCATATTATTGCTTATTCCCTAGGATGTTTAAAAGCACAAGTATTTCTGATATTGAATTTTAAGAAAAAAATTAATTTTCTTTAAATTTTTCTTCCTTCTTAAGCTATTTCTAATTCATATGATGGACTTGATTTTGATTTATTTTAAAAATATTATTCATTTTTACCAGTATGAAAAAATACATAAACATTTCTATAGAAATCATGTTATTAGTCAGTCAAGTTCTTATTTTCTTTATACCAGCTAAACTGCCAAGTACACATAAACCCCATGCTTCCTTTCATTCAAAGTCAAGATAACCAATTACTTAAGCAAGTAATTCTTTTTTGGGGGGGGAAGGAGAACTGGGAGGATTGGGGGAAGGGAACAGCGTTGGGGAATCAGAGAAGGGGAACAGACAAGTTGCTGTCCTTTTGTTCTTCAGTCTAGTTGTGGAGGATGCTGCTTCACTGGCCCATGTTGGTATCATCATTGCACTCTTCCCGGATGAGGCAGATTGGTCGCCAGCCTCTGGATGGCTCACCACGGCTATTAGCAGCTCACACTGGCTGCCAGCCGCTCACGCTGGCTGCGGGCCACTCACTGTAGTCTATAGCAGCCCACTGCAGCAGGGGCTACAGCCTACATCGTCACCGGGGCTTGCAGCCCAGCTCCAGGTGGAGCTGTTGTTAGCTGTAAAGGGCAGTGTTACTGGCCCTCATATGTGGGATCCGAACCAGGGCCACTGGAGTCCCAAGCCAGCTCTTAACCAATGCACCACTCGGCCAGCCCAAGCATGTAATTCTTAATAGATCAAATATTTCACCTTTGACTGGAAGCCAATCTAAAGCTCTACTTTACATTTTATTCCTTTAAGCCTCCAGATAGGGTATTTGATCCTTAATTAAGTCCTCTGCTCTTTTTTTTGCCCTCATGTCACTCATCTCCTGGTAAAGTCCCACATTTCATTATTAGCTTTACACAGATGCACAAATGGCTGTTTTCCTTTTAAGTTTCCCTGGGCTCTTCAGCTAAAATGGAGCTGTATTTTATAGAAGTGCATTTCTACTATTACTATTACTATATCCTTTCACTTATTGCTTCAATTTTCTCTTCACTAGATTTCTTATAAATGTCCTCTAATTTGGTCCCTTAACTCATAAATTCACCAAAGCTATACTTCCAAATGTCACTAATAATCATTTCTTGTTAAAAACTCAAAGCTTTCACTCTGATCTTATGTTTCTTTCACTCTTGATTACTTTAGATATATTTAAAATTCTCTTTGTTGCTTTCCCCCCTCAGCTCCAAGACCCAATGAGTAGTAATGTTTGATGTCATCTCTTTCAGATGTCTTTCAAACTTTAAAAAATGTCATTTGTATTATTTGGTCTCTTGAGGATCAACTGAATATTTGAAGGTATAGCTGAGTCTTCTACTCTTTGATTTTCAGGAACTGGCAAAGTGAAGAATAATTGGAACTACATTTATATTCCTAATATTCTGTGCTTTCTTTGTTACGTGTTTTCACATTGCCCAGAGGACATAGCCACTAGAATAACCCATTGCCATCTTAAAGCAAACCAGAATTTAACCACTCTCTCCTATTTCTTACCATTTGTCCTAGTGTGTGTTCCTTGAGGAAACCTGAGTGATTAATTAGGTACTACGTATTGTCCGTATCACTATAAGAAGCAAAGTTTGCTCTGTTCGATACAGGGGTGCTTAGCCACACGTGGCTATTGAACACTTGAAATGTACTAGTGATTAATTTCACCCATTCCTTTTTCATTTTTTAAATACAAATGATACACTTCATATGTATTGGAATAACTAAAATATTAGCAAAACTAATTTCACCTGTTTCTTTTTACATTTTTAAATGTGGCTACTAGAAAACTTAAAATTACATATGTGACTTATATTTTATTTTATTGGACAGTACTTTATACCTCTGTTCTTGATTCATTGACCAGCATAAGTCACATGGTTTAACATAGTAAAAAGAGGATCAGGAAGATAGCTCTACAAAGTGAAGATGGAGAGCCAAAAACAGATGGCAAAGGACACAAATACTCTACGGTCTTCTGCAAAGTTCTTTCTGGTTGTTTTTCTCCATTGATTATAGTCTTTTTAATGAAAAAATGGCCGCAATTGTCTGTTTTCCTGTAGTTGGCTATTTGAGAATGATATGTGGCAATCATACCATTATTTTTTACAGCTTAATGAAAATTGTTAGATAATCTTTAGAGGTACCTTGAATTATTTATTTATTTATGCACTTATTTTTATTAGTTTCAGGTGTGCAAGACAACATAATAATTAGACATTTACTCCCTCACAAAGTGATAACACTGGCAGGGGAGATACCACGATCACAAACTAATTTCAATTTATTATTATAGCTTACCTGTTATTGGACAGGCCACACCAGACTGTTCTAGTTCAAATTAAGTATGTATTAGAAAACATTTAAAAAGCAAACATTGGAAGGTTATCGTTTGTTCCTTTTGCTTATATATTTTTTTTTCATGTTTTTTTCCCCCCACAAATTGGAGATGCAATGGAGATGTGTTTTCAGTTTTGCAGATACTTTATAGTGATTACCACATTGTCATGAGTTGTAACCACTAGAGATACAGAAAATATTGAATTATTTATTAACCCATGAGTGTGGGGGCAACTGATCTTTCTATGAGACACTGCTGATGTTGATGTCACCTGGTTCTTCTGGAAATTAAAGCCCATAACCTTATTCAAATTTACCTAAAACCTCTCTCAGAGAGGTAATGTACAGTCCTAATGAGTGGCCCAATCTCCATGAAAACAACCAAACCACATTTTTGATATGGTCATCAAAAAAGACCCATAGGATGTAATTATGTATAGAGATGAACGATGATAGTAAAAAGATCACAGGCTTTGGAACATGGACTTTATAAGAAGGAAGCATCTCCACTCCACCCTTTGCTAAGTGATTTTAATCGAAATATTTAAGACTACTAAGCTCATCTGCTCTAGAAGATGAGGGTAGTTCTTACCTGGTAGGATTATTATGTTTCTAACATACTTCTGGCCCATATTAATTCTACAGTAAATGTTAGTTGTTATGAGAAGAACTATAATGTAGCTTCATATCCTAATTGGTGGCAACATAAAGAGCTTAATCCTTTTCACAGATGGATGCCTTTCGCAAAAGAAGTGCTCTCATTATTAGTTTCTTCTTGATAGCTTTTTAAATTTTACTTGGAAATTGTATAGTCTGTCCCAATTTGTCCTTGAACCCTGAGTCTTGATGGACCTTCACTATGAGTTCTCAAACACCTTAGGTAGCCCTTTGTTCTTCAAGATGGCCCCAAAGCTAGGTTTCTGACTTGGATCATTTCTTTTTTGGCTCCCCTCTCCTCTTATCACATTGGTTACACCACTTTTATGGTATTTATTACATATGCCCTTTAACAATAGTCTTATATGTATAATTTATTTTTCTTTAAATCTTAGGCTTTTTAAGTAAAGAACTATCATAGTAAAAATCAACTAAAAGTGAAAGGAAAACATACTCTGTACTAAGATCTCTAATGCCTTTAGATCAATTTAAATCTCTAAAAGACACAAAAGGTAGATGCTATGATATCCATTTTATAGAGTCGGGGAAATTGAGGCTAAGACAATAACTACCCCAGGTGACACCAATGGAAAGTATTAAAACCCAAGGTGGTCCCTATCTAAAACTGGGGTTCTAAACCACTGCCCATATTTCCTGCTCCCACTTTTTCCTGACTCCTGTGGAACTCGCCACCCTCTGCAATGGTCAATATAGTGCTTTGACTCATACTTTTATTTGATTAATAAATAAATTCAAGTTTTCTTAACCATCGCTATGTTTATTACTAGGCAGTTCTTATATTATTCATTATAACCAAAGGGATCAAAAGCATTAATAAGTTAAGAACTACAGGAAGTAATACCTGTCTTCCATTATCTTAGTGAAAGAGAACTCATCACAGAACATGCACGAGACCCCGTTTCAGCTGTGTGGAAGGTAACTTCTAAGATTCAGTGCCACAGTTTTGAGTTCCTCTCACAGTGTATGGCTCTTCTATGCATCTATTTATCTGTATCTGTCTGTCTGTCTGTTCTGTCTTTCTGTCTATCTATCTATCATCTTCTTCACTTATTTTCTACTTATTATACTTTTTTAGCCTGGCTATGTTTTGAGGTAGGTTACAAAAAATACATGCAATTTAACATAATACCAATGAATAGATAGAAAAAAATGGAATAAAAGAAAATAAGACTAGGAAAACCAGATACCAGGGATATGATTTGTTCATAAGGATATGAGTCCTAAGACCCTTGGCAGTGAGTGGGAAAAGATAGCAAATTTCATGCTGATCTTCTTAACCCCAAAGTAAAGTAGATCTATAATCAGGTATGAAGTTTGGTGTTCCTAATATGGAAAATCTAACATATACCAGCACATTTTGGTGTAGTGAAAAATATTCTATTTTTGGTGTAGTGAAAAATATTCTGTATTCAATACAACATTACTTTTTCCATAGCTACTTGATAAGTTTTGCTTTGTGTCACAGCAGCACAACAGAACTCACTTGTTAAGCAGTATGCGTTTTGCTTTTCTATCCAATGACCATTTATATCCCTACTTCATTCAGACATCAGGCTATGTAAGTGGCAGGACATAGAAGGGAAGTATGAGTCTTAAAATATGTAAAAGGAAGAGAAAAAAATGTAAGTAGGGTTGTATTTAGGTTACAAGTGGCACCAAAATTCTCCAACTCCAAAACTGGAGTGAGATCATCAAAACTGTAAACACTGACCACAGATGTTGACTCACCTACTTTTGGTGATGATGGACAAGACCTATTTTCAATAACAATTTCATATATTTTTAATACTTGCTCACATTTCAATATTGTTTTTTGAGCAACCATTGCTAGCCTATGGTTTTCTGTTGTCAAAATAATTAGGAAAAACAGAAGGTCAAATGGTTATGATATTTAAAATTTCAAAATAAGAAAAAAGATTTAAATATAGCCAAGGGTATGCACAGATGAGTTTTGACAGAACTGGAAATATATTCATAGTCATCTGGTCAGCTGTCATGATCTGAAACTGATGAACTGATTTGTAGAGTCATGTGGCAAAAACATAAAAAAAGAGGAGCCTAGGTCTCAGAAGTTTTACACAGCAAGGCACTGTGACTGGGCAGCAGCAAGAAGTGGTTCCCCCATGAAGGGAACCTAAAGTGCTCTTTTTTAGTGGTGTTGGGACCTCAGGAAATTTGTCTGGCTTGGTGAATCCTTTCCTCCTTGATCCCATATGCCTGCCATTTCTGGATATATCTGTGTGGATGGAAAGATGGCCATAGGTCCAGCTGGCATCTTACCAATTACTGAATTATTCTGAGAGGTGACCATATAATGACTCTCAATTTCCTGTGATGTCTTAATTACAATATATTCTTTTTTTCCCTTAGATTTATTTATTTTTATTCTATATATGTTTTTAAGATTTGTATTAAAAATATAGCCAACATACAATATTATATTACTTTCAGGGGTATACCATAGTTATTCAACATTTATATACTTAAAAAAGTGATCATCATGATAAATCCAGCAACCATCTGACACTGTACCATGCTACCACAATATTATTGTCTATATTCTCTATGCTGTACATTACATCCCCATGGCTTATTTGTTTTATACCTGGAAATTTGGATCTCTTATTCCCCTTCTCATCCCCATCCCCCTTTTTAAAGTTTTAAATTATAGTTGACATTCACTTTCAGGTATATAGCGTGGTGGTTAGACATTTATATAATCTACATTAATTTCATGTATATAGCGTGGTTGTTAGACATTTATATAATTTAAGAAATGATCTCCCTGACTAGTCTAGTATTCACCTTCCACCATACATAGTTATTAACATATCATTGACTATATTCCTTATGCTTTACATTGTATCCCCATGAATATTTTGTAACTACAAATTTGTACTTCTTAATCCTTTCACCTTTTCACCCTGCCCCCAACCCCCTCCCATCTATTACCTCAACAAATCTAATGCCCATCTGACACCATACATAGTTATTACAATATTATTGATTATATTCCTTATGCTATACCCTACATCCCCATGACTATCTTGTAACAACTAATTTGTACTTATTAATCCCTTCCAATTTTTCATCTACTCCCTCAACCCCCCTCCCATCTGGCAACCATCAAAATGTTCTCTGTATCCATGAGTGTGTTTCTGTTTTGTTTGTTTATTTTCTTCTTTAGATTCCACATATAAGCAAAATCACATTGCATCTGTTTCTCTGTCTGACAAATGCCACTCAGCACAACACCCTCCAAGTCCATCCATGCCACCAGAGATGGCAAGAACCCGTTCCCTTCCATCGAGCAATATCCTGTTGTGTACATGAGTATATACAACCTCCTCTTTATCCATTCATCCATCGATGGACATCCAGGCTGTCTACACATTTTGGCCACTGTAAACAATGCTGCAATAAAGAGATGGATGCACACATCCCCTCAAAGTAGCATTTTGGATTTCTTCAGATAAATATCCAGAACTGGGATTACTGAGTCCTTCTTTGTCTATTGTTATAGAATTTGCTTTAAAGTCTCTTTTGTCTGGTATAAGTTTGCTACCACAGCTCTTTTTTCCCCCATCCTTTTACTTTTGATCTGTGTGTGTTTTTCAACCTATAATGAGTCTCTTGTAGGCAGCATATGTAAGGGTTTTGTTTTCTTATCTTTTCAGTCACCCTATGATTTTGATTGGAGCATTTAATCCATTTACATTGAAAGTAATTGTTGATAGATACTTAGTTATGGCCATTTTGATATTTATATTATTTATTTATTTAATCTTAAAGAAATCCCTCTAAGATTCTTTGTAATACTGGTTTGGTGGTGAAGAATTCTTAGCCTTTTTTTTTTTGTCTGAGAAGCTCTTTATCTGTTCTTCAATTTTATTGTAACTCATTGCCTTGTTGGGTAGAGTAGTCTAGGTTGTAGATCCTTGCTTTTCATCATGTTGAATACATACTTTTAATCCCTCTGGCCTGCAAAGTTTCTGTTGAGAAATCAGCTGACAATCTTATGGGAGCTCTCTTGTAAATTACTATAATAGTTGCCTTTCTCTCGCTGCTTCTAAGATTTTCTTCTAGTCTTTAACCTTTGGCATTTTAATTACGATGCGTCTTGGTGTGGGCCTGTTTGGGTTCGTCTTGTTTGGGACTCTTTAATACAGTCAGTTCTTGATATGGTTAATCTTCTCTGATGAGGAGGATTTAATTCTATTTTAATGTTAATTTCAACTTTCTCCCAGTTTCTATTTTCAGTACTTTGTTCCCTGAGAAGTTAATCACTCATTGATATTAGGGGGGAAAAGTAAACAATCCTTTGACCTTCTATGTGTAAATACTAAAATATTGAGGGAATGGTCTTCAAGTTTTCTAAGAACTACCCACATCAGAGTATCTTCATGTACCTGGTAAAATGCAAATTTCTGGCCCCCACTACATGCTCACTGCAGTTTGAAAACCAGTACAGTTAATACCTTGGTTTGCGAGCATAATTTGTTCCAGAAACAAACTATTCATATTGCAAGACATCGCTCGTTTACCACATTAAAATGTATCAGAAATGTTTGTTCATCTTGTGGAATACTTGCAAACCACATTACTCACAATCCAAGGTTTTACTGTACTTCATATAAACTAGCATAGCATAAAAGTAATTCTTATTTAATTTTTATGGTTTTATTATTTAATGCTTTACTCTGGTATGACAATGTTGAAGAATAGCTAGCTATCTTTCCTTGAGTTGCCATACTAACTTTTTATGGGGACTATGGTCCAAGGAGCCTTTCTCAACTGGAGTTCCACAAGAAATTAATTCCTAATGACTTAAGATATCTATTATATGTAATGAATCAGCTTTTCTCTTATGACTTTACTATGATACTAGTTATGTACCAACGTCAGAATAATGGAGAAAATAATCACTCAATTTTCTGTGTTCTGAGATTCAGAGGAGGAACTTCATTAGGGAGGAAAATGAAAGCCATTCTTTTTTAGTTTATAAATTAGCGTTCTCATCCATTAACAAAAACATGATGTCTACATTATGATAAATTAGAAGCTTGCTATGTTCACTGATGTTTTAAAATGTCTTATTATCAAAGAAAATCATGCACATGTTGAAAAAAATTAAACAGCATTCTTCAGCGAACTTTTTTTTTAATTAAAGTTTATTGGGTTGACAATTATTAGCAAAGTTACGTGGATTTCAGGTGTACAATTGCAGTGGCTCGTAACAGCAAAGGCTTATTTCTAGCTCACACTGATTATCTATCAGGAGTTGTCTACCTCTGAAACATGTATTCTCATTGTGAGACTCAGGCAGATGATCAGCCATCAAAGTTTCTGATTAATGTTAGGGAGAAAAAGAGAGAGGGTAGTGAACTGTACACTAGCTCTTTAAGCCTCCATCTGGAAGGGACACAGGTCACTTTCACTCACAAGTCATCGACCATGACTAGTAATATAACTCGATGCACTCTTACCAAGATCAGGAAGTTCAGGCCTGCTGTGTTCTTACGGGGGGAAGAACTGGGAATATTTGGTGAATAGCTAATGATTACCACTTATATTGAAAAGTGAGTTCTATTGTTAAACTCCATCCTCCCAGGCTCTGTCTCTCAGTGACAACCACCTCTGTTTCTGTGGTTAGCTCTTCTGCTGCATATTTTAAAATATGTTGCTATTTCTTCTTTCCAGTCTGCTTGTACATTATTTGTTGACTTTCTGCTATGAAGAAAAGTTTAGTTCATTCACCCTATCAACCTTCCCCCCCGCCACTATCTTTCTTTCTTAGGAAGTTAATCAAAGATGTACTATAGTAAGAAGAGGATATACCAAGAACAAGGAATACATGATATCAAAGAAAGAGTGGGTTTAACTAAGAAGTGCAATAGCACTGTATCTCACTGTGACAGCTGTCTGCTGGCTTAGAGAGCAGTAAGAGAACAAAACACTGGATGGAAGACTGGGAAACAGGAGGACTCTAAAATATACAGAATGATTAACAACTTATACAAAAATTGAGAATATGGTAAAGACATTTGATAGAGAATTTAAAAAGGAGAATTCATTCTAAATTATTCAGAAAAGGTCTTTTCCTTACAGAAGAATAAGGGGTATTAGACTTATAGGGGATGTAATGTAATCATAGTATATGACTGAATGTCGCAACAATATACGTTTGGAGCATCACTCTCATACTGATAATATTTATTAGGTTAGAAATTTTGGAACTAATCTAACTGTATAAATATGAACATAAATTTAAGGTAATCAAAGCTTGGGTAGAACAAAAAAGGTGAGGAGAGGGTGGAGGCATTAATATCCTTTCTTGATTCTACAAAATGGGGAGTCAGCACATATCTGTGATTCATGGCATTTGAAATGGAGGTTTCGCTGTGTTGTTTGAAGTTGCAAATGTATCAATGGGGAATTAGGGAGAGTGACTTAATTAGATGTTGATGGGAAGATTAACTTTCTAGGAGAGGAAACAGGAGTGGTAAACTTTCTGAAATTTTGCATAAAATGTTTTTATTATGCCCTCATACTCAGTTGATAGTTCATGTTACATAGGAATCTTTGTTTGCTTATCCACTACTTTGAGGTTTTGCTGTTTGTTTCTATACTTCCAGTATACTAGAATCCAGGCTGATTCTTGTTTCTTGACCTGTAGCCCATGTTTTTCTCTTTAAAAGAATCTGTGATCTGGTTCTTGAACTTGTTGTTAGTTTTTACAAATATGTATTTAGATGTGATTTTTTTTTTCTTTTTGTTGGGCATTGATGTATCCTTTCAGTTAAAAGTTATATTCTGGGCGACCGAGTGGTGCATTGGTTAAGAGCTGGTTTGGGATACCAGCGGTCCCATTTCAGATCCCACATATGAGGGCCAGTGACACTGCCCTCTACAGCTAAGATGGTGAACAACAGCTCCACCTGGAGCTGGGCTGTGTGAGCCCCTGCGACGGGGTAGGCTGCAGCTCCTGCTGCAGTGGGCTGCCATAGGCTACAGTGAGTGGCCGGCAGCCAGCGTGAGTGGCTGGCAGCTGATATGAGCTGCCAAGAGCCGCTGTGAGCAGCCGTCCAGAGGCCAGAAACGGATCTGCCTCATTCGGGAAGAGCACAATGATGATACCAACATGGGCCAGTGAAGCAATGTCCTCCACAACTAGACTGAAGAACAAAAGGACAGCAACTTGTCTGTTCCCCTTCCCCGGTTCCCCAAAGCTGTTCCCCTCCCCCAATTCCCCAATTAAAAAAATCTTAAAAAAAAAAAGTTCTATCCCTCAGCCTTGGGAAATTCTCTTGTAATATTTCTCTGATAATTTTTCCCCCCCTATTTTCTCATTCTTGTACTCTGGTTAATCAGAGAATAGACTTCCTTGTTTGACCTTCTGCATTACATATTTTCTTATGTCATCTTTGTAATATATTTTTACAATTTATAGAATATTTCCTTAAATGTGACTTTGATTTCTTGTACCAAATTTCCATTTTAGAAATTTTATTTGCATTTTGTAGAAGCTCTTTCTTGTTCTTTTATTGCTCCATTTTTTTTTTTTTTTGAATCTGGTTTCTCTTTGCTATGTATACAATGTCTTCCTTGACCTTCTTGTCAGATAGTAATGAAAGTATTTTTAAACATCTCATTCTGTTCTGTAATTTTTTCATCTCTTTTGTAATTGACTTCTCTGTTTATTTAGATTGGCTTTTTATTTTTCTCCACAATGCTTGTTTCCCTTAAATGACTATTAATCATTGTTTATTTTTAATGGTTAGAAATAAGGCAAATAAATATTTCATAGAAGCTTTTTAGTTGTGGACAGACTTGATCATTAGCTTTTTCTTTGTGATGAATAGGCACCATGCCAGAGCGTGTACTGAGTGGCTATAGATGTCAGGTGCTGAGTTTTCTTCCTATATTTTCTTTAGAGAAGCACCCTCTGTGTTTTTTGTTTTGTTTTGTTTTTTAGCTGAGCCATCCTGCCACCTGTTGTCAGCTCAACGGCAACTCAGCTCGGGCTGGCATCGAACTGCCGTTGCTCAGAGCTCAGCTCACATTCTTGAGCGAGCTCTTAACCAACTGAGCCACTCGGCCGGCCCTGCACCCTCTGTGTTTTTGTTTTTATTTTTGACCTGGGATAAGTGATGGACTACTAGGTATTTTGCTGGATCAGAACTTCTATTTAGAGACTTTCTTTACATGCCTTCTCCCCCTTTTTTTGTTTCATGTCTCATGTTATTGACATATAATATCTCATATAATATCTAGTGTTATTATATACAGTTGTCCATTATATTTAACAGTGTTTGCACCAGGTATCGATATTACTTTAAGAGTGATTTAAAATACATGCTACATATCTATTGTCTGTTGCATTCCAGTAACTATGAAATACATATTTTGTCTAAATAGTTGTAGCTGGTGTTATTTGTCTCTGGTGTTCTGAGTATTTCCTCTAACTTTTCTACCCCATCATGTTCAAATGGCCTGTTTTCAACTCTTAATTTGCAGGAGGTGGTCTAGTAAAATATATTGAGGAAAGCTCAGTATTGACTTGTAGTGTTTTATCTACAATAATTCTCTTGTTTCCCTGGCTTTCTCCTACTCATATGAGTATACTCCCTTAGTTCTGTTCAGCTTAGTTCTGTTCAATTTCTTAATTCTGTTTGAAATATCCATTATTAGTTGTTTTTCCGGCACACTAAAGTGTCAGAAACTATGTCTTTGAACCAGAACTCTTCATCCAGAAAAACAAAAAAAATGTTGCTTATATAGCTTCCAGCTAATTTCACAACATATGTTCTGATTTTCTACTTATGTTGTCTATTAGCATTGCACTTAACAATGTTCTACAAGATAGCAAAATTGGTTGTAGTACTAATGAAATCTGTCACTTGGATGTGGGACTTCCCTGGAATAACTTAACAAATAACTTTGAGCTTCTTCAAGATAGTGATTTATTCCCAGCAGTGTTCTGCCTTTTCAAAGCACTATATAAACTCTTGATGTATACCTATGAATATATCCATTAAGATAAAACCAGTTCTTGAATAATTGTCTTGAAGATTTTTGATGACTTTGACAGTGTCCATTGAGTGGAAAGTTTATCAGAAGACAGCAAATGTATTTTAATATTATCTTGTGTTCTGAAACACCATTAAAATAGATTAAATAAAATCAGATATCATACATGAAATTCTTGTAAGAGTAACCAAAGACCCTTGGATTTCTGAGAATAAGGCATTAATAAGATTGATGATGATGATTCATTCATTTATATATGCAATTAAAAATGTTTACTGAGCTCAAATTCTGTACTAGTCACTATGGTAGAAGCTGGGAATAAAATGGTAGAGAAAATATATGCAGTCCTTGCCCTCATGAACTTAGAGACAAGTGAAGAGAGAATTGTAATAACAGTGTGATAAGCGCAACAAAATATTATTTGTCATGGGAACATAGATGAGCGACAGTAAACAAAGCCTTGGATGGAGGGATGGAGGTCAGGGAAATTTTTCCAGTGGGAATAATGTCTTACTGAAAACTAAATAATGTATAGAAGTTAGCCAGGCATATAGGAGGCCAAAGTTGTATGTTTTAGAGAAAAAGCATGTAGAAAATTCTGAAGCATGGGTAGGAACATGGTATAATTGATTAACAGAATTATCTTTTGGGTGATAAGTATTGTGTTGTATTGGGTGTGAGAGTGGAATAAGGTGGATAGTCATAATAATGTGCTATGTCATCATAAAGATATTGCCTTTATCCTAAAAGTAGTAGGGGGCCCTTATTTGATTTTAAGTAGGAAAGTACCATGGTGTGTGTGTGTGTGTGTGTGTGTGTGTGTGTGTGTGTGTGTGTGTGTGTGTTTATTTACTCTGGCTGCTGTGTGAAGAATGGTTTGGGGAAAAGCAGCATAGTAGGGCAGGGAGACAGGGCTATGTGTCTATTTGTGTAAGAGATAAAGAAGTGGCAATGAGAATAGAGACGAGTAGGTGTCTAGTAATATATTTGATATATTGAATGAGGAAAAAGCCTCAGGAAGCACCAGGGCTCTCACTTGGGCAACTAAGTGGTTATCAGTACCATTCTCTGAAAAATTGAATGCATAGCAAGGACTGGGTTTGATGAAATCCCTTGAAACAAGTTTTAGACCTATTGAATATGAAGTTCTTGTGGAACATTCAAATAGAGGTATGTAATAGGTAGTTTAAAAAGAAATTTAATAAAAAAATTTGACTTAGGTATATAGATTTGGAAATTTTCAGTATATAGATGACAAACAAAGCCATAGAGTTCATGACACAACCCAGAAAGAGGCTAGAATAAAAAGTAATGGGCCCACAAGAGAAAACTGAGGAACCCCAATAATAAAGAGATAGGAGACCAAGAAGACCATAGAGTTACAAGAAAGAACAGGAAGGAGTGATGTCACAAAACCAGGGGAAGAAAGTGATGCAAGAGGGATGGAAGGAGTAATTGGGAATGTGAAATGATACTGACAGTTCAATATATGACAAAGACTGTAAATTATCTGTTAGATTTAGCTACAAGGTCAGTGACTCCGCAAAGTTTTGATCAAAAATGAACTGCAGCCTTAGAGGTAAGGGCAGAGATAGGAACAAATGTGCAATCCAGAAGATTTATAACTCTAAGAAACTATGAGAGAACTGGCTTTCTTTGAAGCCCTGTCAGAGAAGAATAGAGATTGATTAAGCTAGGTTGATAAATAGATTAATTTTAAGTAAAATTTGAGACTATCTCACTAGAGTAACAGTAAAAGAAATGTGCATATGTATTATATTTCCCTAGATCTCTAAGGTTCCCTAGATCCCTAGATTCTTTGATTGGAAGATTCCATTGCATTTCCTCTTTCTGACTCATGGGTATGGTAAGGCTTGGCAGTTGGGTCTTGCTATCAAATCTCTGCATTATTGTTCAGCTGACAATGAAATGATAACAGATGTTCAGTATCATTCATTTACATATGCTTTTATTTAGGCACATGAATTGAGCAGTATACACAAATCTGCAAACAAAAAATTATTCTGCATTTTGAACGAAGAGAAAAATAATTAAATATCTTACATTCTTAAACATAATGAGCAATACTCTTTCTTTTTCAATATTATTTTAAAATTAATCAATACATATGCTTTTTAAAAAAGCAAACAGTGTAAAATTAGAAGGTATAAAATACAAATGCAATCTCTTACCATCATCCCCTGGCTCGCTCCCTGGAAGAAAATATTTTTTTCAGAACTTTTACCAGAATTTATAAGGAGTATATGCATATTGAAGAGGCTTATCCTCTTTGGTGCACTTGTTCATTGAATTTGTGGCAGAGTAAGTTGTATCATTTAATTGTTCTTGGGTGCAGTTACTGTTTTCTCTTGCAACTACTGTCTGAGTGATTATCAGTCTGAATCTTTCTGAATCTCCTTCTTTTCATATCAGAAGCCACTATCAGCAGTCATTTGAGTTCTTTCTTTCATTTTTGAACTAGTCTTGTAAATCTTTTATTCACTCAACAGGATTATAGCCCATACTTTGAAAGAAATACTTCATCCTAATTAGTTCCACAGGTGCCTTTCTTTTAAAAAGGAAATAGTTTCCACGCTGTCTCCAGAAGAATGTTTTTGGGTCATTATCTCTGTTATAAATGAACTCATTGCTGAGCCAGGGTTTCCCTGAAGTGTCTCTGTGATGCACAGAAATGCTGTGTTATAACTTTTGATCCATGATTGCCCTAATATTCTCAATTGATACCATATTATATCCAGATATGCAGTCTCAGATCTCCAATGAAGCACACTGATGTTTCCTTGTCGATTTTATGTACTTATGTTTCCTCAGGTTGCTACTAAACATAAGTTCTTCTCTTTATACTAGGTATTATGTGTCAGCTTTTACAGAATTAGATTGTTTATGGCATTGGTGAGAATAAAGTGCTTACAGACAATGGATTAGTGGTTTGAATTCTTCCCAGACTATCAGCAATCAAAAGTTGTTAATACTCTCTTGGGGTTATGTAAAATGAAGGTGGTTTGAATACAATTCCAGGCCCTCAAGAAGGAGCATGATTTCTATTGCAGAAGGCAGGGACAGAAGCCATGGTAAGGAGACCAGATGTTTTCTTTGAATGGCTTATAAAAACAAAATCTGTACATGTTTTAATTTTCCCCCCAAAGCTCTTTCCCTGGAGTGGTAATAAAAAGTTTCATTCTCTCCCCAATCATTTCCTCCCATTATAGTAATTTATTACTTTATTAACTTACTCATTTACTGCTTTCTCCCTCACTCAATTGCTCAAAAGTTCTTTGAGGTTGTGTCTATTTTCCTTGTTCCAAACCACATCCACCAGAAACATCTTTGGTCCCTCATTTCATATCTGCAGCCACCAATATTTCCCTGGATCTCATCGCTTATGAGCTTGTCAAATGGCGGCTGTAAATCTGTCCTGCTGCTCTAAAATTAATTGCTGGTTAATATATCAAGGGAGCTTTTTGACCAAGTCAAATTACAATACGAAACTTCAGCCAGACTAAAATTATACATGCTGTAATACTCGCATAATAAAATGGTGAAAGACAAAGCATGGAGGAATTAGAGTAAACTGGAAATTGTCTGGAAACCGGAATGTTTATATGAGACCAGCGCCTAAGCTTTTCTTTCTAGATCATGTGACACTTCTGTAGTGGTTATAGAAATCATATTTGATATATTCTGTGATTTAGAGCTAATTGTGGTCAGTTAATTTTAAGATAATTTTCTGAAAGAAAGTACAATATATGATTTCAGTTTGGTGATAAAGACTAAGATTTGATATGATTTATTGAAGCACTTTTCTAATTATTTTGACTAGGGTCTGCAAAGAATATACATTATTTTATTTTATTTGTTTATTTATTTATTTATTTTAGAAAAGATTTTATTGGGGAATTGTGGAAGGGGAACAGCGTTGGGGAACCAGGGAAAGGGAACAGACAAGTTGCTGTCCTTTTGTTCTTCAGTCTAGTTGTGGAGGACGTTGCTTCACTGGCCCATATTGGTATCGTCATTGCACTCTTCCCAGGTGAGGCAGATTGGTCGCCGGCCTCTGGACGGCAGCTCACAGCAGCTGCCGTCTGCTAATGCTGGCTGCCGGCCCCTCTCTGTAGCCTATGGCAGCCCACTACAGTAGGGGCTGCAGCTATGCTGTCCCTGGGACTCACAGCAGCCCAGCTTCAGGTGGAGCTGTTGTTCACCATCTTAGCTGTAGAGGGCAGTATCACTGGCCCTCATATATGGGATCCGAACTGGGGCCGCTGCTGTCCCAAGCCAGCTCTTAACCAACGCGTTACTCGGCCGGCCCAAAATATGCATTATATTATAATAGGATCTAGTACATAAAAACACATTGACAGATGTGCACATACATAAATATATGTGTAAATATATATATATATATATATATATATATATATATATTAGTGTGTATGTATATGATGTGAAATGGAGATTTTATTAAATGATTTTTACTTTACTATATGCAATGCCTTCCAGTATATTGTATCTATTCTGTGTACCATTAAAAAAATACCTGGTCGTGTCCCATTAGATTTATTTCTTGCCCTATGAGTAGGTCATACACTGCAGTTTGAAAAAACACTGATCTACTATGACTCCTTGAGAATTGTGAATATATATTACTATATTATATTCTTCCAACCAAAATTGCTTTTATTTCAGAAAAAAGATTTGCGATGAGACATGTTTATGTACTGGGGATATTTTCTAACCACTAACTCTGAATTTTGTTATATTAAAGGTATCACACTTCATGAATAAACACTATAAATATGTTCACCATCATTGTGGATCAAAATAATCTGTAACTATCCCCCTTTCACACAACTAGATAGTAAATCCAGATAAACTATATGTTTAAAAGGAGTATCAAGATTTTTCTTTTACTCATACTTATCTGTTCCCTGAATAAATGAAAGACTGCTTCCTAGAGTATCATTCCAGCATATTTACAAGCTCCTAAATATTCTTTAGCAAAAGAAAACAGAAATCATTTCATAGTTTGGTTAAACGAAGTGTGTATATAATATCTTTCACATTGAATATCTATTTTAATACAATTTCAGTGAGCCAGTTTTCTTCCCATTTGCTAGTCCATTCCCCTATGTCAATAAAAAAAGTTGCCTCTCATTTTGTACTAAAATTTACTTTCTCCTTGAATGAAAACAATGCTTCCTTGTTTTTATTAGATTCAATTATTTACAGGATGGATGCTAAATCATTGCAATGCTTGTTATAAAAATTGTTTGAACCAGTACTTTATGATGCTTATATTGTTGGGGGCAGATGACTGTGCATATTTCTAAACAAAGTTCAGCCAGCTGACAGTATGAACCCTTAGGATTTGGACGGCAAACCAATCTTTTGTAAATTATGTTCATATTTCCTGTGCTTGCTACATTGTTCATCCATCGTTGTTCATTCTATTACAGAAGTCAGTCACTCACTGTCTCCTAAAAGCTAACCTTTCCCAGTAGGCTTGTATTGGTGACATAACCTTATCTTCTACCTCCATGATGAATTCCATAGGTCACTGGCAGATGATGGTTTTCAAAATACAGAAGGTGATGAGCAGATTATGAAGACCTGTGTCAGTTGAGTTACACTCTGAAAGCCAGAAAGGAGTCATAAATCCTATTTTTTTGGCTCAGTCAAGATTTTTCTTTTAATATCTCAGTTAAACTTGTTATCTATCCATTTGATTTCTCTTGTACAAGATTGCAATTTGTTATAAATATTTTTTAGCAATCTTATAGATTTTTTTCCAAGTGAAATGTGAATGAGAATTATATTTAGATAAGTAACATGGAGAAATTTCATGCTACTACTTAGTGGAATTAATTTTAGTATTATAAACTTTATTGATATACCAGTTATTTTAACAATATAATGAAAACTAGAATGCTATCATGAAACGTCTTAGACATTGAGAGGTTCTGACTCATTAAAATATACACCATGATTTAGTCACTTACTGCTATATCCTATAAGGAATACATTTTTATTTAAATTCCCTGACATTCTTCCAAATTTTTATGCCTATACAAATGACATCTTTTTTTCTCATATCAAACATTTCTATAGATCTAATAAGATTTCTTTACTATCACTTTATCTGACAATATTCATTCTCGTTCTTCTATCACCTCTGCTTTTGTCTCACACTCATCTATAACTTTTACAGCAGAGAAGTCACAGATTTATTTGAGCTGGAGTTGTGGACATGAGGTGATGTGATAACTACAGAAAGTAAACGGATATCAGAGATAGGTAGTGCAATTTTCAGGTCCTTATAAAATGTTTTTACAAAAAAAGAAGTAAAAATTGCAGGAACTGAAATTGAAGATCATCATATCTTGGAAAACAAAGCACAAAGCTAAGCCAGCTCAGTGCTAATTTAAACTAAACACATAAGCTGTTAGTTCTGCTAATGTCTATTATCGATTCATTAAATTGGTTGGATACTCCTTGCCACATATGGGAGATTTAAATAGCTTAAATGCTGGAGTAATTGTTTTGTGTTTTGAAAAGTATTGTGTTTGACATAAATTCTTTTTAATGATCTCTGATCCTAAGAAGGCTTATATTTATGCCCTGAGGATACTCCATATTTAAAAAGACCCTTTTGTCTTTTATGTGTTCTTTGAATCTAGTTTGATGTAATCTCTCATTTTAAAGATGATTAGAATTACTTTCTTAAACAAAAAACCTTTTATGCATTAATATGAAACCCCTTCCATTGGCAGACAAAGTTGCATTGTATCATGATGCCAAAGACATCTGGCTCCAAACCCAGCCTTACTGTTTACTACTCAAGTAACCCAAACCAAATTATTTTACATCCAAGAACTTCTGTTTCTTCATCCCTTTACTTACTTACACAGAATTATGTAAGCATCAACAATGACACTATTATGCATGAGATGGGCACTTGATAAATGGTAGTGGTAGCTGTTTTATTGTTGTTATTAATAAGAGCTCTTCTATAGTTCTTAGGCTTTATAGTAAATTAACAGTAATTATAATTTATCTAGTCATAAATTATAGCAATTCCTATGAGTAGATTAATAGAAAGCTAAGTAAAACAAATATATCTGAAACAATGAGAATACGATAGGTAAGCCAGCCCTCAGATGATGACTCTTCAGCAATGGATGATTCTCTTCTTAAAGAAGAGAATATTACTTATTCCATACTGAAACAGACTCACTATGGGAAATGCATGCTCACATGATAAAATTTCTGTAGTATGTGTGCCTAACCCCCTGGGTAATAAAGTCATTTTCACCTTTGTGAAAACATTGGAAAGTCTTACTGATGGCAAAAGTTGAGAGCTGGCCATCGGGAAGAAAGTCAGCCAATGGAAATCAGACTCTTAACAGGTGCAGGGTCAAAAAAGTTATGGTGGCTTTAATTATAGCACAAGTTTTAAGCAATTTTTGGCCTCAAATAATTTGAGAGAATATTTTTTTTTCCTAACTCAAATCCCCCACATACCAGATAATGATTAGCAGTGGAGAACTAATGTAAATAGACTCCTTTCCTACATCTTTAAGGTTCTTGAATAGAACAGCATTACTTGTGTATGTGTGTGTGTGTGTGTGTGTGTGTGTGTATGTGTGTATGCTAGTGTTAATGTTTTGTCTTAGTTATGTATTTATATAAAATACAACAGTGTGGAGAAGCATGCCAGATATTTGAAACTTAATGAAATCTGTATAGGAAACTCTGTTTAAACCCTGTTACTCAATGCAATGTGTGACCAGCAACAAGGAAACTTGTTAAAAAAATGCATAGTCTCAGGCTCTGCCTCAGAACTACTGAATCAGATTGTGTTTTAGTAAGATTGCAGGTAATTCAATGCACATTAAGGTTCGAGAGGCACTGGGTTAGATCACAAACCTGTTTCTGACCTTGGAGATCCTTATGCCATTAAATTATAAATGTTTGGAGGATTATCCTTGCAAATTAAAATCTCCAAAGTGATGGGGATCACTACAGTTATAAAATCGAAATAAAAAGAGAACTAATTGCCTATAGATATATGATGAGAAAATTATATTGTTTACCAAGACTGATACCAAAGTCCAAAGAAATGACAAAAGGCTCTAAATATATGGGTGGCTGTCCCGCAGAAGAGGAACTGAAATTACTCCATGTAGGTGCATAGAGAATTACTGGGACCAACAAATAGAATTTATGGAAAAAGTGATTTTGGTGTCAGATAATTGAACTGTGCATATGTGTGGTGCATTCCCTCGTAAGTGACACCTATTTATCTCTCTTCCACAAGCAGAGGTTATCCAATTATCTGTCAGAAGCACTATTGAAAGAGACTCTTAGGTAAAAGGTTTAAACTGAAAGACCTCAGAGAAATGACCTTGAAGGTTACCTTCAACTCTAAAATTCTAGGGTTTGTCCACTCGGGGACTGAAAATGACTGTGAATAATTGGATACATGTGACAAATGAAAAGTGAACTATTTGAATGAACATAAGTAGTGGTTAGATTTAACAACTAATAAGAATAATCAGCCACACTGCCTGTGCAGGTTTAAGAGGCAAATTACATGTTTAACAAAGCCCACTAACAGAGGTGCTCTTGGCTATTTTGTGAGGACCTGGGAATTCTCTCATTAAGCCCTCTGCTGGCTAATATGCTGGGCAGCAATGATTTTTAGATATGTAAGGAAATTAAAGTCCCCACCCTGGGCATAAAGTTCATAAGTATTTTTACATGAGAGAGAGGTAGTGAGAAAGAGCAGGGGCCAGTTGGTTAGGATGGTTTATGAGAGTTGCTACTTATTTGACTCTTGGAAATTTATTTTGGATTATCTTTGTAATAGCAGTTGATTCAATTGCTGCTATATGGTAACACCAGAAAATAACTTTTATCTATTTCTTAATATTTAAGTCAACTTTATTTTTAAAAGCTGTACTGAGGTTTGTAATTCTATAAAGCTCCCAAAAAGTATAATTAAGTAACAGCAGTTTCCTAAAACAAAAATGAAAGTGAATTCGGAATGAGTTTCGAACAGAAACAAAACTATCTAAAGCTTCTTCCCCCGGTTCAATGTTTATAGAAGTAGGTTTGTTTGAGACTGAATCTGCAATGAAGCTTCACTCACTATGGTTTTCAGGATGTGGCCACGATACTGGGGGAGAATCCAGCATATGGTGGGGGAAATATCCCAATCTGGAAGATTTCCATCATCCCCAAAAGTTCCTGTTGTGCTTTTGTCCCAGTCAGTCTCCAACATCTGCACACCCCCAGGAAACTACTCTTTTGAATTTAGTCACACTTTAATCATCACAGATCTGTATTGCTTGTTCTTGAAATTCAACTTAAATAACTTGTGTTTGGCATTTTTGGGTCTGAAAGATTCATCCAGGTTGCCGATTTTATGTGTTTGTTTTAATTGATGAACAGCATTCCAATGAATAGTATTCCACAATTTATTATTTCTCCTAATGAGGGACATTTTAGCTTGTTTTAATTTTTTGGCACCTATAAATAAAGCTGCTGTGGAATTTTTATTTCTTTTGTGTAAATAGAAGTAGAATTCTGACTTTTTGGGTAAATGTGTAACTATAAAAAACAAACAAACACCTTCCATACTGTTTTTCATAACCGTTGAACTTTCTATATTCCCATAAGTAATGTATGAGAGTTCTAGTTGCACCATATCCTTGCCAACATTTGGTAGTTTGGTCTTTTTAGTTTTTGGCCCTTCTGGGGAGTATGAATTATATTTCATTGTGGTTTTCATGTGCATTACTGCAATGGCTAATGATGACAAATACAGGCATACCTTGTTTTATTGCATTTCACTTTTACTGTGATTCTCAGGTGTTGCATTGTGTTTTACAAACTGAATTCAAGAACGTCCACCAGCAAAAAGATTAGAATTTGTGATTTTGCTATACTAAATTATTATAGTGATCTGGAACTGAGCCCACAATATTTCAGAGGTATGCTAGTCTCTTTTTGTGTGCTAATTTGCCAACACAGGTCTTCTTAAGTGATAGTCTGTTCAAATATTTTGCCATCATTTTTATTGAGCTATTTATCTATTAATTTTTTATTTCTTCATGTATTCTGAAAAAAAAACCTGTTATGGTTGATTTACTGATACATATTTTAAAATCACAAATGAGTATAACATTCTATACAATTATTTTGCTCTATTAGTTTAGGTATTTATATGATTTTTAACCTTTAATTGATGAATTATATGGAATGATATTTTTTCCTGGAATTTAATTGTTCTTTAAAATATATTTAAAAACATACGGAAATCTCTTTGGTTTATAAAAATGTAAATACATAACATGACAAATTTTTTCAGAATGCTGGAGCTCTTATGAGATCAAATCTTTAAAGGGTGTCATGGTAAGACACACAGGATCAGTTACACAGAAGCATATTTCAGTTGTAAAAGCCAGTTCCTTTAAGGATCAGAATGAACAAAGATCAGTCTTCTACTGGAGATAACATGTTCAGAGCTGACCGGTGAGGTTGGCCCCAGACACGCTAGGTTCTGACCAGCCAGCCTTCAATCTACGGAGCCAGGGCAGGAAAACACAGCCCTTCAGCTCAAATGGCCACCCTGCAGGCCAACCAGGCTTCTAAACCAGTGCAGAATGACTGATCCACTCAAGGCCTCCCAGGGCCCCCGCCTCAGGGTGGCTCTGAAGCATAGGAGGGGTCTTTACTTGTGGCTCTGTCTTAAGTTTGAGAGCACAAGACTGAGAAGGTGTACTCATTAAGTATTTTCATTCTAACACTGAGTGAAAATCATGATCCTGCCCATGAGCACTGAGCTGAGAGAGAACATGAGAGGCTTACACTGGGTTTTACTAGACATGGTGAGAGAGCATGTCTAGTGCTCTCACTTCTGAAGTGGGCAAGAAGGAAGTGCTTTCTCGAGCTGACATGAGCTCAAACATGAAGAAGTTTGGCCTAAAATACTTAACAACACAGCATAAATTGGGGGTTTGGGAATCAGGTTTCTACCACTATAACACACAACATAAAAAATAAAAATCAAGTCTCATTAGTAGATAGCTAAATTTTGAGTAAAACCTGAAATGTTTTCTCACAATTGTCAACAGGCTGGGTTGTATCTGATAGAGTTTAATCTCTTATTTCTTTGGCCGTCTTTCAATTAGATCAAGAACATTTTTTAACACCCTCAATCACATTTTCCAAACAACTTAATTCCTGTAACTCTTAAATTGGCTAGCTGTCCTTCAGAAAAATGATCCACAACAACCTTCCTAACACTGAGGCTGTACTTCTGAGTAGAAGAGTCCTTTGTCTAGAAATGGCATTACCAAGGTCCACAGTTGGAATAGGGTCTTTACACACCAATATGGGCGTCTTTAACCACCTCAAATTTCTGGACATTAGAAATGTAGTGATAAGCAAAACTCCCCATCTTCATGGAGTCTAAGAAAAGTTGGGGACAAGGGTTGGGCAGAGGGGGTTATGGGCCCAATATCCTGTCAAAAGGGAACCCCAGCCCAGGATGATGAGATGAGGGACACAGAGTACAGGGCAAAGTTGGAGTGGATATCAAGATGGGTTATAACCAATATAAGTTTGGGAAGACAGCAGAGAATGGTGAGAGCTCAGTTCTGGGAAATGGGCCCTGTGAGAATAAGGAAAAAGACTGAGAGCCAGTGGAGAATGCAGAGAGTAGCCATCTCCAGGCCCCTTGAGTAGACTGACCAGAATAAGAGGCTGCCTTACATTTGGAGGATGGAGTGGATGTGATAGCGAGAGCAAGTATTTTGCAGTGGGGCAGCATGGGGGTGGGGAAAAAGGAGATTGCCTGAAAATGACTGGCATTTGGGAGCTGAGCAGCAAAATTATATTTCCCAAACTCCACTTAATCGCAGGAACTGGACTTCTGAATCCCGATTCCGTTCTAATTTGCTGAAGCCAGGAAAAGAGCTAGAGTGCATTCAGAAAGCTGGTGCCTGCTTCTAACAATTGTGATGGGCCTAGGAAAAGGTCAGCACTAAAAGATGGTGGAGGAAATATAGGCGCTCCACCAGAGGGATAGGTTTATTTTTCCCTTTGCATGGGGAAAAAGTGGGGAGTTGTGAGATAATCTGCCACCAGAGACAGAAGGAGCGGTTCCAGGAACATGATTCTGAGTCATGATTTCTGGTTATATGAATTACCACATAAAGATAAACTGATTTTTACTACCACCAAGGTGCTTTGACAGAAAAAAACATACTGAAAAATTTGACAATTTCAAGTTCAGCAGAATTAATTGGAGTTCAGACAAAGCATATGTTGTAATGAGAATTTTAAGGCTATAGATGTATATGTTGAAGAGCATTTTCTATGAATAAAAGAAAATACCAATTAAAGCTATTTTAGGCATATTAGAATTCAATGAATTAAACTGATTTCTCTATTGAATGTGAATAGAGATTTAATCATTCACTATGTTCATCCTCTTCAAACTCAAGCAAACAGAATTGTTCTTACAGAAAGAAGAAGTTGCCGAGAGTAGTTGGGTTATTTAAAGAATGACCTATAAGGAGTGAGGTGAAATGGTACGATGTAAGCCTGTAATTAATGGCTCTGAGTGTGGCTGATGTCAGGAAGTTATTACATGATAGTACTTTATTATTCCAAGTTAGTCTAAAGAGAGCATAAAAAATCTCTATCAGCATATCTCGTTAGTAAATGGGTTAACTGATCCACAAATTTCACACACCATAATTTCAATGGGAAATACGTATGGCTTCAAGATGGAGATTGAAGACCCAGATTCTAGCCTCTCCCCTGCGCTTTTAAATGTTACACATTGTTCTTGACTTTTCCTAACCTCAACCTCAACAGCATTCTTACAAATTGGTTAATTACATGGCTTAATAGGTCACCAAAATATGTGTAATTGAGCAAACCATATGCAAATTTATGTAACGCCCAAGAATAAATTATTTGGGAATTCAATAATGCTTCCAAAATAGGATTCTTTAGTGACATCCATTAATAAAGTTTTGTGAAATCCTTAAATTTGGAAAAATAATTTACTTTCTAAAATATTATCACTCTATGCCCCATCTTATATCTCATTAACTGCTACTCATCCTCTGTTCTTAGCCTTCTCAAGTACTTTTCCTTCACTTCCTCTTTACCCTATTCCCACAAATGATTAAACCTTTCCTTGTCTGTGTGCTGTTGATATCTCTCTTTCAGCAGTTATCACATTGATTCACCTCTTTATTTATTTGTGTCTCCTGTTGTAGTCTGCAAGTTGTTTAAGGATGAACTGTATCTAGGCATCTCTAGAACTTGGTAGACTGTCTGATAAATAGTGTGTCTTCAAATTTTTATTGCACTAAAATAAAGGACTAAACTAATGAAATGTAAAGAATTAAAACTGTCCTGCATTTTGATGCTCAAAAAAAGAGATTTATCCTCTATAAGTTAATGTATAATGAATTATTCTAATATCAAATGAAGTCATGGGATGACACTGATGTAGAAGAAAGGTCTGGAAATGAGTTTCATTCTATGTCCCTGTGAGACCTTGGGGAATTCATTGAACCACTTTATTATTATCTATTTAAAAAGGATGATAATATCTATAATACCTATTTCTCTTATCTGCCTTTAACCTTACTTTGTGGTTAAGAAAATTGAATAATTGTGTGTGTGTGTGTGCATGAGTGTGTGTGTGTGTGTGTGTGTGTGTGAGAGAGAGAGAGAGAGAGAGAGAGAGAGAGAGAGAGAGAGAGAGAGAGAGAGAAAGAGAACTCTGAAGACTGTAAATTGATATACATGCAAGTTCCTGTTGTTACATTAAAATGGTCACCTTCTAATTACATAATAAGGTCATATAATGGTCACCTTCTAATTATATAATAAGGTCAACTAGAGAAGGCAGACATGTATGAATCATACATACATTTTACTATTGATTTAGAGCTGAACATTTTTTTCTTTGGGGTTACCGTAATCTTAATAATTTTGAGATATTGAAGGTCAAGGTGGAAAATTCTACTGTTTTAGCATTTTAAAAAATCTCTTGCGGGCCAGCCGAGTGGCTCATTGGTTAAGAGCTGGTTTGGGGACGCCAGTGGCCCCAGTTCGGATCCCACATATGAGGACCAGTGACACTGCCCTCTACAGCTAACAACAGCTCCACCTGGAGCTGGGCTGTGTGAGCCAGCCCCTGCTGCAGTGGGCTGCCATAGGCTACAGTGAGTGGCCGGCAGCCAGCGTGAGCTGCCAATAGCCGCTGTGAGCAACCATCCAGAGGCTGGCGACCTATCTGCCTCACCCGGGAAGAGCGCAATGACGATACCAACATGGGCCAGTGAAGCAACGTCCTCCACAACTAGACTGAAGAACAAAGGGACAGCAACTTCTCTGTCCCCCTCCCCGATTCCCCAACGCTGTTCCCCTCCCCCAATTCCCCAATAAAATCTGAAAAAAAAATTTAAAAATCTCTTGCACTAGCTTCATTAAAATAAGTAGAAATAATGGAAGTACATACTCATTCTTGTATATCAAATAATTTGATTTTTTGTTCTCCTTCAAAATTCTTTTAATTCAAATGTTTACATTTTTATATTATTCAAATTAGAGCACAAATTTAATTTTGAAAATTGCTTCCTTGGCTTACATTGTATCGTGAGCATTTTTCCATGTTGTTACATGGAATAATGTTTATTACTATATTTTACTTAAATATTTACTTGTTAGTTAAATATATGTACATATATTCGTTGTGGATAATTTTATTGTTCCTAATTTTGCTATTATAAATTATATTCCAAGGAGCATCTTTCCATATGTAGGTTTTCCTTCTTTGGAATTATTTTTTGGATAAAATTTCCAGAGATTGGATCATTACATCACTGGGTTAGTTTAACCCCAGCAAACACCAATACAGGAAAGGGGAAGCATTTTTCTTCTTAATAAAGAAATCTTCTGTTGAGCATGAGAATCATGAAGCTAGATGAAATTAATGACAAATATTACTGTGAGATATTTCAGGAATAATCAAGTTATTTAAAAAAATAATCATTAAAAAAAGAAAAAACAAATTAGAGAGAAAAAGGTAGAGTCCAAAAGGAAAAGGAGTTTCTGTGCTATGTGTTTGGCTTCTCAGTACTTTTGCCAGAGGTAAAAAATGAAAAAGCATCATGGAAATGTTATGGTTCTTAAAAAGTGCAGTAAAATTATTCTCTAAAAGGATTTTACATTATAATATACAGTTTATCCTATCAGGTTTATAAGAGCACTGTGTACTTCTTAAAAATGTTTTATTAGAACAATATTTATAAAATATTTATATCAAGTTTTATTTAAAAATGAACAGGAATAAGGGAAAACCTGGGATTCTGAGCCTTTGTATAAGTGTTTCTTCACAATCTATTATGTATTAGTTCTTAAAGGGGAGATTTTTCACTTTATCTTTGAATTTATGAATTAATCTGCAGCTATGTACATTTGGTTACTCAGGACTTCTATTAAATTTTTCATTTCAGTATTCAAATTATGTAAAAATTCTTCATTGTCTTATAAATATATTTTCAGAGAAGCCCATTTTTGTTTTCTCAAAACAAGATTTTCCTTGAATCTCATTAAGAGTAACAGGTTAAATGTGTAAGAAAAAAGACTTTCCATAATTATATATTTCCCTACCATGGTTATTTTTTTCTACTTATTTATCTGTTTTTTTTTCTTTTTAATGCTATTGGTTCTCCTCAAATGCTTGCTGTTTCCGTTTTTGTATTCAATTTAATGAATAAAAGATTAGATTGTTTAATATAGGTATGTGGCAATGTTTTTCTCTCATAGTAATGGAAAGTTTTAGCTCTTCAAGTTAGGATCTGCTGAGGATCATGTCTATCCTATTTCTTGATAATATGATATAGCATATGTAGGAAGTCCAAGTGAGCCCCACTTCCCTGGAATGTATACCACATTGTTCCACAGTCATGTTTTTTTTGTAAAAAAAAAACTACTTAGAAAATGACGTTCATTCATTCTTGCATCTCTTTATTCAACAAATTTTTATTGTGACACTGAATAGGTTCAAAGTGCTGGTGAATAAATGTAGAGAAAGATAAGACTCTCTCCCTCAAAGAACAATTCGTAAAAGTACAAGTGTTAGGAGGATAAGTAAAAGCATAGGTTGACTAAGATTACTTCCTAATGTAGCTTAGTAATGGGAGCAGTGAGGAGTGGGGTGGGGTGGTAGCGAGGGTGGGGTGCAGTAGGTGGTGTCATGCAAGTGTGTCTAGAGTCAGTGCTGAATAAAGTAAGATTTGATGGATCTGCAGAAGTTAGAATGGTGAACTGGTTTGGAAAGCTTCCAGACATAGAGAAAATTGTATGCAGAAGCCAAATGCTTCAGAAAAGGCATGGTGGATTTGAAAAACCAAAGGTACTTGGGGGGTTATCGCTTAGTGAGGTGTGTAAATGTCTAATTGCTATGTTGTTTTCTATACCTGAAAATAGTAATAATAATAATAATAATAATAATAGAAAGAAAACCCACAAGTAGCTCAGCATGCTTTGAGAAGTGCTGTGTGGCAAGAGCCATGGCTGGATGGGAAGGCAAGTGACTGATTTAGAGGTGGTAGCCAAGGCTATCCATACCTACATGGTCTACATAACAAAGGGGAAAGAGCATTTAATCAGGAAGCAAGAGATTGAAGTCCCTAACTGGGTGAATTTCTTGGCTAAATCACTTGATTTCTCAGGCTTGTGTTTCCTCATCTGTAAGAAGAGCAAGTGGTTTTTCCATCATGCTCCAAGTTGTCTTCTTGAGGCCTCCTGTAGGTGAGGATGGAGGAACATGGGGGCATGGCTTTTGTCCCCTACCTTCTTCCCTTCTACTGCATCAGTTCTGTTTTTACCTGAAATATTTGCTTATAATTTCATGGGATTTCTTTTTTGGGAAAAGTTACCTCCACCAAAATATTTGAAAGCTACAAGCTATCTTAACTCTTTTCTGCCGATTTAGGAAAAATAGCATTGTGAACTCTTAGAAATTTCAGACTGGGGGTCCACGGTCTGATGTCCACTGGACAAACTCCTGTGTGGCCATAAAGAAGTCAATTTTTCTTAGTAATTTTTTTACTCATAAAAAAGAACAAATATTATCTACTTTCCTGTGTCAAAAAGTTTTGTTTCAAAAGTAAAAAAATTATATATGTTAATGTACTTAGTGAACTGTATTTTATAAATAACTGATATTCTTTTTTTATTCAATTTTTTTTTTTTTTTTTTTTTTTTTTTTAAAGATTTTATTGGGGAATTGGTGGAGGGGAGCAGCGTCGGGGAATCGGGGAAGGGGAACAGACAAGTTGCCGTCTTCTTGTTCTTCAGTTTAGTTGCGGAGGATGTTGCTTCACTGTTGGTATCGTCATTGCGCTCTTCCCGGATGAGGTAGATCAGTCGCTGGCCTCTGGATGTCGCTCATCGCGGCTATTGGTAGCTCACGCTTGGCTGCCAGCCGCTCACGCTGGCTGCGGGCCACTCACTGCAGCCTATGGCAGCCCACTGCAGCAGGGGCTGCAGTCCACACCATCACCGGGGCTCGCACAGCCCAGCTCCAGGTGGAGCTGTTGTTAGCTGTAGAGGGCAGTGTCATTGGCCCTCATGTGGGATCCGAACCGGGGCCGCTGGCATCCCAAAACCAGCGCTTAACCAATGCGCCACTCGGCCGGCCCTTTTATTCAATTTTTTAAATTATTAATATTAGTTTTAGGTGTACAAAACAATGCAATAGTTATCCTTTTCACCCCTTACAAAATGACAACCCCCCTCCCTTGCCCCCCAACCCCGATATCATACATATCTATTACAATTCCATTGACTCCATTCCCACACTATACTCTACATCCCATGACTATATATGTGTTAAATTATAGTTGACATATAATATTATTCAACATGACTGATATTGTTATTTTAAAATTAAATTTATTGAAGTACCATTGGTTAATAACATATAAGTTTTAGGTGTACAATGTTATAATTCAATATCTGTGTCCTATATTGCATGCTCTTTTTAAGGAAAATATCATATGCTGAAAGGTGTTTTTGTGATGCAAACCTCTTATGTCAAAAATGCACCTGGCAGGGCTGGCCGAGAGGTGTGGTGGTTAAACGCTGGCTTGGGATGCCAGCAGCCCCAGTTCAGTCCCACATATAAGGACCAGTGACACTGCCCTCAAAAAAAAAAAAAAAAAAAAAAGATGCACCTGGCATGATGGATCTGGTTACCTAATGAAAGTGCCAGACTTCTAATGTCACACCTTTATTAGTTTAAGTTTGTCTGTCTAGAAGTGAACTAAAACCTCCACAGTTTTTAAGGTCTATCCAAATGAGTTTTATTTTTAAAATAGCATTAATAAGCATTATATGCTTCATTAGAAAGTGATGGTAGCCCTATATCCCAGGACGTTTCCATGAGTTATTCACTCTGTGAGCCTGTATTAAGTTGAAATACTATGTTCCTTACAAAGCTATGGAGAGTAGATTTAGGTGTTTGTTTTTTGTTATTGATGGTGGTGTTTTAATGGAGCATTTATAAAATCAACAACTCGTTCTTTTGTTAATATGGATCATTCCCAAAGCAAAACTTAGACATGTGTTAGGTTAAAAGACATTTCTCTGCCCAGAGTGAACAGGGGAAGACTGAAGTTTGAGGGAAATAGATAATTCTGCCTTTCTACAAATACTGTATGAATTTCTATATTGTAGATGAGGAAAGAGAAACTCAGAGGGAATAAAGTGTCACTAGTAAGTGAAAAACAGGAATTGAACCCTGGTCCATCTGATAGCAAATCCTGTGCGGATCAGTCTGTGCTAGCAGGGTTTCCTTTAAGAAAGAATTATTAACATTCCAGGGAGTCTAAAAATGTACCCTCTGGGCCAGTGTCCTTAACTCTGGCTACAAATAAGAATCATTTGGGAGTGTTTTAAAAATGTTGGTGACTTAGCTCTAACTCCAGAGATTCCAATTTAATTGATTTGAGGGGGTGAGAGGCAGGCCTAATCATTGCTACTTTTAACCTTCCCCCTCAAGGGATTCTAGTGGGAATCTAGGGTGAAAACCACCAATTCTGGTAATAATTAAACAGAGAAATGATTTAACCAGATTTATTTCATAAAAAATTTATTTTGGTATGAGTGTGAGGAATGGATTGAATGAAAATTAGATGAGGAAAGGGGAGGCCCATTAGCAGGGTGGCATAGTGATGTAGCCACAAACTGATGTGGGTCCATGTCAAGAATTTCAGTGACACCTGAAATTCCTGGATAAAGAATCCTGTTGCTACCAGATCCTCTGTGATCTCTCGCCATAATCTTAGTTGATACTTCTGCTATCATAGCCTGCCTTTTTCACGCTTCCCTGGTACATCTAGCTACATCTTTCAATGCTGGTCCTGTCGGTGGTTTCTAGCCAGCACCATTTCCCAGATAATCAGGGAAAGTAACTCTTACTAGCAACCCAGAGTGTTGACTGGGGCAACCTGGGTGTTGTCTCTTATGTGACTTGTATTTAAAGAGGATCTTACAAACTGGTCTCAAGTCGAACTCTTGACAATGCCCTCCTGATGTAGACCCTTGGTTTAGTATATAGCTCAGCTTTCCTGGGGGATAAAATGTCCATGTCTGGTTACAAGGGACATGCTTGGCCTCTATTGCTTTTCAAAAACAGTTGTAGCATTGGTCCTAGGTGAGAGAGGACAATTGAAGCTAACCTAATCGTGTCACTATCACTGCTTCTTGAGAAGTGCGTAGTCCTGAAGGTGATCCCCTCTCTTTTGGGGGGATGTCACAACTGACCATTCCTTTGTATTAACTCCTGAGCACTGAGCCATTTCTTCAGTATCCACACTCTAGCTCCACGTTCACCACCCTTCACAATAAACGGGAAGTACAAGAAGCTGGGATTTTAATTCAAATGTAATCTCAGTTTTCAGTTTAGTCTATTAATGGCACCAAGTCATTCAGTGTTACTAGGTTTCAGTTTGCTGACTGGTAAAAGTAGGAAAAATTAAATGCACCCTGCTAACTTGAAAGATACACATCAGAACCGAGTACAGAGGATACATTCAACAAATGGGAGTTGACATTCCTTTTTGTTATTATGACTATTAAGTCTGCATGACTTCAAGAAAGGTGAGAGAGCAAAGAAGTAGGTAATGTTAGTCTTTGCAATAGCCACCTGGGAATACATATATCCTCATTTGCATATTGTGTGTATTGTATTCTATATTTAATTATATATATATATATATATATATATATATATATATATATATATATATAAAACAAGAGAGATAGAAGAGGAGAGGAAGAGAGAGCATGAGAAAAGGAGGGAGGCAGGCTATATTGAGACTATTTTCTTTTCTGTTATTGTTACTATTATTATTGTCTGTTATA
This sequence comes from Aselliscus stoliczkanus, assembly GCA_033961575.1. NCBI lineage: Eukaryota > Metazoa > Chordata > Mammalia > Chiroptera > Hipposideridae > Aselliscus > Aselliscus stoliczkanus. Next base: position 40,936,993 of record CM066729.1, read on the forward strand.
GTGCTTCCTGATCTACCTCTTGATGTATTTGGGAAGAGAAAAGATAAAGATTTTGCCCATATTAGGAGTCAAAAATGATGAAATAACATAGCCATTATATTATAAAAGTTCATTTGAAATGTGTGCAGCCAAAATTAAGATTGATATTGGGTTGTATTTGAATTGATTTGTATTAAATTTGGATTAATTGTGAAGCTGTTATTATAATTAGTCTACTTACAACCCGAAGTTCTTTGTAATTCAATTAAATACTATCAATAAGAAAAACCTTTCGACAAAAATATGGTTGGTTAATTAAATAGAAATATTCATATTATATCAGTGATTAAGCCAAAAATAAAGAGGTCTTGATTTCTATGTTGCAATAGAGAACACAGAGAGAAACTAAATGTCAAGATTTGATGGATAAAATTTAATATATAAATAATTTATATCAAACCCCTTAACAAATAGTTTGAAAAAGCATCATTGAAAGATACAATTCTGAAAACACTTGTTGGTTTTCAATCATCTATGTCAAAGTCTGTGATCTAATGCAGGCTCCTACTAAAGCTTTTTATTCATACCCACCATTAGACTAATTTGCTTAATGGACAGGCCTAGTTACAAAACAAATTCCTTTAGAAAGTTTAATCCTCAAAAAAGGCAAAAGAGGACATCAAAGAACATTCATTAGATGCTACAGAAGACTGATTGTTCAACTTTCAAAGGATCTGCTCAACTAAAACATGTTCAGCCCATACTTCATACTTTGTCAAGAAGAAAATTATGAGTAGTTTTTATAAAAGGCCTTGGATGAAGTCAAGATAAACAATTCAAACCACATTTTTGACTGCCACTCCAGTAACTGTAAAAAAAATATTTTATTCTGATATGACATATGCTTAGATCACATGTGAGCATAGATTCTGGAATTTCTGTTTATGTTAAGAATAGTAAAATTCAGTTTCTGGAATCTTGTTTGAAAGCTGGGACGGTTAACAATTGTCATGGCACTCTTTCATAGTGACTCAACGGTAATAAGGACTAGTTCCAAGAACACATCTTCAAGTATTTTTAGTATCCTATTAGGTAATGGATTTAGACCTGGAATCGTAAAACTAATTTATATGACCTTCACCATCATATTCTTTTCCAGTTTGAGCATCATTCTTCTCTATGGAGAAATTGAAAGTTAGGGTTTAATAGTTTTGCTTTTCTGTTGGTCATTTGTTCAGATTACGTAGTTGGCCCCAAGCAATGTCATTCTTTCTGTATCTTTGGCTATCTTTTTGCTCTAAAAATACCAGGGAAATTTTTATTTTATTATCCTTAGCATTTTTCACTAACATCAGACAACTCGGTATCATTAGGCAATCATACTGTTCTTTCATGTTATTTTAAAATTTTTGTTCCTTTTTGGATCTTTTTAAATACACTTTTGAAGTACAAAGTTATCAGAAAATTAGCCATGCAACCATCCTGATATCTTTAAGTGATTCTTAATCTAGATTGTTACAGGTAAAAGAATATTAGAATTATCTATACAAAATGTATGAATTTTTCTTTTTAATTTGTTTCTTGCAGTCTATAGCTGTACTCTGCAATATGGCAATTACTGGCCATCTGTGACTACTGAGCTCAACTGTTGAAATGGAATTAGTCTAAATTAAGATGTGCTCTAGACACCTAGATATCCAGTAAACACATTAGATTTTTGAAGAGTTTGTATGAAAAATTATAAAATATCTCATTATTAATTTTGATAGTGATTGCATGTCAAAATGATAATATTTTACATATTGGACTAAGTAAAATACATTATTTAATGTAATTTCACCTGACTCTTCTTAAAATGTATGTTAGAAAAGTTAAAATTGCTTAGGTAGCATACATTATGTTTCTATTGGGCAGCATCAATTATTCCCAGAACACATTTAATATTTTTAATTAAGTGTATTAACTTCCTGTTGCTGATGTAATAAATTATCACAAAGTTAGTGAGTTAAAAAAATAGAAATTTATGAATTTGCAGTTTGGGAAATCAGAAGTCTAAAGTGGGTTGGCAAGGCCAACTTTCTTTTTGGAGGCTCTATAGGAAGATCCATTTTCTTCCCTTTTCCAAGTTCTAGAAGCCCCTTGCATTCCTTGGCTTATGATCCTTTCCTCTGTCTTCTAAGCCAGCAGTGTAGCATCTTCAGATCTCTCTTTTTCTTTTGATCTCTGCTTCCATTATCACATCTCTTACTCTGGTTCTGACTCTTCTGCCTTCCTGTTAATAAGGACCCTTGTGATTACATCGGTCCCATCTCAAGACCCTTAAATTAATCACATCAGCAAAGTCCCTGTGTCATGTAAGGTAACATATTTACAAATTCTAGGGATTGAAATGTGGACATATTTGGAGGGCTATAATTCTGTTTACTATATTAAGTATATTTAGTGTTGTGCTTTCTTGATTTGTTAATTACAATTTTTGAAATTTGATTGTGGTCAAATACTTTAAGAACAATGATACTTTAATACCAACAACCAAACATAAAAAGCAAAAAGTCTGAAGTGGCTTGGTGCAGTAGCCTCTCAGGTAGTGATGACACTGAGCTCAGTGTGACCTTAAAGTGAGTCATTTGCCTTTTTGTTTTTTCTTGCCTGTTTGTTTGTTTGTTTTTTTCTGTTTAGCAAAAGGATATCTTTGGAGTCATTAAAGGGACTATAAAATTCTTTAGGTCATAGTTAAAATGTGTTCCATTTGTTTTAGTGATTAGTCTGAGTCCTGGTAAAAACTAATATTGACTGTAAAGTATTTCCTGTATCTGTTATCAAACTTGTGAGTGATGAAGATGAGGATGTGAATTGTGAATTGGTTTAATGTATTGCAGATTGCTAAGAATCACATTCTCATTCCATCATATAGTAGCTAAACTTTCTGTTAACACATAAACTGTTTATCCTGGTAGCCAATCAACTTTGTGACTTATAACAAGTTTTGTCTTGAAATATCTTCACGTTACCTTCCCTACATAACCTACTCAAGCAACTACTTTTTAAAAATTATTATTTTCTCTCTTTTCTTCTCTCACTCCCTCTCTAGTAAGATATAGAAATAAAGGGTCAAGATTTTATTTTTTTAAGTAACAAAACACCATTTATTGGCTTGTTTTGCTCTAGGGAGTTTTGGGAAATTTTTATGAAAAAAGCCACAATGTTTAGGCTAGGGGGTCTTAATTTTTATAATGGATGGTTGGAAGGCTGACTAACTTCATATACATTAAGTGCAATGTGGTTTTCATTCTATTTCATTATATCATTCTATTGTTTGTTTCCAGATAATCAGAAATAGTTTTATTTACATACCATACAAAAACAGACTCTAAAACCAAATACAAGTGATTTTAAGAAAATTCATTCTTTTAATATTTGTGACATAATTCCCAATGTGACGTAAATTTTCAAAAATTAACTAAAAGGATGAATTTAAAGAGAGTGCGACATACAGAAGGAGAGAGAGAAAAAGAGAGGAAGAGACAGGCAGACATGTGAGTGTGCGCGTGCGCACGCGCGCGCGCGCACACACACACACACACACACACACACACACACACACACAAAACAAAAACTGGGAAGAGACATAAATATCCATTCCTTTTGGAGATGTCATTTAAAGGTCTCCTTTATTTAAAGTTCAAGAAATGATGGAGCTAAATATTTTGAGACAGGTAGACGATGTTTATTAAATCAGTAACTGAACAATAATGAAAATCTAGGCTAGTGTTTATTTTAATTGTATAATTAGCATAGAATCTTACTCAGAAAATGAGGAATACCCAACCTGAGATTCAATAAGAGGGCACTGCCTTTGGGATATAACTAAAAATTTCCTTTTCCAGATTGAACTATAGAATATTAATTTTCATGTGGCTTTTCCATAATTGGGTGAAATTTTACAGTAATTTTTGATAATACTAGAAATGTAGACTCAAAAAAATATTGTACAATAAACTTTAATGGATGATGTACAATAGGATCATTTTTCATTTGTATTTATTCAGTACTAAAGGAATACTTAAGACAATTTTATGTAATTTATCTCACTCTAGACTATACTACAATGGACTGAAATCAATCATGGTATGACAGAGTCAAAAGCAGCTAAAATATCAAGAGAATCTCCTATGATATTAATAGAGGGTCAGTAAAAAACTATTAAATCTCTCAGATATGTAAAACTCTATTTGCAAATAAGTAATATATTCTGTAAAATAACGTATTAAGCTATGAATAGCTAAAATCTTTGAAGTCCAATACTGATATACGTTTCAGTAAAGAGTAATTGTACCAATTAAATATAACTATAAATTATAGGTGTAGAAAAAAAGTTCCTTCAAAAAGAATCAAAACATATTATCATTAGCATAATGGCACCAATATTTGGAAGTTTTTAACAGTTCAAAATTATTTGAGTTTATTTTGAAAATCTGGATGTATCTCTGACCTAAGCCCCTGAACTTTAAACATGTTTCTGTATCTCAGACCAAGCTTGATGGAGAAGCCCCATTTTTCTATGTGACCGTCCCATCCTAAAATATGTGGCCTTGATCATGACTTCCTTGGTTTCCAATTCAAGTCTTTAAGCCATGAAAGATGTATGTGTAAATTTAGCATCCAAGCAGGTGTGTTCTCTGAATACATACTTGAAATATTCAGGATCAGTCAAGTGTTTTAAGTAGTCTTTTCTAATTAAGGAGGATTGTGTGAATAGATTCTTCCCTGTAGAAAGAACCCCTTTGCAAACCGCCGCCTTCACAGCAGTTAGGGCTTGTAATGTTGCAGTGCTTTTATTTTTATGCCTTTCATAATTCCCAGTTACCATTCACTTAGATTCAAGTCTGAGCACTTACAATGAGGTTCCATGAGGGAAGTTCTGAAGATGGTAGAGGAATATTTCTTCCCAAAACTTGTTTTACAATATTTGATGTTATTTATTATTTTTAGACGTAGAACACCAATCTTTCATAACATCCTAAAATATTTACTACCAGGAAGAATTTAGTTAATTTGACCTGGTCATAAGAGACATACCTTTATATCAGTTTTCCTTCCAAACAAATCACAACTCTCTTTTCATAATAGCTCTTCTTGTATTAAAAACAAATACTTTCTCATCTCCTTTTTTTTTTTTTTAGTAGAATCATGCTATTTCTTTACATGATCCATTTGGTATTAATCAATCATTTTTTATTTGTTTAAAGTATAAAAAACAAAATAGAATGCGTAATCCTACCATGGGGCTTAGCACAGCTGAGATTTTAGTGACATTATCAAATTGGAATCCCCTATTCTAATTGGCACTCAGGTGTGCCAATTCTGGCCTTTTATTTTTCATTATTGTTAATCATAATATTTTTTTACTTTCCTTCTCTATTAATTTTATTCTCTGAAGAGAGATTTGAAAGCCCATCTAATATAGAGAATAAATTTGTTTGTTTTTTTCATGTATCAACTTGTTTCACTCTTTGATCAATTAAGTCATCCATTCACTAATCATTTGTACTCTGAGGGACACAAAGATTAAATAAGTTTCTATGCTATCTGTAAAGTAAATCACCAGGGAGAAAAATGAGTTTGATTCATATTTACCTTCATCTTCATACTCCTCCTTCTTTTACTCTTCATCCTCCATTGACTGCCTTAGCCTTCAAACCAGTTTGTACTTAAATACACTGAAAATGAACTTTGAGTTCGACGTATATTAATATCTCAGGTCTCATTTTTCAATATGGATGGTGAAGTATTAATTCAAAGCAACAACTAACCATTTACAATCAACAAATTAATTGTCAATAGCAGAGTAAGGGTTTGTGGTGGTTGTTTGTATCAAAGCCAGCTCTCCTGTGAAATGCTTGTACCGTGCCCAGCATGGGGAAGGCAGTTTTCAGTAGGTGGTTGTTGAAAGAATATGTCAACTTTTCCAATTTAAGAAATAGCACCTTTACTTCTTCCTTCTTTTCTGTTCTGTCATTGAAGGAAATTAAATTGCCCTCTCACTGTTTCTTTATCACAAAGCTGTTTTGTTTATTGCTCAGGACCACTGTTCTGAATGGTTGAAAATTGATTATTTGATGATTTGTCCAGGCATCTATCCTGAGTTCAGTGAGAATTGAGTGATATTAACAACTAATCTAATTATTTTATTTCTAAGACTGGGCTCTAAAAATATTCTTTCCTAACATTTAGTATCTTCCATTTTTCATGAGTTATGAAAAATACTGTTTAATGACTTTGAAATGAGATTTCAAGTTCTCATATTTCCTATCAACAAAGCTTCCCTATTTGAATTCACATATGTTACTTTCAATATTCTGGAAGAATTATCTTTTGTGTTGTAGTTTGGCTTGGGGCTACTCGGGCTTTGGTGGTTTCCTGTTAACTGGTCAGAACTGAATACAATCGATTGTTTGCCTGTTTCACAATTTCAGAGGCTTTCTTACTACATATGTATAAGAAATGCGAGATCAAAGGAAAATACAAGAAAGAACTAGTTGAGAGTTATATTGTCCCCCTATTTCAAATACATTTTTCTCATTTAAATAGTGATTTTTGTTTGCTAGTTGGAAATTTTAATATGCATTAAAGAAATAAAGAAGCACCTATCTATATCCAGTTTTTAGAAGTATAAAGTGCTACAGACATTTTAAATCTCTATATGGAAAACACATCATAAATTTCCAAACTCCCATATTGTTTTTTTTTTCCCACTTCTACATATACTTATTCTAATTAGACAAATTTCTAATACTGTAAGGGTTCATAGAAATCATCTAGTTTAAATATTGCATTTTAATGAGATAGTCCAGGCATACAAACATTTCATATGTAATATTATAAACACCTGTGTACTCAAGATTAAGCCTGAAAAATAAAGCACTGAACATTCAGTTGAAGCTCACTGTGATGCCTTCCCAATTTAACTAACCTCCATTTTCTACTCTGAGATTCATGGTTATTATCATTATTCACGTGTATGCACTTTAGCCACTTATACATGTGCTCAAAAAATAATAGATATAATTATTTACCATGTTTTAATACTTGATTTATACATAGTATCATCCCACAAATGTCCTTCTGCAACCTGCTTTTGTTATCGTTGCTCCACATTGCATTTATGAGAAGAATCCACCCAGGGCTAACTCAAGTAGCTGTCGTGCACTCCTTGTTCTTTTTTACTGCATCTACTACAGTATTGCAGTATGTGAATAGTCTATAAATTACTAGTCTATTTATTTATCAGAAGGTATTTAGATCACCAACTCACCTTTTTTGGGCTTTTCAAGTAATTCTGTAATGGGTGGGTTATGTACACGTGTGGAGAAGTACACAAGGGTGGAGAGACTGGGTTTCAGGAGATGCAGACATTCACCTATCCCTTAACTGCTTTCTGAAGTTGTTGCTGTATTATATACTTTCTCTGCTTCACAGCCTCCTCAATATTTGGCATTGCTGGACTTATTTTTTTTTTGCCAATTTCATAGCTGTGAAATGATAGTACACCATTTTAACTTGTACTTCTCTAATAACTAGGGAAATTGAGCTCCATTTCCATATGCTTATTGGACATTGAGAGTCTTCTGTCAATGATCGTTGATACTGGCTCACTTTTTCCTATAATATTTTTTGTACTTATATATTTATAAGTAATCTTTATATACTTGGATACTAATCCTTCTTTGGTATATGCATAACAAATATCCTCTCTTAGTCTATGCCTTGACTTTTTTGATGTACATGAATTTTAAATTTTAATATAGCAAATTTAACATATTTTCTTTATGAACTTCACTTTTTATATCCTAATGTTTAATAAACCCTTCTCTTGCCATCTACCCCAAATAATATAGCTATCTTTCTCTAAAAGTTTTAATCTTTGCTCTGCACTTTTAACTCTTTATCCTACTTTAAATATATGTTTAACTATGAACTTGAGAGCTAGTATTATAATTTTTCATATGCCTAATATAGTGTCTGAATAATTCATTTTTGCATTGCTCTCTAATGCCACCTATTTATCAAGTTTCTACAAATTCATCAATATATTTCCCAGCCCTCTATTCTATTGAACTAATTTCTATTCCTGAACCAAAGCTACATTGTCTCAATTACTGTCATTTTATATTAAGCCTTAATAGTTCATATGGAAATTCCCAAGATCTTCTTCTTTATAATTGTACTGACAAGTTTTGACCCTTTGCTCTTGCAAACACATTTTAGGATTAAGTTTTCAACTTTCATGAAAAACTATAGTGGATTTTTAATAATAATTACATTAACTTTATTGATTACTTTCAATATTGATTGAGTCTCCCATCTAAGAATATAGCTTTTGTTCATTTATTTGGGTTTACTCTTTAATTTTAATAGATATATTAACTATAGGTCAAAAAGTGACTGCTCCCAGTCACATAACCAGTTAAGAGCAAAACCAGTGGTAGAAGGAAGGTCTTTTGACTCCTGCACAGTTCCTACTCTAAAAGAGGTTAGTTATTTAGTCAGTTAAGAGAAAGATCTCGGAGTCCTTGCAGCTTCTGCACCCACCAGCATGAAAGTGAATACAACCTCCTGAGTTTACTAGGCCCTTGATCATTAGAGTGTGTCAGAGGGCTTGTTAGACATGCACAATCTCATTCTTTCTCTGGTCCCACAGAATCACAATCCTCATTTTTAAAAGATTCCTGGGTCACTGGTAGGTACTGTGAATTTGTGAAGTATTATTTACCAAAAATGAGTCCTAAACCTCATGGTATAGGCCATTTTTCTCTAAAACCTGCCAAAAATGCTAGTAGTAATCTAGACATCGTTGAACTGCAAAGGATGCAGGGCAACATTCATTGAGGCCCATGTAAGGACACTTAGATTAATCCTCTCCTACCCCAGCATCACAGCAGCCTTCATCTGCTTTACTGAGTGAACACCAAAGTTCAAAACGAGAAGAGATTGTATATACAGAGGGTCCCCAAAAATGTATATACATTTTAAGAAAGGAAAAAGAAAAACATTTAAAATTGTAATATTTGATATATACCAATAACAAAAGATGAATACAAGTCATGTTTGACATCTGCAATTACAAGAGGTGCTCAAAGTGGTTACCATCAGCGTCCAGACACTTCTGATTATGGCGAGCTACTGCTTGGGCAACATTGACCAAAGTGTTAACATCTCTTAAATATGTATACATTTTTTTTGGCACCCCTGGTATATACACTTATATTCTTTTAAAGGAAAAAAAAACTGTTCAGGGTTTTTCTAAAAGGAGCATATCTCAAGAATATTGAAGCTTCTCTTGATATCTATAGTTACTCAGGAAATAAATACACTTGCTTTGAAATCACTAACTGCCGTAAATTAGCATTTTAGTACTGAATGCCACTGGGGAAAATTCTCTAAAGAAAAGATGAATACTGGGGGAGACAGAAGCACAGAAGATTCAGTCTTTAAAGTAAAACAAAGAAGAAAGATCACACGACTTTTTTCAAGTAATCATATACTATTCATGCTAATCTCCATTCAGCTTTCTTGTTTAACTACTACAGCAGCAGTCAGTTATCTAAGGGGGGATGGGGGGAGGAAAAAAGAAAAAATCGTGAGGAGAGGGGATTGAAGAAAAAAAAAAAAAGTGAGATCCCTGCAATATTATCTCGAGCCACTAGGGGTATCTTTGTACCATTTTTCATCCTGTACCGATTTGGAGTAGAAACCTATATTAGGGGAAAACCAGGGTCCTCGGCATTTTTGCGAGCAGTGCACCCAGAATCCAAAAAGATTGAAAAAAAGAAGAAAGAGCGAAAGAAAGAAACCACAGTTCTTTCGGTCATCTGAGCAGGGCTACGAAATCGCTCTACCGGACATTAGCACCGGGGATTCATTTTTGAGGTCAATTTCCAATCGAGATAAATCTATTGGATTAGTAGGATTATCTGATTGCAGCTGAAAGAAGTAGCGTTGTTTGATCATTTGTATTTCTTGCCTGATGGTCGGATTTACATGGAGGTGGCTTTGGGTCCCCAGGATTCTGGATCGTGGTTGCAGCTAGAAAGAAAAAAGGATCAATCGACACGTTTTGGAAGTGTCCGTGGGTGAATAAAAAAAAAAAAAGAAAGAAAGAAAGAAAGAAAGCAAAAGAGAAAAGGAAGGGGCCGCAAAACTGGGGTTGCTGCTGCTTAAAGAAGAAGAAGAAGAAAAAAACACAAATAAAATAAGGGAAGCATCTTGAATTCTGAAACAAGAATTACCTGGGGCTCAAGATTTTCCCCAAAGCCTCTAGAAATTGGTAAATACTTTAACCAATTCGGCTTGAATTTGACGGCGAAGTGTTGTAGAAACTGTCTCCTTGAATTATTGGAAGGGGACTGGGGAAAGATGAGGGGTCTCCCTCTGTGGATTTTTCTTACTGAGGGTAAGTTTGGGGGTCTTTTATTGGGAGGGGGCTGCCGCGGTTTGTGTGCCGCTGCACTGAAGGTGCTGCGGGTATGGTGCCTGTGAAATGGGAGAAAGGGGGCTGCAAAACCACCTCGCGCATCTCCGGATGGATCACTAGGGAGCTACCTAGATGGAGCTTAAAACACCTTGTGGCTTCGGTGGGGAAGCCGAGCAAACCCTCCAAGCTCTCAACTTAGCACTGAAAATCTCCCAGCTGAGAGATCCCTTTTGGTTTCGGTGCTTTCTCCTAGTGATACTTTAAGGAGAGGAGGCAGCGATGCCTTGGAAAACCTGAGTGCGGAGGGGGAAAGCCCATGTAGACATCTCGGCTGCCTCGGCGGTGGTGTCGGCGGCTGTATAGGCTTTTCCAGCAATTTTGCAGGGGGAATTGGGCCGTTTGCATAGTGTCTCTTGCTGTCTCCCCCTCATTCTCCTTTCTCCTTCCTGCCTCCCCCTTCTCTCAGCTGATCACGAAAGGGTTACAGGGTCACTGAATCGGCTGGAGACAGAAGTGAGTGACTGGCCACACATGTTGTCTTGTAATTCCCTTGCACGACTTTGCATAATACTGTCCGAGGTAACTTTCTTCGAGTTGGAAGAGCGCAGGAAGGCATTGCAGCTTTTCTGCCCAGGGCCCAGGCTGGCAAGTGCGCCAGGCAGCCACTGCATTTCTGATGCCTCCCAGCCCTGGCTGCCTGGCCACTTACTGGCTTTTCTTTCCGACTGAGTGGAGCGCGCGCGTTCCCAGATATTTTCTTGCAGCTGAATTCAGGGGAATTCCAACCCCCTACCCCCTTTTTTAAAAAAATGTATTTTGTAGCTCTCAAGAAAAGCTTATCTTTATTTGCGAAGGAAAATCAATTTCAGCAGATATAATTAAAATTAATCACTCAAATGAGTAAATATTAATTGACTTAGGAAACTAAAAGTTGCTTTGGAATCCAGAAAAGCATATTATTCTGAACCAGTGTTGGCATCCACACAGGTTCAGAACAATAACATATAAATAACTGATTCATTTAAAATATGTACATATTTATATACATAGATATGTTAATAGGTTAATGAACACCACCCCCATTCTTCTGACACCTCACTCAGCATCAAAATTTGAGATGGCTTTTTCAATTTAAGGCCCATTTGTTACATTTTAAACCTTCACACATTCAAATGAATTAGAATGAAATAGCGCTAGATACTCTTTACACTATAAAAAAATGCACTGTGTATACACTTTAATCTTTTGAAGAAAAGCATCAGATTATTTTTATCAGTGGTTTTTGTTTACAGATTATAAAATGTCTGTAAAATGTGTGTAGATACCTTTATGGTTTTAGCATTGTAACTTCTTCATTATTTGTGACTCATTGAAAGGCAACTCTTCAATGTCATCTGAGGCACTCACCCTCCCAGTACTTATTTCAGGAATTCACAGTACATCAGACATCCTGGTATTAAGATACAAGCCTCACCAAACTTTCTTCCTGGATTTGTGTTTCTTAAATCTAAAATTTGAAACAAGCACATGCCATTTTGTTTTCTTTTATAAGATGAAATAGCAAATATACAAGTTCTGTCTCCTAAGAAATCTGCAGTGGGAAAGTTAGATAGTTTTTATTTCTGCATACTGTATAAGCTTATCTCAAAATGATAGAAATAGCAGGAAATAAGGTCTGCGATCCCAATTGTTCATTTTAAGGAGGTATCTGAGAGGCTAGGTTTGCCTTTTATTTTACACAGCTCTAAGTCACGTGGTTGTTGTGCAGCGTGAACTAGAAGAATGGATGTTCTGTGTATTGCTACATTTAGCCAATGATCGTAGCCACACAGTCCAGTAAAATTTAAGATTTTTTTTTAAATTTTAAATTACTAAAAGAAGACAGCAAGCGAATAGCATATTAAATAATTAAATAAATACTGAAGGTGAATGGGAGGTAGGCTGGGATTTCTCTTTTTAGGCTTGAAAAGAATATAGTGTTGATATGAAAGTAAATGAAGAATAAGAATGTAAAAAGTAGCTGAAACATGAAAAAGGAGGTCCTTTTAAAAGTTAACTTGCATATTTTTGCAACCCTTGAACCAGTGGTTTTGGCATGTTCCACAGTGCTAAAGCAGAAAACTCAGCTTTCCGTGCTTTTTGTCTTGTTTGAACAATATTTTTCTCTGTCAAGAATAATCAGCACTCCCTCATTCTATTCTCTTTAGTCAGAGAATGAAAAGGGGAAAACTCTGGCCTACTCCTTGGTTTCTACAAGCAGTTCCTACACAAAACTTTGGTAAACTTTGTAGGTGGTGAGTTCACTTTGGAAGGCCAATAACATAAACAAAACTACACACCACTAAATTTTTAAAAACTCTAGTCAGTACATGAAGGGCAAGGTACGCAGTTACATAAATGTTACATGAATTGAGTGGATCACTGTAAGAACTACTGAAAAACCTGAAGAGTTCACTTAGAAAATTAATTACATTTTTGCTCTATCCAAATATATATTTTTGGTCATGATTATTAAAAACTACATGGTGGCTTTTATCAGTTCCAGTTTTGCTACAGAATAACACAAAATGTGGTAATTTGGGATAAAGTTATCAAAGCTCTCCATTAGCCCTAAAAATTACAAGCACAATTCCTCATGTACATGACAAGAATTAGTATTAGATTCCCCAAAACTTATCCCTATGGAAACACTGATGATGCATTTACTGGAGCTTTGCTTGATAGATACACCATTCCCCCAAAAGTCTCCCATGTGCTCCAAGTGGCCTCACATTCAAGGGGGGAGATAACACATTTGCTTCACCTTCTTTTGGATTTGAGACAATTAAATACAGTTAAATGTTATTCTACATTAATGAGTTTTAAAAATTAAATTACTACACACTCAACTGAAATCCCTTTTTAATGACTTGTAAAATTTTACAAATGGCAACCCAAAATGCAAATCTTTCATTTCTTTTGCTTTATTGAGAAATGCAAAACAACCTAACTTGCAGTTAATTTAAAATTTCACTTTTTAATATCTCGTTTGCAAAGTCCATAAAAATTTTAAAAAAATAATAAAATAGTGAACACTCATGATGAATCTAGAGTGTCATTTTAAATACGTTTTAAAAGATCATTTAAAATACTTTGAGGTAGCTGATCGCTTAATCTTGTGGGATAGCAACCTTCTCCAATGTTTCGAAGCATAACTCTTTGACAGTAACAGGTTTGATTATTTTTGCTCTGGTATTAATGGGATTGCAATGACAGTGTCAAACAGTGCTATAACGCTATGATAGCTCTGCCTTTAAGATCCCCCTAAAAAAAAAAAACAAAAAACCACATACCCATTTGGTAGCAAACCGGTGTGAAAGAGAAAGACTACCTACTCTAATCTTTACTGAAGTCAGAGAAAACTAGTAAATCACTCTAGGCATTTGAAATGATTAGACATTAAAGTTTTGGGGATTTTATATGAATTCCTTTTATAACAGTCAGTATAATCTCTTCTGTGCCTATTTCCGTTGTGTGTAAGAGAAATTCCAGTCAATGGCAAAACGCTTTACTGTTGCCATTACTGCAGACTTTAGAGATCAGAGATGTGTCAGCGTGTTAGCTTTAGCAGTAACGCCTCTTTGGTATGAATCCTTATGGGCCTTGCAGGCACTCTCTCATTCTGACACTTAAACGCTCAAGTCCCCATATTTACTATTTATTTTTCTTCCTATATATAGCAACAGGGAACTTCAATATATGAATGTGAAGCCAAAAAATGACAGGCAAGCGTGAATGGGACTAATGAGTTTTAATAATACACATATTAGGGGCTGCTAAAGGAAGTTTAATTAAGAAAAACAAGTTGAGCATGAAATTCATTTTGGAACACATGCAATTTAAGATATTGCTACAGATGTACAATCAAAAACCACAGTGATACATCACAGGAAATAAACTTTCAGGCTGAGATGTGTCCCTACTTAATGCAGTTGGAATCTTAGGACCTGCCTTTAAGTTGATGAGCTTGGGTTTGACTTATGAAATAATATATGCTTTTTCTCAGTGTTTTCACTTTTCTCTGGTTTCTATAGTGATTTTCATTTAGTATTTTAACTGGATATCTAGCCACGCTTGTTGTACGTAATACTAGTTCCCTTGAGATAGGCCACACCATAACTTTTGCTTTTCTGTAGTTTGCTTCTCTTGGACCACATACACCTGCAGCTAGAGCTACCTACTGAAGCCATGCCTTTTCTGTGGGTGTGCTGTATGCGGAACTTCAACAAGAAACCTGCTTGTGTATCCATTTACCAGCACCCCTAACTCTGTTTCATTTTTGGCATAATTGAGGAAATATGTACTTTTGTTTGCTTGTTTATTTACTTATTTGGTAGGGCAATGTGTTGGCAGCCAGAAGTTGGGGAGGAGATAGAATATCGAGCAAATATTTTTGTAGAATGTGGTTTTCTTACATTTTGTCTATATGTAAATAACATAGATACACCTGGAGAGAGTGAAGAAGCTAGACATAATATGGAAGTCTTATATGTGTTTTTCAACAACTGCCTATTTGGAAACATCCAACTGATATACTAACTTAGTTACATAGATATTGGGCATCACTTATGTGTGACAGGAGTTTTTTTCTTCCTTGACACACCTAAGGACTACTGAGTCTTTAGGGAAAAAAAGAGGTTGATGCATAATTTCATATTGTCGTATGGGATATGCACTGTGCTTAGGATTTCAACAAGGTAACACGACATCAATGAATACTGATTTGATAAAACTAACTTGGGGATTATCATTACTAGAAGTTTTACTCATAGGACAACCACTTTTCTTATGACATAACTTGCCTGGAAAACAATGATTACTACATATGACATTGACCAACAGTTGTCACAATATTCCCACCTGAAAATAATACTTGAGCCATTTAATAGTTACCCACAACACTGGATGTAATAAAAGATTCACTTCAGTAACCATTATGTTTCAAGTAAGTGTATCTGTCATTTTAAATCTAAATCTATATTACTTAGCTGTCCAAAACTTTACATACAAGTGACAGTGTTATCTATCCTTTTTCTTGTGGGCAGAAGTCACCACTTTCATTTTCTCTTCAACTGTGCCAAGTGTTCAAATGCATATGTTACTATGAGATTGATGCCAAAAACACCTGTTATTTAGAGCTGTAGTCTTTAGTAATAACGTCTGAGGAGTTATGGAATGTACAAAAGTAAAACATTTTACATAATGAAATATTGAAGTAGCAGTGTATATAACCTCCGTGATGGCAGGGATTTCTGTCTGGTTTTTCAAAGCTGTGTGTGTTTCTCCACAAGCCCTAGAAAATTATGGTGACCAATAGATACTTGTTAAATGAATAAAGAAACCAGGCTCTAGCCTTGCATGTTACTTCTTTGCTTAATAATTGGTCTTTTCATTTTTGCTTTTTACTTTTTCTTAAATAATTTGCTATTTGAATTGATAGATATTTTGAAGTTATGTGTTAAATTCCAAAAGTAAAAAGGAATATATTTAAAAGATTGGATTTTAATTAGACAAATAATAATTGAAACTTTTACTGATTTTTGTATATAGTTTATTGACTTTCCTTTGATATAATATTTTATCAAGATTTACACATGTAATAAGTTTATTTCTGGCTATAATTTACTAAAATGTATATCAGAGTTATTATCTGCCATGAAGAAAATGTGATATCTCAAGGAACTTTGAAAGCACTAAAAATTTTTTTCAAACACTTAGAAGTTGGACAATAAGATCTAAAATTTAACAAAGTGTGGCATTTTGTTCATTATTTAAGACTTTTTTTCATTTTCTTAAACACGTGATAATTCCAAGCTCCCTATTATTTAATTTTATTTAAGTGGTGAATTCATTTAGCAACTGATATTCCATGTGTGTATTAAATTCTTCTGGTCCATTAATAGAACATTGTTCTGAAGCTTGTTATTATTAATACTAATAACACTGTGATGTGAAGGGAATATAAAAGATGTCGATATCTGAAGAAGATTGCAAGTGTAGGGCCGGCTGAGTGCTGCGGTGGTTAAGCACTGGCTTGGGAGGCCAGCGGACCCGGTTTGGGTCCCATATATGAGGGCCAGTGACACTGCCCTCAAAAAAAAAAAAAAAAAAAAGATTGCAAGTGTAATATTCTTTCCCCATTGGGGCACTGGTGGAGCTCTAAGCCAGGTCAGAAGTGACAGGAAACCATTATTGTTGTTTGGTGCCTCACGTGAAAGGAGTTGGTGGTCTTAGTCCAGTTCCTAGTAGACAGTTACTCCTTAAAACAATAGTCACTACAGTATTCGCGAGTTCCAGCAGAAGGCTGGGAGTGAATGGACACAAAGGTTTAACTACCTCCTGGTCTCTGCTTATCATCCTCCAAGGTGTCAAGATTGACACACCCTGGCACAGGGCCACCCTGAGAAACTTAGTACTGCCCCTGTCAAAGTTGTAGCTATTCTCTGGCAGCAAGGTTTTCTTTTAAAAGAGGACTTTAATTAAATAGTGCACCAGGAATGGCAATTCTCCACTATTCCCAGACACAGCAACTCACTAGAAACAAAAATGAGCTCAAATACTGAATTGAGAATGTGACACTGCTGTTAGGGTGTGCTAGCTTCTCTGTAAAGACACTGGCAGCATCATTAAGTTGCTTCTGGAAGCATGCCTTGTGACCCAAAGATGCCCCCTTTTCAGACCAAAGCATCAATTTAATATAAAGAGAAGTAATCAGCTCTACCTGGCTGTCTCTCCTGAGTTCTTGAGTGATTATTCATTTTCTTCTGGGGGAATCACTGGGTTGCCAATTGGTTTTCAAAACTGTGTCCTGCTGCCTTCATCCTCCACCAAAAAAAAAAAAAAAATGTGTCCTGCACTATTTTAAGTATGCAGTCAAACTGTTGCCCGTGCTTTTTTTTTTTTTTTTTAACTTTTTGTCATCTATTCCTGCCTCTTTCACCCAACTTTATCTTCTTGTTCATTTGGAAGTTGGGACTTCTAAGTAGCTCTAGGATTAACAATACTTGGAGCTTCTATCTGAGAGTAGGTTCATAGTAAACGGAAAGTAAAACTTATTTTGTATAGTTAAATGTGAATGGCTTGTTTCAGCTGCTACTCCAAAACAAAACAAAGCAAACAAACAAGGAGCTCTTTATTTAGCCATTAGTTGTAATGTTGGTCATAGTAGACATATTCAGTTGTGGAATGTAGAAGGAAAGACTATATCGCTTTGATCTCTTTTTCTTCGTGTTGTCATAAAAGCTGTTAAGACATCTTAGAATCCTATTTTTTGCCAGGCAGTAATGGAATTAGCTACCAGTCTATATGGTCATCCATGCACGCCCCTGCATGACAAGGATTTTCATTTTACTTTAATTTGTTTCCACCTCTTTTCCGTTTACCGCCTTGTGCTATAACCCTAATTGAGATGATACTTTCACAGAGGTCAGTCATCAAAGATAGATAAATAAAATCTGAGGGCAGGGTTAATTGATGAAAATAACATAATGAATGAATTGGCCATTCATTCAAGAAATATTTTCTGATGACCCGCAATACAGTGAATTGTTCTGGGGATGGTTATTAAAAATCAATGATTCAAAAGTGATAGCCTCTAGTTTTGAAGAGTAAGGCTAGTCTGATCATATTATTTTTGTGATTATAATTCTTCTCATCATACTTGGGATAAGACCTCACATTCCTAAAATGATGTAGAAATTCTCGAATTTCTCCCCCGCAGCCTGATGTCCCATCCTTCTCTCATGTCACACTGATCTCTTCTTGGAAAGCCTCAGGCTTCTCAGCATTCGGGTATTTTACCTCAGACTGCCACACTCTATACCCTGGTCCTCACCTGGCTATTTCTACTCATATTTCAGAATCCAGTTGACAAATTGCTTCTTCAAAAAAATCATCCTTCCCATTGCAGACTCATTAAATGTGTCCTCAGAGCCCCCTGCATTCTCCTTTTTGGCAAAGCGTTTATGACTAAATAGTTAGCTGTGTAACATAGTTTGTCTTCCCTATTGAACTGTAGTCTCCATGAGAATCAGCACTATTCTTGCCTTATTCATGTTGGCCTCTCCAGCACCTCATACTAAATAATTGTAAGAATGAAGAGGGAAGCTGGGATTTTTAATTGCTGTGATAAAAATGACCAATGGGTTCAAGAAAATTCGCTAGTGCTTTGAGTGTTGAGGGAAAGGAGTATTTTGGGGCTGCGAAGATCTGGGAAGAGGTACTAACTTTTGAGCCAGGCCTTGAGGGATATTAGCTGGGGACCCTCCAGGCAAACACTGACAGGGAAGGGTGTTTTCCCAGAAGGGAGATCTTGGTGAATAAGTTGAGTCCAGTTCTCTGACAACAGATCCCAGTGCTGTGTACTGCCTTCCATTGTTATTGTTTGTTCACAAAGATAGATGACCACCAGCTATAATCTCTGCAATGTACTCATGATTTTTTCCGGATATTCTTTAAAATACTGAGTTCATTTTTTTTTTCTCCTATTACTGTCAAATTTTAGTTTTCCTTTTCTATTTAACATTCTGTTTTCTCTATTATCTTATTACATGATTGGAAGGGTTCATTTACAGTGGAAGTAGTCCAAGGAGAATGAGAACAAGTAGAATTGCTTATATTTTCTGCAGAGGAAGGGGGAATGGGACATGACTCTGGGAAACTATTGAGGCTTTCCTACCTTTTCTCCTAGGACGAGGCCCTGGACAAAATTGAGAAAGAGGCAGGGTTTATCTGTAGAGTCTATTAATCCTTCTGCCTTATCTATTTGTTTGAATTTACTGTGTTCACAAAACTGTTTTCTTGCTTTATTGAAAAGCATTTCAGTGGCTTTGTGTTTCCTCAATTTAATTATCTGTTACACTGAGATGATAATGATCTCTATGTTATAGTATTTAGAGACAATTCAGTGAGATGATGCAGTTAGCTCACTGTTTGGCCTCAGTTTGTGCTCAGCCATTAGCCATTAAACAAGTTATTGACTAATAATATTCATGGTGAATATACTTGTCACCACATTAGTCCTCAACAGCTACATGTTGGTTTGATCTCTACATGGACCATGACATATCTTTAATTTCTACGTAATTGAGGTCTGGAACTTTGATATTCTCATCTCAGAGTAGATCCTTTGTAATCCTTGGTTCTAATTATTTCTTACTTTTTCTTCTTGTACTCTTCTGGTACTGCACACCTTCTTACCCAAATTTAGTTGCTCTTTTCAACACTAGAATTATCATTTCTCATAACGTTTGCTCCTTGCTTTTCTAGTGTCCTAACTTGTATCATTTACTCTGCTTCAGATTATGGAATGTTGCTGGTAAAAAGTCTCAATATCACACTGTTTGTGTCTACTTTATATAAATTATACCTATTAATTAGCCCCAGCGGGCAGATCAGCAGTCTTTTTATTTCCTTCCTATTGGTGTCCTGTGAATTTCACTCTCCTCAAACCCTCAAACTGAGCATCTGACTTCATAGAGTTAGTCATATGGGCTAGGGAAGCAAAAGGTTCTGTGTCATAAAGGTTCCGAGCCTGGTCTGTGGAGTTAGGTTTGTTTCTTGGATCTGTCTTTTCTTAGCTTTATGGCCTTAATAAAGTTATCTAACCACCAAAAGCTTCACTTTCCTCATCTCAAACAACAGTACTTGGCTTGTTAGTCTGTTATGAGGACTCAGTGACATGAACCACGTAAAGTGCCTTAGATACGGCATGGCAAGTAGTCGGTAGTCTATAATATTAGTTGTTTTTGTTGTCATTTTCACATAAATATAGATGTATTCAGCTGTACTTCAAACTGCACATGAAAATAAAATCATTTCTGGTTTCTTTGTCACCAATTCATTGACTAAGGTAATGGTTTCCATACCTTTGTGATCATGTAATCCTGTAGTTTTGAAAATCAACCATGAAAAATATAAAATATATATACTCCTGCATAAATATCTCTATCATCAGATTGAAACACACACACACACACACAAATAGACATTAAAAGATGAGAAACCACTTCATGGACGGGGTAGTGGCCTGACCACTTCACTATACATCTGAATCTGCCGCTGAATAATATTATATGTCAACTATAATTTAACACATATATAGGCATGGGATGTGGAATATAGTGTGGGGATGGAGTCAATGGAATTGTAATAGATATGTATGATATCGGGGGTGGGGAGTAGGGAAGGGGGGAGAGGGGGAGTCACTTTGTAAGGGGTGAAAAAGATAACTATTGCATGGTTTTGTACATCTGTAACTAATAATAATAATAATAATAATAATAATAAAAAGTTTTTAAAAAGATGATAAAGATAAAATCAGTATTTTTAATATCTTATAAATCTTGGTGTCTTCATTCCATTATTCATTAATATCTCAAGACATTGGGGATCTTAGGGTGCAGTTCACAGCTAATGAAGTGGATATAAATTGTATTTCAAGTTATCTTCTTGAAGTTTTCAAATATTTTTGACTAGTTATCATATATGATTAAATAAGCCATTGTTTTTTAGTCTTGCAATATAGTTGAAGAAGAGCTTGTACTATATATAAATAGGAGAAGTTTCATTTCTTGTTCTTATGATTGTATTACTAATATCTCTTTAATCTACATTTATCTTGTAGGAAATACTTAATGCAGTGATGAAAACTGTGTAAATCTACTTATCCCATGATATAAACTCTCATTCATAATTAAACATTGAAAAGAAAATATAACAATAAAATGCCACTGCTGGCAAGCCTACTGTATTATAGAACTCTACACCTTCCCAAGATGCATTGTCCTATATGCATCTCACAGCCATGTGAAGGCACGTGTAATAAACCATATATTTGTATTAGCAAAGCTTAATTTCTTTCTCTTTTTACTTTATAGAAAATATTGTGATACATAGAAGTTTAGTAATTTACTTCCATTTTTGAATCTGGCCATCTTGTGGTGGCATATGAACACAGTGCTTTGGAGATCCCTGCTCCACAGTGCTGCTCGTTTAATTTTCTTGTGAATAAACTTAATGATATTCTTCCCCTGCTAGGAATATTTAATGGCTTTTCATCATCCAGTGAATACAATCCAAACTCTTTAGCCTTTTAATGAAGGGCTTGCTTGATTTGGCTGTAACCTGGCCTGCCAGTCTGTCTCATTCAATGCCCAATCTCATTTACTCTGTGTTCTGGCCAGACTAAATTGTGCCCTCCTCAAAAGTGGCTGTTTCTTTCCCGTCTGTCGTAGGTAGATTTCTCAGGGTAAATATAAAGACTCTGAGATGGAAATTTGCCAGCTGGAAGTTTCTTGGGGCATGCCATTGGAAAAAATACTTAGCGAGTGAGAGAATCTCAGCCAACTCCCCCCTCTGCCCTTTTCCACAGGGGGCCTTGGGGCTGGGATGGTCCTTCAGAGATGGTCTGCATTGAGGCGACAAGGCAAGGCCTTTCTACCCTGGTGAGGACCAGCCATTGGAGTGTCAGCCAGGTCCAGGGAGGTTGAGCACCACAGTATCCACTACAGATCCTTTCCACTGTTTCTAGAATGTGCCCTCAGCCTGGGATCTCTTGCATGATCATCCCAGCTGAAATTCCCCCTGATTCATGAACTCTTTCCTAATGTACTAACTCAAGGTAGGCCTGTTTCTTCTTTTAAAGCCTAACAACGTTTTGTGCATTGCATTCATTTGCTTATTCATCATGTTTTTAGGTACTTACTATGTGAATTAATTACACATTAGTTACTTTAAGTGTTCAGTTACAGAAGAGACTCATAGGACTCAAATAGTTTATATGCATTGGACAGCTTTATTACAGGCAAAGAATACAATAGAGCAATAGCCAGAGAAGGTATGTATTGAATGGGGTCTAGAAATCTCAGGCACAGCCTTCTTCATTGTCCCACTGCTGGGTCACACAGGATACCCCTTGTCTCCAGGACTTGAACCACCACCAGTGTTCATGTGAAACACAGGAAGCCCCAAATCTATTGGTGGTCAGGTATTCTTACAGTGAGGTGGTCACATAGGCACATTCCAGTTACGTGGCCACACTTGGCCCATTGAAAACCGCCACACTCCACTGAAACCAGTTATTATTATAACCAAGTATTATTATATTATTATTGCTAAATCCAATTCTTAACCATTACTGACCACTGTTGATAGGCTGATATGTTCTGAACTCAACCCATAGACTCATAGGTAGTATAAAACATTGTTTGGCTCCAGTTAATATGGTCAGTCTTCATTATTCCTGGATCTATCTTTACACATTTGCCTATTCACTAAAATTTATTTGTAACTCCCAAATCAGTACTCATGATGCTTTCAGATATCCACAGACATGAGCAAAGCAGCAAAAAATTTGAGGGCAGTAGAGGTAGTGCCGTGTGGCATAAGAAGCTCAAGCACAGGGCCATCCAGAGGGGTTGGAGTCCCAACTCTCTGCCCTGTTAGTGGGGTCACCTCAGGTAAGCCACTTACCCCTTCTGAACCTTGTTTTCTCTTTTGTAAAGAAAACAAAATCGACTAAGGTGAATTGTTTCTAGTGTTTAAGTTTATAGCTTAAAACTGTGTGTGTGTGTGTGTGTGTGTGTGTGTGTGTCCCTAGGGACAATGGATCTGTGTTCCCTAATTCAGTGACTTTAGAGACCATAACTACGATGAATATTGGCAATCAATTGTATTGTCCAAGCTCTACGCAGCTTGGTGATAAGCATACAGTGCATCCAGATCATCTGAGATTTATTAATGCTCGCACTCAGTAAACGGTTTCCACATAGATTTTATGATCGATATAAGATATTACTTAAAAAAAAACAGCAGCCCCAATCCTTACCTTGAATAAGAAATTCAATGGCCTGGGTGCAGTGGGGATGGGATTCAACAATAAAACAAATAACAAAAACAAAGCAATATTCATTTATGGTATTGTAGTTACTTGGGAGCGATGGCTGAATTGTACTTGTCTTTACATTCTCATAACATTTAACACAATAGCTTACACATTGTAGATACCTAGTAAATATTTGTTGAGTGAGTGAAAGATTGATGAATGGGTCACCCCCTGTGAATATCTAATGTCCCAGGCTCTCTATTGTCTCCATAATCACCTCGTTGGTCTGGGTCATTCTGGGACAAACTAGTCGGTAAATGAGCATTAGGATGAATTAATGCAAATAAGATAATATATTCCATTTATGACGTCTTTTTATATGTTATTTATTTTTTATTTTATTTCTCTCAGTGGGATAAAACATGCTTTAACCCAAAGGGAGGAATAATGGAAGAATTTGTGAGCTAGTATCTCCACTAACTTGAGTCAGAGGATGTGAGTCCTGTGGGGATTGATAGGTTCATCTACTTGCCTGATCTGCTGAGTAAGGCCTTTCTGACCTCATTAACTTAAGTATTTATCACAAAATATTTCAAACATAGAGGAAAATACAGAGAATTTCATAACAAAGGGGTGTGTGTGTGTGTGTGTGTGTGTATCACCTAACACTATCAAATACTAAGACCTGTAAAACTTGCTGTAGTTAATTAATTGCTGGTCTTTTAAGGCCTCACCATAGGTTATCTATCCTAGGTGTCAATTAATTAATTAATAGCTACAACTAATTTCTTTCCCTTTCCTTTTTACCCAGTGGTTGCAAATGTCCTGTTAATACATATTTATATATCTGTGAATAATATGTAGTATTATTTTACATATTTAAAGCTTTATTTAAATAACATTTTACTGTACCTGATCTTCTGCAACTTGCTCTATTCAATTTTTTTTATATTTATCAGTGTTGATATATTTAGGTCTAGGTCCTTTATTTGCACTGAAGTATAGAATTCCAATTTGTGAAAATATCATAATTCATTTATCAATGTCTATTAGCAGACAGTAAGCTATTATGAAGTAGAGGGTTTTTGTTTTTTGTATGTATTATTGTTTTAACAGAAACAACCAATCATTGCATTCCATGTAAAGTAAAAAATGTAAAAAAAACAAAAAAGGAAAAATCTAAGCTTCCAATAAGAACAGGTAGGGTACACCATTTAAATTCCTCTGTTGCTATGAACTTGTCAGAATATTTACCTAGACTCTGTCTTCTGAGGGAACATAAAACACTTTTACAATTCAATTTTAAGTATACTGGGATCAATTTTTTTTAAAGTGTTAATTCTGAAGAGAAAGACTAAATAATGTGCAATGATCAAGAGGATGGCCTTTAAATCAGATGCCAATGGGCTCTTGGATCTGCTATTGATTAGCTGAGAGACCTTGGCCAAGGTATTTAACCTCTTTATCTCTCAGTTCCTCTTGAGTAAAAAAGAGATAACTGATGAACCAATATTATAGGGTTGCTGTAAATTAGATATACATGCATGAAAGAGAAGGGTTGGGCATATACTAAGAAGGCACCAATAAACAGGAAAAAAAAAACCTGCCAAATATTTGAGTCTTTATATTTAGGCATATCTATATTTATATCTATAGCTATACCATCTATATCTATTTCTATCTATATCTATATCAATATCTATCTATAGATATAAAATATATATATTGGGTCATCAGAAAAGTCATGATGTATTTTCTCTGTTTTTGCGTCATGACTTTTCCAACAAATCAATATACATATTTTAAATTTCAGTAATTTAAACCAGTCATATTTTATATCAGACTTAGATGACTGTGATTATTATAATAGCAACTTCTGAAAAATCTTTGGGGTCAATACTATAACTCTCCATACAGGTAAGCCCTTCAGAAATGGCATATTTTTGTAACTTCAGAAGCTAAACATTATTAGAATTTGAAAATTCACCATGGCATGCAGAATTTGAATCTTCCACAATTGGTGTTAAAGTAGAGCATCAGTGGGGAAAAGGGGCCCTTTTATTTTTAACACAGTTAAAAGGATTTATAAATACAAAAAAAGTGTTATTTTGTTAATAACCAAACAGGTACTCATTATTATTATGAAATACCAAGTATGTAAGAAAGAACTTTTGGAAATCATTGCACTCGAAAATGAGGCTGAATAAAAACTGGTGATGGAGACTTGTAAGGTCTCACCACAGATTCTTTATTTTAGATGTGGAAAGGGTACTTTTAACACCAGAATGTTACTAGGAAAAATAGCCATGCTGTGGCCCATCCAGTTTCTGCACAAGAATAAGTGTAACATACTCTTAACAGAAATGGGTTTGTGTAGCTACATCTTCAATACCTGCTAGAGCTCTGGGACAGGAATAGGATGGGCCTGAGGCTGTCTTTTGTATGTTGACAAGCTTTCACAGCAAAGATATGCCAATTAACACAAACTGAGGTATTCTTGAAGAAAGACATTTATCTTCTTGTTGCCTTCTGTGATGGACTGCTCTGAGCAGCTAAAAGAACACCAGGCCTGAACCAAATCTCTTGCTGCCCTATATAGTTTTTACAATCTCCTTTTCAATAACACAAAGTCAGGGCAGCCTCATTGCCAGACCAGCACTTCTTCAAGAATCTTTCCATAATATGACAGGATAGAACCATCTGTAGTACATATCAATGCTATTATTCTCAAAGTAAGCACTTTAAGAGTTGCTTGAACAGAAAAAGACAAATAGGCCGCGTTGCGTGCTATTTCGCAGTTAATGTAAAATTGCACTGTGAATTGCATCACACTGAATGTTACATTTTATTCCGATGCATTTTTAGCTGAACTTGGTAAACAGTGTTAGATGTGCAATTCGTGTTAATATGCAAGATGCTATGATTAGGTATGATTATTCTTTTATGCAACTGAGTTTTTTTTATTATTCTTTTTTTGATGTCTAACAGATAGTGAGAACAAAATTTTAAATTTAAAATATATTGACTTTGGCTCAGAAATTGATTTTTCACATTGCAAATTTACTGATATCTAAATTATGTCTAGAAGATTAAAAAAAACTGTCTGCAAAATATGATGCAACTTCTGTCTCTTTTTCAAATTGTGTCTAAAGCCCTTTGCCTTTTAAATTTTTAAGCCTTAATTTAAGGTTAGAGACCTGTAGCCAATGATTTTATGCAGAGTTTTGAGAAACAACAAGTAGGTTAACCTTATCAGGTAGTTAAACTTAAGTGATCATTATGGAACTAATACTGGTTTTCTTGTTATAACATTAGCTTTGTTTTTTCTACATAGCATGGTATTGGGGACCACATTTTTGTTTGTTTGTCTTTAATATATACAATTATTCTTAAAAACCTTGTTTATGTTCCAATAATTCTCTACCAATATTTTTAAAAAAAAGGTTTCCTGCTATTGAATTCTAATTTTGAGCATGTTTGCTGATGGTGTGGTTATTGAAGTGATTGAAGACTATCAAAAAGGGAAAATTTCACATATAATCTTTATTTTAAAAATACTGTACTGTGAAAGGCTCATGAAACTCTATTTGAACAGAGCCTGCTTCCATTTAAATGTGTATAAAGTCAGCAGGCAAGTTCCTCAATCTAAGTCAGTGTTTTCACCTGTCAACTCATGCAAAACCATTATTTTCCTATAATACTATTTAACTTACCTGACTCTAGCCACTCTTAATGTATTTCTGTAGCTAGTTATCATCGCTCTGTCTATTTTAGCTTGTTCATGCTAATGATTTATGTTCATTTTCTCTAGGATATAGACCTGCACCTCACTGGATTTGATTTATCAGAGGGAAATCTACAGTCAATGGCCCCTCTTGCCACAGTGCTACTATGGAAAACAGAATGGTCAATAGGATATGGTCTGCTAAACAGTGATGACTGAAGATGCTACTTCAATACATGTGAAATCAATGGGAGATACTGGCTGCATGAAGAGCTTTCTGAGCTTTTCTCTAAAAGCTTGCTTTAAATAATTGGAAGTGGATTCTACTATTATAAGGTCTCTCTCACGTGGATACAAATACCTTTGCCTCACTGTAACAAGACAACTAGACAACTAATGTGGGACCATGGCATCGCCCAGATGCACGTGGCCAAATTATGTTTGGAGATCAGTAATGGCATGCTTGGTACACAGGGGAATAGGGGCCTCATTGACTCTCTGTGTGTTGGGATGTTTGCTTCAGGCTGCCCATGTGCTCTCCCAAAAATTGGATGATGCAGACCCACTGGTGACTACTAACTTCGGCA
The DNA here is from genome assembly GCA_033961575.1 of Aselliscus stoliczkanus. Taxonomy (NCBI): domain Eukaryota; kingdom Metazoa; phylum Chordata; class Mammalia; order Chiroptera; family Hipposideridae; genus Aselliscus; species Aselliscus stoliczkanus. The sequence goes on from CM066729.1 coordinate 40,964,619, forward strand.
AGATAAGAGGGATTAAGAAAGAACTCAACAACGAAATTCTGGGGCCTGTTATTCAGTTTCTTGGGGTTCCATATGCTGCTCCACCAACAGGGGAACATCGTTTTCAGCCTCCAGAACCGCCATCGCCCTGGTCAGATGTCAGGAATGCCACTCAATTTGCTCCTGTCTGTCCCCAGAACATCATCGATGGCAGATTACCAGAAGTCATGCTTCCTGTGTGGTTTACTAATAACTTGGATGTGGTTTCATCATATGTCCAAGACCAGAGTGAAGACTGCCTGTATTTAAACATCTATGTCCCAACTGAGGATGGTGAGTTTACCATAGGAAAAACAGGGAGATGTGTTTATATTTTGCATTTCTATTCTAAGTTCTAACAGTATTAATTCATGTGTCCTGATAGCATGCATGGCTTTTCCTGTTGGCATGTAGATGTATTTTACATGCGTGCATGCTGTTCTTTTTGTTTATGAGTGTTGGTGTATCTGTTTTTATTTTTTATTTTTTTTCCTGTGCCTACTCATTTTCTTTCCTCCACAGCACGTATATTTAGGTAGAAATGGGTTCCCAATGTCCATTTCCTACCAAATGACTTCTGAGAAGATTTCTCCATCAACATTTCTCCATTGCATGTGCAGGCTCAACGAATTGGGGATCTTTCGCACTCAGTAAACGCAGGAGCACATTAAGTTAGATAGAGCTGTTGCATGTTCCGGCGGTCTGTGATGGAGCGCCATGTTATTTTCTAGTCTTCTATTCATTTTTCAGTAAAAAGAATATCCAAGGAATGTGCCAGAAAACCCGGCAAGAAAATATGTAGAAAAGGAGGTATGTATAAAAGTGGAAATAAAAAATGGGGGAAAAGCTTGCAGAGGAAGAACAAGGTATTCTCCCTAAGGATGATTTGCTGAGATGCTGGGAAGTGAATGGTTAGGTGATATGTGGAATCTAATGAAGACTGTCAAGCCACAGAAAGATGGTCAAGGAGAGTTCTAGCTGTGTAGATAACATTGACAAAGCTCGTTGGTGGTACCTCGTGTTTTAGTGCTGGTAGCATCGGCAGGAGTTGAATCTCTGCTTTGAATTTGTATGTCGAGGAAAAGATACTTAGGCTATTTATTACCCAAACTATGCTGCCTTCCCAACTGGTCCGCTTTTGATCTGCAAATCTGCAAATGCTTTTCTAGAGACATAGATTTCTATTCCTGTTAAAATTGATAAGTTCAGTCACACACTTAGTTTTTTGTTTGTTTATTCTTAGCTCCTTCAGAACAACCTATGAACTTTTTCTCATGTAAAGGTAAATTTGACATGACCATTTGGCAATTACTATTATTAAATAATGGCATTTGTTTTTTCCGAAGTCTTTTCATTTGCAGTTACTCTTCCAGAAGAGAATGAGATTTTGCAGATTTTCATACTAAATATTTAGTCTTAAAATTACTTTCACATTTTTATGTTTATGTTAAACAATTTAAAACATAGGGAAGAACATGATTCAGAAGCTACAATTAAATCAACCTTCAAATCATCCTCTAGCCAGATTGAGCAAATGTAGACACTGACAGCTGCAAGCTTGCATCTGAATGCGGTGTGTCCACACTCCATTTTTATATAACATCCAGTAAATCACTCACAGGAGAGCATGATTTTCTATGGCAGTAAATCATCTAAGTGTTATTTTGACCTTATTCATAACTTTGTAGAATTTCCGGTCTTCATACAGAAGTCATATTAATATTCTAGCACTGTACATCCTATCTCTCTGTGCACTTCTAATCTCCTGGCTGGACCAAGTAAGATTTCATTATGACATCTTTGTGGGGAGGGGAGTGACTAAACCATTCTATTGGGATTTCATTATATGGAAGAAGCTTCATATAACAAAATTCTCGACTGCAGATAAGAAGTATTTGCATTAGATTGAATTTTGTTTTGTTTTTGTTCTTGTTCTTGTTTCTTTGGTCATACTGGCAAAATAGGATTTAACCTTTATTTTATTATTGATGCCATGATTTGGGTTAAAAATGCAGTGTACTTAAGAAGGTGGAAACAGAGGCAACAGGGTGTTTTAGATAACTAAATCAAAGTCCCTTGTTTTTCTTCAAATGAGAATAACTGCAGTAATTTACATTCCTTCAACTAATGTACAATACTGCAGTGGTTATTATTATGCAGCTTATCAAGCATGTGTAATTAGCTAAGTGACTTTCACCTCCTATCACAAAGATGTTGATTCACAAAGTCATAAATATACTATTGAAGAATGCATAAATAGAGTATAATACACAAAAATATCTACAATTGAAAAAAAAATGATAAAGACACCAGAAAGTAAACTCGTGAATGAGAAAGTGACCTTTCTTCTCCGTCTTCAGAGGAGAATAGTTGCATTAGAAAATTCTTTTTCATTCTTCTTTGGATTATTGGTTCTATCTGCTTTATGAAAGAGTTGGCAAAGGGACATGTAGGCTGTGCTATGTACTTTGGCAAACTTCGAACTAATTTATAATTAGCCTGAGGACAAAAATCTATAGATAACCTCCTTCAGTCTGTGTGGCTTATCGTCCACATCTGTTGTATTTTTATAGCAAACATTCTACAAAAAACATTATTTAGCATTGGTGTTTAATATACCCCATTGTTAAATAATTTCTTGTGATAGCTGTTCGTATATTATCCCAAAGTCTAGGGAACAAAGAATTTAAATTTAATTTTTTATGTAGTCTTTTTAAAACGAAGCTAAAGTTTAGAGCTTGATTTTTAAACAGGGGAGTAGAATTTTTTCCCAAACTTTTACCTTTTTTTCCTTTTCTATCATGAAGGGTCTATTCTTGTCATTTCAAGAAATTATATTTTCCTGGTTTAAGAAAGTATTAGACATTTCAACTCTATACATATACAAATATATATTTCATATGGACTATGAGTTTCTCAACAGAATTCCAGGAGTTTATAAATGATGGTTCAGAAATTGTAGGAATGGTTATGTTGCATTTCATCTAGGTGTTAATAAAATTCTGGATTGTCATTGTTTGTCTTAGTTTTCTAATTGTGTGTGGTCACCTGCAGAGGCAGATGGACCCTACCCAGGTACACTGTAATCTGTGCATACTGTATTCATTCAAAACTATTTCCTAATTGCCTATTATAATTCATGCACTAGTCAAAGGAGTTTGTAATGAAACAGATAAAAATCTCTCTTTTCATAGAACTTAAATTCAAGCAAGTTTACAAAGAGCAGAGCATTTTTTTTTGTACTTTAGTCTGTATAAAAGGAAGAAAATCTTCCTCCTTCTCCAAGAGATGCCTTATTATAATTTTTAAATAGAGCATTTATAATATTTTCCTGTGTAATTGAAGGAGAAAACATATTTTTACCAACAGGCTGCCTCTCATTTCAAACAAGTCCCAGTTGTACTTTTTAATCTATCTTTTTATATTTCCCATGATAGTTTTAGCCATATGTTAATTACTCTCTAGATATTTCTTCAGGGTTTATCCTTGCAAAATTGAAAGAAAAGATGAGGCTCAAAATGAGACGACTGTCAACATTTCTCCAAATAGGCAGATAACATGTAATGGAAACTGGGATTTGGATATGGAAGACAAACACAGTTTATCACAAAAACTATGAGAAAAGCCTATTGCTATTCTTATTTTACAAATAAGAAAGTAGGTTCTGAGAGTTAAGTGTTCTGACCCAGTTTCTACTGCTAGTAAGTAGTGGAGTCAGGTTTGGCCATAGTTCTTGCTTATATTAGATGAATTTCCATTATGTTAAATTACCTCCTGTAGATCCAGAGGCCGGCATCTCTCTACCCTCTTGCCCCTGCTTTCTTCTTTCTTCTTTTGAACATTCATATACAATACATCGTGAATTCTTTTTATTCTATCATTTGAGTCTATTTAAGACATATTTAATGCTCACCTTAACTGAATTGGGTCAGCCAATGTTAGCAACTGATTTCCAGAAAGCATTTCCATTACTCATTTTAGTAAATACTTTTAAATAGCGTGCATGTTTCTTTACTGTACAGACCAAGACTGCAACATAGTCCCCTGGCTGCTAGCAGGAGTAGCTTTCATTTGCTTATGTTTCATTTTGTTTCTCTAGGTTGCTCTCTTGTGAGAGTTGCCAACAAACAGTAAAGTGGTAAAATATTAGGCAGTAAACATGAGAAGGAGGAACCAGAGACCCAGAGAATCCACAGACAAACTGATTGGCGCGTGGATACCCTAGAGTTGTGTAGCTTTGTATTTCTCCAGCACTTTGACTATTATTTGCATAGTTCTTTTGCGATGAATACAGATTAATTTTTTATTTTAGTTTCTGCAGTGGCAAGAAGTTGTTTTTTTCATTTACCCCAATTTTTAGAAAATTAGATTCTTTATAGATGACTCTGGTACAATTCTTGGCTCCTTGTACATTTTATTCCTGATTTTCATAAGTATTTTGCTTTTATATCCTCTGTTTAATAGTCTTTACCTGAGATAATATTGAATTCATTCGAAAGCCTTATATTTTGGTCTTATTTGGTTATTATTTGAATAGATTTTTCCTGATTTTTCCATGATTAAATATGTATAACAATGACTCTGTCACTATCAACATGTTTAGGATTTTTAAAGGAGATTATATTCTAGGATGTTCTTCTTTCTTGCTTATATATTTCTAACTAATTTATTTATTCATTTGACACACATTTATTGAGTCTTTGTGCCAATTAGCTCACTGCTCTAGATCCCAGAGATATATCAGAGAAACAAACGAACATACAAATAAAATCAAATTGTTGCCCTATTGGAGCTTAAATCAGCGTATGGAGGATCAAAAGAGCTGGTGTGGAAGGTGAAGGTGATATTAAAAACAATAATTAGGGCCGGCCGAGTGGCGCGGTGGTTAGCGCTGGCTTGGGAAGCCAGCGGCCCTGGTTCGGGTCCCACATAGGAGGGCCAGTGACACTGCCCTCAAAAAAAAAAAAAGTCAAGTCAGTATCGTCCTCATTGGAGCCAAGGCCTGAAGGAGATGAAGTGTGTATCTGCGGAAAGAGCAGAGCAAAGAGCTGCTGTGAAGGCATTAAGGTGAGGGCCGCCCTCGTGCATTTAGGGAACATCTAGTACGTAGTAAGTCTGAATTGTAGAAAGAGGGGCGATGAGATTCGGAGGACCTGATGTATATTACAGAGATCATACATCTGGCCGATGTATTAAGAACAGACTGAGTACCTAGAAGAATTGATTTGCCATCAATTAAGATAGGGGGAAAAAAATGCAGAGAGGCACAGTGGAAAGATGATATTTACTTTTGGATATGTTACATTTCAGGTGATTATTAGACATCCAAGTATAGACATCTAGGAACCAGTCTGAAGTTCAGGAGGGGGATCTAGGTGGAGATATATGTTTGGGAGTCACTGTGACATAGAAGGTAAAGATTTAAAGTTATGAGGCTGAGTGAGAATAAAAAGAATTGAATGAAAATAGAGAAAGAAAAAGACCAAATGCTAATCCATGGGGTAGTCCAACAGGAAGAGAGGTCTGGGAGAGGAGAAGGAAAGGCATTGGAGACTGAGAAAGTGTTATATGTGAGATGGGACATAAACCAATATATTTTTTTGTTGTCCTGGCCAAGCCAAGTAAAGAAAACGCATCAAAATAATCACAGTGATCAACTCTGACAAGTGAACTTTTGTGGGATGCTGTGGGTCTTGTACATTGGTGTGGGTCTAAGGAAGAAGGAGAGACGATTTGGTGTTGCTGAGCATAAGTAACTATTTTAAGGAGTTTTGCTGTAAAAAGGAGCAGAAAAAATATGGGTGCACAAGGACAATAGAGATTGTCTTTGTTGCTGCAGGTTAAGATGGAAGAAATAAAGAAATGTTTGTATGCAGATAAGGGAACAATTAGAAATACAGGAGAAAGATGGTAGAATGCTAGAATAACATCTTTAGAGAGAGATGGCATCTAGTACATGATTTGAAGTTTTGGATGAAAAAGCATAGGTAGATGATTTAAATCAACATGTAGCTAGGCAGAGAAATGGCAGCAGGGTTCTATCCTTATCACATGGCTTCTGTATGAGTTTTTTGATGTGTAATATTAAGGGAACTGGAAATAGAATTAAAATTGATAAGGTCTTAATGTGTTATAGACATTTAGCCTTCTTAATTTATTTAATAACAAACCTATGAAGTTCTTACTCCCACTTTAGGGCCAGCCGAGTGGCTCAGTTGGTTAAGAGTCTATCAAGAGTGCGAGCTGAACTCTGAGCAATAGCAGTTCAATGCCCAGCCTCAGCTGAGCTGCCGCTGAGTTGCCAACAGGTGGTAAGATGGCTCAGCTAAAAAAACAAAACAAACAAACAAACAAACAAAAAACTTTCCCTTACTCCCACTTACAAATTTAGAAATGGAAGACCAAAGAGGTTAAGTATCTTGCCCAAAGATACATGATTTGTGGGTGGCCAAATATATTTTCTTTGAGGAGGCAATTTTAGAACAGAAGGAATAAAACAAAAAAGCACAACATCAACAATAACAATCCTGTTTAGATCAGATTCCAGATAACATAGAAAATAGTAGTCAGTTTGCTAGTAGAAAAAATCACTATATAGTGGATTAATTACATCTGGTTCTTTTGGGGTTTGAAGATAAATAGGAAACCAGATGTAACCAGAGATTTGGCTTCATATTTGAATTCGAAGCCCTGGAGAGATGTGGTTAAATCATTGAAAAGCTAAACAGCTGAAGTTGGAACTCTGCAATGACGTAGATCTAACAGGTTGTGAAGTTTTAAAAGAACAACATCAAGTGTTCCATTCTTTACTGACAGGCAAGAGAGTCTCCTGAAGCAAATGATTAAAAGACCATTAGAATTGTCCAACTCAATTTTTCCAGAGAATAAATACTTTTTTTCTTATAGAAACTGGGGTTGAAGTTGAAAACATTTAAGACGTATGCCATCAGCAAAAAGAATTATGCCACATAATAAATACTTCATAGAAACAGCTTCCCTTTCTCCTACTCAATATACTAACATATTTTCTTAATGTATCATTTTCAAATATACTCGTACAACATGTTATTCACTTAATAATTATGACACAGTCTTTGCTTTTATTCATTTCTATATTGCTTCCCATTACAGATTTTGTTGATAATTTTTTTGACTTTTAATATTATATTTCTCCTGTGAATACTCTTCTTCTTCCTCCCCCAATAGAGGTACATGCTAAAGGAGTTTAGGAAACGACCAACTTTAGAAATCACACCAGTATATTCATTTACTAGTAACAATTCCATAAACCCATTCTGGACTTGATAATCTTTAACTCTGGACTAGATGTGGAAGCATAATTTCTTTTTTTTTTGAGGGCAGTGTCACTGGCCCTCATATGTGGGACCCGAACCGGGGCCACTGGCTTCCCAAGCCAGCACTTAACTACCGCGCCACTTGGCCGGCCCTGGAAGCATAATTTCTAATCATAAATCTTTACATAGCCCTTTATAAATGGACAGAGTACTTTATATAACACTCCTGTATTTGTCTCTTAGGGTTATTGTAACAAATTGGCATAAAATGTGTCATTCAAAGAAAGAAAGAAAGAAAAAAAGAAAAAAAAGAAAGAAAGAAAAAAGAAAGAAAGAAAGAAAGAAAGAAAGAAAGAAAGAAAGAAAGAAAGAAAGAAAGAAAGAAAAAAAAACCCCACAGATTTATTCTCCCACAGTCCTGCAATGGAGGAGTCCAAAATCAAGTTGTTGGCAGCGTTGGTTCTTTCGGGAGGCTCTGAAGGAGAATTTCCTTGCCTCTTTCCCTTCTGGTGGCTGCCAGCAGTCCTTGGCATTCCTTGACTTGTAGTTGCATTGCTCCAGTCTCTCCCTCTGTTGTCACCAGGCTTTCCTCCCTGTGTGTCTCCCAGGGTCTCTGTGTCCTCACAGAGCCTTCTTACAAGGCCTCAGTCATCAGATTTATGGCCCACCCTAATCCAGAGTGACCTCATCTTAATTACATTTGCAAAGCCTCTCTTTCTAAATAAGGCCACTCTATTACTTTGCTAGGGTTGCCCTAACAAAATAGCACAAACTGCATGGCTTAAACAGCAGGAAATTTTTGTCTCACAGTTTTGGAGGCTGGAAGTCTGAGGCCAAAGTGTCAGCAGGGTTGGTTCTGTCTGAGGGTTATGTGGAAGTGATCTGTTCGGAGTCTCTTTTCTTGGCTTTTTAGATGATTGTTTTCTCCCTGTGTATTGTCACATGGCAATGTGACATGTCTGTGTGTATGTCTGTGTTCCCTTTTTATTGGGTTAGGGTCTACCCTAATGACCTCATCTTAACTAATGATATCTGTGAAGACCCTATTTCTAAATAAAGTCATTCTGAGGTACTCAGGATTAGGACTTAAACATAGGAATTTAGGGGTAACACAATTTAGTCACATTCTGAGGTTCTAGGTGGACATAAAATCTTGAGGGAAACTAAGCACACTTCCACTTTTTTCAAACTCAATCTCCAAAAAGATCTCAGAATGGTGCTATCATTATGCCCATTTTATAAGGTGAAAAATTATTGCTTATTGGGGTTAAATAACTTAACCAAGGTCATATGGCTGCTAGTTAGGAGTGTTAGGGCTACTTTTCAAATCAAAACTCAAATTTCATGTGATACCTAATCCCTCCAATAGATACGGATTGTCTGCTCTCTGAGAAATTTTTTTTTTAAATTTGTTTTTAAGTATTTTTCTGTCAAAATAGAGTATTATGCATTAATGTAGATACTTTTAAATATCCAAGTGTTCAACTGTGTGCAGACAAAATGATTCAGATTTTTTAACTTTCCCCAAATTTCAAAAGTTTTATCCAGATGGTTGCTTACATGCAAACATTGTTTTAGTTAAAATTGAGATCCCTTCCAATTTAAAACTGTAGTGGCATTGATTTTCAGTACTGTTATATTTGTCGTTTTTAGGCAATTAGACAAAATTCTTTTTAAAATAATTTTTAATTTAAGACCTATTTCTTTGTTTACTATAATCCTATTCATCTGGTATCCATGTAATGATAGCACTAAAGCAATTTAATTATAGCCCATAATTTTCATTAAAGCATGCAAACTTGCAAAATCAGCTTTAATCAATGACAGAAAGAAATCTTAATAAAAGAAACTGGGGTCAATGAAACCATAATTATAATTTCCAAAAGTGGAAAATCTGGTTAATCAACAACAGTCTTAATTTTCGGCTCCTTCATTCAGGACTCAAGAATGAAGTCTTTACTCCCCTTCATATCTTTTCTCCCTCTCTCCCTTCCTCCCTTCCTTCTTTTCCTTCCTCCCTCCCTTATTCTTTTTGGTGTTGATGTTGTTTGCTCTGTTCTGTCTTCAGTGTCCCAAAGGCATTGCCCCAGGTTGCCTACATGGCTGTTCGCTCTCTCTCTCTTAGCTGGAGCCTATTGTGGGCACAGCACCATGTCCAACACTGCTGGAGGCTAACTTGGGCAGGATATATACTTTATTCCCACAGAGCTTGCATTGCAATGACAATCTGCCAGTAACAAAAAATAGGATGTTTAAACATTTAAAAAATATATTAATTACAATTGACATTCAATATTATATTAGTTTCAGGTGTACAGCATAGAGGTTAGACATTGATATAACTCACAAGGTGATCCCTCCAATAAGTCTTGTATTGCACACCTGACATCATACACAGTTATTACCATGTTAGTGACTTTATTCCCTATGCTGTACTTTATATCTTGGCCACTGTTTTGTAACTGCCAATTTTTACTTCTTAATCCCTTCACTATTTTCACCCAGCCTCCCAACCCCGCTCCCATCTGTCAACCATCAGTTGGTTCTCTGTGTCTATGAATTTGTTTTAGAAACAGGACATTTTTGTTGGTGACCATGTCAATATTACCAAGTAAATGTAAGTCTGCTTTCTATTAAAATCTCAAAACAAAATGAGGGAATGGCTGTTTCTGTGAAAAATAAATAAATAAAAAGGTAATGATGCTGATATTTGGCACTGTGTTCCCTATAATAAAACGTTTAATTAAATCTTTAAATGTGTATGGAGCACAAAATATGCACATCAGAATAAAACACATCGGGCATAACCAAAACTATAATTACATCAGCCGTGTTGCCTGAGCCCACCTTAGTTGCTCTGCCAAGAAGCAGTGGTTTAAAACTATCTATCCATCTATCTAAACAAAAAAAAAAAAAATGAAAAAGAAAAAAAAAAAGAAACAACCTAGGCTATACTGTACCTATACAAACCTCCATAATGCTTGGGAGTGCTTTAGGTACTGATACAATAGCTGCTGAGTTATTGGGCTATAGGCTCTCTCTTTTAGAGGTAAATTAACAGCTGCCCCTCAATGGTTCTTTCCACACTTTTGGTGAGTGTGTAGTCTGTGCAGGGCCCTGTGGTAGGCCCCAGAGACACGGAGATAAACAACAGCAGTAAAGAGCTGCCCTCACACTGCTCACTATCTCGTGGGGTGGCAGATACAGAAGGAGAAAATAAGATAGTAAGCACCCTGAGGAAGGGACACAAAGGGCTTGTGGGAGTGCATGAGGAGAGGTGGCTATGGTTTAGAGATGTATTGTGACAGAAAGTTGTCCTTGGTGTGAGCACTCAGGAATGAATATTGAAGTCCCTTGATGCTTTCAAAGGCTAGTGCACTAGGGTCTGTGGGACCATTTTACTGATTAACTTCACATTAAAATATTTCTGAGTGCTCATTAGAATGTTTGGGTGCTTGTTTATTTGTGGGTATGTACGTATGTCTATCTGTATGTCTCCTCCTTCTTTGCCTGGTTGTCCCCTGTCACTACTCTCACTTTGTGAGTCTTTCACCTGTGCACTTCTGAGGTGCTGAATCTGATCTCCCCTGCGTTGGACAATTGAGCAACCACACTTTTCAAAACAAAACACACAAACAAGAAACATGTTTGCAAAATGAAAACAAATAAGCTTGAAATGAGCATCTCCACTATGAGTAATCTGTAGCAACTTAAATATGGAGATTTTTTCCAAAGATAATTTTTTTTTAATTTAAATTTTATGTTCTAAATAACTGAGGCAGTTGAAGAGGTAACTTCCAAATAAGTAAGGACATCTCAGGGATGTGTGCAGGCCTTGCTGACCCCTGATATTCAGCACACTGCAGACATTATCCTGTTGCCTTAATGCACCCCTTTTCCCCTTCCTTGTCTACTTCCTAACCTTAATCTAGAACTTCCATCATTTCTTGCCTGAATTGCTACAATAGCCTCATAGCAGGCTTTCCTGTGTCCATTCCTGCTTCTGCAATCTGTTCTACATGTAGCAGCCAAATATGTCCCCTTTGCTCTCTATGTTCTAGCCTTGATGATCACCCTTTGGTTACTGCAATAGCCAATCTCTATCCTACCTCAAGACCTTTGCACTTGTTCCTTCTACAATACCTTAAACATACAGTGTCTACCTCTTTTGCTGTCTAAGCCTTATAATTCAAGTCTTGGCAAAGTGCCACCTTGTGAAAACAAGCCTGTGCTGAGCCCTCTACTCAGCTAATCTTACCTCACTCTCCTCCTCCAGTTATTCTTTTCCATTCCCTTGGTTATTCCCTTCATTATATTATAATCTTGATTGGAAATTATCTTGTTTATTAATGTGCTTATATATTTGCTCTCTGTCTGCCCCAGAAGAACGTTTCTCCCCTTCACTGCTCTGTCTCCAGTACTCACAAGGGATTCAATAAGTATTCATTAAAAACATGAACAGCCTTAAGAAACAATGCACTTTGTAGGCGAGAGCCTTCATCCCCCACCATCTGCATTTATTTGAGTAATACTACACCTGCTACCATTCTTTACCAGATACAGCAAATAAGAATATATTCTCTGCCTCTCTGAGAAGCAAGCACTATTTGTTTATGGCTCCCAAAATGAAGAAAATTTCAAAGCCAACATCATAGCCCTTAACTAAGAAATAACAGTGTTCAGTGGCTCAGTGTCTGACAGATATAACCTGGACTCTGTTGCAGGGGCCCTTGGGGCGGAGTAGCTGCCAACAGCCGAGGCTCTTGGCTCTCTGCCTGTGCACGTTACTGCCAACCTTATTGCCTCTGTGCTGAATTTATAATTTAATACAGGACGCCAACAATGCATTTGTGTAATAGAAGCATGGAGAATGACTTTTGTTTTCCAGACCAAAGGTTGCATTTTCCCTTCCTACCTTCTAATTTAATTTCCTTTTCCCTTTACCCAGCCCCAATTCCCCCCACCATGATAAACATATCTTTTCTTGTATTTATTTTATTTTTTTGTCCTTATCCTACCTTCTACCTCTGTGATGGGACTTCTTGCCACTGTTTCTGTGAAGACATGTTGTTTGGGGTCAGTGAAGGGGCAAAGACTGAGCACTAGATGGTCTAAGAAGAAATCTAGATGGATTGGTTTAAGGGGTGAAGGAGCCCTCCAGTGGCCTGTGCTGGGGGTCTTCTTCCTTATGATTTAGCCTTCAGTTGGTTCATACCACCATTAACATGTACATGCATCCAGAGGGTTATTTTGCTCTTTTCTTCTTTTATTCAACATTAGCATGTGCCAGCTTTCCCAGGAAAAGCCAGAAGTCTCTTTATAAAATGGGGGCAAATCAGAGAATGAGACTGTAATGTATGTGCCACACTGTGGACAGAGTTTGGGGAACACGGTTGATGCCCAATAAAAGGTTGAAAAATGAAGAAACATTTTGAGCACGACAGCCAGTGGGCAGCTTAGATGATTGAGATAAATGGAGGGGCCAGTGGCTTTTCTAGTGGGTGGTGGAGGCTGGGTCCTGGGCAGTTCAGGGTGGAGAGGCATAGTAAGCACACTATAGACCTAGAATCTTTCAATCTAGTTGTGAGAGAAAAATCAGGCAGTCGCAGAGACTAGATCGGTGTCTTGGAGCACATTGCGGAGCTCATGGAGAAGAGGGTGTCAGGTTCCTGGCAGGGCTCACTTCGTGGCCGCGTGCTCTGTGCAGCCAAACTGATCGTTGTGCTCAGAACAGCTCCACATGTAGTGAAATGCTTGACTGTCACCATCTTTAAATTCATCATTATTTTTGAACATGGAGTCCTGCATTCTCATTTGGCACTGGGTTCCACAAATTATGCAGCCAGTCCTGCTTCCTGTCTTTCTTGGCATTTTCCCCTTGCCGCATACCCATAGATACTCATATAATTAGGGAAGACAGTAGAACAGAAACCCTCAGTGCATGCTGAAAATTTTGGTTCAAACACTATGAACATTTGTGGTTGTCCCCTTACAATTCCCCTCCCATCTAAGGGGAATAGTGGAAAAGTACTTGGGGAATATTGTAACTTGGGGAAATAAAAAGTCTGCTTTTTTTTTCTTATTCTTATTATTATAATACATTTGTTCATTCTCTCATGAAACAATTATTAAGTGTCTAATATGTCCTAGGGACTATGCTAGACACTGAGGAGAAAAACAATTAGAGGTGGTATTTGCCCATAAGGGACAATCAAGAAAGGGATAATAAAAACAATTATTCTAATAGCTACCACTTGTACCGTGCCTGTCATGGAGCCGGCACTGTTTTAAGGGTTTTATATGGACACAAGTAGCCTGAGCGGGGGGATACATTCTAAGAAATGCATCGTTAGGTGATTTTGTCATTGTGCAAATGTTTAGGGGCCATGATGAACAAAACAACATGAGATTAAATCAAGCAGAAGAGAAATGATGCAATCAAGAGCTGTAGCAAACACAAGGTGTGTGAGACCGCTGCCGGTATAACATGGCACACTATTTTACAGCAAACTTTTTTTTTGTAAGTAGAAAGAGCGTACTCTAAAATAAAGGATAGTATCATAAATACATAAGTAGTAACAACCATTTATTATGATTATCAAGTATTATGTACTGTACATAATTGTATGTGCTATACTCTGCCCCCCCCTCCCCTTTGCGGGAGTCAAACTGGCAACCTTGCTGTTAAGAGCACATGCTCTATGCCCTGAGCCATCCCGGCGGCAGCTCAGCTCAAGGTGCCAGAGTTCAGTATTTCAAACAGGCAATCTTGTTGTTATACCAGCTGAGCCATCCTGCCACCTGTTGGCAGCTCAGCGGCAGCTCAGCTTGGACATAGCTCCGGTGATGTATACGCTATACTTTTATACATTTGGCAACGCAGTCAGTTTGTTTACACCAGCATCACCATAAACACGTGAGTTATGCATTGTGCTGAGACTTTATGACAGCTGCGACGTCACTAGGCTATAGGAACTTTTCAGCTCCATTAGAATCTTAGGGGACCACTCTCATATATGCAGTCCATTGTCTGTGGAAGTGTTGTTATGTGGCGCATGACCATATTAGCTTATTTCTGATAAAAGTCCTCTGAAATCATTACTTTCAGTATCCTCACTTTACTAATGAGAAATGTGAGTCGCGGATAGATTACATAAACTGTACCAGTTTGCATAGCTAGAAAGTGACAGATCCAGGATTCAAAACCAGGCACCTTAACTCTGTTGACTGTGCCCTAACTGCTAAGTGTAAGAAATGTTAGAGGTGCTATGAGGGAAGCAAGTAAACATTATATATGGTAGCATACTGCACAAAGGAGGGAGAGCCAGTTCTCTTATGGATGGGAGCTGGTCAGGAAAGGTTTCAGCATAACGATCTTCTTGGAAAGGGACTGTAAAGAAGGATGTGGCCCCTCCACGGAGGAAGAGGATTTACTGGGATTTACTTGGATGAGGTGGGAGACGTGGCTGGGTAGAGAGCAGCTGAGATCAGAGATGCACTGAGAGATGAGGCTGGATAAAGCAGATCCTAAATCTTTGAGTCTTAGGAGCTTGGAGGTTTTCTCTAGGTGACAGCAAGTCATTAAGCAAAGTCTTGACACAATCAGGTGAGCACTTCAGAATATTTTCTCTGACAACTGTATAAATGGTGTACTCTAGGGATGAAACACCACTGTAGAGATGAGTAGAAAATGGTGGCTGTGGTGTGTCATTGGCCACTAGGGCCGTACCATAGGCAATGGCTGGAGTAGAAAGGAGGAAATGAAGAACAAGAATTGTTTATTGGCAGCTCCATAAGATTGGGGTGCTTGGCTGGTTGTTGAGAGGGCAGAGGAAGGGATGGAGCCTAGGATAGCTCTCAGATACCTCACTTGTCAGAGCCTTCCTCCTTGTCCTGTCTTGAGCCAGCTTTCTCTAACATGGCTACTTCACCAGGACTGAAGATGAGGGGACAGGCTGGAGAGCGAGCTAGAATAAAGAAATGAAATTTGATAGAGGGAAAGTGCCCATGGCAGAGGAGAAAGAAAAAAAAGGGTGAAAAAAGGCTCCAGAAAACAGAAGGACAGGATGGAACACTGAACAAATTTTTATTGCCCATATGCTGAATGTAAGATAAACTCTAGAAAATAATGCCACACATATATATTTATTATACTGAGTCACCTTTTAAATATAGAACTTGAAGGAGAGATAACTGTGTCAGAATAAGACAGAGACAGATGACATGGAATTGTGGCAAGGTGACAGAGGAAAGAGTCATAACTTTCTAACCTACCTTTGGTTAGGGCAAGCTTGAAAATGAGAAGGAAGACGCACATAGATAGCAAATGACAAACTGTCAAATGGAAAGAAAGCAAAATCATTTAGTTACATGTAAATTGCTAAGAAAAGCAGACAGGTACATAATTTATGTAGATTTGTACTAATGACAAGACAAATGAACATAATTTTTCAGAACACTAGTATCTCAGAAAATACATGTTTATTGAATTGAACCTGTATTTTTGGAGGATTGACTATGTGGCATGCTTCATGCTAAGCATGAGAATTCATACCCAGGGCCGTCCGAGTGGCGCAGTGATTGAGCGCTGGCTTGGGAGGCCGGTGGTCCCAGTTCGGGTCCTACGTATGAGGGCCAGTGACACTGCCCTCAAAAAAACCCCAAAAAACTGAGTCTTAATACTAAATCTCAGTGGCAAAAGAATACATATCCAGTCTGTACAAATTAGTAACACACACAGATGTACATGTAAGTCCTGGACTCAGGCACTTGAAATCTAGTATAAAGTCAAATTATAAATAATCAAATAAAGAACTACAAGACTAGAGAGGTCATTAGGGGGATAAAATGTTACAGATCTTCATAAAAATGTGAGAACTCATCAAATTGGGTGTGAACCGGAAAAGCTCCTTAAACAAGGTAATATCTTGGATTTGTCCTGAAGGTTGAGTAGGCTCTCAACAAGCAGACATGTCCAGCAAAGGAAAGAAAAGCACAGCAGTTAGCAGAGTCTGGAGACAGTAAATATCAAATATCCAGTTACTTAGATCACAGAAAACATTGAATTGTGATGAAATATTGGTTGTGGTGAAACATCAGAAGGCCTAGAAGGCCAAAGTGAGTGGTTTTACTAGCAATTGGTAGGCTTTCATAATATTTTGGGCAAGGGATTATGATAACAACAAGTGTGGTTTCAGAGGAGGTTGAGTAAGGAACAGGGAGGGTGAATAATTGATTAGATTATAGGAAAAGAGACTAGATAAGAGATAAAGGCCCTGTAGTTTATATAAAAAGTAGCTAATGGAAATAAAAAAAGGTCATGGATTTGAGAGACATTTCAAAGCAGAATTGGAAATTGTAAAAATATGGAGGTGGACAGTGAGCTAGGAGACACTGGCAAGGTTGACAGCAAATTGGAGACAGTATGGCCCAGAGGAAGGTGATGCTGTGAATAAATCATATTTCTGGATTTAGTCCAGGAATAAATGAGCTTGTAAAATTTGCAGCAAAATTGATCATGTGAAAGAATATACCATCCTTTTATTTATTCTTATCAATATGGAGGTAGAAGAAAAGTTATGCATTCATAGTGTGTTCAAATTAGAATGTTAACCTCATCAATGCACAGAAATGCTCTGAAAAAATCCTACATTCATTTTTTTTATCAACAAGGGGGAAAAAGAAACCATGATGCATCCTCTGCACTAAAATTTCTCTATGACTGTCATTTCTGAGCTGTGTTTAGTGCTAGATTTCCAAAGAGAAATGAATAGGGTACATAATACTTCTCTCAGAAAAAAAGGCCACCCACTGCCATTGGCTGTGTGAGTATAATTTTCACTGACAAGCCAAGATGGAGAAATGTATACAAGGCCAATTGCCCAGACTCAGCCTGTTTTTCCAGCTATTTAACTGTACACATCAAACGCTGTGTTTATTTGCATGGAAATGGAATGGACCCAAAGAACTTGCAAGCAGTAAAGCTACATGTCTTGTTGTGATAAATACAGATGGGACTGGTCTGCTTTTCCCAGAGATTTGTTCACCTTGATCATTAAAGCCACATAAACCTCAGAGAAAGACTGAAAATACAGAATGTGGAGCATGAAGTAGAAAATGATCTAGAGCAATGGCAGGAACATCTGGCAAGATCAGAGCATGATGGAATGCCCAGATTGCTTTTTGATGCTGACCTGCTGGAGGGAGAAGAGAAATAGTCCCAGAAAAAAAAAGGGGGGGGGGCGGGAATCAAACTCATTTTGAGATTAGGAAAAGGAAAGCTCACATTTATCAAGTGATCATACGGACTGATCAGTTTTTATAATATGATTCAATTAGGAAATGTAGTTGTTTTTTGAGATTTTGGAAAAATAAAAAAAGAGAAGAAAGTAACGGGCTGACCCAATTAGTAAACACAGCAAGTTGCCATATTTCCTGTCCAATAACAGATGCAGGCCTTAGGGGAGCTGAACACCACCTTCCAGATCATTGAACAAATGACTTCTTCAGTGCACTAATTATGCTGAAAGAGTTAAAAGAGCTGCTGAATGCATCTACACCCTAGGGAGTGTTGAGTCCCAGGGAAACTCAGTTGACTGAAGACCCAGACTGACTATTTCTGAAACCTCAAATGCCAGCATTCTACCCCATCATCACTCTGCAGCAAGGTATATTTATTCCTCTCAGTCCACCATGTTTGTCACATCCATGTTGGTAGCCTGACTCTAACATGGCTTCCACATAAACTTGAGTGAAGGTCAACCTTAGTGAAGCTTAAATAATTCTGTGTACTCTGTCCTTAAAATCCTTTGGCATGGAAGTCAGCTAACTATACTGACTGAACGTTGGCAGCAGGAGATCCTATCAACTGTGTTATTAAGGAGCTCAGTCTGATGGGAAAAGGAGTTAGGACAGATACATGCACAATGTAAGTGGAAGGGGGAATGATCATGTTCAGGAAAGAAGATAAAGCAGAGTCTTTGGAGGTTTAAAAGGGAGGAGGGATGATATCCTATTGTAAATGTGTTTTGGATGAGGTTTGAGGGTGGACAATAAAAAAAAAAAATCTGATAGGATTTAAGATGACCTAGAGTAATACAGACTTTGGATACGTACACAGAAGGTGCCAAAAAATGTATACACATTTTAAGAAAACAAAACTATTAAAATTGTAATACTCAATATATACCGATAAAAGGTGAATACAAGTCATGTTTGACTTCTGCAATTACAAGAGGTGCTCAAAGTGGTTACCATCAGCATCTAGACACCTCTGAATATAGCAAACTACTGCTTGACCAACGCTGACCAAAGTGTTGACTCATATACATTTTTTTGGCACCCATGGTATACAGAAAGAGAGAATGTGTGCCAAGAAGAGAAAATAGCCGTGAGCAAAGGGATCATGGAGTCAGGGAAGAACAAGGATTGTGACTGTCAGATGGATGGAGTTGGGCTGGGAAACAGGTAAGGAGTACCAAGAAGGAAAGGTTGATTGGGACTTTTGTGAAGGACTTCGAAAACCAGCGTGAGGATTTTACATTTAATTTGGTAGGCAAAAGGAAGCCACCAGATGTTTGTGCATGGGAGAGTGAAGTGATTAAAACTGTTTTAGGAAGATTAATTTGGTAGTTGTCTTTGGTTAGATTGATGTTGCAAAAAGCTGGGACTTTGGAACAAAACGTTAATAAGCTTTTGTAATTATGTTGTGTGACAAGGAGTTGATCGTTAATTAAAAAAAAATCAATATTTAAAATTTCTTGTAGTCTCATTGGTATTTGTTTAAAAGGCTTCGAAGGGTTTTCAATAAAGAGCATTATTAGCTTTACCCCCGCCCCGCCCCCTCCACCCCCCCCGTTTTTTTTTTTTCTTCAAAGAAGGAAAGGTACTTTGGAAGAACCAGTATAAACAGTTGAAAGGTTGTGCTCTGGGAAAAGGGCTGGGTCCTCCCCTCCTGCCAGCAAATCAGCTGTGGAAAGGATTCTGGCTGGGTTAATGGCTTCCGGTTTGGGCTCTGTAATTGTGCTGCTGTGTGATGTGGAACAAGTCCTGCCACTGCTTTGCGCTTCAGTTTTCACTTGTGTGAAATGAGGGTTTGGGCTTCGTGACTTCTAGAGTCATTTCCATATTTCACATTTTCAGGGTTTTATTTTTAGTTTTTTAAATAGGAGCTAAGGGAATTGCAGTAGATAAAAGGGTTAATATCTGTCTGCCATGTCTTCTGCTTATTTCACTGCCTCGCCAGGAATTCTAGAGTGGAGGATGAGTTGAAGACTTCACTTCATGCATGAATTTAATGGAGCATGAGCTTGTTTCATTTCTTGCAACAGTTTAAATGCCATCTTTAATGTTTTCTTGTCATGCTACTGTTGCTGTTTTTTTTTTTTTTTCTGTTTCCAAGAAGCTAAACTGTAGCAGATGTCTGTTCCCATGTTCTACAATGAATTAAGACTACATTAAGGATACATTTTCTTCTTTATATTTAAGAAGACTTAGAATACTAATTTAAATAAATTAGCTGTGGTATGATATTGGTGTATCTTAGTTTTATCTGCCAAGGAATAATTTAAATCAGCTTGCTGTGCTGTGTAGTACTTTAAAAGCATGAATGCAAAACAGGTACCACATGTAATAAGAACAAGCAGAATTAATTCAATCAATTAATTAATTATAATAGAACAGACAAAATATTAGGTAACCAATGATAGTATTTCTAAGGCTAATTTCCAGCTCACAGGTTGTCTAATTTTTCTTAACTGGGCAGAAGATATGGCTAGTAATTCTCTTTTACATTTTATTCTCTATTTACATTTCCTCCTGGGGCTTTCATATAGTTTTATAAAAGGTTTGTGAAGATTGCATGATTCATACGTATTACAGGAAAATCTTCTTGACCTCAACAGTAATTGTCAAAGATTGCATCCATGTCATTTTTCTCAGACAGATGTAGAGAACTAGTGAGTTGAATATTCTCAACTCTACCCACTTGCTATTTCCATGATTCTAATAAGAAAGTCATCAACTGTTTCTGGATGTACTCTATTATGTTTAAACAGTATTTAGCAGACTGAGTTTGAGTTGTCAGGGGACTTGAAGGGGATACCACAGTTAGAAGTGTCATTCCCCTTTTCTTTAATTTTGCTGAAAAATTGACAGATGAACTAGAATGGTGAAGACTTAGGACAAAGGAATGGCATTATAGAAATTAGAAAAAAATACCTGTGATACAGGTTTAAGAGATAAGCTAATGTGAATGATTTTCTGAGATGTGGACAAGTATTTTGTGAGTGTAGATTTTGGAAAGACTATGCCTGTTCCCTTACTCACCCTCTCAGAGACACACGTAACACCATGACTACCACCCTAATATTTTTGTTCAGATTGCAATTGAATTAGGAAAAAAAAAATGGATTTACTTATTGGCTTTAGTAAATTTATTTAAATGGATACATGTTTCCATTTACTCGTGCTTCTGCATCTTCTCCCAATTAATATGTCCATGTGGGTGAAGTATGATTGGGATAACCGCCATCTTTCCCTTCTCTCTTTGAGAAGACAAAAAGACATGTTTGTTTTGAGCTATGTATCATGAGCAATTTATTAAATAACCTATTATGCACTACTGATGCATTAGCTAATAAGTCTTTAGTTAATGATACAATATTAAGTGGTTATGTTAACTAATACAATAAGGTAATTAAGGAATATTCACTCAAATCGCCTGACCTATTCACCTGAATCTGCCCCCAAAAAATGTTGGCATGTTAATATAATATAAGAAGTCTTTAAGGCATCTATAGACACAACTCAACTGATTTTTGACAGAGTTACCTTTTTGAAAATCTTCATACAAAATTGAAATAAACTTACTGTTAAGACTGTGTACTTTGTTGTAATACAAAGGATGATGGAAACATATTTGAAATTTAGTGTGATTAACATTTTTTGGTAGCTAAAAGTATAACTTTTGCAATTGAATTTAATTTAGCATTTATACCACAATACATTCAAATATATGAAGTCCCTTTTCGGTTTTTAGCCTATAGATCCGTACTGTAATAATAGAATTTTCTGCAGTCATAGAAATTTCCCATATCTGCTCTGACTGATACGGTAGCTACTAACTTCATGTGGCTGTTAAGCACTTCAGACTTGGCTAATGTGACTAAGAAACTAATTTTATTTAATTTTTATTAATATAAATTAAAATTTAAGTAGTTACCTATGATTAATAGCTACCATTTGAGGCCGTGAAGCTAGATGATATATATTCCTATCACCAGAAGAAAGATAAAAATCATCTAGGATTTTCAAATATGAGTGAAAACTGAGTATCTGTATTTTGAAAATTTTGAATTTAGAAGATAATAGCTAGAAATTGTTGCAAGAAATGAACTTATTCAAATACAATATGTCAGGTATGATTATTTTTAACTTCAGGCATTTTTAGAATAAAACACTATAAAATTTTCACTAACATGTTGTAGATTTTTTTTTGAGAAAATTTATCATCAATATTTCAAATTAAAAAAAAAGGTATTAAGAAGAGTCTGTTATATCAAAAGCTATTTTATTTAGGGTGCTCTTCCAAATGTTTTTTATTCTGAGAGATACAAAGTTAAGAACATTTTTGTTTGTAGAACTAATGTTTACCATATTTTCTTCCAAGGATATATACTAGTGTCAGCACATACTCCCAAACTATTCTAGAATTGGTTCCTGAAAAATGACTTAATCATTTGGAAATATTTTTATTAGCTGTTTTTATGACTCTCAGCTTAGAAACTTGTCACAGAGTTTGTTTTTAGAGATTTTAAATTGACCATTATAACTGGTGATGTTTCAAATCATTTTCTAGGACTGTGCTGCTGATTCATAATCTATTCGTTTTCAAAAACTAGCTGTTGCCCAAATGACAAAACTATCCCAGTGGGAGACAAAGGTAGATTTCCCCTGGGATCTCTTGAAAGTCACTGATGGGGAAACAAAAACATTTTCATAAGACTGGCTCGTAAGTAAACCGATGTCATCAAAAATGATACCTTCTTTCTTGTTTTTCTTTCTTGACTCTGAATTGCCATGGTTTTCAGTTGAATACATTATATGGAAATATTTCCAATTTCTGATTTTCTAACATATTCACCAGAGAGCCCCAAAATACTTACTATTTGCATCATTGCATCATCTCACTGAGTACTGGGGTATTTGTTTGTCTGCAGCAAATAAGTTTATTCCAGCCCTTGGTACAAAACCTCTTACTTTTAAGGTCATTATTCTTTTACTCATGATATTCTTAATAGCAGCTTGAGTTTTCCCTAATTTTAGGAAGATACGTGTCATGTATTTTGCATATATATATATATATATTTTTTATTTATTTATTTATTTATTTATTTATTTATTTATTTATTTATTTATTTATTTTTCCTCAGAAGAACTCATGCTTTAAGCTATTCTAAAATAGCAGCTGACTTTACATTTCACCCAGGTGAGACTTTTTATTTATTTATTTATTTTTTGAGGGCAGTGTCACTGGCCCTCATATGTGGGACCCGGACCGGGGCCGCTGGCTTCCCAAACCAGCACTTAACCACCGCGCCACTCGGCCGGCCCGAGACTTTTTATTTTTAATCTGTTGCCTGTTCAGCAAAAGAAATCATTCCTAGAGAAATCACACAGCATTGTCTGAATCCTTCTGCTGTCTTCCTGGGAGGCTTTGGTTGATGTTGTACCTGATCCCAGTATTTGTCCATTGAACATCTCTCTTTTATATTACTGTATTTTTCTCTTTTGTACGAATGCTCACTTCTCTTCCTGTCACATATCACTCTTATCTTCTATTATTTGCATAGCTGGGACTTCAGGCAGTGAAAAATAGTTCTTACCAACTTAGCCTGCCCTGCCTGCATAATAAGCAGCTTCCTGGAGCCCAGGGATCCTCTGAAAGGGCTTGGAACCTCACCTCTTGGATATCCTTCCTCCATAGCATGTTCTTAGAAGAGACTGTTTTCTGCTCTCATTTATAGATGTGCGATTGTCATTTGGCATTAACATGAGGGTGAGCTCGCTCAGATGGGGGAAAAGAAACACAAAACCTCTCTCTAATTCTTTCATTATTACTAAGCTTTTATGCTGAAATTCATGTGGAAATGCCTTAGGTTTTACCTTTAGCAATAGTCATTGAGCATCCAAGCTCTGCAGAGCAACTTATTGGTTGTGATTTTGACCTGAGATATGAAGAAATCTATGTAAATATGCACATGAAGAAAGGAGTTAGAGAATACTCCAAATGAAAGTTTTAAATATATGTTCAATTAATATATAAAACATAAAGTTACGGTCTAGTAAAACTGGGAAGAACCTTAGAGATAATTTAAGTTACATCTTCATTTTTTTAAGGAATTAACTTGTTTGGGGCCTGATGTAATTTTAAAATTTTGTCCAACTGAATGTAATATTTTAATTACTTAATGAGGTCAAAACACTTTGCAGCATATTATATAAATAACTGTTATTACCATATAAGCAATTTTAGGATTCCTATAATCCTTTTCTTTTTCTTTATTTTTCAATTTAATCACAATGTTAAGGGACACAACTGAGTTTTAGAATAGCTAGGATTTTTTTTTTTTTTTAAATAAATCTTCAAAATAGGAGGGTCTAATTATTTCCTTGTGCCGGGACCCACACTGGGGTAGATCTAATGTAATTAAGTTGGCAAACACCATCACTAAGCTCCTAAAATTTAGTCTTCAAGAATAGTGAAATGATCAATAGACAATTACCTTTTTAATTAGCAAATACTTCTCAAGTTAAAAAAAAATATATGTATATTCATTATTCAGAGACTTAGCTTTAGGTATCATTAAAAAAGGAAAATAATAATTGAGGTTTATGGGAAGAGCCAGGTAACAACAGGTCGTAAAATATCTAGTGAAAAGTCACTTGAAGCTTGAGAAACCTTAGGTAAAGGACTTTCAGCAAGTTGTAGATCAGGTTTTTAACAGACAACTTTCATGTAATCAGATGCATAACCCATCCTTTTACTCCCAACTCCTTCATATCATGTTTAATATTGCTGGCTTAAATATCTGTACCTTCTTTCCAAAAAAAAAAAGGCTAGAAGGTATTAAAACATTGAAAAAAATCAATCTGCATTTCAGACTTTATCAGGCTTGTAAAATTACAGTTGAAAAAGCCTTCAAAATTCAATAAATTCCTTTTTAACCATTCTAGAAAAGTTATTATTTGTTTTAAATAGTGTATACCCAAAATTCAGGAGAACTTGAAACATGCTGAAGGTTAAAGAACGCAAGAGTTGTTTGAGAGGATTTCTTTTTCACAGATGAAGGAAAAGAGAAAAAAAAAATGCATGTCCTTAGAATAAATTATGTTTCTCAGTTACTTATGAGCCATGCCTGGGAAAGTGAACAAAGGCAGAACCAGTCAAATGTAATTGGAAAGCTAAGCTATTTTGGAAGGTGTTACCAAGTCTACACAGACAAGGAAAAAAGTATTTTCAGGGAAGTGACTAAAATGGCTGATGTTCTTTCCAAAGTATGAGGGAGATTTTCAAGCCACCAAGCTAATGTTTTGCCCTATTGACATCATGAACGGTGAACAGTAATCTTTTTTTACATAATAAATATGAAGTTCTAGAATCCCTAACTATAATAATTCTGACTCTTACCTGATTTTCTTTAATTTGGGAGTGAGTCAGCTATATTTAAGGTGATACTGCCAAACGCTATTTCCAAATAAAGCTGGCTATAGTCTAAAAAGAAACAAAAAAGAAAATTAAAACTTTATTAAAATATGTGTAATGGCAGTGTTCCGCATTTCCTCCCAAATCAAGTTGCCAGTATATTCCTTTCAGGTAGATCCTAAAGACCTTTTAGAATTAGAGTCTCAGCACTGCTGTCACCACCTCCCCGCTTTGGGGGTCAGTAACCCATCATTGTTATTTAATATCAGTTTTCAGAATTTCTTCTCTTCCACAGAGAGACTTTCAATCCTTTGTGAGGTCTGTTTATTATCTCTGCAAAGACATCTCTTATTACACACCAGGGTTTTTAAAAGTTGTTTTCTTACATGTTTCCCTAATGTAGAACAATATTTTTTTGACATGTCTTACTTTTCTTTCAAGAGCCATAAAAATCTCTTAACTTTGTAATCCCGATTAGCATTGTATGCAGGTATTAGAGTTATTGGAGGTTGGGGAGGGAAATTCTTGAGAGACTTGAGACTTGGGAGAAGAGGTGTGCTTTGGTTTGAAGTTCTGATGTGTTTGGGCTTCAGTGAAAATTCAAGATAAGAGCCACTGGGTAAAGGTGTAACAACCTGCCTTCTCGATGATGTTTCTGATTGTTAACTGTGTTGGTGGTTTTAAATTTAAATAATTGGTGAGAAACAAGTCCGTTTTGAAAGTGGTTATTTTAAATCAAATGTTTGGTTCAAAATATTAGCAACTATCAAAATGATCACTGAGTAAGGAATATTTAGTTAGGCAAGTAGGTAAAGGATACTTACATATGTAGAATAGAGGCTGTTTGTTTTGCGAAAGATTGTTATGATAGCATTTGTTAGCCTTTTCGAAGTGTAGGGTTTTTTTAAAAAAATCTTTAGCTTAACTTTCCTTTTCTCTCCCCCTCTCTCTCTTTCATTTTGGGACTTAAATTTCCTTTTACTCCTGAACAACAAAAAAGAACAAAAGGCTTTGTACTTGGCACTTGTGTATGTATATGTATGTATAGGGGAAGGAGTGGGGGAGAGTAAGTGTTTGTGTGAATTTATGTAAGTATGTGAGAAAGAAAGAGATGCTACCAGAAGCATGGGCTTCACTTCTATCTTTGTACTTCACAAATATGGGTTTTTGTCCCAGAGCTGTTTTTAAAGTGTAATGTCCTCTAACAACTCAGTAAGTACAGATATTCCTAGTTACCTATGTCCATGGTTGAAAGAGTAACTCCATCTAACTAGGAGTAAAATCTACTCTGGAATGGCAGTGATTTACTTGAAATTATTTTTCAACATGCATTCTGAATAGGTGAAAATGAGTTTCCATTCCATAAATTTCTGGTCATTATTTTTCTTGCATTGTATATTAAAATTAAGTCATAGCCCAAAAGCCTTGAAAATTATGGTCTTGTTATGTACCATTTCAAGATGGGGTTTAAAATATCTTTATTATTATTATTCTTTCGTAATGAGCTTACTATTTTTCTCCTTTCTTAAACCTGCAAAATTTGATCTGGGAGCAGATTTTTTACAGCTGGGTAATAAACCCTTGGAAAATGGTATTTATAATAGAAATGCTGCCATAAACTTTAAATCTTCCAGTGCTAGGAGGCAGCCTTCAATCTTCATGATATGCTGACAACATAGAAGTTTGTTTTCAGATGCATCTGCAATGCCTAGCTTGAACATTCCAGATTGTAGGAAATGAAGTGTCTTTCTCTTAGAGAGAGAGAAAAAAAAAAATCATTCTGCTGAGAACAGCATTAGTGGAAATGGGTTTAGTATGCTGTACAATCACTCAATGCTTCTTGAATTTTGCTGGATATTTTGATTACAATGAGGGGCTTCCCAAATGGTGGTTGTGCAAACATTTGTTAGGCTCATTTTTTTTTTTCCCCCTAGAATGCCTGGGAAACATAGCTGTGACATTTCTAGAAATAGAGTGAAGAATTTCATCTTGCTTCCCTTTCAAAAATGTTGGTGCTCCCTAGTCTTAAGGAAAATGCCTGAAGTCACTGTGAGTTTATTTTATCTGCAGGGATGCTTTTGTTGATAGTCTATATATACACACACTCAAAGAATAACCATGAACTAAGTCCAGCAGAACAAAATGACCTTAGTTTACTTTCAGCTCATCATTTGATGCTTTCTGTGCTCGTGAAGGTCAGAGAATTCAGTCAATCATTAGATATTTGAAAACCAGCTAGATGCTCAAATATTTGCATGTCCTAAGAAACTCAAGGAGGCAGGTTTTTCTTACAGCTGACTCGGCTCCTGCTGTCCATTCATTCTCTCTTGAGATTAAAAGCCAAGGAAAACAGACTCAGATATTTGTGTTTCTCTAATATTGTGAGTTCACTAGGTACACAGATAGGATTTTTGATAACTACAGAGGGCTCACCTTGACCAGTGGTTTTTATAGCTGTTGCCTTTTAAGGAAGAGGGATGAGATTACTCTAGTACCTGCTCTCAGAGCAATATGGTTTGAATTGTTTCAAGAAATGTTTTTTTTCAGGGGCCCAAAGCTGTCATTTGGTTTAAAAATGTTTTTGACTTTTGATACAATGAAAGATTTATTATGCAGAGGACGTTATAGGAGCTAAAATCTGTGAAATACAGGGCCAGATTTCACAAAGTAAAGTATACTAACGGGACATGAGCTTTTGGCTTTTACTGTTTGAGATGAGCAGCCTCCGAAGGGATGAGAGCCAAGGACTGACAGGAGCTGATGTTTGTTGCTCCCTTTCAGTTTGTTCTTAGAATGGATATCTTCCTACCATGACTCTGATTATTTTACCATCCTTCTGTAGTCTCCAGTTAAAAACCCTTCTATGGAGTTTATTTGCTCTTCATATAAGGTCCTCCTCCATGGTTTGGCCTCTGCCGACTTCTGTAGCTTTATTTGATTTCAGTCTCACCCTGCAGTCACTTTGTCCTTTCTTTCGTGCTTCTAATGTAGTCCCCAGTAAGGTAGTTTTCCATGTTGTATGCTGTTAGCCACCTGTACATGTCCTTCATCATTAAGTGACATACATGTTGGGTGTTTACAATTGATCTGATAGGAATAGGAGATTTTATAAATTCCTGGGAAGAGGAACTTCGCAGCCCAGGAGCACACCAATGGAAGGAACCTCCAAGGTGTCTAATGCAAACAGTTACCTTAGCATTCAAAAATGGCCCCAGGGGCTCTGTGTGGACACCACCAGTGACAGGCAGAGGAACTGCCAACTGTGAAGGAAGCCCAGTCCTTGGAGCTATTAGAAACAGCCCCTCGGAGAAAAAAGACCTCTAGTGAAATCTGACAGGTAAAGAAAATGAGACTCCTAGGGCCTACAACAAAAAGAAATGTCCTGTTTTTCCTTGCCTTCTACTTCTTGTGTAGCAGTACAGTATTTATAGGAAAAGATAATATATTAGGCTGGATTTTTTTTCTTCTTCTCATAACCCTTGCTGATTTCCCATAACTTGTTAAACCTCTTAACATATAATCCACTTATATTAGCTTATACGTGCACCCACATTGCAGGGCATTGTTCTGTTGTCCATTTTAATGGAATTCTGAGATAGTGTGATAGATGACAACTTGTCTAAGTAATTCCCTACTACAATAAAGACAACTTACTCAAGTGTGTATGTGCCAATAAAGGTAACCTTGCTGAAATTTGTATTTTTAATTAAAAACACTATGGGCCTTAAATTTTTTCAAATTGCTAAAAAATGCATAATTTTCATTTTCTTTTTTTAAAAAGAAGGCAGTCTAGTATTGGCTAAAACAATAAGTGGAAATCCTCACTGACTTCTCCAATCTTATTAGGTAGTTGTTGACAGTATATATGAAAAATAAGGTTAAAAAAACCAAACAAAAAAAGTTAAACAAAATACCCATTATATCCCCCATAAAAGAAATGAATAAGTAAATAAAATCTCCTCCCCCATGCTCCCCAATTCCATCCCACAGCTATGATCACTTATGCAAATTAGTAACCCTTTGTATTTACGTGTATTACTACGTCTCATGTAATCTGTCTTACATTTCAAATATCTATCATATGAATGAATATATAATTTACTCTTTCACAAAATGGAGTGACATAATAAATTTTATTCAGCAACTTGCCTTTTATTAAAATTAACAAATTGTAGATCGTCTCCCACATCAGTAATACATATCTTTTATTAATTTTTAGTACATATGTGATAGGAGGAATGTAGTATGATTTATTTAATAATTCCTGTCCTTAAAATATATTTTAAAATGCATACTAAGTGTTTTTTATTTAGTGTATTTATAATTCAGCTTATTTACTACTATTAATGAGAACTATGCTTGAGAATTTTGCTCAGTCATCAGTGTGCGAGAAGAATTGGAACTTAGAAGGAAGGTGCAGGAGAAGAGCTGTGAGATATTTTTTCCTTCCTTTAATGATCCTGGGTGGTGATGGAGAGAGATAGACTGGGATGAGGGGAAGGTGGTGCTAATGCTGAGGGATGGAATAAGTACAGTCACGGAGGAACTCTTGAGACAACGATACGACATCTAAGTGGACATGGAAATGACAGGAAAAAAGTGCTGCAAAATACAGAAATTTTACCACTGTGACACATGGGTAGATTAATTTAATTTTGGATGTCTTCTAAAATACAACACACACACACATGCAAAAATAAGGTCATCAATAGTAAAACTCTGCTTTACTTTTTAGTCATGAACATTTATTTTGCCTAAAAATACTGTTACATAATGCCATGAGTATTAACGTATCTACTTACGTTATTATATGTTGCCATCTGCCATTTGCTTCTTATACACATACCATCCATGTCCACAATTCCCCTGTGAGAGAGGCATTGCTGTACCTATTTTATTATTTTATTTGTGGCTCAGAGATATTAAGTAATTTATGTTTATAGGGAGATATACTTTGGAGATATACTGCTTCTGAAAATAGGAGATAAGAACAAGGGAGCTCTTGTTTACTATATTAATTCTCGTTAGTTCTCTAATAAATATGAAATGAGGCATACTGACAATTGTAGTAGAGTCCTCTTCCTATTTTTGAAATAATGTTATTCCAGTATTCTGTTTTGAATTGAAAGTTTGGGTTCATTTTTTTTTTCTATTTGTTAGAGAGAAATACAATCACAGATATCTATAGTATCTTACTGTATTTCTCATGGGGGATATACAAGACTTTTCTGAAGAAAATGATTTCAGAAGACACTTTTCTAGAAACGAATGCTCACCAGGCCCTTTGAAGAACTGACTAAAATTTGAATTGTCTGCGTTTGTTTGGGTACTTTCTATACTCAGAAATAATTTTCCTTTATTATCTTAATTTTCTCATTACTGCCATTAATTAGAAGACATATATATATATATATATATATATATATATATATATATATATATATACAAATGAAAGCTTGAAATAACATTCATTCTTCCTCAAAATTATTAGAGACTATGTCTATGGGGAGGTAAGTTAATCAGATAAAACAGTTTTGAAAGGACCGAGTTTTATGTTTAGTAAAGTGAAACTCACATTTCTATTGAATTCTTTTAGTATTGAGTCTGTTAATAAGTAGGTATGGAAGATAGTAATTATGGACGTTGAGCTTCTGATGATGTATAATTGCAGACAGAGGGAAACTGGAGTTTATTGGACATGCTGAGGCATCAACTATGACACTGCGTTTATCTTAGCTTCTAAAGTATTTTAATATGGCATTTGGTAGCCTACCTTAATTCCTATATTTCTACTAAAAAGTAAGAAAATAACTTTATGGTATTTATCAATTTTTTGTTTAGTAGGATCTAACTAGTCAGTAGAAGGGAAAATGCCATATGTAAATTATATTTGCGATTCTTCCCTGCCTCACTACTGCATTCCTGCACAGAACCCCACATTTTGTCATTTCCTTTTGGTCCTTCCACCAGTGCCAAAAGAGAAAAGAAAGGAAAGGAAAAAAAAAAAAAGCTCTCTATCAACCACCTTATCCATTGTGCAACTAACAGAATAGTGAGGTGGTTCGATTACTCTTAGGGATAATATAGAACCCCAGAGAACAGTGCGACTCAAGGTGTGAGAATTGATGGGGTGGAATAAATCCCCCAAGGAAATTACAACCATTGTATAGATTACGAATCTGAGTATCTTCCTTAAGGTCACAATTTGTCCATTACATTTCTCTATTCTTCCTTCCCTCCCTCCCTCCTTCCCTCTCTTTCTTCCTTCCTTCCATGTAATATTATGTTATTTTATATATTAATTAGAACATCCCTCATTTTTCACCTGTTGTGTATATATTTTTTTTTTAAACTCTTGAGGCTAGGACATTCATTCTTTGTTATGTTATAACTAAAAATCTGTAACACAAAAAAAATTGGGTTCATAGTCTGGAATTTCAGAACATGATTATTGTCAACTTTTGTTCATTTTTGGGGACAAGCTGGAAATTAATTCAATAGGGATTTAATGCTAACTTGGTACAGCTTTAGGATGGAAAGGATGGTCGTCTTCTAGATAATACAATGACTCATATTTCTCTTGTATTCATACAGTATTGGGGTCATTAATAATTATGATGGGATAAGATTATAATAACAAACAAAATTACCATATTAGAAATCTAAAATGAAGAATTAGAATGAAAATGACTTCTAGTGAAAAGAGGTCAATAGAGGACATGGGTGTCTCTTGACAGTTTACTGCTTGAACCAGGTTCAAAAAAGAAGTAAATTTTCAGTTGTTAACTTTATAATTCAAAGTACAAGTAGAAATAAGATAAATTTTGGGAAATTTTTTTGTCTCCTTATGTTAACCTATTAATATTGAATAATATAATCCAGATTACCTTGTGATAAACTCCTCAGAAAATTATTATCTTGGCTGAACAGCATACATTGGGTGATATGGAACACTCTTTATTCCCAAGAAACAGACTTGGCTGTGTAGGAATTCATCTATCTCCAAAATCAGAAAGTTAAGGAAAATAGTTAAAGAGGCCTATGAAACTGTTTAGCATATCATACATGGAGTGAGTAGGTAAGTGTATCTATGAGATAGTTTACTATAAAATACCTTTGGAAATATGTAATTTAAAATATGGAGAATAATTTTAGTTTCCTCCTGCTTTTTCATTTGTTCTGCTATCAAAATACATAAGGGCAACTGTGGTCAGAATGGTCCATAATTGGCCTCTGAATAACATTCAAATCAAATGATCCACATTTTGTTTGAATCATATAAAAAATTATTTTTACACTATTCCTTCATTTGCAAGTTTTTATATGTTTTTATTTTAGTTCCTATAAAATAGTGAAAGTAACATTTAAAAACCAGTCAAATAAGAGTATGTTTATGTAAGACTCCCAATATAATCAGAATTTGATTTTTATGACCCTTATTGATTTCATAGGCATTATTTTATGGTTAAGATATTGAGATTCTGAGATGTTATGAGGCATGTCTACATGACAAAGGTTTTTGTTCTCTGGAAGCTCAGCTCAGAGAAGTTTCTATGATGCCTTAAAATATCGAAGTGAGTCATGGGTGAAAAGACAATGGGGAAATTATATCAACCAGTTATACTGTTATAAGGAGCCATGAAAATGGGTTCTTATGGTACCTAGGTCACTGTAGTATGGCACATAGGATATAAACTTTGATGAGTGTTATGTTTCTCTGGATTTGTGTTTTGGATTTAGCCTTCTGGGCCCAGATAAACATCACCAGAAATGCTGTTCCATTCCTTACTTTACAATATTTGGAAGTGGAAAGTTGTGAAACTTTGATGTTAAACTACTCACTGTAGTTGAAGGTATAAAGAGGGTGCCCCCAAAACTTCTACATATGACTTGTATTCATCTTTTGTTATAGGTATATATTGAGTATTACAATTTTAATACAGTTTTTTTTTCCTTTCTTAAGATGTGTATACATTTTTTTGGCAACCTCAATTGCGCACACACACACACACACACACACACACACACACACACACTATTAGGTATGTCGGTAGATTTTAGTAGAGATGTTTGCTTTCCTTGCATACTCCAGAGAGCTAAAACTGGAGTTATGTATTTTTTTATTCACCTGAATAAAACGCTGGTTTTATGCCACTTCACATTTGTCAATAGAGTTCTTTTCTTTTCTTTTTTTTTTTTGTACCCAATGAATAGATGGGGAAATGCATTTGTTAGAATATTTCTTTTATGTAGCCATAAAGGTGACAAAGGCTGGCAGTGCCTCTGTTTTGATATTCCAGGGTGAGCAAGTGTAATTGTAGCTGTGAAATGAAGTGGGTGTAAAATGAGTTTGATGGTTCAGTCAACTTCAGTAGACAGATGTTGATTTAATATTTTAATAGAAAAAGGTTGTGCAAAAATTGTTATACAATTAAAAGGACAATAAGTTGCAGGTTTGGGAGCATTACTAAGAGAAGGATAGAGAGAGAACTTTAGAATAAAAGTTGAGATCACATTCTTAAACATGTTGTTTTGATTTTTTCACCATTCCCTCCTATCACCCCTGAATACGTGATGTTAGGTCTCTAATCTCTCTGATAGTTTTGCTCCTTGTTTCTAAAATGAAGATGATACCCACTGGACAAGGATTCATAAGCAATTAGATGAGAAAATGTGAGAGAGTTGTAACTCTAAGCCCGTTGCATATGTACTGGATCATTTTATCAGAGATGGACTCTCCTTGTAGGAAGTCCTTTTTACGACAGTATTAGTTGTATAAATACGATTTAAAGCTCATGGCTATATGATAATTTTCCTGGAAGAACACTGTGAGAAATATCCAGAGTAGCTCTGGAGGGAGGAATTCTTTTCCTGTATTAATTTGCATGTACTAATTATAGGCATTAATTGCTTTCTGAATTGATAGACTATAAACGTATAGTGCGGGAAGGTATTTCCACACACTGGAGGAAATGTTGCATAGATTGGAGACATAGTCATAATATGAACAACTCAAAGAAGTGAGAAGTTAAGGATAAATTCAAACTTAACTCTGGGTTTGATATCATCTTTACTTTTAAATTCTAGCATATTCATATATACTGTTAATAAGGTGAATCATTTATGTAAAATATGAATTATGGGATTATTTTTTTGAATAAAGGAGAGGTGCTTATAAAAGTAGGGAAAAAAATTGAGACTTTAAAATGAGTGATTGCCATGCCTTTGTATTATTTCTAGCCTGTTTCACATGCTAAACAGGAATGCTAAAGGGATGGGTGCTGTAGGGATGGAGGTAGCTGGTATTGTTGAAATTGAATCTTTGATATAAGATACTTCACCCGGTCAAAATTTTGGTTTTCTGTTTTTTGTTTTTTTTTTGAGGGCAGTGTCACTGGCCCTCATATGTGGGACTGAACCGGGGCTGCTGGCGTCCCAAGCCAATGCTTAACCACCACGCCACTTGGCCGGCCCTCACCTGGTTAAAATTTTATTTCATTATGTTTACTTTCTGGCTCTAAATATGAATGGGAATGGTCATTAACAATAAATTATCTAATCAATAAAACGTTTTCCTGGCCAGCATGATTTTTTCCTAGCTAAGGATTATATCCTAGGGAATTCTGCCAAGCAGCTCTCTCTTTCGTATCTACCCAATAGAGTGAGGTAGTTATTTGGGTTCTTGCATCCTGCAAGTTGAACCAGGCAGGTAGATAACCTGAATCAAGCATCATGGCAGGCAGACAAGGGGTTGAGGCATCCCTGAGGGCTGATACAACTGGGTGACCCTTCAGCACTCTGGAAAACAAGACCAAGGCTGGTGCCCAGCCATGTGAGTGGTACTGGGCAGCTTCTCAAGGCATGGTCAGACATGGGCCATTGACATAAGAACCTAGCTACTGAAAATAAGAATGAAGTATGTACAGAAATGTAGTTACTAGATCATTTTTAAGGTGATCAGAGCAGAGCTAGCAATTGCTTTGACCTAGCAATGAGTTACCTGAACTACTAAACTGGAAGCCCTGAAAATCAGCTGGAGAAAGGCCAAGGCTGATGCCAGAATATGGAGCTGGGTCAGCGCACAATGGGAAACCCAGGCTCTGGTTGGGAAAGAGGCTTGCCCTCAGGGAGCCATTACCATTTTATAATATTCGCCATGCAATTATCTGCCTGCCTCCTCCTTCCTTCTCTTGTTCGTATTATTTTCTACCTTCCTTTATTTCTCCTCCTCTTTTCCTTTCATCCCCTTCCTTTCTTTATCCCATTTTCTCCTCTCATTCTTTCTCTTTTGCCTCTCTTTCTTTTCTTCCCTTCCTTCTTTTATGTGGCTTTTAGCAATGGTTTAAACTGCAATATTCCTCCATTCTTGAAAAAAAAATCTTTATAATCAGCTAGCTCTGTGTTGCTTGATGTATTATTTTTCAAGGACAACAGAGTGCATAATGCATAATGTATCAAGTATGTTACATATAAAGGATGAATTACAAATTACTTCTAAAATTATTTCTTAATAAAATTATTGAATAAAACAATCTAGTGATCAGATAGACTCTAAAGTCAGTCCATGTTTAAATTTATCCAGTTGTCTCAATAATGTTTTCTATAACTTCAGTGTTTGAATTTTCATCAAGGATTCAATCAAAATTCATGAACATTGTAACATCTTAACCTAGTTGCCCCACATTCTGATCTTTTTTTATGACAGTGGTATTTTTCAATGTCTCACTCCAAGTGTTATTCATAACACATTCAATATTTGATAATTTTCTCAGAGTTAGATCAGTTTAAACATTTTGGGCAAGAATATTACCTCAGTAATGTTGTTTACTTCTATTGGGAGATGAGCTGTGCCAGGGTATTTTATTATTGGTAATGCTATATATTTTAAGACTTGATTAAGATAATGCCCATCATATCTCACCACTGAGATACTGGGGTAGTATTGATCCAGTTCAGAAATGGAAAATCTAGGGCCTGTGGGATAATTCCAGTTTTCTTCCTGTTTTTATAAATAACATTTTATTGGAACATCTATGCTTAGTTGTTTACATGTTATCTTCACTGTTTTTACACTACAGAGTTAAGTAGTTGCAACACACATCATATAACTCACAACGCCTAAAACATGTGCTATTTGATCCTTTACAGGAAAAAAAAAAATGTATACCAGCCTGAATTAGATGCTTTTGGTGGGCTGGTAGAAATACATTTCTTTAAATGTTATGAGTTTACTTCTCATCTGGGCAAGTAGAAGAAAGACGGGATATACCTCTAGCCTGAAATAACCTAAAATAAAACAAAACTAGACGAAATATATGAAACAAGGAGTTTTAGACAATTGATATCAGGCATTAAAAATGAAGGAGAACAATCTCTGAAAAACGAACCAAACAGTGAGCCCTGCAAGTGTTTCTTGAGAGAATTTCCAGACCACAGCATAGGGAAGGAAAATCCAGGTAGAATACAAACAGTTTCCAGAGTTGAAGAGACAGAATCCAAGAGATCAAGAGGACTACAGCAGACAGAGGTAAGAGAACTGTACACAGAGAGAAGCCCAGAGATATACAGCTCAATGATTACAGCATGCATTTGAGTAAAATATCAGAGGCCAGGAAAAGGATTATCTGAAAGTATTAAAGAGAACAGTTCACAATTTACACACAAGACTAGAATCAATGCCTGTTCCCACCAGCCAGACTGGGAGAACTCATAAATGAGGCACAGGGCTAAGTATTTCTTAGGAAATTCTTGCCTCAGCAGATGGGGGAAATAATTAACTCTAGACTAAGAAGTGCTCTGCACCTACTTAACGCTTCTAAAAGCAAGACTCAAAAGACCAGACTGTTTTGTGTAACTTAACAGAGGCCTAGAACAAAGCTCTAGGATTTATAGGATTACAAATATATCCAGTACTGAACAAATATTCAAAATGTTTGGCATCCAATTAAAGGTTACCAGGCAGGCAAAGAAGAAGGAAAACACAGCCCTTAAAGAGGAAAATAAGTCAACTGACACTAAACTGGAACTGGCAAAGATATTTGAATTAGCAGACAAGGACATTAAAAATTACTATAAGTGTATTCCAGGTGTTTAATCAACATTAATAGAGACATTGAGATATAAAAAAGGGTCTAAATCTAACATCTAACTTCTAAACATGAAAACTACAATATGGAAGACAAAAATACACTGATGAGATAATGGCAGATTAGCATTGCAGAAGAAAAGTCATGAACTTGAAGACATAAGAATAGAACTATTCAAAATGAAGCATAGAGAAGACATTTTTAGAAAAATGAAAAGAATATCAGTGATCTGTGTTATAACTTCAAGAGGCCTAATATGCATGTAATTGGAGTCTCTAAAGTAGAAAAGAAAGGAGGAACTACAGAAAAAGTATTTGAAGAAATATTTCTTGAAAATTTTCCTAAGATGCTGAAAACTATTAATCTACAGATCCAAGAAGCTTAGTGACCCCCAATCACAAGAAACATTAAAAAATGACAGCAAACACATCTTAATAAATATGCACAAAATGAGTAGCAATGAGAAAATATGAAACATCTGAGAAAAAGAAGGTACTAGATATACAGATAAAAATATAGTGATATCAGCAGAATTTTGATCAGAAATAATACGAGTGAGAAGATAGTCAGCGAAGTACTTCAAACTCTCAATAATAAGAAACAAAATACAAAACTGAATATTTGAACAATACTTCACCAAAGAAGATTTAGGAATGGGAACTAAGCACATGAGCAGATATTCAACATAATTAATCCCTGGAGAAATGCAAAGTAAAGCAACATTGAGGTCCCACTATGTATGTATTCGACAGATAAATTAAAAGGAGTGACCATACCAAGTCAGTGGAGGGGGTGAAGAAATGGAAACTTATGTACATTTCTAGTGAAAATATAAAATGGTATGACCACACTGGAAAACAGTTTGGCAGGTTCTTTTTTTTTTTTTTTTTTAAAGATTTTTTTAATTGGGGAATTGGGGGAAAGGAACAGCTTTGGGGAACCGGGGAAGGGAAACAGACAAGTTGCTGTCCTTTTGTTCTTCAGTCTGGTTGTGGAGAACATTGTTTCACTGGACCATGTTGGTATCATCATTGTGCTCTTCTTGGGTGAGGCAGATCAGTTGCCGGCCTCTGGATGGCTGCTCACAGTGGCTCTTGGCAGCTCACACCGGCTGCTGGCTGCTCATGCTGGCTGCCAGCCACTCACTGTAGCCTATGGCAGTCCACTGCAGCAGGGGCTGCAGCTATGCCGTCCCTGGGACTCACAGCAGCCCAGCTCCAGGTGGAGCTGTTGTTCACC
The DNA here is from genome assembly GCA_033961575.1 of Aselliscus stoliczkanus. NCBI lineage: Eukaryota > Metazoa > Chordata > Mammalia > Chiroptera > Hipposideridae > Aselliscus > Aselliscus stoliczkanus. Next base: position 41,002,961 of record CM066729.1, read on the forward strand.
ATCTTAGCTGTAGAGGGCAGTGTCACTGGTCCTCATGTGGGATCTGAACCGGGGCCGTTGGAGTCCCAAGCCAGCTCTTAACCAATGCGCCACTCGGCCGGCCCTGGCAGGTTCTTAAAATCTTGAAAGACACTACTATATGGTCCATTCATCCCATTCCTAAGTAATTCACACAGAGAAAAAGAAAGTATGTGTCCATGAAAATATTTGTATGTGAATGTTCATAGAACTTTTATTTGTATTAGCCAAAAATCTGAAGCAACCTAAATATCCATCAATAGATTAATTGATAAACAAATTGTGGAATATCCATAAAATGGAATACCAATCGATAATTAAAATGAATAAAATATTGATACAAGCAACAACATAAGTGAATCTCAAAATAATTATGCTAAATGGAAGAAGCCTGGCTCTTTTCTTGCCAAAAAGAACATGTACTAAATAATTCCATGTATATAAGACTTTAGAAAATGCAAACTAACCTATAGTCACAGAAGGAATGTAAATGGCTGCAGCGAGGGGAGACTGTGGAGAAGGGACAAAACAGAATACAAATGTATATGAGAAAACTATGGGGAAAGATAAATATGAATGCGATCTTCACTACAGTGATAGTTAATGGGTATACACATATATCAGAACTTATTAGATAATAAATTTCAACTGTGTGCAGCTTATTGTATATCAACTATACCTGAACAAAACAGTTTAAAAAAATGTTGCATTCACATCACTATCTCAAATTCAAATGCAATACTATAGGATTCTTTTTCACATTTCCACATTCTGTATTTGTATTTTCCTTCTGTCATAGTGAAAATTGGCTCCTAATGAGAGAGAGAGGGAGAGAAAGAGAGAGAGAGCGCTAGTTTTAGGATCACATCTGTAGTACTATTACTGAAAGAAAACCAAAGAAGGAAAGTCCAATCATTTTATCTCTGGTGCCTGATAAGCAAGTAGTCAATAAATATTTGTTTGTGCTTGGATTGAATTTTGTTGTTTGCCTCTTTTGATCCTCATGTTGAATATATAAAACATTTATATGGTCCAGAAGACAAAATTACATGAAACATACACTCAAATCTACCTCCGATAATCCCTTTCACTCTCTATATGAACTTACCTGCCTAAAAAGGAATAATTTTCTTAATTTTTTTTGCAAAAAGAAACGAATTTACGTTTCTTTATAGTTTTATATTTCTCCTTATTCAAAATGTGGCATACTGTACAATATTTATTTACTCTGTTACAGTTTTTTTTTGTTTTTGTTTTTACTTAATAACACACCTTGGATTTAACACTTGGTCTACTGCCATCTTCTTCGTTCATTTTTCAGCTACACACTTCTCTTTCATTATACTCAAGTCAGTTCTCTACAGATTGCATTTAGATGATTTCCATTATTTTTGCCTTTGCAAATAATGACACAATAAATAACCTGTTGCAGATATTGGTTTTCATTTTTGGAGATTTATCTTCAGGTTGAATTGCTAGAAGTGGTATTGATTTGGTTGTGGAAGATATTGCCAATTTCCCTTCCATGTGTACAGTTCACACTCCTAGCAGCACCTATAGACGACAACCCATTTCCCCATAGCCTCGCCTTTGTGTGTGTTGCTATATTTAGGAAGTGTTATCCATTTTACAGATTAGGTTAAATTTGTTTCTTTCCGATAATGAGGTTGAGCACCTTTTAATATGTTTAAAGACAATTGCTATCTCTTTTTCTCCGTATTGTCTTTTCATCTCTCTGTCTGTCTATCAGTCTGTCTCTCTGGTCTTAATTTTTAGGATCTCTTTATGTATTAGTGAGAGAGCCTTTTTCTGTGACATGAATTGCAAACATTTTTTCCAGTTAGTAATTTGTCTTTTGTCTTTGCTTATGGTATTTTAGAACATTGAAAATATTTTAATTGTAATTAAATTTATCAAATTTGCATTGTTTCTGGATATTTAGTTATAATTAAGATAGTTTTCCCCACACTCAGTTTATAAAGGACTTTATTCCCTTATGTTTTCTTCTAGTGTCTATATAGGTCACTTTTTTTTGTTTTTGACTTAAATGTCTGTTTCATTTAGAATGTACTCTGGTGAATAATGTTAGGTGCAGAGCAAATTTATTTTTAAAATGACTATCCACTTGTCTCAACATAATTTATTTTAAAAATTTGTCATTTCTTTCATTGATTTAGAATACTAGTTTTACCATACACTAAATATCCATAGATTTTTGAGTATATTTTGAATCTTATATTTTGTTCTATTGGAAAAGCATTATGTAGTTTTAATTATAGAGGCTGAAGAGTATGTTTTCAGATCTGGCAGGACTGGTACCCAATTATTATTATTATCCAGGGATTTCCAACCTATTATTGCATGTTTACTTATTTAAGTAAATGTTTTTACCTTAAACTCATCAACAATACTAGAAACATTGTATAAAACATTGATCCTGAATAGCAAACCATAAGACTTGTCTTAAAAGAAAGAATAATTTCTGGGCCGGCCGAGTGGCATGGTGGTTGAGTGGTGGCTTGGGAAGCCAGCGGCCCCGGTTCAGATCCCACATATGAGGGCCAGTGACTCTGCCCTCTACAGTTAAGATGGTGAACAACAGCTCCACGTGGAGATGGGCTGCTGAGTCCCCAGGACAGCACAGCTGCAACCCCTGCTGCAGTGGGCTGCCATAGACTACAGTGATTGGCCGGCTGCTGGAGTGAGCTGCCAAGAGCCGCCGTGAATGGTCGTCCAGAGGCTGGTGACCCATCTGCCTCACCCGAGAAAAGCGCAATGATGATACCAACATGGGCCAGTGAAACAACATCCTCCGCAACTAGACTGAAGAACAAAAGGACAGCAACTTGTCTGTTCCCCTCCCCCAATTCCCCAATAAAAATCTTAAAAAAATGAAGGGATTATATTATTATATTATTTTCTTGGATTTAAGTTTCATACTTTTAACATTTTAATATTTATCAGGTTGAATGCTTCTTATGATTGACACATGTTCAGTATAGTGTTTCTCCTTTTCCCCAAAGCTATTATTAATCAAAGCAGTATCTCACAATTGAGGGACCATTTATACCTCATGAAGAATTTTTCTTCCAAAATAAAATCATCATCTCTAGATAGATGCCTAATATCAGCAAGAAGATTCTTCAGGCATTTTGTTTGAAATGGCAAATGTAGATAGACATATATCCCAATTTGCATAGGAGGTGAGGAATTAATTCATGGCCCAATTTTTGCTCTGTTAAGGCATTGCCTTTTCAGCCAAATAAATAGCATGGTGTCAGTAGAGTATGCAGTAGTTACAGATGTTGAAACCAGACTGCCTGGGTTCACATCTGAGCTCTTCCACAGTAGCTATGTGAATGTGGGGAAGTTTTGTCTACGTTATAGCTTGCGATGAAGATTAAATGAGCTAATATATTTATAAAGCACATAGGAAATTATCTCCATATAGTTAGTATCATTTGGCTGTTTGTTAATTAAAAGACATGGAGGATCTCATAAGGTGGGGAAAATAGCTAAGTATTTTAGGGGAAAAAAAGAAATAGGACTGACACCATGGTAAGAGGGTTTATTTAAACAGCTGCTGTTCATTGACATCAACTCCTGTTCCTTTATATGTAGCATCTCTGTAGCAAGCAAGAAAGGTGCTTTTGAAAAGTTTTCAAGCACTTAGAAAGTTCCAAGGTCTAAATATATACAAACCTTTTTTGTATTGCAGCAAGTCATTCTGTTATGTACACATTTTCGTACAGATGGCTATTTTGAGAGTGTAAGCAAAACTGGTTGTAACAAATGAATTTTGTAGTCCCAAGATTTGTTTTTCTTTCAGTATGTTATCATTTTGAGCTACATTTTTGGAAGCATATATGACAGGTGTACTTACCAACTGTGCCTGAAAGAATTACATTTTGGAAAAAAAAAAAAATCTACAACTACAAATCTCTAAGTTCCCTGCCCTATCGTCATGTTGAAATTATCCCTATGTGAATTTGTTTACTTATTTCTCAGGTGTATATTTTGATAATTTATACCCTGCCTACTTACCAAATGATTTTAAGATAGATTTAAAAGTCATGTGTAATACAACAATAAAAATAGAAATAGTTCAAGCTCATGTAAGTGTATGTGAGGGTGAGGTTCTTAGTGAAGAAGTATATACTTCTAAAATCTTGGTAGTTTGTATTAAATTTCATTTTATTTCTGGGTAGGCAAGCTAAAATGGAACATTGATTAAAATATGGACTATTCCAAATCAATTAGAACTGATAAATATTTTCTTTTTCTTGTCCTGAATTCTGAAAAGCATTTCTTGCATGGTTTCTACCCTATCCAGGCACAATATAGAGGTTTTGCAAACGCTGCAGAGATGTTCCCCGTATCTCAGCCACCCTTGATAATAGTCAAGAGTATTCCTTGATAATGTAATTCAATGAAAGTGTTAGATGGTCTGGGGTTATTTTGTTTGTTTTTGGTGAGACTTGGCTAATGTGGTCCAGATGGATTGCCTTCTGCTCTGGTGACAATTAAAATGTTTGATGAAGTATTTCCCAGCGGTTGATTTCCCATCATGTGTATACATTAGAATCACCTGAAATAAATTGTTAATTTTTCAGGACCTCACCTCAGTCTTATTCAATAAAAATCCTTGGAACTAGGTTAGTTTCATCAAGTTTCTCAAGGGGTTGCTAGAAATACCAATGATGGCCAATCACTTTCTTGGAAAAGTAAACCTATGGGAAGAGATCAAAGGGCAATCGAAGCTACAACAAATTTGAGATTCAAAGACTTTTGATGCCACTATCCAAGATTTCAGAATTAGTAAGTTGATTAATTTGACCTCAGTTTTGTTCTCATCTAAAAATAAAGGAAATTATTTTGTCTTACCTACTAGAGACAGTTGTTGTAATGATTATATTAGAAAATAAATATAAAATGTTATGAAAACTATGAAATAAAAAAAAATAAGAGTTAGAAAAATAAAATAAGTCAGATTTAAATGTTTTAGTGGTGTAACAATCTAACTGTACTAAGGAAGTTATATGGCATAGGAGTTTTGGGGTCTCATGGAGTGTGTGTCTGACTGTGGTCACTCAGGTAAGCCTTCCAGCGGGGGGATGAGGTCATTTTGGAGTCCTTCTGCTCTTAAGAAGGCTCTCAAACAATCCTGCTGTTTTCAGGTTTGTATTCACCACCCTTGCCACTACCTGTGCTGCTGATTCCTGGGACTTTGTGAGTTCTGTGCTGCAAATTATTATTATTTTTTTCCTTTTAAGATTTTATTGAGGGAGTTGGGGAAGGGGAACAGACTTGTTGCTATCCTTGTGTTCTTCAGTCTAGTTGTGGAGGACATTGCTTCACTGGCCCATGTTGGTATTATCATTGTGCTCTTCTAGGGTGAGGCAATTCGGCCGCCAGCCTCTGGACGGCTGCTCACAGTGGCTCTTGGCAGCTCACACCAGCTGCTGGCCACTCACGCTGGCTACCAGCCACTTACTTTAGCCTATGGAAGCCCACCGCAGCAGAGGCTGCAGCCCACACTGTCGCCGGTGACTCACAGCAGCTCAGCTCCAGGTGGACCTGTTGTTCACCATCTTAGCTGTAGAGGGCGGTGTCACTGGCTCTCATATGTGGGATCCAAACTGGGGCCCTGCTACTCAGAGCTGGCATCCGAAACCAGCTCTTAACCTATGAGTCACTTGGCCTGCTCAAATTGGTTTGTTTTTTGACCTCCTCTTCTACCAGTTTAGGAATCAACTTTCTTAGCTAAGTACATCTTATTTTTCTACACTGTAGCTTCCAAAATAGTACTATTGTCTATTCTTCCTTTTATTAGTGAAATTTTGCCTCTCTTTCAAAAGCTTTGAGATGTCATTTTAAGGTGCATTGGTTAGTAGTGAGATCTAATACAAAGTGTTTGCTTTGAATTTATTCCTTCAAAGTTAAATATGTTCTCTTTAAAGTCATTAGTTGGAAACCTGCTTCACACTCTTGTTTTAGAATGTTTTAAAATACGGTACATATATTTTGCCTTCAGCTACAAAAATTAGAGTTATCTCACCCACTGCAAAGTCCTAGATCCATTCACTTCATTCTCAGTAACATTAAATACATAATACATATGTCATGGCTTCCTGAGAGAAGGATCCATGAATAAGGGATGTTAATTTTGAAAAATACTGGATGGTGATCCTTGTTGGCAATGTTCTTCCCAAAAGTTTCTTACTACTTGATGTGTTTTTCTTTTTTTTCTTGTAAAAACTGATAAATGTGACACCAGGGGACTGAAAAAAAATTAGGTTTTATTAACCTTACTGATAAAACATAATTAAAGGAAGAAAAATGGCCTAACTTGTATATCTAAGTTAAAGCGACTTAATGGACATGGTGACCATGTATATATATAGTAGATGGCTGTGACTGTACGTATGATATCTTAAGTCTGAGATACCGCATCATAGTCTTGTTAGCAGTTAGGAGGACCTTGGACCTTTGCAGACGGAGGTCCCACTGCTTCTCATTTTTCTGAGGTCTGTTGCTACAGGGTATGGTTGGAAAACAATCATAACCTAAATTACTCTTTCATTGACTCTCTCTTGGATGGCATTCCATTGATTACTTTGTAGAAAAGAGAAGTAGCTTGGACAGTCAACTACTGGTGAGAAATTAGAAAAGCAATCCCGGTCTTGGGGTGGAATCTGGGATAGTGACCTACAAGGATGATAATCTGAAGTTTTTGCATGCCAGGGTATTCCTACTTCTAATGTTGATATTGAAGCATTTTGACTTCTCAAACCTTAACTTAGAAATAGCACAGATTCCTCTTGTTCCATCCACTGACACCTGATGTGTGCAGCCTCAGTTGTGCAGAGCTGGCAAAACTCAGTCACAGTGAAGACCATTATCAAAGCCTTCTTGTTAATGTGCTTTGGTTCAAAACTAACTGCTACTCAATTAAGACTTTCTTGTGGGTTAATCTTGCTAGACTTTCCCCAGGACCCTGTTTCAAGGGTAGGAAGGCATGTTGTTGATTCCAGTGCTGCTGAACAGTGGTGTCTATGTGGGGGCCCCAAAGAATCCATTGGGCCATATCTGTGTGTGGTATGTAACGTACATTGTAATTTATTCTTAAAGTACTACATCTATGTGATTTATACACATGTGTAGAACGGGAAGACTATCATCAAAATATTTGTAAAAATATCCTATAAAATGAGAAGATTATTCAATGACAATAAATCTCTTAGTCTCATTTGGTGCTTCTGTGAAGGCAGCAGACGAGTATCGCAGACCTCTCTTCTTCTGTCACACCAGGAGCTAGAAGTCTAGGGTAGTCTTATTAGGCAATGAGTCCCTTGACTTCTGTTGCCTCTATTTTTATATTTTAACCAAAGAATCCTGCTTACCATTAATGTCATTGTGAGCAATAATTAGTACAAGTAATAATAAAATACCCAGTGAACATAAAACACAAATATAGAAGAATTCAGAATGGTGCCAAATTGATATATATATATATATATATATATATATATATATATATATATAAAATATTATATTTAATGGTGATGAATAAGCTATTAGGAACAAAGTGGATTAAAGAAAAGGCATTTGTGTTGTAATTTTTTTTCAAATAAGCAAGTGGTGATTTCTAAGTCTGTTCTATTTGTTGACTCCTCTTTTTGCCGAAGTGTCAACTCTTTGTGAGAGCTGAAATGACAATCACTGCATGACATAACCATCTACCTGCCATATACAAGAATATGTCGGAAATATTAACCATGTGGGAGTCATTTAACAGGCAAGTAAGTATGACCAGAATCATTTAGCAGTTAGAACCTTCCAGAGCAGCAGTTTAAAAAATAGTCTTGGGCCACCAGGGTCTTCTTTGCCAGCTAACATATTGGATTTATTACATAAAAGGGACATTGTGATGCCTTGATCCCGGATTCACAAACTTTAGGGCATTGCTGGCTTCAAATCTTGATGTGTGTGTTGTTTCTGCTTATTTGTGATGCTCTGGGCTTCTTTGTGTGCCTTTTTGGGGGTGTGTGTTTTCTTTACTACTTTCATCATTTGCATGCCTGTTATTTGTTTTTTAGCTAGGAGTTATATGTGTGTGCTTCCGTGTTTTGTCAAAACTCCCTATCACACCAGTCCTCCACCCCAATATTGATCTCGAAGGCTAAGTGTGATCCCAGTCTTATATGTTTTTTTTTCTGAATTTGTTTACTTCTTGTGTTTAATTGCTAGATAAGTAGGATAAGTAGTTTCCTCCTCTGCTGGTTTATGTAGGTCTCCTGTCCTAAGTATATAACAAGAGAAAAATGTGGCATGTGGTCCAGTAATGAGTGGTTATTCTTGCCATTCTGTAGAAATCTCCATGACATAGAGATAGTCCAGGCAGGTGAATTATGTTCCATTATGTCAGCCCAACATAAGTGGAGCTTGATCTTTTTCACACGGTCAAAGCATCTAGAGTGAGTGCAGTATCCATTGTACAATATGTCACTTATTAAAGTCAACAGACATCCATCGAACATTTATTTCAGACGTCACAGCTATTGGGACAAAAATTGGTTATCAAAGAAAAGGCAGAATACCTCACTGACCCCATCATACCTTTATTTTCTCTTCAAGTGAAAAACATACTCAAGAGTCCATTAAAGACTTTTTTAGGGGTGTATGCAGTGATACTTTCTCCTTCAACTTTCGAATGTCATGTTATAAGTTTCTGATATTATTATAACCTCTGGAAAGTTATCAAAATTATTAAATTGCCTGGATGATTGAGGATCAAAACCACTGTAGTCAATCAATATGAGAATGCTATTTGAGTGAAGATCATTAGAACACGATGCTTTGTATACTAATGCAGCTTTACAACACAGAGGTAAAACCAAACAATTATGTCAGACAAAAACTGCTTTGAAATTCTATAACTTTACTACCAGTTTAAAATGAGAAATCCAGACCAATATATAATATATGATGTTCTCCATCCTAACTCCCCTGTGACTTGTGAGAGAAACACTGATTTATATTTATCTGAGTCTTTTCCATCTGTTGGCTCTTCATATTATACTTGGTAGTATCATTAGTACTAGAAAAATGTTTGTCTCAGTTTCAGGCTCAACCATTTATTCTTTGTGTGACCTCAAGTTCATGAACTTTTATGAGCTTGAGTTTCCTCAGCTATAAACCAGGAGCGTGTGAGAGGGCTTATGAAACATTTCAAGGCTGGAGAGCAAGGATGAGTGAGTAGTGTTCAGTTAAAGATCTATTATAATAGTTCACTTGAGAATGATCATACCTTTCATAGGAGTTGTAGCAGCAGAGATGGAGAGAAATGCAGTAATTAAAGAAGTATTTATATGAATAGGATCAGATGAATTAAAAGTAGAGTAGTAAATTGAAAAAGCTTGTGGAATTTCTATAGGATTCCAAGAGAAGAAAGTTGGTTGATGACTCTGTGGTAATTATAATAATATTTAATATTTACTACTATGTGTCTTAATAGAAGATGAGTGATGCTCTTTACATTTTTCAGATGGGGACATTGAAATCAGAGAAGTATCTTGCCTAGTGTTACTTAGCTGATAAATGGGGATATCTGGACTTGACCTTATGTCTGACTTCAAAGCTTAAATCTCATTATTAGGCACCATACGAAACTGTGATAAGAGCGCATGGTTATTATTTTATGACCTAGTGGTAATGATAGTGTAGAGTACTAAAAATTCCCCTTAGGATACTGAGTTTACATTCCACTATTTGAAAAAAGTTTCTTCTTTGATTAGATATTTGGCATGCATGTTCTTAGAACTATATTTCATTAGACATAAATCTTTGTTGTAGTTGGAGAAATGTATACCATTCCTTGTCTTTAGCTATCTCTTAATGCAACTGTCATTCATGACTGTAAATTATCTATAATTTTCAAGTAATTAGCATAATCCAGCATTTTTGGCAATTTAGGGAAGGTCATTAGAACCTCCATTTTATTGACCAATATAGTTCATATAAACAGTGAGCTAACGTATATTATGTGCATAGTAATAGGACAAATCCGAGCATGAAGCAGTCAGTTATGTGCAATAGCATTTGGATCCTGGGTAATCAGATGACAGTAGCTTTTTACTAATTAAGTTGCTGCGGATTGATTGCTGAGGGCATTGGTCTGTATGAACTCAAATGACAAGACTCCTGCAAGTGTTTGTACACAGTAAATTCCTTAATCATTTTACTCTTCCTTTATTGTGTGTATAATAATTCTGTTACCCTTCCACTGAAAAGTAAACAAGCTACATTTCGCTCATTGCTGAAGACTCGTTTCAGCTCCTGTGCATTCATAACAAAGAACATTGTGGCATCTTAAGAAGAAAAATATTAGGGTTGCCCAATTCCATTGTCAATTAGGCCCTTGCAGGGCCTAAACTTAATACCTGAGGAAGGAATAATGAACTAAGACTCTACTTCTAGGCGTTGTTTTGCTACTTTTTTTTTTAATATCAACCTTGACCAACTCATTTAATCTCAGTTTCCTCACATAGGAAATAAGGAGATTGTACAATTTAATGTGTCTTCATCTATAATATTTTAAAACCTGCTTATCTGTGTTTAATCTCATAAAATATGTTTTAAATTATTGCAGTTTAAGGTTGATTTAGAATTTATTTGAGGTATATATTTCTTTCAAGATGGCTGCAGTTTTTTCTATCCTGACTTCTTCCTTATAAAATATTAGTGTTTGCTTTTCTACAGAAAATTAGAATAATTTTTAGCCTTTGGCATACAATTTCATTAATTTCTTGTAACTTACTAAATTGTTCTTAACTGGAGACATTTGGCAATGTCTGGAGACATTTTTGATTGTCACAAATTGGGGAATGCTACTGGTTTCTGATAGGCAGAGGCCAAATATGCTCTTTTAAATTCTACAATGCACAGTACACACCCCTACCCCGGTAAAGAATTATCCTGCTCAAAATCTCAGCAGTGCCAAGGTTGAGAAATCCTCAACTGAGTATGTACTTTAGAGGGAAAAGGAACGAGTCGGGAAATCTGATTTTTGTATTAAATATTACAAGGCACATTACAGGGAAATCATATAAATTAATTTATTAAGTATTTGAAAGCATCAAGCAGTATTTAGTAGTAAATAATTTTTTTCAGTTTCTCCAAAGAAATATTTAAAAGAGAGTGTGTTAAAAGAGAAGAGATCGACCCTGGATAGGAAGACATGAGTTTATATCCCGACTTTATCGGTAGTTATATGACCTTAGACAACTTATTTATCTTTTTTGAGTCTCAATTCTCACATCTGTAAAGGTGTTTAATTATGTCTTCCTTCACTGTTGTAAGACTTAAAATAGAGCATTAAGTGCTTATAACTAAAAGCTGTTTAAAACTGACATGTGATGCGATTATGTTAATAATGGTTTTAGTGAATAGTATGGTTTTGTTAATTGATTTACTAAAAAAAGAATCAAAAGTATCTTTGCACCCGTTATTTGACTTACTTATTAAGGTTTTACAGCAGAAAAGGAATACTGAGATATACTCCTGTTGTTTATTAAAACTAGAAGAGAATATAGGACAAAAACAACTTTGAAAAAAGTGTTTTTCTCATTAAAAAATATACGTGGAAAAAATAATTTCATATGCTATAACAAAGAAAGTTCTTGCATATATAGAAACTAGTGCCAAAATAGTAAATAGCATTAGAAAGATACTGTAAAGAACTGTGCCAAACAAGAGAAGCTCCTGAAGGTATTAAAACCACCCACAAATGAATCAGAAAAAAAGCTATCACAGAAAGATGACTGGAACAGTATTGGTAGTTGAGCTGGGAATCATGCTCCATTTCTCAACATTCCATCTATTCTGCACTTATATGTCCAAAAAGGTCTGTAACCTTGAACAGAAAATGGTCAGTTACAGAGCAATGAATTCACAGACAGCTAAAAGCCAAGGTACTTGAATATGATCAGTTTAAAATCTAACATCAGTGCTATTTTTCCCATTATGAGCAGTTTTTTCCCAAAGGAATCCTGCTTAATGAGTAGGAGTGCATTGTTTGAAAGAGTGCAGAAGTTCTTCTTAGGTGTTTTTTCCCTTTAGCAAATTTTTGGGAAGATGGAGGAGTATTCAGCATGAAGTATGCTGTCATTATATTTATTCTGGGCCTTTTTAGCACTGTAATTTATTTCAGTGCCAAAACAATATGAATTGTTAAAAAATGTACTTCTCCAGAAAATGAAACAATTGAATGGGGTCTCTAGTGAATTATGCACATATCTTAGCTAAGAGAATGCTCTTTTTTTCTGAATAATAAAAATCACATCTTTTGCTAAAACAATATACTTAAAATCCTTACCAGTACATTAAGGGCTACTCTCCCAGTTGGACCTAAAATGAACTTCTGAAAAATTTTAATAATCCCCTGAATGCTCATCACATCTTTAATTTAGAACAGATGATATCCACAATCTCTCATCTTTTAAGATACTTCTTTTTCTGGGAATGAACACTTAAATGGGATTATTATCTAATTTTCAGAAATACAGAAACACTTTATTGTACACGAAGCCTTTTTTAGAACAAGTATGGCCAGATCATCCCCTTTTATCAAAAAGAAATGGGCAGCTTGGGTGAGGGAACAAGTAAAAGGCTAAAAAATGAGCTAGACATGATTAAATTGACAATTCCCTCCTCTGTGATCCTAAGGCAAAGGATAAGGAAATTTGTCGTCATTGAGCTCCCACTGTAAGTAAGGCACTCTACTGACAGCTTCACATGGGTTCTTGTGAAATCTTCAGACCCATCATGCAGGGCGAGTGGAACTGTCTTGTGTGTATTCCATACATGAAGATACTGAGTCACTGAGAGGTTAAGCTTATTCACTAGTATGTTGGAGTCCAAATGTGATGGTCTCTAAAGTTTAATGCCCTTCCCTCCAAATTGTACTGCTTGAATGATTTGATGCTCTTTTGTATGTGTTTGTATTTAAACATTCTCTAAACTGCTTTAAATTTCCACTGCTAGAGGAATTCTTCGATGTCTAGAGCCGAGCCTCATCTTAGTGGCTCATCAAATATTTGCTCTTGGTGAGTGGCATATTGTTGGTCCTTATAAATATTTGTGAACTAGATGACAAGATTGAAAACACTGATGAAGTATATGTTCTTCCATTTGTCAAACACAGGTGGTAGAATGGCATACCTGTCAGTGTTTAGGTATTCCGAATATCAATGTTAAATAAATGTGTAGTTATATTTCCACTGAAGTGACAAGTTTACATAATTGACACTGAAGACTCCAACTTGTGTGTAAACAGTGCTTAACTTCTGTCTACTTGAATAACCGTACCAAAAAAAAAAAATCCTGTAGGTATATGTTCAGAAATAGTATTTGTCTAGAACGACATGAGAAAACTAAAAATACGTGTGTTTCAAAGGAAGGCATTTACATTGACCTCTGTGGTGTGTGCATTTGTTAATGTGCAAAGGGGAAAATCAACTATAATTTGAAGATCTGAAATAGTAGTGACCAGATCCTTTTGGTAAATTATTTCCATAATATGAGGTTTGTTATAATTACTCACATTTGTTTCTGGATTTGTAGTGGCTCTTAGTGTCTAGCTCCCATTGCTATTATAATGGAGTGCTGCCCAAGCATTTTGTTTCTATGCCTGACCTCTTCTCAGTAACACCTGGAGGCAGAGGTTGGGTATTCATCTTTGTATCCCTGCAGGAGGTTAATGGGTGAATTCATGCTTTACCATACTGTTGCCTGTGAGTGAGGATGCAAATTGTGGTCCATGCCTGGACTAGAAACTTTGGCCCCCCCATCTTTTCTTACATGTCTGTTGACTTTGAGTTTCTGATAAGTAAAATCATAGCATTCTAATATATAAAGCCTTGTTCTCCTCTAACAATCTTATTCTATTGACATACTTGTAGATAAAACACATGTTAAAGATCCTCTTTTTAAAAATTAAGTTCGCTATTAAGAAGATACACTGATGCAATTCTGAACCAAACCATAGTCTCTGACCAAAATGTATATCATTTTAAATGAACTATATATAGTAAGAGTTAAAAATTATACTGTGAAGAGAGTTGAAAACACGCCTGGCATATTCATGTTAAAACAATTTCTTGTTTTTAAAGGGAAATTGTGTTGAGTTGGAAACAATGCAGTTCCACTGTAATCAAAGAATGTCAGCGTTTAAGGGTCTTTTCTCCTGTACAGAGATATGATTAACAGATCAATCATTCCCTAACAGGGACTCTCTTGATGATGCTGTCTTTCTTTGACAATGAGCCAGTTCTTTTTGGATGTGTCATAGATTCATTGCTATCCTGAGGGTGTAAACTCTGCTCCAGTGACAAATTAAAAAAAAAAAAAGCATACATTTGTTTGCATGGGTACTTCTAAAATGATAATAAAGATGAGCAGTTTTATTTGTAGTAGTTTTTTAATGGTATCCATCATTAAAACATCTTGAATTCTAAAAAACACATAGTTTTTAATTGTACTATTAGAGCTGTTTAAAATACATATCTATGAACGAAACATTCATTATTCTAATTTACATAAACAAATTGTAATATTATATATTTCTTAAGATCAATTCCTTTGCACATATTCAGAAATAGGAACTTTTTGGATTTAAAATACAAAAATTAAAAAAAATACAAATAATAGACTGTATTTTATATGTATTTTATTCTTTTTTTTTAACATGGCAATAGATTGCAAGCATCTCTATATCTCAATTAATCTAAAGGAATATAATACATTTTATGGCTGAATACAGTGGATGTGACATAATTATTTGTCGGACATTTAGGTTATTTCCTTTTTAATTTTTTAGACAATGCCATAAAAGAACACACACACACACACACACACACACACACACACACACACACGTACACATACAGCTTTGTGGGCTTTTCTGGTTATTTCCTCAAGATAAATTTTTATAGGTAAATTTGTGGCATTAATTGGCATGCACACTTAATTTTATTTTTAATAACAAATTTTAGACATTGCAGACATAGAGTAGAGAGTTCCCCAATACCCTTTATCTGGTTTCTTTTAATGGTAATGTGTAGTATAACTGTAGTACAATGATCCAACCTGGAAAATTACATTGGTGTGATACTATTATCTAAACTGCAGTCTGTAAATGAATCTCCGTAGTTTTCTCTATAATGTCTTTTTCTCTACCAGAATGCTATGTAGGTTCCCACACTGCATTTAGTTGTTATTTGTCTTTAGTCTCTTCCAATCTGTGACTGTTCCTCAGTTTCTTTTTTTTTTTAACTTTCATGATTCTGATACTTTTGAAAAATACCAGTCAGTTTTTGTAGAATTGTTCCTCAATTTAGGTTTGTCTGATGTTTTCCTATGATTCAAATGAAGTTATGCATTTCTGTCAAGAATATGAGAAAAATCACATCACTTCCTTTACAAGGCATAGCACCACGTTTTTTGTGATGTCATGTCCTTTCACTGGTGATAATATCCACCGTGAATGTGGATAAGGTGCTCCACTGTGAAGTTGCTATATTTCTCTTTGTAATTAATAAATATCAGAATACTTTCAGACTATGCATACACCCTGTTTCTCCTCACTTTTTGCACACTAATTTTACTATCAATTAATGAATATTGCCTGGAACAATTATTGCTGTTTCTTTTGCTTGATGATTTTTCTATTTCCTTTCCCTCTATATTGATGCTACACATTTCAAATAATTTGTTCTTACTTTTAATTATGAAATATTTCAAAAAATGAAAAATTCAGAAAATGGTAAAATAGATGACTAGGCACTTTTCAGCCTGATTTAATAAATAGGTAACATTTGGCACATTAACGTTAGATCTCTTTTTTTTGCATATGATTTTTTGTTTTCATATTTCCTTAGAAATAAAACATAACAGATGTGACCATTTTTTTTCTCCTATCCCTTTTCTTTTCTCTGTAGGAAGTTGGCATTTTTTTAATCACATGCATTTTTAATTACATGCATGCATACATATTTGATCACAAAGGCTACAAAGTGTGAATTTCAAATTTTTTTTTTTTTAAGGTTTTTATTGGGTAATTGGGGGAGGGGAACAGTGGTGGGGAATCTGGAAAGGGCAACAGACAAGTTGTTGTCCATTTGTCCTTCAATGTAGTTGTGGAGGACGTTGCTTCACTGGCCTATGTTGGTATTGTCATTGTGCTCTTCAAGGGTGAGGCAGTCACTCGCTGGCTATTGGACGGCTGCTCACGGTAGCTCATGGCAGCTCACATCGGCTGCCAGCCACTCATGGTAGCTCACAGCAGCCCACTGCAGCAGGGGCTGCAGCCTACGCCATTGCCTGGGACTCACGGCAGCCCAGCTCCAGGTCGAGTTATTGTTCACCATCTTAACTGTAGA
This sequence comes from Aselliscus stoliczkanus, assembly GCA_033961575.1. Classification (NCBI taxonomy): domain Eukaryota; kingdom Metazoa; phylum Chordata; class Mammalia; order Chiroptera; family Hipposideridae; genus Aselliscus; species Aselliscus stoliczkanus. Next base: position 41,019,418 of record CM066729.1, read on the forward strand.
GGGCACAGCATCACTGGCCCTCATGTGGGATCCAAACCAGGGCCCTGCTGCTTAGAGGTGACATCCCAAGCCAACTCTTAACCAATGCGCCACTTGGCCAGCCCTGCATTTCAAATTTTTATTTAAAACATATCATAGGTATAAAACACTACATATACTTTCTCTATTTGGTTTTTATTTGTCAACTTTAACGTTATATCTTTTAGATTTAACAATGTTGATACCTACAGATCTAGTCCATTCATTTTAACTGCTGGATAATATTCCATATGCTTAAGGGAATATGTTTGATTCAATATTTTGTCAACACATGCATTGAGCAGTTACTGTGGTTTCAAGGAATGTTCTATTCTTTGGCTTTAGAGAGGATCCATTAACGAGAAAGAGGATTTACATTTTAGAACAAATATTGAAACATTGTTTTTATAATATCAAAAACTTGGAACCATGAAAACCTCTTAACTTAGTACCATTGTTATAAACTCACCAAAAAGAGAAAAGGCATAAATAAGTGAGATAATGGAGGTATTAATTTGATGGAGAAGCCTTTCAAAATGTAGATGTATATCAAATCATCGTGTTGTACACATTAAGTATTTTACAATTTTATTTGTCAATTATGCCTCAATAAGGCTGAAAACATGTTGCATCTCATTTATTCATTTATGTAATCTACAAATGCATATCATCTATATTGAATGTAGGCACTATAGATTCAATATGCTTCCCTTGAGCAGCTTACAGTCTAGAAGGAAGATATAAACCTGCAAATAGTAATATAATTGTCTAAATGCTATAACTGACATCTTTCCAGATTATCATGAATTCAGAAAGTAGATGGAGATCATCAATTTATCCTTAAGAAAAACCTAACTAGATTTCACAGAAGAAGTGATAATTCCCAGCTCTTAAGTATGAGAGTTGTCAATTTGATTGGGCTTTCAAAGGAGAAGGGGGAAAAAAAGTTAACAGAAGTAATGAGCAGGGAAACACCCAGCTAAATTAAAAGTCAAATAATTTAGAATGGGTGTGTTAGAAGGCAGGTAGGGTAGTGGGAAGGTTGGTGTGAAGCAAAATAATATTAAAGTATAACACAAATAGAAGCTATATGTGGAAGGAATTTTCAGTTATTGTAGTTTTCACATAGTGGGTACCTCTGTGTGTGCCCTGGACGAAGACAACCATGGATATAGTCATGGTTTGGCCCTTCATTAGTAGTGTGCCTGTGGGCAATTCATTTCCTGACTCTCTTAGGTTTTTGGTTTTTTTTTGCTTTTGTTTTTTGTTGTTGTTTTTTTGTTTGTTTGTTTGTTTTGTCTGTTTTTTGTTGAGCTGGAGAGTAAAAAATTGATGATATTCTTTTTTAAAAAAAAATAAACTGGGATGGAGTACTTTAGTTTTAAATTTGAGTTTATTTGATAAAATGATTACATTCATTGTTTTATCCATTACCTCACATATTTACCTTTTTTTTTTGATGAGAACATGTAAGCTCTACACTCAGCATATTTCAATTATACAATATAGTATTATCAAATATAGTCACCATTTTACACATTAGATCCTCAGACCTTAGCTGAAAGTTTGTACCCTTTTACCAACCTCTCCCTCAAACCCCCATGTTCAGCCACTGGCAAGCACTTTTCTATCCTGTTTCTATGAATTTGAATTTTTAAAAATGTTTCATTTATAAATGGTACCACACAGCCTTTGTCTTTCTCAGTCTGATTTGTTTCACTTAGTGTAATTCATCCAAGGTCCATCCATATTGTCACAAATGACAGAATTTCTTTCTTTCTCATTGTTGAATAATATTCCTGTGTGTGTGTGGGTGGGTGGGTGGGTGTGTATGTGTATCTCATATCTTCTTTATACATTCATCTGTTGGTGGTCACTTGGATTGTTTCTGTATCTTAGCTGTTGTCAATAATGCTGCAACAAACTGGAATGCAGATATCTCTTTCATACTCTGTTTTCATTTCTTTTGGATATATACCCAAAAGTAGCTTGCTGGATCATATGGTAATTCTATTTTGAATTTTTTGAGGATCTTCTATACTATTTTCCATACTGTGTGCACTGATTTACATTTCCAAAACGATTGTATTATTAGATGAAGAAAGAACAGCATAGTGTGGTGGTAATTTGAGGTATGACTTGAAGGACTTAAGAGGCTTCTGAGGACAGTGTTATATTTTATTGAGTGTGTAGAGGGCAGTACTGTATAGTCTTTTTTTTAAATAGGGGAATGGGGGAGGGGAACAGCGTTGGGAAATCGGGGAAGGGGAAAAGACAAGTTGCTGTCCTTTTGTTCTTCAGTCTAGTTGTGGAGGATGTTGCTTCACTGGCCCATGTTGGTATCGTCATTGTGCTCTTTCCGGATGAGGCAGATCGGTCGCCGGCCTCAGGATGGTCGCTCACCGCGGTGTATAGTCTTTTAATATATTGTTTGTATTAGTTTCCTAGGGATGTTGTAACAAAGTCATAAAGTGGGTGGTTGAGAAAAATTGAAATTTATTGTCTCATAGTTCTGGAGGTCAGAAATCTGAAATCAATGTGTTGGCAAGGCCATGCTCCATCTGACAGTGCTAGGAAAGGATCTAGCTTCTGGTAGTTCTTTGGTTTATGGCAGCATAACACCAACATTCTTATGGCATTCTCCCTGTGTGAATGTGTATCTCTTTAGAGGGCTTCCTTTTTATAGAGACATCAGTCATATTGAATTAGGGGCCTATCTTAGTCCAATATGACACCCTTTTACCTAATTCCATCTGAAATAACTCTATTTCCAAATTAGGTCACATTCTAAGATACAGGGAGATAGAGCTTCAACACATGAATCTAGGGGACATGGTTTAACCCATAACATTGTTCTTTCTGACTTAAGGGTCAGATGGTCCTTTCTAGGCATTCCCCAGTACTGTAGTTACTGTGGTAAGAATTACATAAGTACTTTTTGGTTATAAGTTTTGTAACAGAGCCAGTTGCCTCTGCTAATCAAAACCAAACTCACCATTCAAATATTGGGCAAATATTGCATGATGTCTGTAACTTCTTTTTACTTATACATGTATTATTAGATCAGGCAGTTTAAAATTATTAAATGATGTCAGGTTTTAATAAAGCAAAATATAAAATTTTGTTTACAACATAATTAAAACGATAAGGAATATGCATGTATCTGCATGTCTAAAATACAACATACTAAAAGAGAAGTATTAGTTTTATTATGATGGTGAGATTATGAATTTTTTTCCAAAATTGTCTTTAAGTTTATTTTTTCTACAAATAAAGAGAAAGCAGATAAAGCCAGATTATCAGATGATTTATTAAAACTGATACCATTTGCTCCTAGATCTTGATCTCCATGCAGTTTGAAAACCATCATCATTATTCTGAACACATAGAAGAAGCTTACTAAATCCTTGGTATCTTGATGTGATTATTCCTACCACATTGTAGATGTAACACCAAAGTGTGTTGAACCCTGGATTGTTTTACTGCACCCATTCCATGTTTACTCTAACTATTTTTCCATTTTATTTTTAGATTCTTTTCTTTTTTTTTTTTTTAAACTGGGGAATTGGGGGAGGGGACAGTGTCGGGGAATTGGGGAAAGAGAACAGACAAGTTGCTATCCTTTTGTTCTTCAGTCTAGTTGTGGAGGATGTCGCTTCACTGGCCCATGTTGGTATTGTGATCATTGTGTTCTTCCTGGATGAGGCGGATTGGTCACTGGCCATAGGACGGCCACTCACGCTGGCTGCTGGCCACTCACGGTAGCTCACAGCAGCCCACTGCAGCAGGGGCTGTAGCTATGCTGTCGCCAGTGACTCCTGGCAGCCCAGCTCCAGGTCAAGCTGTTGTTCACCATCTTAGCTGTAGAGGGCAATGTTACTGGCCCTCATGTGGGATCCAAACCGATGACCCTGCTGTTCAGAGCTCGTGCTCCCAAGCAAACTCTTAACCAACAAGCCACTCAGCCAACCCTATTGTTCCATTTTTTGAAGCTGAGAGAAATTACTTTAAATTCAGTTTCATTTTAACTTAGAGTAAGAATGAAAAAGTGATATTCAGCGCATTCATTTACAGGAGGAATGTAAAATATCATGGCTGTTTGTTCTTTCTGCAAAAATAATTTGGTACTTTGAATAAAAATGCAGTGCTTATATGTGTGATGAGATGAAAAACACAAGCATGCCATTTATTTATTATAAGTTATTGGTGATATTTTCAGAAATTCTGTAAGTAGCTTAATTTACAAATAAATAGACACCATATATGAATTTATTTTGGGAACAAAATGTCATTACTGAGGGTATACTTTTTCATATATTGAACTAATAAATAGTGTGGCAAGTCATTTGCAAATTTATGAAAGTGTCGTCTTCAGGTACTGGATTGGAAAATTAGTAACTACTGGAGTGTGTGACTGTTGAAAGGTATCACTATATTCAGGACCTATTGGTTATTAGCTTCTGGCCTAAAGCAAAGATGTTAATCATTAGTGTTGAGGTTTAATATGTCAGAAGTGTTTAGCACAAAAATAAAAGCCAAAATTTGTACTGTAAATTCCAGTGTACAAAAAGAAAACACAGGGCTGGCTGAGTGGCGCATTGGTTCTGAGCTGGCTTGGGATGCCAGGTCTGAGCAGCAGGGCCCAGGTTCGAATCCTACATATGAGGGCCAGTGATGCTGCACCCTCTACAGCTAAGATGGTGAACAACAGCTCCACCTGGAGCTGGGCTGCTGTGAGTCCCCCAGAAAGGCATAGCTGCAGACCCTGCTGCATGGGCTGCCATAGGCTACAGTGAGTAGCCAGCAGCTAGTGTGAGCAACTGGCAGGCAGCATGAGCTGCCAATAGCCACGGTGAGTGATCATCCAGAGGCCAGTGACCGATTTGCCTCATCTGGGAAGAGGGCAATGACGATACCAACATGGGCCAGTGAAGCAACTTCCTCTGCAACTAGCCTGAAGAACAAAAAGACAGCAACTTGTTTGTTCCCCTCCCCCAATTCCCCAATAAAATCTTTAAAAAACAAAAAGAAAACAAAGCAAACAAACAAAAAAAGAGTTTATTTGAGCCAAACTGATGACAATTGTCAGGAAGCAAAGTCTCAACAGATTGAGAAAATGCTCCAGAAATTGGCCTTTTTGTATCTTATTTTACACATTAGAATCGAAGGGGGAAGGTTACATGAGATCCATTGGTTATAGATTAAGTGGGTGGGAGAAAGCAAAGCGGGGAAATCTCTGGGATTGGATAAAAGTATATTGGAGAGGCACACACTTCTTTTACATTGGTGGGTACAGGATAGTTAATAGCATTTTCCAACACATCGAGATGCCATTTGGTGAATAAGATAACAATGAGGGATTTTGTAGTTTCCTGCTCTGGTGTGGTGGGTTGTGCCCCCTAGGGGGTCTGGAAAAATATATTCCTCTGATATTCTAAGGATATATTATCTTAGATGCAAAAAGATGACAGACAGGCTTAAGGTAAAGAGTGACCTTTGTCAGGGAAACTACAGGCCAAGGATATGACTTCTCGCCATGGCCCACTGTAGTTAGGAATTTTTTATGTTCATGCCATTCTCTGTGGTTATTTTCAGTCTCCTGGGCTTGTCAGGTTTAACATGTGGCCCCTTTTCCGTCCACGCCATGCTTCACTGTACATGTAACAATATTTCTCCTGCCGCTTTACATTTGGCTGTTAGTTCAATTTCCCAACACTTTCACATATATTTTATTCATTTGCTGCTCTCCATGTTGCAGATGAAGTAGGTAGGAAATCCCATTTGAGAGGTGAGAAAATTGAGCCTCTGGAATTCCTAGTAACTGACCCAAAGGCAAACACAGGGTAAGACTTGAAAGACCTGGGACTAGAATTTATGTCAGTGCTCCAAGTATCGTAGATAAAATATTTTAAATGTCGGATAAGGACTTATTGCTCAGGACAGTTCAGACAAGAAAGGAATACTTTATTTGTAGTCATGAAGCTGTACTGGTCTTTAAGGTTTTAGTAGAGTAACACTTGGGATTTATATGCCACCTTTCTTCCAGAGATTAGAGAAAATTTTCAAATGTTATTAGTCATATACCTGTGCAATGGCTGAGGGACACTATAATATTATAGTAGATAAAGCTATCCCGAATGCTTAATGGACTGACACTTATGATGTAGAAATCCTTGGATAGGTGAAGATTAGATTCTGACTGAGTTTTCAATGGCTTTGGACTTTTTATTAAAACTCTGAGAGCCTCTGTGCTTCATAATGGGAGGCTGGTACTACCTCATAGGCAGAGTTGACCTAAGGATTAAATGGGAAAGGAGACATAAATTGCCTAGAGAAGCCTGACACCTTCAAAATACAGTTTCTCTCTCTCTCCTCTCCCCACCATCTAAGCCTGGTTTACTTCAATGAAGTCTAGTTATTATTTATCTCATTACCATATTTATAGCATTTTTATAGTTTTATCTTCAAATTTAAGTACCTATTCGATTATACCTCTTTCAACTGTATTGTTTTATTCCCCTTGTTGAAAAATAAAGGTCAATGTCACTTTGTAACAGCACAAATGGTTATGCATTGCTCATTGTTTGGGGGACATTGTAGAAGGAGACAGACCTTTAGGGACTCACTATAGGTTTTCCTGGTTTAAACCTTGTCAATAAGCAATTAATCTCTCAGAATAAATGAATTTAGAATGCCTCAGTTATGTTTTTAAAAACCATGACATGGGAACTGGTTTGTGATAAAGGTTGATTTTATTTTTTTAAGGACTAAATGGAGACTTTTGGAAATTTTATGGGTTATTCAAAGGTTTACATTATCAGTATCAATTTTTTCCCTCATGACTGATGTGGAATAATTTTTTATGGTTAAAATGGCATTTTCTTGATACTATGTAATGTACCCCTGGGTAATTAAACAAGCTAAGTTGCCAAAAGACATAATGACCAAATTGTGAAGAATGTCAAGACAGTGATTTTAGTTTGAGCATAATTCATGTTGAGTCATTCCTTTGGCAATAATTAGGTACCAGCACTAGTTAACTCCTGATGCAGTCCTTAATATGTAATGAAGTGGTCATGTCATCCACACAGAGTAATATAATGTCTTCCCATCAGCTATAATACGAGTAGATGCCTTTTGCATTTATTCTGAAATCTGTATCATAGCATTAGGACATACAGTAAAAGAAGAGACATTAAAACATAGCTTCTTGGGCCGGTCGAGTGGCGCGGTGGTAAAGCGCTGGCTTAGGGAGCCAGCAGCTGTGGTTCGGTCCCACATATGAGGGCAAAAAGATAGCTTCTTTTACGCCTTTTGAAATGCTGGTCTGGTCTGTCAAGGTGGCATACCTAGTGACCATGACTTTTGCAGGAATATTAGAATACAAATTTTTCATAAGGACTTAACTGGAAAAGCTAGGATTTGAGCCAATGTTTGGATGACTTTAAAGTCTGTGCACTTAATCACTGTTATCTTTTGGGCTGAAGAGGAAGCCCTGTAGGTAAAAGAAAAAACAATGTTATTTTGAATATGTTATTCACAGCTATAGGAAAATTTGTTAAATAAAGACTGTCCTTTCAGAAATGAATGGATGACTCTGTATCTGCTTAAAAAAACATTACTGGAGTTAATTAGGACAATAGAATAAAGATCGATACCCATTAATTATAACAGTAGCTTTTAAAATTTCTAGTATAAAGAACTTTCCTACTGTTATTTTCCCCCCAATTTGTGGTGGATAATACATGGTGAGAAAATTTAGAGCTGTAGTTGGGATGAGGCATAAGTTCATAAACTTGGAGAAATTAATCCAGATTCAGTGAGGTTTATGGCCCTTAGTAATCTATAATGATAATAAAGATTTCAGATCTATTGTTATTGTTCTGGAGAGAAAAAAAAACAACCTAATATTTTCCATGTTTTTTGCATGATGAGGTTATTCAGTTTAATTGAATTTCTTTGTTTTTTCAAAGAAATATCAAACTCAAATGACATCAGACAGCATGGTATAATAGCATTGTTCTTCCGTGCTGACCAGAAGTTTTGATGGAGCTACATTTACTGTTATTTATAAAATGCATTGATTACTGATAAATGGCCTTTGTTAGTCATAAGAATATGAAGTTTTGGATTCAGTATAGAGCAGGAGAGAAAGAAATCTTTGTTGATTAAGTGTTTGAAAATGGTTGCACTGATGTTCATGTGGATCTTTCTAAATAGAATATTTTTGTCCAAACATGGATAAAAGTCAATAGAATATTCTTTTTTTTTTCTCTTTTTGATCTTCAAAGTAGTTGATTTTCAAGATGCCCCAGTCCCAGGCTCATTTCATTGCACAATCTTCTCTCAATTGACCAGCCAGATCAATCTCCAGAACTGATCATTTTAATGCAGTTAGGAGCTTTGAGTACCAGATGTAAACTGACAATTTGTTAGAACAAATAAACAAGAACAGCTCTGAGAAGTCCTTATGTAGAAGAGCTCATCTGAAAATCAAACCATAGGTAAATTTAAAAAAAAATGTTATGAGTAGGGAAAATATCACTTTACCTCATAGTTTTAACCAATTATCTTATTCTTGGTGACTGTTAATACTTTATTAGCTACCATTTATTGATGACAGAAACCAAGCTAGCTGTTTTTTAAATATCCAATTTAATGTTTTAAAGAAACATTTGAGGTTGGTGTATTCATGAAAAAGGCTAAGTAACTTGCCCAAGATTGTGTAGTTTGGGATTAAACCAAAGCTTGCTTGATGCAGAAGCCCATGTGCCCCTCCAGTGAGCCATTTTTAAATGGAATGTATTCAAAGATGTAGCGATGGTATAATGACATACTACCAAGCAATTAATAGTAATAAATATTGATATTATACATTCAACTAATTAAATGAAACTCAAGAATATTATGCTGAGTGGGGAAGAAAAACAATCCCAAAAAATTACACATTGTGTGGTTTCATTGATATAACATTCTTAAAATGACAAAGTTATAGAAATGGAGAACAGATTAATGGTTGCTAGGGGTTAGATAGGGCGTGTATGTGGGAGGGGGGAAAGGGAAGTAGATGTGGTTGTAAAAAAGCAGCACAGGGGATCTTTGTGGTGATGGCATTTTTCGTTTCTTTTTCTTTGTCATTTTTTAAATAACTTTAGTAGGGTTACAATAGTCAGCAAAACTACATACTGTAGGTTTCAGGTGTACAATTCTGTAACACATCATTTATATATTGCATTACGTGTTCAGCACCCAGAGTCAGTTCTCCTTCCTTGACTCTGGGGATGAGTACAGGAACTTGCAAATGTGATAAAAGTGCATATATAACTATGCACGGTCACTAACACCATCCACATATATACACATATACATATACACACATATATATACAATACATATACACACACACAGAGAAGTCCAAGTAAGCTGGGGAGACCTGCCTAAGGTCAGTGGATTATGTCAATGTCAGCATCTAGTGTACTATATAACTTTTCAAGGGGTTACCATAGAGGAAAACTAGATAAAGAGTACATGGCATCTCTGCAATATTTCAATGGACTTATTTGAAATAAGTTTAATTTTTAAAAAAAGTAGCAATGGGAGCCTGGAAACGGAAACTGCCCGTGAGCTTTGGGGCCTGCTGGCCTTTCTCGCTTTCTGCATCACCAGAGAGCTGGGATAGTGATGCCTTTGACAGAAACTGAGGAGGCTAACAGGCAGAGCAACAGAACTGGATGTTCACAGGGACCAGATGGAAACTGGAGCAAACAATGAGGCCTGGCGATGGGGCCAGAATGCTGCTATCTTCCCAATCAGTACAAATCCCATGTGAAGCATTTTAGCCAGTTTGCTCTTCCTGGGCCCTGACAGTGGCTATGCAACTCTAAATAATCGCCAAAACATAGAGAATTACACATGTTGTCTTTTCCAGATAATATGAATTTTTGTGTGCTTTTTTCCTAATAAAGGTAATATGTTACATGCATAAATGATTTTATGAATATACCTTTGGTGTACTTTTCATGTAAATTTAGGTATTAGAAAATACATTTAATGCAAATATGATTTTTATTTTAAACATGTAGTCACTGGATACTGGAAATATTAAATAAAAATATCCATCGTTACATTCAAGAATGCTTAAATTTCCATTGCCTATCTCAACATACTCCAAACAAAGCAATTGTCATGCTTTCTTATAATTATTTATTTTCACGTTTCTCTGCTGTGTAGACATTTGAGTCCTAGGGTTGTGGAATAATTCTTCTTCATTTGTTTGTGTCTCTCTTCTTGCTTTTACCTTGGGCCCCAATGTGTAACACAATACTATACAAATAATGTTGCTTAATTAATGTATGTTGAAATAATTTACAAGTGAATGGTAGGGAGAAAAAATCTGGTGACATAGTGTATATAAGTCTCCAGAGCAATATTGAATTTCCAGAGAAAGAGAAGGCTACAAAATCATAAGTAAAGGACCTGATACTCAGAGAAATAATGTTTCTGTAGCCATCAGACAAGTACTATGTTGAGAGATCAGGGCAGGATGTTCAGATGTTCAGGCAGCTGTGGAGTGAAGGGCGGCCACCATCTGGGCCAGAAGGGTGATCTGGAGACCGAGATTCATGCCCAAGCATACAAATAGGAAGCCAGCCAATTATGTGGAATATTTTCCACCAGACCTAAAGGTGGTGTCATCTTGCATCTGCTTGAAGCCACACACTGGAATATGTTTCTGATATCCAACCTAGCCCAAAAACATGTCCATAATTTAAGCATTTTTTGCATGTAATTCCATGCATCTCCTATTTCTTTTGTCTGCTTTTGTTCTTTAAGTTTTATTTGCCTCAGCTTATTAAGAAATTTATCATTTTAATTAAAGTTGCCTATAAATTATTGAGGAGAATTGTTTTGACTTCCTTATCAACATTTTTTAAAAATTTTAACCTGGACAGTTTATTCACAGATGGACAGAAATGTTGCCTAGAGACCACCATATACTTTTGATAACTATATAACCAAAAGATGGAATTCATGCATTCTGAACATGTATTCTTTTTGTTTTTTTAATTCTATTGAGGAATTGGGGAGGAGAACAGAATTGGGGAATTAGGGAAGGGGAACAGACAAGTTGCTGTCTTTTTGTTCGTCAGTCTAGTTGTGGAGGATGTTGCTTCACTGGCCATGTTGGTATCATCATTGCGCTCTTCCTGGGTGAGGCAGATCAGTCGCCGGCCTCTGGATGGCCACTCACGGTGGCTCTTGGCAGCTCACACCGGCTGCCGGCTGCTCATGCAGGCTGCCGGCCACTCACTGTAGCTTATGGCAGCCCACTGCAGCAGGAGCTGCAACTATGCTGTTCCCGGGGACACACCGCAGCCCAGCTCCAGGTGGAGCTGTTGTTCATCATCTTAGCTGTAGAGGGCAGTGTCACTGGCCTTCATATGTGGGAACTGAAGAGGGTCCCTGCTGCTTAGAGCTGGCGTCCCAAGCTAACTCTTAACCATCGCGCCACCCGGCCGGCCCAGAGCATGTATTCTTAAAAAAAAAAAAAAAAAAAAAAAAAAGATTATTAATATAGATACGTAGAAATAGAAATATAGATATATAAATAATTAGATCCATGGCAAAAGGAATCACCATAAGTGGACTATCTCACTGTCAATAAGATAGATACTGTGTGCTAACCACTAACATAATCTTCCTAACAATTACCCTTCATTGTATATTAATGCCCACATTTGGTAGGTACAGAAGTCAAACTTTGGAAACATTAAGTAATTGATTGAAAGTCACACAAAAATATTTGAGATGGGATTATATTTGATGGCCGGCTTCAGAGCTATTTGAGACACCAAGGTGCCCCTATCAGACCAAAAAAAAAAAAAGACTCAGTGTGATTTTTAGTTATCTACAGTTTCTGGTGCATTTAAAAACAATATGTTCCATTCTGTGAATAGGGTTGTATATTGGTAATGTCCTCAGTTTGTCCCTTATCTTACTATATATGGAAACAATGATGATATCAGCTGCTGAAACAGTTCTGAGTTGAAATACCATACATCTAGTCAGCGTGAATGTCCACATGCCTTTAATGTGACAAGAGTAGTTCATTCTCAAGGATCTCTGATATACTCATTCAACAAACATATACTAAATGCCTACCATTTGTCCACACTTGTTCTATATACTGAGGAACCTAGGAGGAATATGACATGGTTCCTGCTCTTATGGTACTCACAGATTAATAGAAGGGATATGTAAGAAATAATAACTACACAGAGTCATTAGAAGTAGAGGTAGTAGAAAAGGCCATTGGTTGTACAAGGAAAAGAGAGCTTACCTTTGCCTAGTTATTATGAAGTCGTGGGAAAACTGGGGCTGGCTTCACGAAGGAGGTGATCTTGACCTATGAATTGAAGGAGTAGTAGGAGTTATCAAGTGGACAAAGCCTGGGGTTCATTCCAAATGGAAGGATCCATGCCAGGAGGGTTGCAGAGGTACTACGATAGTTCACTGCTGTTGTAGTGAGTATAGAGTAAAGAAGTTGAGGAAGTGTTTGAAGATGAGGGCATTGACTGTGGGAATTAAGAACAGGGGCAGGCTTTAGAGATACTTAGGAGAATGTGTTGCTTTATAACATGTTGGAGTTGAAAAGCCTGTAATAACTGGTGGTTCCATTGACTGAGGTAGAGAATAAAGTCAGTGGAGCAGGGTTTCTGGGGGAATTGAATAAGCTTGGTTTAGGTATTCTGTTGAGTTTGAGAGTACTTGAAAACCACCAGTATGCACTGACTCAGTATGTCAGTACAAAGATTTCCATTCTACTGTGTTATGCAGCCTAGATGCAAAAAAATGTGCATTGAGATTTTAGAAGCGATCTAGGTTTAATAATGAAAGTAGATGGGCTGATGGAGATTTTCGGTGTGAGAAAAGTATGATTCACCAGGGCTAGTAAAAAAAAAATGAAAACAGAAAGAAACTGATCAAGAAAAAATACACAGATCAAGGATTTAGAATTACCAGGATTTCAGGGGAATGAGGAAATGAAAGAACTGAAAATAGTATAAAGATTTTATAGGTAGAACAACACTGAGTCATACGATACTCTTTAGATTAGGGTGGTATGAGTGGGTTGCTAAAATGATTTGGGAATAAATGTTGCTATAAGAGAAGAGATAAAAAATAGAGAAGCTAGGAAATTTGATGGGTTATCTCCATGTATTGAAACTACAGAAAAATTTTATAAGAGTTAGATAGGAAGGGGAGAATGTAAGATGATTTATTTTTTTCTGTGAATGTAGGGGAATGATCTGAAAATCAGTAGAAGAAATAATTGGGGGAGGAGTGAAGAACAGCATAGCAAAATATGTTTGCATCAAGGAAGAAAGACTTTTTCAAGGATGGACTAGTGATATTCTCAAAATTGAAGCCAAGATCCAACAAAATGCCTGATGTAGTCCCCTGTCTGATTTTGTAATTGCTACACCATAGGAAACTAAATATATGAGTGCCATCACTAGACACTCACCATGATGTCTCATGGCTGAGACGTGGAAACCTGTTCCATGTTCTAAACAATGTGAAAAAATGTTTTATGGTGGAAGCTCTTTGGAAAGTGCGTGGTGAGGGAACAATTAATTATAATTGGGAGAAGAAGTCAGGGAACGTTCCATAAAAGAGGAAATGTTGGAACAATACTTGGAAAGTGGGTATGATTTTGGCTAGAGCAAAAGGAGGAAGGAGTTGGAACTAAATCTTTTGAAACAGCAAATATTTTGAGGCTAGAGTAAAAAGATGGAAAGACTTTATATTGTAGGGAAAATGAGGTTTTAAAAGTTTTTTTTTTCTCCTTAATACGTTATGACTTTTGTACTAATTTATGTGAATATACTACAGGTTTCTTAGGGATTTTGCCAATATATCACTTATTGATAAAATAATTTGTGTAAAAGTAACTTAGTATTAATTTGAAAAGAAGATTCCATTTTACTGAAGGTCAGAGATATACTTTTAGTATAAATCACCACTTTCATAGTTCTAGAAAATCCTAAAAGTAAAAGCAAAGGTTGAAAGGTAATAATGTAAACTTTGGATTAATTTTAAATATAAACGTTTGTTTTTAAAACAATGTTCCCTGGGTCATGAAGGTGGTGAAAATTTTAAAAGTCTAAACAACTAAAATCATTTTAAATTCTAATTTTATGAATGTCAAATGGCAAGATGAATCAAGGTCATGGTTTTTATGTTTTCTCAATAACATAGTTTTATGACAATGATGATATTCCAGCCCATATTTGGGATGTGTTAATGAAAAGTAATTGAAGGACAGGAAGTTCATTGACAATCTAGTTAGACCTCTGACACTTTGAGCTATGTAAGGAAACCGAAATAACTTTGAGGATTGAAATTATATATATAATTTGTTTCAGTTATTGGTTGAGAATATTCTTTGACCTAATATGTATTTATATATAAACATACATATCATACACATTAAATATACATACTAATATATACATATATATACCTGATATGTGTGTGTGTGTGTGTGTGTGTGTGTGTGTGTGATATCAGGTATATATGTATATAATATAAGGTCAAAGAATGTTCTAAGCCAAGAACTGACATAAACGCACCTTTTCTGGTTCCAGCTTAAGCAATTTTGTGGCTTGGGATTTGAGACATGGGAAACTGGGTTAGCTTTTCTGCTGGGGCCACTTTAAGAACAACAAAAAAACCTAGAACAATTCATCTTAAAGATTGCCTATTTGCTTCATGTTAAAGCAATATTTTTCAGGAAAAATAATGTTTACCAGTGGGGATTTTAGCTACATATTTTTATTTAAAATTTGTTAGGCTATCAAATATGTGATGACAAGATCGACTGTTAGCTTTGTATATGTTCAAACTACACTCTTCAAAATACGTGTAGCATTTTCTGTCCTGTGAGATGAGATAAGCAGAGGTGGTTTTATATGCTGAGCACTATTTTTTTTAATGTGGTAAGGAAATAGAAACATGAAATGTTTGCTCCCAGTCAAGGTAACAAAATGACTTTATGGTCAGTGTTTGGGAATGAAAGAGGAATAGAAGATTGATGTTTTGATGGATAATAATGGACTCTTAGCTGTTTTCACTCGTCTAAAGGCAAGGATGAATTTGCACCGATGCTTCCTTGCTGACATTCTAAATAATATATTTCTGTGGTTCAAGCTGTTCCCAGTAATTGTAAGTCGGTAGTTTTGTGACAGTCCGTCCTCTGGCGCCTGCATGCTGAATCCGTCCTTGGCTTCTCTAGCCCTCCCTGGCTGAGGTACTTGAGGTTTGCATCTCCACATTCCCTGCCTCTCAGGGCTAGACCTGCACCATCTTTCTGGAGCTGTTTTTAACGAGAAACGCCCTGAGTCAGAAGCATTTGAATTCTCTGATTAAATGCTTGGGCTCTGGACACAGAGTGCTGATAACTACCTACTCGATATGATCAGAGCAAGTTATTGAAGCTTTCTGCACCAGATTCCTACACTGAGAATGAGAATATCGATAGAGAATAACGTACTTTCCAGGGACATTGTTAAGTTGAATGAGCAGGCATGGGATGCCCTCAGTATAGTGGTAATAAGTGTTCAACAAGTGCTCAATAGTGTACTTACTATAGGGTTTGGCAAGTCATTGAACTACCCAGTCAACCTCCTTATTGGTAAAAAATATATATATATATATATATATATATATATATATATATATATATATATATATATAATTTGTAAGGGCTTCTGAGATCTGTGAAATGAACTTACTAAGAATTGAAAGAAGATGAAAGCCTTATTTAGTAGGAAAATGGGCTCTGAAGTTTGAGACCTGATTTGAATCTCATAATTCCATGCACTACTGTTTGTATGTGGGTAGTTTGTTTAAACTCTCTTTGCTCTGTTTTTCATTTTCAAAATGATGTTTATAATAGTAATATTCACCTTACAGGGTTTTGAAAGGGTTAGATGGGAGAGTGTGTATACACCCTCACATAGGTAGTGGCTTAATAGTTAATTCATGAAATGGAAACCATTGTTATTATTAATATTATTTTGAAATTTTTCATTAAATTATTCCATTTATGAAATCATATCTGCTCACCCATAAAATAATAGCTATTACTATATATGCCATGATTTTCCATATCTAAGAACTCAAGCCTTTTAAATTGTTGCCTCAGGTGTCAATGAATTGTATACTAGAAAATCATGGATGTTGAAACCTGAGGTTCATATCAATTGTAGATATCTCTTTAGTTGAAGAAATCCACCAAAGCTATTGTAATGTAAGGAGCTTTTTCCAGCATGAGAGACTATTTAGAGACTTTTATATTAAATTGTCATCCTGTATAAGTTGCTGCTCTTGCAACTGTTGACAGAGATTAAAGCCGTGCTTTTTATTATAGGGTATTTTGTATACAGCATGCATTTTTGTGGTTAGTTTTACAAAAATAAATTTAAATGTTTCTTCTTTCCATTTAGGATTAATATCCAGCTGGCATGTGTTTATAAATGATGTATAAATAGCTATTTATTGCTCCTTTTAAAATAGGGATTTCATTTGATTTGCTTTTCTTTCGTTTTTATCACTTTGTGTTTTCACTGGTAGAAACAATCATTCCTGCACATTTAAGTCATACCTTCTTCCCCCTCACCCCCTCACCTCTGCTACTCCCCTTGGCTTCGGCACTGCTTCCTGCACTGTTTTGAAAACACCACATTTAGTAAGTGCATCCTCTTGGAAAATAGAGTTGAGATTTCCCCAGATCCCACTAAGCTTTCCTCAGCCTGTCACAACTAAGGATGTGAAATTGACTTTAAATGGGGGTATCTTCCAGTGACAAAACAGTAACCATTGCTGAGACAGGTATCAGGTAAAGACTTAGATAAAAGATGAATTTTGATAACGTAGAGGTAGTAACTCAAAATATGATTTCCCTTTTCTCTCTCCCCATTATCATGGTAACAAAAGGAATTTAATGACTTAATTTCAAATGAATCACTTATTTTGAGTGAATTATTTATTTTTAACCTCCCATATGTTTAAGATCCCACCCATGCGTTTAAGACACAAATAACTCCCTTCAGGCAGTTGATAGGATCAAATAAGATAATGCTTATGAAGGCACACAATAAACTGAAAGATGAGAAGGGTATGCAAAGTAGTATACTTTGTACTTTGCAAATATTTTCAAATGTAATCATCATTTCTACTCTAAGAGATGGATATTATCATCATTTTGCAGGTGAAGAAACAGAGGCTAAGGATACATGCTAAGTGTCTGTAGGGTTTGATTTTCACCAAGAACCAACTGATTCCAAAGCTAGTGGTTTTTATTGTTTTTATCACAATAGGCAAATATAAGATATCATTATTATTAGTTAATTATTTATAATAAGAGTACCTCATTTTATTCAATGTGTTAAAATGCAAACCTGCTAAACCAGAAAATAATTCAGAGTAATTATTAACTTTTCAAAAGATTTTTTTTGCTTTTAAAGACACAGTAGTGTCTTTTTATTTATTTATTTATTTATTTTTTGAGGGCAGTGTCACTGGCCCTCGAACCTGGGCCGCTGGCGTCCCAAGCCAGCTCTTAACCACCGTGCCACTTGGCCAGCCCAATAGTGTCTTTTTAAATAGAGCTTTTTTTCTCATTCCATTAAGATACAATTGGATTTTTAGAGGCTTCCTTTATATACAAATTTCCAGAAATGTGTTTTAGCTAGACTGATATGCCCCTATAATGCCTTTTCACTCTGAGCTCAGGAAATAGATGAAGCACATTTGACAAAAATAAATGTGAAGGTTAAAAGTCAGAATTTACATAGTGTGTTTTCCATGTCTTCATGATAGTATAAATCTGAAATGTACTGGGTAATAAGATATAAAAGATGATTATTACTCTAATTTATTTACAGGCCATTAGTTTACCACACATCTAGGCTTTGAAGAACTAAACCAAAGGAAAATATGCTTATGATGTACAATGAACCAAATTTTTCAAATGTGCTGAAGTGGTCTCATCAGATCCTTGAGCTCATGTGATATCATCCAATTTGAAGCATATTGGGAGTCACAGTCACTGAATCTGGTTATTGCTTGCTTCTTTGTTTTAAAATTATGTATTGAGAATTTACATGAAGTAAGTATGTCATGGGGAAGATATTTGAAATTTGAAAGTTGTGTGTACTGTAATTGACTATATATTCATCTCAATTTAGTATTTTCCTGGCCATAGCAGTTAAAATCATAAGCTATTTTAAAACTTAATCAAATGAACAATGGAATGCTACTCCAAAAGCCTTTAAAGGCAAATAATCTTTGCCCTACATCTGATGATTCAGAAGTTATTGTTTTTAATAAAGTTCTTTTGCATTGCTGATAATGTATTACTTGTTACTGTAGAGCTTATTTTGCATCACCACTTTAATCCTCTGTGCCCCAGGATGGCACCAGCTGAGTCTTACCATGATGTTAGCCCTCATTATTAGACCATCTACAGGGCTTTCTCTTCAATAATGGAAACTCATTTAATACTGTATAGTTTGTATTACATAAAAGATAATTACAGGATATCTAGTAGTGGCTCCAGTTGAAAATCAATTTAAATCAGTTGCTCCCAATATTACAATAGACACAAAATGAAATTTATTGGTAATTACTAATTATGAGACAAAATCATTAAAAACCATGTGCACAAGAAGAGAACAGATTTGAATCATTTTTTATGTACAATTAAGACATATTCTCAGGGTTTCTGCACTATGTGAGTTGAGGTTACTAATATCTGATGAAAATTAAGTGCTAAACGTGTTTTAAATGCACCAGTAATTTGGAGTGTCCTAAAAACTATAGTAAAAATTCTCCCATGAGTCCTACTTGAACAATATTACTGGGTGATTTTTGAGGTCTTAAGTTAATAGGATCACTGTCATTCCTCAACCCCTGCATAGAACTGGGGGCTGCTGGGAAGACATTAAATCTAAAGAAAAGAGGATATTAGGATCCAATGACCACAGATAGGTTGGAAGTCAATGATTCAAGATGATGAGCTCTAAGTTGATAGGGCAGGGAGGTAGCTGTGTCAGGTAAGATCCAAATCCAGGAAACTTAGTAAATCAACCAAAAAAAAGTATAAAGATTAGGCGATTTTTGAGTGACTGACAGGAACTGGAACTTTCTATAGATGCTATAGAACATCAAAAGGTAAGCATGATGGGAGGATTGAATGTGAGCTTGGACACACTGTTTACTTTTCTTCAACCTCAGATGTCACCATACAATTTAAATCAAATTAACACTCTTCTCACTTGGTTGAGAGGATTGAACCTAAACTCTTGAAGCATGTGTGTGGAGGGGAAGGGGAATGGACTGTATCAAGTTACAAGAAGATTAAAGGGAAAAAGAAGGAAAAGAGGCATAGTAGATTCTAGTAATCACTGAACATGGCACTTGTGGAGGTGGCTAATGGCTATCAGGTTACTTCCAAATTTTAAATAATTTTATAAGGAAATATATTGACTTAAAACCCACCGCTAAGGCTTGTTCTTTTGGTCACAGTACACAATTGATTTTTCATAGAATTACTCTGGAGCAATACTGAGATCGCTGAAGCTCGAGGAATTTTAACTTGAGTTGCCGAATTTGGAGTTCTCTTAATATTATACTATGATATGGAGGTGAACATAAAGTATTTGGCTAAAAATAAATCACAACAAAAATAAAACAAAATAATCCCACAGTTTAATGAGTGAAAGTTCCTTTTACTTTCTTTCCTATTTTTATTTTCAGAAAGAGTTTGAACTTTATTTTTGTTTTGTTGCACTTCTCTTTAAGTCAGAATTACTGTATATTTAAAGTTTCTGAGTTAAAATTATGCTCCATGGTGATTTCCTAAGGATGGTTAATTTTTTTTTTCATCACTATGTAAATTTCTGCCAGCTTCTAAACACAGATATTCTGTTGCTTATCCATGCTTTTTCCCAGCCATATGATGAGATCAATAACCCCACCCCAATATCCTGCATGTAAGTAGACATTCAAGGAGTGGTTCTTATGGGTGGGAAAATGTAGCACTGGGACAGTGGTAGTCTATTCATGTTGTGTTTTGTGGTGGTTGCAAAAAACATTCCAAGTGAATCCATTAAGTTGTTTTCCTCGAATTTTGGACTCAACCATATGTTTGTAGAACCATGATGGACTCCCTTGAAGCAGTGTTTCTCAATATGATCAGACTCAACTCATTTAAGTAAAATCTTTTGTAACGTACTTTTAATTATACTGAAATGAAGCTACTAGATATCTATCTCACTTACATATGTAATTTTTAAAACTAATTTAAAATGATATATACTTTCTTACATAACTGTAGAGATATGGGTTCACTAGAAGATAGATGAAGTTGTTACATGCTTATACCTATACATAGAATTACAAAATGGAAAGGTTAAATGCAGGTAGATAGAGTTAGGCTGTGTTGGACACACCGATGCCATAAATAGCTCTGCTGTCAGTCACTGATCTTCCTAAATAGTAATTGACTCTTGATAATGTCCTGAAAAATAAAATACAAGCTTCCCTGAATTTATGAAATTATTGTATTTATATTAAACTGTGACAAAAATAAAATATTTAAAACTTTATTTAAATATTTTTTAAAAAGCAGTTAAGTTATGGGTTCAAATCACCATATATATATATATATATATATATATATATATATATATATATATATGTATTGTTTTTCACTTATACAGAGGGTGCCAAAAAAATGTATACACATTTTAAGGAAGGAAAACTGTATTAAAATTGTAATAATATATACTGATAACAAAAGATGAATATAGTTACAAGAGGTGCTCAAAGTGGTTACCATCAGTGTCCAGACACTTCTGATTATGGCGAACTACTGCTTGAGCAACGGTGACCAAAGTGGCCACTTGTAGACATTTTTTGGCACCCCAGCAAGGTATTTTGAAAGGTATGTGATATGTAGGATAATTCTTCGCCTTGCAGGATTGTTCTTGAATGCTGGACATCTAGCAAGTAGCGCTCCACAGTCAATGAGAGAGCCTCCTGAATTAATAAATAAGCAAAACACAGGCAGGAGGACACAACTGTAGGTGGGAATTAGTACTTTATACCAGTTTTTAAATCTCGATTAAATTTCAGGAAATATTAGTTCTGTAAGAAAAGTCAAAATCATGTAGAATGGTATGGAATTAATAATAAGACATGTTGGTGTCTAAACTGGGGTCTTATGGGTGTTCTGCAGTTCATATATACAAATGTATGCATTCATTTGGGTTGTGCACCTAGAACAAGTCTGAGTGAGATATTGCTGGCCATGTGCCTTGACTTTTTTTTTTTTAATTATTTATTTTTTTCAGTTACAATTGACATTAATATTATTTTCTATTAGTTTCTAGTGTACAGAATAGTGGTTAGACATTTATATAATTTGCAAAGTGTTCCCCTCATCAGTCTAGTACCCACCTGGCACCATTCATAGTTATTATAACATTATTGACTATATTGTCTATGCTGTACTTTATATCCCCATGACTGTAACTACCAATTTGTACTTCATATCCCCTAGCTCAGTTGGTTAGAGCTTTGTGCTGATAAGACCAAGGTTGCTGGTTCAGTCCCCACATGGGCCACTGTGAGCTGCGCCCTTCTTAGAAAAAAAAGAATCAACTATGCCATTGTGCATGAAAGCAATGTGTAACTGCCTTGACTTTTCAAAGCCCTTTTCTTTAAATATTAAATGACACCACATGACATAGCACGTGTGAACATGCTTTGTAAACTGTTAAGCCAACTACAATGTTAACAATTCTGTTATGAAGGTATCCTTGAATACTGACACAAAGATTTGTTAATGGCTCCTGAGAAGGCAATGGGATCCACTTAATTCTTTTGTTCTCCTGGGGTAGTACATTTAAGTAAGCTGAGACAACTTTAAAATGTTTCATTAGGCTTTGAATTTTAGCCTCAAGAAACAATACTGTTTTCTTAGGACTTTCCTCTGAGTGCTACATGTCTGGGCAGTAGAGAGCAACTAAAAGGTCATTTACATTTTCCTTTTCATCTTAACAATACAGTGGAATCAAAGAATCATAGCTATTTAGAGAGCCCTTTAATTGTTTCAGTCATTAAAATAATGTCTTTTATCGAACACTAAACATATGCCAGACACTATGTTATTAAAGATACTGCAGGCAGCTCATGTGGTCTCACTCTTACTCTGACCCGGTGTGTAGAAAAACTAATCTTGTCTTCTTCTACTGGTTAAAAATTAAGTGTCCAATCTTTTTTAAACAGCCCTTACTGTCAGCATTCAAAATTAGTCTTCAAAATCTTAGGGACAAAATTGCTAATTTCTGAAACAAACTTTTCTTCCTGCCCTTTCTCTCCCTAAAATGATGTTAGGAAGTATTTGGAAAGATGTTATTTATGAGACTGTGGCAAAAGTTGAGTTTCTCCATTTCAACATCCTGTTGTCATATTTAGTCCTTGCATCTTCTACTTGGGTATACCAATTATTTGTAAGTGACATCTGCAGCTAGTACAATTTATGTCCTGCTCTGGTGGACATTGATCAGCTCTGACTGCCTGCCCCATTTGGCTCCAAGAAAGTCAGCTCCTGGTTTCTGCCTTGCTTTCCTCTCAGCCTCTGCCTTTGATTCCTTTGTATTGCCCTGGTGGGCCACATAGCATGCATGCTGGTTCTCAACTCACTATCTTGGCTGTGTGGGGTTATAGTTGCAACATAATAAAAGCGAACCCTAAAGCCTCTCTTCTACTACTTCTGTTTCCAAGGGCATGAGATTTAGCTGTTTTGAAATAGTAAGGGGAAGCTCATGAGGCAGCTTCTTTATGGAAACTAGAGTAATGGTGGGGCTTGCAGTTATACGGACTTCAGTCTGCTCTTAAGTTTACTGCCACTTACCTGATGCCCACTCCCTGTCTCTCAAACAAACCTGGTAAAGTTGGGATGCACTTTTGATGGGATGGCTCTTTCCTACCCTCCTTTCCAGGAGTCTTTGGGGCAGAAAAGGAAGAGTGCTGCCAAGTCTGGCTCTCAATACCCTAAAGGTGGAGCCAAAAGAATTTTGACAATTATTTCTCAAGACAGTGGCCTGGTTTGCAAGGAGCACATGTGCTACAGAATCACATTTTTAATATCAAAAGATGAATTTTATCTTGATTTTTTTTTTCCTGCTTACAGCCCATCTGATACCTAATCTTCCCATTCTATCTTGCCCCATTCAATTAGGTACCTTGGATGAGCTACAATAAAAAATTTGTTCTCACAAATGCACAGTAGAAAAGAACTTTAATAATTTAAAAAATATATTCTTAGTAAGGTAGGTATTTGGAATACAGTGATGGAGAGAGTAGACATGATCCCTACCCTCATTCTGTTTCAGGAAAGTGTATTTAGCTTTACACAGGAAAGAATTCAAGCCTAAGCCAGGCATAAAAGCAAAAGTAGTTTGTGAGATAGTCCACTCCACAGAGTAGAGGCTGTCCCGAGGCAAGAGACAGCCCCTACCCTGCTTATAGCTGTGGTTTTTTATTAGTTAAGCTTTTTAATATGGGAATAAAGAGGAGGGATATTCTTATTAGTTCTCAGAAGAGGTAGGTTTTTCCAGGAATTTGGGATGCACCCCTTTTTTTGTCCTTATATGGTCCCCTCCAAAGGTGGGTGTGTCATTTAGTATTACAATGACCACCTAATGTGGCTGGACTTTACCTGGATGTGAATCTCACCACCATCTTGGTCTTCACTGGTTTTGGCTGATTTCCTTATCTCATCCTTATTTTACTGGTTCTTTGTTTTCTGCTGGTGGTTAGTGATTTTCCTTGGAGGCTCTGCCCCTGACCCATCTCAATTCTATTGGATTGTTGGAAAAGTCATGATGTATTTTTGCAATGAGAAACATAGAAAAAATACATCATGACTTTTCCAACAACCCAGTATTTGTAGAGAATGGGCACAAAATAAGTAAATGCAAACCAAGTAAATTGGAATTAGTGTTACAAAAGAAGTACACAGAATTGTTAAAGCAGAGAATTGTGGGAGGATTGGATAAATTGGGCGGTTCTATTTTTTTGTTTGTATATGAAGAAGCTGAGACTCAGAACTACCCAAATATTAATCATTTAGTTATTGGCAGACTCACGAGTAGAGGCAGGACTACAGACTCCTTGCTGAGTGAACCCATTTTATAGGCGACACTTAAAAAAGTCAAATAACAGTTCTGGCATTAGTTCATGTCAGACTGGCTTTTATAAAATATCATGCTATAAAATATTCACAAGGTCTCTGCTCCAATTAAGCTAGGCTGCTCATCACCCCAATCAAGACTTACATATGCCATACCTTTGCCCTTTTTTTTTCTCATTCCTAGAATGTCATCTTTTCTCACTTCCAGGCATTATAATTTTTTTCCAGCTAGGACACTTCCTTATTCATGAATCCAACTCTGTTTTCTACACCTGGAAATAAGCTCTCAGCTCTTGAAATGATCTCATGATGGCATTTTTCACACACTCCCTGAATTATTGTTCAGTTCACCACTGAGTTGAAACCCTTTTATGGTCCAAATACTATATGCTGTACATGTATGTATTGATAACTCATTTGGTACTGATTTTGTTAATGAATATATAAAGTATGTAATGAAAGCCCATGATCCTAGATTCCATAGAAATTCCTAGTTCATAAATAGTTCAAGGACTTAACAATGCAATCTAGTTAATGAAGAACATAGTTTCTGCTTCTGTTTACAGCAACATTGAATGCATACAAGTGTAAAGGCAAAATGAAGCATAAACATAGAGAGGTGACTAATTTGTATATAAGCAGATCAGAACCAAGTGTGGTTAGTGAAGAGAGCCAAAGGAAGAAGGGCTGGAGTTTAAACTATTTTGAAATATGGGCTGTGCCTTAGGAAAAGTGCCTTAGGAGAAGCTATAGAAATTGTAGAAGTGGTAGATGTTCTGTGTAGAATATGTTAATTTGAGAAGTCTGACTGAAGTATTAGCTGGAGAACCAGGGGATGGGGTGGGGTAGGAGAAAGTTTTGAAGCCTGTGATTAACCATCTTAATTATATTCAAGGGATAATTGGGAGCCATTGTTGGCTTCTGAGAAGGGGAGCTTGAAATAACACTAGGAATACTCCTACTCCTGTCCTTTGCTCATGCTGTTTTCCCATCTGGAAGATAGCTTTTCCTTTCTTCCCATCTCTTTTTAGCCCATTTTCCTTCAAGGATTAGTTCAAGTCCCTCCATCCCTGGAGTTGTTTTGATGACCCTAGTCAGTGTTTATTCTCTCTCTCTCTCTCTCTCTCTCTCTCTCTCTCTCTCTCTCTCACTCTCTCTCTCTCTCCTTTTCTCTCTACACCCTCTACATTTATTGAATCCACTACAAAATTAGCACCCTTCTTAAGTCTTCATTCTTAATTCCTAATTGACTCTTTAGAAGACTTTTTGTCTTATTATATGGTCTTATTCAGTAGTCCAGACGTTGTTGTGTATATCATATGGAAAATAATTTCTCTACAGCCAGATATTGTATATTCTTGTATAGTCCATCTAGCGTAGACATAGGCTTGTGGATGTTTAATATATGTGTTTAACTTAAAGTGGCAGAACCTATTATGCAAGTATCAACTTAGAGATAAAGTTTAAATGCTAGAAGGGACCTTAGAGTCCTCCCCAGAGCTCATGGTATGAAATATGAAATCAGTAAATAGTGTATAAAGCATTTTTGACCCTCAGTGGTGTTATATAACTTGATCATCTGCTAGCTTCATCATACCTGGCTCTGAATGGTATTGGTCTGCCCCTAAAAGCAAAACAAAATGAAGCAACAATAATTATTTGTTCTAGATGAAATGTTTGCATTATTTAAGATTTTGAAAGTGAGTTACGGGTTTTTGGCTGGTAACTGAAATATAAGTTAAATTCCCATTTGTGGAAGGACTTGAGTTATTTGAAAGCCAAGATTATCAAGCACCATATATCATCTTGTAACTGAATACAAACTAATTTTATTGCTTTTAGGTACGCATAATGTCTTGCATAGTGTGGGTTTAATATATCAGAAATGAGTAGAAGATTTATTTGTGGTAGCAATAATCAATAAATGAAATTAAATATACAAATACAATTCAGTGTACTACTTATTATGTCAAAACTCTGGCATTGTTATGATTTCCTTTATATTTAATTGCTAGAAAATTCTCATTTGACATCAACACTTTGTTAAGCCCATTAGTGTTTAAAAAAGGAGATCATTCTGATATCAATGTGGTAGACATCATTACTCATTTACTTAAGTAGTCACTGTTGTCTCAGGTATATAGGAGTAAGTTATAAATCTTGTTTGGCAGCTATCACTTCTCTGTGCACAGCAGAAGTCCATTTTTACTCAAATTTGTTTTTAAAAATTAATGACATACTCACAGTTGTGACATAAGAATTAACTGATAAATATCTCTACAGCCCTCAAATACCATATGATTGCTGTATAATAAAGCAAGTGATGAGTTACATCTTTGAAAATATAAAATATGATGTAAATGTAAAATATGACTTTTTCCAACCATGTTTCTCTGCAATACAGAGGTAAGATTGGACTTATCAAATACCAGCAGTGGGTGTCAGAAATCCTTGGTAACCTGATAGTTTAACTTCTTTCTATATTGAGCATTTTAGGAATGTGTTTGATAGCTGAGATTTGGAAGTGCACAGAAAGCTGCAGTGCCCTGAAGGCAAAGATGAGCTGCTTGAATTTAAAATGAACTAAAATGATAATACCTTATACTTAAAAGCTAACTTATTTGCTGGATACTCAGAAGTCTTTAGCTGTATTAACTGTGATCCTTACACTACATATGTGAAGATAGTCTCTGTGAACTGGGTTCAATGCATTGGAAATAACACTGGTAGAAATAAGGAGGGGTGGCTTACCTATTAACTGCTACTGTATAGAGTCAAAAGTACATGCCTGATTTCAGAAAGAGCCGATCACACAAAATATCTTCTCCACCAGTGGGGCAGTTCAGTCAAATCAAGTATACTTGATTTTTGTGTGGTACAAGTTTGTGGCCTAGAGAGTTTTTTTTTTTACACGATTTCCTTGAGAATACACTGCGAGTGAGAGTAAGAATTAGTTATGAGAAGCTGTCTAAAGAATCTTTCTTTTGTAAGGTAATTTTATAGCAAATTAATAGAGCCAGTGATTTTGATATCTTGAAACACAATGAAGGATCTTGCCCAATTGGAGGCAGTATTTTGGATCACCAGTGGACCACCTATAAAGTCAGTCCTATTATGGATTAGGAATATGTTTTAGCTGAGAAATTCAAGGAGGCTCTGGAATAAAATGTATCTGCCAACTATGGAAAAACAAGTGCCATTGTGGGTAGGCAGGCAAAATAAGTATGTTACCTGTTAGAGAAGAAAACAAAGTAGAATAATGGAAAATATGGGAAAATGAAGCATATGAGAAAATGGAGAGTAAATGACCCACACACAAGTATTCAAGTACAACTTACATTTTAAAGTTGGGCCCAAAAAATAATCATCTAAGATAGGGAGGGTGGGGAGAGTTAAAAAATAAAATAAAATAAAATAAAACAAAATAAAATAAATACAAACATACAGGCCCAATTTCAGGCTGCAGGATGTTAGATTGAGCCCTCTGACATATGTTATAGGGTTTACCATAAATATCAAGAATATAATTAGAAAATAATATTTGGTGGAGATTCCAAACTACAAGCTCAAACTTTATCAATACTTTAAACAAAGCTTAAAAAGTTACTAAAATATTGATGTGGTATTAATAAATTGAATAATCTATTCAATGAAGATAAATCCTCTTACTAATCATTACTTGATAAACTGGTTATATTTGTATTTTATGAGAACTTTAATTCCTATTAGTCTATGCTCTCCTGAATTTATTGGGTTGTCAGAAAAGTCATGACGCATTTTTTCTATGTTTTTCATTGCAAAAATGCATCATGACTTTTCCGACAACCCAATAGCATAAATTAGAGAAGTCTTTTCCCCTGTAATACTGGCTGTAGGGCAGAATCACAAAATATGTTTGGGGGAAGAAGATGTCAGAACATAATGAACAAAAAAAAAAAAAAAAAGGGAAAATGTGATTCAGAAGAACAACAAAAAAGGAGGTGAATTTACTAAAAAGTTTTTCTTGAGTTTATTTTGGGTCTCTGGAGTGTCCAGAGCAAATATTTTTAGGGAAAGTTTGAGGTATTAGAAGAAACAGACAAAAATAATTAGAAAACTATTAATATGAATATATTAGTTTAATCCAAGAAGAAGAATAAAGTTTGTAGAGGAAATATAAAAGAACATACTTTAAGGACAATGAACTGTCAATAATGGGAAGATATAAGAAAGTAATAAGAGGAAAACATCCCTTGGAAAGCATGAGGAGAGTCCAGAGGAAATTGAACCCTAAAATATCAGCAGAGAATGCTGTGAGATTAACCAACTCTATTAGTGACTTTTGTGGGACATACATTGGTTGCTGCTGGTTGGCATTGCTGTGAAACTCAAGGAGTTTTCTCTTTGTGCTCTGAATTAAATAGACCAATTATCAATTATATTTATTCTTCTATTTGGTTAAGTCAGTGATCCATTATGGGCAGGGTAGGATAAGATATGACAAGATGGACCACCAAATAAAACATTACATATGAAAATGGCTTGGAGACTTTGGGGCCAAGTGTGGTGCTGAAAGCTTATGAACAGTAATGACAAGTTCCCCTTTAAAGTCTCAGTGTGTAAGGATCATTGGGACACCTTGATGGGTACGGGAGAGAGAGTTTCGACTAAACCAATGTATGAATTAATTCAACAGGGCATATTTTGTTGCCATATTGTCTTGTGCTACAAAAGTAAGCAACATTGTACAAGCTTCTGTTTGTTAGAGTGTAAAGTTGGGTAAATAAGCTATGTTTTTGTGCATAGTTTCTGGCATCCAGAGTCAAAAATCTGCCACTGTTGCATAGGGGCCATTGAAAATCTTACTTACCTGATAGATTCCAACCTTGACTGTAATTGAAAAGTAAGACTGTTAACCTAGGGTCTACAACATATCTACACAATGCTCCTGTTGGGAAGATTACTCACATGTGCAATTTGTGTTCCCTTTCCTTGACTATGACACAGCATGCATGCAGCACACACTCCATCAATTGCTCCCAAGAATGTTAACAATAAATGAATTTCAAAGCTGGAGAGTAGAAATATATTCCACTGCCAACCCTCTACTGATGTATAGAAAGATAGTTGAGATGTTAAAAAAAAACACCTTTCAGATATATCGGATTCTAGTAATAAATTCTACATTTATCTTTATTTGTCATTATGTTTTTAGTAATGGTATTGAAGCTTTTAGTTTCATTATTTGAGACTTTTCCAGAGAATTTTTGTTCACATGTTAAGTCAAAAACATCTAATGGAGTGTTTTAATTAGT
This sequence comes from Aselliscus stoliczkanus, assembly GCA_033961575.1. Lineage (NCBI taxonomy): Eukaryota > Metazoa > Chordata > Mammalia > Chiroptera > Hipposideridae > Aselliscus > Aselliscus stoliczkanus. The sequence continues at coordinate 41,048,998 of CM066729.1, forward strand.
CAATTTTTAAAAATCATACGTTTTATAGCCTAAATACAGTTGCCAAAAATGCAAGGTAAATTACTTTTTCAGATGAAAAAGAGAATATATACCTTTATTATCTAGAAGTACTTGGAAACTATGGCTCTGTAGTTTTAAATATCTATCATGCTGAATGTTATTAATACAGTCAGTCCCCAAGTTTCAAAGGAGTTGTGTTCTCACATTCGCTTGTTAGTCAATAGCTTGGAAATAAGAAAAATACATTTTTATGTCAGAAAGGTTAGGTTCCCAGACCCACAAAATTCTCCTGAAAACAGTGCAGCCCATGGAGATGCATTCATACTTGGAATTTTATTATCACCTCTTTATTGTCCTGAGTTATTGAGAAAGTTTAATTGTAAAACTGGGCCCCATATTCGAAACTTTTGATCATATATTTTCCAATGCCATTTCCACTCCTATCCTACCTCTAAAAGGTTTGCTTTTGTTTTGTTTTTAATCTGATACCTGTGAGTAGTCCATAGATTTTTCTCCAAACCAGTATTATAGGAAGCATGTCTGCAAACATAATTCAAACTTGTCTTCATCACTTCTTGCAGTAAAACCGTAGGCAATTTCATCTCTCTGACTCGCATTCAATTTCTTTACTTGTAAAATGAAGAGAGTAATACCTGTATCATAGGATATCTATGACCATTAGAGAAAAAGTGTGTGAAGAGTCTGGCACGGTGCCCAGCATATATTGAGATACTCAATATGTGGTAACCATTTATTTGTGATCCTTTATGCTGCCTGGGAAGAAACTAAGTTCCAACTTACTTGACCAAAAAATGGAAATCTATTAGATTAGACATCTCAAGAAAACATTGGACAATAAAATAGTAGCATGAGACAGGAGCAACTGGCTGTTAAAAATAACCACAACCAAAGATTTAAATGCTGACAATAGTCTCTTGATCTTTCATTTCTGCTTGTCTTGCATCTTGACTCCCCTGCCTAGCAAAGCATTCTAACTTTTCCCATGGAAGAGTGAGAAAATGGCTATTTTAGCTCCCAAGATGTTCTTTCTCATCTCCAGTTCTTTAAATCTAGGGAAAAGACTTTGAGTGACACTATTAATTCATGTGGTCTACCCACTTCTGAACCAATCACCTGTGGCCCAAGAATGGAGTTATTCTGAACTAAAATGAAAATTCAAATGGCAATCATCTGTGAGGAGGGAGTAGACTGAAGATTCTAGAATATGGAAAAGAGGGCTGGACTAAAACCCCATTTTCTCTACTTGTTAGTTCTTTTCTTTGCTTCACCTTCCTTCTTTCTCTTTCTGTTTCTTAACCAAAGAATAGGGCCCATTGATAATTGAAAGAACACCAGATAGACTTGTCTCCTTATTTCTTATAACTCTTAGCCACATTGGAATGTTGTCCTACATACTCAAAAAATTATGTATTTCTGTAAACTAATCATACATCCATACTTATATTACAATCTTTATTTACCTCCAAGGCATTCCACAGATATTATGGGATAAACATATGAACAGAAGTCTTTTTCCAGATAAGAATAGGTGTTTAGTGAAGAAAAAGGTAAGTCTCTCCTGAAAATGGGCAGTTTGCTAAAGCCATTGAATAAGCCAAAATGCATACCTGGCTATAATTACCAATGCACTACTCTCTTTTTTTTTTTTCTTTTTTTGAGGGCAGTGTCACTGGTCCTCATATGTGGGACCCGAACTGGGGCCTCTGGCTTCCCAAGCCAGCGCTTAACCACCGCGCCACTCGGCCGGCCCCCTGCTATTCTTTTTATTTGCATGTAAAAATATGATCAGAAGTAGTATTACCATATTAGTTTTGATTCAGGGGAAAGTTAAATATCTCTCCAGTTTCTATGCTTTTGTCTGTTCACCAACATATAGATACATATTTTAATTACAGCAAAATTTCATAGATATCCATAGAAAAACCTGAAGGGGATTAACATGGCACTGTGTTAGAAGCACAGGTTTGGGCATGGGCCAGATCAGGGCTCAGGTGGGTTTTTTTGTTTGTTCATTTTTTTCTTTTTGCCCATTTTTCCATGTCTCTGTCTCAAACAAGTTGTTTTACCATTCTTAGCCTTACTTCCTACAATCTGTTAAAAAGGGAAATGGAAATAATAAATAGTACTTACCTCAGATGGTATTTTTGTGAAACCTAAATAAATAATGTATCCAAAGTACTTAAAACACAGTGTTTTGATATAGGTTTGTGATGATAGTGACAATTATAAGTTAATTAGTGGTCATTTTTATCTTTTGTTGTCTGATTTTATGGAAGTTTTAAATAAGATTAAAAGAGCAACATGCAAATGTCTATATTAAAGAAATCTGGAGAGGAGAAAAGATTTTCAATCAAATTTTCATGTCCATTCTCTTTTGTAATTTGGACCCTCTTTGTGATTAGAGAGTAAATTACACTCTTTTTAGGAATACGTACATTTTTTTCAGATTACGGGGGTCATTTTGTAAACGTGTGCTCTGGTGCATCGATTGGTAACCAGTGGCCTACAGCATAAACATAAGGCTTTAAAAGTAAGAGCAATTTCTTTCTACATGCTTTCATTTTTAAGTTTAAAATCTATTTACTTTTTTGGGTGGCCAGATGGCTCAGTTGGTTAGAGCACATTCTCTTAACAACAGGATTGATGGTTCGACTCCCTAAAACAATGACTTGACTTGGAGCTGATGGGTCCTGGGAAAAACACACTGTTCCCCAATAAAAAATTTTAAGAAAGCAAACTAACAACAAAAAAACTATTTACTTTCTCATGTTTTAATTTATCAGGTCTACAAGTCCTTAGGAGAATCATTGTTAAGTTGCAGAAGATTGCTGATTTGTGGAGCTTTGTAGTCTATTCTGTATCTACTAGATATCCAATAAATGCTGCTTGATAATGGTGATTTTTTTTTTCAAGAAAAGGAAATCTACGATTGAAAATCACCACAGTGCAATACTGAATTATCAAATGAAATATTTTCCTTCTCTCTGTATGCAAGTTAAAACAAATTAGGGGTTCTTTCGAATGCTTATCTTCCACTGAGATATAAGAGACTTCCCAAACTATTCAATTAGATTCTAGTCACCTAATGGATTCAAGCACTTTTTAATGGGAGGACAACCAGATTCCCTTTTGATATGTAAGGCTTCACTCACTGATGGCACAATACTTTAATGTGGTAGTTGCTTCTCAAATTCAGTGGCCACCATATTTATTCAGTTCTCAGTGTATACCTTGTTCTATGCCATGCCCTGTGGAGCATACAAATCAAAATATGTCCTCAAAACAGAAGACTTTTGTTAGATAAATTTTTACTATATTATGGAAAAATAATCTGAAATTCTGTCTCTTGTCCACACATACACAAGGCAAGCTTTCCCAAATGAATGGATGATTAGTTTCAAAAAGACTTCTCTTTGTTGTCCCTTGGTAGTATTTGCCTCGGTGGAGTTAGGAGAATGCTCATGATGAAATGGGGAGAAATGTTGGACGATGTACAATTAGAAAACAGTGAATTCTTAAAAACAAAAAACTAGGACCCTTCACCCCCTTAATGATGGCAAAACCAGTGCTTAGATTACTAACCTATTCAGCCATACCTGAAAGCCATGATTAAATCCTTGCAATAGCCAATCACAGGAACATCTATTCATTGTTCTATTGTGTAAAAATGAGAAAATTAAGGGAAATGCCTGTTTAATCCAGCTCTAAATAATAATTTTAGATGAATTAATTATATAATGAGGCCGACAGATATATGTTTTGATTGGTATTGTAGAATTACTGCAGCTGTCCTATGTATACTGAGCTTAATAATAGTATAAATTATTATGTCACTTGTCACAATGCTTCTTATGATTAATTGAAGGGGAATAATATAAAAATCAATCTAAATTTTTAAAAATTTGGATTAACAACATTATATAACTTGTAAAACACTTATGATCTCAGTACTGTAACCTGTAACATATCTGTTTTTATTTTTACTTTTATATGTACACTTCTAAGCCTTCCAGCTTTCATTCCCAGTTGTAATCAAAATGATAATGATTTGGATACTAAAATACATTTTCCTCCCCAAAACAAAACACATGACCTTAAAAGCATGTGATACCTCATTTAAAAATCAACTTACAAAGCCTTGTCTCAATACAGGCATTTGAATAGCTCTAATTTAAAATTTAATGGCAATCCATGCATAATATAGCTATATATACATAGTTATTTGCAGTAACTTGATTTTTAATTTTTGTAATATACTTGGTTTTTACTTGGTTTTTATTTTCCTAAATAGGAACAAACTTCTAAATTTACTTTTCTAAGACAAAGGAGAGAGTTAAAAAGTAGGTATCCCCTCCATGTTAATTTTATTCTGTATATTCTGCCTACCTTACCTATTTTTGCATTTCAAAGACTACACTTTATGATGATTTACCAAGCAGGAAAACAAAATTAAAAAAAAAATCCATACTAAATATCACCAATATAGTTTAAAAATGCACATCAATATATGGTAGAGCAAATCCAAAAATCAACCTGACATTAAATATGTTAGCTTCCTCTTGTCAAGCTCTTTTCTCTTGGTTTGCATTGACCTAAATTTCTAACCTGATATTCAAATGTGTCACGAGGGCAATCAGATGGCCTGATTTTTCTAGAGCAGGAGTAAAAACTGTTCTGCTTTCTCATGGGTTATTTGAAATATGTTGTTCTTGCGGTGGATATAAATATAACTTCCTATCTCAGTGAGCTAAGCAACAGAAGGGGAGGTTTCAAGTCACAGATCCAAGCCCTTCCCTCCAGCACTAAGTCGCCATGTAGCTCCTGTGGCCTTCCGTCTTGGTTTTCATTCTTGGAAAGGAGAATTTATAACCTGATAGAGGGTATTTCATTTCCTAAGGTTTTTGGGGAGTGGTAATGTCGAAAGGTACTGGAGTAGCAGCAGGTAATTTTTTGAGTACTGGTTAATAGAGACATTGTGAAATGCCTCACAAATATAATGAACTCCCGTCTCCCAGCAGTGGCGAGAAAATTGTCCACCATTGGAAGGTTAGAGGATGATAAGAAAAGAAAAACAGAAAAAGAACTTTGCAGGTAGCAGAGGTACTATTTAGTTCACTGGAAAATAATTTATTAAGTGGACCTTTGTGGTTAAAAAGAACGAATTTACCTACCAATCTGAGCAAATTTACATTCTTCCCATCCAAAGGATGAAACTCTGCATAGCTAGTTATTCATCTTTTGGGAAATAACTGGGTAAGCTATGGGTAATGGAGTAAATCAGCAAAAAGGAATGTATTCCCCAAATGCCAAAAACCACAGGCTCCTGGGAAATATGCTAAAATATTATTGTTAGTTGTATATCTACAATTCTTGTAAATGTACTCATATTAATCACTATTGAAGTTCTATATTTCCTTATTTTTTTAAATGATGTTCCATTTCTTAGAAAAATACAAGATAATTTTAAAAGCAATCAAAGAAGCCAGACTAATTCATTTTAATTAAATCTTACAAAAAACTATCTTGTTATAGATATGAATCCTGGTTAGTGACTTTTTCAAAGTGAGAAAAGCTATACCCAGACCTCTGTATTACCGTAATGTACTTTGTACTCTAAGGTAGAAAGAAATTTTACCATCATTAAGAAGAAACCTGAACAGTAGTGATTTATATTTTCATAATGAGTTTCTTGTGTTGAATGGGAAGTTTCTGTTATAATTTCATAACATCTCTATATCATAAACTTCCTACTTTCTCCTTTCTGATGCATCATTTTTAGGCAGAAACCTGCATTTGTGTTTTTTTTTTTGTTTTAGCTGACCCATCCTGCCACCTGTTGGCAGCACAGCGGTTGCTCAGCGTGGGCTGGGCATCAAACTGCTGTTGCTCAGAGCTCAGCTTGCACTCTTGAGCAAGCTCTTAACCAACTGAGCCACTCAGCCAGCCCTGCATTTGTGTTTTTGGTGTCTAGCTATTACCTGAATCTAACGTAGTCTCCAAAGATTTCTGTCACACTTACTTTTTTCATGTGAAAGATTTTTCTATAAAAGCTATAGCTGATGTATGGCAGGGCAAGCCATTTATGGAGAAGCCCGAGTAGAGTGCTAAGGTGTGTATTTGGGAGTGGCTAATAGAAATGTAAAAAAACCAAGCTTCACAGAGGTGCCAGAAAATTCCATTAAAGTTCATCTAAATTCCATTAAAGTTTATCTAAAGATTCTTGCAAGCATATAGCGAGAATATTGCTCCCCCCCCAAGATGTCCTCCTTCTCTTTGTAATCCCTGATGTGACTTTGTATGGCAAATGAGACATTAGGAGTATGATTAAGTATCTTAAAATGGGGAGATTATGCTGCATTATCTGGGTGGGCCCAATGTAGTCACAAGCGTTCTTATAAAGGGGAGAGTCATAGAAAGAAATGTGACAAGACAGCAGAAGGCAGACGGATGCATCCTTGAGCCAAGGAAGAAGTGGAGCCTCTCAAAGCTGTAAAGGGGCACGGAAGCACATATTCCCCTAGAGCCTCCTGAAAGAATACAACCCTGATGACATCTTAATTTAGCCCAGGGAAACTGACTTTGGACCTCGACCCCCAGCATTGTCATATAATACATTTCTGGCATTTCAAACCACTAAAATTTGTGGCAGTTTTCTTAACAGGAAACTAATACATTTGTTAATCTTTTTAACTTTAGAACACAGAATTCTGAGATTTACATGAGAACCCAGTGGTTCAGACACAATCCTGAGACGTTTTGTCCTTTTCAAATAATAGAGCTAGATTATAAAATATCTTATGGATACATGCTTATTGCATTTGAGTCACTAAAACCAGAGGAGATGAGTAATCTGCTCAAGGTAATACAGAGAGTTACGGGCAGTGATGAGACTCAATGTGGGGCTACATATGGCTCGTAGACCAGTGATGCATGATTTCTACTATACTAACTCTGTTTTATGGTATGAAATATCTGCCTGCACCTTGTCAGTTTTTAAGAAAGATTTTGCAATGTTGTGATAAGGAGTTGGGGTAAAAAGGGGTGTGCAGATGAGGAGATAGAGCTGGAAGGATCACTTCAGAATAAGATTTTGCGTATGCCCTGCTAAATTCCAGACTAGGCCATGGCTGATTAGCCAAGGCCCCTGCCCTCTTGGTATCTATTAGTCAGGAAGGCAAATATAAACAAATATGGTTATAATTAATAAATTAATAACTTGTAAAAGACAAGATTCTGCAAAGAACTCTTTCAGTACAACTTCCAAAGAATTTTCCTCTTAATCTATAAGCTCTTTGAATGAGACGATGACCAAAAAAGACGGAGTTTTACCAAGAGACCATCATATGATTTTGAGTTGTTTTTCTTATTCTGCAAAGATGTAATCATCACTTTCTACTTTGGGAAGGGATATATACATGTGTTTTTCAATGTCTTTGGAAACGTGCTTGTGTATATTTTAGAAGCCCAGGTTTGTTGATGACACTTCACTGCAATGCCATCCGTTTCTATGGAGACACTTAACTATCATGTAGTTAGGGGGGAAAAAAAACTCCTCCGTTTCCCTGTGGCTTTAAAACTGTTTTTACTTGTTTTCCTATTTCACACATTCAGAAATAAAATGATTTTCTTTTCAAGCAGTATCATTTGAATGCCAATAGGATTCTCTTTTATTTCATTAAGATGATAAATGTTTACAAATTAAATATAGTCCAACAGATAAGATCCTCCCTGACCATTCCATTCTAATGGCAGAGACTGTTTCCTCTGTATGGTTTGTACGTCTAATTTTTTTTTTGGCATTATACCCAGATTTTTTTTTAAACAATTTATGCATTGAACACTACCAAAAACTTCAACTTTGGTATTTTTCACAGCTGTGGTATGTAGATAACTTCTATTTTTATTAACTGGAGTTACATTTGCATGCCAGTAGCAAAGTACCCTTTATAGAACCAAATTAGTACAAAGCTATATGAAAGAACAAATCTTTTCTACTTAGAAGAGGCATGGCAGTTCTATTTAATAAAGAAATGCTACATTCGTGTTTGTTTCCTGGATTGTGATGGGTCCATTCTGCCTTCTTTTGTATCTTTCATTTTAAATATATATATGGACTGGCCGAGTGACGTGTTGGTTAAGCGCTGGTCTTGGGAAGCCAGAGGCCCCGGTTCAGGTCCCACATATGAGGGCCAGTGACACTGCCCTCAAAAACAATTAAAAAAAATGTATATATAAATATTGTATTTGGTAAACAATAGATAGGAGTCCCTGGTCTGAATTCCCTTTTTATACTGGCTTTATTTACTGGTTGGACAGTTTATTTCAATTCCTCTTTAAAATAGGATTCTCTACTTCACACTAAGGTTGTTTTATGAAATCTTCATTACGTACATATCAGTAAATATCAGTGGTGCCAAAAAAAAATGTATACACATGACTTGTATTCATCTTTTGCTATAGGTATATATTATTACACTTTTAATACAGGTTTTTAACTACCTTAAAATGTATATTCATTTTTTTTGGCACCCTCTGTATTACAATTGCAAAAGCTTAAAATCATTTAAAGAAATTATTTTAAGAAAGCAAAAAAAAAAAAAAATCACTCCTGAATTCAGACACTCAAGTTCATTTTAATATCAAAGTTAAATGTTAAGTGTTAACAGTGAATCTATGGAGACAGTGTCATCCTTTGCAGTCCAAATACTTTTAAGTAGCACAAGGGTCTTTCAACATAATTAGCACAGAATATTGAACCCCACCAGAAATATGGGATTCGTCATTAAATTTAGAGGCTTCTTTATCTCTCTGAGTCTAATCATGTGTGCAGAAGACTAATTGTTAATGACAGGGTCTTTATTGCTCATAGCTTTCTTTTATTTTAAATGGAATGGTCTGCTTTGCGAGAAATAATTAGGTTTTATAGGCCTACCTGCATTGAGCCTTTTGTTGAATGTCTTATGGTTTTGCCAATTCAGATACTGAGAGCAATTAGAGGCTGTGGTGGAACTGCTTCTTAAATCACACTCATATTATGTTATCGCCTGCCTTTTATTTTTTACCTGCAGTAGCAGATGCAGAAGCTTCAGTTACTTGCAAGTACACAGAGGAATTGTTAGTCAGTGCAGAAGCTTGGTTTGGGAGTCACAATCCAGGGAGAGAAACATGTTATGCAAGTCTGACACATGGCAGACACTGATATCTAACAGTGTCCCCAAATAATTCTGTTCTCAATTATAGAAGAACAAGTCTTTATCAAGTCTCTAAAGTGACATAGTGATTTTGTTGTTTAAAAAGATGGTCAGAGTTGGCCAAACTATAATCTTTAGTTTGTATGGATCTGTTAAAGACGGATAATTATTTGCTTCTTGAATCAGTAGGGAATTATTTGTTTCTCAGTGAGGTATCTCAGTGGGGACACTTTTCAAAAGTGCTTATAACAATTGGAACAATCATTTCATTTGTGAGAGAGTTCAATTTATATGATGAGTCAGAAATTCCACTGGCAAGATCTGATAGTATTATATAAAATATTGCAAGTTTTAATAGTTTTTTTGAGAAACTTATGTCAAGGTGGAAAATTTTGCTGAATTATTTTGATCACTTTGTCTTCTTACTTCCTCGATGACACAGAAGGACTCAATGAGATTACTTCTGATAATTGAATAATGATGAAAATCTTTGTTGAATGAGCCTATAAACTACATGTTTCCTTTGAATTATTTGTCCAATAGTGGTGATGGGTTGGTATTCACTTTTCCAAAACTCTTTCAAGTGACAGTAAACTCTGCACATATACTGTTCTATTTGACTTGGATGTAACAGTGTTTGTCCTTTTTGTATCTTCAACATGTTGGCTGGTTGCCATTTGCTCAGGCAACCCCTGCTACCCTCTCATCAATAACAGTCAGGGTACTTTAAACCTTGACAATTTACTTTAGTGGACAATTACTATTCATAGGCTTTTTACCATTTGAATTGACAAGCCATCTTCACTCAAATCTACCATGTCAGGAATTATCAACCCCCAAAAGGCACTGACAGCCTTGGACATATGCATGTGCAAATCAATATTATTTTTCAAGTAATATCCTTTGAAAACATTTCTTACTGAAATAATAGAAACTAGATGAATTTGTGACATAAATCCAGTGGCAAACCTGAAGCTAAATTTGAAAAATGTCATGTGAAGTTGCAGGATCCACAGTGAAACATACTGATGGGGAGTGGGGTGGGCTTGTCATTTTTGATACAAAGAAATGTGATTGTGAAATATTTTCATAGCAACCACTAAGATGTTTATTTTCTAAATTTCTTCGTTGTTGTTTTTTTTTGTTTGTTTGTTTGTTTGTTTGTTTAAAATTCTTCTCCTGGAGAAAGGAAGAAACAGGAAAATACCTGTATATTCCTTGGAAGATTCCAAAAATGCATTTTGTTGCTTTGAAGCATACCTGAGATTTTTTGAAATCTTAAGGGGGTTTAAAGTTGTATAAGAAATTGGATAATATTGTATAATATAATACAACATTGTTGAACAATTATTTGAGGGAACATTTCTTTTTATAGAAATGAGATAGATAGAAAACCCAGGAATAACCTTAGCAGATAGAAAGTTTTACATGAAATAATCTGACTTTTCTTGGTCATAAAAACAAATGGAATAATTATTCTGTTGTCATGGGGAAAATCTCGCATCATTTTTTTTTCTTACATGTGAGAGTATTTTTCATTGAGAGCATGATCCTTTGAACTTGTATGTGCTGTTTTGGATGTTTTGGCCAGAAAAAACACCTCCCTTGTATTCGAGGTACATAGGCCTTATGCAAATCAGTTGTAGTAGTGCGGTTTTGTAGTTTCTAGAAGATCAAACATAACCAAGGTAAACAGTCTAAATAAGGTTGGGATTATTTGAGTAATTTACCTCTTAGGTTCAGTGTTTGGGCAGAATTATGTGTTAGAAGTTATAATAATTTATGATAATTAAACAAAGAATAATTAAACTGGAAATAATTTGTATACTCTGCAAACATTCAAGTAGTTTTACTGTCAAATAGAACTTGAAAGTTCTTTGTAATCCTATTTTCAGAGAAATATTGTTTATGATTTGGTTTATGATTTATGGTCCATACTCTTTATGCATATGTCAGTATATTTTGTCTACTTAAATGCAGACATACTGTACTTACATTTGCTCTCTTCATTTCATAGTCTCATGAGGATTTGTTAATATATATAGATTTATCAGTTTTTAGAAATAGATGTACTCTAATTTATTTGAAAAATTCCATAGATTTGGACAATTTTCCATAGCTTAAGATTAGGACAATTTTCAATTTTTTTTTCAAAGAAATTTTATTGGGGAATAGTGTGTTTTTCCGGGACCCATCAGCTCCAAGTCAAGCAGTTGTTTCAATCTAGTTGTGGAGGGCGCAGCTCCTTGGTCCATGTGGGAATCGAACCAGCAACCGTGGTGTTATGAGCCTGTGCTCTAACCACCTGAGCTAACTAGCAGCCCCTTAAATTTATTTTTCCATTACAAACACTACCACAATAAATGTTCTTATTCATATATTTTTACAAACTTGTTTAATAATCTCTTTAGTATAGGTTCCTGGAATTACATTTGCTGGTTCAAAGGTGTTTAGGCAGCTAATACTATTTTACACTCTTACCATCAATGTACGAAAGTGTGGGTTTCCATATCCCTCAGTAACATTGTCCCTGATATCTTTGTTGTTCTGTGTTACTCTGATAGGTTAAAATACACTTGATTGTTTTTTAAATCTGCTGCCCTGTTATTAGTAGACATCATATTCAGCAGGTATTACCAAAGTTATAGATATGGATATCTACCTAGATGTACATATAGAACATACATATGTAGATATAGAAATGCTTATAGAGAGAGTTATAAACTTAGATGTAGACATAGCGAAGGTCACATGTTCACATGTACATGCCCACACATGTGTGCACGCTTTTTGTTTCCATCACAAGCTTTTGCTTATGCTGTGTCATCTACATGGAAATTTTGGTTTCTCCTTATTTATCTTGATTCAATCTGGGAAGCTGAGTTCATATTCCACTGATTCTATGAGTCATACTTGGTTTTGATGCGAAATCTTATCTTCCTCCTTAGAATGTCCACAGTGACTTGCACTCCTCTGGAATACATCCAATTCTCTTTAAGTTGATACAGGCATATCTCAGGTTCAGTATTAATAGGTAAGCTCCCTGGTTGCAGGAATTATGTCTTCCTCATCTTTTATCTTGCACATATGCATATATGCCTTATGATCTGGTACTGTTTTTGGATTTGGGAAATGTAATAAACAGTGTATGTACTTCTGAATTTCCATTGTTGTCTACCGCAAAAGGTATGGTTTTTGAGAAGCATCATGTTCTGGAAAAGAACATGGGATTTGGAGTCAGAGAATTTGCCACTAATTGCTGTGTGACTTTTGGGGATGTTCCTCATCTTCAATGAATCTCACTTTAATTCATCTGTGAAATGAATAAATACCAACAAACTTCACAAAGTAGTAATGAATAAACAAGATAATCGTGTGACAAGTGCTTTTTACACTTTTCTATAAACATAAATTTATTATTGCAGCGTAGATGGGAATTGTTTTGTCAGTAGAAAGTAAATAAGAGGACTGATGCCGCTCTCCTGATGTGTGCCCAGTGATGTGAATCTCAAGTATATGAATAGATAAGATTCCAGATGTAAATATGACCATATGTATCCATTAGAAATTGTTTAGTAAAGGCAGAAAGAAAGATCAGCTCACATATAAGGTTAAAGTCTCTTTCCTGTATGAAAGAATAGTCAAATTAATGGCTAAATCTAATTAAAAAACTGAAAAATTATAGCATGCCTGCTACCAATACTAAACCCAATGGACTGTGAGATTGGGATACGGTACCGCTCAAAAATTACCTCACTGTTGTTGAATATTAAGGGGGTTTTGCTTCCTATCCTTAGAAATAAAATAGCCATAGCAATTACTTTTTGTAATTTGTTATTGGTTCAAAAATTAATGACTGTACTGTAATAAATGGATCATATAGGTAACAAAATGCAGTTTTAATTAACAGTGACAGGTGAAACTCCTTACAGTCAGACTGAATTTATATTAGCAATTGTATAAGAAATTATATTTTGATCATCACAGTTTTATGTTGAAGTGAATGTACTTATCATATACATTCCTACCCCTAAGGTTTTGTGGGGTGTGGGCAAATATATAAAAATTGTAAAATAAGTAAAACTCAGATATGTTCTTCTCTCATACCTTGATAAATATTATATATGTTCATAATGATGTAGAAGCCCAGGATTGAATATAGAATTCTTGGACTTTCACATCAGCTCTTGGCTAAAGAGCATGCCCCTCATTTGTTGCCGTATCCATTACCTTTCCACCCCCAGCTCAGAGCTGCAGCATAAAGGATTTTGTGCTCTGCCTCTTGTCAGTCATACTTCTAAGCCCCTGAATCCCATCTCCCAGCCCCAAAAGGCTATATCTTGGCCAACCTCTGGTCTAGGTTAAAGATACACATAGCAGAACAGTATTCTTCCTTTAGGAAGAGGGACCAGGAAAGTGGCCTGCAGAGGTCCTGCACTGGGCTCAGGATCATTAGGGCAGGAATGTTAGAGTCTTAGATACCTGGAGAATGGTCTACAAAAGTTACTGTAAATTGCAGGTGGACACATCCATTTGGACCTGCAGACTTCTTGTCCCCTGAGGAGTACAGGATGTCAGGGAGCCATGTTGAAACCTTGTAAAGTACAAGGCTCAGGAGTCTACCTCACCTGGGTCTAGGGGTGTCAATGATCACACATGAGCACTTGATTGTATTTAAGATGTCAATTAGATAATAGTACAAATATCGCAATGAGCAAAATAACTATTGAATACACTGATTTTAAACTATGTACACTTTATGAAAAAATGAAGCTTTATTTTAAATCAATGCATTGTTCAATATACTAATTTTGTTTTGAAACATGTTTCTCAATAACTTGAGTTCTGTTGTGTTGTAGTATTATTTTCTTTTTAACATATTTGTAGGGCATGTAGTTATGGAGAAATCTAGTTTCCATGGGTCAAAGACACAGAGCATATGAAATAATTTAAACATACATACAACTACAGCCATGAGTATATGCATGAGAACAAGGCTAGGTATTTGTTTATCAGGACTAATAACTAATCCTGTATACTGTACAAATGTACATATGTAGAAAATCATAAGAAACATTAGAAGAATGTGCACCAAATTGTTAACTATACTTTCTTTGGGGATGGGATCTACATTTTTAAAACTTTATGTGTGTTTTCAGTATTTTTGTAATATTTTTCTTTTTTTTAATTTAATTTAATTTAATTTTTAGCTGAGCCATCCTGTCACCTGTTGGCAGCTCAGTGGCAGCTCAGCTCAGGCTGGGAATCGAACCAGCAATGCTGTGGCTCAGAGCTCCCACTCTTGAGCGAGCCCTTAACCAACTGAGCCACTCGGCTGATTCCTTTTATAATATTTTTAAAACTAAGGCCATATGATAGACTTTAAAGGCATTAATACCTAATGTAATACTTACATGTTAATTTAAAAATATTTGTCTATCTAACATTAGTTTTACTTTCATGCTGTGCCAAACTGGTGATGGACATATCTTTAATTAAATTTGAAATTAAGTAGACACAACTAATTATGGGTTTTTCAAATATTTAATGAATGAATATATATTTAATCTGATACTACAAGGAAAGTATAATGAAAATGCCAAAATATACAGTAGAAAATATTAGTCTTACATGAAATAGAAAGTGACCAACAAGGTACCCAGCTTTCCCTGCTTGACTTCTTTGGGATTCTATAGGCTCTGGAATCTCACTACTTCCATGTTTGACATTTCATTTAATACCCTATGTTAGCTGCATTTCTACCCACATAAAACAACAAACATCAAACAAACAAACTCTATAGATTTCCCAAGATTCATGCATTGGTTTCTTACTTAATAGTCTAGTACAGTCTAATTTTTCAGCATTTAAATATCTAAACTAAGTTTTCAATGCAATGTTTCTGAATTATTTCCAATTTTTACCTTCTGAAGGTAAGTCATATGGCTTAGAAGTAATTTAATTTTCTAAAGTTTGGTTTATGAATATTCTCTAAGTCTACACCTTGCAAAAACCATTGACGGCCCCACGATACAAAAGTGCAATGTCTCTGATAGCAGGGCTTTTGTTAAATTAATGAAACCTTAATAATTTTTCAATATTAATTAGGTCTGTATAGTTTTTGTTAGCTGAGGATCTTTTAGCAATGAAGTCCTTTATACCTGAGACACTTTGGAGGTAATACATACTCTTGGAGTCTTCTAATCCAGGCTTAGCAAACTCAAAAGCATGACAAGAATCAGTCAACTACCATGAGAGAGTTAATTTTTCAGTCCATAAAGAAACAGGGATTTATGGTTCCTGAGGATACTTGGGAATGCATGCATTTCTTAAAAGAATTCAAGTTAGAGCTATGTGAAAGTATGGTGCCTGTGAAAGTAAACACATTTATGGGCAAAATTTGAGTATCTGGCTATGAGTTTGAGACTCCAGGACCCAAATCCTCATATATTATACATATTTATTTTCCAATATTTACACAAAGAGATCCCTAGATTGCCATATTCTAAGTTGAGGAAATAGAAAAAAAACATAAAATCAAGAGATCCAAACATTTTTAGGAATAATAGTACTGATTTTATGATAGGTAGTTAGTTTTGTTGAACTAATTCTGACCATCTTTTTGGATTAAAATGATTTAGGATAATATTTTGATGTTTCAGATGTTTTCTAGCTAAGAACCAACCATATGCTAATTAGTCTGTTTCTGGTGAGAGTGGGAGAAAAATTCAAGTGTAATCTGCTCCTCAGGTCAGGGGAGGCAAAGGGCAGTCTTCCAAGTCCAAACATGGGACATGGAGTAAAGAAGTCCCCTAGTGAAACACAAACTGTTAAAGCTACCACTTATTGCATGTCACCTGTGTTTCCTATGTTAATGCATGAAGGCAACAAGTCTCATGATTTTCTAGGTTTAGGTCAGTCAAAGAGTTACCAGAAAAATGCAGGCTAAGGGACTTGTCTTTCTGCCGGGGCGCTGGGGGGTGGGGAGGTGGGGGTCTCCATGATTCTTATCTTTTACCTGCTCTTAGGGGCACCCACTACATATGGTAGATGCTTATGTTCGTTATTGGAATTGGCCTACCAGGGTGATGTTGAATACTGTGGAATGGCAGCCTAGCCACCCAAGGAGGTAAGGTTAGAGCCTAGAACCTGACTGGCAAAGAGGCTGCCTGGATGCCGCCCATCACACTGAGCAAGAGACTTTTACATTTCCCAGGAGCCATAATAGTACTTGTTCCAGGTTTTGAGCGGCACTGAGGCCAAAGCTGATCACGAAACATGTCAGAGAGTGAGAGCAATAGAAAACTGTGAGGCCACAGGGCAGTACAGGCTGTTCTACTTTCTAATCTGATGTTAGTTAAGAATCCCAGTGTGTTATTTGGTTCCTGCTTCCAGGCAGCTTTAAAAAGGGAACTAAATGCAAATTAGGAAGTAAGTAGATAGGTCTATGCCTGTGCTTACTAATAATTTATAAGGCATGTAATACATGCTAGCCACTGTTGAGTGATTTTTGTTTGTTAGTTCACTTAATTCCTACAGCGAGGTGAGTATTATGCTTGGATTACCAAAATGAGGAAACTGAAATTTAGAGAAGATGACATGCTGGCCTAAGAACGCATAGCCAGTAAATAGAAGAAGGGACATTCAAACCCATCTCTGTTGCATATCAAAGCCGAAGCTAGCCACTCTTTATTAGCTAGGGTTAAGCTTGCCATGCTTAGGATCCTTAACCACTGAGCTGGCCTAGACATGTAGCACAGTGGTTGACATTTGGACTCCAGGAAAAGCTGCCTGGGCTCAGATCCTGCCTCCACCACCTACTTGTATGACTTTGAATGAATTACTTTATTTTTTTGAACCTTAGGTTTCTTACTGTAATATGGGGATACTAATATTGGTTTGTCAGAAAAGTCATGACATATTTTTCTATGCTTTTCATTGTAAAAATGCATCATTTTTCTACAACCCAACAGACTTTTCCTACAACCCAACAGAATTTCATTCCTAGAGGTATCATTAATGTTAACTGGGTTAATACCTGGAAAGTACTCAGACTAAATGATTCCTCGCTCCTAGTGAATGGTCCATAAATAGTAGCCATTAGTGCTATATCATTATCATTATTGTGACTATTATTGAATACCACCAATTGGACAAGAACTAAACAGTAGCCTTATAAAATATGTGACTGAATAGTTTTTGTTTTTTTTAAACTTGAGGTACTAAAATTCAATTTTTTAAGGTATTGATTTTCACACTTCAAAACAAGCTAGAAAGGGTGAAGAGAAATATAAAACAGCAAGGCAAAAATGATAAGGAGAGAGAGAGAGAGAGACATGGAGGAAGAGATACCAAGAGACCTATACAGCAGCAGCCTGTTACAGACAATGATAAACTAAAGACAAAGAGGCAAATAGACATTCCAAGAGACTGTTCAGCAACTAATAGCAGAAGCTTGTAATTTTGAATGAATTGTTACTTTAAGCAAGAATGTATTTTCATAATTTTAGACAGACACCAAAATACCTCTCTTTGTTTTTATTCAAAGAGAGTCTGAAATGAAGCTTTCCCCCAAACAGCTGTCACAGTGTCACTGGGCACTGTGTGAAAACATGCCATCCGAATAAAGACCAGAAGAAAGGTCCCAAATCAGCAAAAATTAAGAAAATATGTCGTTTACCAGTGTTCTCTGTACTTAATAAAACATTCCCACTGTTTGGGTTTACAAATTACAGAGACACATGGCTTCATAACTTGAATTTCATTTGTTTTTAAAATCAACTTTATGTTTTCTTTATCTGAGAGGAGCAAATAGCTCTAATGAGCAGAAGGGCAGGACAGTTAAGGAAAGAGAAAGGGTTACATAAACGTTAACTTTACATCTTCAGATGCTTAGGTCACTGGTAATTGTCCTTTTTCTTTTTGAAAAATTTGTAAGCTATTTTTATTTTTAAAATTATAATAATCCTGTAGTCTGTGGCTGGATTGCCTGGCATTGAATCCCAACTTCACGACTTACAATATGGCTGACTTTGGACAATTATCGGATCTTTCTCTACTTTTCATCATTAGGGTGGGATTGATGATAATACTGGGTTCTTGTGGGAATTAAGTGGCACAATGTATGCAGTGTTTAGAATAATTCCTTATACCTATCTAGACTCAACAGATGTCAACTACTGGCATTAGCTATTATGTACATGATTATATTCTTCAGCTTACTTTCTATAAAACAAGTTACACATGTACCTGCTGGATATTATAAAAATGCTTAAATGATACTTTGCTTCATATATGGCTTTATTCATAAAGAGACACTTTTTATTGTTTGCTCCCTCCTACCAATTTAGAGATGGTCAAGGATACAAAGATAGAGAGGAAAGAAGAAGGAATAGCTAAACTAAGGGAGGAGGGGATAAATGTTTGAATACAAAGATAATGGCAATCTATTTGCTATTTTACTTTATTAGAAAATAATATCTTTTGAGAATAACTTGTTAAGATTCAAATTACAGCATTACTTTGGTTATAATGATTGATTATAACAATAGCTTTTAAACACTTGTATTTTTCATGTTATATTGCCACTTCAGCTGAGAAAATCTTGGAAGTGGAGATGCAACTGTTGACAAGTCTAGGTATATAAACTTTCATTCACTCATTTATAAAATCTTTGTGAAGTACTTTTTAAAAATATGACATTTAAGAAAATGGGCTCTGGGATCAAATTACTTAATGTTCAAAATTCATTTCTCACATTGAAAGCTACAACCCTAGTTAACATCTAGTCTCTTGATTTCTGCATCTGAAAAAAAAGCCAATGATTGTGTTGATCTCAAAGATAATTATGAGGTTAATTGGACTAATGCAGATAAAAGGCTTAGAACTCTTCTTGACACCATGCTTGCATTTCATCATTGCAACAGCTATTCTATAATGTTAGTCCTTAGACTAGGAGAGCAATGATGCAAAAGATGCTGTTGTTGGCCTCAAGTAGATTGCAAGCCAGTTGTAGACCGAAGGGTAAATAGGCTCTTACAACACTGTATGGTAATTGTTCTGCAGAGGATAGAAGAACCTATAGGTTGCTGCTGCTTGACAAAGAGGGAATGAAGGATGCCTTTTTGGAGAAAGTGTTCTGTGAACTTAGTCCTGAGAAAATGAGATTTAACCTGCGAAGAGAGTGGAGAAGATTGTAAAAGTTGAGGTAACTCTATGTGTCCAGAATGCTTTTGGGAAAATTCAAGTCATCTATCCAGCACTGCTGGAGAAAAATGTGGGAGTAGGCTGAGGGGAGTGGAACAATTGGTAGAAGATAAGAAGAAAAGCGAGCAGGGGTAAGCTCAGAAGTGTCCTGAGCATTAGGGAGGTTAGACTGCCAGGGATGCCTCAGAATACTCCCATGATGAGACTCAAGCTTTAAAAGATTATTCTTTTCTTCACTTTGGTACACCATAGAGAGCAGATGGAGGAAGGCAGTTTCTGGAAAGGCAGCCCCTTTGGAGGCACTTCCTAAAATCCAGTCAGAAGGTCATAGTAGCCCCCAAAAAAAGGCAGGACAGTGGGGTGAGAGAGAAGTGGATGGATTCTATTCAGGTGCAATCAAGAGGAATTGATGTTTCTTCCTTTATTTACATTGGAATACAGGCCTTTGCTTAAATTATTATTGTATACCCATTTTCAACTTACTTCCTGAGTATAAATCTGGACACCGTGATTTGTTTTTACCCAGTGAGAACTTAATAGTACTCATGTTTGATGACCTTCACTAACCATTGCTCATGTCCAACTCCACAACTGTCATATAGAATATTTCTACTTGAAATTTGTTGTGAGGTCCAATGCTCCAACAGCAAGAGAATAATACGCAAAATAAATATGCCACTTCTTTTTTCCTTGTTCCATAAGTGGTGAGTAATTTTCTTGGTGTGAATCATCTCACTTATTAAAGAGCTTTAACATTTGAGGCCCTGTTTTGTACTTTTACAGAATAAAAGTAGCAAAAAAGGCCTAGGTGAGATATTTCTGTGTCAGGAGAAAGATTTTCTATCCCTTTTATTTCAAACAACTTCAGTTTTCTCCTCATTTTCTGCCCATTGAACAGTATATAGAAGTTATTATGATTCCTGATGTTACATTGCTGAGAAACATTAAATTACTTACATAGAAAGTTTATTAGTCAAGAATATATTAAGTATTCAACACATTGCTTTGGTTGATAATTTAAATGAAAAAAATAACATACTTGTTCTGTTCACACTGTCTTTTACGTAATGGTACAAGGGAAACTGGGTTTCAGACTTATGTTTTACAATATATTTCTTTATTTAGACTTTGATTAATGTTTTTCAACTCTTGCTGAACAACAACAAAAAATATTTAAATATAATAGTAGGGAGTTATGTTTGAAATTATTTGGATGATTTTAAAAGTGCCTAATAAATAAACATGTTTACAATATCCAGAGATATTCATAAAACAGTTCTATCAATATAAAAAGCTTTGAGTTATTTCATAAACAAAACTGAGCGAGTCTATAAGTTTATTGGTTTCCTGTCAAAATTGGCTATCCACAAGAGCTGGTAGATATAATAAATATGAAGTTTTAGAAAAGGAATTTAAAGGAATGAATCTTAATATCTTTCGATCACATATGTTTAAAATATGGAACTTTTTTTTTTTTTTTTTTTGAGGGCAGTGTCATTGGCCCTCATATGTGGGACCTGAACCGGGGCCACTGGCTTCCCAAGCCAGCGCTTAACCACTGCGCCACTCGGCCGGCCCTAAAGGAATGAATCTTTATAGACATTTCTAATTTCTGAATTTAACCAGAATATTTTTCATTTTCTGGAAAGATCAGTCACAGATTTTGTAGATATACTAGTTTTATCTAAAATACATGAGTGCTGGTCAATAGGATGACTTTTCATTTATATATAACGCATACTGTATATTAATAACATCTGCATTTCAGTTTAAAGCACGCTATATATCATGTAAGAAACTGAACCATTTAAACTCCAGTTTTTCTCTTACAGCAGCCTCAGGGCTAACGTAGAGGAAGCATGAGGCAGCAGGGTCTTCACCTCCAGCAGACCTTGGGATCACATCCCTTTGGAGCTCATCAGAGCCCATTCAGGTTTATCCCGATGGGTCACTTGATTCCCTGCCTAATACTCCTGCTTCCAGGACAGCTGAATGAATGCACAGCTTTAGTGAGACACCCAACTCCTGCTGGCTTGAGAAAAGTGTTATTTTAATGATGATTATAATGAGCTTTAGTGTCGCTGGGAGCCAAATGTATCCTTAAATCCAAGAGAGAACACTGCAGTCAGGGTGAAGTATAATGTAGCTTAGATTATTATTTGATCAGTTGGCCTTTTAATTAGGATTTTTTTCCCTTCTTCTATACTCATTTATTTCCCACTGTTTCAAGATGTGTAATTGCCATATTTCTTTATGGAAATATCATAGCAACACATTGAATGCACTGAAATGAGGGGACTGCCTCAGACCGTTTATCCTGACACGATAATCAATGAGAATGCGCCTTTGATCCCAGCACCTGAATTCATTTCTAGTATTTGATTTTGCCTCAAGCAACCATTACAAGTTACTTTTTTTTAAGTGACTCCAGCCTTTGCAGATGGCTTTTAACCACTTCTAAGCTCATTCTTTCACTGCATTACCATGAAAAGTTCATTAAAGAACCACCTAATAAAAGAAATTTCATCCAGACAATTCGGTATGATGATGCCTTAGCAATCCTTAGATTTAGTGCTCTTGGAGCGAGAACTTTTGGTCTTCATACAGTTTGATGTAATCTGGTCTAAATTGATTATGTTTATTTTATCTTCTGTCAGACTTTAATGTGGTTGAACATTTTATGAAAAAGAATAAACTTAAATCGTATTTATTTTTTGAGAGGTTTAGATCTCTTGAAGTACATTGACTTCAGAGTTGATTATTTTCATTTTAACAAAAAACAACATACAAAGCCAGATGATATTGGGAGTGCATGAGAGGTAGGAAACAAGGCATCTTGATCGCAGCTTGCTATGTAACAGCTCTTGACCAGTGTCTTCCAAAATGTTTAGGCTGTGATCCATAGTGACATATTTTACGTGGTGACATGGTATATGCAGTGTATGTTAAAAACTGGAAAAAAAAATGCTTCATGGAATAACACCCTTTATACAAACAATGGACTCTACTTCCCATTCTACACTATTTTGTTAAAAAGAAATGCTATCATAAGTCACCGAATTGTTTTCACAGTCCATGAATGGGTCTCAGTTTGTAAAACACTGCTCTAGACCAGATGTTACACAAGAATGGAAGGGGGGTATACAATAGATTTCTGAAAGTACCTCTCAACTGTAAATGTCTTTGACTCTAACTCGAAAAGGTATGCAGATTTGATCATCATGTCAGCTTGAAGTCAATGAATATGCTTAATAAGCTATTAGATGCTTCACCTGCCTGTGTAGTTCCATCTGATGCAAAATGCTTCTAAAATAGGTGGTAAGAATTTTTTGAAGAACATTTTTTAATAATCAAAAGTAGTTATAAAAATACTTGAAAGTTTCCTGTTATTATACAATAGTGTCTGAGTATTATGAGTGGTGAACTGAATATGAGCATCGTAACTTGAACCATTAAAATGAAGTTATGTCTCATAGTGCTGAGACATAGTTGAAGGTAACTTATGTAATAAGACCCACTTTTCATACCACTGTCATTTTCTCTGCTTCCAGGTAGACCAGGGTGACATGGAAACTTCATGAGGACAGGGATCATTCATGCCTTTCAGCTCTATTGACCGTTTTTCCCCAAAGCAAAGCATTGTTCCAGATCCAGTCTGACACTCATTAGATATTTGTTGAATCTATGAATACACAGAATGTATGAGTGGATGAATGAATTTAGTTTAGTAAGACTTGCCCTAGGCAACTTGGAAATAGCAAAATTTTATTTTCATTTCCAATTTTCCTTCCTTGCTGTCCTTCCTGGACTGAATTCCCTTTTTTTTTTTTTGAGGGTAGTGTCACTGGCCCTTATATGTGGGACCCAAACCGGGGCCACTGGCTTCCCAAGCCAGCACTTAACCACCGTGCCACTTGGCCGGCCCTGAATTTCCTTAATAAGTGAATAATTCTGGTCTCTTGTTTCCCTTAAACGCTTTCCTGTGAGTATCCTCCTTCCTGTTCAAGCTCCTGACCTTGATATTTTCACATTTTCCTGACAAAACATTTTCCTGCCCGGTATCTGGTTCCTAGGACTCGGTCATTACCCACTAAATCATGTTATGGAATGGAGAATGGAGAAACCTCATCAATGACTTATAGTGTAACTGCTTTCAGGAGAATTTACATCTTAACCAGAATCTTCTGGGAAAAGGCAATCTATTGGGTGGTGGAATTACTAGCACTGTTAGAAGGATACAGGGAAGCTAAAGAGGATATTATGTCAGTGTCCCACAAATAACCTCCTATAGTTGATGTTTGAACTTTCCTCAGAAAATACTGAGACTATGGTGGGGATAGAGATTAATGAAAAATCCTAAAAAATTATCATTGTTTATATGTATATATATATATTTTGCTATTGTCTAGGATAGGGTTTTCTTAAATTGTGGTTGTGGGTTTTTGGTCCTTCTAAAAAATGCCAGTGAGTCATATTCCAACCTATTAACTCTAAATATACTAATCACAAATCTTTATTTTTAAATAAACTCTTACATGATACCTAGGCATGCTAAATTGAAGACCTAAATTAAATTTTTTTCATGGTGAAGAGTGTCAGTAATAACTTGTTTGAAGAAAAGTTTTAATGTTCCCTTATCCTGGTGACCCAAAGTTTAGTTGATTTTCCTCTTGCATTATAAATGGGCATTGGATCATGTGACATAAAAGCTAAGTTTAGCCAAGAACTTACAGGGAATTCTAGATACTTATCAGGCTTATCAAAAGCCAATCACTATATCAGGCAGAGCTAACTTCCAGTATATCACCAATAATTTGCTTAGGAAAGACAAAAGATATAAAATGAGGGACTAGCAGTCGATGATTTTTTAATCCTGTTTCAGCTAGGAAAAACAAAACAAAAAAAAATCTTTTGTTATACCACACATTACTAGGACGTTAATTCCAGTAAGAAGAAAATACACAGAACTAAATGTCTTATTTGTATTTCTATGCAGGTACATTTTGGATATTCCAGGCCTTTAAATTTTTTCCATTTGAGTCTCTTATTTATTCTTTTTTTTTCTTCAAGATTTTATTGGGGAATTGGGGAAGAGGGACAGCATTGGGGAATCAGGGAAGGGGAACAGACAAGTTGCTGTCCTTTTGTTCCTCAGTCTAGTTCTGGGGGAAGACGTTCCACTGGCCCATGTTGCCATTATCATTGTGATCTTCCTGGGTAAGGCAATCAGTCCCCGGCCACTGGATGGCCACTCACAGCAGCTCATGCCAGCTGCTGGCCACTCACACTGGCTACCAGCCACTCACAGTAGCTCATGGAAGCCCACTGCAGCCTCGCTGTAGCCTATGCCATTGCCGGCGACTCATGGCAGCCCAGGTCCAGGTCAAGCTGTTGTTCACCATCTTAGCTGTAGAGGGCACAGCATCACTGGACCTCATGTGGGATCTGAACCACAGCCCTGCTGCTCAGAGCTGGTGCTCCCAAGCAAACTCTTAATCAATGCACCACACGGCCAGCCCTACATTTATTCTTTAAACACATATTATTTTGTGCCTACTAGGTTATAGGCATAGTGTTGAGATCTGTAAATGGAGGAATAAACAAAAACTTTATAACTGTTTTCATGGACCTTTGATAATTCTAAGGGAATCATTATTTGTGAAATCATTTTTAATGATATCTAAGTATAGTTGTAATCTGGAGAAATATGTGAGAGGTAGGCCAGGATGCCTGATTCAGCCTTGGGGGTCAAGGAAGGCTTCCTTGAAGAATGTTATTTAATTACAATCTCAAAGAAGGAACAGGAGGTTATTTATTGATGAGGCAAAGGGTCAGGTAGAGCATTTTAGGAAGAGATGCAATGTGAGTGAAAAGCCTGTCCTTTCACCCTTAGATTTTTTTTTTTTTTGAGTTTTCACATGCATCACAGCCCATATTTTTTGAGTAATCTCTAGTTTTAATTACTCATAATCATTTCTATACTTTATACTTCCAGGTTTCTCAGTTCTCAAATTGAAGGTAAAACACAAACATGTAACGATTTATAATAATAATAATTACAATAATAATAACAACAATAAAAAGAATAAGTTCAGGGTGCTTATTCTGTGCCGTGTACTGCTCATAATATATTTATGAATTATCTTATTTCATCTTTACCACAATCTAATAAGTTTTTCAAAGACAAAAGCCACTATATAAATTTTATGTAATTATTGATGGATCGTTTATTGCAGAAAGCCTGGAGAAAGGAGATAATTTTAAAAGTAAGAAAATATGTTTATCACTGCAAAAAGAATCATAAAATGATTTTGTATCATCACAATACAGTAGTCAGAACAGCATGGCTTGCTGTTCACTCTGCACGGCTGTTTAATCATTTTCACAGGTTGGAAACATGGCCCCCTTTTGGCCAGGATAAAGTATTGGGTATGCATTGGTGCTCAGTAGGAAGCTACTATAACTTGATGGACATCATGAATAGATGCTTGCATAAAAGTTACATATTTAATTGTTAAGGGTATAGAATTTTTGCTTTTTTTCAGGAAAATGGAGAAACATTTTAAGAAATAGCACTTCTGAGTAATTAGCAAAATATCAATGATTGTAAACTCACATCAAAATGCCTGGCACGTAGTTAGTTTATTGAATGAATAAATGATCATGGATAGTGATAATATTATCATTCCCATTGTGCTGATAATATTATCATTCCCATTGTGCTGCAAACTGGGTTGGTAGCCTTTGCTATCTCAGTGGCAAGTTCTGTCCATACTTTTGTGAAAGTCATTACCCTGTATAAGCTTTTCTTACCTTATCTTCATCAATGTCCTCAGACCTGCACTCATATTAAACCACAAGAGACAACAATAGGAGAAGTTTATTGTCTAGGTACTGTAGCCACACCAAATCCAGGGTCTGCCATATATGCTACCTGTGTGACCTTGACGAACTTACTTCACCTCTCTGTACCTCTCTTTATCAGCACAATGGTAATGATAATATTATCACTATCCATGATAATTTATTCATTCAATAAACTTACTACGTGCCAGGCATTTTGATGCCTTTTAATGGAGGGAAAAGAGACAAATGAGAGACAAAGTTTAAAAAAACAAACAAAAAAAACCCAAGAAAAACATAGATTATGGAGAAAGATCAATTTAAGAGGGGCAGGGATATTTAAAATAGGGTATATTTGGAAGATATCCCTAATAAGATAACATTTGAGCAGACAGACTGAAAGGAGTAAGTAAGTCATGCAGGTATTGGGGGACTAGGGACATATTATGCAGAAGAAACAGCAGAGGCAAAGGTCTTGACATGAGTGTTCAAGACAAAGAGCTGCAAGGGAGCCATTGTGCTAGAGCAATATGAGCAAAAGGGAGAATTTTCAGATATAAGTTCAGAAAGGTTTTAGGAAGGTAAAAGCAATAAGGGTCTTATAGAACATTATAAGGACTAGCTTTTTCTGTAGATCATCAAAGTTAAGACACTTGTAAGTGTTAGTTTCACTATTATTTCATGTATGACTATATATATATATATATATACATATATATGTATATATATATATACTTCCATGTAAATAGTGATACAATACTTTATAATCAAATATACCTTTTATTTTGTATTTGAAGAGCTCATTTAATCTTATGTAGACCAAGATTCTTTTATATACCATGCTGCTCTGCCACTATGTATTTTTGCACACATGATAACTTCTCATTTCAATGTTGAATGGTAGTTGAAACTCACTAGAGACATTAAACTCAAACTGCATAGTCCCAGCAGTGCTTATAATTCATCTAAAATGATGACATTATGAATAGCTATGGCCAAGCTTGTTCAAGTTCAAGCAAGGACCACTGCTACCTGGCTGATAGCAAATATCAGATACCTTTAATTTCGTATATGAAAAATATGTGTATTTTAATGAGTTAAATATAGAATGTAAATGAGATATAAAGTAAGAAGAAGGTATTGAGGAAAGGTGTCATGATTTACTTCAAGCATCATTCTTGCTGCCATGGAGAGAATAAACTGAGATAAACCCAAAGTGGAAGCAGACAGTGGCCAGAAAGTTTATTTTAATAACAATTCAGACAGATGGTAGTGGTTTAACTTGAAGTGGTATTTTGGAAGTGGTGTAACATGATCAGGTTCTGATATATTTTGAAGGTAGAACTGACAAGATTGGTGATAATTGGATGTAGAGTATGCAAGAAAGAAGGAAATCAGAATGACTCCCAGATTTTTGACTTGAGATGGGGAAGACTGTGGGCGAATGGTTTGGTGTCACAGAGAAGGTCAGGAGTCTGCTTTTGGACATGATATATTTGAATTGTCTATTACTCATTGATGTGGAAATGTTGAATAGTCAGAAAGTTAGTCTGGAGTTCAGAGAAGAGGTACAGCCTAGCGATAGAAAATTGACATCAAATGACTCTATCCTGGTATAGATGCTGTTTAATACTATGAAACAAGATGGCATCACCTAGGACAATATTCCTCAATATTTTTGGCGGTTATCTGCACTTAAAATAATATTGTACATCACAAATACACACTGGAAAAGATGTATTGTTTCATGTGACTTTATCTTACTATATGATACATTTTGTTATTTTGTGTCTGCTTTTTTGTTGTTATTGTTACTACATGTTCCTCAGATTAAGAAATGCTGGGATAGAAAAGCGCGAGTTCCAAGGACTGAGCCTTGGAGTTCTCCAACTTATAGTGTCTAGTTGATGTAATATTTGCAAAGATCTTCAACAATACCTAGATCAAAAATTTAAGTGCTCAGGCCGGCCGAGTGGCTCAGTTGGTTAAGAGCTCGCTGAAGAGTGCAAGTTGAGCTCTGAGCAACAGCAGTTCGATGCCCAGCCTGAGCTGAGCTGCTGGTTAAGCTGCCAACAGGTGGCAGGATGGCTCAGCTTTAAAAAAAAAATAAAAAAAAAATTAAGTGCTCAAAAAACATCAGTTCTTTATTATTAAAACTAGACTCCCTTCTCCAAATGTTCCTTGATTTATTTTTATAGGTTTTTACAGAGGGCTCAGGCTATAATATACAGAAAAAGAAACAGGTACTGTACTAGTTTTCTGTGGTTCATACTAATCGCCTCAAACTTAGTGACTTCAAACAACACACATTTATTACATCAGTGTCAATGGCTCAGAAGTCTGGGTACAGTTTAGCTGAGTTCTCTTTTTCAGGATCCCATTAGGCTAGAATCCAGGCGTTAGCCAGGGATGTAGGCTCCACTGGGGAAAGATTCAATTCAAACCTCCTATGATTGTGGGCAGCATTCATCTTCCTATAGTTGTAGGAGCGAAACTCCCGTGTACTTACTGGCTGTTGGATAAGGGTCACTCTCATCCCCTAGATGCCATCTCCTGTTCCTTGTCATGTGACGCTTTCCATAGACAGTTCAGAACACATCCTCTTACTTCTTCAGGACAGCAGGAGAATCGTTCAAGCTCTGGGCTGCTAAAATGGAGTCTTATATAACATGACATAATCACGAGAATGGCTGCCCACCACCTTTGCCATAGAGTGTCAATTAAGTGAATAAAATCACCTTTGTGAGCCTCTATTGATTAGAAGTAAGCAATTTGTAATGCTCACACTCAAGAGGAGAGTATGATATGAGGATATGAGTTACTGGGGGTCACCATGGGATGTATCCTCCTGTCTTTCTCCCTTATATCCAGGTTTTCCCCACAGCCTGAGACAGGTGGGAAAAAGTGAAATTTCTGTTCTTCATCTTGATTATGAAGTAGGAGAACACAGACTAAGGGTAAAAAGACGTGAGCTCTAATTTTATTGCTTTCACTTTTATCACGTGACTATAACATGGTAATTAATCTGTCAGAAACTTAGTTTTTTCATCTTTAAAGTGGTGATGGCAGTGTCTTTCCAACATTTTTTCTCACAGCACTCTCATAAATATGGTATAAAATAATTTATGTAAATGAATTCGAGCTATAAGGTGATGACAATATAAATGATAAGGTGACAATATTTTTTATTAGGATGATTATACTGTTTTTCTGAGCTTTCAGTGGTTGTTTAGGAGGATACAGACATATTATAGATGGCTTATTGCCTTTCACCTTGCTCTAAACCTTGACTAAAGCAAGCTCTCAAATCTCTGTTGAATGAATACAGCACATTTTTCTCCATTTGCTTTATAACCAGTTTTGTTTATCTTGGGAGCTATAGATAGTTTTACCTTCCTTTAAAAGTATGTTTGATTTTCAAAGCAAACCACAAGTGTTGCACAGTTTTTACTAAAGGACTACTTTATTGCTTTTTTTTATTACCTGAAAAATGCAACAAAAGTTTAAAATTAATAACAGTCAGTAACAGGGAATAGGGATAATAAAAGTTATGTTCCTTGCTTCAAAAGCAACTCACTTTCCATTTCTCTCTCTCTCTCTCTCTCTCCTCTCTCTCTCTCTCTCTCTCTCCCCTCATCATCTCTAATTGAGAACAGAATTGGGAATTTGCTTGATTTTTATGGTTCCTCAACTCCCAGAACACCCATATCCATATTTGAGAGGAGTAAGCAAAAGTGAAAAGTCGGTAATATTTTGTGGGGTGTCAGATGGTCATATATCTTGTTAAGGAGACCATTTCATGGATGGAGAAGAGGCTTGATCACTGCACTGTACACCTGAAGTTGAGGTTGTATAATATTGTATACCAACTGTAATTGAATATATAGATAGTCATGGGATGTAGATTCTACTGTGGAAGGGAGTCAGAGGAAGTGTAATAGATATATATGATATGGGGGGGAGGAGTGGGGTGGCGAATTGGGGGTGGAGGGTTGTCACTTTGAGGGGTAAAAAGTATAACTATTGCACTGTGTTGTACACCGGAAGCTAATTAAAAATAAATAAATAAATTTAATTTAAAAAAAAGTGAAAAGTCGGGAGGAAAACAGATTTATTAGGGCATAGCAAAACCTGAGTACGATAATATTTCACAGGACCATATCAGTTGATCAAATGGCAAGCTTAAATGACTATTCTCAGAAATTTTATGTAATGTACAGAGCTTATTTCATAGGGGAGAAACATATTTTTCTTGCAGACCAATATCTATTTTTCCATTATTCAAAAAAATAGAAAAACTTTCATCAAACACATCTTCTATTTCTACTCATTTAAAATATTTGAGTCTTGCCAATATTTTCCATTTATGCCTGTGACTGATGTATCTAGTGCTCGAGTTTTATGTCCTGTAACATCTTAATTGATCTCCTAGAATTGGTATTGACACAGTCCAGGCTTGCTTTTCCCCATCTGCTGGATATTTCCGAATGAATGTTCTTTCAATTGGAATTCACTTTGGCAAAAGCTACTTTCTAACTTTTCATCCTCACTCTCCCCTGACCCACTTAACCTTCTTGATCTCCAAAAGAGCATCAAAACCTTGCATGTACTGTGGGGGCCAGTCCACAACAAATGTGTATTCAACCCCTTTATTCTTCATTCAGGGCAGACATCCTGGTACATTTACACATATTTTTTGGAACCTTGGTTAAAAGTGCCTTTTGAGATGAAGGCAGAATTTTTTTGTGCATTTTTTGATGTTGCTGAGAAGGGATTTCTGTAATAACTTTCTTTGGCAAGCAAGAAGTGAAAGAGGGCAACAGGCACAATGAACCCAGGCTTACTGAAGATGACGTTGTAAAAGAAAGTATATTTGGGTGAATCAGGTCAGGCTGTAAAAGTGTTTACAGCTGGTCTGCAGAGCTTAGATTCTACCCTAAAGAAATGAGAAGCCATTGGTGGTTTAGTGATTATGTGAAAAATGTGAAAAAAAGTTAGGCAATAAATCTCTAGTGGTTTGTCCTATGATTCAAAAGCCTTGAGGCAGATATTGCTGTGAAGAGAATTATATCCGTGTTGGTTTCAGGTGTTAAGTTTGGGTAGAGTTAGAAGTAAAAAAGAAAAATGGATGTGAGAGATGTGTAGTACAGAAATATGGCTGGACTTAGTGATGGGATGTAAGTGACAAATGGATGAGATATGGTTAGTCTAGGTAAGTCTTAAGAAAAACAAACAAACAAAAATAAACAAAAATAAACAACAAAACCTTTAGTAGAAGCTCTCTTAAAGCCAAGTTTTGGAAAGTAGAAAAAGAATATTTTTGCATTGCAAAGTATTATACGTATGTACTGCGAGACAGTGTATAACACAGGTGACTATCTCTTTTATACTCCATTGTTCTTTGATCTTTCTCTTATTTTGCTTAGAGCACATGGATCTTAGAATTTGTTAAATATCTGTAGTGGGTTGAATAGTGCCCCTCCAAAATTCATGTCCACCCAGAACCTCAAAATAGGACCTTATTTGAAAACACGGTCTTTGTAGACTTAATTAAAGATGAGTCCAGCTGTATTAGGGTGGGCCCTACATCCAATGACTGGTGTCCTTACAGAGATACTTATGGGGAAGAATGCCATGTAAAGATAGGGAGACTTTGGAGTGAGTCAGCTACAAGTCAAGGAACACCATGTATGGCTGAGAGCAACCAGAAGCTAGGAAGAGGCATGGGGGCCAGCCGAGTGGCGCGGTGGTTAAGCCCTGGCTTGGGAAGCCAGTGGCCCCGGTTCGGTTCCTACATACGAGGGCCAGTGACACTGCCCTCAAAAAAACACAAAAAAACAAAAAAAAAAAACAAAAAAAACATATGTAGGAAGAGGCATGGGAGGATTCTCCCCTAGACCCTTTGAAAACCCTTCAAAGGCAGCATGCATGGCTCTATCAGCAGCTTGACTGCAGACTTTAGGCCCCCAGAACTCTGACACAATAAAATTCTCTCGTTTCCAGCTACCAAGCTTGTGGTAATTTGTTATAGACATATACTTAAGTGCTTTATTCAAATGAGTTCATGGAAATCTGTGTTGGAGGGAGAATTATAATATATCTTTTAGGAGGAAATACAGGCTTTGAAGGATTTTTGCCCAAGGATACATTGGTAGAAACTGATGGAGCCCATCAGTTCCTAAAATAGCAGTGGGGCCTAAGACCCATCAAGCAAATTATTTCTTCTCCATTCTTTCAGCTTCTGAACAATGCCTAGCAAATGCATTTTAAGGTTTAAGGGTCTCTGAGAAACATATTTTGTTGACTAATCAGATTCAGCAATGGATCAAGAGTACCTGCGTCAGACAAGGTATCTTACTCCTGCGTTTAGATTTCTTGGGCTTTCTGTGAATTGCTGAACCTTTGGGGATTACAATAACTTCATTTTGATTCCACCTCACCCAATTCTTCAGGTTTTGTATCTCAGATATTTATAATCATTTTCAACAACATGAATTGATCCCATTGGGACTATCAGGTTAAATGAGATAAGTCAGATGGAAATAAGTCGAGAACCTTATCATTTCACTCATATGTGGGATACAAAACTGAAAGCAGCAAACAAATATTGTAAGATGAACAAATAAAAACTCATAAATACAGACAATTGTATGGTGTTACCAGAGGGAGGGGAAGGGATGAGGTAGAAAAGAGCAAAGAGGATCAAATATATGGTGATGAAAGGAGATTTGATTTTGGTTGGTGAACCAAATGCAATATACAGATGATATATTATAAAAATGTACACTTGACACCTATATCATTTTATTAACCAATGTCACCTTGATAAATTTAAGAAGATTAATTTTTATTTTATTTTTGAATTTTTTTAACCGGGAACATAAAGTATATGAGTGCTTTAAAATATACACACTCCCATAAACTGAAGTCATGGTGAAGCACTATGTAAAATATTTAAGCTTTACTAGTGATTCTTCTTAATTGATCATAATGCCTTTGATGGAATGCATATCTGAATTCCTGCTGTTCTGGCAGGTAAACTTTTTCTTTTGAAGAAATATCACCAACATTGAATAGGGAGCTTTAAAAATATCTTTTATAGTCATGCTTGTTTATATTAAAAGTGAAAGCATTTTAAAATTTCCAGATGGTACTTAAATATGATCATATAAAATTCTTATTAATTATTTCCATATTATTATAAATGCTTCATAAGTGCAAATTTTCATTTCCAGGTCTCTTTGTATCAAATATTTCATTTATGGGACTTAGAATTTCTGAATAGGACTGAGAGACACACTCTGTTTGCCTTACTACTCTGAATTGTGTTTAGTGTTGGAAAAACACACTGGTTCAAAACAGAGTCAACAATTATGTATTGAGAGACTATTATTGGCTGGCTGTTATTCTAGATGTTGAAAATGTAATATTGAACAAGAGAGTAAAATATGTATAAATGCTTATTATGTCAATTATGTGGGAAATATTAGGGTATAAGTGAAATAGCAAACCAAAATTGTTCTAAGAAATGTCTAATAGATAATATCAATGACTTCAGATCCAAAGTGCAATGCCTCACACTTTGATTATCTAACATAGCTCTGTCCCAAAGAAATATAATGTAAGCTATAAATTTCAGCCCCATATGTAATTTAACATTTTCTAGCAACCATGTGAAAATAAAGAAAAATAGGTGAAGTAAATGGTAATAATATATTTTATTTAACCCAATGTTTCCTAACATGATTATTACAAGTAATCAGTGTAAACATATCAATGAGATTTAACATTTGCATGTGTGTGGGTGTGTATGTGTGTGTGTGTACTGAGCAATGAAATTCAGTGGGTATTTTACACATACAGTATGTCTTAATTTGGACTAACTACATTTTAGGCACTAACCAATGTGGCTAGTGCCCACTGTGTTAGACAGCGGCTATCTAATAATGCCTTAATTTTTTCCCCCTTGCCTTCTCCATTTGAAATGGAGGCAATGGTTAATTCATACCTTTCATTTATTTATTTTTTTTCTTTGCTCAACATTTTGCAAATGGAAAAGGTCGGGGAGAGGGGCAGCAAAGATTTATACTCAATTGTTTTCCAAGAATTCCAATATAAAAGCAAAATACAGGATTTACTAAAAGGACTTTTTAAAATATAAAGGTAAAAATGTTTAGAGCTTACATTATAAGAATATTAAATTTGGGTATCTGGTGTATATAATAAAATCTCTGTTGTGTTTTCTTCGAAAATGACTGAGGAAGTATTTTCTAAGTTTAGATGTTTAAAGAAAAAGAAAACATTTATAGATTTGGAAAAAGCTTCAAAGAAGCCATGATATGCACCTTGAGAAATCCTTGGCCAGCAAGTTCTTTCTCTTGGAGAGCTCTGCAGGGTAATTTCACCATAGATCCTGGGACTGTTTTCATCCCCATGCATATCACCCTGAGTCTCAGATGATGATGACAATGTCTGTTTTTTTCTGGCAGAATTCAGTACTATTTTATTCATAATTTAGGTTATTTTATTACTAGACAACTATAAAGAAGAAAATAAGGTTTCTTCAATTCTTAGTTTCATTTTATTCTTGAAGAGTTTATCGTTCTGATGAGTTTTATACATTTGTTAATTAAATATGACAATGAAAGTGAACGAAAAGTGAACTATGAAGAATGAAAAGAGAAATGGAGTTACTTTATAATTTTGTTTCTAGTGTTTGTAAATTCATTTAAGTATAGGATGGACTACATTCAATTTAAATTTTTACTTCCAAGATGTACCAATGATATAAAAAATTGTATGGACTTTGGATCCTGGGTCCCATTAGGATTATTGGATTTCCTCGTGTTAGGTGGGAGCAATAATATCTCTGCATCAGAACTGTTGAGAGGATTAAATGATGTGAATATGTGATATATAGCATTGTGTAAATATTATAGCAGGCTCTCAGTAAAGATTAGCTACCCTTTCTCCTTTTCCCCCATTATAGCTTATTTCTCTGTTACAAAAAAAAAAAAAAAAAAAAATCAAGTTCTTTCTTCAATCTGAAAAACAGCAGATGAAAATTATTTTTCTTTCTTAAGGAAGCTGATACAAGAAAAAAATAAACATGGATTAAAAAATACATCAAGAATGAAATCTTGCTTCTATAATTTATGTAGGTGTATAAATATTTAAGTGAAAAGTACAAAATAACATATATTTTTTTTAGGTAGTCAAAAAAAACCTAATTTTTTTTTTTGAAATGAACATGCTACTCTTTGCTAACAGATTAATCAAAAGATAAAATCACTGAGGATAACTCAAAAAGAATAATCATTATAGTTTTAAAATAGCTGGTGTATATTTTTTATCAAGTGAAGTACAGACTAAATTATTGTTTACATTTATCCTTATGGACACCTCCAATTGATCAGTGGTTAGGACCTTATTTTATAAACGAGTTAAGAAAACATATTGTCTATCCTTTAAATTGCTTAAATCCCTTCACTAGGACCCTAAATGTCCCAGTAGGACACCTTAGCATAACTAGATGTTTTTCATCTTTTAATTACTATGACTAATTTTTTACAGCTCAGTTACAAATCCCTGAAAATAATGAATATGGGGACACAATCTTAATTATAATGGTGCAAATAACACCACTCTCATAGAGTGTGAGGCTTACATTGAAAAGGAATTTCCCCGGAATTGAAGCTCTTCTGATTGCTTTCCACATCACGTTTTAAACAAACACTGTGGTGCTTTAGCCATTACTTGGTTGCCTAGGATACACAGTTAATGTAGCCCTAAGATGCTGCTACCAGTTAGGCTTTGAGGCCATGCCTGGAAGTGCTGCACATAGCTCATTTTTAATAAATTAGAAAAATTTAACAGAAATACTTTGGGTAGGTATATTTTGATTAATGAAACTACCAACTGTATTTTTTGAGTAGTTATGCTGAAAAGAGTTATTTTTATTTTCCTTTAGTTTTTTTTGTCAGGGAAACTAAAAGTTACTGTTTTTAAAACCCATGCAAAATTGATTCAGTGACCTAATTCTAAGACATATTCTCCAAGAGTATAATATTTTTGTTAGCGAAGCACTGAAAAAGGTTACTATCTAAATCACAGGAAGTCATTTCTATAGACTTCATGTCATAGTGTCTTTTAATGTTAGATTCTTACTTCATCTGTATGGTAAAAACATATACCACAGTTTATTTTTATTAAGATCTTTAAAGGTCCGTATGTATCATAAAAGTGTTTTTACAATAAAAGTAAACATTAGCAAGGCAATGTCCATAATCTAGTGACTAATGTAAGTAACACAGAAATATATACAGAAATTTCAACATTATATGTATACCTCATTATCTTTCATAGTAATAAGTTATTTTTCAAATCCTGTTATCATACATTTTTAATATTTCACCAACATTCAGTTGGTTGAGTTTAAATGTAGGATGGAAAAAGCTGGTTTTAAATCGTGCACAATTTTAGGTTGCCTGGTTTTAAAAATTAGTAGGTGTCTTGCCTTATTCCTATAAAAAATTGAGTTGTCTTTTTGGCTGAATTGAATGCAAATCAAATTAGAATTGTTGTTGAGTGAGTAGGAAGATGCAGTGTCGAACCAGCAGATGGTGCTTGAGTTATAAGTGCATTTAGAACAGATATTAAAAAAAAAAAAAAAAAAAAAAAATTCAAAATCTTCACGAATGGCCGCTCTTGTTTTTGTTTATTCTATAGGGCTCATTACAATTTAGAGGGAAAAATATTAATTAGGGCTTTGAATCATCACTGGAACACATTTAACTCTTCTTTATTCTCTCCCTCCTTTCCACTCTTTAGTCTTTGTTTCCTGTTCTACCCTGGCTTTCAGCAGCTGTACTGTCGGGTGGGAAGGATGACATCTTTTTTCCAAAGCAGAGCACCTGGGTGGTGTGAATCTATTCTTTCTGCAGGCAGGTGGACAAGGAGAGATTCAGGCGTGTTGCCTGCACATGCACCATTTTCTCACCTGGGAGACATTCAAGGAGGTTCCTAACTTCACCTTGAGATCCTGGTGTTGGTTGATGGCTCCACTTTTCAGGTTCACTCTGCTGTGCCTGATCTCTTTCTGTCTGTGGTTTTTTAGCATGCAGAGTGCTTTGTTGTAACTTATTTCCCCTACATCCTCAAAATACATGTGGCCTGAAGATAACAAAGTCATGCCTTTGGCATTTGTCACAGTAAGAGGGGTGGTGTTTATTTACTAAATTCCAATAGTTCTCTTTTTCACCCCTTACTAAGTGACCACCCCTTCCCCCCTCCCCTACTCCCCACCCCCAATATACATATCTATTACAATTCCATTCACTGAATTCCCACACTATATTCCACATCCCATGACTATATATGTGTTAAATTATAGTCAACATCTAATATTAATCAGTGGAAGCTTCAGATGTACAGTACAGTGGTCAAGCCACTACATCGTCCAGGAAGTAGTTTCTCTGACAAGACATGATATTTGTTTAGGGGACCAGATGGACTCATGTCTTGTCAGATTGTGTATTTTCAATTTAAATGTGCTGACTCTGGTGAATGAGCTTATAGTCTAAATACCAAAGAGCATGTCCTACTGCTGCCTAGTGTTACTTATTTCCATGAGCATATCAAGTATATGTTACTGTTACATTTTATTATTAAATATTAAATCTAAAGAGTTCTAGATGTCTACTCCTTCTAGAAATAATCAGAGAACAGTTTATATTGCATTTCTTAACTTTAGAGAACCCCATTATTGGTTGTTTTTATTAAATAATATTTTGTTTGGTAGTATTGATAATTTTAAGGCCCTAGAGTCTAATTTTTTTGAACCATCAGATTTCTGACACTTCAGTTTAAGATGGTAACTATCTTACAGTTCTGAAGTAATAGGTGTG
This sequence comes from Aselliscus stoliczkanus, assembly GCA_033961575.1. NCBI lineage: Eukaryota > Metazoa > Chordata > Mammalia > Chiroptera > Hipposideridae > Aselliscus > Aselliscus stoliczkanus. The sequence continues at coordinate 41,087,165 of CM066729.1, forward strand.
TTTTTTCTCCATTCATTGTGAATTATGTTGATAATTAAATTATGTGAATATTAATTCATTTTAGTAAGCAATCTGAATAAATCACGCTCCTCTCTCCTTCCTCTCCCCTTTAAGAAAAGCCCCTTTTTTTCCTATTTTTCCTCATTAGGAACTTTCCCTGCCAGAGTTAATATCTTCAACCAATTATTATAATGGTTTCTTCATCCACTCTGATTCAAAGTGGTCAGACTGATTGGTATCAGAAATGGTAGAAGAAAGCAAATAAAATACTGGACCTTTCCTTAGGTTACGTACAGACCTCTTTGTGTACGATTAACATGGCATCACATCCTTTTCTGCAAAGACTTTTCTTTTCCTTCTAAGAATTACATTTAATATAGCACTTGTCAGTTATAAATTAGGCTATGCTAATAGAGGTCTGCTCGGTCCCTGATGAAGGGAATGAACTTCAATTTGCCCCTGTGAGCTCCACTAGTGTGCATATCATGTTACCATTCCTGTTTTCAGGGTTTTATGATTGAGCGTGGACATAAGATGCAAACTATAAAGATGATTCATTCAAACTCCAACTGCTATTGAAAAAAATAATAACCAAAAGCCACTGTCCTAAAATCTGGAGTCCCTGGAGTGAATATTTTATTGTTGTTTTTATACATGGGAGTTTATTTTCATGTCTTTTCTCCCATGGGGTTTGCACATCAGAACTAGTGAAACAAATTTCTCCTTTCCCAGTTCATCTTTGGGCGCTTGACTTTATTGAAGAACTAGAGGCAAGGAAGGTCAAATACTAATGGAACAATTCTATCTCAGGTCCCAGATGACTGCAGATCAAACTCAGAAGATTAGAGAAAAGACCGCTTTTACCAGTTTATAGGAAGGACAAACATTTCTTACCAGTTTATAAATTATATTTGACTTTTTATTCTTATTTAGCACAGAAAGCTTGTTGTCAGCTGGCTGATTCCTTGCACACCAGGCCTACTCTTTTGTCTCAAATCTTCATAGAGTTAAGTTTTGAGAGGAGCAGAGTCCCTTTGGGAATGAAATATGCTTTTGCTATTTTTCTTATTCCTTTTTCATGGAAGGCTGTATAATAATTTTCTGCTCTAGGGCCTTGAAATGACATTAAAGATTGACAATTCAGTTAGGCTTGTCACTCGCAGGGCCAAAGTTGACTTATATTGCACAGAATAATGGTGATGTCCACATGATTTAAAAAAAAATACCTTTACATATAAATATTATTTTTCCAATTACAGATGACATTTCCAGTCTTTCTTATGTTGTGTGTCATTTAAACAAATTATATATATATTTATTTTTTTAAATTTTTTTTTTCTGTACCCATACTCTCCCTTTTGGCAATTTTGGTCTTTGGAGTAGCTCTTAGAAACTTCATTCTCAGGAAGACACCAATCAGATGGAAGCACAAAGAAGTTGGAAGGCTTCATGTTTGGAAAATAGGCTCAGACTAAAGGAAGTGGATGGCCAAGGTTAAGAGATAAGATAATAGGATTGTGGGAACAGAGTAAAAATGATCTTAGCTTGATTTATTTTTGGATTTATATTGGCTACTTAATATGTTTAAAAACAGGAATGCTTTCTATCTACCTCTAATTCTTTTTACCCTTCCTTCTTTCTTCCACCTTCTCATTCACAGGGAGGTGAAATTGCTCATTGAATTCTGTGGTTTAAGGAGGAAATTTACCCTTCCCCCACTGTCCTTCCCTGCGGAGCCCTGCAGATAGGATCACTGCTCTTGGAAAAAGCATATAGGTTCATCACTACATTTTGTATGTAATGCGCTGGGTAGTGTAATGTCGAGGGGGCAAGGTTTACAGACAGGTATGCAGACCCAATATGAAAGAAATGGAGGAACAATGCAAACACAGAAAGGAACCAGAGCATAGTTAGAAGATGTGATTAAGCCTACTCCCTTTTGTTTTTATTTCTGAAGAAAAATGTTTCCTTTGTCACATCTTATGGAGCTTGTTAGTTTGGGGAGTTAGGCTTGGGAGCTCGCGGAGGATTGCAGTGTGAAAAAGGATCTATTAGACTTACAAAATGAGTTTTCACTTGGAAATTCATGTACCTATAAAATATTTAAAGATGCTAGTAAACTATTTATTAAACTATAAAATAACTTTATAATCTCAATGTAATTCATCTGCAGTAAAATTTTGAGTTCAAAATAGAAATATGCCTGTGTATATTCCATGTACATTGAATAGTATTGGCTGGAAATGCTCAGTATTGATCAATTGACACTGTAAACATTTGTATAATACTCTTGTTCAATCATGAGCAATATTGGTGCAGATAGTTCATTTTAAAGCTTACCTGAAATTTCATTGCCTAGCAGTAAATCAGAAAACCTATAATATTTATGATTTCATTTTACCTATTCTAAAATGCCTGTTAATTTTTACACAGAATTTTTCAAATAACAGCCATATTACTAAACCGAACATATTTGAATTAGTAGATCGTATGACAAGTACAAAAGCCAAATTTACTGTGAATTTTTTTGGAATTCAGATTTCATTTGCTTGGAGGAATAGTGTGGACCTGTGTTAGCTGAGCTTATACACTAGCCAACAAAAGATAATTTCCTGTACTGAGTATGATCACTGATACAGAATAGCTTCACTTAAAAAAAAAAAGTGACAGCTTTATTGAGATATAATTCACATACCACACAGTTTATCTAGTTAGAGCGTATGATTCGATGGTTTTTAATGCATACGCAGAGTTGTGCAATCATCACCATCAATTTTAGAGCATTTTCATTACACCAAAAAGAAACCCCATACCCCATTAGTCATCACTACTAATTTATTCCCAATTACCCCAGCTCTAGGAAACCATTAATCTAATTTGTGACTATAGATTTGTCTATTCTGAACATTTCATGTGAATGGAATCAAACAATATATAATATTTTGGCTTTCGTTTAACATATTTTTTTCAGGATTCATCCATGTTGTAACATGTATCAGTGCTTAATTATTTTTTATTGCCAAATAATATTATGTTGTATGGATATATCACGTTTTGTTTATCAGTTGGTAGACATTTGGGATCTTCAACTTTTTGATTATTAAAAGTAATGCTGCTCGGGCCAGCCGAGTGGCGCGGTGGTTAAGCGCTGGCTTGGGACGCCAGCGGCCCCGGTTCGGATTCCACATATGAGGGCCAGTGACACTGCCCTCAAAAAAAAAAAAAAAAAAGTGATGCTGCTCTGAATATTTGTGTACAAGGTTTTGCTTGAAATGCATGTTTTCATTTTTCTTAGGTATATACCTAAGAGTGATATTGAGGAGTCACGTGAAAACTCTACATTTAACCTTATGATGTACTGACACACTGTTTTCCAAAGTGGACATACCATTTTACATTCCCATCAGCAGTGTATGAGGGTTGCAACTTCTCTATCTCTTTACCAATATTTATTGCCCGTCATTTTGATTATAGCCATGTTAACAGATGTGAAGTGGTATCTTACTGGTTTTGATTTGCATTTTCCTGATGGCTAATGATGTTGAACATCCTCTCAAATGCTTATTGGCCATTTGTAAATCTTTGGAGAAAGGTATATTTAAATCCTTTGCTCATTTGTAATTTAGCTTTTTTTATTTTTATTAGTGGGTTGTGAGATAACTTCATATATTCTAGACACAAGTTTTTTTATAAGAAATATGATTTGCAAATATTTTTTTCTCATTCTGTGGATGGTCTTTTTGTGTTCTTTATGGTATTCTTTGTAACCCAAAAATTTTTAATTATGATGAAATCCAATTCATCAGTTTGGTCTTTTGTCATTTGTGCTTTTGGTGTCATTTCTAAAAAGGCTTTGCTCAACTTAAGATCACAAGGATTAACTCCTGTAGTTTTCTCCAAGAGTTTTATAGGTTTTGCTCTCACATTTAGGTCTATGGTCAATTTTAAGTTAATTTTGTGTGATGTGAAGAAAGGGTCCAGCTTCTTTCTTTTACTTGTGGATATCCAGTTGACCCAGTGCCTTTTGTTGAAAGAACTATTCTTTCCCCATTTAATTGACTTGAAAACCTTGTCAAAAATTAGTTACTGCAAACATGAGGATTTATTTCTGGACTATTAATTCTATTCCATTGAACAATATTTCTGTTCTTATGCCAGCACCACACAATCTTGCTTGGTAGTAAGTTTGAAGTAAAGAATTGTGAGTCCTCCAACTTTGTTCTTTTTCAAGATTATTTTGGCTTTTTTGGGTCCCTTGGATTTCCATATGAAGTTTTAGACCAGTTTGTAAATTTATGCAAAACATTCAGCTGGGATTTTGATAAGGATTGTGTTAAATCTGTAGATCAATTTTGAGATTACTTCCAATTTAACAATATTAAATATTTTGACCCATGAATGTGGATGCCTTTCCTTTTATTTAACTGTTCTTTGATTTCTTTCAATAATGTTTTATAGTTTTTAGAGTATATGTTTTACTGTTCTTTGTTAAATTTGTTCTAAATATTTCATTATTTTTAATGCTATTATAAAGGAATTTTTTTTTTTTTTTTTTTAGCTAAGCCATCCTGCCACATGTTGGCAGCTTAATGGCAGCTCAGCTCAAGCTGGGCATTGAACTGCTGTTGCTCAGAGCTCAGCTTGCACTCTTGAGTGAACTCAACCAACTGAGTCACTCGGCTGGCCCCAAGGAATTATTTTCTTAATTCATTTTCTGATTATTCACTATTTGTATATAGGAATATAATTTATTTTTATATTGATCCTGTAGACTGCAAAATTGCAGGACTCGTTTATTAATTCTAATAGTTTTTTAATGGATTCCTTAGGATTTTATATAACAAGCTATATCATTTGCAATTAGATATAGTTTAATTCTACTTTTCTAATACAGTACCTTTTATTTTAATATCTTTCCTTCTTGCTATGGCAAAAAATCTCCAGTCCAGTGTGGAATACAAGTATCAAGAGCAGATATGCTTGTCTTGTACCTGATCATATGGGGAAAGCATTCAGTACTTAACAGTTATAAAGGTGAGATGAGCACTGGGCATTTTGTAGATGCCCCATTACAGGCTGAGGAAATTTCTTTCTTTTTCTAGTTTGTTGAGTGTTTTTATCATGCAGAGGCTAGGTTTTTTTTGTGTGTGTGTTTTTTTTTTAAAGATTTTATTGGGGAATTGGGGAAGAGGAACAGCATTGGGGAATTGGGGAAGGGGAACAGACAAGTTGCTGTCTTTTTGTTCTTCAGTCTAGTTGCGGAGGATGCTGCTTCACTAGCCCATGTTGGTATTGTCATTGCGCTCTTCCTGGATGAGGCAGATCGCTCACTGCAGCTATTGGCAGCTTAAGCTGGCTGCTGGCTACTCACACTGGCTGCCGGCCACTCACTGTAGCCTATGGCAGCCCACTGCAGCAAGGGCTACAGCTTACACCGTCGCCAGGGCTCACACAGCCCAGCTCCATGTGGAGCTGTTGTTAGCTGTAGAGGGCCCTCATATGTGGGATCCGAACCGGGGCTGGTGGCATCCCAAAACAAGCTCTTTTTTTTTTTTTTTTGAGGGCAGTGTCACTGGCCCTATTATGTGGGACCCGAACCAGGGCTGCTGGCTTCCCAAGCCAGCGCTTTACCACTGTGCCACTCGGCCGGCTCAAAGAGGACGTTTTTTCTTTTGTTTTGTTTTGTTTTTCCAAAACCAGCTCTTAACCAATACGCCACTCAGCCGGCCCGAGGCCTAGGTTTTTTTTTCAAATGTTTTTTCTGCGTATATTGAAGTAATCATGTGATTTTTGTCCTTTATTCTATTGATATGGTATGTTACATTAATTGAATCTAAAACCAACCTCAAATTTTTGGAATAAGTCGTACTTGGTCATGGCGGGTGATCCTTTTTCTATGTTCCTGGATATAGTTTGCTCGTATTTTGTTTAGGAGCATCCTCACTTTTATAATGCAAAAAGCATTTGTGAAAACCAGGCTGAAAGATGCAAACAGACCCTGCATCCACCCCTGCCGTAGTTTCATTCAATAAGTTTGGCATAAAGCAAAAATAAGGGGGTACAAATATAAAGTGTTTAGTATTTTTAATATACTTGTGCATTAGTGGCATGGCTAACAAAATACATGAAGTACCAAAATCATGCCAACCCTACCAGGTTATAGAGGGAAAAAGAAAAAAAAAAAGAATCTGAATTAGATATTTCAGAAAGAAGATGTCCCTGCCCCCATTGTAAGAGAAGAAAAAAAAAATATAGATCTATAGCTATCTGTCATCTACTTATATCTATCTATCAGTCATCTATCATCTATCTATCTATCTATCTATCTATCTATCTATCTATCTATCATCATCTATCTAATCTGTTTCCCACAAAACTAAATCATATTTGTTGAGGAATGCCATTTTCCAGGGGCTTAGTCTTTACTTGGTAGGCAATGCAGAGCCACTGCAATTTTTTGATTGAGGATGTGCTATAATAGAGGTTGTAAAATCTGGTTAGATGGAAAGCACGTGGATCTGTAAAGATTTTAACATACACAAAAGACTACCTACTAAAGGTCCTGGGCTCTGACAACCAGCCTAGTAGATCTTCTGGAAAACAAAGGGAAACATTGTTTATCTTGTCAATGGAAGGGGTTTGCTTATATTAATTCAGGATTTAATAGCCAGCTAAGCCACAGGGAGCTGCTGTCATGATGAAAAACGCCACTGGAGTCCTCCCGGAAAAGGTACTTCTGATGTAAAAAACCTCAGGGAAAGATTTCTGGAGAATCCATAATTAAATGTCACATCATGGCAAGGGCAGAGGAAAAAAAAAATGGCTCTTCTTGGAAAATGGTAAAATATGAATGTATGATCAAAATATTTGTATACCTTATAAAAAAGGCTTACTCTCTACTAGTGGCTCAGGATTTCCAATCAAGCGGCCTCAGTGAATAAACCATTTGTTAACAAAACAAAGGTAGTGAATGCACATCAGCATTACTTGTCTTGAAAATGCTGGTAGACATTCCTGAATTCTGAGTGGGATTCTTTCATTCTGAACTGATGGTACAGAGAAAATTGAACAGAATGATGCAATAGTGATTCGTTTCCTAAGAGACAGTTTAAAATACATTGGGAATTAAACAATTCTAGCTGTTTCCCCTGCTTTCCCCAATTTAGTTTGTTTATTTAAAAACAACAACAAAACCTACTTTGGCTTTTGGTTGTGTAATCTGTTATGAGAGTTCTGTGACTCAGAATAGCAATTCATTCCTCCAGATGGGTCCAACTCACTGCGATAAACATATAAAACATGTAGGTAGGTAAATTAACACACACCACTACCCCTTGGGGCTGCCATGGAAGCCAAACAATTGAAATTGCTGGGCATCAGCTGAAGTACTTAATGGGAAGGCATTCAGTGATTTTGTACTGTACTGGTTTAATCATATAGTAGGGGTAATTGAAAAATTATTACTTCTCTGTTCTTTAACACTGGGTTCCTACTTTCATCACCTTCTTAGGTGAGTTTAACAGTTCCAGAATGGACCACCTTTTCTACACGGCACAGAATGGATATGGCTTTTTTGATAAAGCCAGGACCTGCCAATATAAAACCAGCACCCTGGCCAAGCTTCTCCTGGCCACAGCCTCTCCCTAATTTCCAAGAACTGCTCATTGGAACGAGAAGAAACTGAGTTATAGACAATAAGAAAGAAAGATCTCAGGGATAAAGTAAGCAAAAATATAGTGAAGTTTAGGAAATTAAGATTATGGAAAACAAAAGTTATGTGACAGGTAATGACATCTCAAATAAAAACGTGTTTGTTTTTCCTTATACCACAGTTCATAGGTGAGTAAACACCCATATTTTTAATTCGTGGGTAGTGACAGATTTTGAAATTGAAGGAGAAAGGGAAGAAAAATAATTGTTTTCAAAAACTAGAAAAGCTATTCATATACCTAAGGTGTAGAGGAGGTAAGGGCTAAAGATTAAAGACAAAGAAGAACCAAATGAAAGTAGATGAGATGTGAAATCAAGAAGGAGTCAAATTATCTTCTGTGACACTTTGAAGGTATACAGAAAAACAGTTTTGAGCTTATAAAATACACATATATTAAGCACCCAAAAGCAAGCTAGTAGATTTACGAAAACTCTTAGCATGTAGATGTACAATTAGTTACGAGAATGACAAAATACGCAGAAATTTGATTTAGTCAATATTTTATAAATGAATAGACTCTAATGAAGATAGTTGTTAGTACATAAGTATTACATCTTAAATATCATAAGAATCAGTGCAGTAACAATCCATCAACTTTCTGCTTGAGTTTCATTAAGTGGCACCAACTGTATCTTTGTTTCTAGTACAATATCTGACACGTATCAGGCAATAAATAACTATTTCTTGAGTTAATATATAAATAAGTTCTAGCCAGTGCATTCACAGAGAAGATTATATTATTGGCCTTCACCCAGCAAATATTTTTTACATGCCTATTATGTGCCAGATAAAAGGGACATATTGATGTTCCGAGGGGTTGATAGTCTTTGAAATGGCATACATGGACTCATTAGTATCTACTCCATTGACTATGGTCTTTTATAACAGCTTTCCAACTCCTGGAAACATAGTTATGATCCAGCTAAGAAAGTCCAAGATACAAAGGCTGAGAAAAATGAGAACTTCAATCACTGAGGTAGTTGAGTATGTATCCTATACTTCATCTGTCTAATTCATGCTCCCTTCATGCAATGCAGAATTCTTGCTCCTTCGAGGCCCTCTGCTGAGCAAGCAGAATCGGTCTGGCTTGAATTCTTACATCAACCAAGTCGCAGGGATGTCTTAACTCATTCTGTGATGCTCTTCATCCTTTCTGTAATGTGGCTTGTTTTGTTCCTTCTCTCTCCTTTTCCAGAATCCCATTCCACTTTCTTCTCTCCAAAGATGACTGTATTACTTGTTCTTAGGGGTGCACAATATATGTATTTTCCCTTGAAAGGATGCTGACAGTTTTAGTGAAACTAAACACTCAAGCAATCATCAACAAGGACACTGGGGAAGAAGAGAGAGGGAACAGAAAAACTGAGACTCTGTTTTAATATTAGGACTTATGTCACTGTACCTGCTAGTCAATGTAGAATTTTTCTACTTGTCCCAATTGATTAGATGTAATTAATGCCTTTTCCAGAATGCTTTGTTTTCCTTCATGAAAGAAAATGAGAGAAATATTTTCAAACTCCTGCCGCTTGGTATACATGTTCTAATGCATGATACATACATTTTATAATCAATGTTTTATTTAATTTACAATGATATTTTCAGGTAGCTAGTGCATTCCCATTTTACAGATGAGGAAATTGATCATCACAAAGACTAAGAGATTTCTTTAAGGACTCATAACTAGGTATATTATGGATATAGCTCTAAACCTTTATATTTTCTTTCATAAAACATAACTATCCATATAAGAAAATCAAGATTTTAGTTTTTATGTGATATGTTGGCACAGTGAGTTCAGGCGTACATTTTTGTTCCCTTGTGATTTGTGCTAGATCTCTCTGCAGGAGAGAAAAAGGGATTTTGTTTGTATGCAAGTAATTCCTGGTTTCCTCATTGCAGTTGAGGTCTTAGAAAACTGTTCCTACTCGTCATCCCTAATGTAAGAAAAGCAGAAAATATATTTAATGCTATTTTGAATAAATTATTCTTCTAGATTTGGGGGTGGGTCATTTATATTACACCAGAAAAATTATTTGCATATACTTGTATTTAAAAATATTTCCCCAAACAAATTTAATAAAGAGATTGCCTGTCTAGACCTGTTTTAATAGTAGCAGCTTTGCTGCAGTGGATCAATACAGGGCTTCTTTTGGTTCCTGCAATATGCTGCGTCTACTAAAACTTGTACAGAATGATTATTGTGACATTTCTCTAGATGGAGGTTTTCTGCTGTTGACCCTTAAAGACTCCTAATAAACTCACACTTCAGCAATATGTGGGAGCCGTTGAGTTCTGCAGTCTAAATTTCATTTATTTTTATCATTAATATTTGATAACAGCTTTAATATTTAAAATCACACAAATATCTAATGAGGAGAGGTGACATGTATAGAATCCTGAGTAGCTTGTCCTGGAGTGGAAACTAAATTTTGTTCTCTGTGAGAATGATTTCGTGGTGACTAAGTACTCCTCAGCTCGAGGGACAAATACACCATTTACTTGATCGTGTTATAGTTCCTTCTTCGAACAGCTGCTACTTATTTTTCATATTACTTTATGTCAGTGCTTTGCACTATCAAATATATCATGGCAAATTTTCACATCTTTGCCTCCTTCCCATAGAATTTGAGAAGAAAAACAGGACTTTTTTTTTTTCCTTTGGTATTTCCTCTTCATTTGTTTTTCAGCTTTGAAATAGTATTTCCAACATTCTCTTTTCTGTATCTTAGGGGAAATGTTTGATCCTTGCTGGGACTATAAGGATGAAGTAACTGAAATAGCAAGACCCTGGCATCTCACTGGGCTGTTGGGTGCGGAGGGACTGGCGGTGTTCAAGAGCTGACTGATTCTCTAGGCAGATTATCTCTCCTTCAGGGTTAACTGAAGCTCATACGTTTTTTTGTGCCTGCAGAATCTAAAGTTCAGAGATAGACACTCAGATTTCATTTGTCAAATGTTTAATGTTTAATGTGGTAAAGTCTGTCAGAGGAGGCAGTTGTCAACTATATCGTACTTCTGAATATGAAAATATCACCATTTTTAAAAACTTAAAATAAACTAGTTAGAAAGTCAAATTTCTATCACATAAAGAGGCAGCATGATACAGAAAGGGGTGGTGGAAAATGCATGGATTTGGGGTCAAGCTGATCAAGATTAATATTTGTGCTTCACCCATTTTAGTTGTGGAACCTAAGACCATTGAGTTCATTCTCTGAAATTCAGTGAAGTGGAAAGAATAGGGCTGTCTTGAAGGGTTGTCATGAGAAATAATAATACATCAGGACAATGGATGCTACATGATAAAGTGTACAAAAAGTGTCTCTTTTCTCATCCTTCCTTTCTTCCGCTTCCTTTCAGCAGACATTTATTGAGCCCTCAGACACTATTCTTGTGACGGTGATAAGCAGGCACACTATCTGCTCACAGGGAGAATGCAACTGACTAGAGGGAAGTACAGCTAAGAAACAGTCATAGAAATGGAGGCTCCCTCTCACTGGAGCAGGTGCTGCAGAAGGGGAGAGACAGGTGAGCGCATATTTGAGAAGGACTTGATCCTGTCAACAAAGGTCTGGGAAGACTGCTGTAAGAGGGTCACCTGCTGTAAGAGGTGATAAGTGAGCTAAGATCTGAAAGATAAGTAGGAGTTATCTAGGCAAAGGGGGAGGGAAGAGCATCGTATTGTCATCACCACTATCATCGCCATTGTAACATCTGAGCTTCTTTTGATTATTTGTCTAGAGAAGTAAATCCATCCCAAAAGTTGCAATTCACTGAATGTCGCTGTGCCTCACACATTTGGCTCTCTTCCCACCTTTCCCTTTGCGTGTCCCTGCCTTGGATCACTGCAGAGCCACTGAGCAGCAGTGGGACTGAGGGGGCTGCTCTTCATCGTTGACATCTTCATTGCCCTCTTGGGATGATCTCCACCCACTAGCGCACATACCATCCAACCAATTACAACTCTCTCTATTGTTCAGCTGAATCACATCAATCACTCTTTGTACCCCTCATCAACCAAATGTCCCCAGAGTTGTTAACAGGTGACAGGTCTTTCCTTGTACTAAACTGGAACCAGGAGATACAGTTGGATCAGGAGACTTGTACTTCATAGCAACTTCCAAACCAGGGCAAATGAGCCCCGTGCCTGGGCAGACTGTGGCAAGCACTCACATGGCAATTGTTCCCTTCATCTATCTTGGTGACTGGATAAGTCAGCTCTTACCATGTTGTCTGTGCTCAAAGATGCTTTGCTTGTGACTTAGAACAGTTTGAATAAAGAAAAAGGGTAACGGGAGCAGATGAGAGCTTTACTCTGTGCACTGAAAGAGCATTCTTTTCCCTTTCTTTTCTGTTTGTACTCATCCAAATATGTTCCCAAACATCATTTTTGAAAGTAGGAGAGCCTTGGAGATCCTACCTAGTTTATTCTTAATTGGATTAAGACTTAGCAGTTGAGTAATTGGCTATTTAGCTAAAAACATTGATAATCTTATTTTTTATGTAAGTATCTAAAACTTTTTCACAGGAAAGTGTAGGTTATTTATTTATTTTACAGACTAAGTTCAAAGGAACTTAGAACTACCTAAGTTACATCCGTGATAAGAACAGAAAGGAAAATGATACGAGCATGTGTTATTTGAGGACTAAACAGAAGACTACACTTCTTGTTTTATAGGTGGGTTATGTGACTTGCCCTAGGTCACATGGCAGGCATTTATGGGAGTCTCCAAGTATTAGGTTAGAGGTTTGGATGCAATGTGACATGGCTATTAGTGGCCCAGTAACCTAGCCAAGAAATAGCTACTTCAGAAAAAAAAAAAAAGGGGGTCAGATATCTGTTTCTTCATTTACTTTTCACAAAAGGCAATTTTTCACAGAGCAATTATAAATCAGACACACTCACTTCGTACATGGAAAACTGAGACTTAGAGTGTTGCAGTCATTTACCCAAGGGCGTGTAACTGATTTGCAGCCAGGGCACTGAACTTAATCAAAACTCACCATGTGTTCACTGACTGCTTCTCAAAGTGAGGCATTGTACTAGACAGTGGGTTATAAAGATAATTATCAGCATTTGCACCTTGAGAATTGACATCTCATTTTCCTTATTCCCATCCACAAAAAGAAATGGAAGGTTTGCATCCATTCACCCATTAAAAGCTGATCTCAGGTGAAGGGACCTTGTTAAAATCCATCAATTTATTTCTCATTTTTCTCCAGATCAACTTTAAAATCCTTCACTTGGAATCTACCTGGCCTTCTACAGCTGGCTCTTCTTGCCTAGCAATTCTGACTCATTTCCTAACATATCCCCCTCTACCAGCTGCGCTCCAGCCTCATAACCTTCACCCTTCTCCCCAGCTCCTGTCAGGGCTCCCATATGCTGCTGCCACTGCACTAGCTGGTTTGGACTCATTTTCAGTTGGAGTTTAATAACTCTTCAGGAAAATTGCTCCTGACTATCTAGTCCTATCTATTCTATATTAAATCCTTAGTCACATGCTTTTATAGACTCTTTAAATGAGTTCTTTCTAGTCACAGATATAATTCTATAATTACTTGTATAATTATTTACTCAAGATCTGTCTTCATCTCAGAAGATAAGTAATTTCCATGAAACAGGGATTGTGTCTTTTTGTTCAATATGTCATCCCTAGTATATAAGACAGAGCTTGGTATATCACAGGCCCTCAACAATTATTTGGTAAGTGTCTCAATAAATGAATGAATCTCTCTAAGAATGACTTGTCCCTGGTTTGCTTGATTGGCAAGGGAGAGTCCCATTCTAAACTCAAAGGTATGCTTTTTTTATCCCTTCCTAATTCTTTAGGAGCTATTTCTTCATGCACTCAAATATTCATTGATACACATTTACTGTTACCTGCTGAATAAGACTGGGTATCCAAAAATAAACAATACATCTTTGTTCCAGAGTAATTCAGTTTGTAATTTAGGGAATGTTCTTAGGATATGTGCAAATATTGGGGTATGATGTGAAGGTTATAAATTAAAAATTTTTTCTTGAAAACATAAACAGAGGGTGCCAAAAAATGTATATACATTTGAAGAAAGAAAAAAAAAACTTAAAATTGTAATATTAAATAAATACTGGTAAAAAACATGAATACAAGTCACGTTTGACTTCTGCAACTACAAGAGGTGCTCATTAGCATCCAGACACTTCTGATTACAGCAAACTACTGCTTGATCTACGTTTACCAAAGTGTCCACTTGTATACATTTTTTCAGCACCACCGGTATTTAAGAGCCTAAAAGCATATTATTTTACTAAAATATTACTGATCTGAAAGTAACTCCATACTTTTATTTATTTTTTCTAAGAATCAGGAAACATTCTATCTAAAAAGGAGCAAGTAATAGAAAATTCAAGCACAGAAGAGAGAAACGAGTTTATACCTTAGATTGACCATTATTGCTGATTTTCTTATATTCACAGGCAGAGCATTATATGTAGACACATAGGGAAAGTGGAAGTTCTAATAGAGGAAATGTCATCTACCTAGTATGTGCAGAACCATCTTTGACTCATGAAGACAGTTCCTGGGAAGAAAAATGCAATGGTGGGATGCGTGTCTCCCAGGGTTATCTTCCAATGTGTGTGAGAAGAATCTGCTTGGTTGTTTCATCTCTCCATAAACTTTGAGTATTTGCCTTTGCATATCTAAATGAGGGAGGGAGAATGAGAAAAGGATGAATATGAGGAATTAGCCCCATGGTAACTGGTTGTGTCTTCACATTATGAAAATTTCCAGATTTAATGTAAAAAAATAAAATCATTTTTCTCTTTAAGATCACCCTTTGGCTGAAAACTGCTTGACCATGGCTGTATGCTTTTTACTTTTCATCTGGAGCATTAAGCTATGTAAACATCTATTTGTCTATAAATGTGGCCATAATATCATTACCCTGGAAAACATATTTAAAACAGTTATGACACAGCATTGGCATATTGGCTTCAGGTCTGAGAAGTAATTCTGATAGTGGCTCCAAATTCTCTTCAATGCAGGTGTTAAAAGACTTTTTTCTGTATGAATTTATCATGACTAGAGAATTGCTAGTATTACTAATAACAATATTACCTAATATTTGAATTACCTTTGAAAGTTTACCAATGGTTTTTGAAAACGTTTTATTGTTGAATTCTCATAATAATTCTCTGAAGGATGTGAAAATAAATGGTATCAAAATGTTATCTTGATCAAAATGACAAAATTAATAAACAAAGTAGGGACTCATATTCAGATTCTCATATGCCAAGTCTTATTCTCTGGGTATAATAAATTTAAGTAATGTCCATTAAATGTACAGCCAGATAGAAGATAGTTTCTGAAGTCTTAAGACACATTGTGCATTCAAATTTTGCTGTTTCTAAAATTGCCCCTTATTGACACTAGTATTTGTCTTGTTGAAAATGCTGTACTAGTAATAAAGACTTTAGACATGGCTTAGAAATATTTAGTTAGTGTACACAATTTAATTTGATGGAATTCCTCTTAGTATTCATTTTACATACATATATGTAATTTGTTTTACATATATAACATATAACATAAAGTATTATACGTTATATATAAATATATTGTATATTAAACACATCATATATATTAAATAATGTATATAAAATATATAATGTATATAAATATATATTTAATATATTATATATAAAATATATAATGTATATAAATATATATCTAATATATAATGCATATACATATATAGTATATATTATACTGTCCCCACTAGAAATTCACATTATTGGCATTAATCAGTACCTGCTAATCTTCAGAAATTCTTTAGAAGTTACCAGTGAAGCAATAATCTAATGATTTTCTGTCTAGTTAGTAACATTTTGATTTGCCTCTAATATTTAATTTGAAATAATTTTTATTAGTCTATAATGCTCATCTTTTAATAAGTAACTATAAGTTGAAACCGTTACTCAAAATAAATTTTCCTTGGGTATATGGGTTACCCATTTCTAGGTTATTACATGTGGTTGTTGAGGGGTAGATAGGTAGTTGAAATGTATATTCCTTTCCCAGAGATGAAGAGAACTGTGGCAATTTAGAACTATCTAGAAAAGTGAAATGAGGTAGAGTACAAATGAGTAAATAAATAGAGAGGTAAATAAATGCAGATGCATGCAAAGTAGAGATGGCATTCAAAAACTACCAGAATTTCAGCTTATTTACTGGGTTCAGTATTTTTCAGAGTTCTGTAGCTCATACATAGTACATTTACACCAGCCTCTGAAGGAATGGCATTGCCTCTGTAAAGTGGTGAACTTTGGACTCAGATCTGTCTCTTATCCCCAGCAACTCTGTGTGACCTGAGCGAGCTTTTTACTCCTTCTAAAAGATAAGGATGATTGGTCTCATGGAATGATGGAGGAAATGAAATGGTTATGTGCATATGGCACACATGGTGCTGTGGTGCCCAGCAAGGTGTCTGGCCCATACCCATATATACTAAAATACATGAAAATACATTCATTTGTCTTCTGTTTAAAGGCAATGAAAAAACCAGCATTCTTATAGCAGTAGCAAATGGAAGGATCGTCACAATATGGAATGAACTATAAGATTTGAAGATACAAAAATTATTCATAATACAATTCCTCATATATTAGCTAATTCATCCATTGTATCTCAAATTCCTTGTAAGTAGAGCCCGAGGTGGGAAATTCTTTTATAGATGAGTTTTGAGGGGATGTTCATGCAAGAAATGCCACTGGGGAGGCAGGATAGGGGAGCAGATAAAGCTAATAAGCAAGGCAGTCATAGGGGAGGAGATAATGATAATTCAGCCTGTTGCCATAGGTAGCTCTGGTACACAAATGACCCCATACAGCTGGTCCCCTTGAGGTGTAGGGAGTTGGCCTTTTGTGCCTCATATCCATCATGGGAGATGGGCATGCCACAAATGCAATGTGAAATCTCCTGTGTAAGGTGGCTTCTGTTTGCCCAAAGACAGTTCTCTAAATAAAGGGGAAACTATGACCATTAGCAGCCAACATTGAGCAAATAAGAGGAGTGCACTTGCCTGATGAAGGGAATCTAGCCAAAGCCGCCACAGCGGCCCACAGCAGTACCTCATTATATTATACTGTATCACATATTCCAGCCAAGGAAGAGATACAGAGGGACTCTGGCAGGGTTCCAAATGTGAAACTTCCATCATCCTCACAGATGAGTGACCCTCCTGGCACTGATGTATGATGATGCTCCAAGAGTGTTGACACTGAGGAAGCTCACCTGGGCCTTTTGCGTCCAGAATTTTATTGACGTTTCATCACCTGGGCATTATTGATTTAATTATTGTCAACAGCATTGAACTCAATCTCCACGTCTCCTTTTCTCCCTGGAGATGTATGGAGCTATGTAGCTCAAAACCTGTGGTTGGTCTTTTAGTACGGCCAGCCCCCAACCCTAAGTCTCCTTGTTAACATAAACTACCAGGTGTGATCCATGAGGCCCTCCGTGAGTTACCTAGTTAGGAAAACGTATCAGGTGTGAGGGGCGGGGTGCCATAAATAAAAGACACTCCCATCACTCGGGGGATTCTAAGGGTAAAGGAGCCAGGAGGAAGACCAGGCCACTCTCTAGGTGAGGCCAAATTCTTTGCTACACATATGCGATAATTCTTTAAAACAGTTTGTGTTTTATTATGATAAATACATTGCTCAATGGTTTATTGGGCCTGAATTCTTACAAAGACTCCACATTAAAATCTATTACAAATGAACCCAAAGGACTAAGACCTCTCTCCAAATATTAGGCTTTATGAATGTGGTTCTACCTGCTTCTACAGTTCTCATCTAGAAAGGGTCAGAAGAAACTCCAACGTTTCTGTATAGCAAAGGTTTTTGGTAGCAGTATAGTGGTGGGAGTGGGAGCTTTGTGTTTACCTCTGAAAGCTACATTTGCAGATCACGGCTACTGTTGAGTAAGATTGCTTGTTTGTTTGGAGAAGTCTGGATTGCAGAAAGGAGAGGCTAATTGAGATAATAAGGTGGCTACTCCTTGGTGCAGATGCTGTGTGTAGAGAATCCAGGTGCTTGTGTCTCTATGATTGCAAAACCTGTGAAGTCATGATATGTATGTAGCATGATTGTGAATGAAAAAAAAAATCTGTTCAAGTGCATGTGTATGTCTCGTTTGCATATATCTGACATCTTTTGTGTGCTCGATGCCATCATATATAGGTGAATCGAGTACTTGGGTATCACCCTGGCACACTCAAAAGTCCTGGTCCATGCATTAAATCCTGGCTGCATTCTGTTTTGACACCTAATTGAATGTATTGTCGTCTTTCCCTTGTCATACTCTCGGGCATGCTTTCTTTACTTTTTTTTTTCTTTTATTGATCTGAATGTTTTGATTTCTTTTTCTAGGGAACTAAAAATGTTATAGCAGAGAAAGAGAAACCTTAAGTAAACTGCATTTTATTTATGTCTAATTTACTTTAGTTTGCCAAAGACAAAACCTGAAGGTGAAAATACAAGGTAGAAAATACAAGGTAGAAAAAACCCTATAGGTGACTTAATATACAGGTTGTTTTCAAAATATATTTCACTCACCTTTTTTTTTTTTTTTAAATCCCAGGAATCTTTTTGCTATAATTTCAAGAGCACACTTGGCATAAAGTCACAGTGCAAAATAAAGTGATTTATGGCCTGCTAGATTTACAAAGTCCTTTTTCCTTATGATCAAATGGTTTAGTCAAAAGATGATTAAACAGGTTAGGTGGGTGTCAGGAACCCTGTTGGCCCTGGGTGGGTCAGTTTGTCTTTCTAGGCCTCAGTTTCCGCATCTGTCAAAGGAAAAAGTTGTCCTAGCTGATGATGGTTAAGGATTCCTTCTAAGTGTAACATACACTTTATACTGGGTTACATGACTTGAGAATTTAACATGTTGCTGACAAATTTAATTAACATATACAAATAACTTGAATGTCAGTTAATGAAACCATAATGTACGATTTAATTAATTAGAACCTGTCTGCAAAATAAAAGCTCAATTTTCTAGTTTGAAGTAATACCAGCAATCTTTATTCCACATGTAAGACACCATTCCCTCAACTAGTGCTTTCACTCCAAAGGAATAATTAAGTGATAGTAACATGTGCATTCAAAACATTGCTCTTCCAATAAAGTATTATTATAATCCATTAAACATTACTGTCAGTATACTATGATGAATAGTACATATTAACTAAAAGCAGAATGAAGTATTCCTTCATTATCTGATTTTCTGGTAATAAATTCCTTTGTAACAGAGTAACTATATTACAATAAGATTTCCATAAACTACATTAAGTTTTCTGAAAAGTAGGTGTTCCTGGTAAATATTGTATGCCTTTTGCTTATTCATGGTCAGTTGAAGACAACAGTGCCCAAACTAAGTAGATTTGATAAATTTTGTCCCCAGGCCCCTGCCCTATGCTTTGCTCTATTTTGGTCAGAATTTTGCCCAGCTGGGGCTCTGGAGAGTTCGACTCCATTGATCCTGTCATTCCCATCAGAGGCTTATTTCAGAATGTGGAATGTGCCCGCCCTGATTCACCCTGTACCAAAGCAATCTCCCTTCTTCCTTGTCCTTTACATAAGCACACCTCTTCTCTCCTTCCACCTCTCATGGTCCTGCTCATTATTTTGGACTGTCAGCTGAAGACTATTTCATGTTGTCTAGGCTTTTTGACTTTGTTTTGCTCCATATTTAATGATATTTTATTACCACAGCAATACTGTTCTCATGCCTTAGACCATACCCTAATGTTTCCTGTGGTTGTTTTAAACTCAGGTAATGACGTTTCTGATAGGAGTGTGTCACTGGGTTGCATTGCCTCTTCAAACTGGAGGTTATTGAACTAAGATAGAAAACTCATTTCCTTGGCATATCAGAGTATTATATTTTGTACTTGACAAAACTTAACAAAACATTACTTACAGATTGAATGGGATTTGTTCATTTTCTAAGAACTAGAACGCCGTTCAGTACAAGTAGTAGTGGGCATGTACCAAATTAATTTTGTATCTATTGAGCATTCAGAATGCACTTCTGTGGCTCAGAGGAATCATTATGCACACTAATTATTGTTGTTCACAGCAGAAATAGTGGTTTGTAGAGGTTTCTTTTGATAGAAGGGCAGATAAATCAACTTCCCTGTAGTAAATTCTGCAGATTGTGGATAATCCCTTTATGCAAATGCCAGTCTTCAGTTTATATTGAGGTTTAAACTGCAACAGAGTTATGATGTGTGGAAGGAAATTCAAAGACAAAAATAAGGTATTTATAATGTACTTGACCCTGGGATCATTGGTACATTTCAGCATAACTCAACTGCCTGGAGAAAGAACAGTGCTTTAGAAGTGGTTTAACTAAGGCAGTTGGGGTAAAAATGACATTATGTATAATTGTTTCAGAAGAATATGTTTCAAAAAACAATTAGAAAGCCCGGTGTCCAACCATGTGACAAATATGTTCCTTGAAACTGTGAATACTGGTTATAAACTATAGAAGTATAGCTCTTAATTTCAAAATATGATTCCATGATGAGCAGAGTAGGGGCATACCTGTAATAGGATTATACTAGTTATAATGTTTTATGCAAGGATGACCCATTCGCTTGTTTGAAAAAGAAATAACTGACATGATCCAATTTTGAAATGGCCTAAATAGTGTGCCTTTCCACTTATTGCTTGCCAAGGAGGATCATAAAGGCATATAGTATGTTTACAGCTTATCCAATATACATAATTAAGACATGATGGTCATAACTTGTCAATTTAATATAATATTTATCTTTGAGTCCTTAACAAAGTAGCTTTACTTTATTTTATTTTGTTTTGAGGGCAGTGTTACTGGCCCTCATAGGTGGGATCCGAACTGGGGCCGCCAGCTTCCTAAGCCAGCGCTTAACCACCACACCACTCGGCCGGCCCTCAAAGTAGCTTTACTTTAATCTGCCGTTATTTACTACATATTTTTGTAAAAGTAAAAGCATGTAAGCATAGCTGTCGCTTCTCCCTAAATTCAGCCATATCGAATCCATTTATCTGATTCAGCCAAATAAACTTAACTAAGTTGCCTCTGTGTGTGAGGGTCTGATATACGAAGAATTGGACACTGATAAGACAAAGCCTTCTGCCAAGGCATCAATGGTCTAGAGAGCAAATCAATTTTATTGTATACAGTAAAGGAAGAGAATATCCTTAACAGAGAACAACAGAAGCAACTTTATGGAAGTGGGAAAGTTTAAGGGGGTTTGGGAGTAAGATATAATAGTTACTAAGCGCTGTTCCAGGCACTATGCTAAGACCTTTACACATATTATCTAATGTGACTCCCACAACCATCCTTCAAGTTAATTTTACTTTCCCTCTTCTATAGATAAGAGGATGATTATGGGGTTAAATAACTTGACCAGATTGACATATCTATTAAATCACAGAACTGTGATTTGAATCTTATTCTCACTCCATGTCCTATGCTGTTAAGAACAGTGCATTAGAAGTATTTTAATTAAGGCAGTTGGGGTAAAAATCACATTAAATATAATAGTTTCAGAAGAATATGTTTCAGAAAAACAATTAGAAGGCCAGGTGTCTGACCATGTGACAAATATGTCCCTTGACACTGAATTCTGGTAATAAATTACAGAAATATAGCTCTTAATTTCAATATATGTCTTAAGGTGAGTGGTTCAGCACAGCTGAAGAAAGGGGTTCTTGGAAAGTGGCGGATTCAGTCTCTTCGCCAGGCTGGTGAATGCTTTTGGGTTGATGTGAACTGTATTTGTATTTTTCTGAGTCTTAACATTTCATTCATGAATGCGCATTATTTCTAGGAATCTGGTGATACCAAATACCCCTCCTGCCAGACTCCTGAGGTGCAAATAACAAATGTTTCCTGGTGTCTTAAAAATACAGATTTGTGCTCTTGATGTCTTTCAAGATGGAAAAGTTACCCAATTTTTAATATGTATATTATTGACCTCATGAATTCTTCTTCTTTCTCCTTGTCCTTCACCCTATTATCAGCCATCCAGTCCCACAGGGACACTTTGTATTTCATCATAAGCAGAAGTCCCTCCATGTTCTTGCTTTCAAGCATTCCACTCTGCAGCAGTAAGCTACGTTTTTCTCTCAATGGTCTATATACTGCATATTTTTCAATCCTACCAAGCAATGCAGTTTTCTTTTTGTTTTTGTTTTTAAGATTGTACTGGGGAATTGGGGAAGGGGAACAGATAAGTTGCTGTCCTTTTGTTCTTCAGTCTAGTTGTGGAGGACTTTGCTTCACTGACCCATGTTGGTATTATCATTGCTCTCTTCCTGGGTGAGGCAGTCACTCTCGGCCTTGGATGGCCACTCATGGCAGCTCACCACCTGCTGCTGGCCAGCCCCACTGCAGCCTACACCCCTGCAGCCAGCGACTCATGGTAGCCCAGCTTCAGGTTGAACTATTGTTCACCATCTTAGCTGTAGAGGGTGCAGCGTGACTGGCCCTCATATGTGGGATCTGAACCGAGGCCCTGCTGCTCAGAGCTGGTGTCCCAGCTCTTAATCAATGCGCCATTCGACCGGCCCCCAAGCAATGCAGTTTTGATTCAAGTACTCTTCTTTGTTTCTGATCCCATTAATATCTTCATCCCTCTGTTTAAACAGCTTACAGTCCATGTTTGTTATCTTTTACCCACAAGTATACTTAATTGCATTTTTCTTCTGTTTTCCTAAACCTTGATTGTCTACTTCTTGTCTACCTCTTCCCTCATTCTGCTAAATATGATAGGAAAAAGTTATAACCACATTGAGTGACCTACCACTCTAACTGAATATACTGCCAGCA
Source organism: Aselliscus stoliczkanus (assembly GCA_033961575.1). NCBI lineage: Eukaryota > Metazoa > Chordata > Mammalia > Chiroptera > Hipposideridae > Aselliscus > Aselliscus stoliczkanus. The sequence continues at coordinate 41,109,746 of CM066729.1, forward strand.
TCAAGTGGATCTCAGATGGCCCAGTAATTATATTACAGTGACCCTGTTCATTCTCCTTCCTCCTTCCCTGATTGACTTTAACTGTTCCTTCCCTGAAATTTTTAACAGTTCCTCTCCAGTCTTTACTCTCAGGTGATTATCCTGCTTCCTCTTATTTAGTGAAAACTTAGAAGCAATTAGAAAAGAAAGTCTATTCTCCTTCCTCTACCTATTTTCTCTCCCTGTCTTTACCCTTATACACCAAGAAAAGCCAAACCCTCAACTTGTATACTAGATACCATCACTTGCTAATCCCTGGCATTGTTCCAGAAAAATCCCACCCAACCCACTTTGCAGCACCAGTCTTTTCCATAATCAAGCTCTAAAGGAATCTTTCCAGTAATGTCCTTTGCTTTCTGTAACATAGCCTAATACTTCAACCAAAAGAAACCATCTTTACAACATCAAAAACACCTTCTTCATTCATATTTGTAATGATTCTTCAAGTTCTGTTCAATTTTTACATTCAAACAAAAAAGATAACTGAGCATATACCCAGTTATGTGCAGCTAAATAAATGAAGGTTATGTGGTTTCTGATATCAGCTTTCAATTTTTCCTTCCTAGGGAACTGTAATAACCTACAATCAGCCTGACTATGAGATTACTTCTGATAGAACTGTAGATCCTCTTATGGGTTGCACTCAGGGAGACCCATTGGTACAGCAATGTCTCCTAGCTTTTATATTGATGATTTCTTAGTTTTGCACTTTTGTACTTGCACAATGTTCTGCAAGTACAAGATAACAATGACATATTGTTATTTTTCTTTTACTGTCCACATTTTCTCTCCTTTCCTACCATCTTCATTTTTGTATGCATCCCAGGATCTCAATTTTAACTGCTTCTAAGCATTCTTCCATTTTTTATTTTTTTAAAAATCATGAGAAATTTATTTTCCATCATTTATTGCCAGGCACTGGGAACATTGTTATGAATGAGATAGACTGGGGCCTTGAACTAATGAAGTCTACAGACTAGTGGAAAAGAGAACATTGAATCAACAAATCCAAGTGCAGAGACTGCTAGAGAAGGGAATGTTCAATGGACTATGGGAGTGCATAGTAAAAATAATGAACCTTGTCTCAGGGGTTGGGAAGGATCTCCTGAAAGCAATGCTGTTTCAGTTGAGATTTGAAGGTAAGTTGAAGTTATCCAGGTGGAAAAGAACAAGAGGCACAGTGGTAGGAACACATCTGAGTCTTCCATGTTCTTTTCTTTTTTTTTTTTTTAAGATTTTATTGGGGAATTGGTGGAAGGGGAACAGACAAGTTGCTGTCCTTTTGTTCTTTAGGCTAGTTGTGGAGGACATTGCTTCACTGGCCCATGTTGATATTATCATTGTGCTCTTCCTGGGTAAGTCAGTTGTTTGATGGCCATTGGATGGCGGCTCATGCCAGCTACTGGCCATCCCCACTGCATGCCTACACTGTCGCCGGTGACCCACTGAAGCCCAGCTCCAGTTTGAGCTGTTGTTCACCATCTTACCTGTAGAGAGCGCAGCGTCACTGGCCCTCATATGCAGGATCTGAACTGGGGCCCTGCTGATCAGAGCTGGGTTCCAAGCCAACTCTTAACGCGCCAGTCGGCCGGACCTTCCGTGTTCTTTTAATTCAAGTAATTATACAAACGCACAGATACACAAGTTTCAAGTCTTTGTTTGTTTACAAAATAGGAATATTTCATCTATAGTTCTCCATATCTTGCTTTTTCTTACTTAAGAGCTTATTACAGAAATCTTCCACATCAGGTGATGGAGCTTTGACTCATTTTAAAAAATAACTTTATAACATTTCCCAGCAGAGATAAACCACAATTTATTCAACCATTTCCCTATGGATACGTATTTAATTTTTCTTTTCAAATTTTGCCACCAACACAATACATTGGTGAACATTCTTGTATAAAGTAGTAGTTTTACTTTTGTGGGAGTGGAATCACTATGTTTAATTAAAATACACCCTTCACATTGCTTTCCAAAAACTCCATGAAAATTCTTTGTTTAAGCAATGTATGGAAGTACCCTCTTTCATGGAGAGGCATTAGGCATTATCGCACCACATGCCATCCACTGGGGAAAACAGTCATATGTTAGGATTATTGTCATTTGCATTGCTCTCACTTTCTGAAGTGGTTCATCATATACTTCTACATACCTACTGGTATTGGTCATTTTGATTTTCCCTGTAAGTTGTCTTTTCTTATTTTTGGCTCATTTTTCTACTGAGGTATCAGCCTTTTTGTTACCAGGTTTTAAAGCATTTGGTACATTAAATATAATAACCCTTCTTAATTATCTGCATTACAAGTATTTATTTCACAATCTATTGTTTATTAACTGCTTAAAATATGCTTTTCCATGTACAAATTTTAAATGTTTATGTAGTAAAAAAGTTCATATTTTGTTTCATAGCTTCTAGGCTTTCTGTCTTGTTTTTAATGAACTCTCAAATATCTAGGTTGTATATATAATCTCCTAAATTGTCTCATAAGATTTTTATTGTCTTTATAATTATATCTTTAATCAACAGGAATTGGGTGAGACAGGGATCTAATGTATTTTCTTCTAATGGATAATCAGTTGTAGCATCCATTTACTAAATTAGAACATCTTTTTCAAATGAATTGAAGTACCTCCTTAGTGATCCATTATATTCCACAGTATACTATGATCTCATTCTGAGTATATGTGCTTCTCTGGTAGTGGCTTTAAAATTTTATATTCATATAAAATCTTCTCTCCCACTAGTTGGAAGTTCTGTCTTTTTGCTTTGGGGTCTCGTAGCACCTTATTTTTACTTAAGGCAATTACCACTTCCTATCTGAAATTATCATTGTTTATACACATGTCTCCTCAATATCACTGTAGAATCCTTGAAGAGAAAACCCTCATCTAATTTATCTTTGTACTCTCCACAGTTTCTTGAGCAATTTAGAAACCTCTCACATAGTTATTTAATATACTAATGATTAAACACAAATTTTAAAGAGAATAATAGCTTCATACAACTTTAGAAACCTTAAGTGATGGTGATTCTAATCAAGATGTGATAGGTTTTTGTTCTTATTTTACTTCGGAGCTTTCTTGCTCCAGTATATAGTTAAATAAAGAAATTTTATTTATGTAATCTCTTAGTGTGCTATTTATTGGTGCATAAATCCAGACTACCCCTTTATGTATAGTTCACTGTACTATAGGTTGATTAGTAGATAGTTCAATTTAATTTAGTTTTATTTAGTACCCTTTTCTACTTATTAAAGCCATCAGTGACATAAATGAACTTCATATGTCTGCAAGATTCAAGAAACTTTGTTAACATTACACTAAACCATAGAAAAACATATAAAAGGTGGTATATTCCCTTTTTTATTTTACTCAGAGCTTTTGAAATGACAAATTTGCTGTAATACAGTAACAAATGAAAATCACAACAACTAAGATTTTGAACTCATTAATGTGTTGGTATAACAGAAATCATGATATTCAAGTTAGCAAAATAGAGCAATTAACGGATGTTTACCTGGAGATACCTAAAAGCATGATTCTTTAACTCTGGGCCTATACCCATTGTAGAGGAACTGTTCATGGCAGCCTCTGGGCAAAATCAAATAGGAAATTCTGGTTCTGTTCAACCATTTTGTGTAATACACTAAGAAACCCTGAACGCTGACTGTCCTGCTCTTTTTTTGATGTAATGCTTTTTCTCTTCCTGTTCAGCACAGAAACTGTATATAAGCCAGTGTGCAATAATTTTTAATATTCAAGTTAGCATGTAATGATAACACTGAGATGCAGTCCTTGTGTTAAAAAGACATAATAACCTAATTTGCCTGTTGTTGTTCTTATAGTCCTCTGGAGTGACCCATTATTTTTCCTTCTATTGAAAAGAAAAAGAAAAGCTGTCTCTCTAGAGGTTAGCAGAGGTTCCAAACAAGAAAGAAAGGTTGGTGAGATAAACTGCACTTAGTGGCACTGAAAGATAGATAGGGAGTAATGGGTGAGATGTCAGGAAGTCAGTGTCAACATCAAGTGTGAATCAAAAATACTGTAGCATCAGGGCAAAAGCTGAGGGGGTGTGACAAGGCAGGTTGATTGGCAAGTTTTGTGGAACATTAGAACCTTTTAAATATTATTTAGTTCATTTTAGGCAGCTCTAAGATCAGAGGCCCTCCATTAATGTTTTAATTGACTTCATGTTCATGTTCTGTGATGACCTTTATTTCCTACAGAAATATCTCTCATCATGGTGGCTCAAAAATTAGCAAAATGAGCAAGCATGGCCTTGGTCACCATTGGATGTATCGGATGCTGGTTTTGTCCCCATTTCCTTTTCTCTCTGACTTAAGCTTCTCAATTGAGATAGGTAACGTAGAGTTTTTACCAGGAACAAATCAGTGACAGAAGGCCAACCTAATAAAAATGAGCCAAGAATTGCCAGTCTAATATCAAAGTCTTTGATTAAATTCTGGGAATAGACCAACAGAGACATCTATTATAGTTCTCAGAGTTCAAAGCAAAGAGACAATTGAAGAAGTTAAAGGATTAGAAGAGGTTGCATGGGCAAGAATCTTATGCTCTACTAGTAATTTTAGTGCTATTTTGCAATAGTCATCACTTAGTATCTATGGGGGATTGGTACCACCATACCCCCCTGCAGATACATGGATACTCAAGTCCCTTATATAAAATAGAGTACTATTTGCATATAACCTGTTCACATCCTCCCATTTATTTTAAATTACTTATAATAACTAGTTACTTTAGATTACTTATAATACCAAGTACAATGTAAATGCTATGTAAGCAGTTGTTACACTGAATTGTTTAGGAGATAATGACAAGAAAGAGAAGTCTGTATATGTTCAGTACAGATCAACCATCCTAGGCCTAACTACATAATACACATCAGCAAGAGTGTAATATTTTTTTTGTAATATATTTGATCCGAAGTTGGTTGAATACATGGATATGTAATCCACAGGTACAGAGGACTAACTGTTTTGAGGCATTATTATGGTTCAATTAGGATAATTTTATTTATTTCTCCAGAACATGCAATAAGCCAAGGGTGGCTTGGGTAGTCCAGAGCTTTGAAGAGAGAGGCAGAGAAGTGACTCCCTTGACCAGAAGGCAGATAATAGAGGGGCAGTGTTGAAGTAGACCTCAGAGAATCATGTTCTCTGATGAGCAAACACACTGGGTCTAACTTGTCATCCTTGGTAAGGAAGCACTATTTTGTTTTTTTTAAAAAAAGAAAGGCAGTTTATTGTAACAGTGGGTTGCTAGGCATGAGATCCATCATACAAATCATAATGCAAACTAATATTTGTGCCTTTTAAAAATGATAGTTCACCAAAAAGTGAATGACAAAGTATTTGAGTGCTTAAAAACTAAATGAGATAAAATATGCTAGAGCTATATAAAATATGCAAATGATGTGATCTTTGTCTTCACTTACTATGTCTTAGTGGTGGAAATAATGTACTTACAATTGATACTAAAAGGAAACTGTTTTATTATGTTTACTACACAATGAGCCTGCCCAAGGCATTCTCTAGTTATGTTATACATTATTAACTGTTATAAACCATTACTCTGAATAGCACCCAAGTGGCCTTTAAGTTAATGTATCTCTTTAAATGCTTAGCTCACTACAAGAGGGTAACTTAGGCACTGAAAAGTGACTGCTTGTTCATTGACTCTGATTCTGACAAGACTAGGATGAAGTTTGAGGTGAGGTTGGAGCATGTCAGGAAACATAAAAGGAAGAAGATGGGAAAGGTTTCAACTCTTTGAAACAGGTCTGAATACTGATTTTACTCTAAGGCAGGGGTCGGCGAACTGTGGCTCGCGAACCACATGCGGCTCTTTGAGTACATTTCATCTCAAAAGTTTGCCTATCCCTTGAAGAGTCAATCCTGTCCCTCACAACAATTAAAAAATTATTCGAGAGCCATAAATATATTTTTACACAATCACCATTGTGTGAATAATATCCTTTAAATCATTTTATAACTGAAACTATGATAGTTATTTTCATTTTCAATATTCCTTCAGAGTCACAGGTACATACCCAAAGAGCCGCATGTGGCTCGCGAGCCGCAGTTTGCTGACCCTTGGCAGCTCTTCCATCTCAAAAGTTTGTGGACCCCTGGGCTAAGGTATCTAGGGTATCCATTTCAATAACTATCCTGGAATTGTCCAAACAGTAGGGAAATATGTTTTTGATATAAAGTACGTGCACACACACACATCTTCGACAGGCATGTGGTATGTGGTTTCATGTTTCTCCAGACTCCTTTCACCTGCTACCACTGCTAATAAGTAAGTGGCTGGAGAATGCACAAGGCTTAAGGAACGTTGCTTCCTTCTTTCTTCTCCTCCCCCGCAATCTGTTAAACTTATTTGGTCAGAAAATTTGTCTATACCTTATATACAATCATACTGTTAAGTACAGAGATAATTAACTGTTGATTATTTAAGGAATGTTATACCGGCATGTGATGCAGGGGAATCACCCCCCACACTTTGTTCCCAATTCCACTAGAATATATTAGTATATATTCCCTTGTCTCATTGAATTTATTTTTTTTATTCAATAAATATTTATTTATGTATCTACTATGTGCCATATAACATGTAAGGGGTAAGGGAAAAACTCAGATATGTATCCAAGTCTTTTTCAATACTGGAAAACACTTAAGTGAAACTCATGGTTTTAGTTTATTTTTATACTACAAATATATAAAAAGTGAACATAAGAAATAGAAGGAAAAGAGAAGGAAAGGAGAAGAGTATGTAAAACGAAGGCAAAGAAATTTTCAAGTGAGTAAACAATCACTAATATTAAAGACAAAAACAAGCTCACCCTCAGTTATCCTTTCACACATCAAGCACAGACATTCATCGTTTCCTGTGAGATATATAACCATTTACATCCAAACATCTACAAGAAAATCTTCACTGTGTTGAATAATCTCACAAATTTCTGAGATTACATTTAGAAATTGTAGAACATTATTCATGTATTTTAAATCTTTTCATAATCACTCTTTGAAGTTGCCTGTGAAATTTTTGTATTCTCACAGATAACAGATAACTTTCAAACAAACAGCGTAAAACCAACCAACCAACCAACCAACACCACCACCAATAAAACCCATTACAGTTCAAGGTGGACAGAAGTTCAACATGAGCTCATGATGGAAAAGCCCTTGGGGCAGCAATTGACAGGGTACAAAATGGGTACAAACTGAGATGGGGTCATCAAGAAAACATATATGGTCTTAAGTGGCATTATGAAAGTATAATGTGCAGGAAGGAGGTGATAATTACACTCTGATCAAACCTACCATAGGTTTTACATTCACCACAGTGGGCTGTGGACAGACTATATTCTTTTTAGTGGGTATAGGAGATTGAATAACTGCCTCATATGAGATTTGATGACTGTAATAATGAGAACAAAACCAGAGGGATCGCATGGCTGCCTTCACTTATATGAAGGGTTGCCATGTGGAACAGGTATGTTTGTTCTTGTGGCCCCAAGGGTTTACATGAGAAGACTCTAAGAATTATGTTCCAGCTTATTTTTCAGAGGAAATTCTCATACTAACTAGATGTCAGTAATAGATTTAGTTATGCTAAATTGCCATTAGTCACAATTAGCATATTTAGATAACTACAGTAATACCTTGGTTTGCGAGCATAATTGGTTCCAGAAACAAACTACTTGTATTGCAAGACATTGCTCATTTACCAGGTTAAAATGTATTATTAGATTGCTGCAGAAGCAATAGTGGTTTTTGCCATTACTTTTGCACCAACCGCATTGAAATGTTTCTCATCTTGCGGAACATGTGCAAACCGAGTTACTCTCAATCCGAGATTTTACTGTACTTGGTAAGAATATTGATTCAGGTATTGGGTGCCTAGTTGAATGAAGGAGTTTCTATGTCTATTCTAAAACACAATTTCCTCAGTAGAACACAGAAATGTAAAGTTCTCCACTCCATCAAAAGATGTATGTATTAACAAATATCTATGTACAGTTTTTCTGGAGCAATTTTTATTACCTTATGTCAATGAATCTATTAGTCATTTGTACTCTTTTTATGATGCTACATGATTCCATCTGATATCCTTTATTGAATAATTTTTGTCTTATTCATTAAAAAAAATCTTTATGTCCATCATTAGGGCTTGACTAAGTGAAGGCATGTGCCAGAAATTGCACATGTAGATGTGTGTGTGTGTGTGTGTGTGTGTGCGCGCGCATGCATACATTTTTATGGGGGAGGTTGTTTATTCAGATATATAATTCCTTCTGGCTCACAGACTTTCTTCTGATCCATGAGGATTAAAAAGGGAAATAAAAAGAAATCTGGGGCAGCAGAGAAACTTTAACTTAGTGAAGAAAAATATACAGAACAATGTGTTGTCAGAATCTAAAACAATGTGAAAGGACATTTCATTGACTTGATAATAAAAGGTAATTGACCAAATAGACAAGAGCAGTTTCTCGATTGTGGTCTAAGCAGACTGAGAGAAGCCAGTGATACTGTTTCTGCAAAGCTGCTAAAGTGATATGCAAAAAACCCAGAAATTCTACCAGTAAAACCAGAGGAGAAAAAGGCACTGGAATTTCTTGTCCTGTTTTGAAATTGAAATCTCTCCTCCTATAGCCCTCTCTTTTTTCTAGAACCCAAAAGAGTCACCGAGTGTCTTGGCAGGAATGGCATCCTGCCCTAGAAAATTTTACATGCTCCTTTCAGACCACTGGTTCAGTCTATAGCTATAACTTTGTCCAGTTTCCTTTAATTCCTGAGGTTGTGGAGTGACCATTGGTACCATGCAGAGCCCTAAGCTTCTATGATGCAGTAAGAATACCAAAAGTTGTTTTGTACACTTTTTCACTTTTTTAAAAGATTTTATTGGGGAATTGGGGGAGGGGAACAGACAAGTTGCTGTCCTTTGTTCTTCAGTGTAGTTGTGGAGGATGTCACTTCACTGGTCCAAGTTGTTATTATTGCGCTCTTCCTGGGTGAGGCAGTCACTCATCGGCCATTAGATGGCTGCTCATGGTGGCTCATGGCAGCTGCCAGCCACTCACGCAAGCTGCCAGCCACTCACAGTAGCTTCGCTGCAGCCCACTGCTGCCCCACTGCAGCCTACACCATCCCTGGCTACTCATAGCAGCCCAGCTCCAGGTGGAGCTGTTGTTCACCATCTTAGCTGTAGAAGGCGCAGTGTCACTGGCCCTCATGTGGGATCCAAACCCAGGCCTGCTGCTCAGAGCTGGCATCCCAAGCCAACTCTTAACCAAAATGCCACTCGGCCTGCCCAGTTTTGCATACTTTTAACATTTGCTTTAAAGAGAAAAGAAAAGTGGGATGACTTCCATTTTCTCCGAGCACATTTTATTCCAGTATATACCTATTTGGTTAGAGGCTCTCTTCCATCACCTTTGTGCTCCATCCCTTGTGTCCTTTGCAGGTAGGTCATGCTCAAGGTTTCAGTGGCACTTGATGGAGGTCTAAATCTTCTGTCTTCTAACTCACTACATACATATTATTTTATATTGTGTATAATATTTATATTCACACACATACACACTTAAAATCCTTCAATATTTTTGTCTTTTCCTCCTCTTTCCTCCATATTTTTTCTCTTTCACCTTATTTTATTTTGTCCTCCTATTTTTACTAGTACTACAATATTAGTAATTATACTAGTATCAGCAGCAACAGTAGTTATTATCTCCTTATTAAATGAGGATTATGTTAGGTGTACTCTTAACATCATACATAATGTGCAATCTTAAAAATAGCCCTACACATTTATTATTGTTCCATTTTACAGGGCTGGAAACAGGGAAAAACGGTTACATCATACAATTCAATGCTAGAGAAGGACCCCTTGCATTGAATTATTCTAGGAATCAGGGCAGTATTGAGCTAAAAATTCATAATTAAGTTAAGAAAATTGACCTTATGGATATTGAAATAAGTAAAATATGTTTTACATAAGTGAATAATAAACATTTACCGTTTGTGTAATTTAAGAATAAGTTTATAACTCATGTGAAGGTATAGTCTAAGAGTTACTTTATTGCTATCATCTTATATAGACAATTACACTAACTCGTGAGTTAATTGAAAAATGATTAATGACAAATTTTTATCTATATAATAATGATTTTTATGTGCTTCATCTCTTTCTAAAATTATCTCCTGCATTGGTGCTCCATTCTCAGATAAGTAATGATAAAATAAATAGTAATTAGAGTTTATCTTGAAGGGCACTTTAAGACTTCATCTGTAAGTAGCTCCAGAAGTTTAACGTGTAATTATCATGTGAGAATAAATTAATAGCCTAGAAAGACAAAGAAGGGGCTGGCATGGTTTTCTTCAATATTGAATATTTGTCTTATAATATATACTGAACCAGAAATGTGAAATTGCTACCTAAAGCAATAATGTAAGCCTAAAGGGAATTCTTACACTTGATAACCAAATTAGTTTTACAGCTTCTTCCAACAGGGAGTATCTAGCACATTTGGTATTCAACATATGTTGGTGAATACATGAGTGATGGACAACGTAGACTGGTAGTTGGCTTACATTTAGTATAAAAAGTATATTCTTACAGGTAGGGAATGATAGCCAAAATCTTGGAAGGTAGAAAGATATCTACAAGTGGGAGAGACACATTCACTGAAAAGAAGTGAAAAATAATAGTACTAGAGAATTATTCAGACAATTTCAAATATCCTTCAAGATCTTGCCATGAGAAATTTATTATATGGTTTAAATTATCCAGTTAACTCATTAAATCATAAAATTTGTTTTATGTATAAATGCATTGTTTACTAAATAAAAAGAGTGGACCCAGAGTAAACAATTGTGAGTTGTTCAGTTTGGAGGAGTCTTAATGAGAGACATATTCAATGATATTGTTTTATGATATTAATCATTTTATATGTTTTAAGTTTTATAATATATTTCAAATTAAATGATAGTTTCAAGATTAGGAAACTAGTCTACACAAATCTAATCATTTGTAAAAACTCAACAATTACAAAAATATTCATAGTTAAAACAATTGCATCCATAATCATTTTACTTTTTGCCTTTGAATCATTACAATTTTGTAATTTGAATTGTAATTTTTAAGGTTTTTTTAACATTTAAAAAATATTTTTAAAATAAATTTCTTAGTTCCACATTACCTAAGGATGGTTATTACTCAGAAACAGGGTGCTGACATTGACTTCTGTTTTTTTTTCCTTTTTCCTACCTGAAGTTCTCTCTCAAATTAATATGTGTTCATAAAATACTTAAAATATGTATCCACGTTAGAAATTGGAAATCAGATAGCCAAAATATATAATAAAATGCTTTTTTTTCCCCCAATATCTGGTTAGCTCACAAAAAAACAGGTTAGAGTTAAAGTTCAGAGAACAGTACCTGAGTTTTTAGAGAAGATCCAATTCCTGCTTTGTGAGAACAGAGATGCTCTTTGTGATGCTTTTCCCCTCTGATCAACAATGAATGTACTCATTTGTTTGTCTTTTTTTTTCTTTTTCCTTTCTTTCTTTTCTTTTTTTTTTTTTTTTTTTTTAGAGGGCAGTGTCACTGGCCCTCATATGTGGGATCCGAACCAGGGCCGCTGGCGTCCCAAGCCAGCTCTTAACCACAGCGCCACTCGGCCAGCCCTCATTATTTGTTGATTACTCAAGATTATTTAACAAGAAGTGAGAGAAAAATTATTGACATAATTTATGCACTAACTAGTTTATTAATAAATGCATACCCCCCTCCCACAGCTTTAATGAATAATCCTGTGCATATTTGCTTCTTAGAATAATGAGAAGATTTACATGTCAAGTGTTATCTCTTTGAAAACTGCTTAAGTTCTTGGAATGGTCACCATTCATTAGCTTACACTTTACACATTGCATATGCTAAGTAATCTTTCAAGGTCACCTTTTAATTATCTCTTCCTAAGACCCTGTATTACATTTTTTTCCATCAAACTTTGTTTTAATCATTTTTTTTACTTTTACTTATCAAACACATATAATAGCCAATCAGAAATGCTAAATTATTATTCTAGTCAAAAGAAAACTACCTAAAAACATCAAAATGAACATATTAATTGACCTACATAGTTCTCCATCATTTTATTTGAGACTCTTCATAGCCCAGAAAGTCCAAGTGAGGAGGCATACTGGTTAGGAAGTTATGAGGCATAGTTTTTGGAGGCAAGACGAGTTAGCCTTTTCCCCTTTGACCCATCTTCTCCACAACTGCCAGAATATCATATTTACCATGACTCCTTTGCCAGAATCCTTCATTAGTTCACTATTCCTTCCAGGAGAAAGGCCAAGCTAATTAACATGGTTTACTGGGGCATCTATAGCCTGGCCCATCCCTTAGTTTCCACTGTTGTTTGAATTATAGTATATTTTCAAGCGACTTGAAACTATTTGGCTTCACAATCCACACTTTGCTTACCAACATTCGCCTCCAACACATAAAATAGTGCGGTGTGTTTCTTGCCAGTCACATTCATTATTACCTAGCATTCAGCCCAGAAAACTTTTTGGAACTTTTCAACATGTGCTCCTTTTGCAACTTATGTGTTGGATTAACACACATACATGCTATGCATGCAACTGTCTGCCTTTCTAGGTGCTTATCTCTTTGAACAGTCTTATGTCCAAAGAATCTTGTATTTATGGAGATCTATCCAGTGCCACACAAAAATAATAGAGGGCAGGATTGGAGATGGGATCTAGGCTAACAGGAGAGACATTGGAAAGGTAGAAGAGTAGAAGGTAGAGTTCTACTTCACTTCCTTTGTGCCAATGAATACATGAACGAGAAGTTCTCACTGGTTATGGTTTCAGCTACCTAAACGAAGAGCTCAGAGTCAGTTGGTTTCTGCTGCACTCTTCTCTCACCTCACCCATCTCATGGGTAAAAGTTGGCATTTCCCTGACAGGGAACTAGAAAAGTCCCAGTCTCTTTGCTGTTTACATTTTCCATATACAAAATGTATAATTTTCAAAGCTCAAGGCAATCAATGGAGGCCTCCAGTTTCTGTGTTTCAAAGATACAGCCAAATTTGGAAGTTGTGCTCTCTTCCTGGAATTCTGGAAAATGGCACACCCTAATAGAATTCTCAAGCTGGTAGGAACCTTAAGAGATCTAGGGTAACTCTTTATTCTCAGGTAAAGAAACATTTGATGATTTATCCATCATCCACTTCATGGTTGAACATGCTAAGAAAATGTTTGGTGTTACAACAAAAATGAGTAAGCATGTTCTTTGGGGAGTTCACAGTCTAGTTAGAAATAATGACATGTAGCTAGATAATTACACAAATAAAATGGAATTTGGGCTCAGAGAGGTGTGTTGATTTGCCCAAAGCATGCACAGATAATTGGTGCACAGATAAAAGTTTAGGGTACAAATGAGTTATACTAGTTTCTGTCCTTTGCTCTTTCTCAAATTAATAGTTTGAAAAAGTTTTATAAACTATAGAGTGACATATGAATACTTTAATCTCATTGTTGCCTTCTGATTTTTTTCATTTCTCTTAGTAGAATATTAAATCAATATTTATTGCAATATATTTAAAATTCTAGTTCATGTGGTTTCTCATGATCTTCTAATTCCTGGGAGAGAAAGTACGGTATAATGATACAGAAAACAGACTTTTGAGTAAGAGACACATGGATCACAGCTCTAGTTCACTACTTATTAATACAAGAAGCACAACTTCAGACAAATTAATTGACCTTTCTAAGTCTCAGTTACCTCATCTGTGAAATGGGCATGGCAGTTCCTTTCACATAAGGCTTTTGAGGGGATAAAATAGCATACTGCATGTGATGTAATGAACGCAGAGTAAGCACTCAATGCAATTTATAAAATGTCTACTATTTTTGTCACTTTGCCATGAAGAGCCCTTCAAGTTCAGCTTGTGAATTGGAAAACATGCTGTCAATAACAGCCCTTCACAAATGAAGCCAGAGTTCATTCATATAAAGTAGAAACCTTTTACTCACTTCTTTGCTGAAGTTGTTCCCTCAACTTGTGTTATCTTTCACTTGTCTTTAACCCCTCAGAATCCCTGTGATTTTAAAGTTTCATCTCAAATCCACTTTCACCAAGGAGCCTTCATCGAGGCCTCACAAAGACATCTAATCTCCCCTTTCTTTCCCTTTGCATAGTAGTTTATTCTAATTATTTTAGATCATTTTTTTCAAACATCCTGATTTTAAAATCGTCTCCATGTCTGTCTTCTCATAATATGATGAGATCTGTGAGCGTATGGAGAATGGTTAACTCAATTTTGTGCATAGTAGTTTCTTGAAAAATATGTCTGTTGAATTTATCTGAATAGAAAAATGAGGAACTTCATTATCTTTGTGACTCATCTTAATTTTGAAATCATATGGTATCATTTAAAATCAAACTCATAAACTGAAATGCAGATGTGATGATGAAGATTTTTTGAGCACATTGAGGACTATCATAATTCTAGAAAGCTGTAGAGGAAGTAATTTTCTTGAATGAAGAGCAATGATAAATTCACTTGGTGGGGCTCAAGAAATACCTCTTTAATGAGTAAATACTCAAGGCAAAAACTGAGAACTTGAGTTGTGCAAGGTTTCCATGTGACACTAAATTTTAAAAGTAATAGCTAGTAAACACAGAAAATTGGAGCTTCATTCATTCATTCTTTTCTTTTTAAATCTTTATTGAGCCTTCAGCAGGATTCTAGAATTTAAAAGATTATTAAGACAATACCCTCCAGCAACAACATATTGTTAAAATATGGTAACAACATTGGACTTGTTGGTTAGAATGTTTACACCTCATTTTAATAAAATTTTAAATTTATTAAACAAACTTGTATGTGCACTATTGTAAGAATGGATTTCTTTTGGGGAGAAAATGGGGAAACAAATCATAATTCTAAATATATATACATATATACTTATATATACATCTTCAAATAGTTGAGCATTCTAACTTTAATATGTTACAATTAACTTAGTCTTTTTAGTGTTGAATTAACCAAATGATAGAAAAGTGTAACCTTATTTTTAAAAATTCTGTAATTCCCTTAGATTAATGTACTGATCATACTGTTGACCAGAAAAGGAACAAAATCCATGGTACATTTTTATTCACCACATAAACGTGTTTTTCAATTATTTAAGGGGAGGGAGAGGCAAAGAGGATAAAATATTATGGCTCATTTTCATTTTTCCTTATGTAGGTGTTAAAGTTTTGACTAATTTATATTCTCACCTTAAATAATGTATGTTTTTTTTTAAATTTGAAAGAACGCTGTTTATTATAATGAAGTAAAAATCAAATTTGTTCACATTTTCTCATATTGAGTAATAAAATTTTAGAAGGTATTCAGTTTAAAAACAAGGAAAAGTGAATAAAGGAAAATTACAATCATTGTGCTTCTCAAATTTACCCCAAATCAAATTTTCTTATATTTTAAAATTCATTTATTTCCTAATAATTCAGTGCACTCAGAACCGCATGATCTCTTTCCCTTTATTTTGGTTTTGAAAATTTGTAAGTTCAAAGAAAACATGATATATTATGGTTCTAAACACTCCGATTCTAAAGATAAAGTTAGAATCTCTCTTAACCTTTATCAGATTTCCTTTCCATTCCCAGAAGCAACTACTGTGATCAGTAGATCTACCATCATTTCCTATATATTTACATGCTACTCATAAACATTGCTGAACAATACATATGGAGTTTAAAACAAATTTTATACAACTCACCCTGCACCTTTTTTCATTGCCTTTTTAAATTTTTTTTAATTTGTACTTTTTAGTAAGGTTATAGCTTTATCACTAATGCATTTAAAATTCTCAAGTTTTGCTTATATTTTTGGTTAATATTATGAATGGACTCTTACCCTTATAATATTTTAAATTGCTCATTATTCTTATATTTGAAAGCTTTTGATTCTTATGCATCAAACCTATTGTACTCATTCTTATAATTTGACATTGATTCTATTAAGCCCTCTGTGTAAATGCTCATATTTACTACACATTTTGAAAATATTTCTTTTCCTATAAACACATCTTATTTGCCTCTTTATTTGGGCAAGGTATATTTGAGAGGGCATAAAATTTCACTGTATTGAATTGCATCAGTGGTGGAGATAATGACTCATTTATTACTTTATAATCATAAAGCGACCCTTTTCCCCCATCTGTGCCTTTTAACTGACGTGGTAGACTATTTCCTGCCCCTTGGATGAAATCTCTGGCAGGTCACACTTAGTTTACAAAAAAAAAAAAATATCTATATCTGTCTAGACCATTGTAATTATGAAAACCCCACATTTTATTTGACGTTAAGCTTCTCTGCTGGCCATACTTGCTACTGCTTCAGATCAGAAGCCTGAACAGCGAATGGGGTGTAGCAGTCCTCTCCCCATTACAACTCCTTGGTGACTCTAAACTTCCTTCCTCACTCACCAACTCGGTCCTTTTGTCCCTTTGTGGGCTGTCTGCCTCCTCCAACTTCAGTTTCCTCTCTCTCAGCCAGCAGGTTACAATTCCCCTCACTTTAGTATCCAATGGCATCATCACTTTGGCCTCCTTTTGAAAAATCTGTCTTGCTTAGGTAAATTTCCTTTTCAAATGACCCCAGGTCAACATCCCGACCACAAATTCCACATCCATTTTCCTGGAGATAGTCACCTGTGCTCCTCTATCCGTGGAAGTGTAATTACTGCCTCCAGACAATCGTCTGCCTCCCTGCTGACATGAGTCAGCATTTGCCTGTACCTTTTTTCTCCCATCATGCTCAGGGAGCTCAGAGGCACACATATTAAGCAATCCCAAGTTCACTCTTCAGCTCCTCTTGGACTGGGAATGAGGCAAAGCATCCATCTTCACTCCTCCATGGGGAGGGGAGGGAATATGCATCAACAGATAGCTTGTTCCAAAGAAATTCTCCAAAATATATTCTTCCAGAAATCTTTTATTGCCATGTAGTCAATATTGAGGTAGGAGTCCCAAGCCAGTTTTTTTGGTCATCTCCTTTGCAAGCATTAATAGGTGAGCTGGAAGCTCAGCTTGGAATTGTTTTGTTCTTGTCCTTGTCTAACCAAGAAAATATAAATATGTTGTTTAAAGAAAGTCCTATGCCATTCTTGATTTTATCTGATCTGTTTGTAATATGGTACCATTGCAAATGATGTTTGTTTTATCATGATCAAGTGGGTTCCATCCCTAGTACGCAAGGCTGGTTCAACATCCGTAAATCAATGATTGTGATACACCACATCAACAAAAGGAAGGAAGAAAATCACATGGTCATTTCAATAGATGCAGAAAAAGCATTTGACAAAATCCAACAGCCATTTATGTTAAAAATCCTTAGCAAAGTGGGAATACAGGGATCATATCTCAACATAATAAAAGCCATATGTGATAAACCTACAGCTGATATCATACTCAATGGGGAAAAGCTAAAACCATTCCCCATAAGATCAGGAACAAGACAAGGCTGTCCACTTTCTCCTCTTTTATTCAACATAGTTCTGGAAGTTCTAGCCACAGCAATCAGACAACAAAAAGAAATAAAAGGCATCCAAATTGGCAAGGAAGAGGTGAAATTGTCATTATATGCAGATGACATGATACTGTATATAGAGAACTCCAAAGACTCCATCAAAAATCTATTGGAACTGATAGACGAATTCAGTAAAGTAGCAGGATATAAAATCAATGTTCAGAAATCAGTGGCATTTGCATATACTAATAATAAACTAACAGAAGGAGAAATTAAGAAAACTGTCCCATTTACAATTGCTTCAAGAACTATAAAATACCTAGGAATAAATTTAACCAAAGAAGTGAAAGATCTGTACTCAGAAAATTATAAGACACTGAAGAAAGAAATCAAACAAGACACAAATAAATGGAAACACCTACCATGCTCATGGATATGAAGAATTAATATAGCTAAAATGTCCATACTGCCTAAAGCAATATATAGATTCAATGCAATTCCTATCAAACTACCAAGGACATTTTTCACAGAAATAGCAAATATAATCCTAAAATTTATATGGAACCATAAAAGACCCCAAATAGCCTCAGCAATCCTGAGAAATAAGAACAAAGTCGGGGGGATCATGCTACCAGACATCAAAACATACTACAAGGTTACAGTAATCAAAACAGTATGGTATTGGCATGAAAACAGGCACATCGATCAGTGGAACAGAACAGAGAGCCCAGAGATAAATCCAGGCATTTACAGACAGTTAATCTATGACAAGGGAAGCAAGAATTCACATTGGAGTAAAGATAGTCTATTCAATAAATGGTGCTGGGAAAATTGGACCACCTCCTTACGCCATATACAAGAACAAATTCAAAATGCATTAAAGACTTAAATGTAAGACTTGAAACCATAAAACTCCTAAAAGAAAATATAGGGAGTACATTTGCAGACATTACTCAGAGCAATATTTTTACTGATACATCCCTGTGGGCAAAGGAAGTAAAAGAAAAAATGAATATATAGGATTATATCAGAATTAAAACTTTTTTCACAACAAAGGAAACCATCAATAAAACAAAAAGGAAGCCTACTGAATGGGAGAATGGGGTTAATATCCAAAATTTATAAAACACTCATGAAACTCAACAGCAAAAATACAAACAACCGAATTAAAAAATGGGCAGAGGATATGAAGAGACATTTCTCTAAAGAGGACAAACAGATGGCCAACAGGCATATGAAAAAATATTCAACCTCAACCTCACTGGTCATTAGAGAAATGCAAATAAAAACCACAATGAGATACCACCTCACTCCAGTCAGAATGGCTATCATCAACAAATCAACAAACAAGTGCTGGCGGGGCTGTGGGGAAAAGGGAACCCTGCTGCACTGTTGGTGGGATTGCAGATTGGTGCAGCCACTATGGAAGTCAGTATGGAGGTATCTCAAAAAACTGGAAATGGAATTACCTTTTGACCCAGCAATTCTACTCCTAGGTATTTATCCTGAAAAACCCAAGATACTTATTCAAAAAAATTTGTGCACCCCTATGTTCATTGCAGCGCTATTCACAATAGCTAAGACTTGGAAACATCCGAAATGCCCATCGGTAGATGACTGGATTCAGAAACTGTGGTACATTTATACAATGGAGTATTACTCTTCTATAAAGAAGAATGAAATCGTACCATTTACAATGATATGGATGGACCTAGAGGCTATTATGTTAAGTGAAATAAGTCAGTCAGAGAAAGGCAAATACCATATGATCTCACTCATATGTGGAATCTGAAAACCTGAATGAATGAGCAAAGTAAACAAACTATCTCATAGATATAGAGGAAAAACAGGGTTGATAGTTGGGAGGGGGGTGGAGATGAAGGAGATGGGGAAGGGATTAGACAGCAAAAATAGGCAACTACAATATTGCCACAGGGATATGAAAGACAGTTTTGGGGAATATAGTTAATAATGTTGTAAATATTTTGTGGGGTGTCAGATGGTCATATGTCTTGTTAGGAAGACCATTTCATGGATGGAATAGAGGCTTGATCACTGCACTGTACAGCTGAAGCTAAGGTTGTATAATATTGTATACCAACTGTAATTGAATATATAGATAGTCATGGGATGTGGATTATACTGTGGAAGGGAGTCAGAGGAAGTGTAATATATATATATATATATATATATATATATATATATATATGGCGAAGGAGTGGGGTGGCTAAATTGGGGAGGGAGGTTGTCACTTTGAGGGGTGAAAAGTATAACTATTGCACTGTGTTGTACACCTGAAACTAATTAAAAATAAATAAATAAAAATTAAAGAAAATTGATGTTTGTTTTAAATTTGGGATAGATAACTTACTTAAAATTTGTTGAATTAATAATTAAAGTACCTATTTGTGTCATGTACTCTTTTTGATGCTGGAAATATAATGGTAAAAAGAAAAGGTCTCTGTCTCACATTGTAGTTGGGGGTGAGGTTATGAATTTTAAATACATAAAGATAATTACATATATAAATATATACAATTTCAGAAGTGGATAAGTGCTATGAAATATTGAAACATGATAATGTGACATGACTGGGGTTTGAAATTAGATGAGTTGGGGGAGAAAAGGTTTCTCTATATAAATAGCATTTGAGGTGGATTGGATTATAAAATGGAGCTAGTCATGTGAGGAACAGAGAAGAGAACCTTCCAATCAGGGAAAGGAGCACATGCAAAATCATGAGGTTTGGATGCAATTGCATGTCTAAAAAACAGAAGGATGATGTATCTAGAAAATGGCAAGGAGTAGGCTCCATGCTCATGGGTTGAAGCACTGGTCTTGTAGAAAACAGCAAGGAAGGAAGAGTGGTAGATTCATTCAAATAATAGAGCACGTGGGCCATGGTAAAGGGTCTAGACTTTTATTTTCAAATTAATAGGAAGAAATTGAGGGTTTTAAACAGGAGAGTGTCTTAGAGATGTAAACTTAAGTGGTCACCAGCAAACGTTGATGTGTGATCACCCTAGTTATAAGCCTGTTGAGATAGTCAAAGCAAGACATCTCAGTGGCTCATGCAAAGCTGCTAGTCATAGTGATAGAGTGAGATGATATGAAATATGTGAGGGGGAAGAGGAGGGCATCCTGCCAAATAGAATGATGCTTCAACAGCTGATCTTGTGCCTATGGACACTCCCTAGTTAGTCTTCCTCTGAATTTATGATGACCTGATCTTCTTATCTTCTCAACACAAACTCCTTATTCAAAGTCCTTTCGAGAGGCAATGACTCTTGTTTCTGGCCTGGCCCAAGAGGAAGGTAGAAGGATATGGATAGGCTTCCACAATTGCTACTACTGCGATATTCAAAATAGCTATGCTGTGGGTTCCCTGGACCCCTTCTACTCCTAGTCCTCTCTTGGACCTCTCTGGTCCTCTTTCTACTCCTCTACTTTTGGACCTTTCTTGAATCTACCTTTTGTGGTAGTTTTCAGTGAGCATTTTGATAGTGGTTTCTTTGTTTAGTCTCATTTATTCTCTATCTTTCTGGGATTCCTTGATGTTTCTCAGTACATTAGTAGTCTCAGTCACCTTTTTCCAGGAATTTCTAGCTATGTGGGGGAGTGAGAAAGAATCTAGCTTTTGTCTAATCAACTGTCTTGATCTCAAAATCCTCTAAGACTATCTCCCA
This sequence comes from Aselliscus stoliczkanus, assembly GCA_033961575.1. Classification (NCBI taxonomy): domain Eukaryota; kingdom Metazoa; phylum Chordata; class Mammalia; order Chiroptera; family Hipposideridae; genus Aselliscus; species Aselliscus stoliczkanus. The sequence goes on from CM066729.1 coordinate 41,131,050, forward strand.
TCACACACACACACACACACACACACACACACACACACACACACACACGGATGGAATGGCTTATATTCAACGTAGAATGCTTTTACTTAGTGCTATAATATTTAGACCATTCAAATCTTTTAACTGTACTTTTAATGTAGCATCTACTAGTTTTGAAACTTGTTCATGTTTGATTCATTAACATGCTTCCTCCAAAATGTAAAATGTTGCTTAAACTTTTATCAGTGCATCAAATTAGTGCAAGGAATCTTAAATCAATAAAATGGTTTTGTATTTCCTAATTTCTCATTTCTTTTTCATCAAAATACAAATGATCATAATCTAATACATTTATATAGTCTGAGCATTATAAGAATTACTGGGTTTACTATGTCTGTATTAAACTTGTAATAACTAACAAATAAAATTTCAAGTACCTAAATCTTTAAAATATAATTCATTATTATATTCATTATTAAATAATTTAATTATTTTATGATTTTTACACTCTTCATTACTCTAATATTATCAGTTTTAGAATACATATGTTTCTTCTCATGTGTTTTTAATCCTTTAATGGGATGTACTGCTATCCCTTAAGACTTTGGTCTTCAGATTTGAACAGGTCTGGGTTTGAATCCTAATTCTGTCACTCTGTGACCTTGAATAAAATGCCAATCTCCCTGATACTTGTTTTTCCCATGATAAAGTTGGGATCGTGCCTTCTGCATGAGGTTATGTAAATTTGCAATGTGACACATTTAAAGCTTTTTCCACAATGCCTGGCTCCCAATGAACATCCATTGTTCTTATTGATTCCATGCTGGGTTTCCATTTTGACATCACCACTTATTTATAGTATAATATCAGACAAGCAACTTAATACTTCTGAGAGTATAGCATTTTGAGGTTAATTACAATTGTGAGAGTGGACAGAGAAGAACCATACAAACAATAAAGCATTTTATAAATGCAAAGTGTGAAAAACAGAACTAGAGTGACACTTTTTGTTAACTTGGGACATCAGAAAATACACCACCATTACATAGTTACCAAATAAAAGGAAATATAAGGGAAAAGAAACAGCAATCATGAAGTAAGAGTACATAGTACCAAGGTTAAAGGGAGACAACCATTATAACAGTTAGTACCCAAATATGAAAACACCAACCTTTGTCTACTTCAGACATTTTGCTGGAGTTTTTTCCTGTGTATTATAGTCACTTTCTAGCAGCACCATTAGCTTGTTTGTTCTACCTGTGCTATTCCTAAAGGTTCTCTCACCTTCACTTCCTTACAAAAGCATTTATGTGAAGAGACTTCACTCATACTCTTCTTAACTAAATTTCTTCCTTGACTATCAGTCTCAAATGGGTGCAATTCTAAATAACTGTAATACCCTGCAAATATTTAGATACTAATCAAGAATACTAGCTTAGAAATTGTTATTTTTTTACTGTGATTTGTAAACTATGTCAACTGGTTTTAGGGAGCTCCTCAGCTAATATAAAAAATATTACAATAAATGAAATTTAATTGATACAGATTTTATGAGGAGTTTAGTAACGTATAGTAGAGGGATCATGGCTTGTTTAAAATGATAATTGCAGCTTTTTCCTCTCTTATTTTTAATATTTAACAATATTAGTTATTTGAAGAGATTTCATTTCCTTACTGTTAATAAATATAATCAATTGAAATTGATAATATAGTTTAATCTTCTATAGTGTTGACAAGCTAATACAGCTGTGATTACTCCAGCAATGTGTGTGGTGAAATCTATTTAGTTGACTGGCCCTCAGCAATTGCCTTTGAATATCATATTTTCAGTATTTTAAATGTGAGAGATTGAAACCAATTAAATAATTAAAGAGCACTTCCTTATATTTGATCACTTCTGATGGTAAATCAGATTCCTATGTAAGCCACATGAATGACTTTGCTATTATATGTTTATTTTCCTCTATATACAGAAATAATAAGGGCGACTCTAGAGTGATTTTCCCATAAAAGGGAGTGATTTTGCCATTCTAGATGCAGATACCATTGTGATCCTTTTTTATGATTCATTGAAAAATAATTCTTGTAGGGAGGATAAGTACATGGATTCAGGTAGCAGTGGAATAGATGTTCATAGGACAATGGCAACTGAATACAAATCAAGCCTGTGACCCTGACTTCATTATTGCCATAATGTTATATCCAAGCCAGGAAACTGTAGATTCTGTAGACCACATAGATAGGTGCTGATGAATTCAAATTTTTGAAATAAAAACTTAGTCAAAATAGAGTATCTATATAACTTGGAAAGCAGCAGTAGCAATTAAAAGCACAGGCACTGTAATAGTGCTTTAAATTCAGGTTCTCCATTTATTGGCTTTGATAAGCTACTTAATCTTTCTAGAGGTATCAGTTTACTCACCTATGAAATGGGGATAATAATAGTACCTACCTCATAGAGTTACCGAGTAGAATAAATGAGGCCATTCAGGCACAGTTGTTTTCTCAGTACCCAGAATATAATAGATAATAAGTATTGGCTTGACTAGATTTTATTACAGCCATAAGACATGACTTTGAATATCCAAACTAGTTGTCTTATGGATTCTGTGGACTCTTCATAAATAAGTGGTAGACTCTATCCCTAAACACTGAAATGAATGCTTTTGAAGGACAGTTACTACTCTTTTCCAAATTCCACACTGGTCTGAAAGGATTCAGACAATTACTCCAGGTTATTTATTTCATACATGAAAAATAAAACACATTTGTGACTGGTAATGAGCTTAATTATTTCATTAAATAATCGATGCTCTAGAAGTATAGTACATTCCTAAAAAGTATAATCCTATGAAATATTAATCAAATTCACTTTTCAATTGAGGTGTTAGAGTTCCTCCTTTGTCCTTGAAAGGCCATTTTGGATATAGAGGCTGAGGTTGCTCAAGTGTTTTTTAAAATAGTATAAAAGTTCTTTAGTGTTCATTTTTTATCACTTTTTTCATGATCTGTGATTATACATTTGTATTTAGATTTATATTTATGGATGTCTTGTTCATGTAGGTCTACTTTATCTTTTCTAGTTTTAGAAATCTCTTGTTTAATTTGAAATTAGACTGTAAATTGCCCCCAAAGAAATACCTCTGTATCCATATCATTATTGAAATATAAGAAAAATGGAAAAGAGTAGAGCCTTGGAAAATATGCAGCAGACTTTATTAGACAATGGCTTTAGGAAACAGAAGTGAATTTTTTTGTGTGTGCCAATGTTTCCATTTTATTACAGATGGCTCTTGCTGGCAGAGGATAAGGGCAGAAGGAAGCAAATAAACTTGCCTTTTTTCCTCTAAGAATATATGAATAGTATGGCATATTGCTCTTAAAAATGAATTTTTGCCATCATTCTCTACTAATATGTGTTCCTTTTTGTTTATCTGCCTTAAGGTTGCTATAGAAGGATAATTCTTACCTCCATATTTCTTGTAGAAAAAAATAATACATCGCTATAGAGTGGATTTTGCCTCTCAGTCCTTCCTTTCTTAACAGTGAAGTTAATGTTTCAAAAATGTATGAAAAAAATCAATTTTTAACTGGCAGTCGATGTGTTTTCAATAAGCAACTTACATTACTTCATGTTCTTGAAACATAGGAACAAAAGTAGAATTTAGGATTACATGTTACAAAGCATAATATGGGTAATTAATTGATGTGATCAAAGATTGTAATATACACATAATTTAACTACTAATTTACAATAGTAAAAATTATCCTTACAAAGTAAAAGAAAACACAAAATTAGGCAATTTAATTTGCATAGCTAATACAACCCTGGTACAATAAACAGTGAAGATGAGTGGGTTATCATAACATTTAAAGTTTTGTTCATTAAAATGCCAACTATTTTAAATAAGAATATTCCTTCAATAAGAATTAATCATACTCAGTGTATCCTAAATCAATATTCTCTGTAAATAAATAGTAGGGTTGTAGAAACAGGATTTTGATAAGCTGGAAAGCTTGGAATGTGGCAATTAGTTCAAAAATTCATTTTAAGACTTTTTAATAATCTTTGTAGAAAATATTACTTGATTTTTCTGAGAACTCTATATTAAACAGAGGATATATATATATATATATATATATATATATATATATATATATATATTTGTTTGTTTTATTTTTTCCCCTTACATTGTATCTAAAAATTTTCAGGGTCAACATTCTGCATATCAATTACTATTATTCCATATGGGACCTGTAACTATACAGGTAGAAGAGATTTGGGTGAATTTTAAAAGGCAACCATTTCAGGTGAAGCGTGATTTTTTGACTGTAGTAAGTTCTCTTAATATTTGTTAACCCCTCCTTATTTATTTAACAAACCTTTACTGAGCTCCAAAATGTATCAAAGCCTGGGCAATAACTTCAGGTATAGAGATGAATTTGGCATGGTCTCTTTCCTTCAGATGCTTAAAATCTATTGGAGAAACTAGAGAAGCATCAAACCAACTGAAACCAGTGTGACAGGGATGATTAATGTGGTTTGAACTAACAATTATGGAGCATAAGATAAATCTGCATATTAAAAAAACAATAATAAGCTGATTGCATTTCTGTTAAGTAGATTTTGAGAAGAGCTGTCAGCTCTATAGGTCCTATGCTCTGGGTAACAGACCTAAAAGATGAGTAGCAGAACATTGGAGTAAAATAATGGAAAATATTTTATTAGTTTCCCTTTATCAACTACTATTTTTGCAAGATTATATAAAATGTTCGTAAATTGACTGTTCATTTTACAAATCCCTTTAGACATTTTTCATTTCTGTCAGCTCTTCCTTTTTGCCAGAAAGTGCTATCCATTTACCTCCAAGGTCTGTGAGTCAGGAAATTAAAATACATGGATAGAATTTAAAAGTTGCATGCATAAAAAGCTACGTGTTTTCTAGACAGCTGTCCATGCAATGTATCATTTGTTTTTTGAAAAGTCCATATTTAAACTTAAAGTTGACATGTCATCCTTAATTCATGCTACAATGCTTTTGATTTCCCTACATAGTAATGCGAGTTAAAGAATGTATTCCTGTACAGTTGCTACTGAGTCCACTTGGTTCATATATTCAACGATAATACATGTTTTGCTTTGTCTGATACATAAACATATCCACACATTTGCATGTATATGCTAATTGGGAACATAAATGGGTTAAAATGTCACACTCTTGTCCAAAATGTGAATTTAAAAGCAGCCTCAATAGTTTATCAGCTGAAATAATTGCTAAGGTAAGTGCAAATAGCTGGAAGGCTTTAATGGTTCAGAAAATATTTTTTGCAACATACACATTTTGGAATTGCCCATCAGCATCTTCAATGTCATGTGCATTGGTAACCAAGACAATAGCATATGTCTTGCTAACCCAACCAGATTATCATTCTGAACAGACATTTTATTGATATGGTAAAAATTAAATACATTTACCCCAGTATAGTTTAAGCTTCCCACTAGCATTATGATTGATTGGAGAAATTAAATATTTATTCAAAGAGTAAATAGAGATTTTGGAACAAGTCAAATCAAAGCACCATTGAACAAGAAGTAATCTAAGAAAAGCAGATATTTAAAGGTATGCCTATAGTGTTTACTTGATTTTTCCTAGGTTTAATAGCAAGTTACAGTTTATGACCATATGATATTTTAAGTGATAGAAATAATATATTTAAAATGTAAACATTGAGAAGCATAAGTGAAAAAGTAAAACTCCAACATATTTCCCCATATCACATACAGTGAGTGCCCACTTATTAGAGAAAACAATTTAAATAGCATATTGGATATCCATCTAGGAAATGTCTGTGTATGTTAAATGTGTGTTTAATCTCTTTTTCTATTCAAATTAGATGATGCTTTTCATATTGTTGTATAATTTGCCTTTTTTCCTTAATATATTAGATAACTTTAATATCAGAATATATGGATCTATCTAGTTCACTTTAACCAATGCATAGGCCGAATTGGTTCACTGCTATGGATGGGGATGGACTTTTTTCAGTATTTTAGTTGTTATTTTTTTTTTTTTTATCGTTCCCATTTTGGATTGCCTTAGTGACCACATTGTTATCAAGACCACTTGTTCATTTCTGGATCTGAGGGTAGGATTGATTGGTCTCCATGAAAAGTATTGGATCAAACATGGGCAATAGAGTTGCCACCAACAGTTAGTGATGATATACCTTTGGACAGGAGGGGTTAACTTCCAATGTTTCTGTGATTACATTGATAAGATGGATTATATTTATAAAAGAGGAACATCAGCCCTTTACTTACACAACCGCTCACGGCTGCTTTTGGCAGCTCACACCAGCTGCCTGCCGCTCACGCCAGCTGCCAGCCACTCATGGCAGCTCTCGGAGGCCCACTGTAGCCCCACTGCAGCCTACGCCATCGCCAGTAACTCACGGCATTCCAGCTCCAGGTCGAGCTGTTGTTTGCCATCTTAGCTGTAGAGGGCGCAGTGTGACATGCCTGCCTGTGGGATCCGAACCTGGGTCCTGCTGCTTAGAGCTGGCATCCCAAGCCAACTCCTAACCAACTGGCTACTCTGCTAGCCCAGGAAATTGTTTTTTAAGTGTAATGTAAATTCAGCACTCATGCTCTTGGTAGAATCATAAGCTATTAGCTCAAAACTGGGCAATGTTGCATGGAAAAAGAACTTAAGGTAATTTTATTTTATTAGACTTTACTTGATCTGAGATTTAAGGGAAGTTTGTGATCTCATGGGTAACAGGCAAGACAGAGTAGATAAACCTGCCTTTCCTTGCTCCCTCAGTTATTGTTATAACAACTGGCGTTGTGAGCTCCACAAAAGCAATTCTACTGTCAGAGAAGCTTCAGAAGTTTGGAGGTATCTTTGTCTACTGTATATTGTAGATAGGTGGAGTAAGACACATCAGACAGGGAATCTAATTGACAACTGGGGAAGATAGGCTGTTGAAAGAGCTCAACAGGATAAAGTACATACAAGGTGTGATCAAACAATATGGTGAATGTTTATATTAAAAAAAACACACACAAAAAACTATTACTGTAAAATTCACATTGCCATTAATCCCCCTCAAAATACTCCTCTTGGCTTCGAACACACTTATCCCATATTCTTGCCACGTCCTGAAGCAGTTCTGGATGTCCTCTTTCGTGAGTGTCTTTAGTTGCTCTGTCATGGCTGATTCAATGTTCTGAATTGATTCAAACCTTTTCCTTTCATGGTCATTTTGACTTTAGGGAAGAGCCAGAATAGAAGTTACAGGGTGCCAGGTCCGGTGAATAAGGTGGCTGTGACACACCATAAAGTTTTTTTGTTTTTGTTTTTTAAGATTTTATTGGGAAATTGGGGGAGGGGAACAGACAAGTTGGTGTCCTTCTGTTCTTCAGTCTAGTTGTGGAGGATGTTGCTTCATTGGTCCATGTTGGTATCATCATTGCGCTCTTCCTGGGTGAGGCAGATCGGTCACCGGCCTCTGGACAGCCACTCATGGTGGCTCATGGCAGCTCACAAAAGCTCACACCAGCTGCCTGTCAGCCCCACTGCAGCCTACGCCTCGCCAGCGACTCACGGAAGCCCAGCTCCAGGCTAAGCTGTTGTTCATCATCTTAGCTGTAGAGGGTGCAGCATCACTGGCCCTCATGTGGGATACGAACTGGAGCCCTGCTGCTCAGAGCTGGTGTCCCAAGCCAACTCGTAACCAACCACACACCACTTGGCCAGCCTGTAAAGTTTTTATTTGACAGAAACTGCTGTACCAGAAGCAATATGAGACACAGAGCATGACAATGGAGGATGAAGGATGACGTAAAGACAGTCACGAAGGAGGACTTCCAGAACTGCTTCAGAAAGTGGCAAGAACAATGGTATAAATGTGTTTGAAGCACGGGGGAATATTTTGAGGGGGATTAATGGCCATTTGTCTTTTACTGTAATACATTTTTCTTTTTAATTTAAACATTCACTGTATTTTTCGATAAAACCTACAACACTTAATGACATTCTTGACAGGCTCATAGACACTCAAATGATAATTTTCTTGAACAACACAGATAAGCAAATTAATTGGATTGTAGTAAAGGCAATGGGTAATTATAGTAAAAAAAAAAAGCTCTCAGCAAAATACTCTGTTTTACTCTAAAACTACAAACAAAATTATTGGATAAAAAAATTGAGTTTGTGCATGCGTGTGTGTGTGTGTGTGTGTGTTTCTTGGTAAACTGAAAACTTAAAATGGTAGATCTGAGCTCTGCATATTTTCAAAAAGTTCACTTCCTCATACTAGCTCTTATTTTATGAACGTTTGTATTTTATGGACTTTTGCTCTTGGGAGTAAATACTAAAATAACTGTAGATATTTTATCTATTTGTTTCATGCCTCAGGCAGCCCCTGGGAAAACAGGAGGGAAACAGGTGTGGCCAGGTAGATTTTATTGTGTGCTCCAAGGTTGCTCTCCTTTGCATTGCCCGTGAATTAAATTGGTATGGTAATTTTTCAAATATAGCTTTAAATTTTGTAACTACACTTCATGTTTACATCCTTTGGTTTAAGTATTCACAACTAATTACATTTCTTTTCAAAAAAATTGAAATTACTATTCAGCTATTTAAAAATAAAAAAGATGAACAAATTTTTAATATACTGATATAGGAAGATCTCCCAGATACATTGTTAAGTAAAAAGAGCTAGGGACAAAACAGTGACTTTAGAATGCTATCTTTTATGTAAAAAAGAGAAGATATATATATATATTTAGTTTTATTTTGTTATATTAGTTTCAGGTGTACAACACAATGCAATAGTTATACTCTTTACCCCCCAAAGTGAAAACCCCCCTCCCCCAGTTATATATAAAAATGCATCTAGTTTATAATTGATTTTGTCTGTATAAATAAATTTATTGAATTTGCATAGAGAATACAGAGAGGACACATATAAAGTCAAGGAGTGGTTACCTATTTAGGATTGGGGGTGAGGGGGAGGGGAAGAGACAGGAGCAGGGGAGCTAAGAGTGGATGAGACAGGACTGTGACTTTATAACGTACTTTGATAATTATTGATTTAATATTTCAACTTTGTGAATGAATTAGCTATTCAAAGGATATGAGTAAATGAAAACAAAAATGTTAATCCATAGTGGAGGTAGCATAATGCATTGGAAACAGAGTAGGCTATAAACCTGAAGGGAGTGGGTTTTTGTAACACATTTATCACTGTTGCCTTCGACTTAGGACAAGTCACTAGACTCTCAGTGTCCTCACCTGCTCCAGATGAGAAGGTTGCAGTAGATTTTCTCATGCCCTAGATGTCACTTTGAGCTATATTTTAATTGACCTAAAATTACGTTTAATTTGGAGTACAGGATTAGTGGCACAGGCCACTCAAAGCATGGAAACATGTGTTCTAATGTATTTTCCATCCCAATAGTTTTTTGAAGAGGTCCGTTGTATAATTTTCCTGTAGCAGTATTTTTTAAATGTAGGAAAATTGTGTGAAATAATCTCTTATAAAAATGATTGACTGTATAACAGATTTCTTTCAAGAAATTTAACTTTTCAACAACATTTTAAGCTTAGAAATATGTCCTGATAAGAGTAATAGAAATTATGGAGCACCAAGTATATGCTTGCTAGTGTGCTAGGAACATTATGTCTGATTTGGCATAATTTTCACACCAATCTGACAAAAAGTGTTTTCATCCTCATTTTCACTTGAGAAAATAAGGCTTAGAGACATTTCGATCATGGAATAGACACTCTAAGTGTAAAACTTAAGTGTCAACAGAATGTATTAGGATAGGTAAGGAAGATGAATATTAATGTCTCCCTGTGGAGTATATTAGCTGTAGCCCTGTCTGGAGACAATAAAGGACTAGATAATTTGAGTCTTTTCCCTGACATACTGGGTCTGAGAGAGGGTATATATTATGGAGCTTCCTTCTCTTGTCTGCCCACTCTCCCACAGGCATGATCAACCAAGAGACAAAGAGAAAAGTGGACACACTGAGACACACACTTAGTGATTCCTACATAGCTGGAAGCAAGAAAGGCACACATGGGTATATGCAGAAATGGAAATGCCACCAGAAACACAAATCAGAGTCACCCACTATAAAGACGGGCACAGTGAGGTGATCAGGGAGGCATGCAGAGAAAAATATACAAATATACAGATAGGATGGTATATAGGGTATCAAAAGCATTCAGAAGCAGAAAAAGAGAGACTCATAAATGGAGACACAGAGGAAGATATATAACAGATGGGAGGGGGTGGGGGGAAAGCACATGCATGGTCAGAGAGATGCACAAAGCGGAGTGAAGCATGGAAGCAAGCAGCAAGACATAGCTGGGTAGAATCTCATACACTGAGAGCCGTTGACATACAAAACAAAGTGAATGGCATGTAAGTCCACAAGAATGAAACATATGCTTAACCAGACAGAGAAATTCACACACGAAGAAACACACACCCAAAGGCAGATAGGATATCCATACACACAAAGATAGACACAGAAACAAGGAGAGGACATAGATGTCCATGGCCTGAAGACAGTGAGAAGAAGACTTCAGCTCTTACTAAAATAATAGTTCAAAAGCTTTCCTGCCTTCCTGGCTCCTGCACCAGGCGCAGGGCCAAGAACTCATGTTTCCCAGGGTGCAGATGGTGCCAGCACCCTTGGATCACTGTGCTGTGTTCTTACTGTATTTTTATACGTCTGTTTATTTCATTATGTTCTAGGGAGCATATTTCTCTCTTGGACATTTATTCCCCTTGGATATATTTTTGATAAATTTTGCATCTTCCTTATATTCTTTAATTTTCCTAAAAGTATGGTCTCAACTGCTTTAGGTTTGGGCTCATTACTTTGTTTAAAAATGATTTCTTCCTGTCAGCCTTAGTTTTAGTAAAGCCTGGTATGATATTGTATGAGCTAGTGAGGTGAATATTCTTGGTAATATGTGAACCTTAAAGAATCTAACATATTGTCAGCATTAAATAAATTTTAAACCAATATGGCGGGAAATATTTTGAGATAAAGATGATTTCTTGACTGTATTTCTAAATGTGAAAGCAAAGGAATAGAGCTATTTAATATTTTTAATAGCATGTATATGTATATATTAGGGGTGTGTGTGTGTGTACATGGGTTTTTATATATGATATATATTTGTACATGTATGTATACATCATATATCTCTATCTCATCTCTATCTATCTTTATCTCTATCATCTATCTACATCTATCTATCAAAAGTGCTCATATTCTCACAAAATAAAGTTTATTCTGAGTATTGTCTTCTCAGTAGAAGGAACCATTCAAGTTGAGCTTCCAGTTGCATAAACATTTCTAGCCGATATGTCGTAGCTAAGAATATGCAGAGTGGTCAATTTTAGATATTTATGTACAGCTTTTCATTTTACTCCCTAGTGAGAATTAAAATAAGAAAATAGTACAGATCCCTAAATAGAAAAATAATCTAGACCCAAGTTTTCTGTGAAGTGTGCTCAAAAGACCTCATTCATCATTAAATTGCTGAAATCTAGGCTGACCCTGAGCAATCTCAGGGGGAAAAGGAGGTAGAAATTGTCATTGTTAATAAGCTCTCTAAGTATTTCATATGCACACTCATGCTGGAGAAGCACTATCTATCTAGAGAACTAAATTTTATAGATTTTTCTTACAGGGATTAATTCTGAAAAAATGCATTCACATACACAGGCAGGGCAATGAGGGGAAATTATCCCAGCTGTGAATTTTGTACATTAAAATTGTCCCGAATATCCCTCGCTAATCAATTTTCTTATTTATTTTTTACTTTTACTGTCAATCTGTTTTAGTCTTTCTAGGTTCCTGTTCTCTTATGAGTTTTCTTACTGCTCTTCTTAACAAGTAATGCCTAGAATATTTAAGCAGCCTGCAGAAACAAATTTGTACTTCAACAAAATAGTGTTGAAAATCATTTATTCTCAGTGAAAAGTTATCTTTAGAAAAATCACCAAGGGTGAAAGAACCTAAGTACTCGTATATGCAATTAAAACATTAGATACTATTTCTTAACATGTACCAGAAGAGGCAAATTTTAATACTAAATAAATACAGATGCGTCCATAGTCAAATTAAAAATACATAGGAATAGTAACTTAGAAAACACATATCAGGATGATTATTCTCTTATAAGAGGCATTTATCCAAATAATTCATTAAAGAGTGCCAACATTGCAGCCACTCTTAGTGTATTTAAAATGTATAAACACTGATTTCTATGCAAATTTTTGAAACACACATCTTGCCTAAAGTCACATATTTTTTATTGCCTTCAATTTTAATACTTCTGTTTCTAGCTTGCTATATTGAAGTAAAAACTCTGTGATATTCAGGACATGGCTGTTTATCTAAATGTGAAATATTTCATAAAATCAAATGTAATTTCAGTGTTTGAAAAAAATGCTTTTGTTGTAAAAAAATATATTGGAGACTAAATATGAGAGCATTTCTATTTATATTGGTAAAAAAATTTTCTTCAAAGCCAATAGCAAAATATTAGTATTAAATATGTTGACTTTGATATAGGTTATTATTCTGGACTATCTTACAAAAAGTAGCTTGATTCGAGGCATTTTAATAGCTTAAAGGGAAGCACAAAAATGCAGGGAAGGAGAAAAATCAATAAAGCATTGGGCCTCTTATCCCGTATTGATTCTTGTAATCCAGCAACCATTAAATACTTGAGAGATAAGCCTCTTTAAGATGGCATGTTTATATTTTGAAGATCAAATCCCTTAATTTTGCTCATGGATTTCCCCCTCAAAAAAAACGTTTCATGCACATGATAGAATGTAGGCTTTCAGTGGCGGCCTTTCCTATTGCAGATGTTCTTAAATTGAGCACCTTCAAAGCACATTATGAGTGGAGTCCCCCTCAAGCAATTGCTTCTTGCAGTGCTGGTGAACACAGACACCTTTTATTTATTTTATTTATTTATTTTTTGAGGGCAGTGTCACTGGCCCTCATATGTGGGATCCGAACCAGGGCTGCTGGCATCCCAAAACCAGCTCTTAACCACCACACCGCTTGGCCGGGCCCACAGACACCTTTTAAATTTAAGTAGCACTACAGATTAGGAAAATAAAGGTAAAACATCAAAGGTGATCAGTAATAAAACTAGCAAAAATACTTTAATATTCAAATGATTTAAAAGTACAATTTTAATCTAGAATATCATTTTCACCTTTTTGCAAAAACATTTGGCATTTTAACTTGGTAAAAAGTATTAGAAATGAATGCTAGCTTGTCCCAAACTTGTCAACTCTCTCCTTAATGAATATTATTACAATGGAAGTAAAGAATTGTTATGACGTTTTGCTTTTAAATTTTCTGCATTTTTTTTTCTATTGCTAAGATCTGAGACCTGACATTTTGCTAAAAAAGAAAAACTGCTTTTTTTTTGTCTTCATTTGCTGGTAATCAATTTCAAATCTAAAATGACTAAATATTAAATGGGCAAAGGTTTTTTTAAATACATTTGAAATCTTCGCTTTTTTAAAGGTACCACAAAATACCTATTTTTTTGCCTGCAATTGCTCTAATATCAACCTAGATTTTTTAATGTTTCACTTACTGTGTTTTAATAATAATCCTTTATATTTATTTTGTCCTTAAAATATGCCAGACACTCTTCCAAGAGCTACATATATATTACCATCTTTAATCTCATAAATCATTCTATGAGCTTGGTATTGTTTCAATTCCCAATTTACAGATGGATAAATTGAAGCCCAGGATTGTCAAGTAACCTTCCAAAAGTCTGATAGCAGGTAGGTTAGTGGAGCCAGGGTGAAATACCAAGAATTATGATTTCAGAATTTGTGTTCTTAATTGGCATATAAAGAAGCAAGAGACTTTTAATTAAAAAAATAATAATACATGTGGACTTTTGTCTGTAAGATAATACAAATACTCTTCTGTTATGTACATGATGCAGCATTCCTTTGTGTCATCAGTGACCTTTGTAATTAGTAATCCCCACTGTTTCCACCCACTTGAGGCCAATAATATAAACCTTCCATTTTATGTGTGAAAAGCATTTTTCAGTGTGTTCAGAAACACCAGCTTATTTGATCCTATAACAATTTCCCAAGGTGCCTAGAAGATACTGTCTCTCCGTTCTTTTATAGCTAAAGAAAGGAAGAGGCAGAGATGTGAAATGACTTGAACAATGTCACAGAGACTCTGACCTATTTAAATGGCAGAGCTCAAATGAGAACCCAGGCCTTTTGTTGCTACTTTGGTCTCTTTCACCAGAGATCTTGACAGCTCTAATTCTGAGATGAGCCATCTCCTGCCACTGAGGCCTCTGGGTGCTGTGGGAGCAACTGCAACCAGCTCCCCCATCGGGGCCCTAGGGTGCCTTGGAGTTCACACATCTGGGACTAAGTGACAGACTCAGGGTCAAATGTGATGCCAGAACATTTGAATAGACCATGTTTTCTGCCTTCTTCCAGACTGCCTTGCCCCCGTGAAGCTAATTCTGTGCTGTTTACTCAGCATTTCTGTATGGACCGGACATCTAGGAGACTTTCCTTTTCGAACCAGCTAGATTGAATGTTGAGAAACCTGGGATCTACAATAGCTTTGGGGCCTATGCAAAATCAGTTAACTCTCTACTTTTTTTCCTTGAGGACCTATAAAATGGCAGGGTTTGATAGTCACTCAGTAGGGTGCCTTCCAGCTCTAGCATCCTATGAATCTGGGTACACGATCCCTTGATTCACAAGTATTTCTATTGTATCTGTAAACTTAACATGTATTGTATCAGATGAGAGGGAACACAGAATTGTGTCATGGTAAAATAGAAATCAACCCATGTGGAGCAGCACATGTAGTAGAAGGAGAAGTGAAACGGGGCTTCCCTGAGGACCAGAGATGTGCATGTGAGACTGGACGCTGTCAAGTGGTCATCTCTGAGGAACACACACCACTGGTCTAGTACCTTTGAGACTTGAGCATCAAAGGGTTTGTCCTTCCCTGGCTCATTTCCCAGTGACATCCACTCAGAAAATAGGATCTTAATAGTAGCTGGTTCAATTCATTTATCTTATTTACAGAGTTCAAATGTAGTAATGTCTAAAAATTCAGGAATTTCCACTGTCAGGTCTTGCTGAACAGTATCGAGGTATCTCTGGTTCTATCCTAAAGATGATAGCTTACGCCAAAACACACACTGGCACTCCTTTCTTTCAATGTGAAAAACATTTTACACGTTATTCTAGACGAGATTCCCTGTGCTCATCTACCTTCTTTCCTCTTCTTCAAAGTGAGCTGATTATTATTAGAACTTCAAGTAATCAGCTCTATGGGATAAAATACATAAGTTATGAATGTGAGGTCAGTTTTTTGTACAACAGTGACAAGACTCATAATGGAAAAAGTTATATTTTGTTTACTGTTTTCTTTTTCCCATTACATATTTACTTTTTATTTGTTTGTTTAGATGATAACATTTAAGTTCTACTTTCTTAGAAAATGTCAATTATATAGTGTAACACAGAACATTTCAACTCTCATGACCATTTTGTACATTAGATCCTCAGAACTTATCATCTTATAACTGAAGTTTTTACCCTTTCACTAAATCTCCCTATTTTCTCCAATCCCTAGACACTAGTAATCATTTTTCTACTTTCTGTTTCTATGACTTTGACTTTTTTTTTAAAGATTTCATATATAAGAGATACCATGATGCATTTGTTTTGTCTGTGTAGGTTATTTCACTGAGCATAATGCCCTCCAAGTTCATCAATGTTACCAAAAAAAGAGGATTTTCTTCTTTTTGAATAATATTCATATATATATATACAGAGGGTGGCAAAAGAATGTATACACATTTTAATAAACTGAAAAGCTGTATTAAAATTATGCTGACGGTAACCACTCTGAGCACCTCTTGTAATTGCAGAAGTCAAAAGTGACTTGTATTCATCCTTTGTTATAGGTATATATTGACTATTACAATTTTAATACAGTTTTTTCCATTCTTAAAATGTGTATACATTTTTTTGGCGCTCTCTGTATCTATATCTATATATCTCCACCTTATTTTTTTTTTTTCCATTCATCCTCTGGTGGACGTTTAGGTTGTTTCCATATCTTGGCTATTGTGATTGATGCTGCAATGAATATGAGAGTACAGATATCTCTCTGAGATAATGATTTTGTTTCCTTTGGTTATATACCCAGAAGTGGATTTGCTGGATCATATGGTAGTTCAATTTTTAATTTCTTGAGGGTCCTCCATACTGTTTGTTTTTGTGGCTGTGTACAAGGATTCCAACGGAACATAAGGGTTTCCTTTTTTTCATATCCTCACCAGCAATGGTTATCTCTTTTTCATAATCAACATCCTAACATATATAAAGTGATATTGTGGGTTTAAGTTGCATTTCTAACAACTAGTGATATTGAGCACCTTTTGATGTACCTGTTGGTCATTTGTAGGTCTGTTTTGAAAATGTCTATTTGGGTCTGTTACCCTTTTTAATTAGATTATTATTATTATTGATATTAAATAAGATGTTCCTTGTATATTTTGACATTAACCCCTTATCACATATGTAGTTTGAAAATGTTTTCTCCCATTCTATAGGTTGCATTTTCATTTTGATGATTTCCTTTCATTTTGAAGTAGTTCCACTTATATATTTTTGTTTTTGTTGCCTTTAGTTTTGGTGTCAAATAAAAAAAAAAAAAAATCATTGCCAACACCAATGTCAAGGAGCTCATCATCAATGTTTTCTTTTAAGAGTTTGAATGTTTCATGTCTTACATTTAGGTCTTTAATCCATTTTGAGTTGATTTCTAATTATGGTGTAAGATAGCGATTCAGTTTCATTCATTTGCAAGTGGCTATCAGTTTTCCCAACATCATTTATCAAAGAAATTACCCTTTCCCCATTGTATATATCCTTGGTTTCTAGAATGTTCTTTTGCTCTGTATGTCTGTTTTCTATACCAAAACCATACCTATTTGGTTACTATAGTTTTGTAACATATAATAGTTTGAAGTCAGGAAGCTTTGTTCTCCTTTAAGATTGCTTGGGTTATTTGGTGGGCTTTTATGGTATTATACAAACTTTAGGATTGTTTGTTCTATTTCTGTGAAGAATGCCATTGGGATTTTGATAGGGATTGCAGTGAATCTATGGATTGCTTTGGGTAATATGGGCATTTTAACAATATCAATTCTTCCAACCCATGAACATGGAATATCTTTTCATTTATTTGTGTCCTTTCAATTTCTCTCTTCAGTGTCTTGTAGTTTTCAGTGTATAGATCTTTCACCTCTTTGTTTAAATGTATTCCTAAGTATTTTATTTTTTGATGCTATTGTATATGACATTATTGACTTAATTTCTTTCTGATATTTCATTGCAGTATATAGAAACACAACGGATTTTTGTATACTGATTTTTTACTCTGCAACTTCACTGAAATTGTTTATTCTATCAACTTTTTAGTGGGATTTTTAAGATTTCATATATAATGCTATTTCATCTTCAAATAGAACCAGGTTTACTTCTTTTCTGTTTGGAATGCACTTTTTTTTTCCTTTTTCTTGCCTAATTTCTTTGGATAAGACCAAGGCTATGTTAAGTTTAGAAGTGGTGATAGTGGGCATCTTCTTGTTCCTAATAGTAGAGGAAAAACTTTCAGCATTGCACTGTTGAGTATAATATTAGCTGTGGCCTCTATTCCCTGTAAAACTAGTTTGTTGAGGGTTTTTACCCCGGAAAAAAAAATGTTGAATTTTTTCAAATGCTTTTCCTGTATCTATTGAGGTGACGATATAATTTTTATCCTTCATTTTGTTAATGTGGTGTGTCAGATTGATTGATTTGTGGATGTTGAACCATTCTTATATCCTTAGAAAAAATTCCATTTTATCATGGTGTATGATTGTTTTAATGTATTGTTGAATTTGGTTTGCTAATACTTTATTATGGATTTTTACATCATGTTTATCAGAGATATTGGTCTGTAATTTTCTTTTACTGTTGTGTGCTGGTCTGGCTTTGAGATCAGTGTAATGCTGGCCTTGTAAAGTAAATTTAGAAGTGCCCCCTCCTTTCCATTTTTTTGGAAAAGTTTGAGAATGATTAATATTATTTCTTCTTAAATTTTGGTAGAATTCAGAAAAAGATGTATTTTAGAAAGCAGTGGAATGAAGAGATAAAATCTGGAAAGAGTAAGGAGGGTCTTATGGTTCGGTCTGGGGCATTTGAAGTAATAAGGAAAAAGAAGATGCTTTAAGATTTTTAAACATAGTGAGACAATAAAAGTGATGATTTAATGAACAGTAATCCGAGCTTCATTAAAAAAATATTTTAGAGGTCTTGTTTCCATTTTGAATAAAAATATATATTCTTTTTACTCATGAACTTCTAAAATATCAAAATGAGTACTCAACTATAATTTTCATCTGTCTTGTTATAGCTAAAGAATTTAAAACTCACAGTACAAGATGGTTGTATATGCTTTTGAGTTCCTGCTCCTTTGGAGTGCTTGCAATTTTAGTCTTAAAGGTAGTTAAATGTGTGTGCATTTTAGCTGATGATAATTTGATGTTTAAATCTTTTTCTCTTTGGGTTTGCCACCATTATTATTTACAAATTAAAAACCCTGTGATAGACAGTCTAGAGTCTGGATGACAGTGGAAACAACCAAGAGGCCACTGCAATGATTTAGGCATTTAGTAATGGTGGCCACAGACTAGATTTATAGTTGGCTAATAAAAATGGAAGGGAGTGATAGGAACACTTTTTAAAAAAAAATAAAATCTGGCTAAGACCAGAGGGAAGAAGAGGAAATAGTTAAAGATTATTTTGAAATTTGGCATTTGGAAACAGAGGGAGAGGTTATACCTCTGAAAGCAGAATTTATGTTGGGAGGTAAAGCTGGCATAGGTGGATATGATGGGCATCCTTGTTGTACTGAGATGGGGGTGAGGTATCCAAGCAGAAATGGCTTGCATAATATTTATCTTTGTATGAATATAAGAATAAGTAGGACATGTTAGTTCTCAGTATGTTAATTTGGAGGCAAAGTAAATTTAACTTTAAATACAAATTTAATAGATAACTTTAAATATTTATAAAATTTCAGATGCGCTGAAGTCTTAGATTTTACTTTATGGTGATACTAATTTTATTTGCAAACAGAAGCAGAATAAGACATTATAGACTCCTTTTCCATCATTTAGTTTCTTCTAATAAGGCTATTCTCATCGGAAGAGCACATAATGCAGGACTCTATAAAAATATCCTCATATTTATTAAAATAACTTTGCCTCTTTCTGATTTTATGTTTAAACTCAGATAGGGCAGAGTTTATCAGTATGTGCTTAAACTTTTTTTTTTTAAAGATTTTTATTGGGGATTTGGAGGAGGGGAACAGAGTTGGGGAATCAGGGAAGGGGAACAGACAAGTAGCTGTCCTTTTGTTCTTCAGTCTAGTTGTGGAGGAAGTTGCTGCACTGGCCCATTTTGTATTATCATTGCACTCTTCCTGGCTGAGGCAGTTGCTTGCTGGCCATTGGACAGCTGCTCAACAGTGGCTCATGGCAGTTCACGAAAGCGCATGCCAGCTGCCAGGAGCCCCACTGCAGCCTACGCTGTCGCTAGTGACTCACGGCAGCCCAGCTTGAGGTCTAGATGTTGTTCACTATCTTAGTTGTAGAGGGCGCAGTGACACTGGCCCTCATGTGGGATCTGAACCCGGGCCCTGATGCTCAGAGCTGGTGTCCCAAGCCAACTCCTAACCAATGCACCACTCAGCGGGCCGTGTGCTTAAACTCTTTAAATGGCTTCTTATTGCATTTGGGATTAAGACAGAAATCTTCAGGCTAGATGAGATGTAGGCTCTGATTGATGCCTGTCTAGCGCTCCGTATTCACTTTTCACTACTCTCTGTTCTACTCCTTGTATACCAGCTACACTCAGTTCTAGGCTTCGTTTCATTTTAGAACCTTTTCACATGCTATTTTTTTTTTTTCTGGATGGAATCTTCTTCTCACTTCACCTACCCATCCTCAGTCTCTTTGCCTGATTAGTATTGACTTGTTCTTCAGTCTTCAGGCCACATTGCATTTATTTAATGAAGACTTTCTAAGCTCAGCTAGGGCTCCTTGTATAGCCTCTCATAACACCAAGATTATTTTTTTCTTAACACAATTTGTAAGTATATGTTTATGTATGTGGTTATTTGTTCAATATCTCTTTCTCTAACACAATTAATTTGCATGAGGGCAAGGGTCTTGCCTGTTTTGTTCACCATGTGTCCTGAGTCCCTTGCATAATATATATTTGTTGGATGGCTGGATGGCTGAATACTGCAGCCATGCCAAGGAGGTTGGAGTCTTGATGCCCTCCCAGTACCCAAGCTTTGCTGAGATATCTCTGGGCATCTAGTGGCACTTGCATCCTCACCATACTGCAGGTATATTTCTGAGTAATGTGTGAAAAGCAGTGTTGAGTATATCTTCACAAAGTATTAAGGCTTGTACAGTACACAGCTACATTGCCCTAGATGAGAAAGGAACATTATACTGACATTCTTAATGCTATAAAAATACTACATCAGCCTTAAATGCATTTGCACTAAAAAAAAAAAAAAAAAAGAAATCAAACAAATATAGTGTTAAAAAAGTAAGAAGCCTGTGCAAATTTGGTAATGCTCAGATTAGGGTTAGCCTATTTTACTTATTTTTTATCTGCTTTAATTTTTTTCTTCAGATCCTATCATTTTTTATTCTAGACAGGATTGCTTTTGACTTCAAAGTGCTGTTAATCAAGGTAATTTTATGAAGAAAAATACTTATATTTCCTATAAGTATAAAGCTCTTCTCAGTGGACTTAGCCTGAAAAGACTTCTCTATCTTTCCCTATTTTAACATTGAAATCTATTTTTCTCAAAAACCATTTTTTTTAAGCTGTGGTCTGCCTCTAAAGTATTGTCTAAGGGCATATGTTTTGTGTCCATGTGGGTGATTTTTTCCAACCCAAAGATATGCATAGAACATGCCTGCTGCTTTCACACTCTTGAAAGCTGGTCTCTTCCATAGAATGTACCATATGAACAAGTAGCCTAAACATGCAGCTCACCTGAAAAAGATACTCAAACATCAAGAATGACATAATAGTGTGACGAAAATTTGCAGATAGGAATTATTTTGAAAACTATTAATTGTTCCAAAGTTTACTTTCAATATCTCATAAGGATCAGCACTATATTTTTATTGTATCACAATGCAGATTTATGACATTACTCAAGAATGTTATCTTTCTAATTTTAATAAAATCATGAAAGAAATTATTTTTAGATTTCATGTCTTTATATCTGTTCAGATAACCCATAATTTAAGAACTGTGATAACTTTTAGTTATATAAAATAATATTAAAGTAATAAGTATTATTCTAAATCAATCAGCTTCACTCATTTCTGAGTTCTCAAGAGGTTATTTACTGCAATTATATGAAATTGACTATATTTCAGTGGAGAAAATTCGATAGTTTTGCAATGGCAATCACTGCTGTGATATCTAATTTCTTAAAGTCATTGTATTTTAATGCTTGTCAATTTGGAAAAAATATATACTGTAATTTTTATTTAAAATATACTGAATTCTGAAATTGTCTTCCATATGGAGCATAGTTAGGTTTTATATATCCTTGATCCTAGCTTTATAAACTAAATTTTGTCCTAAAAGCATCCATGAAAAGATGTAGCCTGCTTTCAATTGTTCCAGAACAACAATGGCAACATTCTTAAATTCTCCCATTCTGTAGAAATGGCCTTAGGAATTCTTTAGAGTCAGTTTATCTCAAAGGCTGCTGGGTAAAGAGGGTGGGGAAAGAGCAGAGCAAGGTCATTGGCCAGGGCTCTCCATCTATCAAGATGGGACTTGCTGCATCCTAGAGTTCTAAATAATACCCAAAATTTCAAAGACTTGTTCAATTAAAAAGGATACATTTCTCATGGCCAGCTTTCTAAGTCAGGAAGCTAATAATATCCTTAACCTACTTGCCTTTTGCAGATATGTGTGACACAAAGTACAGATAATTTCTGCTGAATTGAACCCGTAATGAAGGAATTTATAATCAGTTCTAATGTATTTGAAACCTAAAATATATTAGCCCTTCATCAAAGGGAATGATAAAAAGCAGCATTAATATGGGCAGATAGTAATTATTTCGGAGCTCATAGTTATTCTCCAGTTAACTACAGAGAAATGCTGATATTTTTATTCCTTTTTCAAAAAATAAAAGGCACCTGGTCAGATTCTGAAATGCAAGAATGTCCTTTGTAAAGGGTGATACATTGAATCATGCTTAAGTTAATGGCAAAAGAACTACTTTGGATTTAAATGAGTTCAAAGTTCAGGGTTTGAACTCATTTAGGAGTTCCCTTTACCTTTCTTGGTCCTGTTGTTTCACCACTGAATCTATTTATTGCCTACAGGAGATATAAAATATAGTAATTACTCCCACTCTCTTTCAAAATGACATGAGGTCTACTTTCCTATTAACTCTAATGAGAGTTATGTGTGCATTCCTCTAGGAGCATGGACCCAATAGAGTTTCAAGGTAGAATAAATCAGTTCTACACTCAGGTTTTAGAGGACTCACTTGCTTTATATTGTGGTGCTTTTAGATACCCATTGAAACTGCTAGTATTGAAAATGCACTATTTGTAACTTCAATGAGACATAAGCTGGGGTTGGAATGTTGTTAATGACTGTTATTTCTGTTGAAGGATAAATATTTTACCTTTTGATAAAATTATGTTGACCAGCTTGCAGGAGTGCAAGACCTCTAAAATGTGGTTGCCTAATATTCATATGAAAATTAATGACCATTACGTTTTACAATATTTTCTTTCCTTCTATTGTCTTTAACGTTTTTTAATGTCAGTAATTACATCAATTATAACAGTTTAGAATAAAGGAAAAATGAGCCAGAGTTGCTGATATCCTAGAAAGAAGGACGTTCAAGGCAGTAGGATGTTTTTTTTTGTTGTTGTTGTTTTTTCCAGCCTGGGAACAAGGAATCCTGAGGTAGGGATCTATTTCTGGAACCCACTAGCATATGTTTCCTCTGTTGAGGCTTCCTCAGAGAAAGCAATATTGAGTTTCTCTATTTGCAACCATGGACTCTGTCAGATAGTTATTCTCAGTGGCTTTAGGCAAAGGAAATAAAGGAAATCTGTATTCTTTCTTTTTAAAATCAGTTTTGCCAAAAACTGTAATCAGCCCTCTTCTTCCCAGGGAACCTTTAAAAGTGAAATGTATAAAAATGATTGATATTAAGAAATCCCAGTTATGCCAAAATCACAAATATTGCTGGAGCATGTACTGTGGAAACAATTTAATATCATCTGAAACTAAGGATTTTTTTAGTATTCAGTAAATGAAATTCTTTAGTTGGGAGAACTCGTCTTAATTGATCTCTAGGATAATGATATCCTCATCTATTTATGATGCTGAAGCAATGTCTGATGGTGAAGCAATGTCTGTATCTGTTTTTAACTCTTCAGATTTGCTGTAGTGAAAAATGTCCATGCAATATATATAATCATTACCCTACATAAGAGGCATGCAGCTTCCTGAGTAGGGCAGGTGATAACAAATATGTAGCAAAATCTGGCTCAGCCATTCTACCCATGGAAAAATTCTCATTGTATATACAGTATCATTTCCATAGCTCCTCTACGTACGTGGACTAAATGTCAAGTAGCAACTGAGAACTATCTCCCACATTCAAATAAATGGGAGATCATGTTTTAATAAAAATTCTCTTACTGTCATATCTCATGTAGCAATTCTGCATGTTTACAAAGTATGTAAAGCTACTGGCTCATGGTTGTAGAACCTGAAAGCTTTCCCAAATCAGTCATGTAAGTTGTCTTGGGTACCCAAGGAGGGGAAAGAAAGACATTTCCATCTAAATTGTTTAAGAGAGGTACCTTGCAAACCTGACACAAAATGGAGAGAGTGACTTAAATTAATTGTGAAAGGTTACATGTGTCTCCAAATATTAGTGAGCTGATGATTCAGCAAAAAATTTTGAGCTCACATGAGTGGTTTCTTAATATAGCCAAGAATTAAACAAATTAAGTAATTTAACTGAAATTTGAAAGTAGATAGTGGTTTGGCAGGAATAAATAATTACCACTGCACTTAATCTGTGTTGTTAACCGGTAAATAAAACCATAACTTCTAGATAGGGTCCTTGAAAATAGAAATGCAAGAAAATGTATTGTTGAAACCTGTTCATTTATTGCTTTAGGGAATTGCAGAAAAATAAAAAGCATAAAAATATAATTTTTTAAATTTGGTATTCTGCATGCTTTAAAATTGGAAAGCTTCAAATATAGTTCTGATAACAATTTTTATATTTAAATTAAAAATATGTCTATTTTTCAGAAATATAGCAACATTGTTGCATGAACATCAAATAATAGTGAAAGTTCTTTTTGCATTTAAATAAGGTCATATTAAAGAATGTAGATTTCTGTGAATTTGCAACTGAGTGCCAATTAACATAAACTATTGCTTTCATCTAGGTTTTCTCTTAATGGACTGATTACTTGCAGGAGTGACTGTAAAAGTGTATCACTTATTGTGTACAGCTCCTCTGTCTGTGTTTCAAATGACCTTGAAACCATGACCTTATAACTAAGTAGTCAACAGGTCCTTTTAGTTACATCATCATTTTCTCCATTTCCAATCTTTTGATCTTTGCCAGTTATTACTGTTTGTCAAGGCTGTCTCTCCAAGCTGATGATGCATAATTGTATTGTTATATCTAATTTTTTTCCTTTTGTTTTCTGGGATGGTGCTTTTCTTTCTTTGAGGGTTGTGATATTAGGTATAGTTGTGAATTATAAGCATAATGCACAGTAATTGCTGAATAGACTTAAAAATCTTTCTCAAAAATGTTTAACACTCCTTCCCTAGGAAGTGTACTTCGAATTAATGCCTGCTTCTTTACTATTAATAGTATAGAAATCAACACATGACTTTCAGTCTTTGTTTTCCTCTCCTTTTTCTATGACTTATTTTATGCATGACAAAATTCTCTTGCTTACTGCTATGTGGTTGGCTGTCTTTTAACTTGAACGTCCTGTGTTTGTAATGATTGCTTTTTGCATGAGGATTATGAAATGTCATATGAATTAAGTGGTTGTGGAATCGAACAGAAATATGGGGCTTCACTTGCTTTTTTTGTGCTGAATATGTCAAGTATGTGACACTTAAAATTACTTTCATATGGCCTTTGACTTCCCCTTTGGTGTGCTCCTTTATTCTAGCAAATTAGTATTGTTAAGTATAGTAAAACATTTATTAAACATTCACAGTGTTTTAATACGATTATTATCCTAAGACATGATCCCATTATAAATCACTATACTGGGCATGAAATTGTACTAGGGCATAATTCTATTATATTCCTAAATTGATTATGAAACATAAGCCCTGATTCTGTAACCACCTTAACAGCTAAACACTGATTTCCATCGATGGTGTCTCTGCTCTATCAAGTGATGAGATTATCTGTTCCTACATTTGTGCCATTTGCAAATGTCTTAAATCCACAGCCAATGTTTAATCAAAACACATGGGGAAATATTTGTGTAATATTTAAGTAATTTTAAAAAGTCACAGTTTTGAATAATGTGTGATATAAAAATGTGTAAAACCCAAGTGTTGATATTCTTATAAAAAACAAAAGAAAATGAAAAGGAAGCTCACCTTAAAAATGTTCATATCTCTGTTTTCCCTGATGTTATTATATTGTCCCAAATTAAAGAATTTTAGCTTACTTTTTTTTTATTGTTGTCACCAGCCTTAATTAGAAAAGGCACTGAATAAATTAAATTATTTCAGCTAATAAAACTGTTCACTTTTTTGTATGTAGTGTGTATTTAAAAATCATTTTCTTTGATTATGACTTGAGTTTCAAATCATAATGTATTTTTTTATGATGAATATATTCACAAATCAAATCTATGAGATATTTTGGGGAGAGGGATTTTTTTTCTTAAACAAAATAGATAATCAACTTTGTCTTAAACACTTCCACACTCTTTTTGGAAATATCCTTGAGAATTTTAGTATTTACATTTATTTTTTTCCCCTCAGTCTTGTTTATTCTTGAATTGTCTTTTTTTTTCCCCTCCATTTCTCCATTTTCAATCCTAGGTCCCCTTACAAAGAAACAGACAGATGATTTAGGTGATAATGACGGTGCTGAAGATGAAGGTATTTTTTTCCACCAAATTTATTTGCATGACAAGGACCTCAGTCACTTTTTCCACCCCTTTCTATTTTTTTACTTCTTGTCTTTTTTTGAAGAGTTGCTTTTAATTCCCGTTTTTGATGTGTTTTGTCTTCTTGCTTGTTACATATAAATATGCATTTTTAATTTTTTTTAAAAAATGAATGTTAAGTTTTACATTTTGATACCAACCATTAAAATGTTTTCAAAAGAGGGGCATTTTTTTTTTGTTGTTTTCTTGAACTGACTTTTGATATGTTTCATCCCACATTTTGACTGAAATTTGTCCATATTCTTTGAACTAACAATCTCTCCCCGTGTAGTCTCTGTACCCATTTTGCATGTTTTCTAATATATGTAAATATCTTACCTAATATCAAAATGTGTTTCATATTTATATTTGATATTTGTTTAAAAAGAACCCCACACCTAATAAAATGAAGGACAAAATTAAAAGCTGATATAAAGTGTTTCTTGAGCAATACAGTTTATATTTTAAAAATACTGCTTTCTATTGCTAGGACATAAGTAAGTGACATTTTATAGGTAAGAAAGGCTATTTAGAAGGGCTGGGCGAGTGGCGCGGTGGTTAAGCGCTGGCTTGGGAAGCTGGCGACTCCCGTTTGGTCCCACATATGAGGGCCAGTGACACTGCCCTCCAAAAAACAAAAAAAAGAAAGGCTATTGAGATAACTGTAGTAAACATTGTACAACAACTTAAGTACACTGGGCTCATAATAGTATTTTTATATATTTATAGGTTTTTTCCAAACAAGTTTATATGGATATCTTAATTTCAAAGGCACATGATTTCTAGATTGGCAAATAAAAATATTCTGATTTTCAAAGTATTGCCAACTATAAACAATAAAATGTTTCCCATTTTATTAATATCAAAACATTTTTTTTCTCTTTTTTTCTTACAACATATAATTCTGATTTACTCTGTGAATCTAAGTACACATTATGTGGATTTGACATTTCTCTTCCATTATGTACTTACCTGGTGTTAAGTGGAGTGTGTAGAAAGGCCCACTGATTCTTTCAGTTCATCTTGGTTCCAATTACAACTTACTTTTTTCCAAATGCCACTGTGGCTATGATTCTTGCAGAGGTGATGAATGACATCCCAGGTTTAAAAGTAATTCCCAGAATCCTAGAAATTAAATCTCATAAAGATATTAATAGTACAGTAAGAAAGGTTTTGCAAAATAAAACAATTCACCAACAGGCTAGCAGAAGTGCCAGTTCCATTAATTATAGCTATGAATGATTGAATCCTTACTAAACAATTTGAATTGTTTTCATTGACATATGTATTTAATAAACTATTTCACAGTAGAATATTAAATTATAGAAGTGAAGTATTGAAAGCATTAAAATTAAATTGGGTGTTAATATTTTTATAATATTTAAATTAAAAACTATTTTGTCATGAAATTTATGACATTAGGTTGGAAATTCATTTACTATGAACTCCAACAGTGGATTAAAGATTACACATCACACAATCATTAATATTTGGAATAAATCATTATAGCTGCCAAGAGTTATATTTTGAATGCTGAAATAACTAAAAATAAACATATTATAAAAATCATATTAGAATGATTTTTTTTAATGCTATTGGGAATTTGAAGAATTCAAACATTCAGGAATTTATAGACTTGGAGGACATTGTTACTGTTTCTAGTTCTCTAAAGAACATTGCTTCCACCTGGGGGCTTTCAGACTTGTTGAACCTTCTAAAAATCCTTAACTCCTAGATATTTGTTTCTAAATACGTAGGTATTATTACCTACTTCTTAGTGGGTAGCTTTGTAAGCTCCAAAATTTCCCAAAGTACTCACAAGGCGAGTATAATACCTCATTTTTCTCTTAAAAATATTTTGATTGCTGGTTTAATGTACTTTTTCTTTTTTTAGTAAAAAACAAAACAAAAGAAAACAGCATCAAGGCAGACATTTACACGGTCACAAAAGATACCACTGAGCAAGTATAGTTCAGCTAAGCCCTGTCAATGAGTCTATTTTTGAAGCACATTTAACATTTTTAAATAGTCATTAAAAATACCTTAAACCCTATTTAAATTGACAGGCACTATTCAGGTTAAGCACTAAACCAGTCAGCCACAAGGGTTATCAAATCAATAAATATTTTTGAATGCTCAGAAGTATAGAATGTCAAAGTAGTCAGTTCAAGTACAGCCTATTTCTCTGTGTTGTTGTTGTTTCAGGTAATTGTTTAGAAGACAAGAAAGATAAATTCAAATATGCTCCAGGATAAAAACCTTTGTAGAAAAGTCCGAGCAACTTCCTTTTATGATTATTTTGTACATATGAGTGATAACGTAAAACCAAGACCAATTTCCACCTTTAATTTGTTCCAAATTTTGAATAAACATTAAGGAACATAAAGCAACAAATATAAATTATTTGATAAACTACTTCTTTTAGTCAGAAGTCTAGTTAAGTAGTCATTTGTATGAAATTCTCCGTTATTTCCTGATGACCCTACTCCTTTTACCTGAGTTTCAGATCCTTAATTCAGCCATTGCATTCAGAGGCTACCTGAAACATTGAGCAGGTGTGCCCCTCACTCAAAGTAACCCAAGGTCTTTTAGTGGAGTATACTAATAATTCACTTAGAATTCTCCTGTGTGCTTTATCATTATTCTGTTGCCATCTCGAGGCCACACACAATTATATCACTTTTCATTTGTGTTTTATAACAACCAAAAGAACTTCATATTTTATAGCTCACATCCATAGTTTCAAAAAAGACTAATCTGAAGTGATAAAAAAAAAAGGGGGTCAAAGCAACATCCTATATTCCTATGGATATATTTTGGGAATTTAAGAGATATTTAAAAAGCATTTAATTGTGCTAAGAATACCTTAATATTTCAGTATTCAAATGCAGTTTTATAGATGCAAATCTACATAGAGTTGTAGATTGATTATTTTTAGACTAAAAATTGTATCTTTGATCAAGTACAGCTTAGTAAACACAAATTCAGCCACTGACATTTTTTTTGGCTGAGCCATCCTGCCACCTGTTGGCAGCTTAGCAGCAGCTCAGCTCAAGTAGGGAATCAAACTGGCGACCCTGTTGCTCAGAGCTTGCATTCTTGAGCGAGCTCTTAACCAGCTGTGCCGCTCGGTCAGGCCCTCAGCTACTGACATCTATATTATTTTGCTGGTTTGAAATAACTGAGGGTCATAAAATGAGTAGAAGCCACAAAAATATCTCGAAATATCTCTAAACATGTCAGAGAAAAATTTAATTGAGGCAATAACCCACAATTTAAAAATGCTAAATGCCAAAAACTCTAAAACATGAGCAATTAAAAGCTTCATGAGTCCATGAAGACGAAACAAACCAGTACACATACAACAGTTAAAAGTTGTGTGACAAGTAATTATTACCTAGGACCATTATTATATTAAAAGGAATTGTGAATCCAAATGGTGCTTATCAGGCACAAATAAATCCCCATCGACTGCTCTAGACTTATTGATACTTGATACATTGGCTTAACATTTTTATTTATCAGAAAGGTAAAATAGTTACTAAAATTTAAGATCAAGGTGCTATTCAAATTTCAGGTTTATTTTTTTTTTTTGTATGTGAAAAAGTTACTTTCTTAGCATCAAAAATTTAGAACAAAAATAATGATTAGTCAGTCTTTCCTTCTTAACATCTCACTTTTTTCAGGGACCTAGGTACTTCACAAAACTTAAAAAAAATGGCGAACAGGCTGGCCAAGTGGCGCAGTGGTTAAGAGCTGGCTTGGGACACCAGCGGCCCCTGTTCAGATCCCACATATGAGGACCAGTGACACTGCCCTCAAAAAAAAAAAAAAAAAGATGGCGAACCACATAAACTACAAACATGCTTTATGAACATATGTGATGTTACTGAACCTGAGCTAATGTTTGCATCTCCGAGTATGTTCATTTGATTTTAATAAAGTCTCAAGCAACTGTTTAGGCAAAGTCAAGAAGCTTAGGTGAAATCCTCCTTATTTATAGGGAAAAATGTGAGACAAGATGTAGAGGGATACCTTGGCTCCAATAAACTATAAATTTCTAAAGTACCTCTAATATATTTGCATGAAGACATAATAATTCCCCCCAATTCTATTATCAAAATGATGGTATTCATCAGGGATACCTTAACAGAAGGTATTTATTTATAAAAATTGTGGTTTTTTTCAAAATTAAATATAGATATAATTTAAGCTATTTATATTTATTATTACAAGCAAAAATACCCATACTATGGAGAAAAATTAAGTCTAAGACCTCAGTGATAAAACACTAACAAAGTAAATCTAAGATGAATTACTTTGATAAAACATTATCAAAGAATTCTAGTTGTTCTGTAATAGAAATATAGCGTTTTCCCAAATTGTATTGGCAATATTAAGGATTGTTATGTACAAGAATTTTACCTACATTGATCATTAATACCGTGTACAGCATTACCTTCGGAGCTCCTTCAAAAAGTATTTTTCAGAACACAGAATTATGAGTTTATATGTTGAACATATTAAGCTCTTAGGCAAGGCTGAAATCTTTGAGAAGTTTGAAAAGACAAATTGAAAGTTAGAATCAGCTTAAAATATCAGTAATCTTTTCAAGTCTAATTTTAAAACAGAGATACCACTCAAAATAGCTCCGATAATCTATTGTCATGTTTTCAGTGTCTCCTGACAATGTCCACTGCATCCTGTTATTAGGTATAAAATGTGGCTGGTCTTCTCCATGTGTGCCTGTATTGTTTTCCAGGTGAACAGAATGGTTCTACCAAGATTTCATTACTGTTCACAGTTGGTGCTTTTAATTCTATGTAATTTTAATTAAAGAAGAATCCTGAAGCAGCCACCCTCTGCGCTACCTCCAAGCATACAATTAGCAGAATACAGTGTCTGCTGTGAACAGTCAGTTAATGATTTCAGTTTAATAATTTATTATTGCTTCTTCAGTGCCACCCATAGTTGGAAAATAAGCTAAAACTGTATGTAGCAAATAGGCATTTAAGGAGGATAGTTTAAAATTTTCTAAAGGATTATTTTCTGTGTAAACCTAACATCTCCACAAGCTCCCTAATCTTTACAAATGAGTAAATACCAATTTCCCTCCCAAGAATTTAAGGAGAAAATACATTCAAGCTTCCCTCCTAAATATAGGTGTTTGGTGGATGATTTCTATGTCAAAGTACAAAGTTTTTTTTTAAAAAAGCCTCTGAATTCTGTAATGAGCTAGTTCTCCAACTTGAAATCTGGACAAACAAATTGGGCTGAAATTGCTGATCTTTAAATGATTTTTCATTTAGAGAAATCACTTTATCATTATAGTAGAAAAATTGAGGCATTTATGTATTTAAAATACCTTTTATTACTGGAAATGTAAAGCAGCCTCTAAATAATCACTAAGTTTTTTCAAAGAGTTTGTATCATACTGGCCCTTTCAGAAAGCTGAAATCTCAGTCATAAATATGTAGGAGATTTAAGCTTGATAAAAAATGTCAAAAGCAAAGGAAAAAAAAAACATACTTTTAAATGACACTTTTTTATTGGAATTAAAAAAAAAGATAAAATGCTTAATGAAATTTTGTTTCAATTGTAGGTAGAAAAGATCATGGGCTATTACATAATAGTAATGTTTTATGTATCTATTCATAGTCATACACACACACACACACACACACACACACACGCTGCCACAAAAATGTATACACATTTTAAGAAAGGAAAAAACTGTATTAAAATTATGCTGATGGGAACAACTTTGAGAACCTCTTGTAATTGCAGAAGTCAAACATGACTTGTATTCATCTTTTGTTATTGGTATATATCGAATATTACAATTTTAATACAGCATTTTCCTTTCTTAAAATGTATACATTTTTGTGACAACCTCTGTATGTGTGTGTGTGTGTGTGTGTGTGCATAATGTTTCAATCTATATGATACTTAAAATCGTGTTTACCAATATACAGTTTAGCATTTTTCTATGGAAATTACTCAATTTCTAATACCAATTAAACTGTCTCATGTTTCTCTTATGTATTTTTAGATCCTTGTTGGAAACTACATAATTGAGTAAAGTATCTTGGAAAAATAAATACATTTGGTTAAAGTTCAGAGCTATAGAGATCACGTCAACATCTCCCTAAATTTTGGTAATTTACACTTGGACTTAGCTGTATCCTATCGCATGTCTAACATGACAATATAATAGATCCACAGTGGGGCTAAGAAGAGTAAAATAGTTACACAAAGAAGCAAAAAATATCATTTAGTCTGTTTTCTTTCTTCCAAAAGGGTAAGGGTAGGTAGAATCAACAGATAACCTGGACTTACTGAAATATACTATTTAAATGACAGTCCCTTAAATGCAACAATGTAATTATAATATGTTCAATACAAATCTTTACAATAAATAAGAAATGGAAAAACAGAGTGTTTTATTCCCACTAGCAGTGATACCTTTGTTTTTAGTTTATGGTTCATAATTTCCATATGAGGTCTATGACATTTTTAAAAAGTAGTTCTAAGAACCATTATTATTCTGTTCTTTTGGTTTTGCTTTCATGTCAGGAATTAATCAAAAAGCAGAATAATTCACAGCTACTTTCAATTTGTCCAAGTTTTATTATTCAGCTTATAGTTTTAAACAATATTTTGGATAGAAAACAATGGATATGTATTGCTGCTTTTTTTTCTGCAACAGCTCTTAATATGAGTTGCTTAAGAAACACTTTAACAAAAACAACAATTTAAAGAGCTATATAAAAAATATGCCCTTTTGTCCCTAAAATGGAAAATGTTTTCTCTGCTTTAATATGTGTATTTTATGTGTATGTGAACAATTGCCAATCATTTGTTTTTCAGACATTCGGGACAGTGGGGGTCCCAAACCAGTGATGGTGTATATTCATGGTGGCTCATATATGGAAGGTACTGGAAATTTATATGATGGGAGTGTCTTGGCAAGTTATGGCAATGTGATCGTCATCACAGTCAACTATCGACTTGGAGTACTTGGTAAGAAATCTCTCTTTTTTTCATCATTAATTAACGTATGTGATAGTTTTGTTTTGACTCTATTTTTTTGCTTTGCTTTGTTTCACTCATTGTTCTATGCTTGTTGACTTTGTTTGAACCAAATTTTTTGACATTTTCAATAGCTTCTATAATTGTTCATAAACTACTGGACGAAAGACATCCAGGGTTGATTTTCAGATTTCAAAGTAAAGGTAATGAAATTATTCACACTGCTGAGGAATGTTATTCCTGATTCGACTTTCTCAAACTGTAAAAGGCTACAATGGCAGGGCCTCTCTGAAGAATAATTAGTCCTGGACACATTTTCTCTTCTTCTACTTTTCTTTTTTACAATACTATAAAGTTCTCTGATGTTTGCCATGAACTTTTAAAGAAGTTTATATTCTCAAGAATATGTGTATAGACTGGCTTTGTGAAATGATTATTTGTCAATGTGGTGTAGGTTTGGGTTTCTTTTTATTTGTCAGATAATAATTAGAAATATTTTGTCTAAATGTGTTTTGGTTGAATTATTTGATTTTGAAAACATGTATTGGTTTCATAAAGTGACAAAGAGTTCAAATCAATAATGTATCCACATGTAAAACAAAATCAAAGTGGACATTCTTGGTTTTGGAGAAATCTGCAGAGAAATATTATTTGCAAAATAATTTATTAGGTACTCCAAAATAGGCATATCGTTTTATGAAATAGTAATTTTTGAAAAGACAGACTTGCTATTCTACTTGTATAAATTGAATTTTTTTAGTATTGTCATGATTGGAGAAGTAAAATTACTAGTTCATTTAATAAAACACCTTTATCCATAGGATTTTAGTTAACTGTGTTTGCTGTGACAGAACAATTGACAAAAACAAAAAATTTTATGTTTTAATCTTTGTTGTTCTCGAAGTCTTATCCTATACTGTACACTTAAATAGGTATAACTTATAATGTTATTTAGGCACAAAGAGGCACATCCCTCTTTCATTCTTTACTCTAAAATATTTTGATAATGAAATTTGAAATATCTTCTCTTTCATAATAATAATTAATATCGTATATTTTAGCCATTGACAAGTCTGTTTTATTCCTCTTCACTGTTAGTTTTTATTATTCTAACTCCTTTGTAATCATAATCCTATGTTTATGCTAATCTCAAAATATGGAAACAATAATTTTTGTCAATCATGTTTATATGTCTTGGGGAAAGAGATATTTTAGCAATGCAGACTTGAAACCTTGATCTTTTTCTAGTTTGGTAATTTAAATTTGGATATGTAGGTGTAAAATAATTCTGTAGCTTTGTTGAAGTAAATGTTAGTTCTTCATTAGTTCCTAGTCATGCATTGCTTCAGATGTTGTTAGAATTTCAGTGCACAGGGTTGAATGTCTTCCTACCAGTGAAAACTCTGTGTATTAGAAGATGTATAAAGAGATGTTCATACTAATTCTTAAGTATTTTAATGTTTTCATTTGTTTCTTATGGAAAAATTTAATGAGGACCTTCAATATCTTTAATGCATTCAATTTTAATTGTAGTATTTATAGTGCAGTTGTTTTAATGATTGTTTTCATATTTTTCTGAATTTCCCAAGTTGAAAATCCTGATGCAGTGACCAGTTTGCTGATTGAAGATATAAAATTAAATTCCAAATTGTGGTAACAGTGTTCTTAAGAACTTGAACATCCATATAGTCACACACACACACACACACACACACACACACACACACAATTTTTAAAAAGTTGTTTGGCCACACCTTATGTTGCCTTGTTATGTTATTGGTTGTAATCATATAAAGTGAGAGTCCATAAAAAGAACTTTTGTTATGTTAGTATAAGCTTTGTCCATTTTTTATGTATTCAGAATTGATGAGGACCTGATTTCGATCTAATTTGCATCCTATATTCATGTCCATATCCTGTCTTGAAATGCCACACTCTAAATGATTGTATTGTAGGACCACAGATTAACCAGCTGAAAAATGAAGAATTCAGTCATTTGTTTGGTCCATAAAATGGCAAGCATTGTTGGTGTTGACGATGCATGATTTTCCCAGTGTTAACTCTTTGTTTTGGCTCTATTGCAGTGTGGGATTTAACCTTTAGTTAGCTCTTTTGGGCCTCTTAAATGCACCATACACTAATAATCAGCACTAGGGAACAGCTATCCTGGATAGCCCTCCTTTCAACATGATAAAGTAGAAAACTCTTTTAATAAAACACTTTCAGGTACATCTTTGAACACTTGTTCTACAATGGATATATTCTGATCAGCTTCTTCCTAACGTATGTGTTGGACCTTGTGAAAATGTACTTAAGTGAATGAATTCATAAAAAAGAAATTATTAGAACATTTGTTTCGGTACACTGTGTGTGTGGCATATACCACAACCAAGTGAGCAGCTTATCTGCTGGGAGGACTACGGCAAAGACCAGGGTTGTTACCGTCTGTGGTATTAACAATTTGTCTGACAGTAACAAGGTAAGCCAAGGTTTCTTGGATGTGGGATCCAAAAATATTGCTGTTAAGTATGCACTTGGGAGAATGTTGGAAGTCAAGTAAAAAATGAGTTGATCTCACATCAGAGGAAATCCTGAGCTGTGTTTTGATTTGGGTGTTTTGGTGTGAAGGAAATGAATTTTGAAGTCCAAGGTACAAATTGGCTAATTATAGTACAACTGCTCTCACATGATTGACAGATAAAATCAGGATGTCTGAAACAGGCAATGTAATTAGTGTTGGTTTGAATTTGCCTTCCCAGAGGAGCAATATTACAAGATTTTTTTGTTTGTTTGTTTTAGCAATAAGTAAAAATATGATGATGTTTCAGTCATAAAATTCATGCAGTTGTCTAGCAGCCAAGGTTCTAGTTTAAAGCATTTCATTTTTAGAAAAATATTTTGTTTATTACAAAGTAGAAGTAGATTATAAGCTAAAAATACCTCCTATGATAGAATTGCTCTGAAGAAACTGGGAATAGGTTGGCGTTAGTTTCTTCACCAAGACCCTTTTGGGGTTTCTTTTGGAGGGGAAAACATAAACGATCTCTGTTATTGTGTGGAAAAAGCTATTGGCAGTGATAAGTAAAACTGCTAATAAGGTTGAAAAAAATGTCAGGGGCTACAGGGCTCTGCCTGCTAACCTCACATCCCCAGCTTCGTCTTACAGCTCTCTGTAACCTTCTCTCATTCAGTCTCACACTTCTAATGAACAATTAGATTTTCTTTCATTTTTGATTATATACATTCTTTGTCCTCAGCCAGTATAAACTCTCTTTCTTCTGTTATTTAATACACCTTTAAAACATATTTAAAATAATTATTAATAGAGTTATTTTTAAAATATTATATATAATTAGTGAAAATTATCATATTGGAAACTTAGGGGGAAATATTTTGATTATGTTTTCTTAAAAGTGGAAAATAATATTAAATGTTATGATTGTAAATAGGATAAGCATATGTACTTATGACAAGAATTAGAAGAGAATATGAAATAATTTGTTCACTATTAATTTGAGATATTGTGCAAGGAACATTTATGAAAATAAAAACAATCCACATAATATATTTGCAAATCCCAAAAATGAAAAAAACATGCATCAACTAATTTAGTATTAAAAATGTATTTCAACTACCTCTCTTTATTAAGAATAAATTTATAATTTATTTTTAGAGAAAAGAAAATTTTTATACCACTGTTGGGATCTAATTTAGGGAAACATGATTTTTATCTGATGGGAATTTAATGTTACTTTTATCCTGATATGGGTATTTGAAGCCAATTGTGTTCATAATTCAAGCCTGTATGATTTATTTTAGAAAAAAGATGTTTTAGAGATTTCAGAAATACTACTATTATTTACTTGAAAATTTGGCAGATTTGGGGGAGTCTAATTAAATGTTTTATTTAGTATTCTAATGTCTATAACATCGATTATGGAAAAAATAGTTTGAAGAGCTAGCTCATCTACTTTTATTTAAAGAATTATATTTAGCTTACTTTATAATGCCATATTGGACTAAATAATTTAAAACAAACTTTTGTTAACTTTACTGGATATCAATTTTAATAAATGCAAAAATTTATTTTTATTTTTTTAGAAATGGTTAATGGGATTTGTTGATCCTAGTGATTATATTGCCTATGCAATAATAATGCTTCAAGTATTATCAGACAAATAACAGAAATAAATATAACTTCGGTATGGTCATTCATCCAATATGTAGCATTTGTTTCCAGCAATATCTCCTATGAGGAGAACATATAGTTCTTATTTTTAGAGAGTTTTTAATCTAATTGAGGGGAGAAATGAATACTCAGTAGAGAATAATGATATTGTATTTCATATTTTATAATAACTTGAGTTTACTAATTGATTTGTGTGTATATAGATGCTTGTTATATAAAAAGAAAAACCAGAACAACAAAAAAGGAAGATAGAATATCAGATGCATCAATATGAGAGGTGACTGAGGTTCATATTTGAATCTGAGCAGCCTAGCAGCAAGGAGATTGGGTGAAATCTATGTAATGCTCATGACTTAAAAAGAAACAACATATTAATTCCTGAAGTGGAACAATGTTTTGTCATTTTTTTTGTTTGTTTCTTTTGTATTGTTTTTGTTTCTGTCTGGTTCTAAATCCTAAAAAAACAAACAAACTTCAATGTTACCTTATATTGGAGAGGAATATACAATCAGATATTAAATTTTATATGATAATTCAAATGTGTTCTTAGAAGGTGGGAGAGGGAGTCAGTCCATACTTGGAGTCAAAAATGTCTTCAAAGAACTGGTCATATTTGAGCAAGACCAGGAAGAGTGGGTTTTCACTGGGATTGACTAAAGGAAGAAAGTATATTCGTTTTCTTTTTATTTATTCATACTCTTCTTCAAAAAAGTACAGATAATTTGTGACAAATGCATGCACATGAATACATTGCTGAAACAATATTGAATAGGAAGAATACATACATTGTAGAAGAAAGATACAGAAACTTAGACAATAAATATCTACAGGAATTGAACAGAAATGTATATCCCAGCTTCCTAGAGGTAAGGTAAAAATGATAGTGGATTGATTTTCATAATTGTTATTATCAGATAAAGAAATTTATCAACTGAGTTTTTATTTAGAACCCTAAACAACATGGGAAACACAGTGTTTATGTCATTAAAAGATGCAGAAATATTTGCAGTATATAATTATATTTGCAGAGATTCATTATTTATATTCAATATCTGTAAAGGCCAAAGAAATAATAATAGGTGTCTACAACATCTATGGTGTTATTTTAGGAAAGAACTAACCAAATGCAATTCAAGTAAGATATTTGGTAATTTCACTTATAATAAGATAAAGGTAAAAACCAATTTAGAGCAATGGATGGTTAATTTGGTCCATAGATTTCTTCTTTCAAATATCAGTTGTATCAACTGGGTTGTAATACGGGCTGGATGTAAATCAATATTATATTGAGTGCTAAAATGAGCTCCTGGGGTAGGAATATTGTTTATCCTTTTTAAAAAGAAACTTTAGATAGATATAATGCAAAATAGACTCTGTTCACTATTTTTATTGTACCTATTCCTTCCGAATGATTTCAGGGGACTTCAATAAAAGCAATTATTTGGTTATGTCAAAAACTTAGAGATAATCTGAAAGTAAGCATGTCAATTAATGTGGGTTTTAGTTTAAAAAGTCAGTTTTGTTTGTTTGTTTTGTTTTGTTTTTTAATGTGTAGTAGGTACAGTCATGTCTTGTCACTTATTAATTTATTCAGCCAGTCATTCAGTATAAATTGAGTGATATTATATATCAGGCCTTCTGCTAGTTATTGAAGATATTGTGGAAAACAAGATAGATATGATCTCTACTCTCCAAGAAATTACTAGCAATTAGGAGAGAGAGAAAATAAGTGAATAATTACAGAAATGATATCGTTTACATTCATAATGATTTAGCACAAAGTTCACTTGCTTTGCAACCACGTATGTAAGTGCTAGAGAAATGACAAGTGCAATGAGAAAGGAGCTAATCTATTTTAGACACTCAGAAAAGCTTTCTCAGGGGAGGTGACATTCAAGTTTCCCATTCTTATACTCTATGGAGAAAGCCCTTGTCAAGATTCTCAAAGACCTACAGATTGTCTATTGCACTGGTTACTTCTCTGTTCTTATCTTATGTGATCTCTTCATAACATGGGACACAGGTAACTAGTCCCTTCTTATACTGCTTATTTCTTGGCATCACCCCAAGGTTTCCATCTACCTCAGTCTGCTCTTTCTCAGCCTCTTTTGTTCGCTCCCTGTGTTACCCAGATTCTAAATGCTGAAGTGAGATTAAGAATAACTTTTGGCTCCTTTCCCTTCTTTCTCTATGATGTCTTCATAGGGGACTTCATGCATGGCTCCAGATACCCGCTCTTTGAAAGTGATTTCCAAAACTGTGTCTTCAGGACTGACTATTCCTCAGAACTCCAGACTCACGTGTCTCGACCTACTGATACCTCCATGTGGCTGTCTAATGAATATCTCAGACTTAGTGGCTAAAATATGTAGATTTTTCTCAGGTCTGCATATTTTATTGTCTAGGTTTTGATAGTAATCGCAACAATAACAATGATAATGATAGCCACATTCATTGAGGACTTATACCCAAAAGTTGTTTTAAGCAATTTACATTAATTACATTATTAAATTTCCACAGTAACCCTATGAGGTAGGATTGTTATTTTCCCAATTTCACAAATGCAGCAACAAATGAATAGAGAGGCTAAGTAACTTATTAACAGTCACAGAGAGCACAGAGCAATAAGTGGTAGAGCCAGGATTCTGACTCAGGCAGTCTTCTCTTCAACTAAACACTGTGCTGATGGTGTTGGCCATGTCATTTATCTGGACAATCAATCAAAAACTTGATAGATTCTCCCTCATTTGTTTCTCCTTTACGTTCAACACCCAATTCATCATCTTCTCTTACTGAATTATTCCAGCATACATCCTGGATCTATCTCTGTTTATCCATTTACTCCTTTACCAAACTAAGCCAAGTCTCCTTGAACGTATTACATTATTTTCCTCTTTCACTTCTGTTCTCTACCTATACATAATCCATTCTCCACACAGCAGAATCAGATTATCTTTTTAAAACATAAATTATACAGCTCACTTTTCTGCTGAATACCCTCCAGTGGCTTCCCATTATTCTCTTGGGATAAAATTCAAACTGCTTCCCTGCCCTGTGTGACAGAACTCAGCATAAACCTGTGCCTAAGTTTCCTAGTACCTCTACCTATGTCTGTGTCTTAGCTCCTCTCTATACCAGCCATCTTTTGTTCTTCATGCAGACAAAACTCATTTCCGTTTTAGAGATTTTATATTTTCTGTTCTCTCTGCCCCAGGTCTTTGTGATGCTAGTTCCTATTCTTCTGATCTTGGAGTTAATGTCTTCTCAGACCATCCATGTTTATGAAATCTAAAAAAGAACCACCACTTCACAAGTCATCTACTTTAAAAAATTCTTTGTACTACATTGATCATACCCATTATTTCTTATTTATATTTGGATTGTTTGTTTTATTATTGTCTATTCTCCTAAGCTTAAATAGTCCCTGGCACATGGTATTTGCTCAGAAAACGTATGTTGAGTGAATTTAAAGTGGATCTGAAGAGTCAATAGGTGTTGATCTGATGTGGTCATGGAGCAGAGGGCAAGGCTGAGTTTTAGGCAGGGAGAAAAGTCTTGGTGAAAGTCAGAGGAAGAGTGAAGCTGGCGCTTTAAAAGAGCTGAGCAAACCTAGCTGGATGCTTTGAGTTAAGGGGTGGACAGTGTCAAATGAGGTTGAAAACAGGCAGCAGGCTTTGCAGCATCTTGTTAGAGATTTAGGATTGATAAAAACAATGAGAAATAATGATAGGCAGGACGTTAAGCAGATAAGTGACACAATTAGATTTGCATTTTAAAAAGTATGTTGAGTAGGCCTAGACCTTGATCAAAGTTGACGTTCTGCTATGAATACAAAACAATAGCTTGTGCCTCATTAAAATGAGATGCTTGGTAAATCAGAGAATGAGACTGATGTTTTCTTTATTGAGGACTGAGGGGCCAGCTGAGCCTGACTCAGGTGATTGTGGGGTGTCTGTCTGACACAAAGAGCGACAGAGATTTTGAACAAACAGATCACCCACAAACAACTCAGTCAAAGTTCTCTATTTGAATTAAATGAGCAAAATTTGTTTGTGGATTACAAATACACACGGAAAGGATCCCAAGGGAGTGACTAGCCCTAATTATTGGATCTATAGGGTGGGAATATTACTGTAGGGCTTTTCAGAGACAATTAAATGTTTTCTCCCTCCCCTGCTCTATATCCCTGAGAAAAAACACATGCAATATAGTAAGTCGCACATTACTAGTTTTTTTAAGTGGAGATTGGGTCTCCATTTTTATCCTGTGTCACTTTTCCAGTTTTCTCTAATCCAAGTGAGGGCTTGGATTTTGCTTTTTAGGTTGGTTTGCTTTCTATGATCCTTTCCTGCCTCTGATGATGCCTCAGTAAGAAAACAAGGCCGTACTCCTTGTTTTCCCTTGACCTAGTGTCACAATCCTTGATATTCCAACCATCTGCACTATTTTGCTTAAAAAATATACTGTAATTTCATCTGCTAGGACACCTTGTAATATCTTTTTCTAAAAAAGTCCTTCCTGAACTACTACTTACTCTGTAAACATTTGGATATTGCTCCTTTTCCTTTGTCGTTCTATTTTTAATGGGCACAGTTCAGTATTTTTTGTTTTGTTTTCTTTTTTGGTAATATATTTGTCTCCTTTCTACTCTTATTGCTCCTATCTACTCACCTTGGATTGCCAGATCTTCCAGCTGACCCCTGAACTTCAGACCCAAATTTACATGCCAGATTACCTAAACGTACCTTTTAAACACCACAGAATACCAGTTTCTTCAATTTTCTTCAGCTCTACAACTCTAAATGTTGCTCATCAACTCTGGGATCCATTCCAGGTTTTTCCTGTTGCTCCTCTTCTTAGGAAGCTGTGTCTTCTATTAGTTTTTGGAAATTCCCTTCCACTCAAGCCAGGTTGACCTCCTCACTGCCTACCAGGATCATTCCCAACTGCTTACTTGCCACTGGTACTAATCTTGCCGGATCTACATAGCCCAGTTGTCAGCTGACTCGTCTATAAAATGGCCTCAGAGCAGCTTGATCCATGTCTTCCCAAGGCTTGCACAGCTTAGGCAGCCTGGCCTTCACTTTAGCATATACAAAGCAAACCCCACTTGGTATCGTTGTGTGTATTAACTGTTCAATATAGTAGATGCCTCGCCATCCAAACTGGACTGTGTCTTATCTAGTTTTCCAATTTCCTCAAGATTGGCAAAATGCTCAACATACAAAATTCCAAGTTGCCAATAAGCATGCACATTTTTTTCCTTTGATCTCTTCTCAGGATATGAAATGAGTATCCTGGGATACAGAGCAGGTAGAAAGAATGGCTGGTAGGGAGACTGTGGGTGGTGAAGAGTAATAACCGTGTGCATGCCAGGCCTCATGTCTAGTTCCACGTAAATGATGTGAGGTCTTATTGAGGATAGCAAACCTTTGTCCCCAATAGCAGCCAAGTAAAGCCCCTGCATCCTCTGAAGAAATGCCCCATGTAATGCAGAAAAATTGCAATTTATGAGTATTTTAAACTGATTGGTGACTTCTGCATTTACCATGCATTTAATATTTGCATTATTCTCTTTTCTCCTTAGCATATAGTGCTCATGCATATTAGCTAAACATGAAAATGTTGAAATACCACTCTTTGAATTTAAGTAGTGCACAATATTGCAGAAAGGATAACTACTGATTTTATGTATATAATAGTATAATAGGCTCTGAATTCTGTAAGTTTCTCAAGTTCAGCTTAAAGCTCTTCTTTTGTAAAAAAAAAAAAAACATGGGGAAGAAAGCAACAAAATATTTGTAATTTCTTTATCATTGCATTTTGCAGCTTCATCCTTCTTGAACTGAATTACAGGTGCTCAGTTATTGCCACAAACAGACAAAGGTTGGGGTGAGCGATCTTAAACTATTGAGAACCCATATACCCACCTATTTTCTCTAACAGCACAGATAGAACCATAGATTTAACTATTATTCTTAAAAATTTTCCAAATATGAGACAAGTTGTATTTCTCAACTGATTTATATATCAATAAAGTCATCATTTAAAAATATTTCTAAAGGGGTGAGGCATGCATCCCTGAGATGAGAGATACCCAGAAGAAATATTAATTTCTCTCTTCTGGTATTTGCTAGTTCCTTGCATTTGAGCTTTGAAAATCAATACCTTTTCTAGAAAAGTCTCTTAGAAATTTTATATATATATATATATATATATATTATACTCAAACAGAAATAAGTTATTAAGCATTCTGTGCTAATATCATTAGAATTAATAGCAATATTTCTGACAGAAAATAATATATAATTATTTTTATGTGATTTGATAATGCTAGAATTAAGTTTTTCTGACTTTGTATGAAAATAGGCCTTAAGAAATATGGATTCTTCCTTTTTAACATAAATAAAATTGCTTTAGTAGATGCTGTTTTTCCTTGAAATATACCACAATATTATCTGTTCAAAGTCAACAAGAAATTTGTTTTTCAGAATGTATATTTGACTTTTTTGTTTTTACAGCCAACCTAGTTCGTAATTGGTTTTATTTTCTCGAACACATTTAGAGGGACCACAGCAGGCATATATAACTTTTCCCTAATTCTAGGCTACTCTGTATTCAAATGCATACTATCCACAAATTCTCTTAGTGACATTTCATCATAATTTGTATAATCTTGATATTTAGGGAGGTAATTAACTACATTTTTTAAAAAACATATCTTTTTACCCTTTTATTTTTTAGAAAGTATTTGTGACAGCTTATGTGAGGATATACAATAAAATTATGTTCAGATATGAATAAAAAATCAGGTCTAGAGAAAAAAAAAAGACCAAGAAAGACAAAATAAAAAACAAACGAACAAACAAAAACAGAACAGTTTGAAAAAGTTTTCAGGTTTGCTAACTTGGGCTCTGAGCTGGAAACTACCAAGTTTTATTTATTTCTTAGTATCACAAGGGCCATGAAACA
The DNA here is from genome assembly GCA_033961575.1 of Aselliscus stoliczkanus. NCBI lineage: Eukaryota > Metazoa > Chordata > Mammalia > Chiroptera > Hipposideridae > Aselliscus > Aselliscus stoliczkanus. Next base: position 41,175,624 of record CM066729.1, read on the forward strand.
TGACAGTTCAGAGAAATCAAAGGTATTCTAGGCACTAATTTTTTCAAAAAAAGTTTCTCATGTGGGATTTAGTGTTCAGAAGACAATTATAAAAATAGAATTCTATGGTGAAATGCTTAAAAAAAAGAAACAGCCCAAACCCTGTTGTTCAGACTTATTCCTGCACCATTCTTTGCTGGGTTACCTTTTCTCTTCCTGTTACTGGGGTCCAGCAAGAGGGATATTCCAGACACAGAGCAAGTGGGGGTAACAAGTATTAATAAAGCAATGGAGACAGATGGGTTTCTATGCTATGTATACTTTCTATAGGTACATTATCTAATTGGATATTTGTTTTATAAGAGAAAGCTACCAATTATTAATATTTACTTTGCTGACCCACTAATACAGGTTGACTGAGTCAGTGGGTTTGAATAAAAAAGAGCTTCTCTGTAGCTGGCTCAGTTCATCTGCTATCCTTAAAAGGAGAGAATAATGTACTTAATTTTCTTTGTAAAATGGTATCAGATGATCAAGAACCCAGATTTGTCATTTTCTGTTGTTGTCTTAAAAAGATCAGCTTCATTTTTTCTTTTCTTTTCTTTTTTTTTTTTTTTTTTTTTTTTGAGGACAGTGTCACTGGCCCTCAGATGTGAGACCCGAACTGGGGCCACTGGCTTCCGTCCGAAGCCAGCACTCAGCCACCACACCACTCGGCCGGCCCTTATCATTTTTTCTTTTTCTCGTCCTTGCTTTTGGTCCAGTATTTACATGGAAGAAAAAAAAAAAAGTCTGTTGTTTTTCTGAAATAGGATTAAATTTGGGTAATTACAATTTAATGCCATGTCAATTAACTCTATACGGCTTTTCTGTGTAACTCAAGTGATAGGCAGTAGATATCAGTGGAAATTCTTATGTGCATTAAGTTCAATAAATCCCAATTAAAAATATCTTCACATTATTTCAAAATTGTCTGCATAAGTACACCTTTTATATGTTACGAAAATTGATTTATTATTCTAGTCTTGAATCTTCAAAAGTTATGGGCCTACTCTCTTAAATTTTTTTTAATTCTTTTATTGTGATATAAACATTTAAAAAAAAATAGTTTCAAGTGTACAATACAGTGCAAAAGTTATACTTTTTACCCCTCAAAGTGACAATCCCCCTCCCTCAATTCTCTCCCCCACTCCCCCCATATCATACATATCTATTACAACTTCTTTGACTCCCTTTTACAGTATACTCCACATCCCATGACTATCTATATATTCAATTACAGTTGGCATACAATATTATACAACAGCAGCTTCAGGTGTACAGTACAGTGATCAAGCCTCTACTCCATCCATGAAGTAGTCTCCCTAACAAGATATGTGATCATCTGACACCCCATAAAATATTTACAACATTATTAATATATTCCCTGAACTGTTTTTCATATCTATGTGGCAATATTATAGTTACCTATTTATGCTTTCCTATTCCTTCCCCTTCCCCCTTATCCCCACGCCCTCCCAATTAGCAACCATCAGTTTTTCCTCTATATCTGAGTCTGTTTCTATTTACTTTGCTTATTCATTCAGGTTTTCAGATTCCACATATAAGTGAGATCATATGGTATTTGTCTTTCTCCCACTGACTTATTTCACTTAACATAATAGTCTCTAGATCCATCCATATCGTTGCAAATAGTACGATTTCATTATTCTTTATAAGGGAGTAATACTCCATTGTATAAATGTACCACAGGTTTTTATGTATGTATTTATTTATTTATTTATTTATTTTTAATTAGCTTCAGGTGTACAACACAGTGCAATAGTTATATCTTTTACCCCTCAAAGTGACAACTCCCCTCCCCCATTTGGCCACACCCCACTCCTCCCCTCCATATCATATATATCTACCATACTTCCTCCGACTCTCCTCCACATTATAATCCACATCCCGTGACTATATATTCAATTACAGTTGGTATACAATATTACACAACCTCAGCTTCAGGTGTACAGTGCAGTGATCAAGCCTCTTCTCCATCCATGAAATGGCCTCCCTAACAAGACATATGACCAGCTGATGCCCCACAAAATATCTACAACATTATTAATTACATTCCCCAAACTGTCTTTCATATCCCAGTAGCAATACTGTAGTTGCCTATTTTTGCTGTCTGATCCCTTCCCCTTCTCCCTCATCCCCACCCCACTCCCAACTAGCAAACCTGATTTTTCCTCTATATCTATGAGACAGTTTCTGTTTACTTTGCTCATTCATACAGTTTTTCAGATTCCACATATGAGTGAGATCATATGGTATTTGTCTTTCTCTGACTGATTTATTTCACTTAACGTAATAGTCTCTAGGTCCATCCATATCATTGCAAATGTGTACCACAGTTTTTTAATTCAGTCTTCTACCGATGGGCATTTCAGTTGTTTCCAAGTCTTGACTATTGTAAATAGTACTGCAATAAACATAGAAGTGCATTCATTTTTTCGAATTAGCGTCTTGGATTCTTCTGGGTAGATACCCAAGAGTGGAATTGCTGGGTCATACGGTAGTTCCATTTCCAGTTTTTTGAGATACCTCCATACTGATTTCCATAATGGCTGCACCAATTTGCAGTCCCACCAACAGTGCACCAGGATACCCTTTTCTCCACATCCTCACCAACACTTGTTGTTTGTTGATTTATTGATGATAGTCATTCTGACTGTAGTGAGGTGGTATCTCATTGTGGTTTTTATTTGCATTTCTCTAATGATTAGTGAGGTTGAAAGTTAAATGTTTTTTTTTTAATAGCTCTCCCTGTCCACCACTTACTGCTCCTGGACCAGATGTCCAATAGAAATATAATGCAATCCACATACATAATTTTAAATTTTATAGTAGCCACACTAAAGAAAAATAAAAAGAAATAGGTAAAATTAATTTTGAACATTTTATTTTATTCAATCTAATATTTTATTCAACAAAACTATTATCATTTCTAGGTGAAATCAACATGAAATTATTAATGAGACATTTTGCATCTTTTATGCATTGAAATATGGTATGTATTTTATATTTACAGAAATATTTCAGTTCAGATGCTGTATTCCCAACAGCTAAAGTAAAATATAGTCTTACCAAAAAAAAAAAAAAAAAATACAGTTGTATTTAACAAGAAACAGGATTTGGCACTGCTTCATTTTTAAAATTTAAGTCAACTAAAATTATATAAAATGAAAAAATGTAGTTCTTCTGTAACACAAGTTTTAAGTTTTTTGAAGTGCTCAATAGTCACATGTGAATTGGGGCTGCTGTACTGGGCAGCACAGCTCTAGCCTGTTGTTACTTAACTTCATGAATATACTCATCTATTAGGAATAATTTTTGAAGCATAAACATTCAACTTATGGATATATTTATAAGTTATATACTTGGACCATGGTACTAATCTTATATATTATAAAAACATATAAAAGATGGAAGTTTTAAAGATAAAATAACATTTTGAAATATTATTTTATCTTTATTTTTAAGCATATCTCTTTTTTAAAAGCTTCATTTTAAAAAAGCTTCGTTATTTTTAAGTTGTCAGTTTTACATTTGATCATCATCCAGTGATTTGGCTGACTTTCTAAGATCAGTTTAATGTTTAGTTTTTTTAGTGGCTGTTACAGCTGAAAAAGATGATTGACAAAGAAAGCGAAATACACATTTAAGGAGAAGTTCATTGTTAACCTTAGTGTATTTAAATCCATATACTAGCCTTTTGCATACTTCCGAAGGCTGAATCCTTGTAAGAATTAAATTGTCATGGTTTCTGCCTTGGAATGTAGTTGGCTATAAGCTCACTTCTAACATCAAAACAAACAACTAAAATACCCAACAGTGTCAGCTTTGCCAATTTGCGGCTTATTGGTACTTGTAACATCTTCAACCTGTGATTTATTTGCTAGAATCCTTTGAAGCCAACTGCCCCTGTGAGTGCTAGTTTTATTGAAATTAGATGACATAAGCGATGCATCCACCTAACTGGGCTCATGTAATCTGTAGTATGCTTTAAAACATGACATTAGCAAGGGCTTAACAAGCTGCCAGGCATGGTCCTCCCTGCCCTCAGGAGTCCTCACGCACTGCATATGACATATGCAGTTAAATGGCATGATTGATTGACATACCCAGGGAAGGCCTCCGGGTCATTCTGTATGTTAGAAAAGTTAAACTTCTTTTTTTTTCTTTTATAAAAGCTAAATGCAAACATAGGTTTTGCTATTTTCTCCCCATATTCCTTTGGATCACATTGTGGTTTCCTTGGGTAAGCACTTACCATTATGAAAACTCCTGATCTAAGTTACCATGTTCCTTATCATCAGGATTATGATTTGGGGACATAATATTATAGTTGGAGAAGTTTGCTCTTATTGACCATTGATAGCAGTTTTAATATATCTAATATAAACACCTAGAAATATCTTTCGTTAACTCACATTAAACACCATTCTGAAAATAGGCTAGAAACCTTATATAGGTTTTTTCAGCTTTGTGAGTATATAGGAACTCCATCCAACATTCTGGCAGCCTTAAAGTGGTCCATATCACCACTTAGACCTTCTCAAATTGTGCCCAGGGGAAGAGCACAGAAACTGTGCCCGTCAAAGAAGAAATGCAAGAGTGGAGGAATTAAGATCTCTATTTTTAAATGATTCCTCATTTTCATTCGCTTCAGAAGAATTCAAATTCTGCTGTATTACATTTCAGATTATGATACTCTATTGAAAGGAATAGAGAGTTTTTTTAGCAAAATCATTTTTAAGGGATGTTTTAAAATGTTGATAGCATGTTTAATTTTTATTTTTTAAATAAATTTAAAGTCTAACCATTTATTTGTAAGTGCCATGGTGATAATAAGCAATTAAAACATATTTATTTTTAATTTTTCATAGTGGGAAAAACATAAAAATATGTCATTTTTTGATTTCAATTTGATTGTGGTTTTTATATAATTTGCTCAGTCTTGTTATATTTGTAGCAGCTAATATCATTAAAATGTATTTGCTACTTAAAGTTTTCCTTTTCCTTCTATTTTTCCTCCAAATGTAGACTTTTTATTAGTCAAAAATAATTGGTGTTTACATTCTGATCTCCAAAGTTCAAGAACTTCCCAGCCAAATTAATTGGATGTTCATCTCTATTTAACATAATCATTACATGTTGCTTGATATGCTTTTTTACTGATGAAAAGTAGATCTAAGAGGATTAGTTCTAAGGAATGGTTAAATTTAAATGATCAGACTCCTCATTTTGAGTTTTTATTTCAGATCCTAAAACGCTTGAGGCTTCCTAGGTGAAAGATTAGTAATCTACTATAAGAAAAGTTTTCTCTAAATAGCCAAGAGAGGGCCGGCAAAGTGGCTCAGTTGGTTAAGAGCTGGCTCAATGAGTGCAAGCTGAGCTCTGAGCAAAGAGCAGTTTGATGCCCAGCCCAAGCTGAGCTGCTGCTGAGCTGCCAACAGGTGGCAGGATGTCTCAGCTAAAAAAAAAATTAAAAAAATGAAATAAATAGCTAAGAGAGCCTAATCTAGACTGAGATTTTGGTTTTTAAATAGGTCTTCTGGCAGAGAAAAATACAATGCATTTGAGCTATGCTCTGATGGAAAAAAATAGTGCTGCTTAAAGTGAGTATTTCTGAGGCATAGAAAGATTTCAGGATTGCATACAGTCTTTTCATTGCCTCAGTTCGTAATAACTGATGGTACTGGCCAGCGCTAGAAATGTGACTACACCGAACTGCATGAGGAATAGTAAATATCCGGAAACAATAGAACATTTCATAAGTATGACTACTTCAGCCATGATGCCTTAGTCATTTAAGCCAACACAAACTTTCTGTGTCTGATATCCCAAAGATTCATCCTGAGTTTCCACCTAAATATTTGTTCTTGAAATTTCTACTTGGAGTGTTTTGAAAATAAAAACTGCTGATGAGGGTGTTAATGATGACTCATTCATTTGAAAAGCAATTACTATCTGGTTAATTTATCTTGGACTAGATATCAAGGATACAAAGAGGAGTGAGACATGGTTTTTCTGGTTTCTAGAAGCTTACTGATTTGTGAAAAAGATATGTAAACTTATAAATTATACTGGTAAGCGAATTCTCTCATGTATTCATTAAGTATTTATTTATCACTTATTAGGTACTAGGTTCTGTTATAGGCACCAGGACAAAATTTCTGGTTCATAGTGGTTATATTCTAGATGGCAGTAGGGAAAGGTATATAGAAAATTAACCTACCCCCCATTCCCCTCCCCCCAAAAAAAAGTCTCATCACAGAATAAGCACTTTGGGGAAAATAAAACATTATGAAGTTCAGAGATGAAGCTGCAAAGCTTTAGGTTAGGTGATCAGTAAAGACTGCCCTAAGATGGAGCCACTCATGCTGAGGCCTGAGGAGCCAGCCATTCCAACATCTGGTGACACAGCATTATGGAGAGGAAGACTAGAATCAACCGAATTTCTTAAATTATAGTTAGTGATACTATAGAAGGCAGAGTAGTGACCCTGGAGCATAATATATCAGGAGTAGAGAGAGAGGGGATGTTGGAGATGGAGACATAAGCCAGATTATGTAGGGTATGCAGGCTGAGGTAAAGATTCCAATGAAGAGATGTAAATAATCATAGGCTATTTAGGGACACACAATTGGTTCTATTATCTTAGAAAAGGGCAGGGGATCAATGAGAGAAATTACTTGGGAGAGAAGATGCCTGAGCTGGGTTTAAAAAATATAAAAGAATATAAGTCAGCTGGCCCAGCAGAGCTGAGGGTCAGCTTGTGCAAGGAACATTAAGCTGCATATTATTATTAGAGTTGAAAATGAGCAGAAAGAAACCGGAAAGTGATATCCGACTGTGCCAAGAAGTTGGGGCATGGATAGCAAAGGAACAGCACTAAAAGACACCCATCTTTTTTGTGTGAGCCCCACAAAAATATCAAACAAACAAAATTGTACCATTTATCCCATTAATATTTGGCTTGCCTAAAGATATTAAAGGATGTTTCCATAATTTTCATAATCTTGAGTTGCTAAAACTATTTTATTCTTATGACTGAAACTTCTTCATTATATGTATATATAATTGTATGATTTTAGTAACCATCATATATAGAGTTATTTAAATATTTATTAATTTTGACATTGCAGATTTGTTTTTTGTAGTGTGCATCCTCTCATGTTTTTTTAGGTCCTTTAAAAGCTTATGAGATTTAAAAAACAAGGCTGAGAGTATATGTCCAGGAATGGTGGAGGGGATTTCTTTCTACATGATCAAAGCAAGTGATTCCCAGGTAATAAGAGTCCTTCAACATTCATCCAAGTACTATTGAGAATACTCTACCATGCTAAATACTGTTTTAGGTACTGGGGACACTGCAGCACAAAAGAGACACAATTCTCTTCCCTGTTATGCCTCATATTCTTGTGAGAAGAGCAAAGCTATAAACATGGTAAGTAAAAGATAAAGTATGTTAAATAGAGATAGGTGCTGAGAAGAAAAATAAAATAATTGAAGGCAGATGGGACATTTGAAAAAGGAGTAGTGAATTTTGATAGGGTGGCCAGAGAAGGCTTAGAATAAAGACCTGACTGAGACCACACCAACAGATATCAGAGAGAAGGGTGTTCTTGGTCAAAAGAAAACCAAAAGCAAAGGAATTGAGCTGGGAAAGGGACTTGTGTGTTCAGGAAACAGCAACTTGGCCTGCAGATATGTCAGGCAGGAATGGAGCAGGGGAGTGGGCAAATAAGGTACAACTGCTGTTGGAAGGAATTGAGCTTTTTTTTTTTTTTTTCCTGAGTAATATGGGAAGGCATTGAAGAGTTTTCAACAATAATGCCATGACCAAAATTACTTTTGAACTGTCATCCTTTGGCTCCTGTGTTGAGAATAGAATGGAAGAGAACAAAAGTGTAAGCAGGGAGAACAGGTGGGTGGGAATTGCAGTAATCTAGGCAAAATATGAGGGTGGCTTGGACCAGAGTGGCAAGTATAGAGGTACTGAGAAATTTCTGGATTCTGGATATTTTTTTTCTTTTTTTTTTTTTGAGGGCAGTGTCATTGGCCCTCATATGTGGGACCGAACCGGGGCCACTGGCTTCCGGAGCCAGCGCTTAACCACCGCGCCACTCGGCCGGCCCAGATTCTGGATATTTTGAAGATAGAGCTGAGAGGACTTCAGGGATGGATTAGAGGAGTCAAGTGTGTTTCCAAGTTTTTTGTTCTTAGCAGCTCCAAGAGGGAGCTCCCATATTCTGAGAAGAAGAAGATGGCAGGAGGAATAACCTTCGTAGCAAGGCAGGAGCTCAGTTTTGGATATAGAGTTTGAAATGCCTATTATGTGTTACAGTGAAGGTTTCTACTTGGTAATTGAATATGCAAATCTGGAGTTAAGGGAAGAAGTCTGGGTACAGAGAAAATTTGGGGGAATTATTAGGTTTCCATAATCTAAGTAATCATGACTTTCAGAGTTTGGATTCCTTGGTAGGGTTACATGATTTGTTGTTTTTTTTAAAATCCCTTTCATTCAGATTTCTGTTTTTTCTTCTGCCCTCTTGTATTCTAACAGTCAATAGTCAGCCTACTTGGGCTTGAGTGTGGTCATATATCTAATGGTTTTAAAAATCATCTGTGATGTTTATTTTCTTACCGACAGTAAATAGTTAATTGATCCCAAGATGTCCCACTGAGTGGTTGTAATATTTTTCAGATGAGTTTTAGTAGGTTGTAGAGTTACTGGAGTAGGTTATAGAGTTACTGGGATATATATATATCTCCCCTATATATGCATTAAAAAGGCTTTATAGTCAATTTGTTAATATGTTTCCATGTCTTTAAATTATGTTTACTTAGATTTATCTGATCATATTAAAGAGATACCTATTTAATATAGTAAGCTATGCATATAGCCTACCCTGTACTTGTTGTTTTCATAGGTTAGTTAATAGGTTTCCATTCAGCTCCCAGGCTATCATAATTTAATAACATTCAAGTGTATGTTTCAGCATGGTTTTAGCCAAGGGAAGTCATGTAGCCAGTGAAGCAGAAAGAGGAAAGAAGATTGCCATACTTGAATCTGTACCATCAAAATGACAAAATGGGTCTATACTAAACAATAGGTTAGTGCTTGATTGACGCCTACCGTGTCAATTGCAATGCACAAAGGCAAGTTATTTATGAAATGAGACCCTTGAAAATATATAGCTCTGATATTATGAATCTCATTTCTGTGTCCTTTCCAACAAAATAAATTAGCATTATCCATCTATTTAGAACACACAGTTGCTTTATTATTTTTTAAAATATGATGACACCATATAGCTAGGAAATATTGAAGAAATCTAATCCATGTAACAAAATAATACATAACTTTATTTAAAATCTCTTTTGTGATATTAGCTTTTTATACTTCAGGAAAAAATAAAATATAATTTTCTAGAATACAAAACAACCTATGCCAGTATTACTCATATATTATTTGCATTGTATACAGGTATAATACTGATAATAAATTATCATCTACCTGTATTGGCTATAAACGTTGGCCAGTATATTGAGCAGTCTAGAAGGATCCCATGAATAATGAATCCACGTTTACCTTCTATTCCTAACCAGAGTCTTTATTTCCTCTTTTTTAAAAAATTTAAGTGTAGTTAGTATATAATATTATATTGATTATATTAGTTTCAAGTGTACAATACAGTACACTTTTTATGTACACAGTACACATAAATTGACATTTTTATACCTTACAATGTGATCACCCCACTAAATCTAGTAATTATCTGTCATTGTGCAAACTAATCACAATATTATTGACTATATTCCCCTTCACCTTTTTCACCCATTCAAGTTCTTATATGAGGATTGAAGTTCAGGACTTTCAAGTAGACTAATGCAGAGTAACATCAATGAAGAATATTCTTGGCCACCAGCCTTAGATCATTTCAGATTTGGCCTAGAGTTATCATTCTCAACTTGGTCATCCCCAATATCACCTTTTAAAAGCAATGGTTGGCAATCACCTTAAACTATCCTAGAGGAAAAAAAAATCATATTTAATATTGTATTCCCTACTTACACATATATATATTTAAAATATAGCAACCAAAGTTCCTATCTGTAAAACAAAACAGAATATAAAAAAAAAAGTGACTTTTAAAGAAATAGGTATTTCAAAGGGCAAGTTTTGTATCGGGGCCATGATACAAGATCGTGAACTAGTCAGATGCCTTCCCCTATGTGTAGAAACATTGAATACACAGCTACAGAGGCAGGCTGATGAGCACGGATGTGTTATAATGATGGCTCAGGTACCACCAGTGGCATTGTCATTGAATGATGTCATTTTATGAACTAGGATAAAAGTCTCGATGAAGTTTCATATAAAACAAAGTACTATGTTTGTGCTTGGTGCCAAAGTGTCATAACTGTTCTTTTATTTGTAATGTGAAAAACAGGATAATTTTTCATTTTTCATAATAGTCTCATGCATTGCATGACTCTTGTAGCCCACTTTATATCAACTAAAAAAATGTGCTTGCAAATTTGTTATACCTTTAAATTGAGAATCCTTGAGCTAGAACTTTTAGTGACTCATTATATGAGCTTGCTGGATGTCACAGCCATATATCATTTATTGTAATTCAACAGTGGTACATCCATAATCTAGACAGAAATATTCAGATTCCTTTTTCTCTATGTTGTTTATCTTATTCACCTTAGAGGTCAAATAGCCAACCCATGATTAATTATTAATATTTTTCATACAGCTTAGTCTATATTCCTCTTTGTTCTTAAAAGAAAGTGATTTCTCCTGATAATTGAACCATTAATGTTCTCATGTTCCTTCCAACACATATGCAACATTCTGTTAACATTGAAAAGCTTTTCGTATATTGCCTATTATTGTTTCTTTCATATTCCACTATGTTATTACTCCTCAATTTTCTACCACATAATAGGGTTATTATTCTTTATTATATGCTCGTTTTTTGTTTTGCCAAACCTTGTATTTGTATCCGTGCAAAAAGACATTTCTCAGTTTACTAGAAAAGTTTACTTAAACATTAAAAACAAAAAGGTGTTTTAGAAATACTGTCCTTTAACAACTAGAAAGACAATTAAGATATAAAAAAACTACCGTTAGTCATCAAAGCTAATATTTTCTTGAGTTATTAAATTTTGTTAATTTAGTAAAGCATGAAAAGTTAACTCCTGGCTCACATTAAAAACATATTATTATAACTAGTTTAGTTTTAAAAAAGGAATACATGTGTATGGTAAAAGTAAATAAAGATTTAAAAAGAGATAAGAAGAAAAGTATTTTCTTGGAACCCATATTCATAGCCTTTGTTGGATTTTAAGTTTCATACAGGTTTTAAAATTTTTTATATAGTCAAGTTTACATACTTTTCCATAGTCAAATTTACATATTTTTGCTTCATGGTTTTAACATTCCATGTATTGCCTCATAAACTAAGATTGTATGGTCTTTCAAACCAGTCTAAGATTATTTGTTAATAATTTCATTATTTTTATGTTCTATTTTTCAGTTAAATTATAATTTAGAATTTATTTTGATATGTAGAAAATAAGATTTCTTCTGGTATATGAAAAATAAAGATCAAAGTTTTCTCCTCAAAACTATGTTTTCTTCAAATGATGGACCCAATGTTGTTTTTAATTAATACATGCATTTCCCACTAATTTAAAATGTTAACTTTTCATATTCCAAATTTGTATTATATTTACATACACACACTTATATTCTGGAATTTCTGTTCTATCTTTAGATTAGCTGTATGTATTCACATGCCCACACCAAACCTACTTAATATAGCTTTATAATATAATTTGATGTTGGGCAAGCTAGTTTCTGTCCCTTATTACTCTTTATTTTTTTGGAAAAATTCTGACCTTCTCCATGTATTGTTTTTTTTTATTTTTTCTTCTACATGCATTTTTGAATGAGCTCTTTTAGTTATAAAATTTTATCATATTGTATTGGGATTTCATTAAGTATTTACTTAAGAAAGAAGGCCTTTTACAATGTTAAGTTATTCTACAGAAATCAGATGTGGTTTACCATTTATTCAAGTAAAGCTCATTTGGTTAGTTAATTTTCACATTTACAAATGATCTAATTCTTTCCTACATTCAGTAATAATGATAATGATAATAATAATAATAATAATAATAATAATAATAATAGCAACAACAATCATAATTATCTCTTAGGGATCACTGTCTTCTCCAAACGCTATCCTACAAGCTTTACACATAGTATCTCATTTAATTCTTGCACCATGTAATTACATAAGTGAGGAAATTGAGCATTAGAGAAATTAAGTAACTTACATATGTTCACAGTTAGCTGGAGGCGCTACTGATGATCAAACCCGCATCTACATGAATTTAAAGCTCATGCTCTCTCTTACTACGCTAAACTGTATTTATCTTTATTTAAACTTGGACTTCTCAAGGAAAAAACAAACAAACAAGCAAAATGTATCTACAAACCAAGCAGGGAAGTAAGTTAACCAAGGAGAAATCCTGTGGGCTTCACATGAGCAAAGGTGCATTGCTATACTCTTCATTTTACCAGCAGCAAACCAGAATAAAGTTTATTCATTGTGCTATAGACAATAAATGTGTGTGGGCTGCCTAACTCTGCCAGTGTATGCTTACCTACATTTCTTATAACTAATAATTTCCCTAAATGTATCATAGGTGTAAATATTTATTAATAATATGTAGAGTTTTTCCCTACTTTGTTTGTCTGTTTGTACTTTTAAGTTTTCTCTTGAAGTTGGTAGTAAATTTTGCAGTTGACATGAAACATTACAAAAATTTTTCAGGGAAAACACAGTTTGAAAATATTTTCTGCTGTTTTATATAATACAACTATTGTTTCATTACTGTATCAGACAAGAAATCATATGTTTGATGGTGTGTAGAGAAACAAAAAGAGGAAAGGATTATCAATAAAAGACCTGTTTAATTTGCAATTGATAGTCGATGAAATTTTTGTTTGCTAAAATTCTTCTGGAGTGATAATTTAAACTGCAATAGAATTTATTGCTCAAATATTTTCTTTGGGAACACATTTCATTGTCAATAATCTAAGTCAATAGGTTATTCATTTTAATAGAGATGTAGTATATATTTTTATAATACATGTTATTGTATATAACATATAAGTAATAATATATTTAATATTTTACACCCATACATACCACACATTCTTTCATCTATGCCCTTATCTATATGCAACATTTAAAGTAACATTTTTGATGCAACAGATACATAAATTATAAAAGTTTTAAATATTGAACTAAAATCATGAATCATAATCCAGGAATATTGTTTCCTTCTGGGAGGGAAAGGAGAACTGGTCATCTTGAATCTTGGAAATGAGAAACTTAGAACAGGAGAACCCATCTAAGTCAACAGACTTAAGGAAGTTAGAAAAACAATATATTTACATATCACTATGGAATTTATGAATTATTTTTGCAGTTCTTCTCATTTGATCCTCACAACTCCTCTGTAAAGTTGGCAAGGTAAATATTAATTCCATTTTGTATGTGGGACTTCCGAGACTCAAGGACTGCTCCATTGATAGTTATTTGTTGCATACCAGCTACCAGATATCCTCATTCTAGATGAAAATGTAACTTCAAAATGGTTAAGATAAATCTGTAACACAAATCTATACCATCATAACTGTAGGGGGTATTGAAGACACTAGAATGTTTTAGAGTAAGCCCTAACTTTATGATGCCTACTATAATATATCAAGCCTCAACCATTAGGACAATTCTACACCATTATTATGAGTAAGACACATATTGGCATTTTAAAGTGTTATCCATAATATGAAGTTGATTATTCTTTGGGATTAGCACCATATTATTACTTCTGTTTCTTTTATTACTACAATACTATAATAGTAAAAATAATAAAACTGTGAATAACCATTATGATAATGGTTTATTCATTCACAGACCTTACGCTACATGCAAGTTGGAAGATTTTATAAATTTAATTTTAAAGATAATGTGTAAAAAAAATAAATAAATAAAAATAAAGATAATGTGTAAAGTCCTGACAATATATTCTCACAAATAATACAGTATAAACTTAGGGGAAATTATGTTTTTATGGAATTTTCTTTAGCAGGTTCTTCCAGGCAATATAAATTTAATTGATCTTTAATGTGATATTATGATTTATGAAAGAACTTCCTAGACTGTTGAGACCCAACTTCCATCTCCTCCATTGCTGAGAAAGAAAAGTCTCAAACCCTTATTACTATGCCTGCGTCCTCATTTTTTCTAGATTTAGACAGTGTGATGCAATCCCATTGGTGACATCAAAACATAGAACAGTATAACATTTAATATAACATCAAGTTAAAATAAGCATTTCTGGTTTGGATGCTTTCTGAAGCTGTCAACATGTGGAAAGGGATCCTAAATATATAATTACTTGCTAAATTGACTTAAAGGCCCCATATTGATCTACTGGGTAACATGCTATTCATTTTTGAAAACTCCTTTGGAACTTTTGGATCGTTTCTACGTGTTTACACAATGGACTAAATAATTTAAAAATTGTATGTTGAGGAAACAGCTTTCTTGTTTTTTCCCCCAAATTATACATACAAATAAATAGGAAATTAAGAGCGCTTCATTTTCATCCTTAACTCACCTCTTTGCTGGCTCATACTATAGCTTCTTTATTTTTTAAAGACAAAAAGGAGTTTTTTTAAGTTCTAAATGCATATAAATTAAAGTAAAATTATACATATGCCTTAAGGTAACATTTCTATTAATTTAAAAGGTGTTTATCCATTTTTAAGTGTAGTCATCATAGAAAGATAGAATAGAGGAAAATCTGTTTTAGGACAGTAATCATAGGCAAGTCTCCATTCTTTATCAGGCGATCTGAAGCTTGAGTGAAAGAGGCAAACTCTGGTTCTCTGCGTCTTAGCATGGAAAAGCAAACTCAGGGACTTGTTGAACATTTAAATTCAAATTTCACTGTATAAGATATTCTATGTTTGTATCCATAAATTAAAGTGCTAATTAATTTTTTTCTACTGCAGAGTTATTTTCCCAGCATACTTTCGTTTACTTTTAAGTGATGTTTTTGACTGTGGCAAATCAGAGAAACATGAAAGAATAACTAGCCAAAATGTATTTTCTGTTAATTTGGTGAATTTCTATGCAGAGGAAGGAGGGGGGAAAGAGGCTGGAAACTGTATGTCATTATAGCCAATCAGTTATTGCTGATCTGAGCTTTTTATATAACTTTAAAATTTTGTTAAGTCAACTTGTATTTTCAGACATCTCTGTTGATGTATAACTGATATACTAAAAACTACACATATTTAATATGCACAATTTGATAAGTTAGGAAGTATGCTTATACCCATGAAACTACACCACAATCAATGTAATAGACATAGGTGTCACCTCCAAAAGTTTATTTCCCTTTGTTGTGTTGTGTGTGTTAAGAACATTTAATATGAGATCTAAGATCTAACCTCTTAACAAACTGTAAAGTGCCTAATACAGCATCATAAACATTAATCACTATACTGGACCACAAATATCTGAACTAATTTATCTTACATAACTGAAGCTGTATAGTAATTGGAAATCAACTTCCCATTATCCTCTCCCACTAGCCCCTGGTAGCCACCATTTTATTCTCTGTTTCTATGGGTTCAACTATTTTAGGCACATCATATAATTGGAATCATACAGTATTTGTTCTTCTGTGTTTGGTTTATTTTACTTAGCATAATGTTCTCCAAGTTCATCCATGTTGTCATAAATGGTAGTATTTCCTTTGTTTTTAGGGCTGAATAATAAGTATTCCATTATGTTTATTATGTGTATTCCATTATATATATTTTCTGTATTCATTTGTCTGTGAATGGATATTTAGGTTGTTTGCATAACTTAACTGTTGTGAATAGTGCTGCAATAAAAAGTCATATTTCTGAAATTTTACAAATGGCATTCTTGCAACTAAAAAAAAATGACTAGTCTAACTTCGATTTGACAGAATGGGAAACAGTGCTATTTAGGTAAGTGATAGGGGACAATGGCAGAATTGATTTTAATAACACATTTTTTGATTCCTTAGTCAAGGCTTTCTCCTTTACACAATGTCTGCTTAACCTGTGCGTTTTGCTTAGTGCAAACAGTTGAAATTGCAAACCCTTAGTCACCTTCCTTGGTGTTTTGACCAGGAAAAATTGAAAGACATAGTTTGATAATCAAGTATATAAAAACAAAGCTTTATTTTTAACTATTTTAACATCAGATTTAGACATACCTTGCAAAACAGGTATGAACCTGCACTTTTTGAGTAATTTACATTTATCATATTTTAGATAGTTTACATGTATAACATTTTGTTTGAACGAATGCAGATTCATGAAACATTTTGTCTTGATAGTTAGCTCTTAGCCTTTATATAGTGATTTGTTCACTTACTGATTTGGGTTATCACATTTATCAAGTGAAAATTGGCTTAGTACTTTTGTGTATCTGTGCAAATTTATGTTTTTTGTTTAGTACAATAAATAACTTCTTCCAACCTTAATTTTAAAGTGAATTCTACTACAATGTATGTTTAATATGAACTGGGTATTCGTCTGTCTGATTTCACACTGGATTCCTAGCCCTAAAACCTGCCTGTCACACAAGACGCTTTCAAGATTTGTTGAATGAATGAATGATTCACTGCTGCTTTTCTATAAAACTTGTAAAAAAAAAAAAGTGGATAATTACATTGATAGCATTTCAGAATATTTCCAAGAGCTTCAGAACTGCTTAGAGAGAAGAAAAAAAAAATTGGGACTCACTATTGCTGAGGCAATGGATTCTATGCTCATAGAGTGAAATTGTCTCTATGTTTGGAATCCTGAGAATGTAGAATAAAAATATGATGCGTTAGCAGTCTAGTTTGACTGATGCTTCACATGAAAAGTCTTCCTGTTATTGAACTATATTTTTCCTTCTGCATATATTCATCCACTTCAAGATGTTACTGTGTATGAATTATTTTTTGAGCACACCATTTTTTCTTAGTTGAATTTAATATTATCAAGAATCAAATTTTGAAGAGAAAATAGAACCCTCATAGTATTCTTTCTTTAACTCTTTTGATTGAATATATATATATATATATATATATATATATATATATATCCATAGATAGATAGATAGATAGATAGATAAGGGTATAAGCCAGTCAGTCAGTTATGTCACCTTTGGTTAATGTTAATTGAATAGAATAAAATACCCATCAATCATTTATTTTTTTTTTAAATTTTATTATTTTTTTAACTAATTTGCCAGCTTGAAAGTTCCTCCCCATTTTCACCAATCTTTTCTTATTCATTAAACTTAAATCATGTAAGTCAGTAGTCATTGCCCTGTATCTCAGTGTGCTACTTTTTTAAAAGTTTAAGTTAATTTAGAATGTTTACATGTATGTAATTTTCATATTCTTAAATAATGAATTTTTACCCAGTAATAAGCTAGGTAAAGGTTATCATCATGATGAGACCCTGAAGATCCTCTTGAGGGGCTTTAAAAATTACTGTGCACTTTTTCTTACTGCAGAAAGACCATTTACCATGAGATCTACCCTCTTGACAAATGTTTAAGGCTGTGTGGCTAATGCTTAAGTCACCCCAAAATTAGTGACAATCAGGGAGGAGAAAATTCGTACGGGCTGACTAAAATCACTGCACCACATCAGGATATGTGTTCATGGCAATAGGTAATAGCCCTACTGTTATTTTTCCCACTTAACTGATAAAGCAACTGAGGCAATAGAAAAAAATAATAAGTAACCTGAAATAAGTCACAATGCTAGGAAATGGTAGATACGGACATTTGAACCAAAGACAACCCGAGGCAGAGATTTCAGCCTAACTACTGTGCTGTTTTACAAATTAAAACCTGGGTTAGGGTATATCTTACATTTAATTTGACAGACACATTAAGATCAGTAATCGAGTGACACGTTTTCAGGTAAAGAGATATGCTTGGACTGTGATTAAGAAAATAATGGCAGATAATAACTAGGTACATAATGGTGGGAGACTATAAAGAGGATACACATTACCTACACAGGAGGCGTGCACTAAGAATGTGAGCATGAAAACGAGGCCGGTTTGCTGTTGTTGTTTGAGAGAGATATAAAAGGACACCACATGAGTGGATGGAGGAAAGAGGAGTCAAAGATGAAACTTTGTTTTTGATATGCCTTACCCAGTTTTTAAAACTTGCAAACCTGACTATAACTTTCCTGTATAACCCTCTTTTTTCTATCAGCCCTGTGAATATGTAGATGTCACCTCATTCTAAGAATTATAAACAGACAGATGATTTTACACTGTGAGCATAAAAGCTACTAGCTTAACGATTATTTCCTACTTTTTCCCAGTGTTTAGGCAATTCTAAAGTTTTTGGAAGTGCTTGAAAACTCTACCAATTAATTATCTTTATATCCGTATATACAGCTACCACTGTATCTGTATTTACATCTACATCTATATATCCCAAAGCAAATACTAGTCAAATGTGACAATTTCATGGTAGTCCATAAAACTGCTGTTGTGATATGGTTAAGTTGATTATTATTTCTTGTTTATACAGTTTCCTCAAATGGTATGCCCTTGTCCCATCCCTCTTGAATTAAGGCAGCTTTGGAAAAGTATTGAATCTAGCATCTGAAGGAGATGAAATAGGGAGAATTATCCTGGCACTTATAAACTATTAATATATGGAGCAGGAGGACATTTTTCGGAGGGGATAGAAGATGAGTTTAGTCACTTATGTTTGGTGATTTATGCTTATAATGAGATAGTGAGGTGGACATGCTTGAGGAGCAATAACGAACACTGATCTGTAATTCTGGAGGGAGCTGTTTGTTGGAGATGAACATTTGGATGGTATCTTTAGATGGCATAGATGAAGACTTGGGTGCAAATGAAATTACTAAAGGAGAAATATTGGAGAGCAAAATGTATTGAAGATGGAAACTTTGGGAAAGGCTGTAGCAGTAGAAGAAGCCACAGCACAGAAGAAGGGTCAGCCTAAGTAAGAAGGAACAGAGGGCTGAAGGGAGTACCAAGGGATGAAATATGATGAAAAGGAGTGACCGGTCCTCCAAGGGGACAACAGAAAAACACTAGTGACATTTGGGAATACAGATTTTGAGGAGTGATAGGGCCAGAATTCAAATGGTAAACAATTAAGGGACATATGTTAATTGGGAGAAAATGCAGCCCTCGTATAGATTATCAAGAAGTTTGTTAGCACTAACTGAAGGGGAATAGACAGTGAAGAGAAAGTAGAGGGGAAGAAAAGTGCTGTATTGATTTTGTTTTTATGTATTGGTGGAGTGTGTGGCTTTGTTTGCATATAGATGGGTATATTTGGAGGTGTGATCCTGCATCTCTGTAAGAGAATCGAAAAAAATGAAAACAAAAATATTGAAGAATGAGGATTTGATAACGGAATTCATAATTGATGCAACTAGAGGGAGAGACTGAGAGGTACCCAGTCCTGAATTCAGAATACCTTTTTTTAAACAGAGTAAGAAAATTTTAATTTGGTTGGAAGAAAACAAAAAATCTGCTTATACATTTAGATTTCTTGATTTAGGCTGTAAATATGGGAAGGAAGAATGAATAATAATATTTTTCATTATTTTATTATAGACTCTTTAACATAGTACACATAGTTCTAAGCTTATTTTACATGATTATTCATCAATATTCTCATTCACTTGACATTTATTAAGCCTGTAATATGGTTTACCCACTATACCAGGAAAAAAAAATAAAGACACAGTTGCTGAATTCAAGGAATTTGCAGTCTAGTAATTTAAAGTGATCAACAGTTATTATGCAGAGAAGATTCTGACATAAGGATGAAGGTGTTATCTTATAATGTAGGAAAATTCTTTGTACTGGCAAGTACCATGCATTTAAGATAGTATCTCAAAGGAGGAAAACGGTTTGGTGAAAGGTCACTGGATTATGTACAAAGGAGTTTCTAGCTGATCTTAAAAAATAGTGATTTCCATAAAATGGTATCTCACTCTTTATTTGTTAGTTCCATGCTCCCACCATTCCTGCTGATATTAGTTGAACAAATTGTAATATATTAGCAGACTCAAACAGCTATTTATGGTAAAAAAAATATATATTTTTGAGGTATTCTCATGTGTAAAATAAGTCTGTGCCTTAGTGACCAAACCCCACAGCTTTGTACAGCATCAATATATGATAGGAAATGCTTTATTCGACATTCAGTAGATGACTTCCGTGTGCTATGAGGCATAAGGCCAAATTCCATCTATTTTCTATTGTAGAACATCTAAGGTAATGATCCTCTATTAAACAAAAAACAAAACAAAAAACACATCTGGAGTATATTAATGTATTTATAATGAGAAATTTCTATTATTACATAGAAAAATTAACCTTTTCAATCTTTTTTTAGGATTCAGTAATACTGATGATATAGATAGATAGATAGATAGATAGATAGATAGATAGATAGATAGATGAATTATTCCAGCAGCAACATAATAGGAAACATAGAATATTAGGGCTGGTAGGGGCTTAAATGAAAATTATTTAGTCCACCTTCTTTTTCGTAGGTGAAAAATTGAGGTGATTGAGGAAAAACTGAGAAGAAGAAATAGGTCTGGAAGCTTAATTCTCTTTGCTCTCCTATTTTATTAATATTCAGATCTTATTTTTAAAAGTTTTGTATTTTAAATTTTAATTTAACATTTCTTGATATCATAGTACTTGACACCTGGTCTTATAACCATCTGTTTACTTATCCATTTATCACTCAATTCTAAGATGATAATTTTCTTGTTGGACTATTTTTTTTTTAGAGTATTATGGAATATATTTTATTCATTGACTATCTTCCCATATATACTTTTTATTTTTATTTATTTTTAATTAGTTTCAGGTGTACAACACAGTGCAATAGTTATACATTTTACCCCTCAAAGTGACAACCCCCCACCCCCAATTTGCCACCCCACTCCCCCCCATATCATATATATCTATTACTCTTCCTCTGACTCTCTTCCACAGTATAATCCACATCCCGTGACTATCTATATATATTCAATTACAGTAGGTATACCACCTCTGGTTTAGTTATACAGTGCAGTGCTCAAACCTCTACTCCATCCATGAAATGGTCTCCCTAACAAGACCTATGACCATCTGACATTCCACAGAATATTTACAACATTATTAATTATATTCCCCAAACTGTTTTTCATATCCCAGTGGCAATGTTGTAATTGCCTATTTTTGCTGTCTAATCCCTTCCCCTTCTCCCTCATCCCCATCCCCCTCCCAATTAGCAACCCTGATTTTTCCTCTATATCTATGAGACAGTTTCTGTTTACTTTGCTCATTCATACAGTTTTTCAGATTCCACATATGAGTGAGATCATATGGTATTTGTCTTTCTCTGACTGACTTATTTCACTTAATAGTCTCTAGGTCCATCCATATCATTGCAAATGGTACAATTTCATTCTTCTTTATAGCGGAATAATACTCCAATGTATAAATATACCACAGTTTCTTAACCCAGTCATCTACTGATGGGCATTTTGGTTGTTTCCAAGACTTAGCTATTGTAAATTGTGCTGCTGTGAACATAGGGGTGCATAACTTTTTTTAAATAAGTGTCTTGGTTTTTTTCAGGATAAATACCTAGGAGTGGAATTGCTGGGTCAAACGGTAGCTCTATTTCTCAAAAAATTATAAGACACTGAAGAAAGAAATCATAGAAGATACAAATAAATGGAAACACCTACCATGCTCATGGATAAGAAGAATTAATATACTTAAAATGTCCATACTGCCTAATGCAATATATAGATTCAATGCAATTCCTATCAAACTACCAAGGGCATTTTTCACAGAAATAGAAAATATAATCCTAAAATTTATATGGAATCATAAAAGACCCAGAATAGCCTCGACAATTCTGAGAAATAAAAACAAAGTCGGAGGGAATCACGCTACCAGACATCAAAACCTAATACAAGGCTACAGTAATCAAGACAGTTTGGTATTGGCATAAAAACAGGCACATCGATCAGTGGAACAGAACAGAGAACCCAGAAATAAATCCAGGCATTTACGGACAGTTAATCTACGACAAAGGAAGCAAGAATATACACTGGAGTAAAGATAGTCTATTCAATAAATGGTGCTGGGAAAATTGGACTGACACATGCAAAAAAATGAAACTGGACCACCTCCTTATGCCTTATACAAGAACAAATTCAAAATGGATTAAAGACTTAAATGTAAGACCTGAAACCATAAAAATCCTAAAAGAAAATATAGGGAGTACATTTGCAGACATTACCCGGAGCAATATTTTTACTGATACATCCCTATGGGCAAGGGAAATAAAAGAAAAAAAATGAACATATGGGATTATATCAGACTTAAAAGTTTTTTCACAACAAAGGAAACCATTAATAAAACAAAAAGGAAGCCTACTGAATGGGAGAATATATTTGCCAACGATATATCTGATAAGGGGTTAATATTCAAAATTTATAAAACACTCCTGAAACTGAACACCAAAAAAAATAAACAACCCAATTAAAAAATGGGCAGAAGATATGAAGAGACATTTCTCTAAAGAGGACATACAGATGGCCAACAGGCATATGAAAAAAAGTTCAACCTCACTGATCATTAGGGAAATGCAAATAAAAACCACCATGAGATACCACCTCACTCCAGTCAGAATGGCTATCATCAACAAATCAACAAACAACAAGTGCTGGCGGGGCTGTGGGGAAAAGGGGACCCTGTTGCACTGTTGGTTGGATTGCAGATTGGTGCAGCCACTATGGAAGTCAGTATGGAGGTATCTCAAAGAACTGGAAATAGAGCTACCGTTTGTTGGACTATTTTTTGCTTATTTGTGTCCCCAGTATTATTCCTAGAACATATTTGTAACAGAGAGCTTGGAAAAATTAGTATGAGTAAATCATCTATTCTAAATTCTACATTTCTAAATTCTCCACTTCAAGCTCTATCCACAGTTACCAAATGAAGCCTGATTGAACCAGAAAGCCTCTCCACTTTCTGTTAAATTCTTTGGCCTCTCAGGGTGTACTCTCAGCAAATAATATGGTGACCCCGGGCTCGCAAGTATTTGGAATGAAAGTTAAAAAGACATTTGAAGATTACCTAGAGTGCCTGGGGTCAGGGAAGATGGGAGGAGGATAGAATGGACCCAAGCCTAGGAATACTCATTAAGATTCCACCAAAATTACAAGTTTTTCAATTCTCTCCATGCTACCACCGGGACGCTGACCTGGAGAGATGAGGAATCTGATTTCACTGTGTGCTGTCCTCTCCCATTTACACAAATGTCTTGAATTGAGCCATAGAGCATCCTGAGGATATGACATTTTACTTTACTGAGAAGGAAATTAGGGCATGGCAAAGTTATTAAATCATTGGGCTGGCTGAGTGGCGCGGTGGTTAAGAGCTGGCTTGGGACGCCAGTGGCCCCGGTTGGGATCCCACATATGGAGGCCAGTGACACTGCCCTCAAAAAAAAAAAAAAAATTATTAAATCATTTACTTATGGGTAAAATGAAATCAGTGAGTTCGCAGTACTATACCCATCTGACATTCTGCCTTCCACATCTTAGTATCACTGAACTTGCATTGCTATAGTCTCCTGCTGTCTATAAGTTGCTAAATTAAATGGAAGCTTTTCTTTGAATAGTGAACATTCTCTTTATGTCTAAATGGATCAAGGAACCACTCTAGTAAATATCTCCACGAACTATCAGTAGTTAAAAATAAATAAATAAAGCCTTTTATAGTTAATGTGTTTTTTTTCTTTTCTACTGTTCCATGAGTGCACAAGAAAGGAAAATGTTAAATTGCCTATTATGCTTAATAATATTCCGAAGTCATTGTCTTAAAAAGTCTATTAAAGATACCTCCCTTACATCATCTTTCATCTGATTAAATGTTTAAAGAACAGCTGTTTGAAGTGATGAACTTGCAAAAGACAGTAAAATATGTTCTTAAAAAATACTACTATCAGAAGGTTGTTTAAAAGGTATCTTGGAATTGTGTTCTGAGATGACAACTGATGAATGGCTTTGTTTTGCACTTTTTTTTTTTGGCCAGAAAGACTGTTGATACATTACTGAGATCTCTAACTGCATTTTTCTCACATCTTAAAGATGGTAGTGTTTTTATATTACTTACCAAATGCAAATTAAACACAAAGGGAAAACAGACATTTTGATCAAGTTCTCAGTTCTTTGAATAAATGTTTCTCACAATGACTGCTACCAGCTATTAGAAATGCTTTTTTAAGGAGAGTGGTTTATTTTAATGAGAATTTTTATTTAAAAGTTCTATTGTTATTTTAGGCACTCATAAAAAATATATTCATCATAACATTGTATTATAAGCATGTAGAGAAAAAGATAAAACTTTATTATATCATGAAATTCATTCATTTTTACCCTTTTCTACCTATATTTCTCTATAATTCAGTCTTGGCCACTTGAGCACATTTAAAAAAAAAACAAAACTGTATCGGGCCAGCCATGTGGCTCGGTGGTTAAGAGGTAGTTTGGGAAGCCAGCAGCCCCGGTTCAGGTCCCACATCTGAGGGCCAGTGACATTGCCCTCAAACAAAACAAAAACAAAAACCGTATCAACTATTCCCCCAAGAATAGTTATTTTCATTCAACTAAGTTAATAGGAGAAAAACTTACATTTAATGCTATTTACTTGTATAATTCAAGCATTTATTGATGATTTGAAACTGTTTAGGTGAATCTAACATCAAAGCAATCAATAAAAGTCTTTCTTTAAAAAAAAAATGTTCTGCTCACAAGCTTACAGTCTGATGAAGGAAGTTAGTAACAAACAAGTAGTACTTTTGTTTTCCTGTACTGAACATTTGTTTCCTCTATGCCCGATCTCTTGCTAATGGCCGAGCATGATTTCTCAGCCATGTTATCTGGATTCGTATTATAGATTCTCCAGTTACTAGCTGTGAGGCCTTGAGCATGTTATTTAACTCCTCTTTTCTTGCCTGTAATAGTGATAATTGTGATATCTAATGTAGGTATGACAATTTCATAAATTGATAAGGGTAAGGATTCTAGCAGAGTGTTCAGGACCCAGGAAACATGAAATCACTATTGAATATTAATAACTCAAATCCTCATTCCACAACTACAGATATGTATCATAACCTCTGATAGAACCTTAGAGAAGTCAAGTCCTTTTCTCAAGGTTGTCTCTAGAGAGGGTAGACCCACGCCAATTCACCAGACTCCCAATTGAACTGATCTTCTCACTGATGTTCAAGTTTTTTAACATTTAGAAATCTTCAAGTCCTTTATCTCACAATGCAGTAATAATATAAAACTATATTGATTTTTTTAATGGCAAATGTCATCTTTGATACTAAAATATCTTACTCTTACATTGCTTATAGCATTTAAAAAACAATAATATAGTGCCATTTCCCCCTGAACTGCTGAGAAAGTGAAGATTTGAAATGAGCAATAGGCTTTCTAGAATATGGGCCTGCTTTTATTGAAGTATAGACAATCACCTTTTAATTTGGAATATTTTGTTGATATTTTCAGATAATTTTTCTTCTATTTTTTAATAAATATTTTATTTAATCTTTATGTGAATTGTTATATCTCCTTTTAGGTTGTAATGAGATGTCAACTATTTTATTTTCTAGCTCTTAAAAAATTAAATAGTATATATTGACATTAATTAGCTACAATTACCTACAATAGATTTCTTTTAAACAACACATAAAAAATTGAAAAATCATTTTCTAGGTATAAAGTGTGTGTTAGGGGGTTATCAGGGGTTGATGAAGAGTTGCATGACAGATGAGAACCCACTAGAATAGCAAATAATCTTCTAATATAAATCAGAGATGTGGGACCTACCTAATGATTTCATAATGACCATATAATAAAGAGAAAATTGTTTTTGTATGTGGAGAAATGTTATATTTTTTCCTAAAACTTGATAGATGTTGTTTGTATGTTTGTTTTAATTGCTCTATATGTGGTACCAGATAGATATGCACTTCATTTTAATTCATATGAGTTAGTCAGTTGTCTAAGTCTCTACTAAACTTGATAGACATTAAGGGATAGGATGTGTATTCCTATTTGACAATATAGCCAGAGCACCTCTCCATGGTAATGACCATACTTTTTGTTGATGCCATGCCAAAGCATATAAAAATCATCCAGGGTGCTTCTGATAGGTCCTGGATGGGAAGTTCTCATCTTTCTTAAGAATCACTGTGTTATGATTTCTGGGTTATGCTTAGATCTTCCTCACCATATGATTAGAATCATGTTTGCACTTAGATTCTTCTAGTATTTTGGGTTTTCTTTTTAATAATATTTAATTATTCTATCTGAAATAAATTAATTTATAATTATAAAGAGTTACGCTAAATTACTAAGTTAGAGACACCATTCCAGTTGGATTGCCTCTCTGGCAGCATAATGTATTTTTATAGTCTTCCAAGATGTGCCACATATGGAATCTTTCCTAAGAGTCACAACCCAAGAGACATATAAACAAAGTAAAGGATGACCATGACTGTTCACATTGCCAATATTAACATTTTTAACCAACTCCTATTATTCAGCATACATGGTTTGAAAGTCAGGTGATTCTGTAACTAATTTTAACATGAAATTCTAAATAAATCTAAGTATCGTCAATCTCTCCCCAGTAGAGACAAGGCAACATCCCAGTTCAACTCTATAAATAACATGCCAAATCTTTCATAATTTATATCAGTATGGTGGCCAGGTTGGGGACCATACACTGCCATATCACTACCATCATTCTAAAAAGAAAAAAAAATCTTAATTTCATATTTCACTATCACATTAGTTACTGTGTGATGAATGACTGATACTGTTCAGAATCTTTCCTCTCCCTGAATATTCATTATCAGGTCTTATTTTTCTACAAAGAGTAAAAAGGAAAGATGTTATTTCTGTCCTTTTACTCTATTGTTTCCAGTATCAGGATCTTGGACATTCCTCTTGGGATGCTATGTCAAGGATGCACCTCTTATTTTGGTACACATAGAACACAAAACTGCTTTCTGAAAGCCACAAAAACTTCTTCAGCTCTATGGAGAGTTGTTGTAACATGTTCAGGCTCTTGCAATGGTGGTAATAGTACGCTTTTTTTTCCCCAGTGTTTTTATTGCATATTATCTTCTGTGCTGTGCACGTTCCTCACACTGTTTCATTTAATCCTTAAAACAAACTGTCATATAGATGGTGTTATTCCTATTTTGCAACTCAGCATAATGGAACTGTAAAGAATTTTTAAAACTTTCTGTAGAGCACATAGTCAAAATAGGAATATGAGGCAGATCTTTCACAGGTAAAAAATACCTGATGACATAAAGATCACAAACTTGATATTTAGTGACTGTGTTTGTCAGCAAGAACTTCCCTGGTAGCCAGGAGCTATTGTCCAGCAAAAGCAGAACAGATATTATGTACTGCAGTTTGACAGCTTGATCCAATCTGGGATTGAAAACCAGCTCTGTAAAACCTGAATAGTTGATGATCCTTCCTGGAGTCTACTTGCATAAATTCTATACATGGAGGCTGTTCCATGGGGAGTTTGATGAAAATGAGTTGTCTTTAGGGCCCAGGGTCCTAGGGAATTCCTAAGTGTAGGGGGTGCAGTCATCATTCTTCTACATGGGACCCAACAGTGCCCTGGTTCCTGAAACATGGGACTTGGGGACTTAGAAAAGGTTCTTTTGGCATTTAAAAAAAAAAAAATGGACAAACAAGGTTAGTCATGTGGCTCATGGTCTTATTTAGCACTCACTCTTAAGCATAAGAGGACTTGCATATAAGGACGACAGGCAAACATTCTAGAAACATGTAAGGTTAACTGCCAAAGGCTTTGAAGTGGACGGGCCTTGGGTGGAGGGGCCTAAATTAGGAAAACGGAAGCTGAGAGCCATGGTAATTTGGGCACCTATTTTAATGATGAGCCAGTTTGAATCCACTGCCTGCTGATGCCTGGCACATTGGGACTCCCACGCTATTTGTGATTAAAATCCTAAAAGTCTAGATTACTTTATGTCTTCTATGTGCTCCAAGCATCAGCAGTTCCATGATTTGTACGGAGTCTTCTCTACCTAAAACTTCTTCACCCAAGTCCACTTCCAATTTCCCTGACTGACCTGATTTTCTGCCTCTCCTACCTCCCCATCCTGCAAAATGGACACAAAATGAACACTTTTGGAATTGATAATAACAATGTTGAATAAGCTTTGAAAATCAACCCACAAGCACAAACAAACAAACAAACAAACAAAAATCAGGGAATATCATGTTGCCACCTTGGAAGGAGAAAGGAGGAATAAAGCACTTAAAGACTGCAGCTTCCCAAATATATTCCCTTTATTGGGCTATCCTGAGCATCTTCAGGATGTTATTATTTTCTTATTTTACTACCCCAAAACTTCAGATTCCCTTTATTTTCTAGATCAAGCACATTAACAAAATTTAAATCAAAAATACCCTAGAGCTATTAATAGACTATTGTATTTTTTTTTTTTTTTGAGGTCAGTGTCACTGGCCCTCATACATGGGACCTGAACCAGGGCCGCTGGCTTCCCAAGCCAGCGCTTAACCACCGCGCCACTCAGCCGGCCCTAGACTATTGTATTTTTTAAAAATAAGTTTAAATCTGAATATTGCCCTAAATGCAAAAACATTTCCCTTTGTAAAATATATATTACTTTGCTATATCAGTGACCTCATTTTGCGATTACCTCTTTGCTATCATCTTCATATGCATAGTGAGGCTGGAAAGAGATTTCTTCCATTTTGAATTCTCAGAGGACAATATTGTGCTGGATTTTGAAAGATGCAAGAGTGAAGAAAAATGAGCTCTGTCAGATTTCTCAGCGTTGGACTGGGTCATATATTTTCCTTATATCCATACATCAGACAAAACAGAAGGTAGAATGATTTGTCATTTCCTGTTCTGGTATGTATAATTTCAGATACCTTTTTCAAGGTCTGCAAAAACAGTTACCTTCTTTTTTTTTGAAATTATAATCTAGTAATCAAGCCTTTGTAGGACCTGGGTAAAATGCTAAGATTTGATTTATTTCAGAGAACACTGCCATTTGAGTAGTTTTCAATTTCTGAATTCTCTTATTCATCACAGTTACTGATTAAAATGGGTCATGATTTCTATCATTGGTTACCCCATTGTAAACACACAACTTTAATATTGAAAGGAGTCGTCATGGATAGTACCCATGGTAATTCCTAACTCATACACTATTTGATTTCATTTCATTTTCATGTGAGTTTTAAATCTTTAAGTACTGAGCCCAAATAAGATTTCTATATGGAACTCCTTATTCATCATTAGGACTAAATTGCATGTACAGTTCATATAGGTAGCTCTGGATTTTTCATTATTACAACATCCATGCAAAATCCCTAGAATGGTCTAAAAATTATCTTCAAATTGTTTATTCATGTCTTCACAACCATAGTAACCACCATAATAATCATAATAATGTCACAACCATAATAATGTCAGTGGTTAATTGAAATCATGGATCATGTCCTAGTTTGAAAATATCTGTACAACTTTTGTCTGTAATAAAAACTACTAAGCTTGTGGATTGGAGAAAATCATAAGTTATAGGTGTTTCTCTGTTCATTAAACAGATGTATGTTTAATATTATCAGTATGGTTTAATTTCATTTTGTTGTTGCCTTGATTTGGACAGCAATGAATCTTGAAATACTCCAAGGAAAGAAGAAGTAAAAAGAAAAATAGAAAAGAAAGGAAATTTTTCCAATTCAAGGGATTTGATGTTTTATCTAGTTTGACATTAAAATAATGAAGTATTTTCAGCATCTTTTCAATAACCAACATGATGAAAACTATATTGTACTCTTAGAGTTAACAATAGAGTCATATTTTTAGAAATTACTCTCTTCCTGTTTGTTATCTGAAGTTTGAATTTAGCACTCTTTTTTTTCTGCCTCTCGGGCATTCCTAACTGTGACCTAGCAAAGTTATTCTGGTTTGCTTGTTAATTTCTTTGTACCAATAGCAGGCCACACCCAGGGTATTCAGTGAGACCCCCCCATGCAGGTGGGAATTTTGGAAAGGGCCCTATTTTACTGTTTAGGATAATATACTGTCATGATATGAATGATAGAGATAACTATAAAATAGGTGTTTAGTAATATTGTTTGAATCGTTTGATAAGATAAATAAAATTAGTTAATTAAAATAGCTTTTTCCCCATTGAAAAGTTGAATTTTCTTCTCCGGACCTCAGTTTTCACATTTGTATATTTAGGGACTTGGACCAAATAATGTCTACATATGATCTCTTATTTAACATTCTTGAAATTCTTGTTCAAAATATTGTATAGAGCATATACACTAAACATCAGCCATTTAATCCAAATTTTAAATTTTTGGTATTTAGTTGGTCACAGTGCTTTCATGATATTTTTAAATCTCAATTGTATCAGTGATTGTATTATTTCTACACCTTTTTATTTCTAATTTTTAAGAATTTATGCTTCTTTCATTTTCTTAACCATTACTTTTAGAGGTCTGTTTATTTTGTAAATCTTTCAAAGGATTTGGTATTATTAATCCTTATTATTTTGTTTCCTTGTTTTCTTTATCATTAGTTATTCTTATGCCTATTTTTTTCTTCCTTTTTATTGTTTAGGTTTTACTCTGTTATATTTTGTGATTTTTTTATTAGAACCTTTAATTCATGAATTTTAGTTTCACTTTTATTATTTAATATTAGTAAATATTTTACTAATTATTTAACACCAACATTTAAATATATACCAAATTTTTTATAGGTAATACTTCATTGTTGTTAATTTTTAGAGTTTTAGAAATTTCCATTATGGTATCTTCTTTGACCCATGAATTATTTTGATGTGTGCTTTCTGAGTTTTTAAATTTCTGAGACTTTTTGGCTACTTTTAAATTTCTAATTATATTGACTTGTCTGATTGCAGTTTGTAAGCTACCGATGGTTTTGTGTTTGTTCCAATTTCTTTTTTTTGGACCAATGAATTTATAAAAGATTATTTGTTTCACTGTAAAGAGTCAAATATGCTTTCAAATATTAATGTGAAAGAGGTATAAAAATTATAGCAAAAGGAAAAATGAGTATCATCAGTAGATCTTAAAATACATTTAAAAGAGCAAAGAAATTGCTCTTGTGAGCAATGTGATTAGGTTGATTTACTAAAGATTCCAAATGGCAGGGACATTTGTAACCAATCCTCTATTCTCTTTTGAAGAGAACTGATCTCTAGAGAGATGAAATATAAATAATTTAATTTTTTTGTAACCTTGTTCTTAAAAGTCTTCCACAATGTCTGCCTATCTGTCTCACTCAGTATCAGATTATTAAGGACAGGTTACCTGTTGATATGACCTGAATATACACATACTTCAGTAAGAGGGCATATTCAAGGGACAAGCTTATGGAATAGAGGCTTATAAGACCATGAGAGAAATCCATGGCAGTTGCCTATACTAGTCAATATAAATATAAATAGGTAGCCAAAGGGTATTCGACATCCTCTTTGAGTGGGTAAGGAGTTTATAACATAGGTTTATATTTCTTTTTCCATAGTTCAATCACAGTGCATGATTAATATTTTTATTTTTAGTCCCCCCCCGCTTTTTTTTTTTTTGAGGGCAGTGCCACTGGCCCTCATATGTGGGACCGAACCGGGGCCGCTGGCTTCCCAAGCCAGCGCTTAACCACTGCGCCACTCGGCCGGCCCTTTTTATTTTTTATTAAGTAGTGAAAAGGCAGTTTATTAGAAGAGATAGTACACTTCAAATAAATAGAAAGGGTCTGAGCAGTGATTAATACTTTTAATGCCATTTATCTGGTTTTAGATTTTTTTAAAATTTTAATTAGCCTGTTGTAAAATCAGAGAACACTTCACTATATCTCATACATTAAAGTATATGCCTTAAACCTTGACAACATAAAAATAATAATAAAATAGCATACATTGGATGGTGGAGAAAGTATAAGAGATTGAAGGAAAAGTGAGTATTTTCCTCTCCTTTCACACTCTAAAGTAAATAGATAACATATTATGTCGGCAAATCAGGAAAAATGGTTAAAGGTCTATAAATTTTAAAGTCCTTACTATAAAGAGTTTTAAAATAATGATAAAACAAAAGAAATAACAGCATCAAAATAGAGTTGGAAGATGAAGAGAAGACAGGTAGTGTTTAGTCTCCTAGGTTTCTTATTTTTCATACTGGTAAGTTAATAGATATTGTTAGAAGTTGGTAACTCCAGTATTTAGTATGTGTATGTCTATATAGTTGTACATACTCATATACAACATAATAGTTTAACTATGTGACTATAATCATAATATTTAGCAATTAATAATAAAAATGAAAATAATTATCAACAAAACAGTTAAAATTTTTTAAAAAATTTTGGATAATGCAAATGAAAGACTTTGGTGTGTGTGTTTTTGAACTTTTAATTTTATAACCCTCTATATGGTTAAAAATGTTTAATCATGGGCATGACTTATGATAATTTATTTAATATCCTATATTCAGGCAAAGAAACCCTGTTCAGATAAATAATTAGTGACATCTTTATATATTAATATGGAAAGAAAATTTTCCATGTCAATAAGTAAAGTAAAATGAAAACATAATACATTTAAATGTATGTATTACATGTTTTGAGTATTTAAAAATGGTAACGGTGCATATAAGTATTTAATCAATGCATGGGAAATATACAAAAAGAAACACACCAAACTAATAACACTGGCTATTAGGGCAGTGTTTTATTCTGTATTTCATTGTATTATTTACAATTTTTTTTCACTAGTAGAATGCATTGATTATGCAATAAAGTTTTAATAGTAAAAAAAAAAATGAGATCCTAGATTACTTAGTTGGCAGGATAGCTAACTTAACCTAATTGACTCTGCGCCTCCGATGTTCAGGCTTTCCTATACTCACTTTGCTGGTACAGGAATTGTCTGTGTCTGCTCACTCCACTAATCCTGGCAGCCAATCCAGGATGGTCACTAAACCCATACTAGAAACTCTGTATACATTTCTGCAATGAATTTTAAAAATGTAAGCAGAGTGCTTAATATAATATGTGACATATAGTAGGTATGCAATAGGTGAAATCTCTTGTTTTATATAATATATGGACCAGTAAGAATTAATCACTTTTGGTAATTAAAATTAGAAATTACTCAACTAGCAACATGAGTGATGGCTGATGGAAAATTTATTTATTTTATTGTTTTCCTATCTGTAGTTTTTAAATTATGTATTTTTAGACACATCCCATCATTTTTTTAAAAGTTAAAATATATATACATATATTTAAAAAGTTAACTTCAGGCTAGTTTGGCTCAAGATTAAAACAGAATATTCTCATTTGTGCATTTATATTTTTCTCAATGGCATAGCACCTGCTTTTCTTTTTGGTTGATATTTAATTTAGACTTTTTTCAAAATGGATAATGTACTACCTAAAGCTTCTTCGTTCTCCTTAATATCACCAAACCAGCAGCAGAAATCTTAGCTTCCTTTTAGATTTCAGAATTCTATTAGGCAGACTGATGCTTCTTATTTGTTAAATCCTATCTACAATAAAATCCTGTTGAGTATAAGAGTATATAACGACATTTACTTCCTCAATTTTATTTACACGTGCTAGATCTTGTGTCAGTGAAGTCATGCTGAATATCTTTAATAAACAATAAGCCTCAGTCAGGACCAACATGAGGAAAAGGGAGGATAGGCACCTAGGCTAATTTGATGGCTATGGCTCCTGATGAGTTTTCATTTCCCTTCAGGGTGTGGACGAAAACTGAAAACAAAAGTGAAATTCAAGATGCTGGAGGCTGTTCCCTGCTCTGCCTTTGCTTTATGTAAATCAGTTGTGTTATTGGGAGGACTAGCGCTCCACAAATGATGGGGACCACAATACAGAAACCTAGAAGATGAGGTCTGGAAATCTTCAGGCAGAAGAAAACTTAGCTGTCACGGAGTGTTCATTTTATATTAATGAAGGGAAAGTGGTTGGTCTACTGCAACAGCCAGAGTTAATTCTCCCTTTAAATCCAGAGGACAAACTGACATAGCTGCTTCTGATATTTAGATGATGGCAGTGAGAGGAAAATTGGAAGAGTAATGGTCTGTCTCAAATGGAAAAATTATGATCAGGAAAGAAAAATTTATCCACTTTGTTTTAGTATAAATAAAGTTGTCAATTCAGTAATAGATTGTTGAATGGCTTGTTTAAATGCAAGAATTCAGGATAGTATTCATGAAATATGATATTATACTCCTTAGTTTTACAAGCATAATACGATAGGAAAAATAACCCCTTGTCTTCATTGTAGAAATGAGACATAAGTAACAAATCATAAATTTCTCCTAGTTCATGGATGTGATAGCTAATAGATGTACATATTGGCAATTTGCTTAGTAGATTATCATTTACTGTCACTTTTTAAATTAGAATGTGATCTTCCATTGTCTTTAATCTATTTCTATCATGGATGACAAATTTCTTTCCCTTAAGCAAAATCTTTGTTTATCATAAGGCAATTTTACCAAAACTGTTACATGCAGAAGGAAACCATACTAGGAATTATTTAGCTTTTGAATTTTCAGAGTGCTGGGCATCTTGGTAAAGGAATGAAATTTTAATTTAATGACTGATATTTGCACATTTGCCTTCCCCAAAACATTCATATTTTATCTGTTTACCTTACATATGTAATTATTTTGTCATTAATTTTATAAGCATGCAATAAAAAATTTGAGTAGACTTAGGCTTTGTGTATATATCAAGCTGAAACTTAAGTGCAAGGGTTACTTAAATATTTCTAGTCATCCCTGAAGTCAGGGGTCACCTCCATGGTTTTAACACTGACACATATATCTCTTTAACTCATAAAAGGTCTTTTAAAGTAAACAGTTCTACAGGCAAGAAGAGGATATTTGTAGAGGAACTCTGGGAATATGGTTGTGGAGAAGGAAAATGGACATATAGAGTAAGAGAGTCTGAACTGCATTTTCGGGGGGAAATCACATGGTTTTCACTAGATATGTGATACCTTTCCATCAGCTTTGTTGGGAGTATAACAGAAAGCATATATAGATGATGTTTACTAATGAAACTTAATTAAATTATTTCTGATTGATTGTCAATTTAATGTTATAATGAGCTGATACTAACTCCAAAGTAAGATTGTGAATTGAGTATGGTATTTATCAAAAGTAAATACTACTCCATATTAAGTGACATCTTTACCTCTTTACCTTTATTTTAGAAACTTAGTATGAAGTAAGTACAACCTCAGTTGTGTTAATTCTTCACTTTCTCAATTTTGAACTCACCTTTAGCCCTTTAACTCCTAGGGTCTTAAAATCAAGGTGGTCATATGATCATATATATATTATTGTTTCAGTGTCTTTAGGAAAGATACTTCCTCACTCCCCAAACGCCCAAGTCTAAACCTCTGTGCTTAGTTCTTGTGCTTACATCATAATAGCCAACTTTTATTGGACATATTATGCACCAGAAACCATGCTAAGTGCTTTACATACACTAAGTCATTTATTCTTGAGTGCAACTCTGAGACAGAGGTCCTGCCAAATTTGCAAACATACAGGAAAAATCCTGAGGCACAGAAAAGGAACAAACTTATTGAGGTAACCCAACTGGGAGGTGGAATGTTGAGGTTTAAATTCAGGGAGCTTGACTCCAGAGACTTTGGCATAAATCTTAAACAAGGAGCTTTGATATTTTGAAATACAGATACTTCTTGGAGGGATGATCCTAAATGTGGCTTTTAGACATTATTTATGCTTTAAAATGAATGACATGAAAGGAGACTTTGAGGGCCATAAAATCGATATTGGAGAAGAGATGGCTCTTTGGGAAGGAATGAACTGAGATGCTAGAATCTTAGAAACAAAAGACACTTTACTCCAAAATTTTGTTTACAAAAACTCATGAGAGATGTTCTGTGCTGTTATCCATGTGGGTCTGGAGTCAGAGAAACAAGGAGAGGTAGATTCCCTCCTCAGCTGACTAGTTGAACAACATTAGGTCTACACAGTTGAGAGAGCCCCCAAAAGGAACCAGACATCTATGACCATATCTGCTTCTTTACCTTGAGCCTGACACCTGTTCTTTCATCAGGGTAATTTTGTAGTTTGGGGAGACCTGGGTGCAGAATACTTCTGTTGACTGCTTTGCAAGCACGTAATATGGCAGCTCATTAACTGAAGAATTTCTGACTGGATGGCAAGCATTTGAAAGCAGTAATGTCAATAATTATGTAGACAGCGATTATTTTTCTACATTTTATATATAAATGAGAGGAACTAATGTATATGTCTCCGTATATGAATGAATGAATAAATGAATGAGTAGATAATTAGAGAGAGGGAAGATAATGGTTTTTGTTGATAAATTAGACATGTGTTTGCTATCATCTATTATGAGTAAAATTATTTTAGAAATTGAATTTCTGACAGTTGACTTAGGTAGAGTTGATTTTATATTCTCAGCTATGTTTTAGTCAATATCAAATTTGAAACTTCAGAAGCATCCAATTGATTTGCTTGCTTTAGACAAAAAGGAATCTCATGAAAGATGTTGTGCCTGTGTTAACACATAACCACTTTTGTTAAAGCCATGTTTTACGATTTAAGAATATTTATCAGGTTGGTAGTGAAGATTTATATAGTGGTGATGTTACTTATATAGAAACATTTTGGGGACAATCAACCTCCTGTCCTTAGATACAATGGTGCTTAAATTATTCCAGAAATATATATAAGTTTTCTAACGTTTTTACGGGGAGAGAGGAGTAGAATGTTGAAGAGTTAAAACTTGAAATATTACACCATTCGTAACTATAAGTTTCCAACTGTAAGTTTTGATTTGAATGTTTATGGTTGTTTTAGGTACAATACTATCTTCCATCAGTACAGTCTGTCGTCCTACTAGGAACATCTGAATAGTACATTAAGGATCATTTTGTGATCAATTAAGCACTCTTAGAACTGATTTATGTAGAAACTATCAAATAAAATATAAAATGCAACCCTCTCCTGACCTAATTCTACAGAGGTGATATCAGATCCCAGCACAGCAATCAGTGACTTGTCTCTCCTAATTTTAGTTTCAACCTAGAAACAAGTGTGTACCCTGTATTGAAGCAGAAAGTAGAAGTGATGTTGTCCAGAAGCTTGAGTTCATACGTCTAATGAATAGGCTGTATAGAGATGAAAAGAAACATGTATTTTTCTGTATTTGCTAATTTAGAATTCTTTGCACAAGGTTGCTGACGCTATGAATTTGTGTCACTTATAGGATGGTTTGACTTTTGTCTATCTTTGGTAAGTAAATTGATTTTTATGGTAATTTACCTTATGAATATAATTTTTTCAAGTGTAAATATTATAAATCAACTTTCCAGACATTAAACAAACTGTAGTGGATTCTTTTTTTTTTTTTTTTTTTTTGAGGGCAGTGTCACTGGCCCTCATATGTGGGAACCGAACCGGGGCCGCTGGCTTCCAAGCCAGCGCTTAACCAGCGCCACTTGGCGGACCCTATGTAGTGGTTTTTAAAGAAACATACAACCTAGGCGTGTATGCTTAATGTAGGCTTCTTAATAAATTAAAATGGTAGTTAATATTAATGATCAAAAAACTACTAATAATGAACATTGTGGACAAATTATTGTGTGATGATAGTTGGTAGGCTACTATAATCACTCTTTCAGTTGTAATAATGCAGGCTCATTTGACTCCTAGAAAAATCACCTGTAGAGACAGGTTGATGTAGACATGTGATCAGTTAAGAAGTTTCAAATTACTAAGTTACTAAGAATACATACATGGGTATATATACCCATGTTTGTTTGTTTGTGTTTTCAAAGTGAGGTGGGCCACTGATTTTGTTTGTTTGAACTGGGAGTTGGACTTGCTTTAGCTATATCAACTACAGCCTAGAAAAATGTTCTCATGTGTCTTATTGCCATTAAAAAAAAAAAAAAAGTTGCTCGTCGAAAAGCCTTAATACCCTACATGGACAATAGTCCAGATCTTCTACATATCTTAGCATTTTAATGTGGATTGTAGAACTACAATTTTCTAATATATCTCAGTTACATTTGGAAATGCCATTCAATTCATGTCTATGGCATTCTATTCACATCAACGATTGATAAGTGGTTAGAAAAAGGGCAACAACTGAAGAGTCCTGAACTTTTGAGCAGTACATAATCCCATTTGGTTCAGTTACTGAGTGGAGGGAGAAGTAAGTGAAGTGGCTAAGTATGAGCACCAGAAAATGTGAATATGAGAATCTAGGGGGATTAATACCCAAGCGTTTTAAGGGAAGATATTGAAGGCAGTAATGTTTTAATTGTTTTATCTGTATATGTTTATCAACAACTATGTCTATATCAAGATTATTCAGAGGCCAAAAAATACCATGTTTTAGTGACCCAGATTCTGGTCTATATGGCTTCATAGAGTTTACTTGGATTGTTGTTTCAAATAATTAGAATACAGTAAATCACAAAGTACAGTTACACTGACCACTATTTACTTATTAGTCAATAAAAACACACTTGGACATCTTGAGTCCTTCGTGGTTGTGGTTTCCACATTTTGAGTGAGAATAAAATGGTTTTAGCTATGTCGAAAGGAGGATTCAACCAGAAGTCAGTCTGGGTCTGACTGCTTCAAAGTTTTACATAAAGGAAGTCTAGAGCACTGGCTCTTAATCTTCACCAAGCATATCAAACACTGCTAAAGTGTGAGCTTGCCAGGGTCCTCTCACCAAAGGAAGTGCTTCAGTAGTTCTGGTGGGACACAATACTTGCATCTTAACAAGCAGCTCAGGTAATCTATGGCAGGTGTTCCACTAATCATATTTTGAGGTACCCTATTCCCCAGTTGGACTTAAATAATATTATTTGAATGCGATGGTTTGAAAGTGGGAAGAGAGGGAGGAATAAAGGAAGAGAGAAAAGAAAGAGGAGAAAGGAGGGAGAAGGGGGGAGGAGGCAGGGAGCTGGGGGAGAGAGAGAGAGAGAGAGAGAGAGAGAGAGAGAGAGAGAGAGAGAGAGAGAGAGAGAGAGAATGAAGGGAAAGAGAAAGAAAAGAAAATCCTTGGAAATACCCTCAGTTGGACTGAAAGGCAAAAGTAATCAATAGATTTTCAAAGAACACAAGATACTGTCTCTTCTCAACTTAAATATCATTGTTTATATTTTTGAGTATATTTTTGCCTAGTGATATTTCACACTTTTAAGTAACATAGCAATAAATCAGAAAAAGAATACCAAACACATTAATTCCAACTGCACAGGATATCATTTGTCTACAATGATATTTTATTTTTTAAGTACTGATAACTAATGAATAGCATTGAATACAGACTTCGTAACTTAAATGGCAGAATCATAGACATGCTGAGTAACCTTTGACTTGTGAGACCATCATGTCTAGGGTTGCCTATGTACACTAACTAATGGGCTGTGTTTGGTTTGATTCCCTGCCAGAAACCTGCCATCGTCTATTATAAGGAAAAACGAAGATTCTCTTCAAATCCATACCTAGAATCTACACTTATGAGGACATTCCTTTTATTTTTTAAATCGGAAATGTATGAAAATATCTGTCTGTAGGAAGCTGCGTTTGCTGGTGGTCAGCAACCTAAGCTGACTGTATCAATGGAAAGACAGGTTCCTGGGTGTGGGAACAAAAACCCCTCAGATCAGTACAAGAGATCATTTCCTCCACTTCTACCCCTCATGTTGTTACTGGTGTGTGTGTGTGTGTGTGTGTGTGTGTGTGTGTGTGTGTGTGTGTGTGTGTGTGTGTAATGCAAACGGGGATCTAATTTACTGTCTCTTTGGCTGGTATTTTTGTTGCTCTTTCCATCAGATGCTCCACAGAGGTCAAATTACAATTTCAGTCTGTATCAAGAATTCCAGCAGGCAGAGTCATCTGATTCAGATAAATTGAGCACACATTTGAAAGAAAGTCTTTTATTCTAGACACGGCTGACTTCACTGCTAGCTGTTCGGCAATAGATCCAGAGGCTGAGAGGGAGGAAGTGCTGAGCGGTACAAATACATTTCAGATTATCAGGAAGTCTGTTCAGAGCAAGTCCTCCTAGGTTTTAGTAGAGATCCTTACTTTTGTATCAAGTAACTACGTGTCTCCTTAGGTCTGTTATTAGGTTCCATAATTATATTTTGCCATTATTTTTTATCTGACTTAAAATCCAAGCTTTTAAATACATTTATTTGTGCATCTATCCTTTTGATTTCAAATCCAAAACACTATAAATTCTGTGAAACTAGGAACCACATAGTTACAAAAATCTAAGAAAGTATGCATCTCACCTAGTTGGTGACTATTTGCTGGAGAAATGAATATGCATACTTGCTTACTATGAGGCAGCTTGGGAAATTTAAAAAAAAAACTAGAGAAACCAATGAGAACAGGAAGCTGGTTTGAGATACAATTTAGTGCTTAATTTAGTTCAGTTTCCTTTTAAAGTTTATATTTTTTATTGAAGTATAATTCGCATAAAAATTATATTAATTTCAAGTGGACAACATCATATTTTATATTTGTATATATTGTTAAATAATCACCACAAGTCTAATGTATGGTTAACTAGAAGTTTGTACTGTTTGATTACATTCACAATTTGGCCCAAATCCGACTTCCCACCTCTTCAGCCACTGATCTGTTCTCTGTATCTATGAGGTTGGGGCTTTTTGTTTGTTTGTTTTTGTTTATTTTTCAGATTTCATATATAAGTGAAATCATAAGTGTTTGTCTTTATCTTAGTTCATAGTTTTCTGATGGTTTCAGCAAAAAAAAGAACTGGTTTGGTTTTGTTTCGACTGTCCAATAAAAGGAGTATCTAAGATGAGCGATTTACCTGGTTCTAAATTTAGAAACTGTAAATCTGTAATATAGTTGAAAATACATAGTTTTTCAAAAGGGACAGAAAGTCTTTGTATTTCTTATACTAGCCTTCAATTAAAAGGGAGAGTTGAAAGTAAATGTTTACTCAGTGAGGATTTTACACTGAGGAGTTGTCAGAGGCAGAAAGATCTTGACTTTTGTTTTTCTAGGATTTAGCAAAATGCCTGGCACGTAAGAGAATCTCAGTAAATGGTGCTTGAATTGAAATATCTGAGTCTCAATTAAAAAGCAAGTTCAAGATAGATCAGTGGTTTTAATTCTTCGAAAAAGTATAGCCCAACTAGTAGTTAAACAAATATATATAAGACTGAAACCCAGGAATGGTACAATAGGGCCGTGTCTGGACCACAGCCTTAGTGCACCATGACGAGTCTGCCTGACTGGGCCAAGACTGCATGTTGCTGCTTGTGTTACCTTTAACCTGGTAGGGGAATAACAGAGATAGATGCCATCGGAGCCTGCCTGCCTTGCTGCTTTAGATAACACATGAAATGCCCATTCATTCTCTCAATCCAGCCAGGAACTTCGGGACATTGTTTATGGTATACAATTTTCTAAAACTTGGATGTCATTCAATTAAAATATGAAATATTTATTATTCATAGGACCTTTCATTTTCAGACACTCAGGGTAGTGAACTGGAATTCAGGAGAAATAAAGGACTGAATATCACCTTTGGTTTATATGTTAAATAAATGAAGACTGGTGGGATGACATGCCGTGAGGAGATGAGGCTGTGTTTGCTGCAGGGGCCGAGATAGGTGAGCAATGATCACTAAGGCAGTGGAAGTTGCTTCTGTCTCATAGACTGAGAGAGGCTGTGGTAGACAAGGGAGCCCCCTCAGCTGCACTGAACTGGCAGAGAACAATTGATTTGACTGACTGACTGACTGACTGACTGACTGACTGACTGACTGACTAGCTAGGTCTTTAACTTGAGCATGTGGGCAATGAAAGGGTCTTGAATGAGTCTCAAGTGTGGGCCTGTGCTAGTGATTGAGTGGATGTGATTTAGACTGCAGTGTAGTCTGAACTAAAATGAAGCAAAAAATCTAGACTTATTAATGGCTTCTGTACTATGTCTACTATCTTCCCTTTATCTCTGCAGTGCAGACAGGGCTTCAGGGAAAATACCCAAAAGACCACTGGATTTGTCTAATGATGTTTTGACAAAACAAAGTTTTGTTTTTTGTTTCTTCGTTTGTTTGTTTTTTGGAAGATATTTTTGTCTGCTACTTTTACTATACAAACGTCCTTCCACCTGGTGTGTGTTTCACCTAATGTGCTGTGGTGTACGTGTGTTTGTGTATGTGAGTGTGGTATGTGGCATGTGTGTATGTGTGTGTGGTGTAGGGTGTGTGTGGGGTGTGTGAGTGTGAGTGTGTGTATTTGTGTGTGGCGTGTGTGTGGCGTGTGTGTAGTGTGGGGTGTGTGTGTGTCTGTCTCCTTGATTCCCCGAGGGTAAGCAGAGGTCCCACTGCCTAGGATTCTTTAATGTTTGGGGTGAGCCCACGTGGCTTCAGGGCTATCAGAACGACTGCTTTTCTTTCCCACTGAGGCCCTTTAGGGGTTTTAGTGTTTGGTTTCTCTTTGGCTTCTCTAAATGTAAAGTTTTGATGTGGGTTTTAAAGATATTCTCACTAAGTATCTCTGCACAAAAAGCTTTTATTTGAGTGATGTCTGGAACTTCTCACCCTTTGGCAGCTTTGTCCATTTGTTCTTTATTATACCGGAGGACAGAAAGGATACAGGAAAGGTAGGTGAGGGAAGAAGGGAGCCAGATCTCAGAATTTGATGACATGATATCATCTACTCCATATTACTATGAAATGTCCTCAAAGCCCTAAATCAACAGTAACTGTCATGTAAAGGAACTCAATTTTACTTGCTAAATGCAAGAATGCATGTATTATGCATTTTAAAGTATTATATTTTTAAACTAATAAGATGCTTTAAAATATTTCTACCACTATAATAAAGATAAACTTAAAAAATTTCAAAGTTTTAACTATAAAATATTGAAAAGGAGTCATGTGTAACTTGAGATGTTTTTGATCCATATTTATTTAGAACAAGAAATTATTTAAAATGCTTGTTTCATTTCATTATGGCATTTTTTTTCTTTGTAAAAAGGTACTTAGAAATTTTGTGAGTATCTTTGGGATAGTCTGTCTTGCAAGCTAGAATGGCCTAGTTATCTGCAAAAGCTTGGGCTTTTTAGATTGTCATGACCTGGTTTCAGACATGGTATTTTCTTCCTTCAGCAACATATCCTGTGTCTTGGATTGCATATTTTGGGCAGTGACTATCTAATGACATTGGGCCAGAGAGGGACCTCCTAGCTTCAC
Source organism: Aselliscus stoliczkanus (assembly GCA_033961575.1). NCBI lineage: Eukaryota > Metazoa > Chordata > Mammalia > Chiroptera > Hipposideridae > Aselliscus > Aselliscus stoliczkanus. Next base: position 41,219,237 of record CM066729.1, read on the forward strand.
CCTTGGTGGTGACTAAACTGTCAGTCTTACTCTTTTAGGAGACATTCTTAACTTTTTTTTGTACCATAAACCCCGTTGGCAATCTGATGAACCCTCTAGATCCCTACTCAGAATGATGTTTTAAATGCATAAAATACAATGTGTAAAATTGTAAAGGAAACCAATAAATAGATATACAAAATATCTAAATAATTTTTAAATGTAAGATTTAGGATTATATGAGCATTCTTATTAACACAGTGAATAACAATATCAACTGGGTCTAATAGTAACCATCATTTCCAAGTAGTGATGGGCATATATAATATAGTGGCATATCTGTACCAATCAGGATGTGATGTGAAAATATCGGTGCTTTCTATTGATGTCAAAGTCACAGTACTGCTAATATTACTCTGGTTCATTGCCTACACTCAAAATGGAACACAGTGCAAAATTTCAATTATAGGGTAGTGATGATAGACATGTAATATTTTTTTCTCATCCAGGTTCAGAGATTGAAGTTAAAACCCCGATTATAAAGCAATAGTAATAGTATTATCTCCACTGTATAAAGATAAAGATTTGAGGCTACCTAATGGGATGTGCATTTTGAGTAATAAATTTGCACATTTCTGTTCCATCTTTTGCTCATTCCCTTTTGTGAGTGGTAGTGTGTTTCAGAAGGATGATGGAAAGAAGGGAACCATCTGATTACATGTAGAAAAAGAAACCTAACCCAAGCCCTAAGACAGCTGCCCTTTGTAATTAATGGACTCAGACGTGTTTAGGGAATATGTACACTAAGGCAATGCAACTAGTCATGTTTAATAACTTTAGCAGGTCATTAGGCTTTTGGTTCTTTAAGGCAACGTAGTATTGGGGGTAAAACCATGTCCCCTAGGTTACTCCTGTAGCAGAGCAAAGAGTTTTTTCATAAGCTTCCTCACTTCCTGTCAAACTTTGCCCTCCAGGACATGACTATTTCAAGGACTAGCACAGATGTTCAATAATTGCAGAAGTGTGTTCTTTGGTGGGCAGTGCTCTGGTCTGAATGTTTGCGGCTCCCTGAAGTTCATATGTTGGAATCCTAGTCCCCAAAGGTAACGCAAATAGTAGGTAGGGCCCTAGGGAAGTTATTAGGTGAGATGGAGCCTCCATGAATGGGATCAATGCTTTTATAGAAGAAACCCCACCGACATCCTCAGCCCCAGAAGCCTAAGACATGGAAAAGATCCCTCACCCAACCATGATCTCAGACTTCAGCATCCAGAACTGTGAGAAATAAATTTCAGTCATTTTATAAGCTACCCAGTCTGTGGTATTTTGTAATAGCAGCCCGAAGGGACTAAGACAGACAGTATAGAAATCACAAACCCGTGGCAATGGTCAGTTGTACAGCTCCCTCTTACTCCTATCCAAACTTCTCTTGGCAGGCACAGTCTAAATCTGGAGCCGTAATTCATAAGATCTCTACTCAAGTTTGGAGTCTGCACTATATTTTTTTTGCCCTTAGTTTATTCATTTATAAAATGTTTAGAACGGAAATACTTGTTTTGCCTTAAGAAGATTCATATAATACTATAATAATACATGCAAAAGCCATGTATTATGAGTTGTGAAATGCAATGCAAATATAGGTAATAATCTGATAGTTAAAATAAACATCCTGAACTTTGTACAAGCGAATGAAAATTAATGTGGCAAGACTTTTTATTTATTCACACCAACTTTAAACAGAAAAGGCATCACTATATTTTAAATGAGAAAGCATTTTGATTTTAAACCTTCAGTTCAAAAATATTCCTAATAATAGCCTATATTTTTATGGAGTTATACTTTCATAAGGTTTTATAATATTAAATAAGATAGAGTACTTAGATGTAAGGAGATTTCTGACTCTAAAATTCTAATGAGAGTTCAGCATTTCAACTGAACATTTTATTTAACCTAATGATATTTTAATTTTCACATGATTAGCAAGCAGAACCTCAGATGTGACTTTGTAAATGAAATCTAACTATCCAGTAATAACTTAGGAGGTGCTTACAAAGAGTTTAGTGCAGGTCAGGCAGTGGTAGATAAGAGTTTTTAAAGCTTAACGCATGCCTTAAAAGGCTCAAAAATATCCCTGAAAAATTTTAGAATGGAAGGTAGTGATTGATGAGTGTGATAACATTTAAGTATAGTACAGTAATAAAGAGCTGAAAAATCAAATTGATTCCCCTGGAAGGTAGGGACATATTAAGAAATGTCAAGTTGGTGGGGGTTCTTAGAGGAAACAAGATGTATAATTTTTAAACAGTGGGTTATGATGGCTGTGGAAGTGGGTAATTTTGACAGCACATTTGTTGTGGTTGCGCGTCAGAACAGGTTAAATCACTTTTTCAAAATACTTTTTTTCATGACTCAACGACCAAATATTTATATATCATAGTTTGAAACATTTGGGGAAACATCATTTTATTTTTAAAAGTTTAGTAAGAATTAATTCTAATTAAAATGTTCAGAGGTCTGTTTGCGTGTATCAAATTGAAACAACACCTTTCAGTTTAGAATTATTAATGAAGAGACTAAAATTAAACAATTATTGGAGATTATCAGAGGGATATTGTCATTTTATGTTGCTGTGAAGGATATCTGCAACCTTGCTAAAAATAGTGTAATTTTATATGATTCCAGAGCTGGGGTAGGAAAATATAAGATAAGCCTGGGGCATCTTGTGTTGCCAGAAAATAAAAAGTGGTAAAGAAAAACAACCACCACATATCCAAGAGGCATAGTACCTAACCTGAAAGAGCTCCCAATCACCAAAGTTGGAAAACCTTAAGCAACAACATAAATAGCATAAATAAATACATAAAATAAATGAATAAATAAATAAATTTTAGATTATACTCAAAACTTGAAATAAATATTTATGAACTCACACTGCCACAAATACATCTGGATCAATACTTGAGTGGGGTTGAAGTGACAACTCTTCTTACAGGAGAATGCTAGTGAATAAGTGTAGAAAGAATGACAGAAATAAGAAAACCACCATTAGAACATCAAAGTAGTAAGTGCTTTAGTCATCCATTGGTGGATGCTAAAAATAGGTGAGTAAAAATTAAAACAGAAGCTGGATATTTGCATAGTCTCACAGTATTTGCCTCCCCAATTGTGTAGTTAGAAGAGGAAAAATAAAAACGTTGCAGTGGAGAATCCTGACGGACACTCCATTAAGCAAGTGATCAAGGTCCATATAACCCATGATCCATATCGATACGGTGTACCTTGACATGAAACACTGAGAAAAGCACATCATTTCTTTGGTATCTTTCCCAATAATGCATGAACTCAATCTGTCATGCAAAAGCGTTACCCAGACTCAGGTCATGGGACAGTCTATGCAATAAACCATTTCTCTTCAAAGGTGTCAAGTTCATACAAGATAACGAAAACCAGGAACTGTCAGATTGGAGGAGACTAAAGAGACCTGACACTATCTGAGATGCAGGGTTCTGGATTGGATATTGGGGCAGGAAAAATATGTTAGTGAAAATAATTGGAGGAGCTTGAATAAGTTCTGTACTTTAGGTAATAATATAACATTTGGGTTAATTACTTAGTTTTGATAAGTGGTGTACGGTTATGTGAGATGTTAACATAAGGTGAAACTGGGTGAAAGATATATGGGAACTGTACTATTTTTGCAACTCTTCTAGTAAGTGTAAAGTTATCGCAACATTAAATTTATTTTTAAAAAGCTATTTCAATAAAACCTGCATATACAATTGTAATGACTAATACTTATATAGCAATATGTTCCAGGCAGTGTTTTAAATGCTTTACATATATTAACCTATATAATGCTTACAAATTATGTGGCTGCTATTAGCATCATCATTTTAGATATGCAAAAACTGAAGCAAAGAGAGGATAAGTTTTCCTGAGGTCAAACTTCTTGTTAATTATGGAAGTGAGGTTTCAACCCAGAATTTTTATTCTGGAATATGTACTCCTAAACACTGAGTGATGGTCTCCAAGATAAGTGACTTATAATTGAGGAATACAGTTACCAGAGTGATGTTACCTTTGCTTTAAATCCCATGGGAATTTATTTCAGAGATTGTAGCATGTCCTTTTGGATACCTATATGTTAGCAAATGTTTGTCCTTTCAGGATGTGCTTGGTTTTTAAACATTATTATTTAGGACCAAGTAAGCTAAGCAGTTTGAAATAAAAAATGTGTGGTCATACAGTAATGACCCTAGCATTCTTTTTTCTTATGATGGGTTTTATTTTGAATTTCAAGGAAAGGTTTTAATTATCTTACTCTATTAATACATGACGTGTATATACAGTTTTGATTATTAAACATTGTGTCATGAATATCTTTCATTAGCTATAATTGCTTATCTGCATCACTTTTAATATTTTATTCTATGAATATATTAGACTTCATATAATCAAGTATCTGTGATTGGATATTTGGTTTATTTTTTTTAGAAACAATACTTCTATGAAGATCCTTGGATATGCATTCTTGTATCATTTTTCTTTTTTTCATTTATACACATGTGCATTCATCCATCCTTTTTCTCATTCACATTCACTCAAATGTATTTATTTAGTTTTACCTGCTGGGTGCTGGTCACTGTTTTAGGTGCAAGAGATACAGCAGACAACAAAACAACTTATCCCTTGATCTCAAGGATCTGATTTTTTAGCATAAATTCCTAGAAGTAGAATTGCTGAGTCAATCATTATATGCCTGCTTACATGTTTTGACCAACTTACTACATGTTGCCTAGAAAACCTGTGGCAATTTATAAGCGCATCAGAAATGCTTTGAGAGTCCTGGTGAGCTGATGTTTTAAACAATTTTCTTCCTCTATTCATTAGATTGCATAATTTCTGTTGATTTATCTTCAAATTTACAAAGTCTTCTGCTCTCTCCAATCTAATGTGAACCTTATCTTAAAGTGAAATTTTATTTCAGATATTGTATTTTTTTCAGTTCTAAAGTTCATTTTTTTTAAAATAATTCCTATCTTTCAGCTGACATTCCTTATTATTGCCGTAAGGCTGAGCATGGTTTTCTTCATCCTTGAGCATAGATATAATAGTTGTTTAAAACCCTTGTCTGCTCATTCCGACACTAGGGCCACTTTTACAGTCAGCCTTCATTAGTTGTCTCTTTATTGAGTATGGGTCTAGTTTTCCAATTTCTGTTAAGGTAATTTGGAGTGTATCATGGATATCATGAATAATACAGCGCAGAGACTCTAAATTCTGTTTTAGTCCTACAAAGGTAAGCATATCTCCCTCTACAATGTTTATGATGTTTCTAGTGTCTTTACATAATTTTGAGTATTTTCCATAATTTATAGTAGTCATCTTTGGGACAATTGTAGCAATAGGAGCCACTTAGCCATGACCAGAAACATAATTCCTTGCAAACTGGAAGCATTTTTGAAAGCATTTTTCAAGTGTATTTTATTTTATTTTTTAAAAGATTTTGTTGGAGAATTGGGGGAGGGGGACAGCATTGGGGAATTGGGGAGGGGGAACAGACAAGTTGTTGTCTTTTTGCTCTTCGGTCTAGTTGTGGAGGACATCGTTTCACTGGCCCATGTTGGTATTATCACTGCCCTCTTCCTGGGTAAGGCAGTCACTTCCTGGCCATTGGACGGTTGCTCACGTTGGCTCATGGCAGCTCACGAAAGTGCATGCCAGCTTTGGCTCACCCCACTACAGTCTATGTTGTCCTGGCGACTCACAGCAGCCCAGCTTCAGACCAAACTGTTGTTCATCTTTTTAGCTGTAGAGGGCACAGCATCATTGGCCCTCATATGTGGGATCTGAACCAGGGCCCTGCTGCTCAGAACTGGCATGCCAAGCCAACTCTTAACTAACACCCCACTTGGCCAGGCCCTCAAGTGTATTTTAAAATGCTTTGAGTGTCAGAGTGTATTTTGCCGACAGGCCATTACCATACATATAAATCCTTTGGACTTTGTTTAAAAAACCATTTATTTATAACTATATCCTATATGTAGATTACTTTTTCTTTCTCATTTTAAAACCTATTAATGTGTTTGATAACCAAAAAAAAAAAATCTTTCTCATGAAATTAGATCAGCATTAAAAAAATAGTAAACTGACATCACCTTTGCAAGGAATTCTCTGTAACTGACAAAAATTCTCTGGAGATTAAAAAACTAGAAATAGATACTTCAAAAAATGAATAAATAAGGCAGAAAAATCAGAGAGAAGGGATCAACTGCAATTTACAACTTTGTTTCCTAGAGCTTCATTTCTATTTTTGGACATGTTCAAAGCACCTGTCCTATTCTTATAGTTTTGTCCTTATGTGCTATTTGTAATGAGGCACAGTAGAATATAACTGATTTCAGATTTATGGCATGCCATACATCTGTTCATAGTAACTTCAAGTAAGAAGAATAAATGTAACACTTTCTATACTATCTGCTAATATATTGTTAACAGTCGGTCCAGGGAAGTACTGATTTAGGTTACTTAATAAGGACCTACATACTTTGGAATGAGTTGAAAATTTTACACCCACACTTACCCCCTATAGTACATAGAGGAAACTAAAAGTAAATCTACTGCATATGCACGTGCATAGGAACTTAGACTCTTTTTATATACTTATTTTTTTTTTATCTCAGATGAATTAAAATCAGATGAACACATGTCATCTACCTATACAGTAAGATTAAACTAAACTGTCACTATGTTCATGGATTCTGAAGATCTTCTCTGAGGAAGCTAGAAAATGTTTGTTTTACTGTGTAATTATGTTATATATTTTTCCTGTACTCAATTTTATCATTTAATATTGTTTTCATAATCAACTCCCCATGTGATTTAGAACAATACTCATATACTGTATTCTGTTATTTTTTTCTAGTACTTTATATCTGTCCAGCTCATTTGAAGCAGTTATACAAATTAAATTCAAAGTATTTGTGCTAGGTAGAGTAGATCATTGAGAAATGAAAAGGATGGCTAAGTCATTTATTGTCACTACCATGTTAGAGTTTAAAGGCAAAATAAAAACTTTAAGACATACTGTAAAACTAAAATACTTGTATGTGCTATATACTTGCCTGGAAATAGATACTGATTGATATATATATATTTAAGCATTATAAATCATTAATAAAAAGGAAGGTCATTAAATAAATAGATAAGAAATAAGTATCTCAGTAAAGTTTCAGGATACAAAATCAATGTACAAAAATCCATTGCAGGGACAGCTGAGTGGCTCGTTGGTTGAGAGTTGGTTTGGGATGCCAGCTCTGAGCAGCAGGGCCTGGGTTTGGATCCCACATGAGGGCCAGTGACACTGCACCTTCTACAGTTAATATGGTGAACAACTGCTCAATCTGGAGCTGGGCTGCCGTGAGTGGCCAGCAGCTGGTGTGAGCTGCCGTCAGCCACCATGAGCGGCCATCCAATGGCCCGTGACTAATCAACCTCATGTGGGAAGAGTGCAATGATAATACCAACATGGGCCAGTGAAGCAACGCCCTCCACAACTAGACTGAAGAACAAAAGGACAGCAACTTGTCTGTTCTCCTCCCGCTGATCCCCCAACACGGTTCCCCTCCCCCAACTCCCCAATAAAGTCTTAAAAAAAAATCCATTTCATTCCTATATACTAACAATGAAATTTCAGAAAAAGAAATGAAAAAAAAATCAGTTTGCAATTGCAACAAAAAGAATAAAATGCCTAATAAATGTAATAAAGAATGTGAATGATCTATACACTGAAAACTATAAGGCATTATTAAAAGAAATTGAAGAAGACACAAAGTATTAGAAAGATATTCCATGTTCATGGATTGGAAGAATCAGCATAGTTTAAACAGCCATATTACCCAAAGCATATACAGATTTAGTGCAATCTTCACCAAAGTACCAATGGCATTTTAAAAGAAATAGCACAAAAAAAATCATGAAATTTGTATGGAATCACAAAAGACCCCAAATAGCAACCCTGAAAAAAAGAACAAGAAAGGATGTATCAAACTCCCAGACTTCAATTTATACTAGAAAGTGACAATAATCCAAACAGCATGGTATTGTCAGAAAAACAGACACACAGACCAATGGAATACAACTGAGAATAAAGAAATAAACCCACATCTACAGGGGTGCCAAAAAAAAAATGTATGTGACTTGTATTCATCTTTTCTTATTGTATATATTATTACAAATTTTTTTTAATTTTTATTTTATTTTTATTGGGGAATTGGGGAAGGGGAACAGCGTTGGGGAATCGGGGAAGGGGAACAGAGAAGTTGCTGTCCTTTTGTTCTTCAGTCTAATTGTAGAGGACTTCGCTTTACTGGCTCATGTTGGTATTATCATTGTGCTCTTCCTGGGTGAGGTAATTGGTCACCGGTCACTGGACGGCCACTCATGGCAGCTCACAGCAGCTCATGCCAGCTGCCGGCTACTCATGCTGGCTGCCAGCCATTCATGGTAGCTCAGGGCAGCCCACTGCAACCCTGCTGCAGCCTACGCAGTCACCGGCGACTCTTGGTAACCCAGCTCCAGGTTGAGCTGTTGTTCACCATCTTAGCTGTAGAGGGTGCAGCATCACTGGCCCATGTGGGATCAGAACCAGGGCCCTGCTGCTCAGAGCTCATGCTCCCAACTCTTAACCAACTCTTAACCAACGCACCACACTGCCAGTTCTATTATTACAATTTTAATACAGTTTTTTTTCTTTCTTAAAATGTGTATACACTTTTTTGGGGACCCTCTGCATATGGGTAGGTAATTTTCGACAAAGGAACCAAAAACATAATGGTGAAAAGAAAGCCTTTTCAATAAATGGTGCTAGGAAAATTGGAAAGCCACAGATAAAAGAATGAAAGTAGACTGCTATCTGTCCCCATCTACCAAAATTAACTCAAAATGGATCAAAGACTTAAAAATAAGATCTGAAACAATAAACTGCATACAAGAAAGCATAGATACTAAACTTATGGATCCTGGTTTAGAGTGGATTTTATGAATTTGACTCAAAAGCAAGGAAAGTAAAAACAAAAATGAAAGAATGGGACTATATCAAACTAAAAAGCTTCTGCACAGCAAAAGAAACCATCAACAAAACAAAGAGGCAACCAACCCAATGGGAGAAGATATTCGCAAATGACACCTCCAAAATGGAAAATGGTATGGCCATTCCTCAAGAAACTAAGAATAGGGGTGACCAGTTAGCTCAGTTGGTTAGAGTGTTGTGCTGATAACACCAAAGTTGCCAGTTTGATTCCCACATGGGCCGCTGTGAGCTGCACCCTCCTTAAAAGAGTCAACTATACCATTGTAGCATGAAAGCAATATTTAACTAATGGTCATGGCTGTTCCCCAATAATATTAAAAAAAAATTAAGAATAGAATGACCCTCGAATCAGCAATCCCTCCTCTGAGTATCTACCCCAAAAAACTGCACAGATATATGAACATATAGTTAGATGTACCCCTATGTTCATTGCAGCATTATTCATGGAAACAAACAAAGTGTCCTTCGATAGACAACTAGATAAAGAAGATATTATACTTATATACAATGGAATATTATCTCAGAAAAAACTGAGAACCATATGACTTCACTCCTTTCTGGGATGTAAAACTGAAGGCAAAAATGAACAAGACAAAAACTAATAACCACAGACAATAGTTTAGTGGTTACCAGAAGTTAAGGGGGAAAGAGGGTGGCAGAGAAGGATAAAGGGGGTCAAATCTATAGTGATGGAGGGAAAACTGACTGTGGGTGGTGAGCACACAATGCAGCATATATATGATGTATTATAGAATTGTACACTTGAAACCCATATAGTATTACTAACCAATGCCACCCCAATAAATTTAATAAAAATTTTTAAAAAGTATCTAAAGGAAATAAAATTTATAATGCCATCATCAATTCAATAAATATTCAGTTAAACACTTGAATATTTTTAAACTGCTGAACATTAAAACTCAGAAACCAGAGTAAAACACAGGAAAGGAAAAAAATTAAAATTGTCTGAGACCATTTTCAACAAACACTAAAAACAACAAAAACCTTTATCACCTAAAGAATTCATAAATACTGAAAATAAAACAAGATAAATGGACAAAGGCATGAAATGATTGTTATGAAAAATATAATAAACCTATAAAAAACCTTCAGCCCCTTTTGTATGTAAAGCAATGTAAATTGAAATGACACTGAAGATCTATTTCCAATCCCAAAATAAACAATTGTTATAATGATACCTTTTATACTATCAGTTGTATTTTGATTGGTAAAACATTTTTAGTAAGTAATTGGAATTTTGTATCAAGAGCAATATATATATTATTTGTTATTATTATTTCCTTTACAAACAATGTATTGATAGGAAAGAATTCAAAATATGAAAAAAAATTACACTATAGTAATGTTTGCTTCAGTGTTATTCAAGATGAAAGTATTCCACACCACCAAAGCTATATATATCAATAAAGAAATATTCAGGTAAATTATGGTACATCTACACAGACTTTTATGTAGCCATAATAAATAATGATTATTTGGATTCGATAAGGTCATGGCAACATGTTTATTGTATAATGCTAAATGAAATATCAAAATATAAAATAGCAAAAACAGCATGATTAGAGTTATGCAAAAGAATGACACATATTAAAAGAAAATGAAAGCAAATAGTTGAAGTTGTAAGATTATATACATTATGGAAGAAAGACCATGAGTAATTTTTTTTCCTTTTTTTTTACTTAAATTTACTGTTATAGGAATATTACTTTCTAAATGCAAATATAAATGTTACGGTATAACAACATGAAAAAAAAACTGCATCTGTAATACTAGAAATACTCTAATGTGTATTTTACATTTGTAATAGTTTGGTTAATTCTACCAGTTACTTTATTCTTTTTTTTATGATAACAGAGTATTCAACAAGGGGCAAATGCAAGTATCTCTATGAGTCTCAGAATTCCTATAGCTTTAAATTACAAGCTGAGCCTTTAAAGTATATATTAGAAAAAAATATTTTGAAAGAAAAATAGTTTTAATAATGCATTTTACCATTAAAACCTAAGATATGATGAGTGTAAAAAACCAAAATGACATGAGATACTTAAGATAAACACCCTGGTGTTTAAACTCTTCCTGGAGAAAAGAGTAGCCTCTTAACTCCACAGGAAGTCTGATTTGTACATAACCAGAGACCAACTAAACCAGTAAAAATAACGGTCAACTCCCACATGCAATTGTAACTGTGCCACATAGAGATCCCCCTCATACTATAAAATAGGCTAATTAGAGGCCAGTTTGGTTAATAGAATCATTTTTGAAAGATTTGGCTTCCAGCATGTATATCAAAATATAAATAGTCAAAATTCATCATTGCCATTAATTTTTTTTTTTTTTAGGGCAGTGTCACTGGCCCTCATATGTGGGACCGAACCGGGGCCGCTGGCTTCCCAAGCCAGCTCTTAACCACCGCGCCACTCGGCCAGCCCGCCGTTAATGTTTTTAAGGCATACCTTATTGATCTCATGTGCATTTCTTCATAATCTTTAAACAATATTCTTTTTGAAAAGCTTATAGACACCATTCAAGGTGAAGACACATACCTTTATCATTCTTGGGACTTGATCACATTTAAGAAACTTTAACTGGGGGGACTCTAGTTCTGTTTCTTGGGTCACAATGGACATGGAAGTCTTAATAGTTTAGAGGTCAGATCTCATACATCTTTTCTCAATTTTGTTTTGACTTCTTTCTTTCACCATTATAGTTAAACAGTTGTCAAAATAAAAATCCATTCGAAATATGAAGTGAATATTTTTAGTGATTGTGATAAAGAATGTTTGGTAAATTTTGTCTAAAACATTAAATAAATGTTTTATATAGCTGGAAGAATTCTTGAAAACTGTCATCCAATTCCCACTCTCCACCTCACTAAAATTTTCAAAACTTTAAGTGACTTGCTGAAAGGCAACAGCTAATCAGAGGCAGAGTTCTGACAGAAAACCCGTCTTTCAACTCCTGTTCAGTGCTCAGTCCCATATCTTATGTTGCTATTTAGGATACTTTTAATTCTAACTTTCCACGGTTATATTTTAAAACACAATCATGTTCTAAATATGCTAGTGAAACATATTTTTTGCTTTCTAAAAATAACCAGCTATGAAAGGGGTCCTTCCAAGCTTCATCATTATTTTAATAACTTTTTAAATTACCGATTTGTATTTGTAAAAATTTCACTCAGAAGATTCAAAAACAACAAAAGCAACATTTTAAAAAAATCACTTTATCACTACTAGCATCAATTAAATATGGATTCTTTTCAAGGAAATAATTTATAACCTTTAATTAAAACTCTCTAGGGGACTTTAAACTGACATTCGAACTGTATCCCACTCCTTAAAATAATGCAGCTATTTAGCACCAATAGGAAATGATTGTTGCAGGTGACAGTGAACATGTTGGTGTAATGGATGTCATTCTCATGTATGAGCCAGGGAATAAAATCTTTGTGAATCACAATACTTTCTTAATTCAATTCCCAGGACTCTTAATTATAAGCATATCTGAACTTCCTAGTCTAATAATTGATTTAATTATAGATATCCTAAAGCAAAATAAGATGCTAGAATACTTCTAAACATCACAGATAAATTGAATGGTATTGAATATATTTTTGTTATGCTAATTTCAATATATGCTAATCTTTTGTATATATCTTATATTATGAAAGTTTTTAATATAAATGTTTGATCCCCTGGAACTTCTACCTAAAATAATAAATCTGAGAAAGTTTATTGTGAAGCATGTTTTTCTCCCTACCTTATGTACCTATGTGATTTTTTTTCTTTTCTCTTTTGTTTAGATGTTAAGGGGGTATTAAGAATTGTAGGAGTATTTCAACTCTTCAGTGTCTCATAAAACCAAGGCTCAGAGGCTCTCATTTTGTTACTTTTGTCATTTGCATATGGACTATTGACAGTTCACCATTTACAGACATGCACAGAGACAGGGTTATCATGATTTAGCTGGTAATTAACTTCTTTGGCTGGAAACTTGTTGTTAGGGTAGAATACTACATTTCAAACTAGCTATAGAGAATTTTTGTTTGTATTCTCTATTTGCATGGAGAATGATTTCGAAACTAAAATTGAAGGTTTCTAATTTTATGCAGAATGACAGCTATGTATTTCCATAAATGTATGAGCATTTTGATATGAAGCTGTTATTTCTCATCTGAAGTCATAATTGTTCAGTGCAAAAGTAGGCCATAGGAATGAGTAATAATAATAATTTGCCTTTTTGAGATCATGGCAATAATAAGCATAATTTTCAGAGTTGCATATAAGCAAAAGGAGCTTTGCCTGTAGGCAGCATGACAAGACAGCTACTGTGGGGAGGAGGGATTGAGAATTTCTGGCAGGTGGTTTAGGAGTCTTTGCAGCCATTTTGCCTCTCTGCCCTCTCTTTCTGCATAACTATAGCCTCTAGCCAGCTACCTGCCATTGCTTTATGGGAGACTGTGACAAAGACAGCAAAATAGGGGCCAATGTAGGAATATCAAGAGGTTAATACCTTTTATTATAAAGCTCGGTGGCATAACCATTTAGTTGTGACATGCCATTTTTAAAGCAATCTGTTCTCTTTTAGAAGAATCCATTTCTCTGGGTTGTCAAGAAACAAAAAGGTTTTTTTGTTGTTGTTAAATGATGTTTTAAAATTCTGTCCAATTTATGTTAAAGAAGGTAGCTAGGATAGTTGAGACTGAAAGACAGTGATACATGAAAAGGAATAAAAGAACACAGCAAACATAAGGTCTGGCAGCAACCGTGATAGTTGTCTGGCTGCCAACAGCAGTAATAAGAACTAGTTGTGCTGGTTGAGAAAGCTGTTTAATTCAGATGCATCCAATAAAATACACATCCTTCAAAAGCGATACAGTGTATAAATTTATACTTTAAATAGCACCATCACCAACTCCAATCCTGAATGATTAAAAAGAAAAATTAAATTCTTCAAGCTCATAGACATAAGTAAGAATATGTCAAATTGTAGAAATCAGTAGAGATTTTGCCAAAAATAAAGGGCTGACTGTTTTCATGTGTGAGTGTGTATGTATGTGTGCGTGTGTATATTTAATTAGGTAAAATTACATGGGTTCCTTTGGGCTCTGTAGCATTTTCTGGTTACCCAAGGATCATTTTCAGTTACTCCACTTGTCTGTAAAATCTATAGAATGCTGATCTGCACTCAAAAGCCATTCTCTTTAGGACTCTGTATGTATTACCTGGACTATGAGAGGAAATTCCCTCATAATACTGATGGTGTAACCATTTACACAGGACAACACCTTTCATGTGTTCAGATCAACATAATGACCCTCATTCCTGGGACCTATCCCCTGAGTTGTTTTTCAGACAATGATCAGAGGTTTGTGTAAAACCACCCACACCTGCTTGTCTAGTTCTGGGGTGACCAACAGAATGCATTTGTGAAACAAATGGCTGCCTGGATTGGAGAAGCAGCCATCCTTAGTGCAAAATCTAAGCAGCCCTTATGGCTATTGCATTAGCATCACGCACAAACTGTACAACTGCCTTACTCTTGAATCCTGACCCCCAAACAAATGCTTTCTGGAGATACAAATGTGTGATAGGTGGTCATTTATATAAACCTGGAGAAATACAAGGTGATAGCATTGGAAGAAAATTGTTATTGCACTCTGATCTTGAAGGAAAATTGATTTATTATTATGAAATAACAAAGTACTCTTAAGGCTAAAACCTTTTTGCCCTGCTTCAACCTGACAAAAAGGTTTACTTCCAAGTTATAAACCCATCTGAAGCTCGGCCTCTAATGGAAAATCTGAGAGCGCCCTCACACATGGCAATAGAAGCCACTGCTCTAATAAAAGGCTTCATTAAAATATGGTCACAATCTGTGTGCTATGGCAATTTTCAGCTACAAATTGAAAATGAATTGGTTGCACCTGTAATGAGGGTTCAATTAAATGATCCTGGGAAAAATTAGAAAGGAAATTAAATATTGAGTCCTTCATCACTGAGTGTTTATCTTGAAGGGAATAATGTATGGACTGGAGAAGGGGATAGTGGAAATCAGCAGACCTGGCCTCTCCTCTGTTTATTCTTCAGTGATAAGTAGCTGTTTTCCAACCGAAGGGTTTCTCCCTCGTTGTTTAAGTCTGTGATTAAATAGGATGGTACAAGACCACTTGTTCCACACAACACAGAGATGTCAAAAATGCTGACAGGTGATGCCAGCAAAGCACTATGAACTCTCTGGGCAAAATAGTAATAGTGTACACGCTTCATTCTTTGCACTGTTATTGATCAGACGCAATCGCCTAAATAGTAGAAAATAGAAAATACTCTGATGTCTCAGTTCCCAGCTATGAGCATTGTGGGCTAATAATATCTGCCTAAATTCTTTTTTACTTGGTGTGGTATTTTGTTTTATTCTCAAATTTTCTGAATAATCAGAAATTGTGTAAGATATTTATACAGCAAAGGTTTTCAAATTCCTTCAGAGTATTTCAAACAGCACAACCCTAAAATAGTTTCTCCTTTTCCTGTATGTTATGCCCTTTGCCCATTGCATCCCTTGTCCCCTATCT
This sequence comes from Aselliscus stoliczkanus, assembly GCA_033961575.1. NCBI lineage: Eukaryota > Metazoa > Chordata > Mammalia > Chiroptera > Hipposideridae > Aselliscus > Aselliscus stoliczkanus. The sequence goes on from CM066729.1 coordinate 41,234,899, forward strand.
ACCTACTTTGACCTTGTTTTTTTACCTCTAAAATTCCCAAATCCAGTATTTCCTAACTGAAACATCCACAGACTTTGAACAGTGGGGATGATTTGCTCGTGGCCGACGTCCAGGGCCATTTGCCAGTCTTTCCAGCACAATCCTAAAACTTGCCAGGGCAGTGCATATGAGTGGTCCCCACTGTGGCATCCTAGGGGCAATCCTCACATCTAACGTATTCAAATTTAGAAAGGTTGGACTTTTCTAATAGCCAGGGCTCAGATGAAATCTAATGATATTATACTATCCGTAAATAAACCCTCCAGCTCTGTCCTAATCAAGTCACAATAATGCCCATCATGCAGAAAAGACAAAATTGCTTCTAGCACACTGCCTCACACCTTGCAGTGAGTAATAAATACTTGATGAATGAATATGCAGGAAAGTGCACTAAATGGCAGAATGCATATTCTACAGCCAAGGTCAGAGCAATTACTGTTGTGGAAGCCGGCTTCGTGGGGCAGTAACAGTCCCCTGAATCATTGTTCTACTTAAGCACATAAATGAAATGGTTTTTTTGTTTGTTTGTTTTAATCACGGAACCTTGATACTTGAGAGAAAGTACCTATTTTTACATCATTAGTACTTATTATCTCTTTTAAGTATATTTTACATCATTGAGGCGATAAGAGTTTGTTACACATATTTAAATATATGATTTTGCAATATGCTTATTTTTATTTATTTTCATTTAGTTCTCTATTTTTGTTTGGGTTTGTGACCACAGACTAACTTATAAATCTCAATCTCATAACCTCCAATAGTTACTGCCATCTCTGTTCTCTGTTTTTATTTTATGCAGCTTATTTGTTCAGTTATGTTTTATCCTTTCTAAGTGGAGGTTGGTAAGATGAAGGGTGGAAAGACCAAAGCATCATTAAGATTTTCCTATGCATGTTTGTTATACATCATTTTCTTTTTATCTTCAGAATAACACTGTCAGGTAAATAGTAGTAGCCCCAGTTTACAGATGAGAAAACTGAGTATGAAAAAGTATATCATTTCCTACAGGCTTATAAGGAACAGCACCAGGAAAAGACAAAGCATGCAAAGAAAATGACAGTTAAGAAATGAGAAATATGACATTATATTGTGACATTTGTAGATTGGAACACTTGCTTTGATTTCAATTGGACACTTGTGGGGTTCCTGCTCAACTCTATGTCCTAATTATGGTCCAGGAGCCATGGGGTAGGAAAATATGAGGAAAAAGAGCAAGATGACTGCAGCAGGTAGAGGTGTGAAAGAAGTGAGTGCCAGAGGTACTGCTATAACCCGAGAGTTAGGTTTTAAGCTGACTCAGAAGCTATATTATTCTTGACGGCCATTGCAGTAGGTGGCGATATTGTACTACCTTGGAAATTTGAGAAAAAATTTTTTTTTCTTTTTTTAATCTCTAAAATTAATCTGTACCATAGGTGTGCGTTTCCTGGACCCCTGCCTCTTGTATACCTGCTACTTAAATTAGATTTTGACCCACAATGAGAATCAGACAGGAAATAGGTTTCTGCCATCCACACGTTTCTGAAAAGTCAGACCCAGAAATCCAAGAGCCCCTTGGCTCTCCACCTAGATGTCTACTAGCACCTCGAACCCAACATGCCCTAAATTGAATCCATTTTCAATCTCAGATTATTCATCTCTATTTTTATACTTTTGTATTTATTGAAACCCCTGACTACCAGTCATCCAAGCCAGTAACCTAGATTTAAGCCTTGAGGCATCAACGACAGGGTGGTAAAGAGCGTAGCTTTTGTAGGAAGTAGGTTCTGAAGTCAGTTGCCAGAGTTTAGAATTCAACTCTGGCATTGGCAGTGTGGCTTTGAAAAAGTTACTTTACGTCTTTAATCTCAGTTTTTCCATAGATAAAATGGATATACAATTGTAACTTTCTTTTAGTATATTATTCAGGTCACGTGGCATAATCCAAATAAAGTGCTTAACACAGTGACAGGCATGTATTAAAACCCAGCAAAAATCAACTACGGTGACAACCGTAATAATTAATGATGATCCTTGAGTTTTCCTCAATCATCCTTCATGAAAGGTCACCAAACTGCATATTCTAAGAACTTTCATATCTTTACCTTATGCCTATCATTTTGCCTTAGGCCCTAATTATTTTTTGTATAATCATTATTAAAGAGGATCCAAACCTGTTTCTTTACTTCTTGCTTCGCCCACCTCCATTCGTCCTTCACATTGCCCCAGAAGCATAAATACAATTTTGTTTTCTCTGCTTAAAATTTTACAGAGTCTGCCTATTGTTTATATATACTGAACTCCTTTATATGTCACAGGAAATCTTGCGTGATATGGACCCTGAATATTTATCTCACAACATCCTTGGCCTTCTGCCACTCACACTCTTTATTCCTCTTCAGGCAGCATGTGAATGAAAAGGAGCCAAGGTCATTCCACCTCTTCATGCCTTTACTAGTGCCCTTACTTCTGCCTGAAATGTCCTGCATTTGATATAGACTTCCATTGTAATACTATCACAATGTATTGTAGTAATAATGCAACAATAATAATAACCATTATGATGATGATGATGACATAGCTAGTCTAGTCCTACTGGATGCCAACACTGAGCATAACACCTAGCAGAGACCTGAATGGAAGCCCTGGGGAACCAGTGGAGAACAGTGGTCTACCAAGTGGTAGAAAGAAGGCAACAAGCTGGTTGCCACACATAATTTATCTTCAGAGACTCAAGCTTATAGGAACAGAATAGTCCTTGGTGGTTGGCAATTTTTCCAACCATCTGGGGTTGGGGAAGGAGTCTCCAAGTCATTCGTTCTCCTGGCAGATTATATAAATTGACTCTTACTCCACTTTGATGTTCATTAAAGATAGACTCTCATAGATACTTCAGAGTCATAGAGCATATTAGTTTTTTATTGCTGCCATACAAATTACCACATACTTAGTGGCTTAAATTCACACAGTTATTATCTTACAGTTAAGAAATTAGAAAGCCTGACACAGGTCTCCCTGGGCTAAAATCAGGTATCAGCAGAACTACATTCTTTACCGCAGGCTCTAGGGTAAAATCTATTTCCTTGTTTTTCTCAGGTTGTTAACAGAATTGTTTCTTGCAGTTACAGCACTGGGGTCTAGTTGCTCAGTGGGCTGTCCACTAAGGGGCATTCCCAGCTTCCAAAGGCTCCCCGAATTTTCTATGAAGCATCCCTGCCTATGCTTTCATCTTGTATCTCTCTGACTACAGTCCTTTTAAGAACTGATGTGATTAAGTTAGGCCTAACCAGATATCACATCTCCAAAGTTCCTTTTGCCATGGAAGGTAACATATTCACAGGCTTTTAGGATTAGGGCATGGTCATCTTTGGGGAGCATTATCCTGCTTACCATACATAGATCCCAATAATTTCTGTCAGGCTGGTCCTTCTGAGAACTATGAGGTTAATAATATGGAGAATGACGTTCTCCTTGGTTCTGGGAAATAGGGCACCTCCTTTAAACTGATTCTTCTGAATACCCTGTTGTGAGGTATCTGAAAGGACTAGAGATAGACTCGCATCCCCAGCATAGCAAGGTTTTGGAATGGTGTGGGTAAGTTTCCCTGTGTGCTGGGAAGGCGTTTAACTCCCCTAGTGTTTAGATCTTACTTGGTGTGTGTTAGTTTGACTTACACAATATATGCACCTGGGGCAAAGTCGGTGTGTGCTCTCTGAGGAATTGTCTGATGTCACCTCTGCTCTTCATTCTCCTTTCCACTCCGACCTCGGATTTCAGCTTCCATTCACCCAACAGACATCGGCATGCTTCATTATAAGGGGCCATCCAGCCCTGAAATCTCCAGCTCTCTCAACCCAGCCTTCTTTTCTTTATTTTATTTTATTTTTTGAGGGCAGTGTCACTGGCCCTCATATGTGGGACCCGAACCGGGGCCGCTGGCTTCCCAAGCCAGGGCTTAACCACCGTGCCACTCGGCCGGCCCACAACCCAGCCTTCTTAACTATCATCACTCCCACCCTCCTCCTCACCTAATCATCTTCTCCCTCAGTTAGGGATCTTGACTCTCAGTTCTCATGTCACTCAAACAATAATCCCTTCCTTGTCCCACTCCCTTTTCCCCCCTTCCTTGAACTGGACTGTCAGTTGGTGTCCCCAGACTGCTTTGATTCCAAAGCCTATTACTAAATAAGCTGCTGCCCTGTTTATTTCCTGCAGATCTATCACTGAACAAACACGCCGGCTGATGCCCACTGCAACTTTGTCGAATCTAGAAATTAGGATCCAAATATGAACAGCTAAGGCTGTATGAGTTGTGGAGGTACTAATTATAGTCCCAGTCACCAACAGTCATGGCTTATCCTAATAGACGACATTTTATTTAGAGTGTGCACCTTAAATCCACTGACAGTTTACATTTTTATCTCATGTCAGCATTGGGTATAATGTCATACTGATACCCTCATTTAAATGTAAAGCAAGTAACTAGTGAAAGCAGCGTAAACAATAGATATCTTACAAGAGGAAAGTCTTGTTTACTGAACTAGATATGCTTTAGTGACTCAGTTCTAGAAGGAATCATAGATTTATTCTCACCTACCCCATGAATATCTACCTCTCAAGTTGCAAATCAATAATAGTGTGTGGTGTTCTTGCTCTCTTTAGACTACATGAGTCATTGCAATCAATCAGATTTGCATTCACAAAAGCCATGTTATACTGTACAAAGTTAATATTCCAGGAAGAAAAAGACTTTAAAGCCACCTATAAATAAATGAATTTTGAGATTATACTTGAATTGCCATGATCTCAGAGGAAAAAAAAAAAAAAACTAATGAAAGGTTATGTCTTAAGAATTAGCTTCCACTGACACTTATAAATGATCACTTTTCTACTCATTTTCTACTCATAGATCTCTCCCTCATTATATATACCAACTTTAAACCTTAATAAATAATGTGAAGTGTCCAACTTAATTTGTAAGTTTTCCTGAAGGTGTGTTTTAAGTTCAATGTTTTGCCATGTGTTAGTCACTTAGAGGATTTTATTTGTATTATATATTTTGTACTATATATTTCACCATGCATTTTTATTTTACATTTTGCTTAACTAAACATAGGGAGGAGTTTTGCTTTTTGGTTCCTTTTTCAGCCAAGGGGAGAAAAATTACTACAATTTCTTAGTGCAATACCAGGCAGTGGTGTGTTAAAGTTATCTTCTACTGGCTGATAAAGAACCAAGCCTCTGTGTCTTCCCAGTTCTGCATTCAGAGATGTCACAAGGTAGCTTAAAATGGGCCACAGTGGGAGTATTCACAGCATGAAAATCAGCAAATACTACAAATCTGGATTTTTCTTCTCCCAAAAACCTGGTTTTAAGCATTAACAAATATACCATTAATATTAGCATCATATACACATCTCCTATAACCATATAGTTAGCTGTGAGATCTGGGGAGCCAAATGAACTGGTTAATTATTTTGTCATTGTTGTTTCCATGTGCATGGTTGTGGGTTTTTTGTTTTGTTTTGTTTTTAACAGTTAACTAGGGACTTATCCTTTTCTGCAGTAGAATTGTCAATCCTTTTTTAGTGGTAGAGTTGTGAATTCCTTTGACAAGGCACCAAACCACAAATAGTCACTGGAATAAATGAACTATCAGACACAGAATCAACACACTTTTAAAAAGACCCAAGGAAAAATGAAATTGTTCTGTAGGTCATTCAGGTAGAGCTTTAAGAGAACATTGAAAATGATAGTGGCAATAAAAATCAAGTTTGATCAGTGGGTTAAGGAGTTAGTTGTTTCCAGAAAGAAGAGAATTATTTGAAAATATTAGGTGTAAATAATTCAGTTTGGAGAGACAATGATGAACAATACACATCTCTGAATCTTCTAGCAAAATGATATAGACAGGAAGCCACTTCCATTCCTTCTACTTTTCCTCCAGTGCCCCCATTTGAATGTCATCAAACTGTGGGTTCCAATTTGTTTAGCAGAAGCAATAAGCTTTAGGGATTTTTTTGTTTGTTTATTTGTAATTAAAGTTTATTGGGGCAACAATGGTTAGTAAAGTTACATAGGTTTCAGGTGTACAACTCTGTAATATATCATCTATATATCCCATTGCGTGTTCACCACCCAGAGAGGCACATAAGCTTGAATAACCTAAAGGATGGTCTTAGATAACAAAATTTTGTTGATCTAGATATAGAGTCAGAATAGTCTGTATTAATGAGTTTTGAAATTGAAATTAATATAACTGACAACTTTTTCAAACTAATTGGTAAAAATTTAGATCGACTTGCATTAGTAGACTACATTTATTTAATGTTTTTTTCAGAAACAGTTGAATAAAGGTAAAGGTGTTACTTCTGTGAAACTCTTCAGGTGTGAACATCAATGAAACTTGGTCACTGTTTTATAACTCCTAGTTAAAGTAGACTAGCTAGGCTAAAGCCATTGACAAGATATGACTTGTAATCTAAACGTGGCTCACCACCTACCTGATTTATATAGCCCCCCAGCTAATTATGATTTTTACATTTTTAAAGGCTTGAAAAAAAATCAAAAAGGACAACATTTTGTAATGTGAAATTATAAGAAATTCAAATTTCCATAAATGAAGTTTTATTAGAACATAACCAAACCCATTCTTTGGTAAGTCCTTATTGCTGCTTTCAGGCCATAACTACAGCCTTGAGTAGTTGCAGTGGAGATTATGTGGCCTGCAAAGTCTAAAGTATTTATGATATGAAGAAATTTGCTTACTGATAGACTAAAGTACACTTCTTTTTTATTTGGTGTTTTAATTCCATTCCTTTGATTTGAATCAAATTAACAAGATCAACATTTTTAAGGAGTCAAAGCTGCATAAGTTAATTATGAAACATGTAAACAATAAAATTATGCGTATTCAATCAACTGAGTTCATAACGGATTATGTATTCAGATTTCCCCTTTCCTTTCAATCATCTCCAGCCAAAGGCTCTTGAGCAGCTGGTGAATCTTCCATTTCTCATGTTCTCTCCTCACCAATGCACAAAGGATAAAAGGGCAAAGCTTTTTGGAAGCATTAAACAGAAGTCAGTAAGGATAGTGCGCAAGACAGAAAATAAGAGATCTTATAATTATATTGTATTCTATTTTTATGAATGCTAAAAGCATTAATTTGTCAAATACACACTTTTAAAATGTGCCCAAGTTTTATAAACTTAGTTTTGGCATTACTTCAATTAATACTAAGAACCTCAAATGATTGAAATCATCAGGACCTTCTCAGAGTCTGACTGTAGCTTTGGGTGCATCTGTTACATTGTAGGGGTGAATATATCCTGATGTCATTCGTCCTGCTTATACTTGTATGCAAAACAGGTAACCAACCAGAGGGGGGTGGAAAGTAATTATCTCCAGATTAAGGCTGACCAAATATAGATAAAAATGGATTTTGAAAAATCATATTTTTCTCCCCATGAATCCCTTTTTATTACTTTCCTTAGATTACTAAATGTAGTTTTGAAAAACTCCATTTCCATCCTTCTCCTGTGTAGGTTTTCATAAGTACAAAAAAGGAAGGAGGAGAGGGAAAACAACTTCTCATTTTGAAGAGGCAAGACTTATTTAGGATTATCTATCCAAATCCCAAACCATGGTCTTCAAAGTTCCAGAGGAAGGCAGATATGCAAAGTACAAAGATTCAGAGCTTGAACAGACACTGAGACAGGGCAATATTTATTTTGAACAATGAAGATATCCTAGTATATCCATAGAAAAATTCAGGCTTTCTTATCATTTGCTTAGCATTTTATCCTGATAGTGGGAGATGTGATATATCCCCCATATTGCAGCAGAGAAAACTACATAATTGTGAAGTGACTATTTCAAGGTCACAAAAGCAGTAACTAACATAGCCTGGTTTTGAGGCTCCAAACCCATACCTTTTGCAACTGCTCTTCAAGGAAAACAGTATAGAGTTCAAGCAAAACACCTAGGAATGCTCTGTTTGGACTTTATGGACCATCTAGTTAAAAAAATATTCAGTTAATGTCATTTAGCCTATCAAAATCGAGTATATAAATTTATTTTCCCTCACCTTCCAGGAAAGCCCTTTTCCAGTGTTTTAATATGGCATTGTGACTGAGGGTGTTTTAGGAATTCACACATATATGCTGTCTTTATGATGTTCATGTGTTGTGTGTGGCCCATCATGGTGTGGGGAAGGGAAGAAAAGAACAATTAATATATAGATTTGCTTTGGAATCCAATAACTAAAATAAAAATAGAAACAGAGTATTTGGAAGCTAGTATGGTTTCTTTTTATTGTTGTTTGTGTGTTTTTTTTAAATGTGTTTTCTCTCAGTAGGTTGGCATTTCTCTTTATTGTGTTTTAGATTTGAATAATATAAAAAATTACATTTAAATAAGTTTGCAATCTCATTTGGAGTTTTTTCCATTTTCACCTGTCCCCCTAAAGAATATTTCTTATTTTGCTCATTTAAGATTTGCATATTTTGTATATAAAAGTTAGGTAAATGAGACCCACATTTCTAAGATTTCTTTCAAGGATTCTATTTTGCAAAACTGAAGAATTAAATGATGGTATCTTTGTTCATGGTACTCAAGACATTTTGACTTGATCATTTCATTTTGCAAACTATAGTGGGAAATTATCTCAATTTGCACAAAGGACTTAATTTATTTTTTAAGAAGAGGCCCCAAAATGCTGTGAAATTTTATTGATTTACTTTGAGAATCGCTGCACTCACTGCCCTTCAAGAAATCTGAGCTGAATTGAAAGGACGTATTGCTGTTGCTGGGTCAGAGATGGAGCCATTTGTCTCACAACATTACACAGTGTACATTGAAACTTCAGATACATTTTGCTTGTCTAAAATAAAATTTTTACATTTAAGTCATTTTAATGACAACCTACTATAAAATCTAATGGTCAGGTCTTTAGATGTAGATATTTATTATGACAAGTTTGCACTTTGCTTGACATCCAAAATTTGGTTCCTTGCACAGATAGCCCTTGATCAAATGTTATTTAATTCTCCTAACCAGTGTTATACTTTATGTAGAAACTTTCCAGTTTCTGCCATGCTGTCATATTCCATATCCCAAATCCCAACTTGTTTCAGCTTGGATACCTTAATTTTTCCAAATCCCATAGTTTTCCTTTTGCTCTTGGATAGGACAGATGAACCAGTCCCCTTAGGGATCTCAGCTTCTGCCAGTGGTGTTGGCCTTTCCATTGGGATAGATGCATTACTGGCCCATGTCTCGACCTCTCTTCTTGAGTCGTGAAGATTTCAGGACTGATATACAAATAGCTAACACTTGCATTTAAAAAAAAATGTGACTTTTAAGAGAGTTTGTGTGAGGATAAAGAAAAATGTGATATCCCAAATTTACAGGTCAACTTAATTTCATATAACAGTGTTTCCTGCTAGTTATTCTTATATAGACTTGCTTTTCACAAAATGGAATCATTTAAGATTATATTTATTCTTACATATGATCTTTGAGTGACCAGTGGCTATTCAACCCAATTTTAAGCTGGCAAGCCTCAGGCAACTATATTTTAATATTTTTTCATTGGTTCTTTCAACAAACTAGATAGCCTTGCTCTTTTTTTTTTTTTTTTTTTTCCCATTGAGGTAAGCATATGGAATCCTGTATTTTGGTTTGTTTCTGGGCTACCTGAAAACACTATTGTAATTGTATTAAACTATAACTATTCTGTGAACGCACAGCATCAAGCCTTAAGATGAGCATCCACATAACAAATACATCTTTTGTGACTTCTGTGGGCTGTATGCTGTTCAGGTGTTGGAAACAAAACCTAAGTGAGACTCAGTACTTATATGTATATTGGGTTGTGGGAAAGGCATGATGCATTTTTGCAATGAAAAAAAAAGAAAAAAATGTCATGACTTTTCTGACAACCCAATAGTAAAGAGCTTTCATCGGGTAAGCTAGATAACACAAAGAAAGTACTGTGTGATTAGTGCTGCAATAAAAATGCTGTCAGGATCGGCCAAGTGGCGCGGTGGTTAAGCGCTGGCTTTGGAAGCCAGCGGCCCCGGTTCGGTCCCACATATGAGGGTCAGTGACACTGCCCTCAAAAAAAAAAAACAAAAGAAAAAGAAAAAAACAAAACAAAGTGCTATCAGAACCCTTGGGTTGGTACCTAAATTAGCTTTAGCGGATCAGGGCATTCCATATAGAGTGAACGACACGTGTAAAAGTCTAGAAAAGTTTAGCACAGAGAAGAGACTTGTGTAATAAACAGTGGCCAGGTCAGAAAGGGCACTGTAGCATGTTCTATTAAGGAGTTTATCTGGGGAAAAAGGGATGCCACTGATGGGCTTTTAGGAAGGCTACGGCTTTATCAGATCATATCTGCAACAATCCAGACCAGTGTGATTAAATCTAAGGAAAATAGATTTGAATGAAGAGAAGAAAGAGGGTGGTTTGGGAGAGAACAGACCAGACCAGACATGCCTACTGACTGAATAGGGAGAGTAAGAAATGGAGTAATCAAGGTTAAGCATGGCCTACAACAGATGATGAAGCATTTATCTTAGGCCATATCTGTGCTTCAGTTAAAAAAAAAAAAATCTCCTACATGATACAGATGATTTAATCTCTGTTTTGATGATAGAAAATATAAAAATATTTATATAAAATATAAACATGTTTCTTTCAAATCTTTAACAAGTAAAGCTCTCTGCTGCTGCATTTTCATATTGCCTCAAGAAGGGACAGATGGCAACTGCAGATTGGGAAGAGGTGATTAAAAAGTGAGAGTTATCTCTTGGTGAAGCCAGGCCTGCCTCATCCAGGCCGCTGTAGTCATGGTACAGGATTCAGAAGAGAAGGTAGGCACTATACCTAAGGGTATATACCTTCTGAAACACTGAAGTGGTTGCTGAAAGCTGGGACAGTTTGTCTTCTATTTTAAAGTCTCAAATGAGAGTCAGTGTCAGTCTCAGCCAAATTCCTTGAAATACTGTCATATATTTCAGGGAGCTGTAAGGAATCTTTTATTGCATCCTTTCAAATCCTGATGTGCCCGCTAGAAGTTGGCTTTAAAATACTTGTAGTCTTCCCCCCACCCCCAGTACAGACACAGAAGGCTCTTTTTCTTTTCTTTCCTTTTTTTTCATTTCGAGTAGCTACAAGGTTTATTTTTGATGAATAGATTTATTTTTTCCAAGAAATTTTGAAGGTCTTGTATATGACAGTGCAATTGGAACTTTAAGAACTTTGTAATAACTTACATGACTTTAGGCTGCCAATTTTATTTTTTGAAAAGTCAAACTGAGGTTTTTTTTTTTAGTGCACATACAAGTTCTTGTGGGTTTCTTTAGGCACCACATATTACTTCATGATTGCATGGCCTTTTTTAAATTTTTCTTTTAATAAAAGAGGTATGATGTAAAAATCTTTTTTTTTCTGTCCCTTTTTCTTATTTCTCCCTTTCCTCTATTTATTTTCAGTCCAACAAATATTTTTTCTGGGGCTAATATGTTTAAGGCTTTGGGCTGGTCCTGGAAACACAAAAAGAAAAAGAGGCTATCCCTACTGAAAAAGAGGCTATCCCTACTGGTTAGAATGTCTTTTGCACCTACTTCTCTCTTTTTAACTTTCACCTTTTTGTTTTGTTTTGTATCTTTTGCTGAATTTTTTTTCTGCCTTTTTTTCCCTCATAAATGGACTACGCTCTGTACATATGTGAGTATATAGAATTTTTTTAAAATTTAGTTTTCAAGTAGACAAGCAGAAATATGGGATGCATATAGGCCCACTGAATGGTTTCACCTTCACCATGACAGCTGGAGGAAAATGTGGGTGACAGCTCTTTTCATATCCTCTCCTGGATCATGTCTGTTTCCGGGCGGGCATGCCTTGGACCAGATCTGACCATGTGGAACATGCTTATATTTGTGGCTCTGCTTGACAGTCAACAAAGTGATGATGGTGATAAGGTTCAAAGGAAAAATGCTAACAGGTGCAGAATAAGAGTGAGCTTTGCACAGATGCATGAAGGATAAGACACCATAGTCCCCCAGTGAGAAGGCCAAGCTACCCTGGCTTTCCAGGTCCCATACAGACCCTGCTACTGCAGCATTTGCCATCTTCTTAAGATGAGCACCCTTAAGGACTTTGGAAAAGTCCGTTTCTTTCGTCTCATGGAGTTTTGAATCCCCTTGGCTCCTCCTGACATAAAGGCATGTTCTGGCTACCTGCTTCAATGCAAGTGATTGGTTCCAATTCCAGAATCTCCTTATGCCCTTGCCCAAGCTCTCTTCCCCAGGTGGACCATCTTCATAGTAGGATGAGGCCACAGGCTGCGGAGGTCTATGCCTATAGGTTCCAAATTATTCATTTTCTACCGATGAATGGCCCTGAACGTTTCTTGATTATTTCTTTATTCTTGTTTTGCATAGTTTGAACTTGCAAATTCAGCCCAATTGTTACAATGACTCATAACCAGGAGAGCTGAAGATTTCATATTAACTTCCAACCCTAATTTGTACTGCCTGCTCAGAACAGCATGTTAAGGAGGATTTTAAGACTTTACAAGGTTCAATGAAAGAGAACTCAGAGGCCAGGGGAGGGGAATAATAGCATGTGTCCCTGACATTTCCCATGCCTGGCCTAGCACGATCCTAAATCTTTTAAGAGAGAGAAAGACAGACCCCTTGTGTGGCCCTCCCCAAGCCTACTGAGTGCTGGTTAGGAGTTCTGTTACCAGGCCTGCCAATGATGATAGTTGTGATGATACTTGGGGCATTCAAAGCAAGCACAGAGATGTTTGGTACAAATAACAGAGGACATGTGTTCAGCAACACTTTCTCTAGCTGATTTGGTTCTATGATTGCAAGGCAGCCTTTGCCTATAGTCTTTCCTTGAGGCAAAATTGAGGTCATGACCTGATAAGTTCTTTAGGGATCTAAAAGATCTTGTCCTAACAGAAATAAAAATCTCGTCCATCAGATTGTTGGTGGTCCTTGACATTTAATCACGTATTGTATGTTCCTGCGGTATGCTAAGGAAATTGAGCTCTACTATGTAAATAGATTGTAGAATTAAAGAACTCCTGTAGTGACACAGGACATTAGGATTTTGATTCCAAGACTATTGTTTTCTGTTTGAGGAAACTAAGGCACCTTAACCAATTGGATCTCTTTAATTTTGAGGGGGAAGAAAACTAGTATTTATTTGTTAATTACTACTAACTATGTTATAGATTAGGAAATGTGAAAGCAGAGAGTTTAAGTAACATGTTTAAGATCACACAGATAGCTTAGTAGCGCAGTCAGAATTTGAATCCAAATTTGTCTGCTTCCTAAACTTATATATTTTTGCATCATATAGCTCAGATTATATTACTCTCTATTTTATCCACTTCTTACCATCCATTGTCCTCCCTATCTTGTTCACCTGCTATATTATCTTACTCTGCTGAAATCTGATCTCTGCTACTTTCCACCTAGTGAGCATCTGATAAATGAGTTTATGATTTGTGTTAATAGTTGATAAGATTCAATGCCTTTAACAGTTATTGTGTACCTACTTTGTGATAGTCTCTGAGGATATAAAAGTGATATCACCCCTGCCCTGAAAAATTCCAGAGTATTGCTGCACAGCCATTTCTCTAGACCCTATTGTGTTTTATAAACAAATTTGTGCTCACATTTCAACTACACTTACCATTATTTCCAATGCAGAGCCCAAACTGTGGCTGATTCTTTGGGCTATTTCAAATCTGCTTCTTCTAAAACACTACATTTCTTCTCCTTGTTTTCCTCCTTCTTTTTATGAAACATTAAGACTGCCTACCTTACAAAGACTCTCTTTAATTAATAATGGTTTGAAAAGATCTTTGAAAACCTCAAATACTAAGCAAATTGTAAACTATTTTCCTCTATAGCTTTTGGCATTTTTCTCTCCTAGGTGCAGTTGAAGGTCTTTGCAATCGTCTGGATCTTGTCATCATTAAAACCTAAAGAAGTGAAATTGGTGGCATGAAATATCTACTTATAACTGGTCAGACTCAGCAGGCAAGCCTCTAGCTTTGCTTCATTATATTAAAAAAAAAAATGCCACCATCAGCATTTCTCCCATTCCTTTCTGAAAGGTTATCTGAGTGGAAGAGTTTGTTTTTTGTTTTTATTCCCAGCAAGTCCTTGTTATTCAGATTGAAATAGTATATCAGGTGATACCTTCTGACTGTGAGGCACCATTTAAAATACCTATTGTCCCTTCTAGTTGGTGGAGAATAGCCCAGTCATCGACTTTCCAGGGCTCAAGATTCCACCAAGGATTTCTTTAGAGTCAAAGACAAACACTTCCCTTTTTCTATATTTCTATATTTCTTTCCTTGAGCTGAGTCATTTTCTCTCCTTTTATTCCATATGAAGAAATGAGTGTGACTATGAAAGAAAAGGATATCCTAGAGAAGGTGTAACTCAGAGCTGTTTCAATTATCCTTCACCTTTCAACCTACTGTAGAGAGAGCTAAAACGAGAAAGCAAGACATATTCGATAAAAATGTTGATAAGTATATGTCTGTTAAAACTATCAATATAAGGGAGTAAGGGACTATTTACATCTAGAAAAAAATGTATTTAAGTGAAAATACCTACGCTAGTTTGATTGCAGTGAAAACATGATACTTATCTCATAGTTCTCAGCTCAGGGCTGAGCAGTAGGACCTGTGAGGACTTCGTGCAACATACCAACGCCAGCCCTCCGCCACCAGTCTAAGCCTTTAGAGAGAGAGGAAAACATGCTTTTTGAAAGTAATTTTCATAATATTTAAAGTGCTACCCCAAAAATGTTTGCATTTCCAAACCTCATAATCTCACTTGTGCTAAACTTTCCTAAAGAAATAATTAAAAAACAAAAAACAAAAAACAAAAACCCAAAAAGCTACATGAGAAGAGTTTTGAGTTATTTATTATATGTGAAAATGTAAATAATTGAAATGTGAAATGGACAATATTAATTTCTGCCCCTTTCACCCCACACCCACCAATATAGCACCACCTGCCCATGATGGGTTTGAAGCCTGTCTCTTATAGACAGGCAGACTGCAGACCGCTGGTGGCAGAAAGCTGTAATCTTAGGCTGGCAAAGCCAGGGGCAATTAATATTGATGTCATGACTGAATTTATATTAAAAACATAGATACTGCTGGTAAACGACCAGAAGGAAATAGAGAAAAATGAAAATGATTTGGCTTGTTGAAATAGCAGTATTGTGCAATCATTATTGTTCTCTCCTTTTGAATTCCTTGAACATAACTTTAATGTCTGTACAAACATTTTTAATGGGAACTCTTGGCAAGCTAAAGATACTTTTTAGCTTTATTAATTTATCTGAACATTAAAATGTAGGAATGTCAACTGGCCAAACTCAAGTAGCTTAAACCCAGTGCGCCTTCACAGTCACCATTTGTCTCAACTTTCACAAAGTATCTCTTCCTGCCAGTGGGACAGGATAATAGATCATTCTTCCATTAAAGGCACACATTTGAATTAGGACATTACCTCCCAAGATTAATATTATTCATTTTTAGGAAATGATGAGCATACACATTTTATTATGTTAGCTGCTCACTTAGTCAGAAAGTCCTTATTGATTCAAGGCAAGAAGGGTTTTACTGAAGGAAGTGGGGAGGTTTACTTAACATACAGAAAAGGCACAGACATGCAGCATTTGGCACCTGGAAAAGAAAAGCAACACAAGCTTCCATTTAACTCTGGGCTTCACTAGTCAACCAGGCGAGCAGACTGTTGGTCTTCTGTTCCCCTTTGAATGCCCTTGTTGATGAATTGCTCCCAGGGGCCTCATCCTTTGTTATAGGACTTACCCAAATAGAAGGATTGCAGGCTTTGGGCCTTTTCCTGAATAAAGCTTAATTCAAAAGTGTGTGTGTGTGTGTGTGTGTGTGTGTGTGTGTGTGTGTGTGTGTGTGTGTTCTGTGCCAGGTACAGTCCCTGGTGTCTTAAACCTTAAAAACTTCATATCAAAACTCATTTGTTCAGTCTCCACTGCTGAGCAATCAGTTCTCCCGAATTGTTACTCGTGGATTATATTGTGGTCTCACTTGCTGGTGAGTTTAACCTTGGACTCCTCAAGGTGGAGCTTCCATGTAACCCACACACTGCCCCCAAATTTCTCATAATGAAGACATGTTAGGTCAGACGTTAAGAGATTTATTCACTGACAGGCCTCCTACTTTTAAAACTTAAGGTGTGCGTGTTCTTGATTCAGATCTGGAGACCACTGGGGGCAATGCTTCCTTCCTTTCTTCCCCTTCCTGATTGCCCCAATGGCTGCAGTGCTTTTCAAACATGCCTGTGCATCACCTGGGTGCTGCTAAAATGCCTATTTGGGTTCAGTAGGACTGGGTAGCTCTTTAGATTCTGCAGTTCTCACACTCCCAGGTTGGTATGGGTTGGGTTGCTTATCAATGGAAGAGATCTGGAGTATCAGGGGCTCCAGAATGAGCCAAGCCCTGAACGATGAGAGAGGAGGGAAGGCAGCCTTTTCCTACCATACACTGAATATCAGCCTTCACTCTCCATGCTGGTAATTCAAGTGATCCTCTAAGCCTAAAATTTGAAATTTGCTACCAATTTATTCTGCTTTATAGAGATTCTCTTTTCCTTTCTTCTTATTTCACACAGGGAAAAAGAGTGAATAATAATGTAGCTAATTCGTGAATATAGTCCTATTTCTTTGGCAATCTTTTATTTAGATTTTATGTAGGGTATGTAGATTTACATGCAGCTTCAGTGTATACATGCTCTTCTGGATTTAAGATTTTAAAATTACTGAATTTTATAAATCAAATGTAATACTCTCAGCTAATATGTATATTATACAAATACTTATGTGCTTGCTTGGGGGAAAGAGAAAAAATTATTTTGGTAATGTGGTAGCATTAAGAATCTATGCTTGAGTTTAAGCGTGGGCTGTTTTAATTTCACTCTAACTTTGGCAATTTTCTTATCTCCTCCAATTGTTCTTCATCATCTGTAAATTAGGTATGAAGTGTTGATGATTAAAAGAAAACTTATGTGAAAATTCTTGCAAAGTGAAAGTATTTCATAGAGTTGCTAAATATCAATTATTCATTACATTTTCATGTACTTTGAAATCACAATCTGTTTTATTGCATTTCACATGCCAATATCTATAAACCTCATTAAATTTAAGTACAAGATGTAGAGTAAATATAAAAAAAAGAAAGAAAGAAAAGAAAAAGAGAAAACCTGACTGTACCTCTAGAAAGAAAACAAACTGTTTGGTATAATATCCACAAGGAAATTTATTAAGGAAGTAATCTCCCAAACAATAAAAATGTGCTAATTTTGGAGAAAAAATTATTTAAACTATTACAAGCTCCAGTGCTTTTATAGCGAACATTTTTTTTCTCTAGTTTTGCTAAATCTAGTAGTTTATCTCAATTACTAAGTGACACTAATACGTAAGAGGTAAAATAAATCCATATTAACCTTGCATAGACTGGCTTCTAAGACAATGATCAAATTTCATGCAAATGCAAAAATATTCCTTAAATATGATAGTCATTCAAAAACACTAACACATGTATCTAATGAGTCAAAAATATTAATTTCCTTTTATTCTCCCCAATATATGTAAATGTTAGCAAGCCAACTGAAAAGGTTGAATCAGAAATTAGCTCAAAACTGTCAAAGAGAATATCAAAACGGCACCTTCTAGGGCATGTAAGCAAACCAAATACTTAGTGGAGACAGGCTAATTTATCATAGTGCAGTTGCGATGGCAACAACAGTTCTTGGTGTCATGTGACCCAAAGCAGTTTCTGTTGACTGGCTCTAACTGACTGTCAGTTCAGCAAAGGTTCCACTGTTTCCAGTGAAAGGGAAGAGAGAGCATTGATACTTGTTGAAAAGGCATAATAATAATAGTGTATCTCAATCCATGAAAGCCTTCCTTTGTCTCCCTGACATTTATTTTTATTCTGGCTAAAGGAACCCCTCTAATTTTTGTTACACAAAGGGCCCTTATTTATTC
The DNA here is from genome assembly GCA_033961575.1 of Aselliscus stoliczkanus. NCBI lineage: Eukaryota > Metazoa > Chordata > Mammalia > Chiroptera > Hipposideridae > Aselliscus > Aselliscus stoliczkanus. The sequence continues at coordinate 41,252,998 of CM066729.1, forward strand.
ACAGATTAAATATGTGTTTCTCTGTTTACTAAGAATTTTGTCTATGCCAATAGAGTTGCAACAAATATTTAAATCTTCTAGGATGATAATACCATTTTATTTTCAGTGGGCTAAATGTTAAACGGCATTTTGTCTAATATTTTTCATGAAACCACAAGAAATCTGGGTGCATGAAATATGAGCTAATAACTAAGCTTCCTTGCATACAATTTTCTCAAGTATAAAAAATGGAGGCTGACTGTGCTAACCCTCTCATCTGAAAGAGCCTGAGATCTTTAAGGAAAGCACAAAATAGAATTGCACATAATTCTTCTTGTCTCCTTTCCACTGTATTTTCATTGATGGGTAAGTAACCAGAGCCATGGAGATAGTCACGCTCTTTGATTCAACCATTCCACTCCTGGGATTTTGGGAAAATCCCATTAAAGAAAGAGTTCTATGACATAGGGGAAAAAGAATGAGATGTGGAGTCAGATATATATGAATTTCAAATCCTTGTTCTGCCACTTGCTCACTGAGTGCCCTCAGGGAAGTATTTTCCCTCTGTGAACCTCAAGTTCTCTCATTTGTAAAACAGACTTGAGAGTATCCACCCTGAATGGTGATTGGGTGGGAGCCTTATAAATCACATGGAAGTGTCTGGTTTGTGCCCCATGTATCTGTCAGAGTTCTTGGTATGCAGTACTTGTCAGTTAAGCAGAATCTTGGAAACAATCCATATGCCTGAGTTAGAAATATGAGTTAGTAAATTGTGTATTAGTAAATGTAGGTGTATTAACATAATTAAATATGATATAATCATTTAAATTTTTGATTTTCATAAATATGACTTTGGAGAAACTTTTATGACATAATACAAAAATACAGTAATACCTTGGTTTGAGAGCATAATTCATTCCAGAAACAAACTTCTTGATTGCAAGACATCGCTTGTTTACCACGTAAAAATGTGTTAGAAATGTTTGCTTGTCTTGCGGAACACCAAACCCCGTTACTTGCAATCCAAGGTTTTACTGTAATAGTACTGCAAATAGCAGAAATGGAATTAGAGACTTTATAGTACACTATCATTACATAAAATATACATATATGAAGATGGTAACTTGCTACATGAAAAAGGTTCAGGTGGTATAGTTATAAATGATGACTATTAATGGAGAACGCCTCTTTTAAAGCACTTTACTATCTTTTCTACTAAAAACTATAGGGAAAGAAAAGAATGTGAACATTGCGGTGTTGAGGGGAGTACCTTCCAGTGACCTATAACAATTAGAATGCATCCTTAAGCCCCTCTTTCTCTTTATTTCTTAAGAATACCCATTCACCCAAACTCCATGACAGGCACCAAAATGCAGTTCTGCTAACACTTTTGAACATTTCCCTTCTGTCCCCAGAGCAGTGCTGCTTCAAGTGAGAAACAGAAAAGAATTTACAAGAAAGAATCCATGTGTGAAAGAATTTCAGTTTATGCACCAAGGAGACAGAGTAAGTGGAAGAGAAGAGGAAGAGTGAAAGCAATTTGCAAGGTTGATTAAAAAATGTGTTTTGCATTTAGAATGTATTTTCTTTCAAATTTAGCATTTAGACCTTCGATACCCAGGCATATGGGAAGAGCAGCTGTAAGTCCACATTCTAGTGTTTTCCATAGGGCTAAAAGTTCATTACAACCTCGAACTAATGATCACAGAAACCAAGAGACACATGATTTTCTGGCTGAGCTTTTTTAAGTGGCAGTGGAGCGGTTCCTTTAGTGCCAGGTTCAGTGCTGACAGCCCAGGAAGGAGTGAGGAAGACAGATAAGAAGGCATTGACAGCGGCAGCTGGGGAAGTCTCGCAGTGAATGCTGACATGCTCTCCGCTCTCAACATTCTAGCTACACTGGCGAGTGTCCAGGTATTATTATCTACTCTGGCAAGGGCAGGCCACATTTTACTTCATGCAAAAAGTATGTCAAGCAGAAGAGCTCAGTACTGGCCCAAAAACAGTGCTGGGTGCTTTTTTACAGTATTCTTATCTAAACCGCTCTGCTGTTAACCATGAGGGGATTCTTAATTTACCTGAGGAGTCTTTGTAAAAATTTATTGTTGCTTTTTTAAAACAGAATATATACTGAAAAAGATTAAAAATATAGTCTGAAATGCTCTCCTGCTAGTCCTCATGAATGAAGGATCGTTAGGGTTCCCCCCATCCCCAGGCCACAGTCACACCATACCCCAGTAGACCCATATACTGTAAACCAGGAAAGGGTATTAAACCCCAAACAAGGATGGATGCTACCAGCATTCTCATTGATAAGCCAACAGGTCTTTTGAAATGGGGTGGTCCTGAGCGTCCTTCTGATGCGTGGGCCATATCTTTGAGCTGTGCTTTTATTCCTTCGTAGTCCCAGAGCCACCTCTCTGAGATCTTATCCCTTTCTGGCATGTGGCTAAGCTTCCATTTCTGTTATCCATAACTTTCACCCCTCCCCCAAATCCCTGGGAAAATCACTTTTGAATCAGAGGGCAACCCTCTCCTCCATTTTAAACTCTCTTGACCTCCCATTCCCTTGGCCTCTTCAAAAGGTTTAGGCTTTTGTAAAACAAAAGCCAGCAAGTCTTACAGGCTGTGGTTCATTCGTAGTCGACATTATACATCTCCAGAGTCAATGAAGCAGTGAGGGTACTCCAACCTGGAAAATGAAATGAGAAAACACAAGCAGAGATAAAAAACATTATTACCTCTTAAGATGTATAGCTTCATGATCCAGGACAAAGAACAAAGTAGAGAAAGTGTGTGTGTGTGTGTGTGTGTGTGTGTGTGTGTGTGTGTGTGTGTTTGTTGATTATGTGAACATGAAAACAGAGATGTCGAGACATTGACACAGGTAGCGACTAAAGCAAATATGAATCAATAGGGCAGCATCACCAGGCTGCGCTGAGCGCCAGTTTGAGTTGCCTGACATAGGCTCTTCACATCATGTGAGGTCAGCTCTAGAGATCACTGTTTCATAAATCAGTAACTGTTTCAAGCTTATTTGTTTTGACTTTGTTTTAAGCTACACGGATTGTCATACCTTGTGTGTGGTGGTGTTCATAAGATGATGTGCCTGTATTTGAATGTGGAATGAGATTCTATTTGAATGTGCGCATCAAAATTGTAGATAAAAGTATTAATAGCATTATTTGTTTATATATATATATATACCTTCAGTTTATACCTTCAGTTTGGCTTTGGCCCTTTAGATTAGCTAGCTTGGGTAACACACTAACAGGGCCAAGATCCCAGGCATGAATTTCTTGGGGGCCGGCTAACCGGATTCCATTCTATAATTATGGATTATGCTTCTAACCCCAGCCTGTCAGTTTTAAATGCATTCTTCTGGTCTCAACGGGTACTTTGTAAGAGCATGTGAACAAATCGATGGAAATTGATTTCCGATTGGAAAAAACTCAAATTTTATGACCTACATCTCATAGTAACCAGCATCTTTGCACATGGAAGACATAATTAATTTATTCATTTTCAAATGTAGCTGTCTTCATCAATGTCAGGATAAAACAAATTTACATTAAAAACATTGTTTTCTCTTGACAGATCAGTAGACTGAAGTCTGTATCTGCGGGCAGGAAATTTACTGCTCTTGAATAATATCCAATTCAACTTTTCAGCATTTTCCAAGATCTTTTAAGAAGGAAAAAAAAAAAAATTATATTCTCCTGCTAATGATTCTTGACCTTACAACTAACAAAGAAACTTCTAAAATTATTTTTGTCATTGGTAATACAATCTATTAAAAGTAATAAAACCATGAAGATACTGTTACGAGTTGTAGTAAACATGTCAGATATAGTAATGGGGAATTGCAATTAGAGGCTCAAGTCATTTAACTTCTCATCTACTAGTTGCTACTCAGGCCTTGACTAGCCTTTTATTTTTATTTTTTGTAAAGAACCATAATGCTTGTGCTTTTGTCTTCTTTTATTTCCAATGTCCATACAGAATTTTTTTCCAGATCAATACTCATATTTGTCCACCACTTGTCCTGGTCTTTCTTATTTTTTTTTCTGGCTTATATGATTGTTTTAGACTGAATCAAGATTGTGTGAGAGTTTATAGTATGGGTATCATGAGCACATTTGAACTCCTCTGAGCCTGTTTTCATATCTGTAAAATTTAGGTAATGATTTACTCTTTCTTAGCTTGCTTATGAGAATGAGATTAGATAAACACACTATAGAAACTAGTGCAGTGTAAACATGTAGCACGTAGTGTGAGTGTGATTATGATTACTTGTTATAATAATGGTCATCAGATACTGCAGGGTCTGAGTCCAGTTGCCTTTCAGCTATCCCACTATTGCTGAGATTAATGAGTGAGCTATAGACAACTGTGATGATACCTGATAACTAGGTCATTTCATTGTGTAAAACATCATGAAGCATCAAATAAGTACAGTTATGATCCCACATAAAATATATTAAAAAGATTACAAATCCCACACATTGGAAGGAATTAATATTATAGTGAAGATATTATATCTATTGTATTATGGAGTTCCAAACACAATTGGTAAAACACACCTGTGGCAGGCTAGAAATAGTTTGTTCATTCACTGATTTATTGATTTATTGACCAACAAAAGTGGAGGGACATTGGGAACATGGAAATGTCAGGCTCTAGCTTAAAGAAATATATAAGGGAGGCACATAATTACAATACAGTTTAATTATAATATTTTGTATCCAATAATTGGATATATGTAAAAGGTCCTTGTAAATGTTTTCATAACAGTGACAATAAAGGATTGCATGAAAACCATTTGATATGGTACCAGATAATTGCTGATGATCTCAAGACAGCAATTGTAGAAGAAGGGCTCCTTCAGTGCTATTTTTAATTGTTGCAAAGACTAAAGAGATGTATACTTTAGTGAGGATCACACAAAATGTATGGAGAATGGAGACAAGGCTATCTTTTCCTAAAAGTACTTGAATTTGACCAACCTGAAATACAGAATGAACGTTCTAGCTCATTAGTAGGCTACCCTAGTATTGTGAGATTAAGGGTTAACTGCCTCCTGGAGAATGCTGAGAACAAATTAAAAATGCTTTGATCAGTATAATTTTTTGAGGATAAGAGGAAATGTAATGCTCTGGATGGTTTCCCGTGGTTGGACCAACTTACAAAGGAAGCAGAGAGCAGGAAAGCAGACTTGTTCTGTGTCAATGTGGATGTTTTGTTTTGTTCCCACTTCAGACCACAATGCAGAATAAGCTGATTTCCAGGGTACTACTTAATTGAGTGAGAATGCCTTAGACAGGGAAGGAGGTATACATTGCTTAACAACTAGTTCTAAAAAGAAAATTTTCATAAGTACATGCCAAAGGAAATTTGAGATTCTTCCTAAATTACTAGGGCCAACTTGAGAGATGAGAGGCCTGGTTTGCAGAATCTGATATCATTTTACTCTATGAGGTGGAAGTTCTTTGGTTTTACCATAAGGGAAAATTAAAAGGCGATAATCTTGTGGGCTATTTTTATTTCTCTGGATTGATATTTTATCATTAGTCAGTCACACCTTGAATTAAATGCACTGTAATTTTAGACAAAGTTGGTAAGGCTCAGGTTCGCTTTTGTAAAAATGGGAACATTGATACGTATAAAATACGATATATGATGATGCGTAAGACCAGGCACAAAGTCAATATTCATTAAGTATCAGTTTAATTTTGCTTCAATTTCTTATACAGGTACTAGTGCTTCACCTTTTACACAAATAATAATCGTCAAACCTGAAACATCAGTTGAATACAGAAACAGATTTTATGTAAAACAACAAAAAAAGTAAACGTATCTTTTTTAACCTCTACATGTGTCAAAGCCCTGATCCTTAGTGATGGTTTGATCAATTGCTCCCTATTAAGCAAGGTGTTCAGACCCAAAATAAGAAAGACATTCTGGAGTTTCTGATGGCTTCCACCTTGTTTGAGAAGCCTCATATCGATGACGTATCTATGAAATATTATCATCTGAAGTCAGGAAGGAGGCACTCTGAAATTCTCCCCACAGAGCAACCCTTTCTTTGGCTTTTTGTTTGCTTATTTTGGTTTTGGACCCTTATCTAAATTTATCTTTGGTGAATGACATGAGATTTTAAATCAACAAACTATGGTTCAGATCTTTTCACTTTCTTTTTCTTTGTCTTTTGTCCTTCCTTTGTCCAAGTTAAACATACAAGTAGTCCGTCATCTGTAAAACTGCAGTGTGAACATACATTTCTAAGGTTCTTTCCAGAATTAAAGAAGATTATGTATATGAAATGCTTATCTCATTTGGCACATAGTAAATATTCAGTCAGTTGTAGTAATTTTCTTATTAATTATTAATATAAGTAATACATTAATTATTACTGATTAATATCTTCCAAAGTGTGGGATTTGTAATCTTTTTAATATACAGAGGGTGCCAAAAAAATGTATATACCTTCCAACGATGGAAAAAACTGTATTAACATACCGATAACAAAAGATGAACACAAATCACGTTTGACTTCTGCAATTATAAGAGGTGCTCAAAGGGATTACCATCAGTGTCCAGACACTTCTGATAATGGTGAACGACTGCTTGAGCAACACTGGCCAAAGTGTTAGCATCTCTTAAAATGTGTATACATTTTTTTGGCACCTCCAGTATTTTAATTGGGATTGTAACTGTACTTATTTAATGCTTCATGATGTGATGCAAAATGAAATGACCTAGTTATCAAGTATCATCACAGTTCTCTGTAGCTTGCTACAAATCTCCAAAATGTTAAAGAGCATAATTTCAAAATGCATAGAGCGGTAGCCTCTTCCAGTCCATTTCTTGTCTTCACTGATGATATTAGTTTCCTATTGCTGCTGTAAAAAATTACCACAAATTTGAGACTTAAATATAATATAAGCAATACAAGTTTAGTATCTTTAAGTTCTGCAGGTCAGAAGTCCTAATATCAAATTGTCAGCAAGGTTGCATTCCTTTTGCAAGCTCTAGAAGAAATATATATATATTTCTTTGTCTTTTCTATCTTCTAGAGGGTGGCTGCATTCCTTTTTCACAGCCCCTTCTTTCATCTACGAAACCAGCAACCCAGAATCTTCAAATCTCATTTTGTCTCTCTTTTACTTCTATTGCCACATCTCCCCTGATCCTCAGTCTCCCTCCTTCTCCTTGCCCTTGAGAGGACTCTTATGGTTTACTGGGTGGACGCAGGTAATCCAGGACAATCTCCCCATCTCAAGATCTTTAATTTAATTGTATCTGCCAGGTCCCCTTTGTCCTGTAAAGTGATATATTCAAGGTTCTGGGGATTAGGGCATGGACTTCTTTGGGAAGCCATTTTTTTTTTTTATCACAACAAATTTAAGGGAAAAACTATTTATCCCCTTGAAGCCATAGAAGCCACAGAAAGGGAAAAATTCAAGTTTAATATTGCTCATATTTTAGTTTACAAGTATAAATCAAAGAGGATATAGCAGGAGAAGTTTTTTTGGATTTTCCCATATGATAGAAACTAGACAATACAAATGACATAATTTCATTAAATGATCTAAGCCCCCCCACACACACACATTATTAGGTAGGTTGCTTTACCCTTTTTTCATGGAAGAAACAGAATTCCTAAGACAATTTGTCCGAAGTCACTCAGCTAGTAATGGAATCAAGTATTTGGAACAAATCTAGCCAATTCTAAATTTCACATTGTTCATGAGGTCATGCTCCACTTCTAACTCGTTGTATCTTAACTAAAATGATTTAAAAGGATTACTAATATATGAATAAAATCTTTAATGATTCTTATATTACTTTGCATATCTAATTGCTTATGCATTTTACCTGTGATTTTATCTTCTGAAATAAACATTCAAAGCAAAATTATTATTCTATTACATTTACAGCTATTAAATATTAAGTTTTGCTAAAAAGATGACTAATTTTTCTTTCATAACAGATAATTAGTATTTTTCTAAGATTTGCATAAATCTTAGAAGATATGCAATCAATATGAAAAATGTTAATATGAATGCTAAAGAGCTTTGTAACTTTATTTAATCAAATGAGCATAGTGAGATGCTATTTATTTTTTAAGTTTTAGTAGAGGGGCCATAGATTGCAAAGTTCCCTGAGTAAGGGTGGGATGTTGAGAAAAGAGGAGTAAGCCTTACACCTTATGAATTATCAGTTCCAGATATGATCTTCTGGTCTGAAAAGAGCAAATACAAATACTTTATGGCACTAAGGTGAAGTGAAAATAAAATATGATATATTACTTATGGTTATCAAATATTATACTCTAACTATGTAGTAACCTAGGCTACTGATAGTTCTAATAATAATAATAATAATAATAACAACAATAACAACAATAATAATACCAAATGCATGACCTTTTCAATTGAATGACTCATTAATTCCTAAAGCAGGTATTTTAGAAAGATAGTGGAAATATGAAGATCTGACAATTAAGTTCACGAATTCATCCTAGAAAAAGTGCTACTTACCTCACTGCTGAATATCACTATGGTCACCTTTGAAATACCTCCATTGGGAAGCTATGCACTGACGCCAGTGCCTAGTCCACCCTTCAAAGCAACTTTAGAACTCTTTTTCTGAAATGGCCATCAGAGCTGTCATCCTGTTACCCTTGATGTCCTGAATGTCATCAAAATGAGTTCCTTTCAACATTTCCTTTATCTGTGGGTAAAGAAAGAAGTCATTGGGGGCCAGATCAGATGCGTAGGGAGGGTGTTCCCATACAGTTATTTGTTTATTGGCTAAAAACTCCCTCACAGACAGTGCCATGGGAGCTGGTGCATTATCAGGATGCAGAAGCCATGACTTGGTGAAAAGTTCAGGTTGTCTAACTTTTGCATGCAGCCTTTTCAGCACTTCCAAATAGTAAACTTGGTGAACTGTTTGTCCAGTTAGTACAAATTCTTGATGAATAATCCCTCTGAAATCAAAAAAGTTTAGCAACATCGTTGCAACAAGTGTTATTTCACCATTGAGAGTGCTCATATAATAATGAAAAGTATGATTAATCTAAGTTAGAGTTGAAAACTCTAACCTTTTGTTCCCTTCATATTTGGGCCAAATACTGTATTTTGTCATATAAGAAAGTAGAAGGCACAGTCTAGCAGAAAGTCTACCTAATATAACAGGTGTGGATTGTTCCTGGTTGAAGGAGTTTACTATAACGTCCACATTAACTTGGTTGTTTTCATGCTCAGCCATTTTCAAATTTGTGAGACTGTGTATGTACCATCGCATTTGTTATAACTCCCTCTCAGACTCAAAATAGGAACCATTAGCTCATCTCACTTTTTAAAAAGATTTGCTTATCTCTAGCTCAACGTTTAGGCTTTCAACTGTGCTTCACCAATTCATTTAGGAGCCACCTAAATGAAAGAAGGATTGAGAAAAGGAAGACATACATTTGTCAATGTCTTCCTACCTTTGTCAATCAGAGCTTTTCAGTCTTAGCTTGTTTTGTGAGAGAGAGAGAGAGAGAGAGAGAGAGAGAGAGAGAGAGAGAGAAAGAGAGAGAGAGCAGGGAAAGGAAGGGAGGGGAAGAGAGAAGGGGAGGGGAGGGGAGAGAGGAGAGGTGTATATGGAGGAGGGAGAAATGTTTGAAAATCACTCTTTTAGCACCTTGGACCAGGTTGACAAGTGCATATACATGTTTAAAATTAGAAGCTTAACCACTGCGCAGGCCGGCCGAGTGGCGCAGTGGTTAAGCGCTGGTTTGGGAAGCCAGCGGCCCCGGTTCGGGTTCCATATATGAGGGCCAGTGACACTGCCCTCAAAAAAAAAATAAAATAAAATAAAATAAAAACAAAACAAAATTAGAAGCTTATGGTTTCATGTATTGAAGTAACATGTATCCAAGTAACATGGTATAAAAGTGAATTTGAATTCAGCATATATGTTTCAATTTCAAGATCTATGGTTGACTTATTTCTCAACTAAGATGCTTTCTTCAAGTTTTGAGAATCTAAATGAGGCAAGCCTAAAAAATCCTCCCAAGCAACTTGGAATTCACATGGAGCTCATAGCAACAAATTTCAAACCAATTTGAGACTTAATGTATATACAATTGAAAAAATGAAGTTGGTTTTAGCAATATAAAGTAGTAGTGATTTATTTTTTCTGTGTTCATGTTCAGTTGATACTATGACATGCATTTGGAGACAGTCAAAATGTTTTTTTTGATTAATCAAAAGGTTTAGTTTAGTTTGTTTGTTTGTTTGATTATGATCAAATCTCATTTTTTACCCTAGGAAAATAATGTTTTACAGCAGTTTAAATATAATGAATTTTCATTTCGCTTAAGAGATTATCAATGTGCTTTTCTAACTGGATTGCATTATCCTCAATGAAGGAACCAATTAAAGTATATGAATTCTATAACCTGTCCCAAATTGTACATTAAATGATTGTCAAAATGAGAAAGGATGTGAAGACTTAGGAACTAGTATGTCTCATGATGTTCCTTCTATATATGAAATTTTTGAAAATACAAGTACAGCAGTCCTCAAATAATGTCATTTTGTAACATTGTCCTTTTACAACATTGATGTGATGCTGTAGATACTTAACTCTTGTTTATATCAATTAGGCTGTAGTAAAATTGGTTTCATTATACATCATTTTGCTTAAAATCACAGAACCTATCAAGGGCGTTAAATGAGGACTTGCTGTATTGAAATCATGAAGAATTGTGTGCTATTGATATTTACTAACTGTAGTAGTTGAGATTATTTGAATCACTTGATTGACTCACCCTAGGATATGGCTATTCTTACTTGCCACACACTTTCTATCCTAAGTAGAACATTTTCCCTTATGCCGTTCTGAATGCACTAAATTCAGGGCTTTAGCAGCCATACTTCCTAAGTGTTATATAATGTATTGGTGGTGGGTTTGTTTCTTGATTATTTGCTACATTTATCATTTACAAAATAAGGTTTTATGGAAATAGCCACATTGATCCAGGTTATTACAACTAGAAATCTTTAGAGAAGAATATAGAAATAGATTTTCTTTCTGACTAGGAATAAAAAATCAAGTTCCATATAGAACTAAATGTTTATGTTTTTATATTTTTGATAAATGTTCATTTTAATCTTTCCTTGGACTTCAAATGGAAAGGATCAGCAAACATAGGTTATTTGCCAAGCATGAGAGAAGAAAAAATATAAATATAGCTCAGGCACTATGCCTCTAGCTGCATGTTTAAAATAAATTCAAAGAGAATTATTTAATCATTTGTTTGCATGGCACCTTCAAATGAATGATTTAAGGTACATGGCCTAAAGGTTTGGAGGAATTTTCTCATAGAAGAATGCAATCATTTTAGATTTTGAAGAAGGAGTTAGCACTCAGGGGAGGACTTGATGGCTTATTAGACATGTTTGTGAAAGGCATCTGGAATAGCTCAGTAATGAGGCAATTATTTCAATTCAAATTGTCTTCAGATAAAAACAAAAACAAAAACACATTGAAAGCAACATGTGCTAGCCAAATGTATATAATGTCACCAGAAAATTATAGCAAACTTTTTAAATAATTTAACACATATTTTAATCTTTTTGTCTAATATCAGCTCAAATGATAAAACTCAAAATGAGAAAAATAAAAATAAAACCTATTATCTGAACTCTTCCTTTAAACAATGTTATCAAGATAATAAAACCATTTAAAACACCTCAGGGCTGGCCGAGTGGCTCAGTTGGTTAAGAGCTCGCTCAAGAGTGCCAGCTGAGGTCTGAGCAGCAGCAGTTTGATGCCCAGCCCGAGCTGAGCTGCCACTGAGCTGCCAACAGGTGGCAGGGTGGCTCAGCTAAAAAAAACAAAAAAAGTCTAAAACATCTCAAAACTCACCCTCACTTCAAACATACTTAAATCATTGTTCTCACTACTTTCTGAAGCAGTTCTGGAAGTCCTCTTTTGTGAGAGTCTTTATTTCATCCTTCATGATGACAACATTCTGTCACACATTGCTTCTGGTATACGGCAATTTTTGTCAAATAGAAACAATATGGTGTGTCCTCATCCACTTTATTCACCAGATCTGTCACCATGCAACTTCTGGCTCTTCCCCAAAATCAAAATGATTCAGGACATTGAGGCAACCATGACAGCACAACTAAAGACACTCACAAAAGAGGACTCACAGCACTGCTTCAGAAAGTGGCAAGAATGAGGGATAAGTGTGTTCGAAGTGTCTTTTACTGTAATCATTTTTTTTTTTAATTTAAACATTCACCATATCTTTCAATCACACCTCCTAGTCACAGCAGACGGACTGGATGGGGTTAGATATTTTGAGGAAGTTGCTTAATCTCTTCATTCCTCAGTTTCCTTATCTGCAAATTGGAAAGAGTAATAGTGCCTACCTCATAATGCTGTTCTAAAATTTATATGAGTTACTGTATGAAAACCTTTTGTTACATGACTGGCACATAATCAGTGTTACATTATTTTTTTGTTATCATCATCCTTGTCATTATTATTGTTGTTTCATATAAATTTTGTTATTTTTTTAAAAGCTAAAAGATGAGTTAGATATTCTAACCCAATATTTTTAAGACTAATTTGACTGTATTTTTAAAATTTAACCATATAGATCTTAGAAGTGAAGAGGAAATAGGAGACTGGGAGATAGAAAAAAGTCATTTCACAACCATGGTTGTCAGGGGTCTGAGAGAGAGCAGAGAACAAGCAGTGAGATTGTACTCTTTAGTAGAGGGTCATGTTAGATGGTAACTGCATTTTTCAAATTAAACTGTCAAACCTCTGGAACATCAATATTTTCCAAAGTTTTCAGAATTAGCACTTCTGAGAGAACAGCATCCATCTGCATCCTGAGTTGTCAGTGATACTCCATTCTAAGATCGATTGGCCTGACAAAGTGCCTGGTATGGAGTTATTACACTGTGCTCTTTTTCTTCTCCATTCATAAGTACACTTCATAAAGAATAGAATCCACCTCTCACTTCCTGATTCCTGTGGTTTAAAAATCTCAGGGGTGGGTTACACATCTTCTAAGATGAAGCAATTTTGAGAAAATAGTTTCAAAGTTTTCTGAGTGATGATGATATAATCTCCCTCTTCTAGCTTATTAAATCAATATATCTTTGATGAATAAAATGCAACAAAAATAAATGTTTAGAGCACTAAACCGACAAAATACAGAGTACTGGTGATTGTATTGAGAGAGAATGGCTGAGTAAAAAGTCCTTTTACTAGTCAATTTCCAGCTTTTTGCTTTGAACAAAATTGAAGGCAATGTTAATTGAGCTGTCAGCTGAGATCATTAACAGTAATTTTTTATTATATATTACTATATGATTTCTGGCACATAATTTGGAAGGAATTCAAAGGATTGAATGACATTATTATAAAAAACTCCTTCTATTCTAATTTTTTTATTTAAGTGAATTATTTTCCTCAGGACTGACATATGAAAATAAAGACTAACAAAATTTATGTTGAACACTAATTTATTACAGCAATGAAAATATTCAGCCATTAACATATAAACAGATTGGAGATACAAGGGCCATCCATCTCATTAAAAATTAATTTCCAAACCATTTTTTACTTTTATGTTTAATAATTATCAAAATTTATATTGATTTGTTTTGATTAAGTATATAATAATAATTATACTAAAAGCTAAATCTGGAAGAAAAATATTAACACATAAATTATCATGATCACAGGAATTTATTTGTTCCTATTTATATACATATTTTTATGGCGATCAGTAGAGATCTTGCAAGTGTAAAAAAAAATTATTCCATTAAAATACAATGTTGTTGGGACGGCCTAGTGGTGCCTTAATTAAGAGTTCATTTTGGAGCGTGAGCTCTAAGACGCAGGGCTCTGTTCGGATTCCACATTGGCCAGTGATGCTGCGCCCTCTACAGCTATGATAGTGAACAACAGCTTGACCTGGAGCTGGGCTGCGGTGAGTCCCCTGCAAAGGCATAGGCTGCAGTGAGGCTGCAGTGGGCAGCTGGCGTGAGCTGGCATGAGCCACCGTGAGCAGCTGTCCAACGGCCAGCGAGCGACTGCCTCACCCAGGAAGAGCGCAATGATAATACCAACTTGGGACAGTGAAGCAATGTCCTCCACAACTAGACTGAAGAACAAAAGGACAGCAACTTGTCTATTCCCCTTCCCCGATTCCCCATAAAAATCTTAAAAAAAAAAAAAAAAAAAGTACAGTGTTGTCAGAGAGGTGAAATAAAAGAAAAGTTCAAAGAGAAAAAGAAATGATGCAAAACATTTTTACTGTTTAAACAAAGCTTACTGATGCACTTCATTTTGTAATGTATGATGGAGATTACAACTAGATATGAATTTTAGAATCAATTAAATATAAATAAAAATAAGAACAATTATTTTAACCGGCCAATATTTATGCTGTATTGGGATTTACATATTTTCAAATGCAAATTTATGAGAAATTGTTTTAGATGTTAAACGTATGAAAGTGCTTAGTTTAAAAAATATTCCTTTGAAAGACATATGAGCAAAAGTACTTAAAACCACTGACTGGTGAAACCTTTCAAGGAATCATCTGGTTCTAAGATTGTATGATTACTTTGAAAATGAAATAATATTATCTGGTGCATTTAATAAAATTTTATTTGAAGTCTTATCAAGAATTGCTTTAGAAATACTTAGTGTTATGATCTTTGAAAACCTATTTTCAGTATTTTTATTTTTGCTTTGTGGAAATTCTCTTTGGCAACTTAATATTCTTCCTAAAATTTAAAAAAGACGTAAGACCACATGCACGTAAAAACACAATGGACTAGATCTTTGGGACTTTTTGCAGGAGAGGGAGAGTGAAAGGGAAAGGCAGGGATATTAATTAAAATGCTATTTAATATAAAAAAATTCCGTTTTGTTGACGTTAATAATATACAGTATCCAAGGTTTCACTTTATATGGTTTCAGTTACCTGTGGTCAACTGTGATGCAAAAATATTAAGTGGAAAATTCCAGAATATAATAATTCATAAGCTTTAAGTTGTGTGTTGATGCAAATACCGTACTCTAGCTCATCACGTAGATATTATGTCATCTCCAATCAAAAAAGTTGAGTACAGTACAATAAAATATTTTGAGAGATACCACATTCACATAATTTTTAGTATCGTACATTGTTATAATTCTATTAGTTGTTAATTTCTTACTGTGCTTAATTTATAAGTTAAACTTTATCATTAGTATGTATAGGAGAAAACCATACACACACACACCCCTCCGGTTCCCCCACCCACACACACACACACACACACACACACACACACACACACACACACACGAGCTCTGACAATTAAGTTCCCGAAATTGTTGTAACGATGTTGCTAAACTTTTTTGATATCAGAAAGATTATTCATCAAGAATTTGTACCAATTGGACAAATTTGGAAGTGCTGAAAGGCTGTGTGAAAAAGTCGATGAAAATGACCTGAACTTTTCGCAAACAATTCATAGCTCTTGCATCACAACAATGCACCAGCTCACATAGCACTGTCTTTGAGGGAGTTCTTAGCCAGTAAACCAATAATTGTATTAGAAAACCCTCCCAACTCACCTGATCTCGCACCCTAGAACTTTTTTCTTTACCCGAAGATAAAGGAAATATTGAAAGAAAGACATTTTGACAACATTCAGGACATCAAGGGTCATATGATGACAACTCTGATGGCCATTCCAGGAAGAGTTCCAAAATTGTTTGGAAGGTGCTGGCATCAGTACATAGCTTCCCAAGGGGAGTACTTCGAAGGTGACCATAGTGATATTCAGCAATGAGGTATGTAGCACTTTTTCTAGGATGAATTCATGGACTCAATTGCCTGACTTCATATATGGTTCATGCATCCACTCGGGGTCTTGGAACATATCCTCCTATGATAGGTTGAGACTACTTGAATCCATTTTAAATACTTGATTAAAAAGTCACATTTTATAAAGTTGTATGTGGACAATAAAAATAAGTCACTGTGGTTGTTTTTTTTGCAGGGGGAGATGTTAGTATTTGGTATAACTTTTAGACTAACAACATTTTGAAGAAAAACATATAGTTCATATTAAAAATTCAAAAGATAACAACTCCCTGACTGACAAACTTGCCCAATGCATTTGATAATGAGTAAAGAAGTTTCTGGAACAGCTGTTTTTTATTTTTATCAAATTCAGAAAAATTACAAGGATGTCTACATGGACCAAATGTAGAGTAGTAACAACTATATTATTAACCAGTTATTTTCTTTAACTACCTTACTCAGTGAACCACTGTGCTACTTGCCCACTCAGGAGCCGGGGGAATATATTGCCATTTCTGGATGTGGCACAGAAGATAGGGAGAGACAGTTCCCAGAGCACAGCCCAACTCCAGAGTAGGGAGCAATAATGTTGGATTTTCTCCCCTGAAAAATGGATCTGTTGACAGATATGTATTTGTAAATATATGCTAAAATGGCTAATTTGAAACATTTCTATCATATAATTTTTATTTTAAAAGATACCATAGATATAAAAGTATGGAAAATATATATTCATAGTTTTATATAGTAATAAATCAGCACCCAGATTAAGAAATAGAACATTACAGTACTTAAAAAAAAAAAATAACATCCATGTCATTGTTCTGATTTCTCCCACCCCAATTAGGATGCGATAATTTTCAAAAATTATAAGTGTCATTCGACATTTCTTTTGCTGTCATTCATTTTTATTTTAGTGCTGTCATTTTTATTAGAATCACAGTATACTAAAAACTCTAAAATGTTACTATAAATGTACTAAAAATTCTATGATGTTACTATACTGCTTTTTAAAAGTGGCTATGCAATGAAATACCTCTAAATTTTCAAGTTTGAAGATATTTTTTAAAGTATAATTTTATTCTTTAAATGGTGTTTTCGTTTGTTTTGTTTTGTTTTCTTGTTATCTCTGAAAAAAAACAGACAAAAAGCTGTGTCATAAAAGACTACCATTTTGACTACAAAAGTGTTACCTCTTGCATCCTGGAAGAGATAATTTAGCTTCACTAATCATAATTTAAGTGTTCTGTGAAATCTTAGAAGAAATCTATGTTCCAACTCTAGCTTCCTCAGATAATACTGTTTTATTTCATCATTTTCCCTTTCTAACCATCAAACTCAAAAAACAATTTATAGCTTCCCATAGAGAATAAAGTCAATCTGAGTTTGCTTTTTTTTTTAAAAAAAAAAACAAAACAGGTTTGTGTTTATTTTTATTTTATTTATTAATTTTTTTTTTTAGAGGGCAGTGTCACTGGCCCTCATATGTGGGATCTGAACCCAGGCTGCTGGCCTCCCAAGCCAGCTCTTAACCACCGTGCCACTCAGCTGGCCCAAGTTTGCTTTTTAAGGATTCCTATAGCCTGATCCAAATCTTATTTCCCACTACACTCTGAGAATGATTTGCTTCAAACGAATCTACCTGTTTTGTATATTCACAAACTGGGCAATTTCTATCACCCACCTACGTTCTGTCCATGTTAAAACAGTTACCTCTCTAGAGTAGTACACAGTGAATATCATTTCTTTGATCTCATGAGGTTTTTATTACTAGTACTATCTTTGCTCCGTATCACTTGTTGGATCTTGTAACGTTCTTTTAAATTCCATATGTATATTTGGCTATATGCTTCAAGCTGGAAATTTTAAGTAACTGTGTTTGGGGTCGGTGAAGCAGCACAGGATGTATATCGGTACTAATTTTAACATAAGCCTTAACACAGTGTTACCAAACCTTAATACAATCCAGCACCACCTTCAAAATGTCATTATAGCTGTATTCCTATCATATTGCCTGGGTTGATTTTGGTAAGATATCAGCAAAACGCCAATTGAGTCTTTCTTACCACTTCCCCCTTAGCTGAGCCATCCTGCCACCTGTTGGCAGCTCAGCAGCAGCTCAGCTCGGGCTGGGCATCAAACTGCTGTTGCTAAGAGCTCAGCTTGCACTCTTGAGTGAACTCTTAACCAACTGAGCTATTCAGCCGGCCCTTTCACTTCCCCTTTTAATAAGGGCTGATAAATCAGTTTTTTTCCCCCCATAATTGAAAAACTCTTCGTAACTTCTGGATATGTTGTGAATTGATTAATTTTTTTCGTTTATAGTATTTACAGTCTAGTGTATTCTGCTGCCAAAGCTGAAATTTCTCATCAAATTTGGATTCTTCCCTCTCCTAATTCAGGTCTGACCCAGGTTCAGAAAGTTTGGATGGGAATGGGGACACAATCTTTTCTCCTGCTCTTCCCAGCTCTCCCCAATTCACTATGCTCCTGCTGTCTCTTCCTAAGCTGAGGAAAGAGAGGAAGAATAGGAGAGGGCATGGAGTTAGAAAGACCTGCCTTGAAACTGTGAGTGTTTGTGCATTTTTCAGGAGTGGCCTCATTTTTGGATTAGGGGAGATAATGGGGCCCACTGCAGGGACCATGCCCTCCCATTCTCATTGGCTGCACCTGTACACATACCTGCACATGTAAACACAAAACACACAGAGGCATGTATGTTCACATACAGTCATTCTGGTGTGCCACAGAGAACATCAGAGCCTTTCTTCATTCTGAGGCAGGGAGGAGCTGCCAGGGGCCCTATCCTGTGTGTCCCTCTACTCTGCCTTTGCAGTCATGGGAAGAGGGGCTCCCAAAGCCTCACACTGCTCTGAAAACCTGGTCATGTCCAGCTGGCTGCCTCTGATGTAGGAACTGAAGGATCCCCCCATCCTGTCACCCCCCAGTCATTGGAATTCACACTCAGGGTCACAGAGAGATTTCCTGGAATAAACATAGATAGATTTCCATTATTTATTTTTATTGTCTCCACCAAGAAGGAGTTCTTCTGAACAACTGTAATATAAAACTTGAGATTTTTACATCCTGAGTTTTGAGTTACCTATTTTTAACCATGAGAATTAGTTAGTGGTCTTGCTTTTTTATATATGGAAACTGAGACTCAGAAAGATTGACTATTTTGCCCACAGTCACACACTTGTGATGGAGCCTTCTGATCCCCTGGTTCTGTGGGATCACCACAGAAAGCCAGTTAAACCTTGGGTAACTTTCCATTTTTGCCTTCTGAAGACTGCTGTGTACCCCAACTGAGTGTTACCTTGCAGCCTGTGGTTATGAACAAACCACCTGAACTTTGAATCTCAATGATCTTATCTTTTAAAATAAAATAATCATCATAATGCCTACCTCACAGACGTTTTGGCGTAATTATGATCTATAGTATCTGAGGGCACGGACTATATCATATAGTGTATGCCACATAAAAAGGCACTTAATATTAGTTGAATTGAATTAAATCTCACAGAAAATGGGAAGGCTTTTGCCTTAATTTTCAACTTCATATATTTTTTCTCTTTCTGCACCCTCAACAGCGGTAACCTCAAATAGGAGTAGACAATGGATAGTTAACCTTTGAGAGGAATAAATTTTTAAAAGAAAAAGTCAATTATTGGGCTGGCCCAGTGGCGCGGCGGTTAAGCGCTGGCTTGGGAAGCCAGCGGCCCGGTTTGGGTCCCACTTGTGAGGGCCAGGGACACTGTCCTCAAAAACAAACAAACAAACAAACAAACAAAATAAGACAAAGTCAATTATTATTATAAGCCCCACTTTTAAATAAAATTTTATATTAAAGAATTTCTAAATTTTCTTGTGAAAGTCAGGTTCTATGTACCCAATCCAGAGGTTTTATATCATTTTAGCAAATTAGATACATTCCATTTAATCTGTGTTTCACACACAAAGGTTGCATGAAGTTCTTACTTTTTCCTGATTTGAAAGGAGCAAAGCACTCCTTGCATAATTCAATGGCTCACAATGATTTCAAATGAAAAAAACAAAAACAAAAAACAAAACTTGCAACAACAGTTGCAGGATGATCAGATATCTTCTCATCATCAGTGGTTTACAATCTGAGCACCATATGGTTGGTGTCATTTATTTTGCGTTACTGCATATTCCTTTTTCTTGCAAATTACCAGTTAAGTTGTATGTTCACCTTAAAGGAATTCAAAGCATGTGGCAGGCTGTCAGATAAGGCCCACACAGTATCAGATGTCATACCACCCACTGAGAGTTTTAATTGGCGTTACCTTTTGCTGAGTTGAGAATTATGTGACTTTTGATTCAGTAGTTATAATGGAATATTTTATAGACCATCACTGTCATTTATAAAAAGGGAAGAAGAAAAGAACAACTTAAACTTCCCCAGATATTTTCTGGGAGGAGCAAATCATGTTATTAAAAGGTATCTCTCTCCAACAAGGGAGTTCAACTTAATCCCTCCCTGGAACTCTCCCTGTGGACACCTGATGGCAAAAGAACCAGTAGGTGCTATTCAAGGAGAGGAGAGAATATCTACCCAGCACCTGCACTGATGCTTGTAGAAATGATGAATGTTTCAGCTAGGAAGCTCTGTACCTACTGGGGAATTCTACTTTAATGTCATCTATCAAAAATGTAAATTGCATATTACTCTGGTTTGGGGCAGATTATTCTAATTATTATTTATTATTTTTAGAACCATCAGTGCAACACCTGGTGATACTTGTGGACGTGTTCCAGTTAGAGGAGGAACAGTTCGTTATTTTCATATTTCCTAAGCGACATGAATTTGTATGGCTAACATTTTAGCAATAAAAAGCAAAATGTAAAACTGTAGCCTGCTGTGAAGTAAAGTCTACACACTGAATGAACACTGCAGGGACATACTCATAAATATTCATTAAATGGGGTTTCACTGAAAATGAAATTTAAGTACTTAAGGTAATGCAGTAGCAGTAGGTGAAAAGCTCTTCTACTTCAGCTAAGGGGATGGGATAGAATGAGATAATCTAAGAAAGCAGGATAGTTTTCAGAGCATGCCTTTTGTACCGTAAACTATGAATTAAGAAAATGGAGAGTTGATTCAATTGTATTTATCCTGGTGCTCCTGATGCCCAATCTTCACAATAGAAGAGAACACAGTGCTTTTTAGCATCCTGTCATCACCTGAATTTCGGAGTGGTTTGAAGGTCTAGAGAGCCTCTTAGAAGTAATGAAATGTAGTCTCCTCAAGACTGGAGGCGTGTGGCCTGCTTCTTAAAATCTGCCTGTGGCCTCTCGTAAATCACTAAGATCGCTGACGCTGTTTCCACCTGTAAAAGAAAGTCACATTACGTCCTCATGCACCTGGTCTTGTTGAGGGGACTGAGAGTGTGTATGTAGAAGTGTTCTATAAAATGATAAAGCACCATGAAGCCACCCATTGTTATAATTGCATAATCCTCATTTTAGTGTACAGGTGGAGCCTAGTTTCAACCACTATGATTGCTTAGTTATACTAACATTTTTACATTCATTGCCTCTATTCTCTGCTCTTGTAATAGATGAATCAATAAATGAATTCATATACTGAATAAATATTATATGGGAACCTACTATATTCCAAGCATCATTCTAGGGGCACAGGATAAATTAATAAAGGCAACAACTGAAAGATCTCACCTGCATGGAGCCTATGTTTTATTTAGGGAAGGTCAACAAGAAGATAATATTATAATTATCTAGCAAATTGAGTTTGTTATATATGAGAAGTGCTTTGGAGGAACATAAAGCATGAAAGTGGAGTAAGGGGTATGGAGGCTGGAAAGGGTATGGGGTGCTAGATACAGTATTTTCAAAATAGATTGGTCATGGAAGCCTTCAACATGGAAATATTTAGACATAAAAAAGGAAGGAAGAAAGTGCTGTGGCTAACTAGGAAAGAACATTCCAGAGAGAGAAATAGCAAATGCAAAGGCCCTGTGGCAGATGTATGTTCCTGGTGTTCAAGGAACACCAGTGAAGCCTGAGGGACAGGAAAGATGTGTGTGAGAAGAAGAGTGGGTAGAAATAGGGTCAGAGAGTAGGAGGCCAGATATCATAGGGACATTTAGGGCGTGGAGGAATTTTACCTTTTACATGACTAGAAGAAAGAAAATCTTACTAGAGTTTCGAGACAACATGTGATCTGACCTGTATTGCAATGGGATCATCCTGACTTGTGTGTGGAGAATTTAGATGATGGATAAGAAAGCAGTGCAATAATTCAAGTGAGAGAAGGTGGTAGATTGGGAAAGGGTAGTAGCACTGAAAGTAGTGAGAAATGCTAAGATTCTAGATGTCTTTTAATGTACTGCTAAAATAATCTGTTCAAG
Source organism: Aselliscus stoliczkanus (assembly GCA_033961575.1). Lineage (NCBI taxonomy): Eukaryota > Metazoa > Chordata > Mammalia > Chiroptera > Hipposideridae > Aselliscus > Aselliscus stoliczkanus. The sequence goes on from CM066729.1 coordinate 41,275,261, forward strand.
TTTGGATGAGAGATGTGGCAGGAAAAAAAAAGGAGTGAGGAAAAACTCCAAAGTTTTCTGCCTGAGCCAATGGAAGGATTGGGTTTCTGTTCACTGAAGGCACTTTTGTTTCTTAGTGTATTTCTATCTCGTTTAGTGAGCAGTTACATAAGGTCAATAATAGGCAAGTTACTTGCTTATTTTTATCCAGTTATTTATAATGAGTTTTCCTGCTTCTACAGTTATTAAGCAAAAACTGGTACTATTTCAAATTGATTTATGTTATTGTGGTAATAGGTTAGCTTTAATTTTGATTTTTTTTAAATGTTGATTCATGGGAAACAAATTGGGCTACAACCCCTTGTTCTCTATAATTTTTATTTATTTCTAAACTATAGATGTATAGGAAAAATATGTGGATATGTTATGATTAATTCCAGTATACTGGAGAGCAAGGAGTTGTATCCAGTCAGAAAACGAACCCATCCTTAAGGAAATCTGGCTGTAAGAGAAAAGGGAAGTGCATATTATATATATTTAAAAAAAAAAAAATGTGGGGCTGGCCGAGTGGCGCTGTGGTTAAGCTCTGGCTTGGGAAGCCAACGGCCCTGGTTCAGGTCCCACATATGACGGCCAGTGACACTGCTCTCAAAAAAAAAAAAAATATGATAGGACTTTTTCTATAAATTAAATCTGGAAGAAGAGTAGAAAAAAAAATAGCTTCAAAATTATTGCTCAGGAGAACTGTTCAGATAATAGCAAACATCACCCGTGGTGACTGAATTTGGGGTGTATGAACAGATTTTTTGGGATATGGTGGCAGGGGTGAGGGACTAAACTGGTAAACTGATGGAATTACTAAAATGATTTTTCTTTGTTAGCCTTAATTAGACTGATGGTTTCATCAACTTTCTAGAGGCTAAGGAGAATGAATGAGTTTAGCATTCTAGAAGCTGTCTAGTTAGGTGACTGTCTGAGGACCAGTGAATGAATGATGTATGGGAATGACAGGACAAGTCAGGAAAATGTGACTTATACCAGACACTGGCTGCCATAAGGAACTGCTGTGTTATAGCTTAGATCATGTGTAAGTGTGGGAGTATCTGCTAAGGTTCTTTTGGTATAAGCCACCTAAGGTCCAGATTAATTTAAACATAAAGGTGGCTGGTATGATGGGTAAGCATGGGATTTATTTGAATCATGCTCAAAGAATCACAGGAAGTCCTGCACAATCAAACCTTGAGAAGGACAGGCAGCAAGGAAATTCAAGAGACCTTAGGAACAAGTAGGAGAGGTATCAGTGATGAAGAAAAAATGGTATTTCGGGAGTCATTGAATGATTTAATAGGAAAAGTAGAGATCAAGGGTGAAAGACAAGGGAAGGCAAACAAATTAATAATCAAAGGAATATTGGAGTCATCCAGGGTAATTATAGAACTTGGATTAGGAAGAACAGTAAAACAGATGGCAGAGTCTTTAATGACATGAAAGACTAGAAGTTCAATGAATGGTGGAGAAAAAAGCGTAGCAAAATCATGTTTTGGAAGCCTCACTGTGCAGAGAAGGGAAGTTCTTCCTACCGATGGACTTGGAAATGAGATAAAAATGAGCCTTCACTGGCAGAACACTTCACAATAAACAACATTTCAGGTAAGGCCAGAAGTTAAAAGGAACTGTGGTTTAAAGTGGTTTGATGACTACTGATGGGATTCTGGGGGGAGTACATTTGGAAGGAAGTGAGAAGAAGAGGTGGAAAGATGGCTATCTTGGGTGACAAATAAAGATAGCAGGCACTTGAGACAATTTATTTAGTGAGCCACAAAATTACAAGTGACTTTGTCCCACTGGTGCTTGAGAGGACCCTGAGCACTTTAGGAGGAGTCCGTTTTGATGTAATTAGTCATTGCTCCTTCTGGCTTTTTCTGTTTCGTCTTTCAGAAGCATATGATGTGATGATAATGAGTATCAGATAAATCAAAAGAGCTTTCTTGTGATATTTTATTTACTTTTCCTTAATGTAGACACAAATTGAGTTAGGCAGTGACTAGGTTATTTCTGTGTTCTGAATAACATCCAGCAGACTTTCAGTGCATTCTATAAATGTTAATCTCATATACTGGGGGTGCCAAAAAAATGAATACACATGACTTGTAGTCACCTCTTGCTATCAGTATATATAGAGTATTGCAATTTTTAATTTTTTATTCCCCTAAACATTTCATTAGGGAATTGGGGGAGGGAACAGCTTTGGGGAATTGGGGAAGGGGAACAGACAAGTTGCTGTCCTTTTGTTCTTCAGCCTAGTTGTGGAGGACGTACCTTCACTGGCCCATGTTGGTATCATCATTGCGCTCTTCTCAGGTGAGGCAGATTGCTCTCCAGCCATTGGACGGCCGCTCACGGCTGCTCACGGCAGCTCACTCCGGCTTCCGGCTGCTGGCCACTCGCGTTGGCTGCTGGCCACTCATGGTAGCTTACGGCAGCCCACTGCAGCCTACAGCGTTGCCGGCGACTCACTGCAGCCCAGCTCCAGGTCAAGCTGTTGTTCATCATCTTAACTGTAGAGGGCAGCGTCACTGGCTCATGGGGGATCCCAACTGGCAGCCCTGCTGCTCAGAGATCCTGCTCCCAAACCAACTCTTAACCAATAAGCCACTTGGCCGGCCTAAGTATTACAATTTTAATGTAGTTTTTTCATTTCTTAAAATGCATATATATCTTTCTGGCACCCTCTGTATTTCGGTGAATCTCAAAGGCTAAGTTTGTTTTTATAGTTTTGTTTTTTTTTCTTTCTTTAGGTATATGTCAGATCACAGTCATTTTTATAAATGTGCATAGTAATTGAGTAAGGATGTTTTACTAAATAACAATATTATATAATAAAAAAGTATTTCTTTCATTGAAGAGAGAAATGTTTAACACCTGAGTGATGCACAGTATTGATTCTCAGTAATACAGGAAGTGCATAGACACTGGATCACTTTTTAAGACTTTATAATATCACTAGAGAAGAACCACATGTGCAAGTAAAGCAACTATATACCAATTAACAATTTTAAATCACATCTACTATTTATCAGAATTATGATAAAAACAAAAAAGTTGGGATGGTTTATATTCTGTGGCAGATAAATATTATAAAACAGTAAATACCTAAGTTGATCATTCCACTTTGTTGTTTTACTAAGAGGTTGCAAGAAAAAGTGAATAGCAATTTGACTAGTAAAGATTTGCATTTGAATTATAACTAAATACTTTCATTGGTTGCATGCCAAACCAAATTGCATTAATATTATGATAAAACTCAAGTGGACATTTTTCTTTTTTTTTTTTTTTTTAATGAAAGGTAAAAATGACTTGAGTAACTATCCATTTCTCATTGGGCTGCTAGTTTCCCAGTTGTTTTCTGCAATAGAGATTATAGTTTATCTTTATTCCTTACTAGTAATTATGATTTTCCCCCTTATTTTTAAAATCCTGATGGTCCTAGACCACTCCCTTATTCAAGCAAAATTAGTTTTTCAGAGCACCATTGCTATTAAATTCTGTGCTTAATTCTTTCTTGCTGAGAGTTCTGGAGTCTTTTTTTCTTCCTTTTTAATCTCACTGGCTTATCATTGTGTATCACATTCAAACTAGCTTTCTAGCTTATAAAGCCTTTCATGATCTTGTCCACGTCTGCTAACTTACAGTTAAACTATCTGAGGCTTAGAGAAGCTAAGAGACTCACCTAAGGTCACACAGCTAAAAAAATATCAGAGATGGGATTTAGCTGCAATTTAGTGAATGAGAGATGCAATTCTTAGTTAAAATCTAGGATAAGAATCAATAGTAAAAGTCTAATCTAAAACGTTTTTTCATGCAGACCAGTATGAAAATACAGATTTTTATATCTGTCCTGAAGGTCAGTACATGCTAGTTGTATTGAAACCCAGGAGAAACGAAAAAGCCAATAATGCCACTTCTCCACAAAGTCAGCCAAGTCCCAGTCCCTTGAAGTTCAAAATGACTGATTCTATACTATATTTGTTAGGAGTATGGAGTCTACATAGTGTACACACACACACACACACACACACACACACACACGCTTCACACTTTCTATTAAATTGATTCAGAGAAAAGAAAAATCCATTGAAACCAGAAACAAAATTGGGGATAGACTAAACGAACTAGTTTGTCTGAGATTTTGTTTTATTTTTCTGTATATGGTTTTGAATCTTTTTAACCAATTGTTGGCATTAGAAGCAATGCTGTTTGGGTTTGTTTAGCTTAGTAACCAGAACACAAAAAGTATTAGAATTTGTAAATAAAAGAAAATATGGAATTAATACCATGAGGGAAGGTAGTAACTAATACATAGAAGTTTTTAGACTCCAAAGACATATCAATCTCCATGGACAATAGAAATCCTTCAGTGAATGTGGTTAGGAGCTATTTAAAAATTCTTAAGCATATTTTCAAGGGTAATGCCTCATGGGAAACATTGCACTAGTTGCCAAAACTTTTCATAGATGTGGATTCTGTTGTGCAAAATTATCTTCATAAAGATTATTGGATTTACACATTCATATATTAACCATTTAAAATGAATGGGTTCCTCATTTTTGTTCATTTTTTTTTCAAACATTATTTTCACCTGCAACTAGTACAACTTTTTTTTAAAGAATAGGCTCATCCAAAACAAAAGTCAGCAAACTACAGCCCATCAGTGAAATCCATCATGCTGCCTATTTTTGTACAGCCTGCAAGCTAAGAATGCTTTTTATGTTTTCATATGGTTGAAAAAAATTAAAGAATATTTCAAGACATGTGAAAATTATATAAAATTTAAATTTCAGTGTCCATAAATAAACTTTTATTGGAATACAGCCCTGTTCATTCATTTAATTTTCACTTGTGACTGTTTTTGTGCTACAATGGCAATACTGAATAGTTGAAAAGATACCCTATGGCCCCCAAAGCCAAAAATGTTTTTGTATCTAGACCACTGCAGTAAAAATTTGCCAAACCCTGACCTAAGACAGTGATTTTTAAGTCTTCCAAAACTACTTCCAGTTGGAAGACATCTGTTTCTTTTTCAGAAAACGTGAAGCTTCCTTTGATTTACTTTTATTAGCTCTCTCTCAAGGCCTAGCATATTCATTATATCTGTAAAGTTGGCAACATCAGCCATCAAGATGATTAAAGACCTAAATTACAAGAAATATTTTCTTGAGAGTAAATTTTCTAAACAGAGACATCTTTTGAAAGGTTCTGTAAATCTCGTTTTTAAAGAAAAAAGTTGCTGTTTCTCAGTCTATTTGCTATAATCAAAAGAATATGAACTTTGACTCAAATTCCCATGTAGGATACTTAATCTATTTTATACAATGAATGGGGGTAATTATACCAACCTCAAAGTTTACTGTGAAGTGTAAAATGTAATAATGAATCAAGTTTTGAGGATACTAATCTTCCTCCTCTGTGTCTAGTTAAATGCTGATTGGGCTTTCTGATGTTTTAAGACAAAAATTAGATCTAGAATCCTCTGTAACAGCTCTTGCAAAATAGATGAGGAATGAGTAGTCTGATTTTGCATTGTTTTTATATGTTTCAAACATTTATTCTTGTTTTGTAGTTTATAAATCCAGTCTTTATATCTGCTTTCTCATTAAGGGCATCACTTTTTTCATCCTGAGCATGCCCATAAAGGTATCTACCTCCTACACATTCTCATAAGTACCATACATTTCATGTTTATTAGCATGTGTTTAATTTGCATTATTTCAGGTCCCTACATCATGAGTTTAGAAATTTCAGGTTAATAAACACTATAAAAATTATTTCTCTCATTTACTCTGGTACTATAAGGGTAATTACATCCAAGTACTGTGAAACCCTGTGAATCTGTGAGGACGCCAGGGATAGCAATGGCAGATGGCAACCCATGGACATTATTATTGCAGTTTGCTATAGCTTTTTCACAAATTTTAAATTGAAATTCTCAGTTAAAAGCATACTGCAAGATTAAAGAAAGGACCTTTAAAGTGATATAACTTGTACAAGCTTTCAGGAATTAGTATATTGATTCTATCATTCTCTTAGGTCTTCAAGGTATATGCCTTGTTTTGTTGTAACATGATGGTTATAACATTATGCCTGAAAAACAAAACAAAAGACTTTCTTGCCTCAGTATTTCACTCTAATATTGGCAGTCTTGCTTCAACATTCACTATCATATGTTAGGCAGAGAGCATATTAACACATTGCAAGATTTTCAAGTGACTAGCTCTACTTTATCTACTTTAGATTTATTTTCATTGTTTAAAAATGTAACAAAATAAAATAGTATTTTTTTGCTTTTTTTCCTAATTAGAGTACCATGTAAAGTCATATAAAATAAAACATGTTAACACTGGGATACTTAATGCAAGTTTTCTGTATTAACTTGTAACATCAAATTTCAAATTATGGAACTAATAACTTTTAAAAATTCTTTTCCCATCTGCTTTCTCTGATTTCATAATGCAGCTCTTAGACTATTTAATGAGCAACTAGACCATCAAGGTTGTTAGAAATATGACCAAATTTAGGATACATTGGCTCTAAGTAAGGGCATGAGCTCTTAGTTATGAATGTAGAATCTTCAGTTAATGGACTTGGTGACTATATTAGCTATTCAGGTGCAGTTTTTGTTTTTAATTATAAACTGAATTCCAGGTTACTGAGTTTATGAAATAATTTACCCCCCAATGAGAGGTGCTGAAATAGGTACAAATGAAACAGATTCTGTCTTTGAGGACAAAATCAATAGACTATGAACTTTAGTAGTGGCTCAAATTGGGAGACATGATTTATCACCTGTGTCCAGAAGTTCTCAATAATGATATTACAAACATCAGGTGTGCCTTGGTCAGATGTTATTGCAAATGATTTATTACTGCTGTGAATTAACTATCCAAAGTTTGTAAGGTTTTTTTTTTTTAAGATTTTATTGGAGAATTGGGGGAGGTTAAAAGTATTGGGGAAGGGGAACAGAGAAGTTGCTGTCCTTTTGTTCTTCAGTCTAGTTGTGGAGGACATTGCTTCACTGGCCCATGTTGGTATTATCATTGCGCTCTTCCAGGGTGAGGCAGTCGGTCGCCGGCCTCTGGATGGCCGCTCACAGAGGCTCTTGGCAGCTCAAGCTGGCTGATGGCCACTCACTGTAGCTTATGGCAGCCCACTGCAGGATGTCACCAGCTACTCATGGCAGCCCAGCTCCAGGTGGAGCTGTTGTTCACCATCTTAGCTGTAGAGGGCATAGTGTCACTGGCCCTCATATGTGGGATCCGAACTGGGGCTCTGCTTCTTGGAGCTGGTGTCCTAAGCCAGCTGTTAACCAACGCACCACTGGGCTGACCCAGTTTTTGTTTTTTGTGTTGTTTTTTTTAAATTAATTAGAACACAAATAAAAGACAGGGGCAGTAAGCCGGTGGAAACATTCTGTGACTTTTCTTATCTATGCCATATTCCTAGTAAGCAGTTGTTAGAGATTGAGCACTAATAGTTTCTATATAGTGATTTGATGAGTGATTTTTATATCATCTGTAGCTCTTTCTGTAAAATGTTGGGATACTGTCAAAATGTCACTAGCCCAAGGTAGGGGAGTAGAGGCAAAAGTTTTCTATCAAAAAATCTCATCAATTAATAAGAAGATACTTGCTATTGTTTATATTTTACAAAGTTAATGCTAGATGCTGTAACACTTGGAAATTTGAAATGTAATATGTGACCCAATAATAAAGTTGTTTGATGTTAAAAATAATGCTTCTAGGGTTAATATTAGGTAAATATAGCACAGACATAAATTGGTCAATGTCAAATATCTATTGAGCATCTATACATTTTCAAATACTGTGGATATAATGATGACTAAGAGAAGGTGCTCACCCTCAAGCAGCTCACTCGTTCCATAGCATAGAAAATAGGAAACAATTGAATTATATTTTGAAGGTAGCTGAGTAGTCACTAGCACTGTTCACAAGAATTCCAGTTTTCTTTCCAAGCTCAGAGTAGAATCACACTCCCCAGTCCTTAGGGGTTAGTTGTGGCCATTTGGCTAGTTTTAACAGATTAAATGTGAGCAAAAGTGTCATCCCATCGCAGAAAGTTGGAGAGCCAGAGTGTGTGATTCACCACAATCCTTTCCCTCCCTGCTGTTAGTGTGAGCACTGATGCTTGTATTCCTCCTGGAACCTCTGGGTCAGGAGCTAAGTTACTAGTCTGAGCAGGACTTTTGATGATGTGCATTGGAACTCACAATAACCAAGGAGTACTTATTTGTGGTGTTAAGCCACTGAGATTTTGGAGTTCTTTGCTACTGCAATGTAACTTATACTATAATGCTGCTCTTATGCATAAAATGTCAAGGAGGCACAAAGGAGCAAGTTCTGAGCACACTGATCCTGCTTGTAAGACATAGGATCAAGTGAGTAATCATTAACTTTGTTTCTCCAATGCTATCACGTGACAGGAGGACTAGAGCTAACATTTTCCAGATTGGGAGAGGCTTCTGGGCCTCCTCCTCTGCTATGCACCACTTCGACTCCTACAGAGAGAGGCACTGAGAAAAAGCTTCACCTCAGATGTTCCAAGCATCAGTGATGTATGACAGGTGTCCTTGTTGGCAAGAGCAAAGTTTAGGGATGACAATCTGTACCCCACACAATTTTCCACCTCTCAACTGAGTCAGGAATCAAATTTGGGGGTGAAATGAGTAAATCAGTGTTTCCCAATCTTAGCTTGTCAACACAGTAGCCCAAGGGACCTATTTTAAAAGTTGAATTTCTTTTTTTAAGCCATATCGAACACAAGGAAAATGCAAGCCAAACCAAAATGTTATAAGGTAAGAAGCATACCTCACTTAGACTGTCATTCGTCAAAAAAGGGTTAGTGTAAATGGTTTTTATATGCTTTCAGAAATATGCAATATATGCATGTATCTCTGTGCCACATGGAGAAAACATATACAATATGCACTTTTAATCTTTTATTTTTGCTCAAATGGATTTATTTATGATAGCTATACTACATGTTGCTTTTTTTTTTTTTTAATATATCTTTAGCTGAGGACGTTTTCAAAATTTGTATTACCAGGCCTGTAAGGTATATGGTATATGTTGGAGAAAGCTCCAGGAATATTTATATTTAAAATCTCGTCAGATAATTCCAGTGGTCAGTCTTATTGGAAAGTCCTGCAGCAGGTGATCTACAAAGCCCCTTTCAATACCTGATTCTAAGATAGCTCCACAAAAACTATAAAATCGTGACATTGCCATTGGTTTTTCATATAACTACCATCTGTTTAATCTTAACAATTAAATACTTTGACCTTGGATCTTCTCTGTGCTTTACCTCACTTTTCTCTAAATTGGAGAAGCATTACCTGGATTATACAAAATGGGCTTATATAAATGAATGATTTTTATAAAAGCACATCCGCAAATGCCAAATATGCACATACTAGAAAAATTGCTGTCCACAGAGTAGTTTAAAATTTCAGTTGGAAATGTCCATTTAACAGTTCTTGTGTGCAGAGCTGAGCTATGTTACACTCAACTATCAACATTGATTTTCCATGTTCTTCTTCCTTCCGCTGAAAAAAATCAAGTTAAATCTGTAGGGAATGAAAACTAAACAGCTCTTAAAAGGAATGTCCCTGTCCTGTTGCATTTATCTCAGAGGTTAAAATCATTCATTGATCACTAATCACCTGTGGTTGTTTACACACAACAGGTTCCCTGGATAGCACAAAACCACAGAGGATTCCACATACCACAGGAAGCAATCAATAGAAAACGCTCATAATGATCTTCCTGAGAGGAAACTCAAAGATTTTCCCTTTGTGATAGTCTGATAGGATTGTCAAAACAGACATAAGGGTTTCCAGCTAGCAGAAAGATGTTTTTAACATTTGGCTTACATATTCACTTTTCTTATCTCACTATAATTATTTTTAAAATGGGAAAAATTATTTAGTAGAGATTTCGTTCTTGCTTTGCGTGGTTGCCTAAATAATCATGAAAGATGCCATTTGTCACCTTTAGAATATTCCTGGGTTTGTTTTTGCTTTTGTTTTTGCCTTACTAATGCCTAAAGCATCTAGGCAAGTTCATTTTTATCATCTAAAATAAGTTGGATGATATTTATCTTAGAGTTTTTAAAAGTGGTTCAGTGCATTTTCAATTAAGAAGTTATTATTTGGTCTTAAACATAAAGCACATTGTGTATAATCAGCTAAAATATATTAAACTTATCTTTCAAACACTGGTCTAGGAAAGGAAAAGAAAGCCATGAATACATTAAAACTCACCTTTAAACATTTCACACTCTAATAGTTATATCTTATAAATTCTGGTCCACAGTGTATATTATACTTAGTTCTCCTTGGAGAAAATAATGGAACCCATTAACTCGATAAGTATGAGTTTATCTTTCCAGAGTTTTGTCCTAAAACTTTAACATTATATAAAGCTACAGATTTGATATGCTCCATTCTGAAAAGCCAATCTGAACAAATTAAATTCCAAAATGAAGCTTTCGCTCCAACTCCCAACAAGAATGAAGGAGATTGACCTGAGAACACTTGTGCGTAGGGAGACAGAATATCTGACCTAAAATTCCTTGAGATCTTCCAAAAATCACATCCTGCTATTTCCTCATTTCATAAAGTAACCTTATAATTTCTCCCCATGACATTTGATGGTGACGTAATTCTCAGAAATGGTTGAGGATTATTGTATCTCTCCATGTATTTGTCAACCAGGTGTTCTTAAAACCAGCCTGATGCTTATCATTATACATTCATAATAATAAATATCAACTTATGCTGTATATATATGAATAATGACTATAAATTGATTTAACGATCACCATTTACTTTCACTGCTTCTGAAACTTCACAATTTTTATAATCATTTTCCATAATTATAGGAAATTTTAAAAGTTTTAAATGTTACCTTTGGTGCAGTTTGATAAAGGAGCTTTTGATGAGCCTTCAGAGGTTGGCTATGGGAAGAAATAAAGGGAAGTTCTCTAATTGTATAAATGTGGGTATCTGATGAATGCATGTCAATATCAGCATGCCAGGGAGTTTTGCTTGCTCCTCCAATTATACAAAGATCACAGTATGGCATCATACATAATTTGCTCCCCCAACTACCCAGGCCTTCCAGAACCCTGCTTAAATTCAATCGCCTGCTTGTGCATGGCTTATGAAAAATTGAATGACAGTTCATTTTCACAACACATTACAAACATAAAAGAAATTATGAATTAATTTTAAACGCTGCTTAGCAGAGTCTTATCAAATTGATGGCACCCTTTGTCTCACTAAAGTCAGGCATCAGAGTTGATATGTTTAATTAGAATCAGGAATCTCTAAATGTTTTAGAGTGACAGCTCGGATTATCCTATTGGACCCCTCCATGGTTTGAAGCCTAAAACAAAACAATTGGCTTAGAAGGTTGACTGGAGATGGTTTTCACTTCATGCAATACATTAAGCCCTTCAAAATGTGTTACGCTAGGTGTTCAAATAAACAAAATCCAAAGGCTTTTGAGGGCTTGTTTAGATGGATGGACATAGACAGGTATGTAAATGCCAGATGGATAGATAGATAGATTGATAGATAGATTTATAAAATTCTGTATGGGATTATATGATCTTGAAGCTAAAATGGTTTGTCTTTGTTTCAAGGGAAAACAAGATGGAATTAGAGCTGATTGTCCTTCTGCAGTAATCTTTGGATTATTCAGGAGCTAACTATGCCTTTGTTGAATTATTTAGACTTTGCCTCTCCCATTTGCATCATTTCACTGTCCATTAGGTGCTATCATCAGCCACTAATTGACACCATGCCATGAATACACATGAGATATCCACCTTAAAACATCCTACTTACGAACAACAAACATCAACAGATGCTATGGGACATTGGCTCTTTGTTCCCAGTCAGACACGAACACTGATAAAGAGAGCTGCCCCTTCTCCGCACTTGCAGCACCTCGATGTTCCTTCTTTATCCACTACTAAGTGGGCTCTTAGGTTTGGAACACTGTTCTGGGGAAACATCATGGCCAAGAATATTAGGGGGAAATACACACACACACACATACACTTATATATTTATATTTAAATATGTATGAAATATATGTGTGTGTATATATATATATTTCTATATTTTTGGAAGCTATATTGTATATTGTAATGACTGCTCTACTGTTTTAGAGACAAGAGCTATGGTCAATCAAGTTCAAAGTCATATCTGCTTAATTAACTCATAAAACTAACCCCAGAAAGAGAACACTCACTCTAATGGTATTGCTTTCAAGCAGGATCAGAAATGTAAACTTGAAGTGTATTATTCAGCGGGACTAGCCTAGGAGATTTATAGGCTGAGAGTGACGTGCATCAGGCTGGTTCAAATGATTATGATGTGGGTCAGATTTTATTGTTTCCAGCATATACTGGTCTCAGGATAGCACTGATAATTACCGAAAGCAACATGAGCTTTATAGTTCAAGCTTTAGTTTCAATATATTTTTTAATATATTTTAATTTGTAGGAAAAATATTTTCACCCATTAAGAGCAAAATTCAATCAAAAGAGATGTGAACCTCTCATGCCTTTGAGAACAAAATTTCATTTGTTTCCCTTTTATTTAATAGTTTATTACAGCTTCAAATATTACCTTGCATGACTGACTTAATCTTCCATAAAAATAGTAATATTCATGACAGCCATTATTATACAGACCTGGGAGTTAGTGGCAAAACTCAATTTTTATATATAATTTCATTAAAATTGCAGTTTTTACTCAATTATCTCTTTGGACTGATAGTTTAGCATATTGGTAGCCCTGAAAGTAATAAAGAAATAAAATATTCAAACTATTTTTGTTTCTTTTGGAGAACTTCCATATGAATTGCTTTTTAAAAGGGACTTTAACATATTTCTCAACTTCTTGTAATCACACCTGATTCTTGCTGAGCCATGTATCTCTCCTGGATTTTCAGAGCCAGGCTTTGTTCTTCAGGCTTTAGTGCAGCCCCTGTCATTCTCACGAGGAAATGGAGCCAGGTCTGGAGGGCACTGAAGGCTGGAAGTTAACTTCAGTGGAAGGCCATTCATGAACAAGTGCATTTGAGTTTTCTTTTCTTCCTTAGGCACTGTGAGTATCTGTTCCTCCATGAGCTGGGTAACATTTTGTGTCATCTGCTTTGCCAAGGAACTCTCATAATTGAAAATGAACCAATGAATAAAACTTTCAGAGAAATTCACCTTCTTTAGTTTGCGGGTTTGAGCTTTTGTGTTTTACAGGCAAATTCCTTCACTGCCATCTGATTTTTCACATCTCCTACTATTATTGCCTATATAAGTGAGAACAGCATTTAGGGAACCCAACGAGGCTTCCCAAGTGTGAAGCTGTGACATTCTGTTATTCCAGCACCACTTCAGGAAGCAATGCTGTATTGCTACTTAACATTTAATGTTTTGCAGCTGTTAAAGAATTATTCACTACGTAGTAAAACAGAGGGAAATCAATCTCTTCCTAACATCATTAGTAATAAATATGTTTGCTTACATTTTCCAAGAGAAGTGACAGGAAACACAGATATTGAACATTATTTGACAGACATACATAAATGTGCCAACTAATGTTAGACAAAGCAAAGTACAAAATAAATGACTCAAACATTTCATCATTTCTTCTAACAAAACCTAATTTTAAATGTCCAGTTAATATTACCAAAATGTTTTGGTGCCTGTTCAAGGAAAATTAAAATAAATATCCCTGGAAGGAAGCAGTGCACCCCCTTCTTAGAAGCAATTAGTCCTTGTAAGGTAACATACGTTCTTATTTTATTTTATGATCACTTCAAATTGAGCCCAACTTAAAAAGTCATGAAAAGGCCTATGGATGAAGAGTACCATATTAAGGAAGGACAAAAACTAAACTTCTGTCTGAAGTGTGGTTTACACGGGCAACGTGAAGCAACGGAAACCCTCTCTGCAGCATTGCTCTGATGCTGTGTGCTGGGCTGCAGGGAGAAACCAGGAGTGCAGCCTCCTCTGGTCCTGGAGAGGGTGATAGAGATGGAATGTTAGCACTCAGTTATCTCTCTTCTGAACCTAGGCTGTTCACTACCAGGGTAGAGTTTGACTGGCAAGGCTAAGAGGGATGAGGGATGTGATTAGAGATAGAAAAGAGGATGGCCCAATCCAGTCTCGTTGACTTTTTCTATTATCAATTGAAATGCAGCTGGAATGTTGTAAAACTCCCTTGCAAGGCACCTTTCCCGTTGTTCCATCATCCCCAGGCTATTTTACTACACCGTGACTCCTGTCCAGTGACTTCTAGCCTGACAGTTTGACGCACTATGCTTTAACCATCTGTGTCATATCTTTGTTCACCCTCCTACATTGTTAGCACCTTGAAGGAAATGACTATGTCAAATTTATATTCGTTGTCCAGCGATGGCATTCAGTAATCAGTATTTATATAAGAACATATACTAAAGAGAAGAGTTTTAACCAAAGCATTTTATTTGTTCTGTCAGAGAGTCTGCTGGGTAACTTCGTATTTGTCAAACTTTGATGGTGAAGGGAAAAGGAGACTGAGGCCACTTTTCTGAACAATTTAGACCCTTAACTCCCTTTACCTGGATGTAAATGGAAATTTGATTGGATTGCTTTCATCCATTCTGGGCTTTATTTGACCTGATTTGAAAGTCAATAACATGAGCTAATAGAAGGACTCTAATCTATGCTTCATCTGCTTGATTTCAGGAGTCTTTGGGAAATTGTGAAATAGATGGGTATTTTCCATCAAGTTCCTGCTCTCTTTAGAGGGGGTGATGAGAACAGGGACCCGAAACCCTTCTCTGGAGACCTTAGTAGCATCCATGCAGCCACCAGTGTTCCTCCTACACCTCTGTTCTAGCAAATACATTTTTTTTGATGTGGGTGTAAACCTAATTTCCCTGTGCATAATGTTAGTGCCTCTGAAATTTATAGAGCTGGCTGAAGTCTGCACTAAGTGGTTTGGGAATCAAAGCTTTCCTTGTCATTATTTGCATAGTCTGTAGTATTCAACTGCCAACCCATGCCATATTATTTGTGTGATGCTTGGTGACAGTCTGTGTTGAGTTTTAGCTATGATTCTTGACATAGTTTAATGAGCTGGAATGCCATTTTCCCTTGTAAGAAATATACACATATTTTCAATGTCATTGGAAAGTTGTTTATTTTACACATATAGGATTTTTCTGAATCCAGGATTTCTACTCTTAACACATATTAACATGATCCATCTGACATATAAATGTACTTTTTTTCCCCCAATTGCATTTGTGAGAGGTTTAGTCTTCAGCATAATTGACGGAGGAAAATGTACCCACTTGGTTGCACAAGACTTGCTTCTTTCCTGCTCTTCCAAATTAGCTTTTAACAAGCTGTCAGTCTTCTATCCTATATGTTACATTTTTTTAAGGAAAGGACAAGGATAAGCTGCAGTGAAAGCAGACTGTGCTGCTTCATAAGGGAAGCATCTCCGGGCTGTCAGGGTTGGTCTTGGCACCACTCTGAGGCAAACACAGTATGATTTTTGCCTGGTGCCATAAACCTATCCTAAGTATATATTTATCTTTCTATGTCATCTGTCCCTTTCCTTAGAGATGTCATCAGCTTCTTTGACACAGACTCACTTTCACATAAAAGGAAATAGCCCATTCAATGTTTTCCCTTTTTCTTAAATTAGATTTGAAAAGATAACATTTTCTTTTCTAATAGAAGTAGTATGCATTCAGTCTGAAGAAACAAGTAATTCATAAAACTATACCTAATAAATCAAAATAACCTGTTAACCCACCATGCAGATAACAAATTTAATATTTTAATGCATTCCCTTTGAGGATTATGTAAGTTTTGTGTATGGTTATGTGTATATCTACAGATATTTATTGTTTTCCATAGAAAAGGTAGCATTTTATATAGTTTTGAAGCATGCATTTTTAGCAGTAGTTTATGAGCATTTCCCATGTGAATAAGTACTATTTACAGTATGAGTTTTAGTATATCTTCCCATGTGGCAATGCAATAACTTACTTAACTTATCCCCCTGTTAATGTCCATTTAGCTCATTTCTCAGTTTATGCTATGTACACGTTTCTGTGAGTTTCCTGGATCACATCTTTAGGATATATTCCTAGACTGGAATTATTGGATCAAAGGCTCTGTATCACACTCTTTGATATCTTTCACGAATTACCCTACAGAAAGATGAACTATTCTTATGCTTCCACTAGCAGAACGTGAAAGACTTCCGCTGCACTGGCCTCTATTCACTGATACTCTCATTATCTTTAATCATTGCCAATATGACAGGTGAAATGTGGAATCTGTCTTTAGAATTTACATTCATGAGGTTAAATGCTGATCATATTTAGAGGTAGTTGCATTTAGACAGGGCAACGTGATGTAGGTAGCAGCTTAGTGTCATGTTTTAGGGTGTGGTCTCTGAAGCCAGATAACCTGGCCCTCAACAGTGTTTCCCCAAACTCATATAACCTGGGGCCGTTGTCTGAACTTATTGAGACTTGTATAATGTCTCAAACAGTGGTAACTATCTCACAGATTCATTGTTGGGATTCACATATCCCACATATAATAATCAGGACAATAAAAATATTATTTACATCTCTGTAGTACTGACTATGTGCCAGGCATTGTCTTTAGCACTTTATATGTGTTAATTTTTTATTATATTATGAAGCTATATAAAAAGCATTTAATGCAATGCTTATTGCATAGTAAACTCTCATTAAATATTATCTGCATTTTTTAAATTATTATACTTTTTTCACAGCATGTGCTACACACGGACTAATGTTATAGATGAAAAGTAATTTTTTCAAAACATCTTCAAATCATCCACATAAATTTACTTTAAAATGTGCACTATAGACGTTAAATATTGTCAGGAGCAATTTAAAATTGATTTTCAGCTTAATATAAGACAAAATTATGAAAACAATGAATATTTAAAAAAATAGGTTAGTAGTAATATAATTACTATTGACATATCAAGTGCCAGCTTTCAGTGTTCATACTCATTGCTACAATTGGAATATACAGATTAAATGAAGTATACTCAAGCAGATATCTAGTGACTTGGGACAGAGGAGGCAGCCTATCTGGATAGTCTTAAAAAAGCAATGATTTCTCAATGATAACGTTTGCTACTTTAACAAGTGAAGCAACTGAAAGATCATATTGTTAAAACTATGTTCTGGGCTGGCCGAGTGGCACGGTGGTTAAGCGCTGGCCTGGGAAGCCAGCGGCCCCGGTTCGGTCCCACATATGAGGGCCAGTGACACTGCCCTCAAAAAAAAAAAAAAAAAAAAGAAAACTATGTTCATTTGCTTCTCAATGCCCTGACATTTGGCTTCAAGTGGAGATAAGTGACTATGTTTTATTGATTTTTAAAATATTTTATAGTTGGATTTTTGTTTTTTTCAACTACAGTTGACACTCAATATTATTTTATATTAGTTTCAGGTGTACAGCACAGTGATTAGACATAGATATAATTTATGAAGTGATTCTCCCAATAATCCCAGTACCCACCTGGCACCATACATAGTTATTATCATATTATTGACTATATTCCCTATGCTGTACTTTAAATCCCTGTGACTATTTTGTGACAACCAATTTGTACTTCTTAATCCCTTCCCCTTTTTCATGGTTAATATGGTTAGTGCCAGCCAACTCCAAGTGGGAGACCTGAGGTTTGGAGATAGGTTTTTCTGACAACAAAATGTATGCACATAGCCAACCTCTATGCCACCTTCTTTGGTCTTAGAGTTATAGATATATTGATACTAACATCTTCAAACCTCAGGTCTGCCACTTAGAGTTGGTTGGCACTAAGCATGTTACTGAAGTTTCCCAGGTTCTAATTTCTTCATTTACAAAAAGCACAAGGCCTGAAACACAAGGCACATAACTAAATGCTAGTTGATTTTATAGTTACTACATGGACAATGCTGGATTATGCAATTTGTGTTCTGTTGGTGTGTCAACATTTGACTTTGAGTTGTTTCCAAAACATAAATATGAAGATGACTAGAAGACAAGTAGGTGTATTTGCCTAAAGCTTAGGAGAAAGATCTGAATTTGCGAAATCAATTTGTTTGTCATTAGTATATGGGTGAGTAAATGGACATAGGTTGAAGTTACAGGAGAAAGATGGTCCCTGAGAAAATGGGAGGAACTAAGGCCTAGGACACAAGAGGAGAAAATCTCTCATAGATAGGAAGAGGGGTGTCTATACCACAGCAACAGGCAAGAAGGCAAAAGAGGGGTGCAAACTTATGTGTGAATATTTATATATTTGTTTTAAACTGTTCCTCAACTCCAATGACCTGTGCTTATAAATTAATAAGTGAACTAATGTTTTCCATCCTGACTCTTCCAAGTTTTATTTTATAGTGATTCTATGTCTGCAAGTTTTAGTTAATTGCAATAAATTCAAATTTAGTGGCAATCCAGAAAGACCCGAGCTAAAAGAAAGGATTTGGGAAAAGTTATAATTAATTCATTTTAAGAACATTTTTTTAAAATTGAAGATAATTTGTTAAAAGCAAACAAGCAAACATGATTGTATATCCCAGAAAAGGTTTGCCCTATGTGTAGATATCTCTTTTCATGGTTTCTTAGCTGTAGTCAAATCATATAAAAAATAGCACTTATAAAGAAAAACAGTTTATAATTAGACAATCACTAAAAATTAGCATTTGGAAAAATAGCTCCTAGCACATTCTCTTCAGACATACAATTCCCTTCATATAAGGATAGTATGTTTTTAGGTGCCTTTTATTATAGTTGCAAATCTTCAAGGTATAAATACTCCTGAATATGAGTATATTCTTAATTATTTCAATAATTGACTGCCAAAAAGGAAGCTTTATGTATGATGCAGCCTCGTCATTCTTCTCCCCTAGCAGAAATGATACATTTAACAAATATAGGACTTCTTAATCTACAGGGTAGAAAAGTGCAAACTGTAAATAAGATATAATTAGAAGGATCTATTTTTCAATATGACCTGAAGCATTTTGGAAGTTCTACTTTTGCTTATTTAAATTTACAGAAAACTCCCCTAATAACCAATGCTATGAATGTCAAATTATAGGCTCTGAGGTAAAAGTCAGCTGACTTGTGCTTTTAAAACCTTTTTTTTTTAAACTATTTTCAGACTAAATGTGATGAATTGTTAAATAATTTTCAGCTGGTAAAAACCAAGTCCGAAAAAATGAAGATATCCTATAAAGATGCAGCTCAAAAAAATACTAAAAATATCTGTATAATATTATGTCAGAAAGTGAAGCATAGTATTGCAATAATCCTAAAATGAAAATTAAATAAAACTGGAATTTATAAGGATTTATTACGGTAGATTTACCAGAGTGTTGTTACACTTTAAGGTGTCAGGAGGAAATCATTATGTCTTGCATTGCTGGATCAATTACCTTTGTGGCTTCTAATAAATTTTGTCTTCTGATTTTGATGGATGTTTAACCATCTGTTCCTGGAGAGATTTCCATTTATAGACATGGAAATTGCTTCACTGGAGTGCCTATTAAGTGTTAGCAATTGAAAGATACAAATAGTTGTGTGGTTGCTATGGCTCAAACATTGGGATCATAGGGCCACTTTATATTGAGACTTAGTATTCTTTTTTAACTAAGAAAATGAAGAGAATTTGGTAAAATTATTGCTTTACTTTATTGTCAATAAAATGTTCCGAAGGATAGTTAATATAGTAATTTATGCTTAACTTTTAAACTATATTGAACAAATAGGTAAATACTTTAAAAATTTGTCTCTGTGAATGTAATATTTCCATTTAGTTAAGTTTGTTTTGTCTCCTAAATATTAGGTAAGCATTTGCTGACATAAAAAATATAATCACTGGAAATCATCAAATATTTTGGTAGCTACAAAATAATCTGAAATTCAGATGCTTAAGTGTATGGTATAAATTTAATCTTATTAAATGTGTTTATTTGCAAAGGAGAATTTAAACAAATATGCTTATGTTCAAACTTATTCTTAAGGTGTTCTAAATAATAAAACAGTTAAGATGTCATTATTTATATAGCTAGATTTTAAAAGGAACTATATCCATCTAACTGGAAGAAGTAAATATTAAGAAAATTTTCTTTGGAAACTTTGTGGTGATTTTTCAGTTTACTAAAATTTAGTTCAATACATGCATGTGTTATCTGATAAAATCAGCCTATGACTAAGTCTTTTACCAGGCATTTTAAACAATATGTATTGAATTGTATATTAATAATATTGAAGCCACAACACAGCTGACCTTATCTCTTCTTCTTCCTAACAGATGTAACGTCTTTAAGAGCAAGTATCACTCTTTGTGTTCTGTATCTTATATCATAGACTTTTTGTAAAATTTTAATGTGTGTCTTTATATATTCACATGATTTTACCATGGTTTAATGTTAAGCCACTTTATATAATTCTACCACAAGATAATTCATACACAGTGTAATAGAAAGTACATGTGTCTGTGAACAAAGGCATATGTATTGTAGTGGATAGCTAACGTCACACCTGACATTGTACCGGAGGTGATTTTCTCTTTCTTCTCACAGTAACTCTATTTTGGCAGGAGAGTGGGGCATGCTAGGAGTAACACCTCTTTCCCACTTCATCAGTCCACACACTTCAGATATGGCAACTTCTTTCCTACAGAGGGGCATGTGGCCTACGCCTGGCCAATCAGTCTATTCCACCTCCCAGTGAGATGTATGGACAGACACATGCCCCAGTCAGAGCCAATGAGTCTCAAGTCCCAGACTTTGTTCTGACTCTTTTCACTGAGTCACTGAGGTAAGAAATCTAAGCCTAGAGCTGCTGGACACCATATTGCCCACAAGAAGAAAGCTCCCACATGGAAGAGTGATTCTGACATCCTTTGATTTCTGAATCCTGTGCAATTTTAATCTAGTGTTACCATGCATTTTCAGTTACATCAGCTAACAAATAACCTTATTTTTGCTTATACCTGTTTGAGTTGGATTTATACCACTTGCAACTGCAAAAAGGATAAATATAGCAATAACTGATAGATATAATAATCTGTACTGGTTATTTCATCTACAAAGCAAGGGACTGGAATAAATGTTCCATGACATCCCTTTCAGAAATCAGTCTACATTTATAACCACATGGACTTTGTTGCAGAGAGCACATAGTTTTATTACCTCGGAATAAGCCATAAGTTTATTGACTTTCTTCATTTTATTTTTTGTCTTGACACTTATTTTTTAATGTACTTCAAATTTCTTTTTAACCTCCATACCTTTTTCAATAAGTGATTATCGTCTCTCCTATTTTTTAGAATTCAGAAGCTTAGAATTCTTTATTTAAAATACTAATAAAAGGTGATTAATTATATTTAATCATATAACTAACTGTGAAAACAAAATGACAGTTATAAATCAGGTTATTGCACTAGGTTCTCCCTGGATTGTCTAGGTCTGTTTAAATTTATATCTGGTTTCTTCGTGTAATTATTTACGATCCCTCATTTCACTATTAAATGTATACCAATTTGGAGAAAAATTTTATGGCCACCCTAGAGATGGCCACCCAAGTCCCTAACACCAAAAGGTAAGGGAGAAAAGTGTTGATGATGGCCCTTTGACAATAAATGAAGTATCCGAGAGACAGTTTATAATTACAAATGGTATATGTGGAAACTATAACATCTAAAATATTGTCATCATCAGACTACTGTAATTTATTAGAGAGAAAAAGATAAGAAACATAATAGTGTATGCTTATTTTTTTATTTTTTTTAAATTAAAGTTTTTTGGGGAGACAATGGTTAGTAAAGTTATGTAGGTTTCAGGTATACAATTCTGTAACACATCATCTATATATCACATTGTGCAGAATATATACCAGATGGAATACTATTCTGCCATTAGAAAAGATGAAATACTGCCATTTGCGACAACATGGATGGATCTTGAGATTGTTATGCTAAGTGAAATAAGTCACATAGAAAAAGTTGAGAACCAAATTATTTCACTGACATGTGGGATATAAAACTGAAAACAACAAAGAAACAAGACAAACAAACAAAGACTCATAGACACAGGCAGTAGTTTAGTGGTTACCAGAGGGTAAGGGGGGAGAGGGTGGGTAGATGAAGGTAAACGGCATCAGATACATGATGATGAAAGTATATGCTTATTGCTGAATTTTCCTCTACTCACTAACCTTCAGTGAACAAGTCTGACCCACAGATAGTACCTGGTTCATCCATATCAATGCGTTCTACGGCAACACTGTGCTAAATGAAACATTCTGTACTGATCATCTACCTCAGTAGTCACCACTAAGAAGGCCTTTCTAAATTGTAAATCTTGAGATCAATGTAAAATATTATTATTGTTATTATCGTTATCAAAGAATTGTATAGGAGTGTAACTATTGTCATTGGGAAACCTGCATTTAAAATTTACAAGAAATTTGCAAGATGAACTATTAGGCTAAAGTGGAATCAGCATTTCACTACACCTGTCAAGTATTCCAAATGTCACTTCTTGATTTCTTCTCCTATGTCCCATTTTCTTTATGTATATTCTTTGAGTAGAGGCACAATCTACTTCTGAAGCAATAAGAGAAACAATAGCTGATTATTTAGAAATTATTTACAATTTGTTATTCAGATCAAGCCATACTAAACTAAGGCTCTGACACAGAGAAAACAATTAAACTAAGGCTTCTATTTCTGAATTCTCCTTTTAAGTATGCTTTCTTGATTTTATTTATATTACCTTATATAGCTACATACTCATACACACAAATACAGGAATAGCGGGCTAGCTCACAAATATGACAATTATGCATCGGATCTGGAAGTAATACTGCGAATTTGCAGGATCTGTGAAAACTTCCTTAGGTAGCAACAGATCATAGAGAAGGGATTGCCAAACTTTTCGAGTAAAGGGCCAGATAGTAAATGTTTTAGGTTTTATGGGCCATATTATCTTGACAGTGATTATTTGATTATGCCATCGTAGCACAAAAGCAACCATACATAAAACATTAACGATGAGTGCGGCTGTGTTCTAATAAACTTGAGTCATAGACAATGAGAATTGATAGTCATATAATTGTCATAAATCATGAAATAATTTTTTTTCACATTGTTACAACAGTGTAAAATGCAAAAACCATTCTTAACTCAGAGGCCACAGAAAAGCAGGCAATGGGCTGAATTTGGCCTGTGAGCTATAGTTCACTGACCTCTGTCGTAAAGCATTAATGTTGTGTCTTATCAAGAATAAAAAAAATGTGAAGAATTGTGTGTGGCATTCAACAAACTTTCTTCAAGGTGCATATGATATGTCTAAAAAGAGGCTTTACATTTTTTTCTTCCCTTAGAAAATACAGATTATTATAGCACTGGGAAAAATCTATAAAACCAACTGCTTCTAAGTGGTTCTTGCATAAAGAGTCCATGACAAATACACTGTCAAAAGAATACTTTATTATGCAGAGATATGATGTCAGTTTCATGTATAACTAGCTTTCTTGCCAATCAAATAATGCTATAGATAGTTGTGATATCATGTCTGGGCTTAATCACAGTTTGACTGATAGATTAGAATATTCAATATAAACAGGAAGGTAGTAATTGCTTGACTTAAACTTTAGGTAAAACTAGTTGAAGAAGGATATTACTAACATATGAGTGTCTTAGAAATTATCTCAAATTGTTTTTTCTCTAACTGTCAAGATACGATTTAAAGATGAGAGAAAGAACCTTCAAAATGTTTGATATCATTTAATTTATTGTTTAGTCAAATAGTTTGTTTTGAAAACAGTTCTATTACATATATCAGTATTACAAATACAATTAGAGACCATACAAAATATTGAAGAATATAGTTTATAATATGAAAGTATAAATTATAACCTGATGCCAATGGTTAGTGAAAAATAGAACTGATGTAATATTTTTACTAGTGAAATGAATTCTTTTTTAATGTGAAAACTACATGGAAAAAGCTTGTGTAGAGCTTTAAAAGATTTTAAAATAAAAAAATTGATGAAGCAGATTTTTTTAACATTATTATAATACTACTATCTAATCTACAGATCTTTTTCATATTTCTCAAATTGTCCCAGCATATGTATTTTAAAATTTATTTTTAAAGTGTGTCATCTAATATTTAATATGTAAGAATGCTTGAAAATTGTGAAGCATCATAATAAAATGATCATCTGTCAGCCATTCTACTTAAAATCTAGAATAGGGCAGGACAAACTATGAGCTATATTTACGAGTATATGAAGTTGGAAAGTTAAGTTCGAGAACTCACCCTAGAAAAGTGCTACATGCCTCATTGCTGAATATCACTATGGTCACATTCAAAGTACTGCCCTTGGGAAGCTATGCACCGAGGCTAGCACCTAGTCCACTTTTCAAAGCAATTTTGGAACTCTTTTTGTCTAATGCCCATCAGAGTTGTCATCATAGTACCCTTGATGTTTTGAATGTCATCGAAATGTGTTCCTTTCAATATTTTCTTTATCTTCGAGTAATGAAAGAAGTCATTGGGGGACACATGAGGTAAGTAGGGAGGGTGTTCCAACACAGTTATTCGTTTACTAGCTAAAAACTCCCTCATGGACAGTGCCTTGTGAGCTGGTGCATTGTCGTGATGCAAGAGCCATGAATTATTTACAGAAAGTTCAGGTAGTCTAACTTTTTCATGCAGCCTTTTTAGCACTTCCAAATAGTAAACTTGGTTAACTGCTTGTCCACTTGATACCAATCCATAATGAATAATCCCTCTGATATTACAAAAGGTTAGCAACATCATTGCAACAAGTTCGTGAACTTAATTGTCAGACCTCATATAGTAGACTAAATCTGGCCTATGTCCTGTTTTCGTAAGTAAAGATTTATTGGAACAGTCATTTGATGAGACAAAGTTTAAATGATTCATTGCATCATGTGGTCTGTTCAAGCCTTTTATTTTAGAAACAAGGATATTATGCAGAAATTGAAAGGAACTGATTTAAGGTTACATAGCTAATTAATGGCAAATCAAGACAAGAATCTAGGTTTTTTGTCTTATAATATTCTACAACCAAAGGAAGTAAGAGAAAGCCAGGTAGTGAACTGAATAAAGAAAGTAATGTGTCTTTTGTTTGTTTGTTTGTTTTAATTTTTTTATTTTATCTTATTTTTTGAGGGCAGTGTCACTGGCCCTCATACGTGGGACCCGAACTGGGGCCGCTGATTTCCCAAGCCAGCGCTCAACCACCACGTCACTCAGCAGGCCCAAGAAAGTAATGTTTTAAATTGGCCAAAAGGTCTTTGATCATTGTCATTATTTTCTTTTCTTCCTCTTCCTTCTCCCCTCCCATTTTCCCTCTCCTCCTTTTTAACAAGCTAGCTGTAAGTTATTGTTATAAGTTCAAAGAAATTAAATATTATTTGTCATTATTGCTACCCTTAATACATATTTTAGGTAAAAAAAATATATTTTATGTATTCTCAATTAAATTGTATTGTGTGAAACATTAATTACTATATGGTGGTTCTAATTGTGTATTTGAATATTTCTGAATCTTTCTGACATCAGCACACTTAAAGTGTTGTATTCAGTTATATTGGTTTTATTCAAAACAAAGCACGATAATACTATTCATGATTGAAACTTCTCATTGATAAATAACATGAAATATAATACTCTCATCCATGAATCCTAAGGAAGATTAGTAAAATTCTGTGTAGTAAATAACTCACACATTTCTGTGTTGACTGGAAAACTTATTTCCCCCACTAATTTGAGCATATGGAGGATTTTTTTTTTTCTTCAGGGAAGTTTGTTTCCTACAGAGCTGGATTTTCTTTTTTGATGAGTTGATAATACAGTGAGCATCATGCAATGGCAATTTTAGGCATCTTTGTGAAAGGCTGTTGATGACAAAAAAAATATTAGAGATATAGCTACAAAACTATGATCTATGTTATAAAATTACAGATAAAATAACCATTTGGAGGGTAATGTGATTTAATGAGGATCAAATATTATATAAGACTAATTTTAAGTATCCTAACATTAAAAGTATATGTCTTTCTGAGAGAAATGTGATCTGTATTTGTATAAATAAATTTGTGGGGTTTAACAGCCACTAGTTAATTATTGTCAATATTAAGGCAAAAAGAGCAAGATTATGAGAATTTTCTCCCCCAAACAGGTACTCAGACGTTGTAGATCACAATGCATATTTAAATATCAAAGTTCATTATATTCTAGATACCTATAGTTTATCAGGAACTTTTACAATATTATTCTTTCGTTCTCATGAGTTAGAATCAAATATTGACATGTAAAAGAAACTTGTGATGTGAAGCAGCTATTGCTAGGTTTCCCCAGTATTCATTCTTGTTTTCTTGGAGAGCCCCTAATATTTAACCCAGAATAAAAGCTGTATTATTTATTTTCCTAGATAATCAATAATCTTATTTAAATGGGGTATGTGCGTAATTCCTGTCTACTGGGATGTAAATAGACGTTTCTTTCTGTCCTCCTAAATATAGATGTAGTGATGAGTCATTTTTTGTCCAGTCACGGGCAGGAAACACCTAAGGATGTCCAAGTAGCAAGAGGGGAGTTTGAGTTGCACATGCTTGGAGCCACCATAGAAGCCCTGCTTATTTACATTGATGCTAATTACACTGATACATCAGAAATAAATTAATTTTTACTTTTTATAACCTAACTTGTAAAATTTTGTTATCTATCAAGATGATCATATAGGGTTTCTTTTTTCTTTAATTATATGAGCGATTACATGAATATTTAATCTTAATATTCAATGAATAAACATTTGGTATTCTTGAAATAAACTACTTGGTCATGTTTGCAATAAGTTCAGTTTGCTGTTATTTTACTGAGACTTTACATTCATATGAAAAAGAGATATTAGTTTGTAAATGTTTTCTGTTTTTATGTTTTGATATCAGGATACTGCTAGATTCATACAATGATTTTCAGAATGTTTTCATAATTTCTATACTTCTACTAGTTTATATGTCAGAGGAATACTGGTTTCTCAAAAGTTTGAAAACAGTTTCTTTTGAACCACTTCGGTCATAAACGTTTTTGTAATACTTTCCAGTTTCTTCTATAATTATTGATATTCCAAGGCTTTTTTTTTTCTTTTTCTTGTCAAGTTTTGTTAAGCACATGTCTAGAAAAATCACTACAGAGATTTGTATATTAGATTATACAGATTTATAGATTTGTCTTTCACATTCTCAAACTTTTTCTCAGGTTTTGGGTTTTCTTTCTAATTCTTCAATGGTGCTTTCTTTTTTTTCCCTTCCATTTTCTCAGTATTATGTAAGGAAGAACTTTGTCTATTTCATTACTTTAGTTAAATAATTTTCACTGATTTTTTTCTGCTTTTTACAATTCATTAACTTTTTAATGCAACATGTCTCTTCCTGCTTGTGTTTTTTTTCTTTTATTGAGTCAATTTATTAGTTGTTTTATATTTAGTATTTTTTTTTGCTTAGAAATCAAAGCATTTGCAGAGAAACATTGTTTTAATGTTGGTGAATTTGGTATATAGCATTGTATAAGTTTCAAGTTTGCCACATTATAATTCAAAATCTATATACACTACAAACTGATCACCACCAAAAGTCCAGTTATTATCCTTCACCATACCGTCAACCCCTTCACCTCTTTCGCCTACCCCTAATCCCCTCCCCTTCTGGTAACCACCAATCTGTTCTTTGTATCTGTGAGTGTGCTTTAGTTTTGTTTTGATTATTTGTTTTAAATTCTATGTAGGAGTAGAACCATATGGTATTTGCCTTTCTCCTGACTTCCTCCACTTTACATTATACCCTTAAGATCCATTCATGTTGTCTCAAATGGCAAGATTTCATTCTTTTCTATGGCTGAGTAGTATTCCATTGTGTGTAACGATATCCATCAGTGGGCACTTAGGTTGTTTCCATAGCTTGGCTATTGTAAATAATTCTGCAATGAACATAGGCACATGTCTTTTCTAATTAATGCTTTTGTATTCTTCAGATAAATACCCAGCAATGGAATAGATGGATCATATGGTAGTTCTATTATTTATTTTTTGAGGGATATTCATGCTTTCTTCCATAGTGGCTACACCAATTCAAGTTCTCACCAACAGTGTGCCAGGGTTCCCTTTTCTCCGCATCTTCTCCAACACTTGCTGTTTCTCATCTTTTTCGAGAGTCATTCTCACAGGTGTGAGGTGGTATCTCATTGCGGTTTTTATTTGCATTTCCCTGATAATTAGTGAAGTTGAACATTTTTTCAAGGGTCTGTTCGCTATTGTATATCTTCTTCAGAAAAATGCCTTTCAGGTCATGTTCCCATAATTTAATAGGTTTTTTTGTTTTTCATTTGTATGACTTCTTTGTATATTTCAGAAATATACCTCTTGTTCAGAAGTATGATTTGCAAGTATCTTCTCCCACTCAGTACATTGCCTTTTTGTTTTAATAATGGTGCAGATAAAATTTTAACTTCTAATTAAGTCTTTGTCCCCCGCTCCCCATTTTTGATATGTAGTAGTCTTACTGTCATTTATTTACTAACATTCAAAGTGAATTTTTATCTCTCTTTTGCCTCAACAGTTACTTTGTGAAATCAATTTCTTTTAAATTTCAGGAGTTTTTAGAAGGGTTACAATTTTATTACTAATTTTGATTTTTACAGTATTGGGTTCAGAAAATGTGACCATCTGCTATTGGAGTTTTACTCAGTATTTTGGTACTTATACATGATAATTTTAATATATTTGCATGGAGTTTTAAAGCAAAGACATTATAAACTATATTATATATAGTTTATTATATATATAAAGAGAAATATATTGCCTATTTATTTTATTTTTTTTTTGAACCTTGGCATACTTGTGTATTAGATATTTAAGTTAAAATAGACAATGAGACAAGTTATTTTTCCTTCCATTCTAATGTAGCTGTCTAGTTGCCCTTGAAGTAAAAAAAAAAAAAAAGTTTTTTCTTTATATGTTAAATACAATATTATTTATTTTGTAAATGTTCATGCCTGGTGTATCGTTAATTTGTGTTGTAAACAATATCAGTGTTGCAGCATCAATGTCTGAAATACCACTTTAATTTATAGTATATATTCCTTGTCTTCACATTGAATGTAGGTATTGAATTTGGATGGATGGAGAGAGAGAGAGAGAGAGAGAGAGAGAGAGAGAGAGAGAGAGAGAGAGAGAGTTTTTTTAGATTTATCTCAATCAAAGGTTGGCAGGATTTCCTTCCATAGGCAGGCAACTGGTGTGTCAGGCTTACTTCGGATTTTAGGTGAGTTTTGTTATCTGTGTCTTTTGAGGCATTTTAGAGGTCAGTGAAGGGAGGGGCCAAATATGAAGCTTCGTAGTCAAGTGCCATCTTGAAATGGACCCACTGAAGAGAGCATTTCACCCTCTTTTGTAACACAATGTGTCACGTCAGACATTATTTTTAGTCTGAGCTTACTCATCCTAGATGTGTACTCGGTGAAAACTCTACCATGGACGGTCACATTTTATTCAAAGCTTTCAGTGTGGACAGTTTATTTTCTACCCAGAACCTGAACACACTTGAAAGTAGTTTAGAATTCTAAAACAAATACTCAAATACTCAAATGACTATTTCCTAAATAGTTATTTCTTATTTAAAATGGGAAATTTAGTCCAAAACATTAAAGTTCTGAAAGGATAAAGAATTTACTATTCAATAAACTAGGAAATTCTCTATTAATACAAAAGTATATGGTACTTTTATTAACTAACAAACATATTCTTGGATTTGACTCTGTAACTACAAAGTTATCCTGAAAAGGAATAGCCTGAGGGTGTTTTCTAATTAAAAATTTGAAAGCTGATGCTCAGTATACCATATCTGTCTGCAATTCTAAATTAAGCTGGGATCTCTTATGTTGAGTTAGTCTATAATCTTTTCTTTCACTGCTAGGTAGTTGGGAAAATGCTAATTTAGTAAATCAGATAAAGCTCAACACTAAACTATTATTACTATAGCAAATACAGTTAGTGGTAGTTATGGTCGAGTTGCAATTTATGGAACCTCATAATCCTACTAGTAATAAAAATTATAATTCCAACAATAATAATATTCTACCATTTATTGCACTCCTGCTGTTTTCCAAGCCTTTTAAATGCATTATCTCATCTGACTCATGCCACAGCTGTATGAGAGAGTAATCATTTCAATTCTGAAGTTAAAAGAGCCAAAGTGAGTGAAAGGACAGTTTGAACTAAGACAGGGATGGAAGCCTGCGAGTTGAGTGGTGGGGTAAAAAAGGCAGTTAGAAAAGGGGGTTTATTAAAGAACTTTTCTTATAAGCAACTTTTTTTGAATGTTTTTAAGTTGCTTTAATAATGTAGCTTTAGAAATTGCTTTAGTAATGCCTTAGGTAATGTGGAAAGATAAAGGAAAAAAGAAGAAACAAGAAAATAAAAACGACCGATTCCATTTCACAAATGCTACACTTAACACACTTGTGAGGTTTCAGAAGGGGCTGTTTATTAGTTAGATGTAGGGATCTGAGTTCAGGAACGGGGTCTGGGTTGTTGCTTTGAACATCATCAGTATATAATAAAAGTTGACGTTTCAGGTATGGAGAAGATAATTTGAAAGAGCTTTGTAGGCCGAGCAGAAAAGAGGACAATAGATAGGGCTTGGGGAATACTGGTACTTAAAAAAGCAGTAAAAAAATTAGAGACATTAGAAGAATCATTCATTCAAACAGAGATATCACCAAAGTTGATAGAATAGAGATTTTATGATATAGAGAATAGGCAAAAATGTTGAATTCTGTGGACAAGTAAGAAAAAGCTTTCAGGGTATGTAGTGCTTTTGCTTATTAGTTATGGAGTGAGCACAGTGCAGGTGGATGGGCCCGAGAGCTCAGTGTGCTGTGTATTCAGGAATGAACTCTAGGTGGCTAGGTCAAGAAGTGAATGGGAACTCTATAGAAGCCAGGGAGAGTGTGCAGAGAAGTAGATCAAAAAGGTCAGTAGCCAGATATCAAGAGAAGTGCTTTATTAGGGAGACTTCAACAGGTTTATCTGTGGAGAGAAAATGGGGTGGATAAATGAGGAAGGTCAGCATGTAAATCTCAACCGTATGTTCTAACAGGGCTGTCCCAGATGCTTGGGTAAGACCCTGAGAGGAATGCAGGCTGGATGTTGAAATCTTGCCTGAGCTTTGTCCGCCAAGCCATGTTCAACTGGAGAAGGGAGTGCTTATTTTGTTAATTGTCCCACCAAATGGAGCTTCTTTCTCTATTTGGTCTTCTCAGAAAGGACACCTTTTACAGTTCATCCTCCCAGAAGAGATGGCCTTTTTCTAATTTGCACAAAGATTTGCTAGGAGCAACCCAAACATTAGCATTAGGTGGGCACTGTTTTATGTCCTCTTGGAAATGTGAGTGACAACGCAATGTCCTGCAGTCTGTCTCCTTACCATACTGAAGTTACAGAATATTGGTGATTGAAAGGACCCAAGGTTATCTACTGCAGCTGGACATGTCATGTTTGCACATTAGGAGGGTGTGGGACTTCCTTAGGGTTATGGAGTCAAGACCAGGACAGAGCCAAGACCAGGATTCACTTCCGACTCTCAATTCAGTGTTCTTTCCACTGTACCAGAAAACAAAGACTGAAGCCTATTCTTTTGGTGGTAGAATGTCAACACCTCTTCACAACACCTCTTCACAACATCCTGAGTGTTGAATTCACATGATATGAGGTCAAGACTTGGAATACATTTCTCTCGATTTCTAAACTTGCCCTATTCATGAAAGCTTGAGCTATTCTTAGGTATTCTTTGAATAAATAAGTCTGTGGTCAAATGGTGCCATACTTTTAGTATAACCTCTCCTTACCCCTGTGTAAAAATGTGTAACTCAGAGTTAAAAGGCTAAACAGTCATGCAGTAAAGAGAACCCATTTCAGCTTTATTGAATCCATGTTTTCCAAATTTGTTTGACCACAAAGCATGTATTTGTTTTGTTTTCTGGAGCATCTATTACTATCTCAAAGATAAAAGTGTTCCACAATTGGGAGAAAATTTTCTTGGGTTAGGGTTTTTTAAAATTTAATTTAATTTTTTTATTTCCTTCAGGATTTTTCATTTCAGTAGCCAAGTTTTTAAAATATCTTTTGAACATCAATGCCTGTATTCCAAAGCTAGATAAGGAACTGTACTAAAGGAACTAAACTAAACAACTAAAGAGAAAATGTGACATATTTTGCTATAGTACATGTAAATGTTATCGATACTCACACTGTAAAAAATAATTTAAAAATATATAAGTATAGTAACTATTTTTATCATGTACTTGTACAGATTTGGGGTGGCAGGGTTATCAGTACAAATATCTATCTTTAATCAGGCTGATTCATATCTCGGGAATGCTTCAAATTTGTGCAATTCAGTAGTATTTACCTTGTCTTCTTTATGAGGGTAAAAAATTTTAACTTTGGATAGCACTAAATGGTATTTGAGATAAATATTATTTTCATCACAGTTTGGTTTCTTGTCCATTTCTGTAACCATAGAACCAACAACCTCTTACCTAGAATTCCTCCTTCCCATACTTAATATCTGTAAAAGTCCATAGCCCTGCCTTTCAAAGTTCACTTTAGTACATTCCCCATATAGGTGATTTCCCAAAATCCAAAAGTGTATATCTCGTTAATCTGAAGATGCCAAGGGCTAGCATCAGAAACAGATCTTCTGTTACCAAACAAAGGACATAAAAACTAAGAAAGTATGTGAAGTTTTAGTCCCATCCATTTTCGGTACATTATGTAACAGAATATTGAAACCTGTAGATATCAATTTAAGGATATTCAGATGCCCCAGCTGGTCACTAAAAGTAAAGTTGTTTGTGTTCCATACACGGACTCCATCTGCCAGGTATTACCAGACTTGTGATAAGCAGACTTTATGAATTGTGATACTTCTTGCTCAGCAAAATCAACTTTGAAAACATGATAAATTTAAAAAGACAAAGTTGAATAGAACACTATAAAATAAATGATATATTCCCTTAAAAAAGTGTCACTGTCTTGCACTGCAATCTTATTAGTAGACCTTGGTAAAACCCCATATGATAGTGGTTTAATGGACTAGACTAAATTTTGCAAGGTAAATCTATAGAACTATGACATGGACCAAACATTTCAGCCAATCCAAAGAGAAAAGACTGGTACTAAATGATGACAATGTCCAAGTTTCTTAGCAGATGAACTGGAGACTAAAATTACAAAAAAAAAAAAAAAGATTCATAGTTTCTGGGACAGTTTCATCAACTTTGCCTACAAGTCATACTTAACATCTAATGGCAAGACAAGGTCAACAACAGCAGGATCCTGAGACATCAGCATGGAAGTCAGGCTCACTGAAATTCAAATTTACTGGGCCCGACATATGTGGGAGATGGATAACAGCAGGGTGGTGCAGCAGCTGATAGACTAACTGAAATGGAATGATTGTAAGCACAGTAGGCAGAAGAAGTACTCTAAGGCCTTGAAGCAATGTGGCGTAACTCCCGACTGCTGGACGGTGATAGCCGCAAACAGACCATGCAGGTGCGCAGCACTCAGAGCCTGTATGGTTCCCTTCCAGCGAGTGCACTGTGCAACTCTAGGACTCTTGCTTGAACTGTAATGAGGCGACCCTATGGAGATGGACAATGACATGCTTTCTCTTTGAAATAGTTTAAATAGAGATGGGGCTTCGTCGTGTTGATTTGAACACAACTATTGTAGTCTTTTCACTAAATATGACTCCTTGTCAAAACCTATTCTTTGGCATCCTCACAGGTGCCTTTTTGCACTGTTAAGTCACCACAAACTTTCTTTATAATGTCTGTTTAAGTTTTCCTAATACTATGTAATACAGTTTCTCAGAGATGTTGCTTTATTTTGTGTCTCCTTCAGCATGCTCTATGTGATCCTTACATCTTGCTTTTGAGGTCTACTGTTATTCTCAGTCCTTCTGAAAAACATTTCATCCCATTTCCCTTAGCCTTATCCTGTCTATGGATTTGTTAGTCCCATGAATCCTTAATTTTATAGGAGCAAAGAAAACACAAAGAGGCTCAGTAAATACACATCATCTTATTTCAATTTTTGCTATTTCTTTAAACACTTTATTTTCCTTCTTAGAAACTTGATGTAAAGTCAAAGCCCCAGCATGAAGTCTTCTCAGAGTAATAAAGTTGATTGGAACATTTTCAAGTTCAAGTTTCTGCTGTTAAGAAACCTGGGCTCAGGACCTTATAAGCTTTGGTGGTCAGTCACATATGTCCCAACGATACACAACTCAAATGCCAGGATATGAAACATGCTGGAGTTTTGAATCTTACTTTGGCACCTTAAAAACTGACTGGGTCACACTTGTGTTTGTTTTTCTACAAATTATAATAAACAGTAAAATTACATTAAAAAAATCCACAATCCTTGAAAACATCTCAGTAGTTCAATAGTATAATTTTAGAATAGGTCATGGAATTTATAGCATGCATTTCTCAAGTTCATACTATCTAATCTGGTTTAGTTACTGTGAGGATTATCTTTTCCTCCTATAGAAAATTATTCTTTTAAGTAGTCACTGAATTTTAAATTGCCAATTTAACTGTCACACAAGCTATATGGTTATTGCACTTTTGCTTTTCAAATATAATTAAATCTAATTTATTTTAACAATGATTATAGAATATAACTATATCTATATCTGTGTGTGTATGTTATATATATATGCTTATGTATGTATATATACACATATATCTACACACTCATATGTATGTATATATATTAAAATATATATAATGTAAATGTATGTTATATATAATATATGTATATATCAAACAACTATAGCCCTGTAGAAATTTCAGTAGTTCTAAAAAATGGGTCAATGACAATTTTTACTTCTTCAGCACAATAATGTTTGAGGCTTATAATAAAGTATTAATAAGGGGAATAAAACCCTTCATAGCCAGAAGATATACAATGAGTGCTTTGTTGAATCTTAGGCATTTTTGGAAAGTTATTACAGAATAAACATGAATGTGTTTACTTTTCTAACACACTACAATTACTGAAAAATCATCTTTAATATGACCAGATTGGATAAGACATGAATACACAAGGAGATTTAAAGAAGAAAATATGCTTATTACTGTCAACTTATTGATATATATAAATATATATATTTATATTTATAGATATGTTATTTTATTTATTTTTATATTCTTATTGTCTAAACAAAAAAAAAGATTAGAGGATGATTTCAGCATCAAAATGTGGCCAAAGGGAACAAAAATGAAATTGTAAGAAGTTTTGGTTTTCAGGCAGTCAAAGCCACAAGGACAATTTGCCATGTGATATGATTTTAATTATTCAATAAAAGAGTACATACCACTTCATCTGGAGAGATAGATTATTTTCTAGTACTAAATTTTATATGAAATTTAAAAAGGGGTTTTAAAGTAGCATAAGGGCAATGTATCTTGTAAAGAAGAAAATTTCTTTGTATATTCTTGTATCACCCGTTTATAAATGCCAAGAATTAAATACCATTAGTAAATATGTTGAGTATTATCTCAAATTTAGTTAACTTAGATTCTAAATTAACACATAAAGAACATAAAACAAAACAAAGCAAAACAAAACAAAAAAACAAACAGAAAACTAGAGAAAGAGTTAGCCTGTTCCTTAAGCAGTCTCTTTCAAATATCCTTGCTTTAAGTAAGCTTGTTTTAGGATTAAACTATAGTCAGTTCAGGGCTGGATTCTGTGATGAGTCTCTGAGGTACCAATGTTCTATGCTGTTGATTCAATAGCAATCATATTCTTCAAACATGATATAATTCTGTGGCAGAAATAATATTTGTTATGAAAATTTGAGAGCTTGATTTGTGTTCTCTTTTGCCAAGAGAGGTGGCTACGGGTAGAATCAAAATTGTTACCCAAAAGGAGTTGGACTCATCCCAAGTAATTGCCCAGTAATGTATTTGATATGTCAGAGTTATGCTTCACAAAGAATGGAGAGAATATTTGTGCTTTACAAAAATTAACCATAAAATAAAACCATTTAATGGCCTATTTTTTTCTACCACTATAATCTTTTTAAATGAATTGCATGCAATTATATTTATGCATTAAATAGCTCCATATAAAAGGCCAGGCGATTAAGTTTGTGAACTCATCCTAGAAAAAGTGCTACATACCTCATTGCTGACTATCACTATGGTCAACTTCAAAGTACTCCTCTTGGGAAGCTATGCACTGACACCAGCACCTAGTCCACCCTTCAAAGCAATTTTGGAACTCTTTTTCTGGAATGACCATCAGAGCTGTCATCGTATTACCCTTGATGTCCTGAATGTAATCAAAATGTCTTCCTTCCAATATTTCTTTTATCTTCAGGTAAGAAAAGAAGTCATTGGGGGCCAGATCAGGTAAGTAGGGAGGGTGTTCCAATATAGTTATTTGTTTACTGGCTAAAAATTCCCTCACAGACAGTGTCGTGTGAGCTGGGGCATTGTTGTGATGCAAGAGCCATGAATTGTTGGCGAAACGTTCAGGTCGTCTAACTTTTTCACGCAGCATTTTCAGCACTTCCAAATAGTAAACTGCGTTAATTGTCCAGTTGGTACCAATCCATAATGAATAATCCCTCTGACATCAAAAAAGGTTAGCAACATCATTGCAACAGGTTCACAAACTTAATTGTCAGACTGCGTATGTGTTGTATTTCTGACAGTAGACTTTCATAGATTTTGATACTTAATAGGAGTAATTAAGATTGATATTTTTCAAATACAGATCAATAAAATAAAAGTACTCTGGTCTTTTTTTGAGCACTTAGGGTGACGTAAACACAGTTCTTTTTGCTAAAGACCACCGGCGTACTTGTGTTTAATAGATGAGACAAGTAAATGTTAATAAAGACTTGTAGTATTCTGTGGTAAGTACTGTGAGGGAAGATATTCAGGGTGCTTTGTGAGAGCAGAGGAAAATTTTACCTCACCAGCCTGAACCCTGGAGGCCACTTGATTTTTAGTCCTCTGACAGGCTTTCTTGCTAGAAGGAACATTTTAACGAGAGTTGAATCCAAATGCAAGAAGTTCAGTGTGGCTGCAGTCCAGATGTTGTCTGGGTAGGTAGGAAGAGATTAAGTACGAAGGGGTGCCTGAGCCAGATAATGAAGGGGTTTGCTTACAATAGAAAGAAAGTTGGATATTATCCAAAGTTATAAGACGTGAATTAAAGCTTGAGGATTTATAGAAAGGGTAGATTCCAGAACTATTTGAAGAATACAACATAGCATACTGCATAAGGGGAACTGCCTAGATCTGGGTTTAAATCCTGGCCTTGCCAACTAAGAGTTCTGTGAGCTGGGCAAGTTATTTAAGCTCTAAATCTAAGTGTCCTTATTTATTATACAAAATGCCTGCCTAATACATACTTACTGTGTGATAAATAGTAGTTGTTACTTCTGATGCTAGCTGCTACTTCTTAAAAAGTGGAATTAAAGACTGAATACTAGAGGTCATGGAAGGATTGAGTGGTACTGGAGAATTGACTGGAAGTATCGGAAGAAAAGTGGGTTTGAGTTTGGTGTTTTGAATGTGTTAAAGTTGAGGTAGAAAGTGGCGATATAGTGGAGATCAGTTTGTGAGTTAATGCCAATGATATGTGGAATGGTGAAACTGTATGTGACTGGTGAAACTCCTTAGAAAGAGGACATAGATAAGCTGTGAAAGGTAAAAACCTGGGTGCACTCTCTAATAGTTGAGGAATGGTTTGGGAAAAAAATGAAGCCTTCAAATGAGGGAGAGGGAACCATAAAGGGAACTAGGAGAAAGTACTGTCACAAAAATCAAAGAAAGATTCCCAGAAGGGAATTATTTATTCTATGGATTACCAATGAGAAGTCAGCTTTGATAAGGGCTGAAAAATATCCATAGAAAAGAACAGCTAGGGAGTCACTGGTAACATTCAGAGAAGGAAGAGAGCTAAAATCAAATTTCAGTGGGATGGGGAGTGATTGAAACATAAAGAAATGAAGAGAGTATTGAGATTTGGCTGAACAGGGAGAGAGAGAGGCTTGAGTCTGAAAGGGGAGATTAAGGATTAGTTTTATTATTATTTTTTAATTTGAGTAGATTATCACACCCTAGGGAAAGAGCTGATTAAGGAGGATAAGTACACAAAAAAATGGTGAATAATTTTGTAACAGAAATTTTGTTTGAAAATTTCCCCCCAAGCTGAGAAACAGTAGATACAAAATTCTAAAGTGAGGCACCAGACCCCTTTGCAGGGGTGTCAATTTAGGTTTCTTGGGCTTCCCTGGGACCATGATATGGGTTTCCTTCAGTCATCGGACACAGAGGACTGTGCCCAGCTTATAGCAAGAAGGATAAGTTCTTCTTGTACACACCTAGAAAGAAAGTATCTTCTGAGAATTTGCCAGGGCCAAGGATATGCTAGGTGTCCATCTTCACCAGATATGGATTATAACTGAGAACTCACATGCACTCATTCTGACTCTTGCCTGGGTGGTAGAGGTAGAGAGGTCTAGGGGAATGGACTTTCTGGAAACCAGGCCAAAAATGGAGAAATTTAGTGGCCACATCCTGAGAACTCCAGTGGGAGTGCCCAGCTGAGGAGTTTCTGAAGAACACCCAAACATCTTCATGAAGAGTCAGCTTTAGATATGCAACAGGACTAAGAGCATAAGGTATCTAACAACAGCATTAGTCAAGTAAGAATCCTCTACCTTCCCTTTGGTAGTGGGAGAGGAGAGAGTAAGAAACACAGACCTCATTCCTTTCAGCTTCAACTTGGATAAGAGCTCAGAGTTGTGATTATTATTTAGGACTGAATTATGACTTATTAGATACCCTATTTGTGATTGAAAATGATTAACTCTCTACTACCTACAAATGACCAGCTTAGATTTTTATAATAGTGCTGGTAGAAAGGAGAGACTCTTCTACTGAATAAATGTAAAGGGACAAGAGAACACAAAAATAAAGTTGTATTTTAATAATATACAACAAATCATGCTAGTTCAGCATACTGGTACACATTGTTAAATAAGGTCCCAGGGGTGTGTGAGTGATGGAGTCCACATTTATTAAAACTGACCTTGAACAGTAAACTTTCACAAAATTTCATGTGGCAGAGAAAGAGATGAAGAGGGAAGACAATAAGATTTAGATGGAAGAAGAGGTGAGAGAACAGGAACAAGTTGAGAGAAAGGGAGTTGTGTTGTATTTTCTCTGGGAAGTGATGGACTTCCCTGCTGAGAGTTACGGGCAGTGGTGAGGTAATGGGTGACCGGAAGACCAAAGAGACTGATGGAGGTTTGGACTACCTATGGTAGAGCAGTGGTCCTCAAAGTGTGGTCTCTGGATTAAGAGTGTACACATCTCCTGGCAACTTGTTAAAAATGCAGGTTATCAGTCCCTGCCAGACCTATTGAATCAGAGCCTCAAGGAGTGGAGCCCAACTCTCTGTGTTTTACCAAGCCTACCAGATGATTCTCATGCACTTTACAGGGTTTGAGAACCACCCTGGCAGAGCAGAGTGGTTTCAAAGCACTAGTTTTATGTTTACATTATAGCACCGTCACTTATGGAGTGCCTCCTGCAAGTTATTCAGCCTCTCGTGCCTCATTTTCTTCATCTGTAGTATGAAGATATCTCATAGTATTCTTGTACACTCTGTATGACTCATTGCACCCTCAGTCTTTAGAACAATCTCTATTGAGAGTACTCAACAAATGTTTTTTATTACTATTGTGGGTAAAGGAATAAAATGCTAAGTACCTCTGTAAGACTTAGTAGTCCTGATCAGTCTAATGTGTTGTGCTTTGTGACATTTTCCCCTTTAGTGGCATGGAGTCATCATTTTAGCTCTTTGTCACAAGAAACTGAGCCCAGGAGCTGTGTTATCTTTGTGTGTGTGTGCAATGTATTCAGCAGTACGCGACATATGCTCTACGTGACATATGCTCAGGACTGTTTGATGAAAGAAATGGAGGAAGGAGCAAAATACTGTGCAGAGCAGTGCATATAGAATTAGTCAAAATCTGCAGGAGTTTGAAATAAATATGTGATAAATAATTTTTGAGGAATAAAATTATATTTTAAAATTATTTTTGCAAGCACTTTAAGTATTTCTTTGAGAAAATATTGCTTGGAGATCATATCAAATTAACTGGTGAAGAACAATTTCTGTGTTAACTAAAGAAGCCTGGTTTCCAGTGTATTTGAAAGAAAATGTCAATCTGCATTGATAATTTTTCCATTTATTTAGAGCTATATGACTCCATTTTTTTTAAGTGTTTAATAATGTTTTCCAAGACCTATATTCTTTGATTGTAATGCTAGCCACATAGATGAGTCCCCAGTAAAACTGTGTTTAGTATCAGTGATAAAACTACTTTTGAAGATCTCCTATTTGTCTTTTTCTGGTTATCCTCTAATAGGCTGGAAATGTGTAATAAAATAACCTAATGACTACACCTTGAGAACTAAACCTGATTCTAATTGTTTTGATGCATGGGCTAGCAGGATAATTGATTGACACTAAGACCACTCAGTAAACAGCCAAGTAACAGAATTAGATTAATGAAAACATATGGTAATTACAACTGTGCAAAACAACTTAGAAGCTACAATGTAGCCTCAGGGTAAATAATCAAATGTCTGATCAAAGAGCAATTAGAGTTAATAAAAGTCTTATTGTGCGATTCAGATTAAGACAGCCTGAAAGATAAAATTGTAAAGTTTTAGGAGGGTATTTGTTGAAAGATTTACTTTATTTGTAAGGGAGAAAAAAATGGAATTCTAGTATAATCACCGAACTTTTAAAAAGTGAATTATTGCATATTATGTCTTAACATTGTTTAAGAAACATTTAAGACTTTTCATACTGCATTGGTGTCTTTTTACAAAACACATGTATTTTTATTTAAACGAGTCCTCAAATTTTGATTTCATCCATTCATTTGACAAATAATTATTAAGCACTTACTAGATGCAAGGCTCTAAGTAAAACACCATGTTTTATCACCACTTGCCTGAGAAGAGGTAAAATAGCCACAGATCCTGACCTTTGAGATTAGAGTTTGGTGGAGAACTAAAATGTATTTTGTTTTGTTTTTAATCTATCATTCAAGGTGGAAATAAGTAAAAAGCCTTTGAGAGAGGTACAGATGAAGTACTTATGAAGTTAAAAAGAGCTGATTACTTTTGTGGGGATTTCAGAGAAAACTTTAGGATTGCTTCCTAATTCTTAGAAGTTTCAATAATCTGTTTGACATATTGGTAAAGATAGGAACATTTTATTTTTCAGTGCTCCATAGAGTGGGCCTTATTATATGTTTTGTCAGTTTGTGTGTATTTTCTTTATAATTGCAAGTATATATTTGATTTTTTAGTCTTGTGGTCTTATTTCCTTAGAGAGTGAAACTAGAAGTAAAGTGATGGGTCATAAATTGTAAATATGAGGCTGTCCACTCTCATTTAGATTCAAGAACCAATAACACCCTTTTCACTTGCCACCCAAATATTTATTATTAGGTTCAGTGAGCTCAAAATATAGTGGAGACCCAGGGCACACCTCTCTAAAAAAAGAAAGAACTTTATGGCTAATGGGATTTATACGTTTTTTAGGGCTGTGATTTGAGGTGGTGTCATGGGAAAGGACCGTGCCCACTTCAGAAGATGAGTATAGTTACATCTTCAGTTGTCTTATTGTTTCTTCCTAGATGGCTTGGGCTAAAAAGAATCTAGTTTCCATCTCAACAATTGGGGGATTCTGGGAAAGTAGGGGAGTGAGTGCCCATGGATATTTGATGGGTCGGGCTCAATTCTTGGTATCTCCTCCAAATCCCTTTCTCTGTGCCCCTCACCTCTGTCTGCCCCCTCCCTCTCCAACCAGTGAAGAATAATTGACTGGAGAAAGAGATTGCGGGAGAGAGAGAATGACAATGCAAGAATTTTTGTATCACAAGGTGACAGTTTGTTTGGTGCTATGTAAACCACGGGAGAATATTGAATTCAGAACAAGAATGTACTGATTTTCAAAAAAGGTGAATTACCCTAATACTAAAACTGTAATACTTCTTTGAATTATGAAAATAGGTGTAGTATAGTTTTGAAAACAATAAGAAAATGGAGATTCAGACTGGGTACCTGACTTTTCCAATATGAACTATTATCTGGAGATAGCATCTTTTGACTCTTCATCGTTTCCTTTTCACTCTGAACTTGAATACCCAGGCCTTCCCAGACTAACCTTCCCAGACTAACCTACCAACTCTCCCCCACCCAGTCATTGTCTATCACATATATCTTGTTATTACTAATTCTGGTTATCACTGGTATACATTCACCACCTAGTATACTATTAGTAAATCCACAAGAATGATTTTTTTAACTGACTATTTCTATACAAAGTGGGTTAGGTGGTGATAAATATGGGTAATCCCAACTGAATGATATCCAGTGAATGCAACAGGAATTATAGAGATGACATAAATATTCAAAAACTCTACACTGGGGTTTTTTATTTTCTTATTTGACTATACTATAAAAGATATTGCCTTTTCCCCCCCCACAGAAAAATGCCTATCTAACTTACACATAAAATTTTGCATATGCTTTTATGAGATTTATTGACCCAAGATATTCTGAAGGGTTTGTTATATGATAAACAATTCAACAGGGTTAATAACACAGACTGCCAAGTGTAATGTTCTGTGCTAGACCATGGGGAGTGCAGCAGTGAATGAGACATGGTCCTTTCCTTTGGGAGCTCAGAGTCTCATTGCATGTAAACCTCTTCTGAAATAACAGAGTCAGAATTGTAGAACTATTATTGATAACAGACTGATGCAAAAGGCATATTTAAGTGACTAACCAGTCAAGCTGTGAGGTAATAGGAGAGCTAGAGCTGGAAGAACTAGAATATCTCTTGTTCTCTGTTTTTTCTACTGTAAATATCTATAAACTCTAGTTATTATTTTACTGCTTTTCTATCATGATAAATATGCATTACTATGAGCCAGTTTCTCTATTTTATTTTTATTTTTATTTTTTTAATTTCAGTTACTTTTTCTGGGCTACACTGAAGAGCATGATTCTACAAGCCAGTGATTCTTTCCCTGACATGTACCCTTAAGGAATCTATCACTTTACATGTTCCTTAACTGTCATTTTCTCAAGTAAATCTTGGCGGTTCTTTTCACCTTTCCTCATAATACTTTTTCAACCTCTTAACAATTTAATTTCTTTAGCTACTTGCCAATTTATTAAATATATATATATATATATATATATATATATATATATATATATATAGTCATTTTATTGATTTGTATCCAGGTTCAAAAACAGTATTCTAAACTCAATCCTTTAAGCACTACAGCAAAGAAATTCAATGATTCCTCCCTACATGCGTTTTTTTTCATGTGAAAAATATGTATTGAGCATCTACCATGTGTCAAACACTATACCAGATACTATAGATATAATAAAGAGTAAGCAAAGATAGTAAAAGTCCCTCCTTTATAGAGTTTCCAGACTAGTAGGGTGGAAAGGAGGCAGACACACACACAGATTATATACATATATAATAGATTATATATTTATTTTATGTATATATATATATATATATATTTATCACATATATATATTTATCACACACATATATATAATATATATGTGATAAATGCTATTGTAGAAAATATCCATGCTATGTGAACCAATGATAGAGCTACTTGACATTGCAGAGGAGATTGGGGAAAGCTTCTCTGGGAAAATGACACTTAAGATGAAATCTGAAGCATGGCTAAGTGGTAATGAGGCAAATTGGGGAAGAAAGCATGTTTTAGATGGGGAAGCTGCAGAGGGGGTGCATATGCAAAGATTCTGTGATAATGGCAAATGATAGATAAAAGAACAGTGTAATAGTGTAAACAGAGTGCAACAAGTGAAGGGGAATTTTATCTGAGTTGACAAAGCAGGTAGAGGCTGAATAGTGTAGGATCATATACAGCATATTAAGAAGTTTGTTAACCCTGAAAGAAATAGGCAGCAACTGAAGGTTTTTCACCAGTAATTTAGATTGTGCTGAGTGGAGTAAGTGAGACAGGGAAAGACAGATGCCATGTGATTTCACTTATATGTGGAATCCAAGGAACAAAACACACCAACAAAACAAACTCATAGATACAGAGAATATTTTTTTTTTTTTTTGAGGGCAGTGTCACTGACCCTCATATATGGGACCCGAAATGGGGCCGCTGGCTTCTCAAGCCAGCGCTTAACCACCATGCTACTCGGCCGTCCCAGAGAACATTTTGATAGTTGGCCATCTGGGATAGATTTGGGGGTGAGTAGAAAGAATTAAGAAGT
Source organism: Aselliscus stoliczkanus (assembly GCA_033961575.1). Taxonomy (NCBI): domain Eukaryota; kingdom Metazoa; phylum Chordata; class Mammalia; order Chiroptera; family Hipposideridae; genus Aselliscus; species Aselliscus stoliczkanus. The sequence goes on from CM066729.1 coordinate 41,319,867, forward strand.
ACAAATTGGCAGTTCCAAAATAGCCATGGGGATGTAAAGTACAGCTTTGGAATTATAGTCAATAATATTGTAATAACTAAGTATGGTGTCAGATGGGTACTAGATTTATCAAGGTGATCACTTCCTAAGTTATATAAATGTCTCATCACTACTCGGACACCTCAAACTAAAATAATATTGAATGTCAATTGTAATTGAAAAATAAAACAATTATTTAAAAAATAAGAAAGAAAGAAAGAAAGAAAGAAAGAAAGAAAGAAAGAAAGAAAGAAAGAAAGAAAGAAAGAAAGAAAGAAAGAAAGAAAGAAAGAAAGTGAAGGTACCATGGATGATTTTAATGATCTGGTTTGTGCTCCTGGAAGTCTAGTAGTGATATTTACTGAGTTTGAAAACAATGGACATGGTGTAGACTCTGGGAGAGTGAGGGAAGGAAAATTATGCACTCAGTTTTGACCATGTTGAATTTGTGATGTCCTCCAGGAGCAGATGCAAAATAGGCAGTTGGTTATACAAATTTGTAGCTCAGAAGAGTATTATGGCCTAGAGATATAATTTTATGAATTAATTGTGACTAGATGGTAACTGCATCTGTGAGCGTGGTTGAAATCACATAGGGAAAAAGTACCAAGTGAGAAAAGGAGAAAGAGCTAAGAATCTTATGTAAACATTTTGTGATGAGGAGGAGAATGAGCATGCCAATAGAGTAGAAAGGAGAGGGAAAGAAATATGAGGGAAATGAGAAGAGAATTTGCTTGAAGCCAAAGAAAGGAAAAGTATCAACAATATCAATGTTTATGAGAAATGAATCAACAGGTAATAGATCTTGACTCTAATGTTTTACAAATAACAAATAAATGGTATTTCTTGACTGGTAATTGAAATTAATGTCTGGCATTGGCCGAGATTCATGCAAGCCTTGATCAGACAATGCTACTAAGAATCACGTGTCCCCTCCTGCCTTCTGTGGAACTGACCCTATCTTTCTCTGTGATTGGCTGAATGGGAGGATGAGTGATAAGGAAACATTACACATGGATCCCACACTCTGGCTTATGCAACCGTCTACATATTGGTATTATTCACTAAAATGTGAATAACTCAGAAGAAGAGCAGTTTGAAGCACAACAAAGATTTTTTAATATAAGAATACTCAATAAATGTGCCCAAGAGTCTCAGATGAGCTTTTCCACTTCCCATCTTATTTATATTTGTACCTAGGTTGGTCTTTAGCTCTCAGGTAGTAACACTAAAAAGGCCTCCATCCCATATCCGAGCTTGAGACATGATGTTGTCAAGATATAAAAATTTAGAAGTATTGGGTCTTCAGAAAAATCATTATGCAGGTTTGCAACAGATGGCACTAGTTCATTTTTGGAAGTGCTAGAGTCATTCTATGTCATTGCTATGTCTTTTGACAGCTGACAGTTCTGGCTTCATTCTAAAAAAAAAAATGAGCGATTTGGTTGAGTTTTGGAGATTTTACAACAAGTGGAAGATTAAACTGTGCGTTTTGCCTTCCATAAAGGGGAGAATGTGAGAAAAGCTTGTGAAAAGTTGCATAAAGTTTACAGTGACAATACTCTACAAGAACATCAGTGCCAATGATGGTTCGCAAAATTCCATGCTGGTGATTTTGATCTCTGATATTCCTCGGTCAGGGAGGCCCACCAAGGTTGATGATGACAAAATATAGGCATTGATCGAGTCAAACCCACATTACAGGACACGAGAAATTGCAGAAACATTGAACATCCATCATTCAAGTGTTCATGACCACCTGAAGAAGCAGGGATATGTAAGCAAGCTTGATATTTGGGTTCCACATGAACTCAAAGAAGTTCATTTGATGGCACATATAAACATCTGCAATATGTTCATTAAACGTGAGGAAAACGATCCTTCTTTGAAGCGACTATAACTGGTGATGAGAAGTGGATTGTTTACAACAAATGTGGTTTGCAGACGGTCTTGGTTCCGGTTGATTCCCCTCAGATGACATCGAAAGCAGACATTCATCAGAGGAAGGTTATGCTCTCAGTGTGATGGGATTTTAAAGGTGTTGTTTTTTTCGAGCTCATACTAGGGAACCAAACAATCAATTCAAATGTGTACTGTCAGCAGTTGGACAGTTTGAATGAATCCAACACCCAGAAACATCCAAAGCTTGTTAATTGTAAAGGAATTGTGTTCCATCGTGACAAAGAGAGGCCACACATAAGTTGATCACCCATCAAAAATTATTGGAGCTTGGATGGGATGTGTTGCCACACCCACCCTATTTGCCTGACCTTGCACCATCAGACTTCCACTTGTTTCACTTTCTTTAAAACTCATTGGGTGGTATAATGTTCGATTCAGCTAAGGCTGTAAATCAGCACCTTGTTCAATTTTTTGCAAATAAAGACAGGTCCTTCTATGAACAAAGAATTATGAAGCTCACTGAAAGCTGGCAAAAGGTTATTAAAGAAAATGGGCAATATATCATTGATTGATCTTTGTTCTTTATATAAATAAATGACCTTTGAAAAACATAGACAAAATATGTCATGACTTTTCTGAAGACCCAATAGTATAGTGTGGTCCCTTGTCCAAAACCATCTACTTCATACAATTACAGTGGGTTGAACCAATCAGTTGGAATCTCTTGGCTGAATGTAAATCACTGTAGAATGAATTTGAAAAATCGTTCTATAGCATTAACATGTAAACCCCTAATTTAAAATATTATCAATTAAACAAGAAGTATATATTAAATAATGCATTGAATAAAAAAATTTAAAATATATGTTCTAAGTTTCCTTCATGTTATTTTCAGCTTTTATTATTATTTACTATTGTTTAATCATAGTATCATAAAATATTGTATCACATTTCATTTTTCACTATATCATAGAAGCATTCAATGTTGCTACATAGTCTTCATATTTTTCATTTTTAATGACTGCAAAAACACCATGGGGTTGATACTGTATAATTTACTCAACTATTTCCCTTTTGTTTGACATTTAATTTATTTGTATTTTTGCTCATTATAATACTTTAATGAACATCTTTGGGAATATAGTTATTTCTTGTTGGAACATTTCCTTAGGATATATACCTATATATCTATGAGTGGGATTACTAGATCAAAAAGTAGACATTCATGTGAATATTGATATGCTCTCAGAAAAAGGTTATATAATGCCACACTGCATTCCAGACTCATGTCGTCTTTGCCAGCTTCAAGTATAATGATGTTTGTTAGTTTAATATGTATAAAATGGCACCTGTGCTTTAATTTGCTTGGGGAGGAGTGGGAACTATTTCAAATTTGTGTAAATATTGCTTCAATATTTGATTACTAAGATTGGTTCATATATATTTTAAGGAATGTCAATTATATCTTATCAATGTATTCTTTTTTTGGATAAATCAATTTTTTTGGTAATTTGATCCATATATTCTTTCCAGTCTAAACTTCCTCAATTATTATACATGTAGTTCAGTTGTATTTATTATGCTTAAATCTACATAAAATATTTTATTAAATACAGTTCTGTCAAATCTCTACTTGCAACTTGTAAAGGTCAAGGCTGTGGGTATTGTAGTCACTTGAAACTTGATTTGAAGCCCAGCTCTTCCTGTCTTGTTGTCCTACTGATGACTTCAACCTTTAGTTTTTCTCATCTGTGGGTAATAATAAATACAGCATAACAATTGTGTGAGGATTAATTACAAAGTACTTAACTAATTTGCTCAATAAAATGTGGCTATTTGTGATTTAGATGATCAGCCAAGCAAGTTAAGAGAGCTGATTTTATTTTATTTTTATCATCCTCTTGTAGATTCACCAAGACTTTAAATTGATAGTCTTTGGGTGGTTTCATAGTGAGAATAAAAGTATAGAATGGTAAAAACTTTAGTGGGGATATTGATCAAATATATTTCCATATGAAGTTGTTTTAACGCAACATGCTGGAGAGCCTAATCATTGCTCACAGGTATCACTGACATACTACATAACTTTATTTCTCTATTATGTTAAGGCAGGGATCTCATTTTGTTCAATGGATTGCATCTGCTGTTCAATAGTGTTGGTTAGATATGTCTTCTGTTTCTTATATTGCTACATAAAGGCATGTTTTGATGTGCTGTTTATCTTATTGGGTTTGTCTTTTTTTTAAATATAGAAGTAACTTATATCTATATAATAGTGTCTTGCCTTTGCCTTGTATGCTTTTTCATATTCAAAAAGTTACCAAGATATATTCTTACATATGATAATATAACAGTAACATTGTTTTATAGCACTTTGTAATTTTCAAAGCATTTTACAAGCATTCATTTTCTCTTTGATTAATAAATGTTGTTTTACTTGGGCTGGCTTTACTTGGTTAAGAGCTGGCTTGGGACGCCAGCAGCCCCGGTTCAGATCCAACATATGAGGGCCAGTGACACTGCCCTCTACAGCTAAGATGGTGAACAACAGTTCCACCTGGAGCTGGGCTGCTGTGAGTCCTTGGTCGGCATAGCTACAGCCCCTGCTGCAGTGGGCTGCCATAGGCTACAGTGAATGGCCAGCAGCCAGCATGAGAGGCTGGCAGCCGGTGTGAGCTGCCAAGAGCCGCTGTGAGCAGCTGTCCAGAGGCCAGCAACGGCTCTGCCTCATCCGAGAAGAGCACAATGATAACACCAACATGGGCCAGTGAAGCAATGTCCTCCACAACTAGACTGAAGAACAAAAGGACAGCAACTTGTCTGTTCCCCTTCTCCAGGTTCCCAATGCTGTTCCCCTCCCCCAATTCCCGATTAAAATCTTTAAAAATAAATAAATAAATAAATGTTGCTTTACTTAAGTCATATACATGAGTGTTATAATGAAGAGATCAAGTTCCATGTTGCTTCCTTTTTGCTTCAAGTAAAATTATTATTATTTTTTTATTATTTATTTATTTTTGAGGGCAGTGTCACTGGCCCTCATATGTGGGGTCCGAACCGGGGCCACTGGTGTCCCAAGCCAGCTCCCAACCACTGCGCCACTCAGCCGGCCCAAGTAAAATTATTTTTAATAGCTGATGTTTTTGTACCATATTTATGATTTTCAAAACAACTCACTCTCACATTTAAAAAGAGTATGTTTCGATATTCACCTAAAACATGGGAAGAATAGAGAACATATATTAGTGTTCTAGATTTAAGGATGAGAAAACAAAGACATCAAGGCATTAAATGACATTTTGTATGGTCATATGAATATAATGTGAAATAACTAGGCTGGAAGCCAGGTTTCTAGTCACTAGCTCTAGTGACCAACCATTCATATATGCCATTCTTTGGTTTGGTATAAATGTAAATACCAGGAGAGAGACACGCTGATTTTGGGGGATTAAAAGAAAATTGATAACTTTGCTGAGAAACATGCTAAGGCACTGTATCTAAAAAAATATAGAAACAATAAAAGATTGAATAATTTATATTTTTAATATTTAATTACGTATGGTGTTTTTTGTTTTTTTCCTTGAAGGAGAAAGAATAAGCCTAATGGGGAAAAAAGGAAAATACTTTTAGGACAAAAAATAGAACAACAATAGTCTCTCTATCATTCTAAGTATAACACATATCCTTAAATGCTTGGTCCGTAGAACTAAAGAGCCCACAGATAAAGAGCCAGAGTTGTCATGGATAGTAAATTTAGAGTAAGAGTAGTTAACTCCATAGGGTAAAAGATTATTGATCATTCTTGAGAATACACAAGTTTAGAAATGATAAACAATGAATGAATTGATTGCCGGCCTCAGCCAGACATACCCTATATAAATTTCAGAGTCAAACTGCTACCTGTCATATCAGCAAGTTGATCCAGTTTTCATCTCTATCACTGCTGTGAGGTTTAGTGAGTACAGTGCTGCTATATCCCTGGAACATTTAAGTGCCATATAAATAATCCGACTCTTTGTGCAGTTGAGTTTTGATTGCAGTTTACTTTTAAAATATATATTAAAAATTGAGGGTCATACATACATATCTTTATCACCAACAAGCTCTGCTTTGTTCCATGACAATAAGATGTAACTCCATACCCAGGCATTCGTTTTAAAGAAGGCATGGGTCACTAGACAAATGAGTAAAATGTGGATCACTATCTAAAGATACTAGATGGAGGCAGAATGATAGACTGTTGGAGTTCTAGTGTTTTCCTCATGAAAAGATTTTTGTTTCCTATTACCCTTATTCTTTCTTTCTAAAGAATAAAAAGGGAACCAAATACAGAATAATTTAATTTAAAATGCCAAGTTATCTATTTCTTTGGTTATTATTTTTTTCTTTAATTAGTTTGCACAAGCTCCTTAGCATGTTTCTGATAAAACTGTCAAGTTTTCAAATTTCTCTTTCATATGTGAAGGGCAGTACATTACTTGGTCTTACATGAGCATGTCAGAAGACATTTTCAATCAGTATGCACTAAAGAATTAACCACTAAGTTACTTCACGTTTAGCACGATCATAGGGCACCCTATCCTTAAATTTCCTCAAATCAGTTGAGTGGTTCCCAAGTTGCCCCAGAGATGTAGGCTGTGAGTGCAGAGGGCTGATCCTACTCTGCTCAGGAAATGCTTCTGGACTTTGCATGTGGGTCTAGTGTATGCCTAAAAGATTAGTGCAGAAATTCCTTCAACGTTTTTTCATGGACCTTCTGAATCAGAAACACCTGGACCTGTGTTTGAAAGGCAGATCCCTAAGCCTATCCCAAATTTATTGAGTCAAAATGTCTGAGGCCAGATCCAGGAATTTGATCTCAAACCATTTCTCTCTACCTACAGCTTTGTCCCTGTGCTCTGGCCTCCTAACTCGTGTCAAGTATGTCTCTGCTAGAGACTATACACAGCTTTTCCTCTGCCTGTGTCTCTCATGTCCCAACTTTCACATAAATGGTTTGTTCCTTCTGCTCATTCAGATCTCATATCAACTGTCCCCTCCATAGAGCAGAGTGCACTGACTACCCAAGGTAAACCCCCACTGTCTCCAAGGTTTTCTCTTATTAATATGTTTTATGTTTGTCAAAGTATTTAACAATGTCAGATATTACTTATTTATTCATTTATTTTTAACATTTAATGTCTCATTCTGCTAAAATTAAAATGCCCCTAGCACAGAAACTTTCTCTACTTTGTTCACTGCTTCATTTGCAAGAGGTTTTCCAATAAATGTTGGTAGCATAAATGACTGAATTTTTTAACAAGCTCCTTAGATGAATATCACCTCAAATTTGACACTGTGGGGCTAAAGAATGTCTCAGGACTAGCACATTTTTCTCAATTAAATACAAATCAAAATGTCAACTGTAATTGAGACAAAAAAGTTCAAAAAGTAAAAATACATAAAATAAAAACAAAACAATGAGATGTCTCAAGTGACTCCAGTTGTTCTGGATAAGCATGTCTTCTCAGAGACAAATCACTTCTAATGGAAGTCTCCAGGATTAATTGAGCACATTGAGAAGTCCTGTGGTGGTGTGAAAATTCACTGGCTGGGATCAAGACCTCAGCTTTGGAACCTGGGCCTGCTGGTTGGTTTATTATATATCTTAATTTGGTCAAATAACTGAAGATTGTATGTAGGCTTTACGAACTTCATTGAGATGCTTTATCTCTCACGGTCTAAGTTGCTACATCTGTAAAACGAGAGAATGAGACTAGATTAGTAACCCATACTAGAGTCTACAAAATACTATTTCATTATCACCTAAATATTTGCTCAATGAAAATAATGCAAGGAATTTAAAAACCGTGTACAGTCAAAAACTGTAGGAAATCCAAACTATCCCTCTCATGAAGATTCACAATATGCATTTGCAGTTTAAAAATACTGAAAATTCTCTAGGAAATAAACCTGTTTGTATTGGTTTAACCTAGCGTTCACCTAACTTATCTCATTACAGAATTCTTTTTATCCTTCAACAACTATGAACTAATACTCCACCATATTCAACATGAGAAGTGTTGGACTAGATGATCTTATTGCTATCTTGTGGTTCATATGGTCCAAAATTGCCTGGTGCCATATTTCAAGCAAGTTCACTGTCCACTCTAAAAACTCTGCAATCCCTCTTACGTCTCCAGTAAGAAAAAGCCATTGTGATTGGAATCTTTCTGCTTTCCATGCTGAAATTATCTGTAAGGCTTAGAGCAATCCTGGAGGAAAAAACAGTCCCCTTCTATTAGTGCATGTGCAGGCAGCCTTCTCCATCCTGGCAAGTTCTGAGTCCCAGAAGCCATACAAAGATTAAAGGGTTCAGGCCAAGAGAATTTTTACCCTGAAAACAGAAGCCCATTCTCATGCCAGATGATGGATTAACACAGAATCTTTTAACTTTTTCTGTAGAAAATATACACTGAAAAACAAAACAAGGAGTTTAAAAAGTTTCCCTTTAACTGTAATTGACACAATATTGCCATACTTCAGATGACTTGAATGATTCTGCTCAAAAAAATTCATGGAGCTCAGAAGCCATGCATTTGGCAGAGTGATTTTATTATTTATTTACTTATTTATTTATTATTTATTTATTTTCAATTATAGTTGACATTCAATATTATCTTATATTAGTTTCAGGTACATAGCATAGTCATTGGATATTTATATAATTTACAAAGTGATCCTTCTGATTAGCCTAATACCAACCTTGAACCATACATAGTTATTACAATATTGTTTGATATGTTTCCTATACTGTGCTTTACATCCCCATGACTATTTTGTAACTACCAATTTCTACTTCATAATCCCTTCATCTTTTTCACCCAGCCTCCCAACCTACCTTTCCTCTGGAAACCATCAATTTGTTTTCTGTACATATGAGTCTATTTCTGTTTTGTTCATTTATTTTGTTCTTTAGATTCTACATATAAGTGAGATCATACAGTATTTGTCTTTCTCTGTCTGACTTATTTTGCTTAGCATAATACCATCTAGATCCACCCATATTGTCACAAATGGTAAGATTTCATTTTTTATGGCCGAGTAATATTCCATTGTATGTATGTGTGTATATATATATATCACATCTTCTTTACTTAATTGTAAATAATGATATGATAAACGTAGGGGTGCATATATTTTTTTGAATTAGTGTTTCTGATTTTTTGGATAAATACCCAGAAGTGAAATTACTGGGTCATAAAGTAATCCTACCTTTACATTTTTTTTTTTTGAGGGCAGTGTCACTGGCCCCCATATGTGGGACCTGAACCGGGGCCAGTAAGCTTCCCAATCCAGAGCTTAACCACCGCCCCACTTGGCTGGCCCCTATGAGAAACCTCCATACTGATTTCCATAGTGGCTGCACCAATTTGCAATCTCAGCAACAGTGCACGACCTTTCCCTTTTGGCCACATCCTTGCTAGCAGTTGTATTTTAAAAAGAAACTATTAGAGTCTATTATGGGTTGAATCATGTCACCACCACCCCCCAACCCCGATTCATACGTTGAATTCCAAACCTCCAGTACCTCAGAATGTTGTCTTTTTTGGGGATAGGGTCAAGATGTAGGCAGGGTCAGCACACATGTAATGTGTTCAAAGTTAAGTTAATAAGTTAGGGTCATAATGGAGTTGGGCGGACTCCTAATCGAACGTGACTGCCATCCTTATAAAAAGGAGAAATTTGGACACCCAAGCAAATGTGCAGAGAAGGAAGATGATATGAAGAGATACAGGGAAAAGATGGCCACCTACGAGTACAGGAGGGAGTCCTGAAATAGACCCTTCACTCACAGCCCTCAGAAGGAGCTGACCCTGCCTACATCTTGATTTCAGACCTCCCGCCTCCAAAATGTGAAACAATACATTTTTCTGTTCTTTAGGCCACCCAGGTTTGGGCACTTTGTTTTAGCAGCCCAAACAAACTAATACAGAGTCTAAATGTTGAAATCCAATCTCTTGGTCATAAATAGAAACTTATCCAATTACTAGACAAATTCCTCCCTCCAGAATACCTAATGTCTGAGTAGCTCAGGGGCACAACAGAGCAGGTCAGTGAGAAGTCTTCCTCAGAGAGCTTTCTCTGATTCTTGCACCCTAGAATGGCTGGGGTAGCTTGAGGCTTGGAGTAGACCCCTTAATGACATTTCGGTGCACCTTCCTTCATGGTTCTAGTGTATTTTGCTTCAGCTATAATAAGCAGAGATTGGAAGAAATGACAAATATTTGGAAAGATAAAAGGAAATGAAATTACTTTGAAACCCACTTTGTACAGCACTCTAAGGCTGACCAAAAAACATTTGGGGAAAAAACTGCCTGGACTTTTTAAGTGGATGTTAGAAGCTGGTGACAAAGAAAATTGAAGCAAATCTTCCCTGAAATTGCTGCTACCACTGCCACTGTTCTTTGAGGATTAGCCTGATGCAGTTCCAGCCTCTTCAGCCTAACACAGGCCAGAGCTTTAACATGGCACTTGTAACAAAGGGAAGAGTCAAATTGCTCTTGTCACTAATTAGCTCAGATATTACTTAATTGACTTTGGCCCTGTTATTGAATCAAGAAATCCAAATAGGAGGGAATGAACTGTGAGAATGGCACCAGTTGGGAAAATTAGATCACCACTTATATTTTGCAGTTAGGAAAGGGACTTAGTGCCCGTGTTTAACCTCTATTGAGCATGAATCTCAATATAAGAAGGCTGACAAAAATATGTAAATAATTAATATGAAAAATATCAAGGTTTGAATCCAAAAGTTTGTGGAAATTGCCATGACCTGTTCTATGCTTTGTTGCTGTGTTTACAGTTCCTTTTTATGTCTGTTAATCTAGCTTGTTTTTTGTAGAACAATCTCAGCATCTACAACCTCACCATCATCATCATAGCTTCATTTTCCCCAGTAAAACAACAATATGCAGTGCTTCACCCTCCTGCAGCTGTGCGAAGAGCAATGTACAGGCCCAGCTTTGCTCTGTAGTATTTATAGTTAAATTGTTGTGTTGAGGATACGTCATACTGTGATTCAGTCGGATTGAGCAAGTGGCTTAATCATTCTTTCTGGTTTTCTCAACAAGGAAGGTCTTACTTCCTAATTCTCACTTGTTTTGAGAATTGAGATTGTCCATTAGTCATAGCTTTATTGTTAAATATTCCAAATGTCTTTCCTTATCAATGACAATATTTTGAAGTGTCTTGTCATTTTGTTAAAGCTAGTAGCTTCTACTCTGTTCTCATGATTAGAGCAACAATAAAGACGCACACCTACATTTTGGGAAAGCTCACATTTTTTTTTTCCTACCACCTAAATTGAAAAGATACCCAATTACTGAATATGCCCACTTTTGAAATATAACTTCATATACTCATGAGTATGTTTCTTATTTTTTTTCCAAATGCAAAAGATATTTGGAGACATAAATATCAGAGTAAACAGGAACAAGTCCATAAAGTATAATCTGTCCAGTCTGAGAGTTCTGTCAGGGGACTAGGCCCGGAAGTCACCCAGGTTGCTTCTCTCTGTGGAAAACGAGTTACAACAAATGGCAGACCCTAGCTGAAATGCTCTTTATTTGTATAGAATAAAGGTCTGTGTGAGTTAGGTGCAAGCTCATTATCTAAAAGGAGGTGATGGTGCAGACTTTTCTATTCTCCCTTCTACCGTGTTTGTCAATCCTTTATAATAACCTACTGTGTTTTCTTAGGGCTCCCCATAGCCACTACTTTTAGCCAATTCTAGGATGAATGAAGAAAACAAACAAGGTGTTCTGATGCTAACTGAAGGAACTGAGGTGGGGGTGCTTTACCTTCTTAATACAAGGCTACCTATCACAACTCCAAAGGAATACTAATATTTGTTCCAATAAATATTAATAAGACTTCCTGGAAGCACAGCTGTCCAGGTAGAGAAGTTAACCATCTCTCTTCTACTTTCTTTATTCCCTGCTCAACTTTCCTGAATTCCACATCCCAATAGTTCTGTTTTGACAATTTATTTATCCTGAAATACTTCGTATCCGGCACTTTCTTCAGATGAACTGATCGATCGACCGTACTTTAATTTTCCTATTAACTGCACCCCTTTTTCTTCTTGACCTTCAATACCACTGCTCCCTCCTAAGCTTGTTATTAACCTCCATACCTTTTCTACCTACCATCTCTGTCATTGTATTTAGTCACTCATCCCCCAGCCTTGTTCTCTCTGTGTCCATCTCGTTGCCCAGTCCACTTTTGTTTTTCTCACTTAGAATGCTGAAGGAAAGATAAGGCAGGAGAGACCAACTAGTTGATTGGCTGGAAATCTTCATGAGGTGGCACTTCATTTGGTGAATTCACTAGGCTTTGCCTGTTAACTTCATTCTTCACATCCCTCACAGGTTGTCACTTGTTAAGTAAGCCCACAGAGCCTGAGGCTTAAGGCTCTCTTATCTTAGAATATAAACCTAACAGCCACATTGATTGCTGTAAAAGCATCAGAGTGACTCACACATTCCTTACCTTTAGGCAAATCTACATGGGAAATCACATGCTGTACTCCAAAGAACCCCACTCAGGTTTTCTTAAGAAATGATCCTCAGCTAAGAGAGTTTGAAAAACTCTTGTCCACTGGAAAGATCACTTTGACAACAGGACCATGATACTTCAAGTCTGTTGGCAAAATCCCCTCTCCTGCACTTGAGTGGGCAGTCAGGGTTCTTTGTATTTTTTTCTCTGCTGTTTATTTTACTATACTTCCATGTCTGAAGACTCGCTTAAAATTGACACATTCTTTTTTTTAATTATAGCAATAAACTGAGTCAAGTTATAGTCCAACGTAGGAGTCTTCTGTAACTTTGAGATGGCTACGCATATCTTCTGTCTCACCCTCTTTAATGCTTAGAATGTATTCAGCCAAAAGTGACCCAAAAATCCCATTCACAATAGCTAAAATTATTAAGACCTTTAAAAAGTTGCCTGAGAATTTGCAGTGTGGGGGCAAGTATAGCCAACAGCCCAATTATGTCATTGAAGACCTCCCACCCTTCCTTTCCCCTGCTTGGTGTTTTGTACTTCATCACTCTCACAGCTTTGACTCCATGTAGAACCACACACAAACCAAGCAGGTAGGAAGGAGCAAAAAAGCTCTGCCATTTTGGATCACTCCTGCTCCAAGCTTACCTTACTTCTCTGTGAGCAGACCTGGATTGCCAGCTCATCTGAAGACAAAGTACTGACATAGAAGAATAGGACTAATATAACTGTTTTAAAATACGATCTATCCTGGGCTGCTGGGCATATTGCTCAAGATGAAAGTTGGGGATGGGTTCTCTTAACAAGCAAAAAATAAAAATGACTGCCACACTACACCCCATTAGGAGATTATATAGTTATATTCTTAAGGAAATGTGACTGCTTTTTCCAAGTTCTTCGGGTGCTAGACAACCTCATAATTTTCTCCATATACTGCTTACATTACCTTTCTCTCTCTCATCCAGGCTCTGCCTGTTGAATATGTTGTTTTTTTTCAATTCTCCCCATCTGAGTTGAAGACATTTTAAAAAGGGATAGGCCAACAGTAGTTTTATAGACAGATATATTTTGTTTAATGCAAACATATTTAAGATTTCAACTAGTTTGAAAATTTTTCCAAATAAACATGCAAATTTTCACATGACTTGCATAGCAACTGCAGTTAACATGTTCTATTTATTTAAAGTTTTATTTTTCAGAAGGTCTAAATCAATTTTGAATATTATTTGATGCAGCTAATATCGTGAAAGTTGTTTACTTTATTGGCAACTTGATTATAATGGCAGTTCAAGCAATATGTGCCTTCATGAGATAATATCATTATAATTTAAAGGGAAAATTAGTAAACAACTCACAGCTGTTTTGGTATGAAATATGCATGTATACTTATGAATATGCATAACATTTTATCATAATAAAATACATTAATTTTATTTTGTCTGAAGAAAAATGGCAAAGGATAGAAGAATATAAAAAAAAACACTTTTTGAGTCTCTTATTTTCTTATTAAAAATATTTTTCTAAGCATATCTTGATTATTATTAGACTTTATTTTTTAGAGCAGTTTTAGCCTTACAACAAAACTGAGCAAAATTTTTCATGAACTTCCAGCTTTCACACTTGCACAGCCTCCCCAGTTATCTACATTCCCCATCAAAATGGTGCATTGGTTACAATTGGTGAACCTACAGTGACACATCATCGTAATCCAAAGTCCACAGTTTACGTTAGGGTTCATCTTGATCTTGTACATTGTATGGTTTGGACAAATGTGTAAGGACACATATTCACCATTATAGTATCATGCAGGGTAGTTTTACTGCCCTAAAAATTCTCTATGCTCTACTTAGTTATCCTTCGCGCACCCCCCCACATATATTGATTTTTGAAATGTTAATAAAACCTTAATGATTTATATAACCTAATAGAAAATACTTTTAAAATCAATAAAACTATATCACCTATATGACATATGCTTTTTAGAAATTGTATGTGATTCAGTGAATATATTCAATGTCTAAACATAGTGTGCCAAATTCTATTATTCATTGAAAACCTCTCGAGTAAGGCTGTTCAATCAAAACTTTTATGAAGATAGAAATGTTGTATAAATTCACTTTCTGATAGTAACTAGCACATGTGTCTATGGAGCGCCTGATATATGTGGTTAGTGTAATTGAGGAATTGATTTCTTAATTTTATTAAATTTAGTTACTTTAAATTTAAATAGCCACATGTGGCTAGTGACTACTGCATTGGCTATCACAGATCCAGAAGGAAGGGTAAACGGGAGGAAGAATACTTCTTTCGTACATTTTTGAAATCTCTAGATGCCCCTGCTCCCAGAGTGTAGAGATGGTCTCTAGTGCAATGAATCCCAAAGTCAGGACACAGAAGAATTACCTGGAGAACCAATCGGTTTTACATGAAGATCGTCAACACCAGAATGCTTGATCAGTAGGTTTTGAGTGAAGCTTAGGATTAAGTGATTTTGATTGAAGTGGTCTGAGAGCCATACTTTGAAAGACACTGTTCTAAGGTCTGTATCCTTTCCCCAGCTTGTCCAAAAGAACCAGCATAAGCAGCTACCCTCACTTAAATACGGTTTTCAAACATTTCTACCTTTTTCCACAACTCATAATGAGAAATAAATGTATCATTACCCAGAACACACACACACACACAAGCATATTTAAACTAAAAATATACATATGTATGCATGTGTGCATATGCATGTGTGTATGTTTATATACTACTCAGATAAATATATAGAAATATATATAATGTGTATGTATACACACATTCAAAATACATACATTTCACATAAGTGTATTTACCTTTATAGTGCAATGAATTCTGATCTTTTAAATTCTATTCTTTATTTCATTTTTTAAAAATATGGGGTGACCCATTAAAATGAGTATGACTCAGCAATATGTCAGGACCCAAATGAAAAAACATTGTGCTGCATAGACATAATTCAGAGCCTGGTGCTGCACCGCGGACCTCAGAGGCCCCGAGGCAGCAAATGGACAAAGCTGTTTGTGTTCCAACTGCACAAAACTGTTGGAGGGTCTGATTCAACAAACACACCAGTGGCTGGTTTTTCTTTTAAGTGATTCAGAAATAAGCTGTATATTTATTATGGTATAACTGCCATAAAAATCAAACATAAATGTCCCATGTAAGAATTATTTTCATAAGTGAAATAGGCTTATCTCTTTTCAATTATGATGATGAATTCATCCAAAAATAGATACTGTAGTGAGTTTTTGTGCTGAACAGTAAATGAGTAGTTTTAATGTACTCTTAAGGTTTGTTATGTTAGTTTTTAATGTATTCTTTCATTTTTTATAGACCCAGAAAAGGCAAGCCTACACTAATAGCACATATATAGTCCAAAGTTCTGTTCACTATAAGAGCCCAAATATTTATCATATAAGCCAAGTAATGCAGAAATATTTGTGCTTATTTGTTAAAAAAAAAATAGCCTGGAAGGTATTTCTTTGTACAGTAATTTGTCTATTTTTTTCCTTCTGTTGAAACAGATCTTAATTTTATCCATGTGTGTTACAAATATGAAGCATTTAAAATTAATGATTGTGGGGCATAATAGGACAAGAGTCTATTCAATCCCTGGGGAATAAATGGTTCTTCATTATCATTTATTATTCCTCCTGTTTCTTGTTAAAATATGTAAATAAATAGAAGAAAGATACCTTACAGGCATTCTCATTATTTTGATGTCATTGGGACACAGTTTACTCTCATAATGAGTGCTGTATACACAGTCAGATCCCACATTCGGTGATATAACATTTTTATAGACAGGTTTTAAATGTGTTGTGGGAACACATAAACCATCTTAAAGTTCTCTTCTTCTTAGGCTCACTTGCATGAGGCCAAGGCAGTTCACCCATTTAGTTATTCAGGTTGCTATTTGTGGTTTGTAAAAGATAAACCATGTGGGCTCTAAATGGCCCATTTTATGCTAATTGCATTTGTAGCATAATGTCAGATCGAATTTGGACATATGATTTACTCTCCTTGTCGCAAAGCATATTTAAGTTATCATAAAATGAAATGAATAGAGCTACTAGTGGTTAGGTCAAATGTTGAGTGAGAGAGAGAGAGAGAGAGAGAGAGAGAGAGACCCTAAAAATGCTATGGTGATGTTTGATCAGTAGATGGAGTTGCAGGTCCCAGGCATGTTTGTTTTCCTTTTTATACTTTGGCTTTATTCATAACAGAATATATATATATATATATATACATACATACATACATACATACATATTACAGGAGGCCAATTAAGAATAGCTCAGCTTTTACATTCAGTAATTTAAGTATAAAAATGTGTGTGTATGTACATACACACATATATATATACACACACATCATTTCTTCTTTTTTAAGATTTTTATTGGGGAAATGGGGAGGGGAGCAGTGTTGAGGAATTGGGGAAGAAGAACATTGTGTTTTTCCAGGACCCATAAGCTCCAAGTCAAATCGTTGTCCTTCAGTCTTAGTAGTGGAGGGCACATGATCAGCTCTAAGTCTAGTTGTGGAGGAGCGTGGCCCATCATCCCATGTGGGAGTCGAACCCTCAAACTTGTTGCACACTGAGCCATCCACTGTCCCGTTGGCAGCCACACACATGAATTTAAAGCAAACTCATTTTCTGTCTCATGTTATTATAGTTAAATATTTTACATCACGGATATAATTGGATTGGCATAAAGGAATTTACATGTTTAACTTTTATGGAAAAAATAAAATAGGAAAAAATAAATGGGTTTCATATTTCACAAAAAAAATTGTGATACACATAGACAATATATTGGTAGATTTTACCTAGTGAGGTTTTCTTTTGTATGAAAATTTCCATACTTAACCTTGGGAATAAGCAAAAAAGCCTAATTATTTATGCATTAACTCTATTTTAAAAACGTTAAAATTTAATCCTCTATCTTACATCTGATGGCAAAATTTTAAGCCCATGGGTGATATGTGCCCTTTTTACGGTGAAACATTTTGTTTAGCAAAGACCCAGGCAAATTAGATGACAGCATTAATCCTTTATTTCTCTCTACTAGCATCTAATTCCTTGGCTTTAGGTTTGAAGTGGGGACATGTGCTTTGCCTGAAGGGGACAGATTATTTTTTTGTTTTTAAATTTATGAACAGTTTTTGGAATACCATGAACACTTTACAAATGTCAAATAATTATAATTCAAAGCAGACGGCTAGACCAACATCAACAGCTTTCCAGAGGAAATGTCTGAAACTTTACCCTTGCAAAGAGGAAACAGCACCAAACCCTCAAGCACTATTAGATATTTTTAAAAAGAAAGAAAGAAAAGAAAAATGAAAAAAAAGTGAAAGTTTCTATTTGTGTTTATCTCACATTCATTACTTCACTGCTATAGATTTTCTTGGACAAAAGAATTCATCTTTTCTATTCGTAGTTTCTTATAAACTATCAAGCAACCAGTTTATAGTTTGCAAACTTTGCTGCTACATAATATTGTGTAATAAGGGTCTCAAAATAGAAATAATTTAAAACATGTGGAATCAACATTGCAACTAACTGTAGCTGACTTAAGCTTAAATGCAGTTTTATTAGATGATTATTCCGGTGTCATGAAACCCAAAGGCCAGAATGCCATCCAGATGGCATCCCATTGTACAAAATGGCTTCAGAGGACCTTCTGCCATGAAGGGGGTGGGGATTACGGAAAAAAATTATTGTAAATTGATCAGGCACTCTGGTCACCCCTGATTTATGGAATGCTGTTTTGTGTTTTGTTTTTAATCATAACAATGATTTTTATTAGTTCCAAAATGTCAACAAGTATGTATTGAATTTCCAAGAAGACTAGAGCATCAGTTTAAGAATTTTTGTATTTGTGTTGTCATTTTTAATTGAAAGTAAATTATAGAATCACAAATGGGTCAAACAGAAAACTAATTTCTACTTTTATTCAATTGCTGTGTCTCAGTATCAGCTGTTTACATAGTACTTTGTTGCCATGCCGCATGTTTCAAAGTATTTCTGTTTTAAGATTTATATTATACAATAATACTTAGCTGCAAAGAAATACTGTTTTCTTGAATTAGTGCTTCTCTAACTTTCCAATGCATCAGAATCACTTGGGGGTGTTGTTGAAACACAGATTGCTCAGCCTCACACCCAGAGTTTCTGATTCAGTGAGTCTGGACTAGGGCCCCAAGAATTTCCTCTAGGAATTCCCTCAGGGGGGAAACAAACAAAACAAACAAACAAACAAAAAAACAAAAAAAACCCTAACAAGATATAATATAAGTCCCAAATCCGTACAAGAAAATCTTTTTCAAATAGTGAGTTGTAGCATGTTAGTGAGTGATGAAACCAATTTAGTGGATTATATCAACATTTTTTTAATAGAATAGGATGGATAATATCACAGGGCATCTGTACTCAAGGTAATCATGAAACTTTTGTTTCACAGTATAGGCCATGGTCGTAAAAATTTACGGTAAGTTGCATTCAATCACTTTTAAAGATAGATGAGATATAAATGATAAGAAAACTTAATTATTTTGGAATTGGGCTTCAGGGCACTTCTGTGCAGAATGATGATGATGATGAAGATGGAGAAATAATAGTCTCATCTCGTAGTCAACCTAGAGATCAGTTATTCGACAGGAGGCACGGGAGATCCATATTAATTGATTAGGATTCTGCATCCTTCAAATGTTTCAAAAGTCATAGCACTTTTGAGCTCAATGGAACATCTAGAATCACCTATTACAGTGACTTTTCAACTATGTTTATAGAATCCTAAGAGTATATTAAGGTTTTAATAATTGCTAAGAATTGTCAAATGGAGGCCAAGAGAGTCAGTCTCTTGGTTCTTAATCCTACTTCAATTAAAGCTCTTTATCAAATGGATTCTAGGGTTAATAGTGTTTTTAAAATTCTTACTATGCTCCAAGCACAATTCTAAGCCTTGTGTTTCTTCGTAACTATCCTATGAGGATGGTAACATTATTATCATCCACTTTTTTCAACTGAGGAAACTGAGGCACAGTGAGTTTAAGTAACTTGCGCAAAATTTCAAATTGTTTTTAACTGTTACACTATAGCTACCTCTCATGCACAACTACACCAGATTTCAAGACAAAGAAACAGATAAATCTATTATTTAAAGTATCCTGATGTAACCCAACCACTTAATTTAAGGAGACTTTTACAGCTCAATGAAGTAAAATATTAGAACCAGTCTCCGTAGTTGCAGGAGATCCAGGACTAGAATTGAGACCGACAGTTTGTTCAATGCTATTCCCATTGAATAAGGATTCAAACAAGATCTTGCCAGTTGTCAGTACATATTGACGATGAATGTCTTGGTGGGTAAACATAATGTCAATACAAATTTCTCTATGAATTGAGCCACACTTGAGATTAGCTGAGGGAGGGCTGGCCGAGTGGCTCAGTTGGTTAAGAGCTT
The DNA here is from genome assembly GCA_033961575.1 of Aselliscus stoliczkanus. Classification (NCBI taxonomy): domain Eukaryota; kingdom Metazoa; phylum Chordata; class Mammalia; order Chiroptera; family Hipposideridae; genus Aselliscus; species Aselliscus stoliczkanus. Next base: position 41,339,825 of record CM066729.1, read on the forward strand.
GCTCAAGTATGTGAGCTCTGAGCAACAGGGTCGCTGGTTTGATCCCCAGCCCAAGCTGAACTGCCAACAGCTGCCAACAGTTGCCAACAGGTGGCAGGATGGCTCAGCTAAAAACAAAAAAAAGAAGAATATAATTGAGATGAGCTGAGGAGATGGCTGTGGCTAGCTTTCATGGTCTGTAAATCCCCTGGTAGGCACTCTTTGCCAAGCAGAAAAGTAAAGTCCAGCATAACACACAACTTTCCTGTGTTACCCTTTTAGTAAGGAGCACAGGCCAACTTTACATTCTGTACAACCTGCCTCTAAAGCATTCATTCCTTTCACCTTATCCACTGACATTTCGCTGGCCAGGTACTCCACTGTCATGTTACTTTTGAATTTGAAATATGCGCACTTCAGAGGCTGCTTTCCCATTCCAGTGTAATTTATCCAAGTTTAAGACACACTATTTCATCTTTAGAAGAAAACATCTCTATGCCATGCATGTTTAAGTAGAGGAGATAATTAATCATGTTACTTCTCTTTATCAGGTGGCTAAAATATATTAAGAAGAAATGGTAAAGTGTAATCTAGAAGTCAGGCCTCACTTGATTATGTGTATCAAATAAAAAATAACACTTATATTAAGTCCAGTTTATGATAAATGTATTCATCCCTGCTCACTAGGGATTAGCCACCCATAGTCCAGCTATTTCACTGAGTCCCCAGCACAGAAATTTGTTGAGGATTAAATCTACTTACATTGTTTTACCCTCATCAGGGAGTCCCTGCTTGTCCTATTACTGTTCTCCTTGAGAACACCAGGGGTTGTTCTGATTCCAGTTATTTCAAACATGCCAGCAGCCCCTGAGATGGAGACTGATGCCGGGCTCTGGACAAAGGTGAAGGGAGCATCATTCACTTTCCTGTACTCTCCAACTCCATGCTGAATGTGATCACCCAGGTCTGAAAGCATTATTACCCATTACACAGTCTATGGAAGGTCCCTTGCAAACAATTCCTTCTGCTGTTGGTCTTCAGCATCTTCATTCCTATTAGTAATTGGGCACACCGATAAGGAAACATGCTTGCTTCTGTAAGGGCCAGCGCATGCCTTCTCCATACTTAGAAATCTGTCCCTGTAGGCACCATTATCTGTTCAGATGCAGTGCAACTCTGATGCCCCATAAAATAACCTTTGTTGCTTGATGGAACCGTTGCAATCCTTAGAGATTCAATTGACTGGTCATATCCATTTCAGAAGAGGGTGGCTGCTTGATATTCTGATAACAGGAAGTCTGTTTGGTAGTTTCCCTGGGACTGAAGAACACTCTGCCCCAAAAGGGATTGCCAGGAGTTTTGAAGAAAGCTTTGAGATGCCTTTCCACTACAATGTCTACCCAGCGAGATTTTTAAAATTCTAGGCTGAATTCAATTTGAAGGACTTGGTCCTAAATAACATTAAAGGAGTTCTAGGTATGGGGATGGGAGAAGGGCAAGGGACGAGGCAACATAAACTAATAACTACAATACTACAGCAGAGACATTGAAGAGACAATTTAGGGAATATAATCAATAAGATTGTCAATATTTTTTTTTAGGGGAACAGAAGGACGCATGTCTTATTAGGGAGACCACTTCATGGACGGTGTAGAGGCCTTACTACTGCACTGTACATCTGAAGCTGCTGCTGAACAATATTATATGTCAACTATAATTTAACGCATATATAGTCATGGGATGTGGAATATAGTGTGGGGATGGAGTCAATGGAATTGTAATAGATATGTATGATATCGGGGGTGGGGGGAGTCACTTTGTAAGGGGCAAAAAAGATAACTATTGCATTGTTTTGTACATCTGTAACTACTACTACTACTACTAATAATAATAATAATAATAATAAAATTTAACAAAAGCATTAGTAGATAATTATAGTTTATGTGAATCAATTTTACTATGTAGTAAGTCATTTCATGTTACCAAAAATGAAAACTTTGAACATGACATAGAAAGCTTTAGTGAAATTTATTCAGAATTTTGGACTTTAGACAAATAAATGTCTGGCTTTTTACTCAAAAAAAAAATATAAATAAATAAAGGAGTTCTAGGAGATGATTTAACTTTTGGTATCTTTGACTGTATGTTGCAAATAGCCAGAAATATAATTCCAACTGTACATCCTATAATATTAGAAAAAAATTACTAAGCATAAGATGATGCAAATAATAGATGTTTCATAGAACATAATGTTTGAAAAAAATTTTAAGTCATGGATTAAAAGAACTAATATAAGTTTTTCAAGATTTATGGCTAATGGGTACCTTTATTCTACTATAACCACTGTATGTTTTAAAACCCTAATAACATTTTGAGAACTTACTTCTTCATTTGCCTTTAGAGTCAGTTTATAAGACAAAGAGATCAATTTTCTTTCTAGTTATACCTCGTTTCTGCCCAAAACTGGGTATTACCCAGCATGATCGCTATTTTATTCAAAGAAGTGCTTCAGTTGACATTTAACTAATCCTAAGAATTGAATCCACCCTTAAAGAATGAAAACATATTACAGGGCAAAGCATTGCAAAGTACAATGGAATCTCCAAAAGAAGAAGAAGAATGTGTTTTAAATAATGTGGTAATTGCATGGCTTTCTAGAGTTATTAATTTGAAGAAACAACAGAAGTTTTCTTTTCTGACTAAATTTTAGAAAGCCCATTAAAGAAGGAAACATAATAAAGAGTTGTATCAATACCTTAAAACTTTTATTATCTACTAAACATGTAAATATACATTATTGTGCCAATATTTTGACGTAGAGCCCTGTTTGATTGATGGAAATTCTTCTTAACTCTTTTGTATACATAATACTCTGACTAGAGATTTCTAGCTTTCATTTCTTTAAAGCAGAGTGAGATCTTAAAGAAAATTACTCATTATGATAAAACATTACTTCTAAATTTTTACTAATTTTCCTATTTTTAATTGTTGCACCTCCACACCTAATTTACAACTTGTGTTTTTCAAAACATTTCAATTAGTTTTCGTAGCAATGACTCTTTCCATTCATGTTTATTATCATCTTTATAAAAATAATTCATATACATAAACAAATTCAACTGGCATAAACAATGCCGGGGACAATTTTGGCAAGCAGAGAACTCCACTTGCGGAAGCAAAAGCGAGTGGGTGAATCAGAGATTCCTACTGCCTTCCAGAGTCTATAGGTGTTAGAAAAAAAAAACAGTCCATAGATTTTACAAAGGTAACAAAGAGTCTTGATTAATCCAGAGTTGGATAAATCAAGGTTAGTTAAGAAAATTCTACTACATTAATTAAGAAATTATTAGTGCATCTTGTATAAGGTAAAATATGTTAAGCACCCAAAGTGATAGTGGTGAGCACCCATAATAGTGAGAATGCAAAGGAGAGAGAAGCCCCATTGGGTGAAGGGGGGAGAATAATTCATGAGGTTAGTGGAACTTAAATGACAGGTCGATTTAAATACTTGAGATAAAGGAGGGAAGGGATAAAATTGACATGAGAGGATAAATGTGGCAACATGTGTAAGTCCAGACGTGTGTCAGGTATGTTCAACAGTGGGTTAGGACTAAACTACCCTGAGTGGATCACAGTGGGCTGAGGTGGTCACTAGTATCCCCTTGGGTTCTCCTGAACCCAGGGGATCCAGGCAGTAAAATCAAGGACTGCCTGTGCAGTGTGCATGGTGTGGTTCTTCAGCTTAATGTATACTATCCCTCAGCCTCCCCTCCCACCCTCTCCACACAGTTTCATTCTACTTTGTCAGGTGTAAATGCAAGATTTAATGGTACTGAAGAGTAATCAACAAAATATTTTTGTAAAGCACAATAATCTAGTATCTTTCATGGAAGATAAATTTGGGAAAGCAGATGGGAGCAAAATTAAAACTGGCTTTCAAACTGCCAATCTAAAATGTTCATATTTATTCTTAAAGATCATGATGGAATGACTTGAACTGGGTATTCATTTAAAGAGTTAAAAATCCAGATTTTTTTAAAAAAAGTTATCATTTTTCAGAATGTGTTATGTGAGTAAAGGGAAAAATACAGGAACTGTTAAAAGTCTGTTGGACTACACAATCTGAATAGGTCTATATCTAGTAAAGAAATTGAATCAATAATTAATAATCTTTCTAAACAGAAATCACCAGAAGCAGATGGGCACACTGGTGAATTCTATCAAACATTTAAGGAAGGAATTATTCCAATTCTCTGAAATCTCTTTCAGGAGATAGAATAATACTTCATAACTCATTCTGTGGGCCAGTATTACCCTAATACCAGATAGTTATACCAGATCTATATAAGGAAAGCTACAAAACTAATGAAAGATCTAAAAGACAAATTAAATAAATGGAAAGATATTCCATGTCCATGAATAGGAAGATTCAATATTGTTAAGATGTCAGTTATTTCCAACTAGATTTATAGATTCAATATAACCCAAATCAAAATCCCAGCAAGTTATTTTGTGGATATTGACAAATTGATTCTAAAATTTATATGGAGAGGCAAAAGACCAAAAATAGCCAACTCAATATTGAAAGAAAAGGGCAAAGTTAGAGGATTGATACTACCAGACTTCAAGACTTATTGTAAAGCTATATTAGTCCAAGACAATGTGCTATAGGGAAAAAATAAACAAATTGATCAATGGAGCAGAATAGAAAGCCCAGAAATAGACCCATATAAATATAATCAACTGGCTTTGAATAAAGAAGCAAAAGCAATAAAATGGAGCAAAAAATGTTTTTCAACAAATGTTGCTGAACTAGCTGGACATCCACAAGCAAAAAACAAAAACAAAAACTACATAGGCATTACATATTTAGAAAAAATTAATCAAAGTGAATCATAAACCTAAATACAATACATAAGACTATGAAACTACTAGAAAATAACAGAGGACAAAACCTAGATGAAATTGGGTATGGCAATCACTTTTTAGATACAACACCAACGGCATGATTTATACAAGAAATAATTGGTAAGCCAGACTTCATTAAAATTACTCTTTTGCCCTGCAAAAGACAACATTAAGAGAATGAGAAGACAAGCTACAGACTAAGATAAAATATTTTCAAAAGACACATCTGATAAAGGACTATTCTCCAAAATATAAAAAGGCCTTTTTTAAAAAAAAGATTTTATTGGGGAATTGAGGGAGGGGAACAGCATTGGGGAATCAGGGAAGGGGAACAGACAAGTGGCTGTCCTTTTGTTCTTCAGTCTAGATGTGGAGGGCATCGCTGTTGGTATTGTGATCATTGCGCTCTTCCTAGGTGAGGCAGTTAGTCTCCAGCCATTGGACGGCTGCTCACGGTGGCTCATGGTGGCTGCCGGTCACTCACACTGACTGTCAGCCACTCACGGTAGCTCACTGCAGCCCACTGCAGCTTATGCCACCGTGGGCGACTGAGCAGACCAGCTCCAGGTCGAGCAGTTGTTCACCATCTTAGCTGTAGAGGGCGCAGCGTCACTGGCCCTCATCTGTGGGATCCGAATTGGGGCCCAGCTGCTCAGAGCTGCCGCTCCCAAGCCAGCTCCTAATCAATGCGCCACTTGGCCAGCCTAAAAGAAAATCTCTTAAATTCAACAATAAGGAAGCAAACAGCCCAATAAAAATATTGGCTAAAGACCTGAAAATACAATGAAGATTTACATATGGAAATAAACATATGAAGTGATATTCAACATCAAGTGTCATTAGGTAATTTCAAATGAAATGAACAAGATACTACTATATACCTATTAAAATAGCCCAAATGTTAAACATTGACAACACCAAATGCTGGTGATGATGTGGAGCAATAGAAAGTCTCATTCATTGTAAGTGGAAATGCAAAATGGTACAGCCACTTTAGAAGACAATACTAAACACACACTTACCATACGATCCAACAATCACGTTTCTTGGTATTTACCCAAATGAAATTAAAACTGAAGTTCAAACAAAAACCTACAGATAGATACTTATAGCAGCTTTATTCATAATGGTCAAAACTTGGAAGCAATCAAGATGCTCTTCAAAGTGAATATATAAATACTGTGGCACGTTTAGGCAATGGAATATTAACACTAAAAATAAATGAGCTAGGGGCCGGCCGAGTGGCGTGGTGGTTAAGTGCTGGCTTGGGATGCCAATGGCCCTGGTTTGGATCCCATATGACTGCCGGGGATTAGTGGGAGGAAAGCGATGGATGCAGGCAGAGGATTTTAGGGCAGTAAAATTATTTTGTGTCATAGTACAATTTTAAACTCTGTCATATTTTTGTCTAAACCCACAGCATGTATAACACCAAGAGTGAGCCTTAATGTAAACTATGGATTTAGGATGATAATGATGTGTCACATGTAGGTGCATTAATTGTAAAAGATGTACCACTGTGGTATAGAATGTCAATAGTATAGTATGGGGAGTTGTGTGTATGTGGGGACAGGGCTCTCTGTATGTGTATATCAGTGCTCTCTGTGCTTTCCACTCAATTTTGTTGTGAACCTAAAACTGCTCTAAACAAAGTATATTAATTAAAAAAAAAAAAAAAGGCTATTGGAAAGACCTGGGTCTGAGGTCAGTAGGAAAATGATAGGCTTCAAAGACAGACTAAGTACTGAGAGGGTCAGCAAGGGGGAGGATAAGTGACAATTCAGTACCGAAGTGAGAAGCAGATAGGGACACCTGTGAAAAATTCAGTAAATAGGGAATGGAGGAAAAACATAAATTCATTGTTAGAAACCACTGAGTATGATAAACGTTAATTCAATATGTACCACAGGTCAAGAATTGAGGATACATCATTATGTGATAAGCTTCCAGAGAGAGCTTATTGTTTTAAGATCAACAACTAAAGAGTCTATGAAATCAAATAAAAATAGATTGTAGGGGTAAAGAGCTCAGACCCTAGAGTTTGAATCAGACGGGTTTAAGTTTGTATTCTCATCTGCCAGTTTCCAGTCTGAACCTTTGGCAATTTTTGTACCATCTTTACATCGCTTAAGCTTTGGTTTCCTCTTAAGTAAAGTATGTATTTAGCTCATAACCATATTTTGAGGAGGAAATACAATAGATTTTCTGTGTGCAGCAGTTAGTTGCACAGGAACCTGGCATATGGAAAGACATGGTTAATGTGGTGGTGATGGTAAAAATGTGACGATGATTGATGGTAATGATGCAAAGCAGTGGTTCTCAACATGATTGTGCTTCCCAGAGGACAGTTGACAATGTCTGGAAACATGTTTTTGTTTTGTTTTGTTTTGTTTTTTAATGTCATAATTGGAGGGTGCCAGTGGCACCTACTTAAAATCAAGGGATAATGTTAAACATCTTACAATGTGTAATATAGCTCCACACCAAATAGCTATCCAATTCCTAACTGCTGGGATTGAGAAATCATGATATAAAAGAAATGCCATAACATGAGTAAAAAGATGTCATATAGACATAAAAATGAGGAAGTTTGGAATGAAAGTGGGATAAGTTAAGATACTAGAAACATGGAATGGGACTCTGGGGGGGTGGGGGGTGAGATCCAGAAATCAGTATGTTTTAATACTTCCCCAGTGATTCTAATGGCACCACAAGTTGAGAACTGCTGACCTAGATAAAATCATTAATAGGTGGAAGAAGGTTTGAGCTTGGACCTTACATGTTTGTTACTCAGAGGAGGCAGGTGTTCAAATCCACAGTGAATTTCTAGTGGAATTTTCTGCCTGGTGAGTAAGTCATTTTATGCCACTTATTAGAAAGAAGTTTGGGGGAGCAGTGGAAGTATGCGGAGTGGTGATATCTTAGTGCCACCCAAACTTTTCTCATCCATGGCTCTGTCAGTGGCAAAACCATGAGTATTCATAGCAAGTGTGCCATTAACTGGGTGACTTATAAACAACAGACATTTATGTGTTGGAGGCTGGAAGTCCAAGATAACTATCAGTAAGATGAGGTTCTGGTGAAGGCCCACTTCAGGGTTGCAAACTCCCACAGTGGAGAGAGCAGGGCAGAGGAAGCAAGCTCTCTGGTGACTCCTATAAGGACCCTAACCCCATTCATGACTGCTCCCCCCTAATCACCTCCCAAAGGCCCCACTTCCTAATCTCATCATCACATTGTGGGGTAAGATTTCAACATATGAATTCTGAGAAGGCAGTAATGTTCAGTCCCTAACAACCTCAAAGGCCTGTGAAAGACAGTATACCATCAAATCAACAGGAGGTAGAGGGAATTGAGTAGGAGTGAGGCTGGGTGGCAATGGCTGAATGAGGGACTGGTTTGTGAGCCTTTGTGTAGAGAAAGAGGCTTGCATTTTGAGGTGGGGAAGGTGGTAAGAAGGCCTTACTGTTTCAATAAAATAATAGTGCATTATTCAGAAGAATAGCTTCAGGAGTGCTAAGAACTTGCAAAAATGAGAAAACTGCAATGGCTATTTTTCTTTTTGGAAAATTACTTCTTTTATTTTATGTGATATATGTAGTGGGAATTGCTTTAGAATAATTGGTAGCAGTAGTGAAGCAGAGTTCTTTAAATCCTTGCTAGTCAGTGAGTGGTCCACAGACCAGCAGTGTGGATATCTCCTGGGAGCTTGCTAGAAATGCATAATTTAAGGTTGCACCCAGATATGCAGGAGTATTGTATGCATGTTCAAATTTGGGAAGCACTGCTCTAAATTATGGAGCCTAGCTAGGGTGAGTAGATAAATATTAAAACAAAATGATTTTCTGGAAACCCTGTCTTTCATATTCTAAATCTTGCTGAGCCTGAAAATAATTTTAAAAAGATTTCTTATCTAATAGATACTTATTCCTACAAGAATACAAAAAGCTTATTTTTAAACTCTAACATATCTCTTTATGTAAATGTCATTGTAAAAATAGGGTTTGTTAAAAAAAATTGAATGGAAAATAAGGCTTTTTAAGAAAACACATATTTGTTTATTTTATCTGTAAAGCTTAAATGGTTTAGATGCCTTCTCTGAGTTAATATGATAAGAACTGGTGTTGTTTTACAGTTGAACTTATCCAGATCATAATAATTGTGATGCAAACTCAGATTTTAGAAGTACTTGCTGTATATAATCAAAGAGTATATGTACAGCATTTAACGGGATTTGTCTAATACAAGCATAGTCTGGGATAGTTCATACTTTACATGAAATCATAGAATTTTAATGCTGCAATTAATCTTATAGTGACCTAAAGCAATTCACATTCAATTCTGAAATTCCTTCCTCTGTGTTGGTGGATGAAGTTTTGATTATCAGTGTCACTTAAAATACGTTTCTCAGAATTAAATCAAGCACCAGATCCATATAATCACTTCCTGTGACCTGAAATAATCATGTAAGAATCACTTCCTGTGACCTGAAAACTATACATGATTTGTGTAGCCTAAAGATTACCTTTGTTATTATTATATCTCTATGAACATTATTTAGAGCTATTTGTTTAAAATTATGGTTAACCAAAACTGTGAGAATGCTTTCCCATGAATTATTGCCAAGGAGGTTCTCTGCCATGCTAAGCTTGTAAAATTGATTTTTTTGAAAGTAAAAACATAACTGTTCCATTATCAATTGTTTAGGTTAAAGACTAGCTTATTAGTATTAGTCAAGATAAACTTGAATCTTGATTCTGTCTCTTCTCATATTACCTATCCCTTCATGCTTTGTTTCATCAGTAAATTTTGTATATCTTTTTGTATCCTTACTTAAGTAACTGACCAAAATGTTCAAACCTAAGGACTGCTCTGCTAAAATCAAGATACTCTTGGTCTCTGACTTACTAATATAGTAACTATATTGAATAAAATTAGATGAGTTTGGAAGAAGAGTCTATGTGAATCCGTGTTGGCTCCTTCTGTACAGTTTGTGGCTTTCTGAATACAGAAATGCTCATATATAAGCAATAGAAAAAAAAATTTCTTCTTTACCTTTAATATGGAATATGGTCAGAGAACATGTCAGTCCAAGGACTGTCATTTATTGCTCACACAGATAAAAGACTAAATAGAAAGAGAGTGAAATACGGGCAGGTATGGTTACTGTGGGAGTCATAACGGTGTCTTCACTTCTGTTCATGTTAAAACTCAACCATAACATTATTGTACTGTAAGATTTCTTTATTTAATTAACTTCTGATTTTACAAATTATAGCTTTATTATTTCTAGAGAAAATGATAAAAGCCTCTAAAGATTATTTAATGTATTTAAAATAACAAGTCTGCCTGGGTCAAATCCAATAATTAAAATGTCCCTAATGAAAATAAAATGAAGATTTCTTATGATTATATAGCATTATATGCTATCTTCATTTATTAATATTGCTTCACCTCTCCAATGTACCTTTTATTCAAGGATATAATAGTCTGTTATAATTTGATCTCTGTTTCACTGATTAACAAACTGGGATATCAGAGGTGTGATGACTTTCTTTGAATTGTATGTCCCATTGATGATGAAGGTAGTTTCATTGTAATCTATGACCTCTGATATTAAGTAGCTGTCTCAATTTTTTGTCTTTAAGTGTCATTAGCTGAAAATCCATGAATTCTGGGACCATGTCTGTATGTTTTTCTCACAGTATCTTTAGATTCTAGCATAAGTGCCTAGAACGTAGTAGATGCTCAATAAATATTTGTTGAATTAATGTACCAATGAAATGTAATATGTATGACTCTTTCACTTAGGAAATGACTCCAAGTAGGAAGTCCAAATACAGAATCTTTACTTATTCCATCCATTTGCTCCTGTTTTATCCCTTATGATGAGTACTCAGCATAAGCCATCTGCTGCATTTGTGCTGATGAGTGTACTCAGTCCCCAACCCCTCATACATATAGGTACATGCCTTGCTCAGCCAAGCCCATATGAAATTTCTCATGCTTTTCTTGCCACCTTAAATAAATTTCATTTTACCAACAAGCTAAATTTATGTAGAGAAACAAAAGAATTTTAGTTAAATCTGTGTATTCTGGAGTGAGATACCTGAGGTTAAACCTACCTCTTTGATTTACTAGCTTTTAACATTAAGTGCAATGGTTCACCTATCTGTGTTTCATTTCCCTCATCTATATAATGAGGATTGTGATACTTTCTACCTTACAGGGTTTTATAAAAATTGAATGACCAAAAAGTTAACAAAAGCTTTATTGTGTTTTCTACTGTATTTAAGACTTTGTTTTTATACTCCCCTGTACTGTACCATGAAGTTTCTTTCTCTGGCCTCTTCCTTCCTCTCCTCCATGACCTACCCTCTTTTCTCCTGTTTGATAAGGTTACCAATATTCCCTTAGTTGCTAAAGCTAATGGCCCTTTCTCCGAATTTGTTCTTATTTCCCCCATAAACAGTTTTATTTATTTATTATTTTTTATTTATTTATTTTTTTAAATTTATTTATTTTTGTATTTTTTTAATTAGCTTCAGGTGTACAACAAAGTGCAATAGTTATATTTTTTACCCCTCAAAGTGACAATCCCCCTCCCCCAATTCTCCCCCTACTCCTCCCCCCCATATCATACTATCTATTACAATTCCTTTGACTCCCTTCCACCGTATAATCCACATCCCATGACTATCTATATATTCAATTACAGTTGGCATACAATATTATACAACATCAATTTCAGGTATACAGTGCACTGATCAAGCCTCTACTCCATCCATGAAGTGGTCTCCCTAACAAAACATGTGACCATCTGACACCCCACAAAATTTTAACATTATATTCCCCAAACTGTCTTTCATATCCCTGTGACAATACTGTAGTTACCTATTTATGCTGTCTAATCCTTTCCCCTTCTCCTTCATCCCCACCCCCTCCCAACTAGCAACACTGTTTTTCCTCTATACCTATGAGACTGTTTCTTTTGCTCATTCATTCAGTTTTTCAAATTCCACATATAAGTGAGATCATACAGTATTTGTCTTTCTCTGACTGACTTATTTCACTCAACATAATAGTCTCTAGGTCCATCCATATCGTTGCAAATGATACAATTTCATTCTTCTTTATAGCGGAGTAATACTCCATTGTATAAATGTACCACAGTTTCTGAATCCAGTCATCTACTGATGGGCATTTCAGTTGTTTCCAAGTCTTGGCTATTGTAAATAGCGCTGCAATAAACATAGGGGTGCATATATTTTTTCGAATTAGCATCTTGGATTCCTCTGGGTAGATTCCCAAGAGTGGAATTGCTGAGACATATGACAGTTCCATTTCCAGTGTTTTGAGATACCTCCATACTGATTTCCATAATGGCTGCACCAATTTGCAGTCCCACCAACAGTGCACCAGGGTTCCCTTTTCTCCACACCCTTGTCAGCACTTGTTGCCCCATAAACAGTTTTAAAGACCCCACTGACTTTGTAAAAGTGATCTCTTCTAACTTCATAGCTCACTCCAGGATCTCTTTCTACCTCTCTAGAATGTATTTCTGTTTTCAAGGCTTCTATTTCTGTATTCATCAAGAGTAGAGTTTTACCTTTTTCTGGCCATCAATATATAATCATCCAGTTACAAAATTAAAATCAGTTATATTTTCATTTTCTTTATTTATTTTGCCTCACATTTTCTCCCACGCATATCCCCTTCTCTCCTTCCCCATTCTCTTTAATCAGGTTATCAGTTACCTGCATTTGAAAAGATCTGATCAATTTTTCTCCTAGTCTTCTACATTTCACACACCAACACTATCTAAGTCACAGTTCTAATTGTGTGTTCCTCTCCTGATCTCAAAATTTCCATTCCTTCCAGTTACCAATCAGCATCTACTACTCCCTCTATTCAACTTGTTGTGGACTGAATGGGGCCCCCCAGCCCCACCCCCATTCATATATTGAGACCTAACTCCCAGTTCTCAGAATGTGATTGTATTTGGAGATAGGATTTTAAAGAGGTAATTAAGTTCAAATGAGGCCATGAGGGTGGGGCCCTAATGGTAGAACTTCTGACCTTATAAGAAAAGGAGATTAAGACACACAAAGAGACACAAACCATGGATGTGTTTCTTTGCACACGAGAAAGATCATGGGAAGACAGTCAGAAGGTGGCCATGGGCAAGCTGAGGAGAGAGGCCTCAGGAGAAACCAAACTTGCTGACACCTTGATCTTGGACTTCCAGACTTAAGAACTATGAGAAAATACATTTTCTGTTGTTCAAACCACTCCTCCTGTGATATTTCATTATGATACCTCTAGCAAACTAATACACATCTTTTATGTCCTTCATCGCCAAATGCTTTAACCAAAACAAGTTTTTGTTTCCCATTCTGTTTTTGATTATGCTTTTTTCCCCATCCTCAAATGCTGCAACTCTCCTCCTATCAATCAAGAGTCTTCTCAGAAAACACTTTATCATGAAGCATTTCCTAAATCTTTCCTGACTGTGACCCCCCTTCTCCCCCCGCCAGAGCACTTTGTTTCACCCTCCCTCATGCCCCATATTACTTTATATCTTAGGATAGGTTATAGCTGATCTTGTGTACATTTATGTCCCCAGCTGGGCAGTTATCTTGCTAACAAAAACCACATCTAATAGAAGCTTAACACACTATATGAGACAAAGCAGTGCTCCATGTAATGAAATGAGGACTACTAATTCGTGTTTCCAGTGTCATATGTGTGTGTGATCCCATCAATATTGTAAGCCCTAGAAAGTGGGAGTCAGGTCTTCTCACAGTGCATATCTGGAGATGCAGTTAGAATATATACATCAATGTGTACACACACATATACTTATAAACATGTGAAAACAAAATGATGCTGGATAGGGTTGTTAACTACTTAGTTCTCCAGAGTGAGTATGAGTATGTTGATTTTGCTGGTCAGACTTGGTTTGGTCTAAAACTGAGGGTATGTATCTGTGAGTGTGTGTGTGTGTGTGTGTGTGTGTGTGTGTGTGTGTGTGTGTGATGAGTGTGGAGTAAGCTTCTGAGGAGTTTTGCAGGATTTAGTTGCTCTAAGAATGAACCCCAGAAAAGATACGTATCAATTAGCTTTGGTAAGTTAACCTGTGGTAATAACTCCCCAAATCTCAATTCTTGCAACAATTAAGGTTGTGCATCAGCTGTGTCTCTGTTCCATTTCTTCTTTATTTTTTCCAAATGTCAGGTAAAGGGAAAAGATCAATGAAAAGACCACTTAATAGCTTCCATACCTCCTGCTCAGGTGTGCATATGTTTCTACTGCTTACATCCATTGAACTAAGCGTGTCACATGGCCAAGCTTGATTGTCGGTAGGATGGGAACTATAGTCCCCTTACAGGGAAGGTCCCTTTATCAATAGAGCCATATCAGTACTTAATTTTGTAAAGGAAAAAGAAAACTGAAAGAAAATTAAGGCAGATAGAGAAAAACCCTAAGCTCCCATTGCTTCCTGTTCCAGCATGTCCCTCCCCATATTCCCTTCAGCTGGTTCCTCACATGTGCTCGTGCCCTAACCCCACAGCACAAATGCTTCACCCTGGGCTCTTCAGGAAGCCACTCAGGTTTGCTTGTAGAGGCGTGCCCATCACTGGAGGAGGGAGGAGATCATGTCCTGAACGTGTCTGTGGAGTTAGGGAGAAGCACAGATTATTATGAGACAAGGGGACCAGGGACATAGTTTCCCTCTAGTTTCACCTACCCGATGAGGAGAAGAAAGAATTTCTTCATAAAAGACCTTTGAGCCCTTTCACGGCCTTGGATGTACGGTATTTCCTGGGAATGGCTGAAAACCTCTTTTCAAAGTAAAGCCTTGTTTTCTTTTTCACTGACTTCATTTCATTCATTTATTCAGTCACACATCTACGATTATTGAGTCTCTGCCCTGTGTTATGTTCTGTGTTCTATTATGAAAGAGGCTAAATAGCTATTAATTGAAATACCTAACATCTATTTACTGTTTCTTATATGAAGGCACCGTGATAAATGCATCACAATAGGTATTCTTTAAATCTTTACAAAACCCTAAGAGGCAGATACTGTAATTGTATAGAAGAAAAAGGTTTAGAGAGGCTACATAACTTGGCCCCATTTCCTCAGCCAGGGTTGGAGCATGACTCTTAGTCACTTACTTCTGAGCCCATAGTCTTAACCACCAAGTACACTTAGTTTGCTTCCTCAGGAAACGTATTTTCTGGCTGGTAATGAGTGGAAGTAGTGATTTCTAAATATCTAGCTTCAGTAAAGAGAAAACATTTGAAACCTATGTAACTTTACTAACCATTGTCATCCCAATGGACTTTAAAAAAATAAAGAAAACAAAATATAGTATGTGTAAGCTGAGTTCCCTAGGAGTGTAGAGAAAAAAAAGGAGTGACTAATTGTAAGAGGCAACAGAAGGGAGCCATAGAAATCTTTCATCAAGAGGGCAGAGGCTCAGCTGAGCAGAAAGAATGAGTAGGAATTTCACAGGCAGAGGGCATCTGTGACTTGAGCAAGGTCAGAGAGATGCGGCTATGTGGAGGGGACGGGGCACAGATCTGGGCAATGTGAAGTGAAGAGGACACCTAGTGAGGTTAGAAAAGGTTGGGATCACAAAGGACTTTAGTAACTGTACTAGTAAAATGTGGACACTTTTATAGAAGTCAATAGGAAGCTACTTCCCCTGTCATGCAGTAGCAACTTTTTAGAAGTATTCTAGGGAATGTGGAATGACATCTTTAAGGATGGCTTAAAAACAGGACTTCACAAATATATTTTGTAATCAAAACATAATATCTCTGAAGACAAACTTTATAATGCCTATGGCCAATTCAGTCTCTGAAGTTCCAATGAGCATGAATGTAATTAGCCATTTTCTCTCTTAAAAGGAGTGTGGATCTGTGTCATGTGCTTGTAATTTGCCAATTGCATGTAAATCATGTTCCCCTGAAAAATCACTGAAGATATGTAAAGAGACAGCCTTTTCTACACGTTGAACCCAAATACTGCCACTGTTTTTCAAATATTATTTGATTCTTAAAATTTACAATATAATAATATGAAGACATGAGCGCTTTTCAATTGAATTACATATTATTTAAATCCTTTAGTAATATTTCTGTCAAGACAACTAAATGTAGTATCAGTGAGTCCATACACTACATTTCTTTCTGATTTGATTATTCTACACATAGTCACAATTTTTCTTCTGACAGATTTTACATAACTTATGAATTGCTTATTAGGTCAATGTTTTATAGCAGGTAAAATGTTGAATGAGAAACTTGAATTGGTAGGGCTGGCCGAGTGGCTCAGTTGGTTAAGAGCTCACTCAAGAGTGTGAGCTAAGCTCTGAGCAACAGCTGTTCAAGGCCAGCCCGAGCTGAGTTGCCATTGAGCTGCCAACAGGTGGCAGGATGGCTCAGCTAAAAAAAAGAAACTTGAATTGGGGAATTAAAGTTGAGCTTCATCACAATTTCTTGCTTCTGTATGAAAATTGATGAGTTTGTTGATGATTCATTCCATTTTCAATTCCAAGCATCTCATTTAGTGGCATTAGGTTATGTTTAAATATAAAAGGCTAGAAAAATTAACACTATGTCTCTGTCAAGTTTGATGATGGCACAAAAAGGTAAAATCTAAATCTCAGCCTTCAAGGTCAAAGGGGATTTCTTGCCTGATTCAATTAGGGCTCAATTTGATAGCAGTAAAGGAGTTAAGAGCATCTCTCCTCTAATTTGGCTAGACTTTCATTATAAAAATAGAACACATTAACAGGAAACCATTAAACAAATTTATGTGTGAATAGCCCCCTTCGTGGAAGCTTTGTTTCTGCCATTTACAGGATAACATAAAGATAGCTGTTCCACATCAAATACCAGTCACTGTGGACAACATACTTTTATTAACTCTATGGTCCAAAGCATTTATATTTATATTCAAGAATGACACAAATCCTTTCTTTTCTGCATTAATCCACATCCCACACAATTACTGCCCTGACATTTATTGGAGTAATAAATTGACTTTAGTGTTTATTGGCTTTTACCCTCCTCTCAGCCATCCTGTTTTGCTGTATTGCATAATGCACCTTCGTTTTTTAACTAACTGGAGGGAAAATGGTTCTAATTTCACAGTGGTGAAAGTTGCCCATTTGTTCTAATTTCCTTTGTATTTCTAAGGGGGAAGAAGTACCTATATGCTGAGTTTCAGTTTGGAACAGTGACTGTAACCACAACATGCAAACTCACTTTGGGACTCAAAGCTTCTATGTAGCATCCAAGTTTTAGTTTGTGTTTCATGAATCCACACTATGATGAAATGGTTGTCGTTGTCTATAAAGAGACTCAGGAGCAAACCTAGACTTCGCTTCTTTCTCTCTCGGAAACGGTGGGGCCATGGCAGTTCTGTTAACTTCTCCGAGTCTTATTTCTTCACCTATAAAATGGAGATAGCAAAAGCTCCTTTCAAAGTTATTGTAAGGATGAAATAAAATAATATATATTCATCATATTCATCGAGGCTCATAATATGCCAGACATTGGCCTAAGCACAAATTACTTCAGTGAATGAAAGCTAGAATAACCTCTTTTCCCCTGGAACTTATATTTTATCATATAAGAAAACAAACTGCAATTTTATGGTACAAAGCAGGTGCTCACTATTTCTAGACCTTTCTAGCCTATGACTATAAAATGAGAAGATATTTCTTTTAAATGCCAAATTTTGACAGATGTAGTACTAGAGAGTCTCAACGAA